>CM002499.2:1250000-2500000 GCA_000573905.2 Oryza punctata | reverse complement strand
GGAGCTCGTCCCCTTTGTGGAAGAGGTGAGCAAACTCGTTTCGCCGGCCGGCGGCCCCAGCCTCTTCGCCGAGCTCAATGAGTTCGACGAGGGGTGTTCCGCCGTGAAGAGTTTGGCTGTGCGGGTAAGTTTTTGTAACCTCCCTCACTCTCCCCTCTCTTTTTTTTACTTGGCTAACATTTCGCCCTTTCTTTTTTCGGTAGCTTCTAGCGGCCCATTGTTCTACTGAACGAACAATGCGGGCCCGCCTGGACGGTTTGAAAAACCGTCTCCGGGCGAAGGACGATGAGCTAGGCCGAAAAGGCCTCGAGATGGAGGGACTTGCCCGGTCCCTCCAGGAGGCGAAGGCGGAAAACAAACGCCTTCAGGCCGAGCTCGACAAAGGCAGCGAGGCGAAGGCCGAGATCAATCGCCTTACGGCCGAGCTGGCAAAGGAACGGGAGCAAACCGCCATGCTCACAGCGTATTACGATTCGGCGGAGCCCCAGATGGAAGCCCTTCGCCAGAGGGTACGCAAGGCGGAGGGAAAGGCAAAACACCTTGCCCAAGAGGCAGCCCAGGCGACCGAGGCAGCGAAGGCATCATGCCGCACTCTTCGCCTTGCCCTTACGGACATGGGGGCGAAGGCGGGCGGTGTTCCCGGCGAAGACACCTCCGCCCTGGACTTCTGCAACTGGAGCCAGGAGGCTGGCTGCGCCACGACGTACGGCGATTGCTGTGCGCGCGTGTCGGCCGCCTTCGCCCTTGGGCTGCTTCAAGGACATGGGTGCGAGCACGTCGCCCGGTTTCCCGAGTTCGCGAAGGGGGACTGGGAAGTTAGCTCCCAAGACGTGTCGCCCGCCCTTCGTGCCTGGCGAAAGCAATTCTGGCAGAAGGAGGGTCGTTCTGCCGCCAAGTCTCGCTTGCTTGAGCAGCTGGCGAAGACAGAGGCGGCGGACCAGGGCGAAGAACAAGCTGCAGGGGGCGGAGGAGGAGCCGAAGACCACCCTGAGGTGTGAGGCCCTCCGCCCGTCCTTTCTTTTGTAATTTCTTCTTTTGATGTTCGCCTTGTAGGGTGAACTGTGTAAATACAGCCAAGGCCTTCCATGTTTTTTTGGATGTTATATCGATTGAAATATATGACTTTTTCGCCATATGTATCATTTTGTGTCGAGACGCACGAAATACGTCCCAAATGTCCGTGACCGTTTCGCGCAGTTTTGTTCGCCCCCGTTCGCTTTCATGACTTACCCGTTTCTTGTAGGGTCGGTGCCGAAAGCTTTGCGTTCGGCCTCCTCTTGGGGATTGGCGAAGCAAGAACGAGAAGTTCATTGCGGTGAAGAATTTGCCGAAGGTTCGGTACCAGCTTCGGCCTATCTACCGCGAAATGACAATCAACGGGAACCGCTTCAGAGTTGTAAGCGTCGCTAACTGGATGCGAGCCCATCCTGGGCGAACGTTGGAGGACTACGATCGTGTCCATGTGGCACACCTGGAGGGCATGGCCCGTTTCTGGCGAAACCATCGGCGGACTGATCGGCAGGAGGCGATCGCCCAGTGGCGCTACGCCCTTACTGTAGTTTCGCCCCCCTCTCCTCTTAGGGTAGTGTACAATATCGGTAGTGATGATGAACCATGTTCGCCGGATCACTCCTTTAGTAGTTGTCTTGGGGGCGAAGATGTAATTTTCTTGTAAGAGAACGCTTAAATCGTTTCGCCTGTATCGCGTTACACAATGTAAGCTATTGAGTGGATTTTTCAACGTTTAATAAAGATGTGCTTTCGTTTCCTTTTCGCCATATTCTGCATTGTCACATTTTGTGCTTTTGTTGGGTCGTGATGTATCGACCCCTTTGCGTGTATTGGCGAAATAGGCACGTTGACTTTTCAGCTTTCGACTTCCGTTGTCGATCTCTTGCACTTTGCATTTAGCGGCTTGGTTTTGCGTGGATCGATTATAACGGTGCTCGGGTTTTTTTTTCGTTTTCTCCGAAACAAGCTGTCGCGGTTTCAACGTTTGGCGAGCGATGCTTCGACCGATTCGTTTCGCCCCCCTGGCGTTTTCGCTGATCAGGCATTTGCCTTGGGGTTTTTTCCACGAATTATCATGCACATAAGTAAACAGAGAAATTTTATACTGGTTCAGGCCTCCCGAGTGGATAATAGCCCTACGTCCAGTTTTTTTCTTTTTCATTTTCTCCTTTTTTTGTATTTTTGTGCCGAAAGGCTTACAAAATAGCAAACGCCGAAAAGCTACATAGCAACATGTACATTTTTACATGTTGGCGAACAGGGTGCCACCCTCTAGACATAGAAACGCTTGAGAGAAGCGGCGTTCCACGAGTGATCGAACTCTTCGCCCTCTAGTGTTGCTAGGCGAAAGGAGCCCGTCCTTGACCTGTGCTTGATGAAATAAGGCCCCTCCCATTTCGACTCAAGCTTTCCGACCGTTGCTGGGATCGCCTTTTTCCTCAAGACGAGTTGGCCTGGCAGGAGCTCTGTTGGGCGAACCTTCTTGTTGTAGGTTGCTGAAGTGCATGCGGCGTATTTGCGCATGTGTTCCAGTGCTTCGACTCGTACCCCCTCCAGGAGTTCGAGCGACACTTCGCGCCCATCTTCGCCCCTCGAGAACATCACCCTTGGTGAGTTAGCCCCTAGCTCTGTTGGGGTCATCGCTTCGTCTCCGTAGAGGAGCATGAAAGGGCTGAACTTAGTTGGCCTCGTGGGAGTTGTTCGGAGGGCCCAAAGGACAGACAGCATCTCCTCTGGCCATTTGCCCTTCGCCGCCCCCTCAAGCCTTTTCTTGAGTGCCTCCAAGATCTTGCCATTTGCGCGTTCGGCCGCCCCGTTCGATTGCGGGTGCGCGACCGATGCGAACCTGATTTCCAGGTTTAGCCCTTCGCACATCTCTCTAAACTTGTCCGAGTCGAACTGCTTGCCATTGTCTGTGGTGAATTCCCTTGGAACTCCAAAACGGCAAATGATGTTTTTCCAGACAAACTTCTGCACTGCCGCCGAAGTGATCGTGCCGAGTGGTTCAGCCTCGATCCAACAAGAAAAGTACTCGATGGCCACGATCGCAAATTTGTATCCATTTCGCGCTACCGGGAACGGGCCTATGATGTCCAGTCCCCACCTGGCGAAGGGCCACACCGAAGCGATCGGTTGTAGCTCATACTGTGGCGCTGTCAGGCTTCGGCCGTGTCACTGGCAGCCTTCGCACTTTTTGGCGTGCGCAACGCAGACTTTTAGCACAGTGAGCCAATACACTCCTTGGCGAAACACCTTGGAGGCAACAGT
The DNA here is from genome assembly GCA_000573905.2 of Oryza punctata. NCBI lineage: Eukaryota > Viridiplantae > Streptophyta > Magnoliopsida > Poales > Poaceae > Oryza > Oryza punctata. Next base: position 2,496,721 of record CM002499.2, on the reverse strand, counting down.
TCTTGCGGCCTGGTGCGCCCCGCAAAGCCCTGGTGTACTTCCCTCACCATTTCTTCGCCTTCGGCGGTGGATATGCAGCGAAGCAAAGGTTGGATCACCCCAGAGTGATATAGCTGTCCCGAGACCAGCTTGTACTGTCTGGCTCTGATTTGCAGGCGTTTCGCGTCTGCTTCATCTTCTGGAAACCAGCCCTCACTGAGATACTTTACGAATGGCGTTCGCCAGTCCTCTGGGCTTTCAACCTGGTCTGTCTGGTCTATGGCCATGACATCCCCAGCTTCGTCGGGCACGCTTGGTTCGTACAGAACTTCGAAGAAGATGCCTGGCGAATGCGGTCCTCCGCAGGCGGCGGACTTCGCCAGGGCATCTGCCTCCTCATTTTGCCCTCTGGGTAAGTGTTCGACCGTTATTCCGGCGAAACACTTCTCCATTGACCGAACGGCCTCCAAGTATCTTTTCATCCCTTCATCTTTTGCTTCAAAGGATTTATCCACATGACAGGCCACTAGTTTGGAGTCCGTTCGAATGAGTAAACGCCGAACTCCTAGTGCATTCGCCTTCCTTAGGCCCAGCAGGACTACTTCGTATTCTGCCGTGTTGTTGGTTGTGTCGAACTGCAGCCTTGCGGCATACCGAATCGGCACGCCCCCCGGCGAAGTGAGCACGGCTGCGGCGCCCGCCCCTCTGTGCGACCACGAGCCATCGAAGTGCATGGTCCATGGCTGTTCGACAGGTTGAGGTTCGGGAGCGGACGCCGGAGTCCACTCGACCACAAAATCGGCCAGGACCTGAGATTTGATGGCGGTGCGCGCCACGAAATGCAAGTCGAAGGGGGATAGTTCTGCCGCCACTTGCTGAGTCTGCCAGAGATCTCTTTGCCTCGGAGTACTTCGCCCAGAGGATACTGCGAAGGCACTGTGATTTTGTGGGCCTGGAAGTAATGCTTGAGCTTGCACGAAGCCATTACCAGGGCGTAGGCGAGCTTTTCCATCTCAATGTACCTCGTCTTCGCCCCTTGTAGGGCTTCGGAGACGAAGTACACCGGTTTCTGCCCTGATTCCGTCTCTTGGACTAGGGCTGCGCTGACCGCCACTGCCGAAGCCGCTAGATACAGCAGCATTTCGCTTCCTGGTGTTGGGCTGACCAGGGCAGGTGGGCTTTGCAAATACTGCTTTAGCTCTTCGAATGCGGCCTGGCATTCGGGAGTCCAGTTAAACTTGCTTGCACCCCGGAGGGTCTTGAAAAATGGCAGGACCTTTTCGGCTGCTTTTGAGAGAAAACGACTGAGTGCCGCAATTCGGCCCGCGAGCTTTTGTACTTCGCGTACGCTCGACAGTGGCCTCATTTGCTGAATGGCATCAATTTTCTCGGGGTTCACCTCGATACCCCTTTCGGAAACAATAAAACCCAACAACTTGCCGGCGCGAACTCCAAAAACACACTTTTCTAGGTTTAGTTTCATACCCGCCGCACGCAAGTTGTCGAAGGTCTCTTGCAAATCGAACACATGGTCGAAGGCCTTACGGCTTTTCACGACAATGTCGTCGACGTACGCCTCCACGTTTCGCCCCAGTTGCTTGCGAAGCACCTTGTACACCAGCCTGGCGAACATTGTTCCGGCGTTCCTCAGGCCGAAAGGCATCCTGAGGTGGCAGAAAGTGCCGAACGGCGTGATGAAGGCAGTCTTGGCGATGTCGTCTCGATTCATGTGGATCTGGTGATAGCCAGAGTAGGCGTCCAGAAAGCTCATGAGCTCGCAGCCAGCCGTCGAATCAACAAGCTGGTCGATTCGCGGCAAGGGGAAGTCGTCCTTCGGACAAACTTTGTTGAGATCCGTGAAGTCGATGCACATGCGCCACTTGCCATTCGACTTCTTCACCAGGACCAGGTTCGCCAGCCACTCCGGGTGTTCGATTTCCCTGATGACCCCGGCTTTGAGAAGCTTTTGTACTTCAGCTTTCGCTGCTTCTTGGCGATCAACGGACATCTTGCGCAACTTTTGCTTCCTTGGCTTGGCGTCTGGCCTGACGGCCAGGTGATGCGTGATGAGTTCTGGCGAAACGCCCCCCACTTCGCTGGGGCTCCAGGCGAAGATGTCGATGTTTCTCTTGAGCACTTCTATGATTTTTGCAGCTTCTTCTTCGCCTAGATCACCTCCCAGCCGGACAAGCTTCGTCGGGTCTGCCTCGCTCACTTGCACCTTGATCACCTTGCCGTGAGGAGCTGGTTTTGGCGCACGGTTAATGCGTGGTTCGGCCTCCACGTTGTGCACCGCCCTGCTGATCACAGCCAAGTCGCCCTTCGGCGAAGCCGAAGGCTGAAGCCCCTTGACAACAATCACCCCTGCCGGACCCGGCATCTTGAGCTTGAGGTAGTTGTGGTGGGAGATGGCTTCAAACTTGTTCAGGGTTGCGCGGCCAAAAATGGCGTTGTAGCCATACGGGATGTCGACGACGTCGAACAATATTTGCTCTTCGCGTCTGTTTTCGCCCGTGCCGAAGGCAACCTTCAACCGTGCTTGGCCGAGAACTTGAACCGCCTCGCCACTGAAGCCGCGAAGCGAAGCCGGCGCTTGAGTGAGGGCCAACATCGGCAGCCCCATTCTGGCGTATGCCTCGGCGAAGATGACATCGGCCGAGCTACCTCCATCGACCAGAATGCGCCGGACTTCGAAACCAGCCACCTCAGCCGAAATCACCAGGGGGTCCTGATGCGGGAACCGCACCCCTTCGGCATCTTCTGGCCCGAAAGAAATTTGCTGGCCCAAGTACTTTGGGACCCCTTCGCCCGTGGCGGTGATGTTGTGCACCGTTCGCAGCTGCGACTTCTTTTGTCGCTTCGACGGCTGGACTGGTGGATCGGCCCTTGTGATTACTTGAATAATTCGGCGCTGCACATCTTGGTGCTGTTCGGCTGGAGGCGACTGTTCCCGGGCCGTTTCGCGGGGCGCTTCGACAGCGACACCCTGATGTGGCCTTGGTTCGTGGGCGTTGTTTCGCTGGCGGATGTTTCGGCACTGCTCGGTGGTGTGCGAAGACCGCCCATGATAGGCGCAATAGAAGTCCTTTCTGACCTTCTTGCGAACAGGCTATTGATGGCTGCCGCCCTGTTGGGCGTCGAACTCCTTGCGGAGGGCCTGCACTTCTTCGACAGCCATCACCGCCTTGCCGGTTCGGTCGGTCCTGAACTTCCTCCATGTCATGGGAGCTTGGCCTTGTCGGGGCGACTGCCCCTGGTTCACCGGCTGAGGCTGGCGGACGGCGGGGGGAGGCGTTTCGACGACTTGCGCTTGCATCTGGGCCTGGGCCGCAGCGATAGAGGCTTTGTCGTACTCAGCTTGAATCGCTTGCCTTCGCTTGGAGTCCTCTTCGCCCCGCGCGTACCCATCGATGATGCAAAGCAGGTGTTCGAGAGTTTGCGGCTCCTTGTTCACGATCTTCCTTGTGAGTTCGCCCTCGAGCAGCCCGGCCGAAGCGGCGTTGATAACGGATGCTTCCGTTATGTCTTGAACTTGGCACCGTGCTTGCGAGAAGCGACGCATGTACTCTCGTATTGATTCGCCCGGCCTCTGGCGAATGCCGAGCAAATGCTGCTGCGTCTTCGGCTCCTCGTAGGTGCCTCGGAAATTGAGGATAAAAACATCACGCAATTGTTCCCACGAGTAAATGCTATTGGACGGCAGATTGAAATACCAAGAACGGGCGATGCCGTCAAGAGCGAGATGGATTACCTTCGCCTTGGTGTTTTCATCGCCGTGAGCAGCTTCGATCGCGGACTCGTAGATTGAGAGGAACTCTTTTGGGTCTGTTTTGCCTGAGTACCGCGGAACTGGTGGGAATTTGAACTGAGGTGGGATCGGACGTTTTTTTGATCCCCCACTCAGTGGCAGCCCCTTTTCGCCCCCGGCCCTGCCCACGGTGCCCTGCAGCGAAGGCCCGCTTGACTGTGGATACGTCGTGGCGAAGGGTGAAGTGATGGCCTGGGGGAGCGGCTGGGCTGCGACGCTCGATGGCCCACTTCCGAACGGTGGCGCTTGGGTGGTGTTGTAGAAGTCAAACTGCGGCGCCTGCCCCCAGGGCGAAGCCCCGGGCTGGTTCGACGGCAGCCACCCTGGAACGCCCTGGCCTGAGCCCCCCTTCGGCTGGGCCGAAGGGGTTGTTCTTGAGATGTGGGGTTGGTTGAGTTGTTGAAGGAAAGCTTGGAGCTGGGCCTGTAGTGCCGAAGCCCCCTCCGCCATTGTCTGCCACATTTGACCGGGTGACGAAGAGTGCACATGGATTGCGACTGGCCGAACCTGTGGCCATGCGCCGGGAAGCGGAGGCGCTACTGTAGCCGAAGGCTGGTTGGGTATGCACACTGGTCCTTGTGCAGCTTGCGGCGAAGGGGCTTGCTGATAAGCTTGAGGGGGAATATGGCCTGCCGAATACTGGAGGATAGGGGCCGGAGCGATCTTGGCTTGTCGTGCTGCTTCGTAGACTTGTTGCTGCTCCTGCATTTGACGAAGCATGTCCTGGAGTCGCGCCATGTTCTGCTGCATGGCCTCCATGCTTGCTTCGGCTTGTGCGTCGAGGTTGAGGTCGGCCGGTGCAGCGGTAAGCGCGCTCGAAGCAGGCTGAGTTGCCGAAGGGGCCTCCAGTACCTGCTCCGCCGCGGAAGTCGGAACTGAAGTAGGCGGCTGCGGCGCGGGCGCCGAAGCTGACGGTGCGGCTGCTCCTTCGACAGGTGCCGAAGGCTCCACACCTTCGCCGGTGGCCATCGCTTCCTCCGCTACGCTCTCCTTCGGGTTCGCAACCATCTCTTTTGAGACCTTCTTCGGTGGCATTCGCTCTCAGTGGTTTCGCTCAGAGATCCCCACGGTCGGCGCCAGCTGTTGTCGAAAGGACAACTGCATACGTCGAAGGACGTGGATACTCAACAGTTGTTGGGAAAGTAAAGTGTAATAAATTTTGTATTAAAATCGGGTCCTCTTTTACATGGCCCGAGAGGGCTATTTATAACCCTACTACAGATCCCCTTTTAGGGTTTTAGGGCTATTACAGGGGAATTTACATAGTCACCCTTATAAAGGGGGTCTTTACATGGGTATTCAATGTAATTAAGGTGTGCCGGCCTTCAATGGGCCGTTTGGTGGTTACTGCCTCCTTAGTCCATGGGCCAGGGCGATTGGGCCGGCCCACTGGACCCCCTTGAATCAGGCCCGCCCTGGCGAAGTCGCCTTCCTTCGGTGCGTGCCTTCGCCATGCAGCCTTCGCCCAGGCCGATGGGTGCTCAGCGTGACCCTTCGCCCTTTGCCCGTCGCCTCTTTCGCCCCCATGTCTTCGCCACCGGGGTTTCGCCTCAAGAGCCTTGGGCGCCTGGAGTTCGGGTCCTTGTTGCCTAGCCAGTTTCGGCAGTCTTGGTCGAAAGGCCTCATGGCATATCGCCAACAAACATCAAAGAAAAGAGTATCAGAAATTGATGTGTATATGCCTGAAATTTACACATTAGAAGTATTTAGTTCTCAGTGTTAGCAGAATACAAAACATGTTTAGGAACTACTGTACCAAATCAATAGACGATAGAATTGGGGCACAACAGGTTTGAAAAGCTTCAGCAAATTTTAACCAGAATATGACTAAGCTAGATTTCGTTATATCTATAGACGGATATGGCCACACATAATAAATTTCACTGACGATATAGCCAATCTGCAGTTGTAATCCAGGGAAAAAATCATAAGGAACAAGAACATCTACGCACCGAAATTCTCCAAATGAATCAGGAGGTGTCCTAAAATCTCCTTGAAAATTTGAAAAATACAAATAGATTATAATAACATGTGGAACAACTAGTCATAACAGAATCAGAGGCCTATATATTTTACCGCTAAGCAGCTCGTCCTCAGGTGCCTGGCTCTCAGCGGTAATCCGAACAACAGACTTCTGCTTCAAAATAAGAAAATGAATAAACTGAACGGAAAGTGCACAGCTGGAGACTGGAGTAACTAATAACATTGTAGCATCCATGAAGCAAATAACAGTTTCCACTTAGTTCTTATACAAACAGTTCAGACCTAAGGATCAAAGCACCAGCCTCTTTTTCACTCACAGATCAAGCAACGAGACCAAAAGCAAGAGACTCAAACCCCTACAACTTACATCACGTCATCACCCATCAGCAGGGGCAAGAAACACAACTAATATGCACTCCAGTTTCCAAATGCGCCAAAACACAACCGGTTCAGAAAATGCACATGCTTGAACAACCTGGTGGCAAATTCAGGCGAGTTCCACCAATCACTTTGACAGGCTACATGCTAAACGCAGGAAAAATGGACTCAAAATGGGGAGAAACCGATAAATTCGGATAAGTCCACTGTAAATCAGCAGGAAATAGCCCCAAAACGGAGATCAAATGTGGGAGGAGAAAAAATCCCGTAAAATTTGGCTCCGAGACGAGGTTCAATTTACTCCAGAAAGCACGAAATGGGGAAAAAATCTAGAAGCAACCCAACACGCACATCACAAAGCAACCATACGCTGCTTGAAAGCAAAATCAAAAGGGAAAAAAGAAGGTGGAAACGTACTAGGCTAAATCGCGTCTACTTCACCGCGAATCAGCATCATCAAACTACAAGTCGAATAGTGACCAATCGAAAGGCAAGGGAGAACGCAGACGAGCAAGTGCCAAGCAATGCAGTGCGGGATACGAGATGGGGGAGATGAGGCGGAGGGCGTACGCTTGCCGTCTGCATCCATGAGCTGGAGCTGCTCGCCTTCGTCGTATTGCTTGGATGATGCCATCGTCTCACACGTACGGACCAGCGCACCTGCGTCGAAATGCGATCAGGGGACAATCCAACCGGAATCCCAAAAAAAAAAAAGCAAGAGAACGGCGAGCGGAGGCCGCGGCGGCGGAGAAAAACCTCCTCACCTTTAGGCAGAGGAGGCGGCGAGGTCGGGGCGGGGCGTGGAGTCAGCAGTGGCGAGAGAGGGATACCAGTATCTTGCAGCTTCTTCACATCTGCGGAGTTTATCCCCTGCAAGGTTTCTGTTGAAGTGCACGAGAGATTAACAATTTGCAGGAAGAATCAAATTAAGTATGAAACCCAGGAAGAAGCCAGGATCACACCCAAAAAAACTTATTAAAATTTAACTTGCTAAAATCAGGGTGCCACCAGAAATCATGAAGTGCAAGAGGAACTCAAGCTTAAACCCTACACCTCTAAGTACGCCGAAACACAACTGGTTCAAATGCTATGCAGAAACTCGCATTTTGAACTAGCCGGTGGCGAATTCCGGCGAGTTCCACCGATCACTTTGACGGGCTAAATGCTAAATGCGGGTAAAATTGACTGAAAATGGGGATAAATTCGAATAAAATCTTCTCACACCAATCAATGCCACACATCGATCAGTAGGAAATAGCCCCAAAAGCCAAAGCAGAGATCAAATGTGGGGAGGCAAAAATTTCCACAAAAAATTTTGGCCAAGAGACGAGGCTAATTTACCTCCAAAACGCACGAAATTGGGGGAGAAAACTAAGAACAACCCAACACGCGGCTCGCAACCAGAACCAAAAACAAAAAGTGGAAACATTCTAGGATAGAATCGTATCTACTTCACCGCGAACCAACATCAAATCAGAGTGGGCGAAGCATCAAAACGAGCACTCGAACGCACGAGCACACACGCAGGAACGCAAAAAGGCAGGTGCAAATGCATTTTTGCGTTTTCACACTTAGGCATTTTATCACTGTTATTTAGGATTATGATTTTATCTTTTAGGCATTTTATGAGAACTATGTATTTTATATCTCCTTTGTAGACTTTTACATGCATTCTAGTATTTAAATTATGAATTAGCATTTCCTTTGCATAAGAAATATTGGAAAAATCATGAAATATTTGTATCCATATTCGAAATCACGCTACTAGCAGTAACACTTATGAATATTTTGTCATCTTTGTACTATAATGTCATGTTAGTCTCTTTCTTCTCCTCCTCCTCTATAACAAAAGCAAGGATACCTAGGTATTCGATCCGAATAAGATTTTTTTTTCTTTTTACGATCAAGGTGATCCGCCTACGTCGTGGGCGGCAATTGGGAAGCGACTCACTCTAATCTATCTATACAGAGCTTTCTTACTAAACCCAGATCGTAGTGATCTGAGATCAGTAAACATATATCTTTGTAAAGCAAATACCATCAACCACAAGTAGCGAATTTTCAACAAATTCCAGTCCAAGATCACATAGTACTTGTCTTTTCCTATCAATTTCCATCAAATTTATGATTCTTGACACATATGGGAAATAAAAAGGGGAGTGGCGAGGTGAATGTAGGATGTGTGCAACAGTGGCATACCTACGATTTTTTAATTGGAGTTTCGGTAAACTAGTTAGTTTATAAAATAACATAATATCTTATTATTGTATAATATTATATATTTTTAATATTTTATTTTATTTTATTCTAAATAGGTATAATAATGAATATTATTTTTTCTGTAATTTACATTGTATTTTCTATATTATATGTTATTTTAGTTTTTCCTAATTTTAATTTCTCTAACATTAACCGAGTTTAGATAAAAATGCATTGACATATATAATAACCAATAAATGTTATAACCATCAAATTAATTTTAAGTTATATAACACAACATAAGACCATTTGATTCATAACTCTCTAGAGCAATATTTATAGTGCACTATGATCATTAGATTCATAACAGATGTCACTCTATAATTTATCCATCTAAATTGTAGATATGAGTGAAATTAGTACCACGAAAAAACGATGAACAGTTATTAAAAATGAGCAAATTTCATAAAACCACACCTATAGTGTTCCAATTTTCACAAAACCATAATAATTTTGGCACGTGGCACATAACTCCACATATCATGGTCCTAAAGTTTTACGAAAACCCATGCCAACCAAATTGATATCATTTATCAAAATTGCAGTAGATCATTGATATTTTTTTTGAAAACTTATGGCTATAATAGTTGAGGTTAGGTGAAATATGCTCTCCTTTTTAATTAATTTATAGTTTTGAAAAGGATGAGGGTACGACGAGGTAGGTTGGTTGGGAATAGGCGTACTCCTATTAATTTTGTCCTAATTTTAATTTCTCTAACATTAACCGAGTTTAGAGAAAAATGCATTGACATATATAATAACCAATAAATGTTATACCCATCTAATTAATTTTAAGTTATATAACACAACATAAGACCATTTGATTCATAATTCTCTTAAGCAATATTTATAGCGCACTATGATCATTAGATCCATAACAAATGTCACTCTATAATTTATCCATATAAATTGTAGATATTTATATGGCTATATAGCATTGGATATTATCTTCATATATTATTAGTTAAGAGAATTCAAGATTATGTTGATGAAAGATATCTCTTAAATTCTAAAACTAGTTAAGTAACTTGGATGTCACGGTAATTGCTAGTAACTCATGTAAAATTTACTACTAACTAATATTATTAATATATCATGAGAATTACTATTAACTTATGTTAAAAAATATAAACAATATACATACATAGCGTATGTACATAAAGTAGCTAGCAGTGTTTAGCTGCAAGGTATGGTGGCTAGAGCTAGCATTATCATTATTGAAAGTAGAGAAGAATAAGATAACAAGAAGAAGATGGAATAACAGAAAAATTTCAGGATAAATTTTTAGTTTTACCTGTGGTAGAGAACAAATTTGTGTTAAAATTATGAAATTTTAATAATATTACTAAACTATTGATAAATTTGAGTATATTATACCATGGATGTGAGTACTTTTTTCCTTCATATTCGTGGTTAGTGAATAACCTCCTCTATTTCTTAATTTCTCTAAAAGTCCTATTAGGATGGCACGTTGAGCTGACAAGTTTACTCGTTTGAATCAAATGGAGAAACGATTTGATTAGATTATTTTTATTGGTAGCCTAGTAAGTAATATTAATCATAACTAGCTATACTTTTTGGTGCCACATTTTTCAATAAAAAAATTAAAACGTATACCGTGAATTCGACATATTACAATTTCATTCCATATATTTATACTATAAATTTTAAATCTTATAACATGTTTTTTCAATGCTTGTCATATAGGAACTATGAAAAAAATAATTATCTATTTGATTAGATTATTTTTATTGGTAGCCTGGCAAGTAATATTAACCATGACTAACCATGACTAGCTATATTTTTTGGTGCCATATTTTTCAATAAAAAAATCAAAACGTATACCGTGAATTCCATATATTTATACTATAAATTTTAAATATTAGAACATGTTTATTCAATGCTCATCGTATAGGAATTATGGAAAAAATAATTATCTATCTGATTAAAAATATTAGTTTAAAATAACATATAATTAAAAAGAAAAAATCAATAAAAAGTGTTAGAAAGGGTATCAATGTTTCATATTCCAGGTGGCTAAGTATCCGTGCATAATTGTGCCTAAGAAGGAAGGAAAAATCATCGTGCGGGGTGCCTTGAGGATATGTCCTCGTCTACTCGAGGTCGATTCCGACTCCTCGTGGGGTGTGGATTCCCTAAAGTTGATGCTAAAACCACTTGACGTAGTTGCAAAATTGTCAACCATCCCTCTATTTCTACCAACTGAGATTAATTTCTCCTAATTAACTCTCTTAATTAGTGTTGATTTAGTGAGAAAATATTTTCCTTTTCAATAATGAGATAAGTAACATAGATGTGTATATCCCAGTGAGATCTGTTTATCCTCATCTGCATAATGAATTTTTTTGTCTCGGACAACAGTAATCGAAATTGATCTAATAAAAACAAAAAGAAAATGCGTATGCTTTCTAGTTTATGTTTTGCTTGCATGTTTTTTTGGTAAAAGAGTGCATTATTGTTTGTAGTGTTGGCTGGAGTGTAATCATTGTTATGGAAGGGAACATCTTACAAAAAAAGTAGTTTCCCTTCTATTCTACACTAATCAAGTTAATTAGGTGAGATAAGGTGTCTTAATTGATCTCTTACGTACAAACAAAAGAATAACTATGAGTTTGCTAAATCCTCCTATAGATTGTCAAATGGGCTAGGTCTTTCTGTATCGGCCTAGGCATTTATATACAGTTCACGACCTAGGAATGGCATGGCCCTTGGCTACGAGTCATGCTGGCACGACCCGTCTAGCCATGTTGTGCTTGGGCCGCCACCTTAGCCTCACGTGCCAACACAACAAGTACATGTAGCAAGTCAGCATGACATGGTCCAGAAATGGCACAGCACGGCCTGGCCCGTGCGACATGGTGGTGACCGACGACTGGCACCGGCCAACAACCACCAGTTCAGCAACTACCATCCAAGCAGGACCCAGGAGGAAAGAAGGGAAGAATCGAGGAAGCCAGGGGCTCAAGGCAGAGGAAGCGATGATGGACGCTCATCGATGTAGGCTTGCACTGTGGCATGGTGGCGTTGCCTACCCCATTCTGAGTGTGTTGGTCGTTGAGGGCTTACCGGCTCAGGGTGGAGGAAGTAGGAAGTGAAGGGCCACGACAATGCTTGATGAGGAGGAGGAATGTGTTATCGGTGAGCGGAGGATTTCTCTAGAGCTTCACCGAAGTTTGTGCGGCGAGATGCAATGACCTCTATTCACTTTTTTCTTGGTATATATTGAATTTGGGTTACAGGCCTCCACACTACCCACGTACCCTAGTTGTATCAGGCCAACACGACACGACCTAACATCTCATTGGGTCGTGCCTAGGCTCTAGCCTCAGCATGTGGGTCGGCACGACACGACCCATTCGGTGAGCCGTGCCTAATTGGGTCAGGGCCAAACATACATATTTATCCACCGTCTCAACCCTAAAAAAATAAAATGAAATCCATCGTCTTAACGGCCTAGCCCTAGGGGATCCTGAGTTCCTGACCTCTTGTGAGTTATCCTGATTTCTGAAGGGGAATTTAACTATTTGGCACTTTTACGGACCACCACTCATGAGATATCATTCTTTCGAAGGAATTCACAGAAATGCCATTGGGGGAGAGAGAGAAATCTTTACATATTGCCAATTTGCATATGTGGAAGGATATGTCACTTTGCCGATGTGGGCATGGGCATGAAAGTGACCCATTTGCCCCTGGTTTGACCTCAATGTATATTGAATATGCCAATAACATATAAATACAATATTTGATCAATTGTATACTATATATACTAGCATATGAATAGATTTTCATGTTTCAATTGTTTTATGGATTTATCCTGTGCAAAAATTTTAGTAATGTGAACAAGATATGAGAGGACAAATTTGTAATGAAAATATTTGAAGTACAATAAACCTATTGGATCTGCTAGCATATATGTTTGTATATAGTTGCTCAAGTATTGCAGGTGTATTTTATCGGTATACTCAATGTACACTAAGATCAAACGAGGGCAAATGGATCATTTTCATTCCCCTCCATGTTGGCAAAGTGACATGTCCTTCTACATATGCAAAATTAGCAATTTGCAAAGAATTATTCTCTCTATCCAGTGGTATCTCAATAGCCTAGATGTAAAAATCAAACCGAACCAGGGGTTAAAATAAGGAAACCAATCCCTAGTCCGAATATGTAATTGACTTGAGAAAAATCATTTAAATCGGATGGTTTTCGGTCGAACCAAGGAAAGTGAGCTGGCCTAGAATCGAACCCCCGATGGATAAGACCCGTGGGTTCTTTCAAAACCCTACCTAATCCTTAACTATTTTCATGCTAAAAACGTGAGCACATATCATTTTAAACCCAATCCTCAAATTTTCTAAGCAAAATAGTTGGGTCCGTTTCTATCTCTACCTGCATACGTACGTGCGCACCTGACTATTTGGGCTAGTTGCTACAATGGTTCTAGAAACGAGATAAATATATGTTTTATGTGTTGATTAAACCGAAATTGTCAATAAAATATAATATTATTTTATTGAACCGATGGTTGAACCGGTCAATCGATGGATTCACCGTTGGAATATAGATGGCCATATGACCCGAGGTCCGACAGCCTGATCCAAGGCATAGCAATATGGCCCGGCCTAGGCACGATAGTCGGGCCGTGCCTGGGCTGCTCCCTCGGCACGGAGGACCGGCATGGCACGACACAAACATAATGGAGTTGAAATAGACTTATTTGTAAGGTACGGCCCAAAGAAAAGAAAGAAAATACATACTTGTTTAGCTATATATAAGACACAACCCAAACAGAAGGGAGGTAAAATAGATTTATTTCAAAAGAAACACAGTAAGCTGTCGTGCCTTTGTAGAGACCCGGCACAGCCCGACCTTTATTGGGCCGTACCTGGGTCGTAAGTTGAGCACGCGAGCTGACACGGCCCGGCCCAACCAATGAGCGGGCCGTGCCTCGGCCGTGTTTTGGCTGTGCTGGGCCGAGCAGCCCATTTGGCCATCTACACCGGTCGGGTTTAGAGAGGCAATCCGTAGGTCGTCCCAGGGCCTGCGCCGATCCCCCATTCACCATCCGTCCCGCGAGCGAGCAGAGGCCGCGCCGTCGCTCGTCCTGCTGCTTCCGACGCATCCTCCGCCACCTCCGCCTGCGCCGATCCCCATCCATCCCGCGAGCGAGCGAGCGAGCAGGGGCGCCGTCGTTCGTCCTGCTGCTTCCGTCGCATCCTGGTTAGCACATCCTCTTTCCCATCTCTCTCTCTACTCACGCACCTTTTTTTTTTATCGAATTTGCGTTAACCCTAGCTTCTGTTCTAGGAATTTGCCTTAACCTAAATACTAATTACAGTTTGTTTGTTCCCAAAAAGTTTGGGGGTTCAACTGAACCCCCATGTCCCATGTTAGATCCGCCCATGGTGTGCAACAATCTATTTGCTCTTCGTGTGAAGAGTTCAGTGGCTTCGGCCGTTATTACTGTGTGTTTATTGCGTTGTGGACGGCCTCTGGGAAACATCAGCGATGTTCTGGATTAGGGAAAGATGACTCCTTGCGGGAAGGTCCTGTATTTCAAAGCAATCAGTTACTACTAAAAATTATGGCATCTGATTTTTTTCCCCATTCTTAAGTGTTCAACTTTGACCACAATATCATATTAGAGTAACTTTACAGAACCATGCAAATCTGCACATACCGAATATTGTCCAAAACGTTAACTATTTATGAGTGGTGGGAATAGTTCTGAATTTGGGGGATAGCTTTGGAGCTCTATGCAGGACTCTTATGTTAAGACTTTTGACATTAATAGGATATATTTACCGTCCTTTTGTTTTGTTGGAGTTGTGTCTTTTTTTCATTGCCATACACTCTTGCAGCTTCACTTTCCAGCTGCAGACATCCGTTTGAATATTTTTGGTACTTTGCCATTTGATGACGCGAAGTGTTTAAATGAAGCATTTTGGCATTACGACCATATGAAGTCATTGTAGTATCAAGTGGATATGGTTGAACACAGATTTTACTTCAGTAGGTTCAAGTAGATAGGGTTGATTAACTACCCTGTGATTCTTATTGGAGCATTTCAGATCTACCAGTATTTCCACAGCTGTTGCTTCGTAGGTTTACCTTTTGTTGGACTGAACATATCTACCTAGCTGCGCCTGGCCAATTCTATTAGCATCTAAACAAAAGATTGTCCTTATCATAGGATCATAATGCATGTACTATTTTGTCTCGTGTCATTTTTTGTTGTTTGAACATGTTTACTATTTGCATGCTTCTACTCAGCTGCAATTTTTTCCTCGCTTTCGGAATACATTCGGCCGTAAGGGCCTGCCAATGGCTGCTTGTTGACTGAGCACTTCCTACTTAGCATGCACCGAGTCTGGCCTGTTCTAATTAACATCCAAAACAAAATATTGCTCTTATTATTGGATCAGAATGCAAATATTTTGTCGTAAGAGCCAATTTTGGTTGTTTGGACATGGCTACTATTTTCATGTTTTTTACTCAGCTGCAGTTTTTTATTCTTTTGTGTTTATATTTGGTCATAAGGGCGTACCAATCTCTGCTTCCACTGAGTATGTGAACATGAGGCTAGTCTTTGTTATGTTGTGTTCTATTTCAAGGTTATTAATATTAGTCTTAATGATTTGTTATATGTTAAGACCATGTGGAATCTTATCTACACTAATTCATAATTCTTGTGATGATATTTTGTACTTCAATTTTCTTAGTAATATACAAAATCCTATTTTGCTGATTTTTCTACATATATATTTTAATGTATTATTATTTGGAAAATTTAAGGGTTTTTTTTTTCATTTATAAACTTCATGTATTGTACTTAATTCATGCCATTGGAACAAATTCAACAATGTTCAAAACAGAGTGGACAGTAAATCTTTTCCCTTGGCCTGGTTTTAACCTAAGGAGGATTGTATGGTGGGTGCTGGGTTTTGTTCGGTATGGTTGATTTTACGTGAGTATCAAAGTCTTCATTGGTATGAAGTCCTAGCCTTGTTGGACTATGTTTACTTTTATTCTGGTCTTTTCTTTGCTGTGAGCAATCCAGTTAATTATGGATGGAAATCCACCTTAATCATTACACTTATTTTGGTGGTTGCATATTGACAGGTTGATTATAAGTGGGAAACATTCTAGCACTGTAAACTGAGGTAGTGTGAGAAAACCCATTATTATAATTCTGTTGCTCATATTATGGTTTAATTTTGAGTGGAATTAGGAACTGGGTTTATTTATGTAGTGCTATTGGTTGCCTGCATGCTTTTAGTTCCTGTTTTGTGTCTAGTGCTTACGTATCAGGATAAATGTTTTGCAATTATTTATTATTTTTTCTACAACTTTCAACAGTTAGTATATTGGAGAAGTGCATAATAAGTATTTCAGACCAGACTATGGTATCTACTGTTTGTAAAGGTAGAATAAATGGAATGCACATGATCATAACCGTAGGTTGGGTGTCAGAAAAGAACTTCTCATGATTGTTAAATGTTAACAGATGTATTACAAAACGACTAATGGAGGTGAGGATAGGAACATTGTTTCCTCTTGTATCTACTTTATAAACACTTCTGTTAACATTTGGTTAATTCCCCCATCTCCTTCTCAACGGATCACACTTCATATAACTGCTCACAACCTGCTGGCAATTCAGGCACTTCAGTTACTAGGATATTTTATATGTATTATATCTCAACAAAAATCATCAAATGCTGACGTTGACATGTTGAATCACCTTAAAATCACAAGGCATTCTCTTACCTTGTTTAATTGTTTTTGTTCAAGTGAAGAAATGAAGGTTGCTCAGATCTTATCACACATAAATTCAGTATCACTACTCACTAGCATATATTCCTTTATACATGGACCGAGGAATCCAGAAGTTAAGATAGTGGTTTCTGTTCCTGTTAGGACTTGGACAATCTCACTCAGCAAAGGAAATAGGATTTCATTGGCTCGTTATACCCAGAACCATTGTCCCATGGCGTTCTCAAAACAAATCGTTTTATATGTATTGTAACAGCTAATATTCATAAAATATATTTGGCTTTGTCATATCTAAATGATCACTATATTTTTATCCAATTTAGGGCTTTTTTGGCTGAGCTCCAGCTCCAGCTCCACCTCTCCTGGAGTTGGGAGCCCAACCAACGAATTTTTGTAGAAATAATATTTTTAATAGAAAATTGCAAAAATATAGTCCGGTCATCCGAAATCACAAGTTTAGCACTCTGTCGAACAACCAAAATTCGACAAGGTACCTATGGAGCAACGGTTGTTCGACGAGACGGTTTGTTTTTTTTCAATTTTTTATGATGCATGTGTGTATGGCTACTGTGCAGCATGGACATATCGACAGCCCTCATGCATGCATGCATTCTTGCACTTTTATTACTATTTTTTCGGCCCGATAACCCTGTCGAACAACCGTGATTCTACAGGTACCTGTCGGACCACAGTTGTTCGATAGGCTATCTAATATATATCCCGTCGAACAACCAAAGTTCGATAGGATGCTAAACTTATGATTTCATCTAGCCGATGTACATTTTTGCAATTTTCCATTAAAATCGTATTATTTCTTAAAAAAATTCCCCAACTAAACAGTTTTAGCTCTACCCAAAAGAGAGAATGGAGTGGGCTAGAATGCTCTCACAAAATGAACTAGAGATGTGGAGCGGGGTTCAAGCTGCTGATCACAATTCCACTCCAAACCCAACTCTTGGAGTTAAATTTAGGAGTTAAGTCCTGCCAAAGAGGCCCTTACTCTACTTAGTATGTATGTGATATTACAGGGCATGAACTTAATATGGAATGGTAATAACCATAAACAATATTACGATGTGATATGAGTTGATTATTGCCAATGAGATATCAAATTCCTCTCAGAACTTATAGAAAACATATATTTCCGTGAAATCTAATTTATTATTGCGTTTCTTTTGTAAATTTAGGATGCCTCCATTCCGCTCTAGCACTGGCAGATTAAGGATTCCTCCACTTGAGGTTGAGGATCCATCTCCAAGGTATCTTTCAGATGACGAATGGAGGTCGCTTCGTAGACTTGTTGCTGAATTTGGATATCTTTCTTCCATTATATCATGGATTTATATTGAACGAAGAGGGACCCGTCAAGAAATGACTGCATTCCTTGATGCTATAGCACATTTGGCGTACTAAACAGCATGTGGAACATTTGGAGAGAACGTCTTATCTTTGATTGAGGACTCAATTTTTGGTCCAGTATATAGGAATCTCGATACAAGATGGGTTCAACTGATCTATTTTGGGCGGAGAGAGTGATGTTAAATGCACCAACGAAAATTTGGTGAATATTTTGTTATATGAAAAATATATACGCTTAATAGTTGACGAGGGAATTAGGGCAGATCCATGGGTGGTTATTTATGCAGGTGGGCATACATAGACCATCATGTGGTAGTATGAGTTGAAAACAACAGAGCATCAGGTGTTTTGCAAATTGTCGCTTAAATTAAGATATATTAGTTGTGTCAAAATGTTTCCTTTACATCAGTCGGTCGCAGAAGTTGGAACCTTAGTTGTTTGCAGGACGTACACAAAAATTAAGTAGATATGGTTGGTATGCAATCTGGCTTAAATGGAAGCTAAGGCTGAGTTTGACTTATGTAGAAAAGTTCTGAAACGATACTTTCTACATCGTCTCAAGCACTAGTGATGGAAATACGATAGTTTTCTGCTTGATACAATTATCTATTTATTTTGTCAGAGTGTCACTGTTAAATAAATATAAATAAAACAGAGTAGCATATATAGGAAGCAAATGAAACAATTGAGTATGTGTTAAGTTGAAATATCCAAGTTGCAATGTATACATTTGCAGTATCATTGTTGCCATCACATGGAGCCCATTGGGTCTCCTATACAACTTTTCCTTGGCCAAAATGTGATTCAACAAATTAACATAAGGTTCACGATTAATAGCGAAATATCGAATGGCCGAGTTACTTGATGATTAATATATACTAACTTTAAAATATAAATAGTGCAACAAGAAGTTAGGAAGAAATGGGAGAATTTACTACTATTTGCCATCCTGGACAAATCCCACCGCCGTTGCCGGCGATCAACGCTCGCCGCCTCGCCGGCGGATGCTCCCTTCTGTGCTAGTCGAGCTGGAGAGGTTGGTCACTGGACGTGCTCGCCCGCTCCCGCCACACCGCCGAGATCATCCGGGCCGACCGTGATGAGAGCCTCATCACCGACTCCGACCTCTATTTCTTTTAGGTCTTTTTTTTCCAAACACGTAAAAGTATTGCACGTCGCAATATACTGGAAGGAAAAGAGAAGAGTTTTTGTTATACAACGCAATCGACTAGACATATCTATACCAGGCGAAAGAAAGAAAAAGCAAAAAACTGGAAAAAAACCTACTACGAAAAAAAGTCCACTTCAACGATACGAGAGGGAAGGGGGCGGATATTCGTTTCAGGTCGGGATCGATGGAGCGCTTGCTGGGTGTTCGTGCAAATGCCTCAACAGTGCCGGTTTCTTTGATGGGTGCTCCTCAGGTGCTTGTGGAAATGCCTCAATAGTGGTGATCTTGTCCGTTGCTGATTTTGTAGGGTCAATTGAAGAATGCGGCCAACTTCAGCATTGACGGGCACTACACAGCGCATGAGCTCTGGGACACCGCGTCGCAACAGTTGGGAGAGGATCCTGGCACATGAGGGCAAGTCGGTGCTTTTTGTTGTTGCACACAATTCAGTGAACCAAGGCTCTTGTTGCCACTTCGTTGGGTTGGTACTGCTAAGCTTTTCTGTTGATTCTTTAGTTCCAAGGTCAAGGCCACAACTCATGTGTCGTTTCGAGTTGTTCGTTTTCAGGACTTGGTACACAGTATTTTCGGATTCTTCTCCAGAGTAATTGTGGATTTGTGGTGCTAGCCTGTTTGACATCATCTTCAAGCAAAAGAGTTTTGGCAAAACATAGTCATAGATAGAGGAAAAGAAATAGATGCATGATTTAATCATCATCCTCATGTTTGTATTTGGTACACCCCATATTCTCCTGTCGCCTCAGCAAGTTCTGGAGGAAGAAAGACAAGCAAGAGGATCATTCCAGTATGTCAAGGAGCTACACAGAACAGTGCAGAGGTATGGAACTATGGATTTTCCTTTGTGTATGCATGTTTGGAATGAATAAATGCGCACTTGCACTGTGGAATATACGAAAGAGAGAATTTGCTGGAGGAACCGTCTACTGTTGATTGTAGGTAGTGGAGAGACTTTAACCCATGATCTGTACCATCTTAACCCTGTGGCCTGTGCTCTAACATTAGGCTACATGTCACATGTGGACACCTTCTATGGACCAATATGCATTACATTCTATTTTTCCTAGGGGGCTAATTTTATAATTACTGAAAATTAGCAATTGGAGAAAGTGAGTGAAACGATCTCATTTGATATAAGTATTTTTTACAACCTGAAAACTATGTAAAGAATTTGTGACGGTAAATCATAGAGAATAATTTGAGTATCTATACTCTTTTAGGCTGTGTTCTGGTATGAGTGTTGGGGAACTAATCCCTCTAGCACGTAAAACGGAGTGACTCATTAGTACATGATTAATTAAATATTAACCTATGTTTTTTAAAATGGATTAATATGATTTTTAAAACAACTTTTATATATATTTTTTTAAAAAATCATACCATTTAGTAATTTGAAAAGCGTGCGTACGAAAAACGAGGGGAGTAAGTATGATTAAGTTTATAGAAAAACTAGCAATATCTATAACACCAAACTAGTTTCGTTAAATATAGTATGTTTGTTTTGTATTTATATTGTTGTTATATTTTTTTCAAAGAAACACATAGGGGTCTTCTGGTTAGCTCCATAAGGTGGTGGGCTAGCTAGCCTTGGTTCGAAGCCTCACTCACACCTATTTATTTGATATTAGGTTCTTTCTTAATATTCGTGTTTATTATATTTTTGTATAATCTTATTTGAACTAGAAAATGTTTGAAAAAAATTATAACGATTTATAATATGAAAAAAACAAGGAAGTAGATAGCATATATACTATCTTAATCACTGGATGTAAACAACATTTTGGTTGCGTGGTATTTCCATCACAATAGCTGTATTTTACCCATGTTTGAATATCTCTTTTGCATCTCATTTATATCTCCAAGCATGTGGATAATTTGATATGCATCTGCTGGTTGGCATGATGTCTGCACCCAATCCCCACCAGCCGAAGATGGTGACAAGTGGGAGTGATCCCCATCGGTGATCTGCACGGAGGAAGAGGAAGATGACAATGTCACTTGCATGCACGGAGAGTGCGCCACGTGTCCTTCTCCTGCCACGCGTACCTTCTTCACTCTCCAGCAGCTCAGCTCTACAGGGAATCGGAGAACCTTCGACCGAGTCTGCTCCATTCCCTATCGTGTCCACAGCTTCTGATGGATTCAGCATCCCAACACCACCGCGACTACCCCTTCTTGCCGGCCGCGGCCTCCAGCCCCGACGGCGATGGCTTCTACACCGGCGAGCCAAGAAACCCAGCCGCCGGAGACTCCACCGATGTCTTCCTGTTCCTCGCCGTTCCGGCAGGGTGGCTTGTCCGGCTGGCCGCCTTCGTCGGCGAGCTCGTCGCCTCTGCCATCCTCAGCCTCGTCTACCCCGTCGCCGCTCTCATCGGCAGGTTGCGCACCGTGCCCGCGGCCGTCGCCTCTCTCGTCCGGCGCGCCGCCACTGGCCTGCTCGCCGCGGCGTGCACGTTTGTGGTGCTCGCCGCCGCGTTCGTCGTGTCACTCCTGCTCGGCTTCGCTCTCGTCCGGCACTGGGTCGCGGAACCGGTGACCGCGCGGCACCCTCTGTATTTCGACTACACCGAGGCGCAGCCGAGCGCCGCCGTGGCGCTTGGCGGCGGAGCGGTGGCGGCGCTGCCGGCCGGCCACGCCGTGAGGGTGTCCATGGCGTTGCTGCTGCCTGATTCCTACCATAACCGCCACATCGGCGTGTTCCAGGTACTAAGTCATATGTTCATTACATTCTTGATCGAAATGTTCAGAAAAAAAAAACATTCCCTAAATTTAAACTTCTCTATATTTTACTGAATCCTAAAATTCTAAATTCGGGTTCATTAGATTAAGTCGGAGGCGATGTCGGCGAGTGGAATCACCATTGCATCAACTACACAACCCTATATGATCAAATACAAGAGCTCCCCAATTCGGTTAATGCAAACCGCGCTGCTCTGCGTGCCACTCACCATGGGCATTCGCAGTGAGAGGCAGAGTGGCAACCTCAAGCTGCTTCACTACAGGGAAGGCCATGGCCGGCACAAGAGAACAGGGCTCATCAGAGTGATGCTGCAGCCAAGAGCTACGACAGTGCATTTGCCTCAAGTGTACAAAGCGGAGATCGTTGTGCAGACAACACTTCCATGGACGAAAGAGCTGGCTCGCTCACTGAAATGGACATTATGTGTGTGGGTGTCTCTCTCTGTCTACATTTCCATCCTTGTTCTTGCCATCTGTTGGGGCCGGGCGCCCTCGGCGTTTTCTGCGAGGGACAGGAGATTGTATGATCATCAGGTCATTGAGGATTCTGGTATGGACATGGGAGATTCAGGTGGGAGATCAGACAAGGAATTGTATGGAGGTGTTGGGGTTAAGTGGAAGCAGAGGATAAGAAAGAGGAAAGCACAACATGGAACTCTACAAGGACAAGGAGGCATGATGGAGGAGCTGAAGTTCACAGAGGGTTCAACTTCTGGTGTGGCAATGGATGGAGAGTAGGGGTTTTGCTTAACTTTGTGTCTGAATTCAATTAAATCGTTCAAAGCTGTTTAATATGAAGCTTGTGTTGACATATAATCGTGGTTTGGTGCAGTCAACGTTGTTTATGAGACCCAGACGGCTTCGTACAATACAAGTGATGATCCCAATTAATGCGCAAAATCTATTTCGAGAGGCATCTTGATTTAGACTTAACGAGCGACGCGGATAATTACGTAAGAAGTAATAGTAGCGTTACAGACATGCGTGCAAATAGTTTTTGCTATTAGGTTATGCATATTTTTTTTCTTCTTATGAAATTTTCTCTTAAATTACTTATCCGATTTATAATCCGATTACACCGTTGTGTTCGTAATAATTAAATCTTTACAACAAGATCTCACACGATTATATTTTGATGAAAAATCACAAACTACTTTTATGATATGTCTAAATTACTTTTAGATTTCACTAAGATACTTCTTAGACATGCAAAAGTAAATTTAGTAAAGCGTAAAAGTAATTTACATATATTATAGAAGTAACTTAGAACAAAACGAATATAACTTTGACATTATCATTTGAAGTAAATCCGTTGTAGAGATAAAAACATGACTATATCTAGAAATTAAATTAATCAGTACAAATTATGGAATTAACTAAAAACAATAATATGGAATTAACTAAAAACAATAATAAAGTAATCACCTCAGAGCATTATGAATATATAGGAAGTATTTTAATCAAATCTAAATGTAACTTATATAAATGATAATTATATATATGATAATTTATTCAATGAAAAAATGTATTAATTAAAGTTACTTTTTTTTATAAGTTACTTATATATGTAAATTACTTTTAAGCTTTACTGAATTTACTTTTGTATGTCTAAGAAGTAACTTAGTGAAATCTAAAAGTAATTTAGACATATCATAAAAGTAATTTGTGATTTTTCATCAAAATATAATCATATGAGATCTTGTTATAAAGATTTAATTGTTACGAACACAACGTTGTAATCGGATCGTAGATTGGATGAGTAGTTTAAGAGAAAATTGTATTTGAAGTATAGGTGGATGGTGTCCCTTATAGATTGAGTGGTACCTGGTTTAGACAAACCAGCTACCACTAGCTGTATAGTCACGTCCCAATTAATGATACTGAAAATGCATACGTTGCAGTCTATTCGATGTTTCAACCTAACATATATTTTCCCGCAAAATAAACGTAAACACGTCTATTTATTGTTTGTTTACCCGGAACCTATCCTATGCATATAAATGGCCCGTTTGGTAGGGCTCCGGATTCTGTGATTCTGGATTCTAATTCTCTTGAATCAGATACTGAAGAGAATCAGAATCAGAATCAGTATGATTAGGCGTTTGGCTGTAGACATTAGTTTTAGATTCTGAGATAGAGTTCTTGTTGTGAACTTGTCTATAATACCCCTATTGTATCAAGATACTTGGTTATGCATAGATGATAAATCATTCCATAGAAATTACTAAAAGTAAAGTCCACACACATAGATAGTTGTTTCAAATAATATAGTTACATATTTCTAAGGACAGTTGTTTCAAGAGAATAATATGCTAAACAAAGTTCATATGGATCAAATTTATCTAGAACCCCATAATGTACTAGCAAGTTCATCACGGAATCTGTCCATGGATGAATCACTAGCTTGTGAAGTAGAGGTATTCGATGCATTTTGGGAGATGGCGTATTTGGCATATCTTGCAGGTATGGTTGGGACATAATTTGGATCTCGATCACATCTTCGAAAGTACTTATCATTTATGCAGTTCTAACGTATGAAGTTGTGAAGGCACATGGTGACTGCAATTATCATTTCTTGCTTGACCATTGGATAGGTAGGCATCTTTAAAAGAATTCGCCATTTCATCTTCCAAACACCAAAAGTGCGCTCAACGACATTGCGAATACTTGAGTGAAGATGGTTAAAATACTCTTGCTCACCATTTGGTGGAGGACCTCTTCTCCAGTCAGGAACATGGTACCTTTGGCCTTTGTATGGTGCCATATACCTCGGCCTATTTGGGTAGCCAGCGTCGACAAGGTAGTACTTACCTACAATATATAATTCGAATTAGTGCTAAATTTCATACAAGGTAAGAAATATGTAGATATTTAAACAAAACATACCTTGTGGAGGATGCGGAAAAATATCTTTGTCCACATCTAATGCATGATAAAGGATACTAGTGTCATGCATAGATCCTGGTTGTCCAATTGAGGCATATGTAAAGCGCATGTCGAAGTCAACCGCTGCCATCACATTTTGAGTGGGACTCTTGTGTCTACCAATGTACCTCACATAATCTTCACATGGTGGGTTTGCTATGATATGAGTCCCATCAATGGCACCAATGCAATTTTTGAAATGTGGCCACATTCTTCTATCATTCTTAATCCTACTATGAGCTCGACGAAATTTCTACTAATTGTTTCACCGGAGTGCTTGAACCTATTTTGAACCCTTCTATTGGACTCACCACCTCCAAGTATGAATAGAAAAATAGCAACTGATTCCATCGAGTTGATTGTATTGGTTGATTTAAGGTTGTAGGTACTCACTAATAAGTCATGAAGCTTGTAAAATAGATCACTATTCATGCGAAACATATGGTGACTCTCCCCCGGAGTAGCAAGTGTCTCTTGCACCCATGCATATCCACTTAGCCGTGATGTTCTTGGTTCATTTTTATCATAATATGTCATGAAGTACTGACCAAGTAAGCAAGCAGCTGAAAAGGAAGTGGCTTGTAAAGCGTGATGACGACGTACAACCTCTATACAGAAATCATCGTCTTCCTTCTTATCAGTACCATCACTTTATTCTGAAGCCTCATCATCGGATTCAATAGATGACATCTGAAACATAGAAAAATTGTAAAATCAAACTAGTAAATATTGATGGGCTTAAAATATCACACATAAATATTGATGGACGGAAAATAACACATATACATAGTGATGGACAGGAAATAATGCAGGACAAGAAACAAATCACACCCATACATAATGATGGATAGGAAATAACACACATACATAATCAATTGGTCCAACATACAGAACACACATGAATGGAAACTTGTTCAACATACAAACACAAATGAATAGGAAATTGGTCCAACATACAGAACACACATGAGAACACACATGAATAGGAAATTATTCAAACACTCATAGCATGCTACATCACTACTTGACATTTTTTGCCGCCTTTGCATCATGTTTCATTGTGAGCCATGCAAATCTTTCTTCTGGGCTTTCCAAGGTCATAAGCATTTTCCTCTCAGATTTCTTTGTGAAAATCTCAGACGCAATAAAGTGCTCTTTGGTACCAAAAACAGCACCACATTCTTTCACTAGCTTCATGACATCTTTGATGGCACACCCTGATGTGTCCTCCCTCCTAACAAGTGACTCAACCGATGCAGCTGATTTCTCCTGGTTGTCAACAAAGCGAGTCATTTGTTCATAGAACCAATGTCCACCACTAGTCTTTGGTTTCTTTGCCTCCTTACCAATAGCTTTCTTTCCTCTCTTGGGGGGTGGAGAGAAATCTTCATCCGCACTATCGTTGTCATCACCTTCATGCACTTCTTCTATGTCATCAACATTAATAGTACTTGTAGGTTGAGTTGAACTCTCATGTATATCACCCCTAGTAGGATTCCAATGATCATTTCCTGTGTTTCGAAGGTCTTCAAAAATGAGTTGGAACAAATGTTCATTTTGAAGGCCCCTTAGCTTGAACTTCAAACAACCAGGCAAGTCCTACAGGTGTGGCAAGGTCATAATTAGAAAAAAAAAATACACTTCATAGTGAACAAGTTGGCATGATTAGAAGATAAAAATTTACCTTCTTTGCTCTTCCCCACCACTCATCGGATGCAACAATGGTACCTCTTGATTGATCCCAACCTAATCCAGTTTCCCTCCCTACCAACTTCTTCCATAGGTCATAATCACTCTTCAGCTTGGCCCATTTATTTTTGAATTGGAGCTTTTGATACCTCAAGCTAGTCTTCTCTTCGAATTTTGCAATAAAAAAATCATACCCTTCTTGTTCAAATGGGTACCTGAGCAATTTCCATCCCTAACTTGCTCCAAGAACAATTCACATACTATCCTAGTGTTCTCATCGGTCCAATCAGCATTATCTACCCCAAACAAATCAGATCAAAATTTCTTATATAAACATCTATTTGTTTGCAACAATTACACAACAAAATTACTTCAATACATTCCACATGTACAAAATTAATACACACTTCAGATCTGACATATATCAAGTTCACAATCATATACTTTGCAGTTCAACAAAAATGGATTGAAAAGGAGTAGCAAGAATAAAAGGACTAGTGTATTACCTTGTCTTTTTACTACAGGAAAAGACCGGCGACCGGGAGGTTGGAGGCAGGGGAGAGGCGCCGACGAGGGGAGAGGCGCCGGTGACAGGAGAGGCGCCGGTGACGGGGAGGATGGCCGGTGACGCACCGCCTCACCCCTCTTAGATCTAGGCGCGCGGGGCAGGAAAACGGTGAGGTTGGAGGCGGGGGAGAGGCTGCCGACGTCGTGGCCGGACGGAGGCTGGAGAGAGGCTGCCGGCGAGTCCCTTCCTTGGCCGGCGGCGCGACACTCCTAGGAGAAACCCTAGCCGCCTGCTTCAGGGCGTCGTGAGGGAGGGGATGCGCTGGGAGATGTTGCTCGGTAAGGGCTGGGACGGATGGGGTTGTAAGGGGTATATCAGTGGCAGTGGTGGGTAATTTCTTGGGAAATCTAGGGGTACTTTTATATTTCGTTGGTTTGATTCTCGTGGGAAGCTGCAAAATGCGGGATTCTCCTCTCTAGTGTAAAAAAACAGAATCATTCCGAATGATTCTCCAAGAATCAGATGAAAAGTTTGCCCGTTTGGCTCGGCTCCACGCGATTCTACTCCGAATCACAGAGGAGAATCCCTACCAAACGGGCTCACCAATTAGCAAATATCATGAAAAATTGACTACTCTTAATAGTATTACATATATTTACAAAGTCTTAATTCAAATTCATTGTATTTTAGCTGTAACAAAAAAGTGAAAAATATGCAATAGTTTTAAAAAAAATCTGTCAGAATTTTGTCTTTTTGTTACGGCTAATTTATAATGAATTTGAACTTGAGATTTTATAGATAGGTGTAATACAATTGAAAGTATGTGCTTATTTTTTTCTAAAATTTTTCGTTATATTTACTATTTGGTGTGCACGGAGTGTGCATGAAAAGCTTGTGTGCATATATAGGATCTATATATATTACATTTTTATTTAGGATAAACTTGTATGTACCAGTGAAACTATGCCAAAATTGATATATATCAAATTCACCAAGCAAAAATTTATCGTATTTCCATCATTTATAGTATGGATTAATGGTTTCATCCTAAAATATAATAATTTTTAGCTACAATAGACATATATCTGATTCGTATCAATTTTTAGCTTCGTACCAACTTTTAGCTACGAATGACATATGTTCGATTCGTAGCTAAAAGTGACGAAGGAAGTACTTTGATTGATTTGTAGAGCTTAATGTTTTTCTAAAATAAGTTGAAAGTTGATTTTCAGTCGTTGGGTGTGTTTGAGAGAAGGGGAAAGGAGAAGATTGAGAAGCTACATAAAACGAGGTGAGTCATTAGAGCGTGATTAATTAAATATTAATCACTTAAAACTTAAAAAATAAATTAATATAATTTTATTTTAAAAAATTATATACAAACATTTTTATAAAATACCCACCATTTAGCAATTCAATAAGCGCATGGATGTGTGGAAAACGAGCTTTTTGCAGCAACTAAGTTTTCGGATGAGATTTTGAGTGATTTAGATGTCATCATTTTTATGAGTGTCCTTCAAATACGTTTCAAATACGTAGAAGTGAGATATTTTTATGCGAGTAAATTGCGTTTACGGTATATCAATTTGGCAGGTAGGTGCAATTTAATGTAGGAAATTGAGAAATGAGCATCCTAGTGCAACAACTAGGCAGGTGGATGCAATCTAGTGCAAGAAGTGACGTTGTTTTACATATTCAATTACTTATTATTTTCCCAATATACTAGCGTGTATTTTTAAGCATATTTAAATTTTCATTCTAATAACTGAAAATCAATTAAACTTTATGTAGAGTATATTACATTTTGGTTAAGATTTGAGGTGAAGACAAAAATAATCCAAACTGATGGTGCCATTAAATTCAAGATTAGAAGGTATTATGGGCAGAATTGCTATGTACCGATATATTGACGTCACGAAAAACAACTCACCTAACACTCGATAACCAAAACAACATATACTTAACCAAGTTGTTGCATCGAAATACTAAATTATCGAGTTGTTATACTAGAACACATCCACTTACCAGACGTTCAGTTCTCAAGTTGTACTCAGACGTTCAATTCTCATGTTCTTGCTATATCGCACCCACCTCCCAAGTAATTGCACCGTGGGTGCAATTACTCTTTTTATGCAAATATATAATAAATGGCCATTTTCAAAATACCCAATGAAGCATATACGGTTCAAGCACATGGTAGCACTTAGGCAGCGTTCGCTAGCAGGTCTTCCCAAGATGCACAGTAATCACGAAAAATGGAGCGATCCATTAGCGCGTGATTAATTAAGTTTTAGTTAATTTTTTCAAAAATGGATTGATTTGATTTTTTAAGCAACTTTTGTGTAGAAACTTTTTACAAAAACACACCGTTTAGCAGTTTGAAAAGCGTGCACGCGGAAAACGAGAGAGGTGAGTTGGGAAAAGGGGGAAAGAACAAAGCCTTAATTAGCAATGCTGCAAAGTCAAGGTGTGTATGTGAAACTATTTTGTACAAACTGATTTTATATAAATAGCTAAAGTTGGCAGAACTGGCCAACAGAAGGCACCAAATTAGTACTACCATGTGTTTACATAAAGTGAGTTTATATAAATACTAGCAAAGTCTCAACTCTCTGTTTGACTTCTCTGTTAAACGATCAGTCTCGCTTCTAGCTTTGGTGGTTGCATCAGTTCGTCCTCCTCATCAGA
This sequence comes from Oryza punctata, assembly GCA_000573905.2. Lineage (NCBI taxonomy): Eukaryota > Viridiplantae > Streptophyta > Magnoliopsida > Poales > Poaceae > Oryza > Oryza punctata. Next base: position 2,467,417 of record CM002499.2, on the reverse strand, counting down.
ACTATCCTCACCTAGGTAGTTGCATACAATACCATCATAACCTTTGGAGTACCCTCCTCTAGATGGATGCTTGAGGTTATCGATGCCTTGATTCTTGCACGAATAGCATTGACCTACAGAGACAACAAATTGAAGACATGAAACATGACTATTTGATTGAAATATGTATCACATAATTGATAAACAATTGATAATCATAAAGCTTGTAAAAACTGATGAAACTTATCCCCAGTCCACAGAGAACATAAATAATATTGATCACATAGAGCTACGCGCATTATTAGGGCCCTCTACTTCACCCTTTATACTTATATGTAGCGTATTAAGGTAAACTCCGGCCTCTTATCTACTTTTAACACAAATGAGCACATTCAAAGGAAAGTGGATTATGCCTCGGTTCTGTATATATATTTGTAACAAATAAGGGAAACTAAATTATGTTTTTGCTATATTTCTCTTTTATTTGTGTATGTTTTTACTAATACAGGTTATTTATATGTCTATACTCTTATAAAAATAAAACATTCTTTTTGCATTTGCATAATGTAGGGGGCTAACTGATCTCATGTGGTCATATACACAACTTTAAGATAAGATAATAATGTACTATTTTTATTTTAGATCTTATAATAATTTCTTTATCATCCATCACAACACATGGGCACACGCTCATGTAAACTGTAAACTACTTGCTCTTGTTCATGTCCTTTTACTAGTCCAATTCAAATAGTGGTGCGGCAAATTCATTTTAGGATAATATTTTCCTTTATAAAAATCAAAAGAAAAACGTAAATGAATGGAAATAAGACTAATTCCAACTTATGTTTTTACTAGAAATATGATTAAACATAGTTTCAATACAACTAGAAACACATTGTTATAACTTATTTCAAATATGTATTTAATAGCCACATATCACAAATACATACATTGTTGTTTAAACCACAAAGTTCGAATAAGCAAAAACAGAGAAGAACACATACCATGATCAGTCGTCTCGAGATGAGTGCAAAAACGATACTTCAGACCATACTTCATCTTGATTTCAGCAAAATAAATTCTAGGGATCCAACATTCCTCACCATTCTTCTTCATCTCAACAGTGAAATTATAGTGATGATATATCTTCCTAATTCCCACAGTACGAGAGCTGTGACACAGTATTTCTCCGAATTTGTAATCAATTCCCTACAAACACAACTTAGAATAAGCAGTGATAATAATGAAAATACGGAATAAGGAATAAAGGTGTCATACAAACCTCAAAAACATCCTTTTTCTGCAATATAGTTTCCGAATGCCACGAACGCTTCACTAAGTCCATCTGCTCCTTTCTGAGACAGTTCCTTCATGCTATTAGAATAGAGTTGGACACCCTTGTTTATTCGATTGATTAAATCATCATACTCATGATATGCCACTGTCTTATAGTGTGAGCTGTGTTTCAACCCAAAATTAGTCATCATCATTATAAAAATGGCACAGATTAGCATGCAAAAAACATCAACTAAATCAAAAACATGTTTAAAATATGGCACTTCTTTTTGAACAAATAATCATTTACCCACAGTGCTCCGAAATATAGAATCTCTAATAGAATGTAATGATGACAATAAGAATTTGAGTAATTTAACCTAATTATGAAAATGACAAAACTTATCCAAGTTTTCATAAGATACTACAAAATTCGAAAAAGGAGAAAAAGGACTATGTCCACATGGATCATGGTTATATAGTATCATATCAATAGGTTGTTGCGAGGCAATTGAGATAACAATTACCAGAACGATAGCTGAAAGCTCAAAAAATAGAGAAATATCTTTATGTAAAAGTATTTAATTAAAATTACAATGACACCATTTATAATATGCCCTTTGCTTGAAACTTACAATCTTACCATGGGCAATGATATAAATATAATGCATCAGAAATATAAAAGATGACTGATTTCATAGAAACAATTAAATGGAATAGAAATAGAAAATATGTACAGTTTACAATCAATGTGTAGAAATTACCTAGAAGAACCTTCTGACAATCTGGCATGTTCTTGTTGTGATGATATTTCTGAGAAGCTGCCAACATTCTTAGGGTTTGGAGTGACATATTTTTCACGAGGAGAATTCATCTCCTCAAAATGTTGAAATTGACTGATATCGCACGGGTCAACTTCCCCAGGCCTCTTAGAGAGAACATTGTCATCCTCCTCAATCTCCGTATCCAAGTTATCATTCCTAAAAAAAATCAGGCTATCAGTAACTTTCTAGAGAAAGGTATATATGCTTTAATAGATAAATACCTAGCCTTACTCCTGTTGGCCGAAGCTGGTGTTGCTCTTATTCATTAGAATCACATAAGTGCAATATTTGAGATAACCTATCTAGTAGTCATCGACTTGGCGGCATGGATCTCCAACACGTAGTCGACGATGAGATAGTCTTCCTCCTCGAATATGAACTCGGCGAGATCGGAGATGGCGCTAGACCCCTTTTATCGGCCTCCGCATGCACCAGATTGGGCATGTCTAGGCTTATCTCTGATGTCGATGTCTGGCGGCATGTATTGGTGTCTATTCTGACTTGGCATGTTCCCTCCCCTCCTAGGGGATCATGTATTTATAACCACAGATGTCCCTTTGTCCAAGTAGAACTAGGGAGACAAATATGGATACGATCTGCATAGTCCTTGTAGTTTCCATGTAGAACTCTGTTTCTCCTTCCCTATCTAGAATACTTGTTGTACATGAGGTCTAATTTCGTATAAGACTTAGTATATGGTGGGCCCCGCCGAGCTTAACCTATGATAATGGGGTATGCCTTATCCATAACCCTAACAGTAGCTCCCGACTTCAATGCAAATGAACGAGTTGATGTTCTCGACTGAAAACCTTCGAACAACAGTTGTCGAACTCGCCTAACCGTTCTCGGACAACCAATAAGGTATAAGGTCTGCAACTAAGTTCCTTGCCTAACCTTGATCGAGAATTTGGATTGAAGTCAGAAAAAATTCCATCTCAGCGGGTACACCATCACTTTATTCAATAACCCTTGTCGAACACCGAGACATACACAAACACATCGACGTTGCATCTCTCTTGATAGTACAGTATTCGTATACTCAAATTTAAATAGAAAGAGAAATATACCAATAGGAATGACTTCTTTTCATCTTCCTTTCTTTGTCTTAAGGGATACCAACGTCAAAATCGTTTCACCATATATTCTTCAAATGATTGATGCGGTTACTTGTAGCTTCAAAAGGTCTTGCACGATCCATCTTGATAAAACCATCACTCGCTCTTCACCACCGGATTTGGTTCTTCGGCACCAAACTCCTTGCTTGCCCTTCACCGCCGCATGGTCCATCACAACCAAGCATCGCTTGCCCTTCACCGTCTTGCTATAGTAGCCACTTCGTATCCCACATCTTTAATATCTCCACTTTGTCATTCTTGGTGTATTTAAGTGTAATCATATCACTTGAGCATTAACACCTTTTCAATTCTTGGGACCTATTTTTCTCATTCAACTCAATGAAATTATTAGTCTCAATGATCCGGTTGTCAACCTCCACATGTTGGCCAACCGATCGCACATATAAAAGGATATGAATAAGTGGATTAGTATAAATCAATATCAAAAGTGTCATGTACTCAAATGTATGATCAAATGTAAAGATCCCAATTAAATTAAAGTGAATAACTTGGATCAAGTACATGCATAATTAAGGTATAGGATTTGCTCCCCCTAAATTTATGCGTACAAAGTATTTTTGTGTGAAGCAAAAGTATGCATAATAGATATAAAACATTGGAAGCTTACCCTATAAAGAATAGAAGGTATTGATCATATGTAGATATTATGATAGAAACATACATTTATCATCTCCATATTCTCAGTGTGAAGAGACTAAACAAAATATGGTTCAAACAAAATATTAATCTCAAATGCATATGTCAATCACATGAAAGTATTTTATATGTGCATGGAGAGAAGGAATGATACATATAACATGATCTCCGTGCACTTTATCCTTGCGATTTAGGTTCACCATCAATGAACGTTTCTTTTTCAACTCATATGAAGTTTGGGAATCACCTCTCACAAATTTCACTTTCATATCCACATGAGACTAGGCAAAGAAATGCTTATAACAATATTAGTCTCATATAATTGGATTTATCATTAATCAACAAAACCAAATTAATGGTACTTGAACTTTCAAGTATCATTCCAGAACAAGGCTATCCCTCCACTTGTGCTAGATGGAGGTAGGAAGCTAAATCTGTTAAGACGATTTCCTCCAATCTCCCTGCCTTGCAAATCAGAGATATTTGCTATCTTTGTCTCTTGTAAGCAGAGCAAGGTTGCCATTGCCGTGTTTGCATTTTCACACACCGCTTCTCTGCTTGCCAAACTATTTAGGCCTCTCACATTCCAATTCATGAATCTTAGTCTATTGGCAGGCATGAAGTAGCAATGAAGAGTTATGACAAATGTCAAAAGAGAGGCAATCATTTGTCAACATAACAGGGGGCATGCAGTTTATAAGTTGGGGTGATGAAAGTTGCACACAAGGACCAAGACTACTTTCCTGCACCCTAATCAAAAGAAACAAACTGCAGCGCTTCGGGATGGTTGGCTTAAGGCCGCCCTTGCAAACTAAGGCTAAAGCTTTCTCAACGGCCTGAAGGGCCTGACAGCTAGTTAGGGAAAGTAGAGCCAGCTTAAGGCCGACAAGCACTAATCGCTTCCACAAATCATGCTCATCACACGAGCAATCGAAAGGACTGACATAACCAACATCAGCACCCAAACAAACTACTACTGTCTGGAGCATGAGACCAGAGGCAAATCAGACGTGCTCCCCGAGCTCGCCTCCACCACCCTGAGAGTGTCCAGGACATGTGGCGCCAGCGGCTTGTTGAAAGACTTGATGTAGGCCGCGATCGCTGCATCATCGACAGGCTCGAGGTGCGCCATGTGCTGAATGAGCCGGACTTGCACCCTGCAGGAGACCGGAACAGAGGAGGCCCAAGCCACCTGGTGTCCACTGCAGTGCTGCGGCAAGGATGCCTTCTTCTTCTTCTTGAAGATCCCCGGGATGGCCGTCAGGATCGGCTCGGCGAGGGGGCGGAACAGCGGCGCCAGGCCACCCCCATGTGTACCGTCTCCAGCAGCCTGCTGGAGGTTGGTCAGGTCCTCCAGCACCCGACAGCCGGAGCGGGCTCTCGCGCACCCACCGGCTGTGCTGACACCAACTAGGCTGGCCCAGAGTCGGCAGCCGGCCCGCTCATCTCCCTCGGAAGCAGGGAGTCCATCATGTCCCGCAGGTGGGCCCCCTTATCTTTTGGCAGTTTTACAATATTGATGAAATGCCATTTGAGGAGGTAGTGGGCAAGTTCAAGGCCTACGAGGAACGCGTGCACAAGAAGAAGGCCGCAGCTGGCGGGGTCACCGCCGACGGGCAGGTGCTGCTTACTCAGGCCGAGTGGGAAGAGCGCTTCAAGAAGAATGGCGGGGAGTCCTCAACACCGCAGAAGAGCAAATCACCCGGCGACAATGGTGCGCGTGGCCAGGGCGGTCGCGGCCACGGCAGAGGCCGTGGCGTGGGTGGACGGGCGGTGCGTCGCGTGGCAACTCCGGTGCTGGCTCTGGTGGCGGTGGCCGTGACAAGAGTCACATCAAGTGCTTTAATTGTGAGGAGTACGGGCACTACTCCAACCAATGCCCTCATCCGAAGAAGAAGAAAGGGGAAACGGCGCACTTGGCACAGACGGAGGATGTTGGGCCTGCTTTGTTGCTCGCGGTGACGGAGGACGAGCCGGAGCGCGCGTCATGCGGCTTGCTCATGCACGAGGAGCGCGTGTGGCCAAAACTGCTGCTGGCAGATGCCGGTGGGCAGGCTGGTGATGTCTGGTTCCTGGACAACGGCGCCAGCAACCACATGATCGGAGATCGCGCCAAATTTCGTGAGCTGGATGAATCGATCACCGGGAGTGTCAAGTTCGGTGACGCGTCAACGGTGCAGATCAAGGGATAGGGGTCACCAATTGCTCCTACAAGATGTGTACTACATACCCAGCCTGCCATGCAACATGGTGAGCCTGGGCCAGCTCACCGAGACAGGGCACCGCGTGGTGATGGACGAGGACGTCCTCGAGGTGTTCGACAAGAGTCCCTGGCGGTTGGTGATGAAGGTGCAGCGCACCTCCAACCGGCTCTATCGTATTGAGCTAAACCTGGCGCATCCAGTGTCCTTGTTGTCCTGCCTTGACGACCCGGCCTGGTTGTGGCACACGCAGCTGGGGCACCTACATTTCCAGGCGATGAAGCTGCTGATGGACAAGCAGATGGCAGGCGGCGTTCCAGCGATCACACACCAGAACCAGCTGTGCCAGTCGTGCCTGGTGGCCAAGCAGATCAGAGCACCGTTCCCGGCGGTGGCGCACTACCGGGCGGAGGAGCTGCTCGAACTTTTGCACATGGATCTCTGTGGCCCAATCACACCGAGTACCATGGCCAGTAATCGCTATTTCTTCTTGATTGTTGATGATTATACTCGGTGGATGTGGGTGTTCGTGATCAAGTCCAAGGACCAGGCGCTGGATGCATTCACAAAGTTCAAGCCGCTAGTGTGCGAGGAGACGGGGATTCAACGTCACCTGACGGTGCCGTACTCGCCTTAGCAAAACGGGGTCGTGGAACGCAGGAAACGTACGGTGATGGCCTTGGTACGGTCCCTGCTCAAGGGGATGTCTGTGCCGGGCAAACTTTGGGGGGAGGCGGTGCGCCATGCAGTTCATCTGCTCAACTGTCTCCCGACGAAGGCGATGGGAGATCGCACGCTGTTTGAAGCCTGGACGGGGAAGAAGCCGTAGCTGGGACACCTGCGGGTGTTCGGCTGCATGGCACACGCGAAGAACACGTGTATCTCGGCATAGAGGAGGGCAGCAAGGCTCACCACCTGTTCGACCCGCGTCGTGGGCGTATACTTGTAAGTCGTGACGTCGTATTCGAAGAAAATGTGCCTTGGGTTTGGACAGCAGCTACAGGAGAGGAGCCGGCAGACTTCGAGGTGGAGGAGGAACTCGGAGAACGGTTGTCGAGTCCGGCAGCCTCGACAGGCACGGTACCTCAGTACCGTGCACCATCTCCTAGCAGGCGCGCCGGGATGGAACCAGTGGCGGCGGCAGAAGGACAATCGCCGCCGTCAACCTGGGTTGCAACATCACCGACCCTGCCTGGGACACCCACGCCCGGATCTTCATCGACTTATTCTGTCGAGGTGATGCCGTCACCGGGTACTGGTGCAAGCACTGACAGCGATGACAGGCTGAGCCGGTACAGGCCACTAGCGAATATCCTGCGCGAGGCCCCGTGTGTGGAGTTGGTGGAGGACGAATGTGATGGAGAGGCACTCCTAGCTGAGTCAGAGGAACCATCAAGCTACCGGGAAGCCGTTGGTCAATCGGCGTGGGAAGAAGTGATGTAGAGGGAGATGGAGGCAATTGAGAAGAATAGAACATGGGAGCCGGCCACGTTACCAGCTGGGCACCGGGCAATTGGGCTGAAATGGGTGTACAAGCTCAAGAAGAACATGGCAGGGGAGATAATCAAGCACAAGGCACAGTTGCTCGCAAAAGGGTACGTGTAAAAACAGGGGATCGACTTCGAGGAGATGTTTGCTTCGGTAGCAAGACTTGACACCGTTCGAGTTGTGCTTGCGGTAGCTGCTGATCGTCGGTGGCAGGTTGTTGACGACGAAATTTGGTAAATCATGCATCGAATTTGGAGTTAAGATCGAAGCGGATTTGGAAGGAAATCGGTAACAGAAACAGAGTATAAATCGGCTTCGGAATTGCAGCGGCTACGGTTTGCATCGGCTGATATTGAATCAGACAAGTAAGCTGATGTAGCCGATTCCGACAAGGGGATGTTGGAACCATTGTCGGGTTCGTTTAAAGTGCTTCATGAGGATTGCCATGTATGGATTGAGTCCGAAAAAGGCAATTGTATCTATTAATTAGGAATAGTTTGTTAGTTTCCTTTTATCTTTAGGAAAGTGTGTTTAGTGTCCGATAAGGACTTTATGTGTTTCCTTTTATCTTTAGGAAATTTTGAGTCGTGTCCGATATGGACTAGTATCTACCCATGGGTATAAATATGTACACCGAGGGTCTATGTAAATTATCTCTAGATCAATACAATTTCGGCGCATCGCCACCTTTTACCTTTTACTTTCGACAAGTTCTTCTTTCAAGTTGGGCTGCATCGACTTCGATCTCCGACGAGGAGTAAGGCTTGTTATGGCGGCTTGCGTTATCGGGATTAGTGCTTCCATCGCATTGACACTCTAATCTTGTTCATGTAAGTCGTCGAGTTATCATATACATTATATAATCTAGATTGACAATGTTTTGTACTTGCATCGGCCGATCTCTATCTAGGGTTTTATCGATATCGGCTAGATTACTTTGTTGGCTTAGATTATATAATGTATCCACCACCCTGAAAATCAGTCAAAAGCTTGATTGTCTAGATATTATGTTTCTTTTCATACTTAGTGCTGCATCAGTTAAGTTTGATCTACTAAGTCGTGCTTAGAACCATAATCTCTAGCCTGCTTCTTGATTGCCAATAAGGGTTTCATCGGGGTTTCAGCCGATGAGTTATATGGACGTTGCATCGGTTTATAAGGATTACATACAAGATGGATTTAGCCGATGACAATAAAGGTTTCACTGTTTATCTAATCATTTGGATTTATTGACATCGAACCACCAGCCAATGAATGCTTCAACCTTCGGATTGGTGCTTATTCAATCTATCATTACTAGCCGATTGGTTTCTACTGGATTATATTATTTTATTTTCATCAGCCGATTATCTTTATGTCATTATTTACTCAAGTATCAAGATCTATACTGGATATCGGCTGGTATCGACATCGGCTGGAATCACTCCATCGGCTTGTCTGCCGATCGGCTATCTTTTGATCTTCAATTTATATATTTTGTCAGTTGCAGGATCAAACTGACTGGCACGCCCGCATCTCATCATTATTCTGGACCTGCACTGGAGCTAAGCAAATCTCCCAGGCCGTCGTGTTTTTACGTCAACACAGGTTCATCACCTTGATGTCAAATAGGCATTTCTCTATGGTGAACTTGCAGAAGAGGTGTATGTTGCACAGCCAGAAGGGTTTGCTAGACCAAGAAAAGAGCATCTTGTGCTCAAGCTGCATAAGGCACTTTATGGACTCCAGCAGGCGCCGTGAGCATGGAATATTCGCCTGGACAGAAGCTTGAGGGAGCTCGGTTTTAGTCGGTGCACGCAGGAGCAGGCAGTGTACACCCGAGGCAGAGGCAGTGGTGGTGTAATCGTCGGCGTCTACGTTGATGACCTCATTGTCACCGGTGAAGGTCCTACTGAGTTGAAGGCGTTCAAGGAACAGATGATGGGGGAGTTTGAGATGAATGACCTCGGTTTGCTCACATATTATCTCAGGATAGAAGTCGATCAGGGTGAAGGTGGTACTGCATTGAAGCAGACTGCATACGCCAAGAAACTGTTGTCTCAATTCGGGATGATGGAGTGCAACTCAGTCGCAATCCCAATTGATCCGAGATCGCAACTGAGAAAGGATCCAGATGGTCACCCAGTGGATGCAACTGAGTATTGGCGGATCATCGGTTGTCTTCGTTATTTGCTTCACACAAGGCCGGATTTTTCATATGCTGTCGGGGTGGCAAGCAGGTTCATGGAGCGGCCAACTGTGATGCATTGCAAGGCTGTAAGACAAATCCTCAGATATTTGAAGGGGACGGTCGATTGTGGTCTCGTGTATGCTACGGGCACTGGGGCTTTGGAGATTACTAGCTATACTTACAGTGACCTAGCCGGGGATTTGGATGATCGACGCAGCACATGTGGAATGGCGTTCTACATCAATCAGAGTTTGGTGGCGTGAAGTTCGCAGAAGCGAAAGACAGTGGCGTTATCGTCGTGTGAAGCTGAGTTCATGGCGGCCACGGCGGCGGTGTGTCAAGCACTCTGGTTAAGAGTGTTGCTAGCAGAAGTGGCGGAGTGGAGGAGAAAGCAGTGAAGCTCTTCGTCGACAATAAGTCAGCAATTGCATTGATGAAAAACCCGGTGTTCCATGGGAGAAGTAAGCAAATTGACACCCGTTATCATTTCATACGGGAATGTGTGGATGGTGGGCAGATTGTTGTGGAGTTCGTCCGGACTGAGGAGCAGCGGGCGGACGCACTAACGAAAGGGTTGCCGGCGGCGAAGCTGGCGACGGCGAGGCACCTTCTTGGTGTTCGTTTACTCGGGCCATGGCAGAACTAAGGGGGAGATTGTTGATTAATTTTCGCTGTGACCCAATGCAAGCCGATTCTCTTGGAGCTCAAACGGGAGGATAAATTAGTCTAGCAGGAGTTTGTTAGAGATGCAAATAAGGCGCAAATCAGTTGATCGTGACCGGTTCTAGCGCTGGTTGTGGCGCATCTGTGTGCATGGGGTTCAGAAAAAAATGGATCGGGGATGGCACGATTTTAGCCTCGGATTCCTTATTTTCGTGTTGAGTATAAGTAGTTGTTTTAGCTCAGTTTTTGCACATGTATGGTTTTTTAGTTCAGTCGAATAAAAGAACCCCAGAAATTTGCCCAAAGCTGCTCGCAATCTCTTTGTTCTCTGAAATCTCTCGCTGTTCTGTTTTGCTCTGTTCTTCTGATTCTTGCCGTGCCGGACAGATACAGTCCGCCTGCAAGGTGTTCGATCGGTGTTCCTGCTATCGCTAACAATTTCTCCATCGATTTGGTGAATTTGGATATCTTTTTTCCACCATCAGTTATAACTTTGCTAGAAGGAGTCGTGTAGTGCAAAGGAGCAGCTTTGGCATAGCTACCATTCAAGAGCTAGTAGCTGCGGTTGTAGGTCTTGGTTCGTTTGGATGTTACACTATCCTCTTGTTCCATGACTTGACAATCGGTGCCGAGCCAACAACATACACACCTGCAAGAAGGCAAAGAAGATTTCCCCGAATACTAAGACAAAGGAGCTGATTGAGATCATCAAATTAACCTTGCAATTTGTTTTAGGGATTCATATTTCTAACAAGAACCTCAACAATTATGTAGTTCTCAATTTGTATGAGTTTTTTTTACAATCCAGCACTGAGCGGCGGTACCGAATACGAACCATTGTATCAGGCCTGATCCAACAGTTGGTAATGTTCGGTATCGCGAGGTACCACTTATGTCCGTGTTGTAGTACCGCATGGTAAAGAGAGGTGGAAGGGTAAGATAATAATTTCACGTGGCATGTAGATCCTCATCGCCATCAACTCCTCATCCGCCGTCGCTAGGTCCATGTAGGTTCCCATCGCCATCACCATCAATTCTTCCACCCTCGCCGTCGGAAACAGGTACACCTCCTCCCTCGCCACCAGGAAGGACGACACCTCCTCATACCTTGCTGTCGAGAACAACTGCATCGCCTCCGCCCTGGACACCGGGAACAAGACCTCGCCGTCAGGAACAACTACATCTCCTCCTCCCTCACCGCCGCGAACAAGATCTCACCGCCGGGAACAACTACATCTCCTCCACCCTCACCGTCGGGAACAAGACCTCACCGCTGAGAACAAGATCTCGTTGCAGGAGCGACTCACCTCGATCCCCATCGTATCGCCAACGATATGAACGGTCAGATTTGTTTTGGTACCTGTAGGTACCAATACCGGATGGTACTTTTTGCTGGATGGGAACAAAGCTTATTTGTATAGCTTATAACTTTGCTTCATGTATACACAGTTTCATCCCGTTCAGAGGTTTTGATGGCCACAACAACCATACGTGCTGTAATTTGCAACAACTCTCTAAATCTTACTACCCGTTCCAAAATATAAGAATAGAATGAGACATTTCCTAGCACTATAAATCTAAACGAGGTACTAGAAAATGATTCTATCTTAACTTCTTATATTTTGAAACAGACAAGTAATATATTTGATCAGGGCTTTTCTTCACCGCTGGCCCAACGAAAAATATGTATACAGCTTATACTTTGTAGCACATCTTTTTACTTTCTTCGTCGCACAGGTGTGACGAGACAACAACAGACACACATGCAAGAAGACATAGAATATTTCCCCGAAAACGAAGACAAAGGAACAGATCGGAACTGATTGAGATCATCAAATTGCTCTTCAATTTGTTTTAGGGATATTAGCATATTGTTCATGCGTTGGAAGAGAATTTTAATTTCAAAAATATCATTAACCCGTTATTGTAATTTTTTAATGTATATTTGTTACTTATTACAAGTAGGCCATTTAATCCCACACTGTTAATTTTTTGTTATAAAAGAAAAGTTTGCACAATGGGTGATATCATATTTTATATATTTTATAGGAGAGTGGATTTTAAACTGTCGAGGGGACGTTCCCTCGTTGCTTGCATGTCAATCAAATAATCAAATAGTTATAAAAAATTTAAAAAAAATGAGAAGATGTATTAACATGTGATATATCACTCCACAAACATGCAACTTGAAATTCAACTTCTACATATCGCAACGAAAAAAAACAAATTTGACTGCGAATATACGTTAACTAGTTGTAGTTTAATTTGTTTTTTCGTTACGACATGTAGAAGTTGAATTTTAAGTTGCATGTTTGTGGAGTGATATATCACAATATTAATATACCTCCTCAAATTTTCTCAATTTTTTTCATAACTATTTGAGTGACATGCAAACAACGAGAGTACAAGAGTTTAGAATAGTTTCCCTATTTTATAGTGTAAATTTTGGTATATCTAGATACTAGGTACGTACCAAAATATTTAGAGAAAAATTTAGGTATCTTGAGGTATTTTCTCAAAGTAAAATAAAATTCCTCATTCACACTACATAACTTTGCTTTATGAGTACACAATTTGTACTTTACAATACAATTTTGTGCTTCCTTCATCCTACAAAGAATTGGTTTCTAGAAAATCGACCTCAGACATATTAGCATCATCAAGGTGAAGAGCCGACAATGCCCTCGTCCTGCCCCTCCGCTGGCAGCGCATGGCGGCAGAGCGGGCACACGTTACTGCGCCCTAGCCACTCGGTGATGCAATGGCGGTGGAAGCTATGGTTCCCCGAGCACGGCATCACGCACACCTCGTCGCCGGCGACGAACTCCTCCATGCAGATGACACAGCCTGCAGCACTATCCTTCGCCTCCTCCTCGTCGTCATGGTGATCAAACACCTGTTTCTCCAGGCCGGCCACCGCGGCGGCGGACGCTGGGACTCCCCGGAAGCCGCCGCCACCGTCGAGGTCAAGGTCGAGGTTGAATTCCAGCAGCATGGTTTCAATTTGGAGTATCTGCAAGGCTATCTCGCCGCTGATGATGCCGTTCAGGACAAGGTACCACAGAACCTGGTCGACATGATCATCCAATGACGATCCATCGTCGTCGTCCTCCTCATCATCATCGCTCGACGGCGGCGGCGGCGCCATCATCTCGTCCTCGTCGTCGTTCTGGGATGGAAGCGGGAACATTAACCCGTCGCGCTGCGTGTCGCCGCCGTCGGTCTCCATGGATTGATGAATGGATCGATTTATCGATGCAACAAAACAACTAAACAATCAAGACAAGCAGCTGCTAGCAGCAAGGTTATGATCGATCGATGTCGATGGCGATGTGGATGCATGTATAAGAAGGAGGCTTGAAGTACGCGGCTTGCACGAATTCATTTCGGAAATCGGTGACATGATCAATCATTGAATCCGATTGCGGCGTCCGATTCGGGTTCGTTTGCGCGCGCGCGCGCGACAGGGAGCAGCCGTTACGTAGTGGGCTATTTTCTAGCCAGGCCACATATGGGCCCAGTTTCTTGTTGGGCCTAATAAAAGCCCGAAACCCTCCTGAGGCTGCCTATCAGTTAGGGAATGGAAGCGGTGATGAAAGTGTGTATCCGTTTTCAATAAAATTTGAACTTTTTTAGCATTATCTTACAATTGTCACTGAATAATTATATATTGGTAAATATGCTTAGTTCCGACTAAGAATCGTTTCCATAGAAATTTAATCGACCATTTCCGCATTTGCTATCTAATTAAGCAGCTGAGCCTGCTCGTGCTAGTTGTATTGGTGGCTGCAGAAATACGTACAGAGGAGTAGTCAGTGTCAGCCATCGCATGCAAAGATTTCAAAATCGATTAGTTTATCCCAAGCTGCAGTCAAGCCTGATATTCTGGCAACCATGCAACATGAGGCCGGCCGTATGTACGTCATCATGCACGCGAGCACTGTACTGTATAGTACTATAGAGACGACAGACTTACAGTATACTTATATATATATATATGCACTCTACAGCTAGAGTAATATACGTATAGATAATATATAGCTAGTTTACAGCGACGGGAGAGATCAAATCCTTACAGATCATCTAAGGTTGCACGTACCCCCTGTCGTCAGTTCGATTCAAGGATGGATCAGAGTGAGTGGAGAGGAGCAAGAATCCTTCCTACCCCGCTGAATAATCATAGAGAACATGAAGAGATGGGAGAGGAAGATGAGTCGAGAGAAACGAGAGTAGGAGAACCGAAGAACGAAGAAGGCAATAATCCCCCCTCTAGCCTAGAGCTAGATCCGCCATTGGTTTGATCGTCATGTCATGCTCACTCAGCTAATAATTAGCTGGAATATAAATATATTCTACTGGTTCGTTTTGTTTTAAACAATAAGTATTTTAGAATTTAAAATGTATATCATGGTATAAGTATTATTTTACCTACCTTTTCATGTTAACTAATTATAGTCATTTCTTCTTAATCTAAATTTCCACTGAAAGTCTTAAAATGTTTATATTTGGAACGGAGGGAGTACTGTGCAGTAGTATTATTGCCAATTTGTGATCAATTTACTACGCCGACGGTTGTGTAGTACAGTACTCATTGTAAAGATGACTAGTAGCTGCTTGCCACTTGTATCTTTGGAACACTACCCGTCATGCCTACTGCCACTTGACATGGCTCAATCAGGTTAGTTATATTCAGTTCTAGAAAAAAAAAAGGTTGGTTATATTCCATATTCTATTCGGAGTTATGTTTGGTCAGCATCCCAAGTCAACAGAAAAAGATGATAAACCGCGTCGACCGAGCTAGAACGGAAAAGAGCAAGCTAGCTTACGTATAGCTAATTAAGACCTGCAAGCATTATCTGATATCATTATCTCAAGCCCTTGACACACAGATCGATCGACCTGGACCAACAAACAGGCAACCAAATCACCAGAGTAATCTAATTTTTTCAAGCAATTTTACCATCCAACATTTATTTTATACTACCTTAAGCTACCAATGTGCACATAATTTTTTTCCTCGAGAAGTATTTCGAGGTATCAAATTTTACATAAAAACAAGTATCTCGATGTAACAATAATTTATGGTATCTCGAGGTATTAAATGGTGGATGGTAAAATTGCTTAATTTTTTTTAATCTGCAACTAACTTACCTAGCTTGCTAACACGCGCGTTACCGGCGTAGTATTAGTTCACATCCTACCCTACACAAAATATAGCTACCGGCCGACCAACACCGCCAACTACAATGTGCCATTGGCCTACATGTACAGTTTGTCTTCTTCTCGGCCGGATTTAATTAGCAAGCTGCCGTATGTAGTTTTGCATGTACTTTGCGGCGGCCGTACATATATGTTCATGGATGTACACATGCCGACCACTATTTGCTAATCCAGCACACAGTATACTAGTATACCTTGTTGGTCAAATATTTAACCATTTGTTTTATTAAAAATTTTATATAAATATGTAAAAATATAAGTCATACTAAAAATATTATTTAAACAATTAACCAAGTCATTACAATTACATATTTTTTAAAATAAAATTAGTAATCACCTGTATCATTAAAAATCAATAATGTTATCAATTAAGGAATGATAGGAATTATGGTCTGCATCCATTGGCCTAGCCTTGTTGAATAATCCTCCATCTGTCCTATCTACATTTCCTATACCTAAGCTAAGCTAACTAAGCTGACCTAGCTACCTAGCTTCCTCTTTAGTTTATCTCAATATTCATGATCTTTGTATACAGTCAGAAATGCAATCAGTATATCCTTCAACCTTGCCCTCCTAGATGCACGAGGGGATATATAGGGCTTACTTAGGGAGCTTCTAGCTACCGCAGTTTCTCTCAGAATCAGAAGCTTTCCAAAAAATTCAGTATTTGGTTTAGATTCTCAGAAGTTGTAGTTATAGAATTCAGAAAATAGTTAGAAGCTAGAAACTAAAAAAAATCCAACTTTCAGATTCTCACAAAGTGACTACCAACCAATTTCTTCCAGAATAAGCTCTCCAAAGAGATCCATAGATTGATTATGTTGCAGTGCAGGCCAAAAGTGCTCGGTCCCTCCAATTGCGAGTTCAGTGGCCGCCGTTTCCTCTCTGTTTCACACTCATATATATATCAGTCATCACTAATTCACTAGTATGATATATCGATCTGCCGGGAAAAGAAGCAACTAAAGCGTGCCCGTTTCTTCTATCGATCGCGCATGCATGCGTGCGTCTAGTGCGACAACCTGACAAACGCACTACTCTCTTCCTATATTTCTGTTCCTGAATATAAGCATTTCTAATTTATTTCGAAGAGATTAATATCATCTTTTCGATCATCTCATTAGCTAATTTTTTTAATTATTTGGATTCTTCGACTAAGTATCTCATTTTGTCTGGAGTGCTAGAATTTCTCTTTTTATCGTGCATTAGAATCAATGCTCCCAAATACTTGTATTGTATACAAAATTTGAATCATAGAAACACTAGTAACGGAGGGAAGAGATCACTAGTACACTGTACTAAAGATGGTATACTCTATTGTCTATAGTAGAATAGCATCAGCTAGCAAACTGATGATGCAGCTAAGACTGACCTGATCATAGTACTGATCACTTAGTCTGCAGATAATGGAGTTCACACTATTGGCCACTAGATCTGCACAAACCAAAACCATTGAAAAGAAGGAGATAGATCATAGAAGTGGCTGGGCACTATGCTTAATCTGTTCAGTATATGGTAAGTGGACATGACATGCACCTCTTCTTAATTAGCTCGATCGAGTAGCTAGCTAAGGTTTACACTTTACAGTAGTAATTAATTAAGCTTGTAACCAAGCTTGGTATTTAGTTTAGACAGTAGGAGTATCTGTGATCAGTTTGACTACTCAAGGCTCGAGATCTTTCTCACCTAGCTACCACCACAGTCCCCAGATATACACAGCATCTCTGTCAGAAAAAAAAAACTTAATTACCCTAGCTAATGAATGGTTATGATTAATTTGATTTGATACATACAGTTTGCTATGGGGTAGTACTATACTTACTGCTGGTATGGTGTGTGAATCATTGGCACGGCATGTGAGGGAGCATCTTTCGGTGTCTCTCTTTTCATGGTCAGGGTCAGATTTATCAAAGCCGCTGTATCCTCTGCACGGTGTTGACTTTTTATCATCTCTATGTGGATCATCATGGTATCGAATCTTAGGGGAACAGATTTGTTGCAACTAAAAAAAAATAAAGCCCAAAATCTAGCACTGTAGACAGGGTGACAGATCGAACGCATTGGTTGTCTTGGAGAAATTAAAGAAAAACAAATACAGTACTGGTAGTAGCTAGCTGTTCTTCAGTGAGATACTAGCTAGGAAGGTTGTATAGTCTTGGAGAAATATTAAATTTGTTCAGAGGCAGACAAAGGTCACAGGCAGGCAGGCAGACAGACATGCGGCAGAAAACAAATGCAAGTTTATATTTATAATCCATTATACCTTCTCTTTATGAAACATGCATGCTAGTAGTACCAAGCACCAGCTACCAAGGAAGATATAGGGAATACGTGCTGCTTGTTCAGACATTTCACACCACGAGAAGTCCAAGACAATTTCCTATGTTTTTCCTCTAGAATCATAGGAATAGGAAAGCTTCCTACGTTTTTCCTTTTCTCATTCCTACAAATCAAAGGCATGAATAGTGTAGGATTTCAATTCCTTTATCTTTCCTCCATTTTTCCTTCGATTCAAAGGAACCCTAAGCAAAAACTTACACCATTAGCACTGTTCATACACTCGTCAGATATAAACGATGCACCCACAATTAAGTTGTCGATCTGTTATCTGATGCTACACATACATAAGCAAACAGTGATCAACAGAGTTCGATAACACTTGGGAGAAAGAGATACAACCCTGTACATAACGGAGTTACAGACGACCATTACTTGAGTTCGTACACATGCAAAATATATATTATCCTAGATCGACCAATACACTGATGCATGCAGTGAAAACAGGCTGCAGATAGTAGATTAATTTATGTAGGTTACTAATAATTCCTCCTTGTATCGACTTTGGAACATGTACTAATACTTGGACCGATCTCCGGTTACGATTCAAGGCTTGTTCTTGTGCTGCGTGTAGATGTAGTCGAGGTGAGCGTCGCGAAGCATCCTCCTCTCCACGCACTCCTCGTTCCCCTCCTCGCATGCTGCTGCTGCTTCCTCCTCAACTTCTCCCATCAACTGACCAAGAACAAGACAGAAAAAAACACATCAAGCTTAGCAAACTACCACTAGTTGCTTCTTCAATTCTTGTATAATCAGCTACTCGAAGATAGCTGTGTGGTGTTCGATTCATTCTCACCTCGGAGACCTCGTCGCCATTGCCGGTGGCGCCATCCTGGAGCACTACCTCTGCTGCTGCTGGCAGTGGGCGAGCAGCTGAGGCGCAGTGACAGAAGAAGCAGAGGACGAGGAGGAGAAGCAGGGCAAGAGCAGCAGCCACCGGCGAAGAAGAACGACGACCAGTCGGCCTCATATCGATCTATCGCCAAGCCTATCTCGTAGCTTAAACTATGCTGCGTTGTCGAAGGGCGAGAGGAGAAGAGAAGAGAAGAAGTGGATCGAGCTGTATTAATGTAAGCAGCTTGAAGAAGTGAAGACTGAGAGTGTGGTGGTGGCATGAGCTGGGTATTTATAATCCGAGGTGTGGCCTTTCGTGGCTAGCAACTTGCGGATTAACGAGACGTTAATTAATTAACAGCAGGACACAATAGTAGTACACAGCAAAGCGATAATACTGGTAATTCGAGATGATGAAGTATGCAGGCAGGCGCACACGCATGCACTAGCTAGCCTGCTAGTCGGCCGCGTGGATACAAAACACGACTAGATTGGTTTGTTCACACTTGCATACTAGGTGCCCAACAGGCAAACAAACTGTATCTAGGTAGTTCTAGAATGCTAGCTAGAGTAACTGCCAATTAATTCTTGGACATAGTGATAAGAGACTTACTGCGGTGCTAAAAAAAAATTAATTTGAACCGTTAATTTCATTCAATCGAAAAGTTTAGATCTATTTATATTATTACTAAAGTTAGTAGTAGTAGATACGTGAAAAGATATTGTTGTAAAAAAGTACGAAGAGGTATGATTATTATCTAAACAGTGACTAAACTTTTTTTTTACTTTTTTCGATGGAATAAAAGCAATGTCAGCACAATGAATGATCACGTATCGATCTCGCTGGGAGAAAAACAAAAATGATAAAGTTACCTCTTATCACAGTATTAGTAAATCACTGATTTACCCTTAACACTACTGGTAGGATTGTACTCCTCGTAGAAAACACCGGAGCATCACTCTAGTAATAAATTTACCCTTTAAATTAGGGGAGTGCACTTATCTCAAGATGGAGGGTGTACATGTTAGGCTGAAGTAAGCTATACTTCCATTTTAAAAGCTTAGGACATCATCGTTTGACCTATGGCTATGACTTATAAGACAATGCTAAAATTTAAATTTTAATCTTATTAAAAAATTCAAATTTGATTTTGATGTTTTTTACATAATTTATTTTACAACGTTGCAATTAGTTTTTAAGTCATTAAGGACATATATACAAAAGATTTACCAATCGATTATTTTTTTTATCGCTAATAAACTATTATGACTTATAATCAGCTGTAAGCAATGACCTTACTTCCTCCATTTTCATATTACAAGTGTTTTGTGTTTGTCCTAAGTCAGTTTTTTAAAAGTTGACCAATATTTAAAAAATTCACAACAACATTGACAATACCAAATTTGTTTAATAAAATTCATCATTGGGTATAGTTCTATAGTATTCAATAAAAAAACTGTACAAATATAACCAATGGCGAATTTAGTTGAACTTATTGTCGATGTTGCTATATTTTCTTAATAGATTTGATCAAGCTTGAAAAAAAATTGACTTATAAAAATCCAAAACGTCTTTATTATAACGAGTTGTAGGAGTATTAAACATAGTTAATTCATCGATGTTTTTCTATTATGAGACTTTCCGACCCTAACAAAAACCTACTACTGTGTGTCTGTGTGCAAGGAAAGAATATTCAGTGATAGAGGGATGCATGCGTTGTCTAACGCAAGAAAAAGGAAAACGTTAAACAAAGAACAGAATGGCAAAAGGTACGCTTATTGTCAATCCTTACTAATCTTTGCCTTTTGTCTGATCCCTGAAAACAGAACACTCCTCTAGTCCTCTTTCACTAGAAAGTCTAAAAACGCTTCCACAAAGAGCCGTTTCACGGATGTAACATCTGAGCTAGCTTGCTGGTCAGAGGAGGATGCGCTGGATATGCTTGGAATTTTGCAGAGCAAGTAGCATCATGAAATAGAGGAAAAAAGCTTAATTTCTTGGGCCCCTTTATATGCGTACTCCTGGCCTATGTACCAAACATAATTAAAGTTGATGCACTGCTTGATGCATTTCTCGATCAGTTTGTAACCTTGATCAGAAGCAGGTTAATTAGCAGAGGCGTCCGTTGCATTGAGAAACAGCGCATTGCGATCTGAATTTCACGAAGTTGGCAGATTCAGATCAGAGCAGTTGCTGCTGCTGGACTCTGCTGGTGCTGCATCCGCGGAGAGGACATCGAAGCCGCGAGCATACTACCATACAAGCTAGTGGGGCCCACGCAGCACCACCAAGTGGGGCCCACACCCCTCCCTCCCCACATGCAAAGAACAAGCACGTGACACGTGTAACGGAAGCTGCCAGGTCTCCTCTGCGTTACAACTGCATGCGTTAGTGGTGGTGCATTTGGGCTCTGCTTGGCCAAGTCCACTACTACCACTTCTCTGTTGTGCATGAGAGCTTCTCTCTTCAGCCTTTCCCTGATCAACTGCTGCAGTGGCAGTGCTGGCTGCCCGATTCCTCCACTCAAATCCGAGCCAATCCCTGCATCATTGGCGCCACTATCTCGGCTACCTCCTCCTCGTAGTCGTTGGCGCCACTCATATACGAGCTTGTTTGGAAGAGGTTCTTACGGTTTACAATTTCTCAATCGCTAGAAGTTTCTTAAACAGTTTAAGTTTTTATTTAGATTGTAAGAAGTTATAGTTATAGAATCCAAAACATAAACTAGAAACAAAAAGGTGAGTCTCCTAAGTTTCTCTAAATTCTCATTAGCCGTTTCTCGTAATTTTAAACTTTTCAAACAGAGCCGTAGACTCGTAGTGGTGGTCTTCCTCTTGCAAATAATCTTGCACATGCATGTGTAAATAGTGTGTGATTTGCTACTGCTGTTTAGCTGAGACGAGAAGAAAAATGGGATGTAGCAGTCAGTAGAGTATGTTGCGTGCATATGATTGCAACGACGGACGATTGCAGCATGTGAGCTTCGTTCAAAATGTGGGCGTCGTTGTCGAGCTCGGTGATATATATTTCATCTCGATCGTGGGTGGGTGCGTTGATCGAATGGACTGAAATGGGCGTACGACTAGTCGATGTGCCTGTTCAACCGATCGTACCAGTCAACGGCTCCTGCAGCTAGAGCTATAGTAGCTCGATGTTCCTCTTGTTGCTGTGCGATGCTGTGTAGCTTTCAGCTTGTCACTGGTTTCACTGCTGACTTGTCAGCATGCATGCATAGCTAGTCAAAGTATTCTATATTTAATTGAATTTATAGGGGGAAATAATATTTATGATATCAAGTAGATACATTATCAAATACTTTTCGTAGTTAATTTATTATTTGGATGTGGTAGATATTCATTATCGTTTTCTATAAATATATAGTACGGAAAACTAATTAGATATTTTACTTGCGACAAACTTAGAATCACTTAGGCCATTCACAGTTTAGTAATATGGCACTTGGTTTCCGGATTTTCACTCGGAGATTCCCCTCCTGGTTGGACTATACCCCGTGAGGACACTCGTTTCTTGGTGAGATCATGGTGCTCCATCTACAACCGAGGAAACGGCTTGCACGCGCCTATGTTGGGAGGTCACGCCCCGCCTCTTCTTATCATCACGCGTGTGGTCCCTCCTAGAAGAAGGTAGCACGATAGAGGAGAAAGAAGGGGGAACGGTGGTGTTGATCTAAGCAATAGCGGCGAAGGACAAAGTGGCCTAATCCGGCGAGTTCATTGTCCGAGGGCAGCTCCTATCTACGCTGGAGGATGCCTAGTGCGATGACAACCACAATGCTCGATCTACGACATTGCCCGCTGCCTCGATCTATGTAGTTCATTGCCCGATCCCTGCTACCGCTGAGGTCGATGTCGTCACTCGATCAAAGCTCATAGCCGGCTCCGAGCCCTCAACGCTCCGTCTCCTTGTTGCTGGCTGGGAGAGGAGGGGCACCAATGAGCTCTCGCCTAAATCTATGCCTTCACCGTCGAGCTTATTGTGCACACTGCCACTAGGGAAGAATGGATTTGGGAAGCTTGTTGCCGTCACCACTAAAGAGTGGAGAGGAAGTGTTGGAGAGAGAGAATAGAGGTGGTGGCTACTGAGCTCATTGCCACCATCACTGCCAAAGAGGGAAGGGGAGAAACGGTAATTGCCAAGTGGGAGAGCCAATCCGAGACTGAGAGTGAGGGATGGCGGCGAATATAATCAAAGTTGGGAGAAGGGAGAGAGGGGGTGAGGAGGAAAAAAATAGTTATGGTGGCTGATTGGTGAATCCCTAGGAGATCAATAGGACCGTTTGTAGGCACGTGAAGTGGTGGAGCCAGAAACTTTTAAAGACTAGGGTTAAGATAGGGCTCAACTAATGAAGTGTTGGTTTTTCATAAAATTTGCATGGTGATTTAACACAATTTAAACGAGACTTTAGAGGCAGGCCTAGGGCTCAAGCCCTAGCTGCCCTAGGCCTGCCTCCGCCCTTGGGCACGTGCGACATGAGCGACCACATAGGGCCCCAAAGTTGTATGTTTAAATTGATTCCAATGTGTTATGGTATGTTTAGGATTTTTTTTCTCTTTCGGCTTCATTGAATTAGGCTAGATAGACATTTTTTTCTTGGCTTCACAAGTGTTTGATGATAATCATAGATACATTAAGGAACTTCAATTCATGATAATAATGTAAACATGCACTTTAGATAATAAGGATTTCATTTTTGCACTAAGAAAAATTGAATTGATGCGGCGGTTCTTTTTCTACGTAGTCATCTTGCCACTACTTAAGTAGGTGGGTGACAGAGCTCTACATATAAGGTCACCTCTACTAAGTAGTTATTATCATTAATTACATATAAGGTCGTGTTTTATATTTAGCGTAGGGTCTCAGATCTTAGGGACAGTCTAGAGATCAGGGACACATATGTACTTTTTTTTCTAAATGTACAAAATAACATAAAAGTTTTAGTAAATTTGATAATAAGATATATTAATTCCAAGAAATACAAACAAATAGTCTGCTGTTTAATTAATTTGATAATCTGCACGTTCTATCTGCACCAGAAGGAAGGTAACTCAGGTAGAACGTGCAGTATACTATATTAACTTAAGTTATTCTGTACTAGTATTGGATGTGAGATTAGCACGCGTAGTAGCACGCGCAGGGAGCTGATCGAGCCGGCCGGCGGCGAGCTAGGGCCCAGTGTGGTGACACTGTGGCAGAGACGCGGCGGAGTATGTTGAGCTGGAGAGAGAAAGAGAGAATAGTGCAGTGCTAGCTAAGGTCGCATGCGACGCGGAATGTGGAAACGAGCGGCGCCACCGCCACCAGGCACGCACGCCGACGACGGCGCATGCCTGCATGGATGGATGGATGGCGAATCTTGACCAACTCCCCATTCCCGATCGACATCTCGCGTGCGCGTGTATTTTCGCGAACAAAAGACGATCCAGGGGTGTGCTAGTATGCACTACTACATTAATTAATTTCATGGTAATTTGATCTCGATCGTACTGTATGCTGTTGCCCATGGATTAGTGAAAGATAAATTAATCCATTTGCTAATTAATCAAAGTAGTATAGTATATGCATGTCGATCGGCTAGATGCATGCATGGCTACGTGACATGCACGTACGATCGATGACGACCTTGGGTTGTGCTTCTTAATTTCGCACGAGCGTCAATTAGTCAATATTGATTATCGTCGATCGATCAATGATCCAGCACGACCTACACATATATATCGGCGTCACCGGCAGCTACGACTTGGATAATATTGCGTCCGCCGTTTTCCTTATTATCCAAGTGGGTGCGCGCATGCAAAATATGCGACTTTGTATATATATCGATCATCGTCATACGTGTATACATATATATAATATGTGTGCTGATTTTAAAATTATAGAGAAAATCGTAAAAATCACTCTAAAATTCATCCTAAGTTTAATATTCTTCTTGTAAGATGATTTGTCGTAAATACCCCTCTCCTAATAAGATTCTTCATTACTCGTCCATTCTCAGAGCTGCAAACCACAGTACATGATGATATGATCGTGGAGAGATATGTTATCACTCATATCAATCCACAGTACATGATGATATGACCGTGGAGAGACATGTTATCACTCATATCAATCATACGTGATAACACGATTGTTAGAATCCCCGCTCATGGTGTCTAGCATGACGTTGGATAGTTGTGGTTATGAGTCTTCGCTCTTGTACATCAGGAGGCAGATGAGATATTATATTGTCTCATGGGTTTGGCAGTGACTTTTGTATATGTTCATCAAGAGATACAGTAAGCAATAGGAAAAAACACGTGAATAATGGCAATTGCTAATTGAGGAACATATCAAAATAAGGTAAATTAGGAGTGGATATTTATAAAAAATCATCTTATAAGGCAGAATCTCAAACTCAAGGTTTTCACAATTATCTAAAATTAAAGGGAAAATTAATCAGTTATATGCATGCACTATAGATAGCTAATCCAACAGCTAGCTCTCGCCTCGTGTCATCATGCTGATCTTACACGTGTAAACAACTACTGTTGTAAATTAACATTGCTCGATCGATGAAAAGCCGATTAACTTGGTTTGAGCATGTGTATAGTTTCACGTGCGGAAAAACAAAGGTAAATTTAATTAGTATAAGTGGGAGACAACTTATTAATTAATTTAGGTTATCAATCGATCCTGACATACCACTGGCAGATCGATTAATTCATTCTAGTGATCTATAGTTCAGTGGGGAGCTAGCTAGAATATCTGAATATATACCATCCACTACTCATTATTGCAGGTGCCGAGCTTGCCCTATCATTTTCAGCTAGTGTGGCATGCATAATTCCGACCATATCACGTTCTAATTAAGCACAACTTCGTCATTATATTCGATCGACAAAAAAATAATTACTTTGCGTGTATATACCACTAATGAACTGTGTGCTTGCGATCAAGGAGATGGCACTACCACAGAATACCTAATAGGTGCCGGTTAGAAAACCTTCATAGGTGACGGTTTTCCCAACTGATACTATGAAGGTGGCACTGATTAGAAGACTCAAAGGTCCCGGTTTAAGAATCGTTACCTTTGAGGAATACGATTTAAAAAAAAAAGGCTCGAGCCGATGCTTCAAAGCCACCAAAAATAAATCAAAAATCCAAAAAAAAGACTATGTAAGCCACCAAAAATAAATCAAAAATCCAAAAAAAAAAAGACAACTACATATTAGACAATCAGCAACAATTTTATGGATCAAATGTTCATATCATTGAATCAAACATCATAAAAACCATCACAAGTCATGTAATTGCGTCGCCGTCAGCTAGATCCACCGAACAAAAGCTTGTTTCAGATATAGAAACGAAGATAGGTGGTGCAGGTAGAATGAGATGGAGGGAGAGAGAAAGAGGATGCAAGTCAACATGGGTGCTCACCGGAGGCGGAAACAGCAGGAAACCGTCAGCCACCGCTGCTCGCCGGATGGAGAGGAGAGACCGAGGCATGCGAGGGGAGGGGAGGTGGACAGAGAGGCCGCCAGATCTGGCGGTAGGGAGCCCGTCGCCGTCGCTCGTGGGATCCGGAGCCTACCACCATCACCGCCGGTGTTGCTGCCTCTCCTCCCGATGGATCTGGTGGAGGAGAGGGTGTCACCGCCGCCGCCCATGGGAAGCCGCGGTTGACGCCGCCTCGCGAGAGAGAGAGCGACTCGGTCTTATCTCCTCACCGCACGCTCTCCTCCCCTTATCCGCTCCTTAGTGGCTCGGTTCACGGCTCAGTTTTTCCAA
The DNA here is from genome assembly GCA_000573905.2 of Oryza punctata. NCBI lineage: Eukaryota > Viridiplantae > Streptophyta > Magnoliopsida > Poales > Poaceae > Oryza > Oryza punctata. Next base: position 2,440,868 of record CM002499.2, on the reverse strand, counting down.
GGTGTTGGTTTTTTAAAAACCGACACCTATAATTAATTAAAGGTGTTGGTTTTTTTGGAAAATTGATACCTATAGTATAGGTGTCGATTTTTTAGAGAACCGGCACCTATAGTCACTTAAATGTATCGGTTTTAACACTTCCGGTGCATATAGTGCTGACTTGTATTAGGTGTTTCGTGGTAGTGTGGTATAAATGCATAATATGTTGTGAGCTAATTAATGATCTAGCAGATGACGTGTGTATGAACTAAAAAGGGTTTAGGATATCTCTTTGACCTACCTCTCAAGTCACAAGAGATCACACATTCTTTTGGCATAATTCCTATCTTTCGTTCACACAAGGAGTGAATATTGATGATTGATGCATGCAGTAGTACGGCATGGCCAGAAACAAACTTTGACTCACCCACTAATATTTCAGCTGCGTTAATCATCTGCAGCACACTGTACAGGATATGCATAATGCATGTACATCTTTTCTTGAAGACTAGGATGCATCGGCATCTTAATTAGCTTAATTTTTATGTACTCATCATGTTCTACATGCCTCTCTCTTCGTTCACGTGTCAATTTTCTGTTCACATGCGTCAATTTCTTTGCAGCGTGTTCACAACGAATCCACTAATTGTTATGCGATTGAGGTGTTGAAATGACTGACCACATTATTCTCAGATGCAAAGTTAAGCTAGCGAGGGAAAAATATATTGAACAAGTTGGATACGCACCCCCAAGCGATTAGTTAAATCATGCAACATTTTACAATCTTTCCAAGATATGTACTGGAAACAATACAACTCTATAAGAATTCAAAAAATGCCTGGCAAATATCAAAGAATAACTGTCTTTGGGAGTTCCGCGCTAAACCAACCTGAATGATGCATGATTCCTCAATGTCTTGCTAGACTCTATCGATCGATTAACTTCACCCTTGTGAACGTGTTGGGATTAGACGATATGGAACCTTAGGATTAAAACCACACCTCCTACCACTACACTACCAAGTGTATCTTAATACCACGCGAATATGATACTTCATACATACGTATTTGATTTGGCCTAGCTAATCTGCTCGAGTAATTATACAAAAGAATCTATAGCTTAGCTCATCCACGAAAAGTAGGTGTATATATATATATATGTCATGACGCAACCACACAGCATGCTAAACAGTTGTTGCCAATAGTTTTCAGTATTGCAATCTATAGCTAGCTTTAATTAAACAACTGAAATTAGTAAGAACACGTGACTACAAGTTTTCTAGTGGAATAGTGGCGACGAAGATATGATGCCTAGTTGGTGATAGTGAAACTGCATGGCCAGCATATCTGGATATATATACACTTGCAAAGCAATGAGCAAAATGCTTAATCTAGCATGCATGCTCTGAGAGAGACGTGAAACGTTTACCCTCGATCATGCCCATAATGCAAATCGGGCGTTAATGAAAGCTTTAGCTTCTCCCTTTCTTTCGGATATCAAGTTGTTTTCTCGGAATGATATATATATTTTAGGGCATGTGCTTAAACGATACTAGCACCTAGTTCAACCCATAAGGATGAACACAATTTGTTTATACTCTTCCAGCATTTCTCCCTCACGTACGTGAAGGCTCTTGTAGAAACCTAACATATATACTCTCTCCGTTCCAAGAAACTAATATAGCTACCTTTAACTTTCAAAATTTTCATCTCTCAACCAGTCACAGCCATCATCTTTCATGTACTTTCTACATTTATTTCCTCGTCTCAACCAATGATAACCACATCTATTATTTTATTTTACCTTTCTTATTAATATCCATATCTAATTGTAAAACTTTTATGTTTTCGGATGAAATGAATATAACGAAAGTGGTATACGATTTCCTTTATTTAACTTATACCATATGCACCGGCTAATTCATTAGTTCAAAAGATTATGCTAATGAAAAAGGTATAAACTAACTCATTTAAGAGTAAGCAAGAGAGAATTCCTTCCGTAGCCCTAAATCTTTGCCATATACCTCCCATGTGCCTCTAAGTTTTTCCCTTATCTCCTGTATGGTATTTTTTGTTTTGATCCCTATATACCCATTTAGTTAGTTGAGCACTAGATTTTTTAGAATGACTATTTTACCCCTCCCTTGTACATAAGAGTTAGCTCAAAAGGCATAATTCTCAATGTAAACACGATTTTAAATTTATAACTAAAGGAGATAATTGAAAGTGCATCTAGGACCTCTAATTTGTTTTGGTGTTAATGATAACACAAATACAAGTACACTAATGATTTGTTGAGATGGATGCAAGGTTGAAAAGGAGTGGAACATTGATTAAGAGCTTAGCGGCATCATATTTGTGGTAATCATCTTGTGAACCTTGTAATTCTTGTGTTCTTGAGTTTAGGATGCCGTACTATTAAGATGGATACCATATGCATATAATTGGTAGAACTCTAGTGCTAAAAATCTTTTATTTAAAGTGTTCTTGAAATTTTATTGTCAAACTATCCGATCACATCAAACTATCTGATGCTCAGACTATCCGAAATTTCACAAAACTTCACTCTGTCTTTGGACTGAGTGTTGGCTTAAATACATCGGACTATCCGATGTGAGATCGGATTGTTTGATGCATCGGACTATTTAAGATTTCACAGAACTTCATTCTCTGTCTTGAATTGATTTTTATTCCTCTTGGACGAATTTTTCTAAGTGTCAATCAAACTATCCGATGATCCAGAAACTCTGAAGTTCAATGGAACTTGAGTCTCTGTGAGAGGATGAAGTTCTTGGTTCAAAAATATCGGACTATCTGACATGATTTCGGACTATCCGATTGATCAAACTATCCGAAATTCTTCAGAACTTTGTTCTCTGTCTCTGGCTTGCTTGGGGGTCAAAAACATCCGACTATCTAATACCACCTCGGACTACCCGAGGTGGGATGAAAAGATTCCCTCCCAACGACCACATTTTAGGGGATCTATAAATACCCCCACCCAACCCTTTTCTAAGGTTATCCAACTCATTCAACTCACATTCACTTTGGGTTGAGCTTGGTGCTTAAGTGTTTTGGATCTTTGAGCTCTTTCTCCCTCTCTCAAATCTCTCCTCGTTCTTTGTGTAGTGGATCTTGGTGGTCGTCGATTTGATGTTTGAGATCCTAGTATGCGTTTCACTCGATTGAGCGCTAGGGTTTGTCCAAAAGTTGTGTGGTGTTTGTTACTCTTGGAGGTTGAGGACTCCTATACAGCTAGGCGTCGCTCTTGAGCCACCGATCTACTTGTGGTGAGCTAAGAGAATTTTGTGGAGGCCGGATCTCACCTCCGCAAGAAAATATATGCCTCTAGTGGAAGGAGGAGTGTTTTGTGCATCCTCTTGAGGGAAGGGTTAGCAAAGACCCGGCTCTTTGTGAGATCCTCAACGGAGAGTAGAATCCCCTCAAGGATTTGAACTCTGGAGAATACTTCGGCACAAAATCTCGGTGATAATCACTCTTCCCTCTCCTCTACTATTTGCCTTGTTGTGCCGCTATAGCCTAGTTGTTGGTTGCGCTTATACTCTTGTTTGTGTAGTATATCTATAGGTTGTTGCTTGTGACTCTGATTGTCATACAGTTTGATCCAACTTTGGACTATCTGCTATCATCGGATAGTCCGACTGTGGATCAAACTATCCGACCTTGTTTAGAGTTTTAACTTCCGCTTTTCGTTTTAATTAGCCTATTCACCCCCTCTAGGTCTAAGTGACCCTTTCAATAATTATATCATCCCACAATTAAATTTTGAAATGAATTTCAATTAACTTTGATGAAAATTTTAAATGGTATTTCACCTTCTCCTTCTCTCTACATGGAGATCTCTTCAAAATTGGTTGAAGTTGTTTAAAACATATAGAAATTTGGCTTCTAAGTAGAGAAAAAAAATAGGAAAATAAATGTTGATTTGTGCAATTTCCCTATTTGAAGTTTCATTAAATTTGATTGTAATTCATTTGAAATTTTGAATTGCTGAACACTTCTCTCCCTTCAATTTATGTACTGAAGTTTTCGTCTTCATGATTATGTTTCACTAGCTCTTATATACAGAGAGGGGTGGTAATGTAATCATTTTAAAAAATTAATAGTCAACTCATGATCAACTTATAAAATGGATATTGAGGGATCAAAATAAAAATTCAGGAACATGTAGAGGAGTAAGGACATGAGAGAAAGCTAGGAGGAATGAAAAGGGTAGAGTACAATACTCGAGGGTACAAAAGGAATTTTCTCCAAGTGATAATATATTTAATTAACAACCTGTACATGAAAGCACACACCAATAAACATGCATTTTAGATCTTTAAGAACTAAACATGAATTTGAGGAATTATACTGTACTTCCTCTTGTCCTTGCTTGGCCTATTATAGTGCAAAATTCCCCACACCTCACGATAAAAGGTGTAGTTGTCGGTAGATCTCCAAATTGCAGGAAAAGAGTGGACACAAAGTTTTTCATCAAAAACTAAGACAATTTTACACCAATCAATCGATCTGAAGCAATTGAGCATGCATCAATGCAGTGCATGATAACTCGTGCAGATTCTCCATGGCTGCTGTACTTATCTACATGCTCTGTAGGAGTATAAACTAGTGACACTGATGAGCTTGGATAAAGCTTGCAAAAAAGATGTGACACATCATCGATTTCTCCTCTTCTTTATAAGTGGCAACTAGAGAATTAATCCTAGTAACCCAGTTTTGGCCATGTATCTATTCCCTCTTAAAAATGATATCATGATTAATCTAAGAAAGAGCTTCCTGCCAAAATTAAATGGTTGCTTGACCTCGAGATGCTCATGTTCCAGAAAGAAGAGCTCTGCTGAAGCTCCATCAGAGAGAGATTCAGATTTCAGAGATGTTTCGCCTCGACAGGCTTCAGCTTCAAGCCTGCATGCATGTTCAGATGTCTGTTCTGTTCGTCGCTGAAGACGACGTAGATATCAAGGAGCATTTCGTTCGATCAAGCACTAGGTTGGATCCGATCATTGACTGCACAAATGCGATGGAAACGTTGTACAGTACTAACTATGAAGGAATCAAGATGCAAGAGAAAAGAGTGGACATGTTTCCCTGCAAAAGAAAAGCTAAGGTTCGTCAGATACGCTGATCGAGTTGTGCATTCAGGCTTTGGTTTGCTTTGGTGCTGCATCGACATGACATTTTCTGCCCATATGGTCCCAAGTCACCAACTGAGATTGTTCCTCTTGTGATTGATCAGCATCTAGTCATCGATCGAGCTCCGAACCAAAAGGAGAGGTTTCCTTCCCCATCCTAGTGTGAGTACTAGGACCATTGGACCAATCCTTCATGAACAAAGATGCTCAATCTGAGCTCCTTTTTCTTGTTGCGACCAACTCAGCAGCATAAGAATCCATTCGAGTTTGAGATGCTTGCACAGGATGGGAGAAGAGTGCTACTCCATCCGTTTCTTAAACGTACTTATCAGCCTTGACTCAGTTCTATTTCAGCATTGACCATCAATATAGTTTAGTTTCTGAATTGTTAGGTTGCGATGAACAAAAATTATATGGCTATACTTCCTCAGTTCCGTGTCGTAAGGTATTTTAGTTTTATCCAAAGTCAAATTTATTTACCTTTGATGAAATTTATAGAAAGATGCACCATCATCTAGGACATCAAATTAGGTTCAATTAATCCACCACAAAATATGTCGTGACAGTGTATTTATTTGGTATTATAAATGCCAATATATATTTCTAAGAAATTGATTTAGGACAAAAACTAAAACACCTTACACTATCGAACTAAGGGAGTATTTTGCATGACGTACTTTGATAATACGGTATGGTTTTAATATTTGAAAAATTATTGCTGAAAAGTAAGTGATGTAGCCAGAATAAGAACTGTGAAACAGTAGTAGATGAGAAGATGCAAAAAAAAGTGCATTAAAAGAAGCTGGTTCTTTGACATATTGACGCACTTTAAAGATCTGAGATCTATCACTGCCTGCTCTTTTGCTCCCCTTGAAAAGAGAAGAGCATGGCGGTCCCTGACAAGCTGATAGCTGATTCAACCTTTACAGTACTTCAGTAGTTTGCACTTGACTATTGTACCATGTAATGTTAATGAATGCAAAAGAACTTGGTTCTCACAGACTAGGATTTGATCGCATTCAGAAAATACAAAAGTTGCAGAGATACATCATGGCTGAAGATCCTCATTATGCTGTGAGAATTACATGATAAGGAACAGTACATTGACAAAAATGTTTAGTAGTCGGAAGAACCATGAATATGGTAGCGTATACTATATGATGATTGCCATGAGAAAACCGATCCTGCTATGAGGATGCCAGTTTCCTGAGAAATTCAGGCACTACCTGACCACAGCTTGTAAGAACCTCAGACAAGGGTTTTGCAAGCGAAGCATCAGCGCTAGAGAAGATGCAATGCACCTCACCCACAAGCACATGACGGCTTGCGCCAGCGAGGATTTCAATGTATTCATCAACTGAAGGAGGCAAGTCTGCAACTAACACAGTGTCGAAGTCCTCAAAATTTGTCGTTGTTATGTTCTCCCAGTCTTTCACAAGGACATTAATCAGCCCAACACTGCAGAAAATCCAAAGAAATGTAAGTTGTCAAAGTAAAAGAACCGCAGCCAATCCCAATCAAAAGATAATGGTGTGGCTAAAATTCCCTGTCAAGTAGACCCAAAGTCTTAGTGACCAGTTTTCAGCTTGAAGAGTTTAGGGAATGTTAGGTGCATTGCACAGCTCTTGGTTTGTCCAGTACATGGATGTTTGGCAATAAACTACATACTGTAAATGTTTCCCGTACCTGCTGCATATGGTAAAAGAGTTGTCATGCGAGTCATCGGCCACGGTACAATTTTGCAATTTCAAGGATGATGATAGATGCTGTGCTTCATGATCATTTGCGGTTACCAGTAGGACCTTTGCAGTCTTTCTAGCATGATTATTCAGAATTTGTTCAAGAATTTCCTTCACCTGCATGTTGGAAAAGCCCATGAGCTTACCACGGTGCAAAAAGGCATACTTTAGATCGCATAAGAGATTTGGTAACTGTTTCTGTTCCAAAATCACAACCGTGAAAACAGGACAGGTGGATAAAAAGCTTAACAACACAGAGAACAAGAGTAAGGTAGGCGGTTCAAGGCATGCCTAGCAAAGTGACCTAACAGACTTAATCTCCAGTAACAGGAAGCAGCTTCCTTAAGTGATAGTATGAAGCCAGGAAGATTGTAAAGAAAAACTATATGGCTCCCTGCTTAGTTCAAAGGCAATTACATGGAGCAAACAAGTAATGAACTAGCGATAGATCAGTGGTTATTGGTCATGCTAATTACCTTCGGTGCCTTTTGGTCCTTTGATGGGCATATGTGTATCTTTTGTGTTACGAATGCACTTCTAGAAGTAACGGAATCATTCGTACAAAGCCTTGTGATCTTTTTTCCACCGAGTAGTTTTGTTGCCAGTGCAGCTACCCTTCGGTCAGATGGGTCACTGAATATTGTTACTTGAGGGTTGCTCAATATGGCATCTCTAATAGAACAAAGCTTGTCGCCGACATTAAGGTCCATGAAACACTTCAGACCGTCAATGACCTGTCAAATGGAGTTTCCATATTTAAATTAAACTTGACAGTAGGATGAGTAGGCTTGATGGGAATAGGCTTCCAGGTTGTATAGTTACTAAGAATATCCAAAACTTGGAGATACAAATATAATTTGATATATACAACAGCATTCGTTTTGCAAACCGAAATTACATAATCATTAAGATGGTGAATGGAAGTGTTACAGATGATCTATCTTAGTACAAAGAAGTTCAACAACCAAATTAACTCACCAGCATTGATACGCCTGATATGTCCATCGCCTTTAAAGCCATAAGTTCAAGCAGCCTCTCTGGCGTGGATATAAGAAACTCCGGTTCGCAACTTTTTAATCTGAATTGAATGTGCAAGAAATTATTAACATCAAATGTACCATCCCCTACCCTAATACTCCTACAAATAACAATGACAATAATTAATTGGCTAAAACATACCCAGACATCTGGTGTTCAATGGAAGCGCCAGGATGCAGGCTGACGGAATGGATACCAAGTGATTTCAGAGGCTTGCAAATCAAACGCACCTGCACAAAACATCATCAAATGAATCACTGATTCATTTAGGAATCAATCTTAAATGAATTAACCAAACGAGCAAAAATGGCGGCACTAACCTGCACGGCCTTTTCCTGGGAAGGGACGAGGTAGAGTAGGAAGGGGCAAGAGACGACCACCCCGAGCTTCTCCTTCCTCGCGACGATGTCGCAGGCTGTGGAGACGAGCCAAGCCGTCTGCTCCCGTGTGGCGCACTCGCCGCTGGTGTCGACCACGTCCGTAGGCGGCGCCGCCGAGCAGCAATTCCAGAGCTCCACGCCCCACGACCCGGTGTCGTGGACACCGCGGCCGCCGCCGTCCTCGGACGCCGCCGCGTCTCGGATGGCGTTGAGGCAGACCACCAGGAACTTGGACGGCCGGTCGTACTCCACCCCATCCTTCTCCCTCTCCGCCACCACCGCCCTCGACTTGCCGTTCGCGGCGGCGGCCTCCCTCACCGGCTGCTTCTTGGTGCTCGAATCCTTCTTCTTGCCAGCGGCGGCGGGGGCGTCTCCGGTCGGCTCGTCGTCGCCCTTCCGCTTCTTGCCATGGCGGTCGTTGAAGGGATCGTCGGGGGTGGGGAGGGAGAAGCACATGCCCTCGCAGGCACGCCGCTTGCCGGATTTGCGGCGGCGCTTGGAGGCGATGATGCCGGCGACGCGGGCCGACACGGCGTTCTCGCTACTGCGCAGCCGCTTCCGCCGCACCTTATTGCGCTTCCGCGCCAGCGCGTCATCGCCCTTCGCCATGGCCTCGCTCCCCTTCACCTACGCTCCCCCACGCGCGGCGGCGATGCGAGGTGCGAGACGGCGAGAGAGACGGTTAGCCGCCGCGACCCCGAGAACGCAGAGGGAAAAACCTAGCAAAGCCACTCATAAGGCCGGGCCGGTAGTCGAGGGCCACATTTTCTATGGGCCCAGTAAAGTTGCATCCGTTGCTCAGTGCCTGCATTACTCAGTGAGGCCTATATAGGCCCAACTGGGAGAGTCAGGCTATAGCATGACATGGCCCGTGAAAGGAATGGCCCACCAGTCAGTGACAGACACGTCCATTCGTATCGGCTGCATAATTATGCAGTTGACTGATATTTGGCCCACATATTTTATTTTGTTTTTTTAATTTTTTTAATCTTTGCTAAAACCGTCGTTCCAATCAACTTAGTGAGAGTTGAGGGAAGCATTGCATCTGCTATTTCAAACCACCTTGCAATTCAAACCGCCTTGTGAATAAGAGTAGTTTATAGTTTATAGAGTAGTTTTAAGAATTGAGAGAGGCGTTATATCTTATTTTGGTTAGGGATGAATTTCAGATTTAACAATAAATAAAAGGACTTGAATTAGTTAGAGATGAATTTCAGACTTGCCAATAAATGAAAGTACTTGAAGTGAACTTATTCCTTGCGTTTGCGTTTGGCTTTTGGCACCAAATGTTAAACGTTGTCAAATTTTTATTCGCAGCGGACCATGCATAACCATCGCAATCATACCAATTCTTACCAATTAATCAATTATATCTCTATGATAATTTTAGAAACTTCTGGTCACTCACTTGGTAATTTTAGAAACATCAACTCAAACAAAACTATACTGATAATTCTAGAAACTCCTCGAAAGACTAACTATATATTAAAACTTGCCATCACATCTTATCTTGCCAAATTACCAAATTATTTTAGCTTCACCGTGTGGTTTTAGTTCACCCATCCGGTTTGCTTTGGTGGTTTATTTCGGCAATGAGTTGAACAATCCCTAAATCCAAAGACCACACAGTTCATCCAGGTTTAGTTTGATTGCTACTTCCTCCGTTTGATATTATAAATCTTCCTAGTCAAACTTTATTAAATTTAACAAAATTTATTAGAAAAAAATTAACACCATTTAAAATATCAATTTAGTTTCATTTAATCCGAATATATTTTAATAATAGGTTTATTTTGGATTGAAAAAACTTATATAAGAGTTTAATAAAAAATCAAACAATATGAAATTGTCTATAATATGAAACGGAGGGAGTAGATTATTATTCAAACAGAGGCATAATTACACGCATGCAAACCGTAATTAAACACCCAAAAAAAACACTTCGAAACATCACTCAAATGGCGGGCGCCCCCTACTGCGGCTGCAGCTGCGGCGGCGCGACGACGTCTACCCTGGCAACGCCGTCCCTGGCCTCGCCGGCGACCTTGGCGACCTCCACCTCGCCGACGACGGCCGCCTCGCCATCGTCGCCACCGACGGCGCGCTCGCCTTCCTCATCCTCGTAGTTGGGGTCGTTGCGGTCGATGGCGGCAGGGACGGGATCGAGCTGACTATCGACGAGCCCATCGGGGCCCTCCCAGGTGAACTTGCCGCCGCGGCCGGACTTGGGCGGCGGCGCGCCGATGCCGCGGGAGCCGTTTGCCGGGTGGCGCTCCAGCCGGTGGAGCCCCTGCTGGTCCAGCTTCCGCTCGAAGTGCCTCGCCGTGTCGGGGTGCCGCGTCTCCGGCACCGCCACCTTCTCCGTCACCTTCTTCCCCTCCTCGTCCCGGTGCGTCGCGCGCATGTACATCATCTTCGCCGCCGGTGGATTTATTACAGCTTACAACTTCTCCGGCGAAGAATTGGTTAAGCTGGTTGCGCTCTGAATCATTTGATGGATGAGAGATGTAGCGGGGTATATAAGCGGCGGAAGTGGATAAGAAGAGTGTAGAGAGGGTGAGGAGGTGTCAGAGGTGGAAGGCGACACGTGCAGGTCGGCGGGATGGGTGCCACGTCATGTGCAGATGTGTGTCCAGGTGCAACGAACCCGACAGGATTTCTTCCAGGTGTTGCACGCCTGGGTGCCCTTTGCTTGGTTCGAAACTTGACTGTATTTTCTTTTTTTTTAATATGAACACTCTTGTCACGTCTAGAATTTGGATCAGGTCCACCACAAGCTACACTCATTTCGCAAAACTTGAATGTTTTAAGATGATGATTTAAGCAACGTTTGAAACAATGGAAGTTGAAATTCAAATTTCCCGTAAATTTCCTACGTGAGACTATGAGATGCAAACTGAGCCTGTGAGCCACATGAGAGAGGTGGTACTGTAGAATATGCTGAAAAAGACCCATATCGTAAAGGGAAGGCCCAGGATGAACAAGTATACAAAGAAGGTCACAGGCTCACAACGAGAATGAATTGCATCCAAATGTCCCAGCAAAATGACACATCCTAACTGATCGAGAGCATGTAATTATCACATTCTCTTGTCAGATTCTGGCTAAACTGTCCTTATGTTGGCCTGTTTCATCCACCAATCAAACTGCAAACTACTCTTGACACGTGATTAGAATTGAGCCCAAACACATGTCAGGCACGAGGACAACAAAATACATGACAAATTGATCCTACTCTTGAGGAGTCAAGCAGACATTGATGTCAGGTGAAGGCCTGTGCCCCATGGACTGCGTGCTTGCAGCTGCAGGCCACCCAACCATGGCGAAACCTGTACTGGAGCTCGAGTTGTTCAGGTTCATGGCGCCACTACTCTGCTCCACACCGGCTTGTGCTTGTGGAGGCATGCATGAGATCGAAACCTGCGGCGAACGGCAGCCATTGTTGCCAGGAGCTGCCTGAGAAATGGGCATTGCAGCTGTGAGCACAGGAGGAGGAGGAGCCATCGGTGCTGGAAATGCCGGAGCAGCAGATGGTTGTGGATGTAGGGCCATTCTTCGCTGATGCTGCTTCAAGCTGTTGGGCAAGAAGCTGCCCACAATCACCTGTCCAAGCAGAGCTTGTGTTTAGAGCTTCAGAGAGAAAATGGCTACGAAGTCTACCGTGCATGAGCTACAATGTTATAAATGATAGTATGCAAAACAAGTTCTCTATCTTGTTAACTTGTAAATGCATGGTTAGTTTGGTTCGATTGAATTCCGTTATCGAAAAATCGGTTAATTTGGTACAGGTCCTTCAGTGGTTGTTTTTCTTTTACCTGAATAGGGCTGGCGGCTCGCAGCATCCCAGCTACTACACCGCCGACAACACGGCCATCAGGGCCAGCAAGCGAGACACTGAGCCCACCGGTTCTCCTCCGACCGCCTTCCTCCGCAATTGTAAAGGAGCCAGTCAGTTGCAGAATCTCAAACCAGCCCTGACAACCACATATCCAAAATGCTGACATCTCAGAGTTCAGAAAGAAGCACCGTAAACAAAAATGTGTATGCAGGATATGTAATAGATCACTTCAATTGTTATCCTGCACAGATACAACCACTGTCTCTTAGTTAAATGGATGGGAGACATTAGCACAAATCACATGCTAATCTAGCAATATACCCTTTTCTTGCCGTTTTCTGGATAATGTTACTGAACCTCACTTACAGTTTGTAGAGTTACGCGAGTGTATCTGTTAGTACAAACTGCTGAAATTGTATCTGAGCTATCATGGACATGGAAAAATTGGGAAGAAGATTTCACCCTTGATCATGTGATGAAAGATGTCTTCAAAAGTGACTCGCATAAGGTGGTTAAGACTTGAGACACCATTACAGAAAAAAGCCCTTTCTCACATAACAGAACACGTAGGCAAGAAGACCATTTAATGTATCTAGTATAAGGTGGTGATCCTGAAACTAAAATATTAGGTAAAGACAGGCCCAAAAACTAAATAGACCGATATGATTCAGCATATTCGACTTGAGACATAACCTCAAAGCTCACAGCATTTTCAAGTATCACACTATCACATATTGCAATGCAAGGAGTGAACTTCATTTCATACCTCGTAGGAGAAGGTGCTACCGGAAGATCCAGGCCGGTTCAATGCTACATTTGAGATGGTGCCATTGGCAGAGAGGATGCAGACCGAGCGAGGACCCTTCTGTGAGAAGGACATTATGCGCGCCACCACATCCTACCAACGAATTGCACCAAAGAAACGGTGAGCGTTCATCCTTTCATCATCAGATCACAATGCCAAGCTAACTGTTTACTGTAAAAAAAAAAACATTTATGGCTTACCTCCCCTGTGGCGACGATGATGACATGGGGCGTGAAGCTCCCTCCAGCTGATAGCGCATACCATTCCCCTTTACAAGCATTGCAGAATACCAATCAGGCCAAGAAATTATGTCTAAAAAAGATCAGGCAAAGAAATGTGCAGTTTCTTTTCTACTACTCCCTCCGTTTTATCGTTTTATATTATAAGTCGTTTGACTGTTTTCCTAATCCAACTTTATTTATAGAAAATTATATTGTTATTTTCAACCCATAACAAACATATTGTTAAAATATATTTAATATTGTATTAAATAAAACTAATTTGATATTTTAAATGTTGCTAATTTTTTCTATAAATTTGATCAAATGAAGAAAAAAATCAAATACCTTATAATATAAAAGGGATATGAAAGGGAGGGAGTAATAGACTACAACATTGCGTCCAACAAAACACTCATTAAAGTTTATTCTCATGAAAACCAACGAAATCGCCCAAAGGATTAGGTCGATTAGTTAAACCACCTTGGAAAATCACCAAATAATTCATACATATCCAAAGGTTGGACAGAGATGAATCCGGACAACACAAGAGCATGAACAGCAGAAATGTGCTTAGTCCTAACGGTTATTGACTGGTAAGCAGTAGAGCCCTCTTCAGCTCAAAAGGCAACATTATTACACATCATCCTCCACTGGACCCCATGCAAGCAATGAAACAGAAATTCACCCAAAAAAAAACACTAATAACAGAAGAAAATAAACATGAAAAAAATGGAAACTGGGTATTTTCCAAATCCAAAGAAAATTATGTAATGAACTCTGCATTTCTGATGGGGCAATATACTGACCTAGATTGGCAAGGATCTGTCGCCGCCCGGACCCTTTCGGCCGGCCCCGACGCCGCCCGGAGCTCAACCCACCATGCTCGCCATGGCTACTCACCTGCATGCTGCCTCTGTCCCCTGCACCGAAACTCCACGCCGCTGGCGTTGCAGCGGCGGCGGCCTCCTCCCCTCCTCCTCCTCCATGGACAGCTGCCGCCGGTGGAGGTGACGGAGTAGGGGACATCGACGACGGCGAGGAGGGAGAAGACCGGTACACTTTCGCTGCTGCTGCAGCGGCTTCTTGTGCTTCAGCCATGGAACAATCTGCTGCTCTGATGAAAAGGCCGTAGCTTGCTGCTGCTGATGCTGCTTCATGGCCACTTGCCACAGCAATGCCCTCCCTTGATCCCTCCATGTACTAGCATGTGAGAGTGAGACAAACAAGGTTTCTTGCTTGGACAAGACCAAGGAGGAAGACAAACGACAGGAGACAGTGAGACACCTCACTCTAGTTTTGCTTTGTGTCTGGTTATTACCAGGCAGTATAGCTGGGAAAAAGAAATTAACGATGGGGAGATGACATGAATAAAAATGAGATTTTGGAGGTGGAGACTGAACAAGAATGGCGGGGTTAATGCTGGAGTATGTGACTCTCTCTCTCCTTTGACCAACCAGCTGGATTAGTTGGATACTTGGACTGCAGAAGTGTACTGGAGTACAGCATAGGGTACGCCCATCTTAATGAACAGTACGATGAGAACTCATACACACAGTATCTTCAGTCAAGAAATTGATAGATAAACGAAAATAATATGTGAAATAAACTACACAAATGCATTTAAAGGTGTAGTGTTTTAGTTTGTTTTAGTTTAGTGTTTCTAAGGATTTTCATGCTAGGAACAAAAATGCGAAGTGCCCTATTTGAAAAATTAGATTTTTTTTCCTCAAATTAGATTGTCTTATATGAAAATCATGCAAAATCGCATCTAGTTCTTCGTATACCAAAATGGCCACATTTTAAGTTTTCAACCGATCTTGATCAAAATTCGACACATACCGAGCAGGTTGTTAGAGCTTAGAAATTCGTCGAAATCATTCGATTTTTGAATAAAAATGTGGACACTCTCCCTCTTTCCAGTGTTCTTAATCATTCTTCATATTTTTAGAGTAAAGAGAAAATCAAGCACGTTGGAGAATGTGCCTGAAGTTCATTACTTTGAGCAATAGTTATTGCACTGTAATTAACTACTCTATCCGTTACAAAGTAAGTGTAGTAATTGGTGATGTTAATTTTACTGTTTTGATCAATGTTTATAAGCAGTACAAACACATCACTGTATTATCTACTCTAAAACTTTTATTAAAAAATAAATGCCTGAAAGTACAAAACTTTATTAAAGCATCTTTGCATGGTAAATCTATAAAAATTAATCAATCTTAACTCGACAATTTCAGGTTTATTAGAGGTCACTTCGTACTTCGTTTCATATTGATCAACATATAATTAAGAGGGTGCTTGATACGTTTTAGTTCCATGATTAAAAGTAGTGGGACTAAAACTTGCTAGTATCATCCATGCTTGGATCCAAAATACTAAAGAGACTAAAATCAGTTAATGAGCATTTATTATCCTCCCTCTCTAGGGGAGTTAAATGAGGAGAGAGAGAGGACTAATCCACATTTTAGTAGGGGTTCTCCTGACTAAAGAATTTTAATCCCAAGGCTAGTTTTAACTCCTCTTTAATCAGGGGTGCTTGGAAGTTTAGCCTCTCAAAGAGACTAATTTTAATCAGGCTAAAATTAGTCCCATGGATCTAAGCACCCTCTAAAAGCTAAAAATTTTTAAATTGATCATCATATAACCCTACCTCTAATAAAGTGTAGTATTATTGAGTTTGCATGCATGCATGTAAGCATTTGGGATAGCAAAGCCCTTGTTTCTTGTGCATGGGGAAGTGTGTGCATGTTTCTTGCTTTTTCCCCACCACATACTCAAATTAAATGAAATATAGGAATGTTAAAGCTTCATTGGTCTTGGTGAAAAACATTATCAATATGAAACATGGAATAGTGTTTAGTGTGTTCAAACTAAGTATTTTAAAAGCTTTTGATAGTCAAAGTTAAGAAACTATAGTACCAGGTAGACTACTATTAATTTATTTTTGGTTCCTCCTATTTATCTTAAAATAAGTATATATTTTTTAAGTAATCATTGTGTTAGAATTTATAAAAGTAAAGAACAATTGATTTTATAAATAACAATTGTATTGGATTTAATAAATTAGGGGCGTTTTTCTTATAGCCTTACCTCAAGGAGTGCAGCTTTCCCTATGCTCATTCCTCTTTAAAATTTCCAGGCTTGCATAAAAAGGCATCAAAAGCAGATTCTTGTTTACTCCTCCATTTTCCAGCGGTTAGAGCAAGAATAATAGTATAGTTCACTTCCTACTATTAACTTATCTTAAAGATAACATATATAATAGATTAGCTATAAAGTTGGTTATATTTTTCTTCCCCTCTCTCTATCTCTCAATTATACATTTGATGTATTTGTCTCGGAGGTTGTGTTAAGTTAGCTTTTACATGAGAGCTAACACTCATTTTTTATTATCTCTCTTCTACGTATAAGTTTATAGTGAGTTTATAACTTATTATTATGTTTGCTCTTACAGTAAACCTTCAGGGCACTCTCCAAATTAGACTCTCGTACAGTACGAGAACTGTTAGCAAGTGTAGCACTTTATGAGAACAGCAAATGACAAAGCGAAACAATTCTGTTTTTGTTTACCCTGCCTGTACAGCTGTCCAGTAGGCTTCTGACGGGATAAGACCGAAAGGAGCAAAGCTTTGGTCATTTGGTTGATCAGTAACTGGAGTTAATTCAAAGTGAACAATAAAGAATCCCAGTCAAACCCATGATGTGCTGCAACTGTAAAAGCATGAAATCCTCGTTACTGTAAAACTAATGAAATGATCTAGGGTAAACAAGGCCACTGATGCCATCCTAGCCCTTGTTATACCCGCTGTTATCCATGGAAAGAAACTGCTACTCTAAGAATCAAAAGACCAGATTACAACTATAAAGTTCCTTTTATTTGTAGAAAAAATATAGAAATTTTAGAGGATTTCAATCAAATAAAAAAATACTAACAAAGCCTTTATAACAAAGGATTGAATCATATCCAATCCTTTAAAATTCCTATACAATGAGTAATCCTACGTATATTTCGGAGGAAAGTTAAAAGTTAGCAAGAGACCTAGTCTCTTAGAAAATTCCTTTGAATCTATCTCTCTTATCTAATTCCTGTATTTTTTATGTAGTTCAATCAAACGATCATTTCTGTGTTTTGTAGTCATCTGTTTTTTATTCCAGCCCTAGGAATCAAAAGGAAATATTGGAGTATCAAGAGTAAAACATATGCTCTACATTAGAAATTGCAGGGAAGTGTATACAAGAGAGCAGGAGAGGGGGAGTTTCAGTTTTCTTTAATTTTCCTTGGAAACAATAATGTCAACAGCTGTAACTCTGAAGCTGTACAGCAGCTGGAGCAAATTTTCTGCAGCATCTACTGCGAAAGATGGAAATGTGTGAAGTGCAGATCAAAAGGATGGATACGCAATGCACTAGTAATAACTGTTGCATTTATTGCATTTCAGATACTGGAACATGCACAAACAATTCAGAATGAATACTACAGTTTTTTCATGTACAACATTTCAGATACTTGAACATGTACAGCGTTATTCGGGCCACATTACCAAATATTCATTTGCCTATTGTTTTCAGCTTTTTCACATCAAGCGGTTAATGTCTATTCCATTTTACCTTTTTGGAATAGGTACCTCGCAAAGAAGCAAGACCTCCTATAACTGTCACAAACATTTTCCTCTTCAAAATTGAAGCAATTTTCTAAATATAATAATCCTGTTATAACATATTTGCTAAACAAAATAAAATTATCATTTTATGAAATGATGTTTTAAACTTGTCTAAAATATTTAATTAAATATCAAAATGCCCATTTCAAAATTTTAACCAGAGATGTGCCGAAAAATGACAAATGTTTGTGGCGAAATGGAAACCTTCATGAGCCAAAAGGTCAAAAGATAGATCATACCCAGATAACAAAATACAATGCAAAAGAGTTGTATTTCATTACTACACTTACTTTATTAGTGTTAGTGGGAATTATTCGTCTGAAACCATGAATTGCTTAGTTCTTTTACATGACCTTTCAATTGAAAGGTCATCTGTGGTTAAGGTTTTTGACTCCCATCTCTCAGTCTCTGTAATTCTAGAATTTATCCTTTAGAAAGATCGTCCGTGTTCTTTCGCTGGTGCCGCAATTTTCAGGAGCTTGTTAGAAGTTTAGTAGGGCTCCACCTCCACTTTCCCCCATTCTAGGAGCAACGTTTTTTTTTTCCTTAGTAGTTCCTCTTCCTACTAGTGTTTTTTGTGTTTTGCTCTCTCTTTTTTCCTTACCTCTAGTAATGGCCATCCGACAGGTTGTATCGTGTAATATAAACTTTGTTTTTTCCTAATATATTAGGGCATCCATAATATAGTTCAAAAGTAGTCCATAAGCAATATAATATTTCATTCAGCCACCAAGCAACATTGTGAAACTAGTCCATAACAGAGAAATAACAAAAGCTACCCATAAGCATATGAGTTGCCCATAAAAAATAAAATATATTGTTTGTGTCTATTTTTTCTCTCCTCCTAAAACTATTTGCTATCTATATACATTGTGAATGTTAAAGTCCATATATGTGGATCCCATTTATATGGATTACTTTTACTATATACATTATTGTTACCCTTAATGTGCAATCCTTTTGCGTGTTCGAAATTTTTTTTTTTAAAAAAAGCACATGTGCCATCCATATATATGGACAACACCATTCATAAAGGACATTACCATTCATGGGCCATGCACATAACAGGATAAATGTGCTACTATAAATTTTACTTTCAGCATGATAATGTTGCCCAGTTGTTACGGAGAAAATAATTTTGACCTTCTTTTAGTATTTTTCCCCTCAATCATCTCTATTCAGATAAATGTTTGGAACATCATTTTCTTTCTACTACTTGATCTCAACAACAGAGCAATCATAATTTTGTTCAGCCAAACTAAGCAGGATCACTAATGACACAGATGTGTAATCGACATGCAAATCAATGCAAAATATTGTGATACAGTGATAGTATTGCACATTACTAGTGATTTTGTGTGTAGATACTTGATGTGAACCGAAGTCTTAATATAAAGATGCGCATTACTTATGCATATTCTCGAAAAGAAATTTGCGTCTAGATACTAAAACAGACAACAATAAGAAACCTGTTAAGTTTATGAAGAACTCATTTTTGGTAGACCCAAACTAGAAATGAAAAGACAGAAAAAGACTATCCTTGAAGTTTTTGGAGATTTTTGACTTGGCAAATGTGGAGTATGGATCAATTGACAGCTCTCTTTGCTTGATATAAGTACTCACAAGGGGCCAAAACTCGCCGCCCAAAGGTTTAATAGTAACAGGGTGATTACCGATAAGGCTTTGATGATTAAATAGGCATGATGGTAGTATTTTATCCTAACACAAGGAAGGGGGGAATTCTGATCTCAAACGTTTTTACAAGCCTCTTGTTGATATAAGAGAAAACAGGAAGCAGTTAACACACCTCTGTTGTTTGCAACTTTTAATATGCTAAAGAAGTGAAAGCAATACGGGAACCAAAATTATAAAGCTGCCAGATAATAATTAAAGTGAAAACAAACAGAGAATTCAGACCTAGAGTACCTTTTCCTATCGTAGACTGCAAAATCATCATATGATGCTTATTCTAACCTTTCACATGACCTTCAAGCACCCTTCCCAGCCAAGAAGCTCCCCC
This sequence comes from Oryza punctata, assembly GCA_000573905.2. NCBI lineage: Eukaryota > Viridiplantae > Streptophyta > Magnoliopsida > Poales > Poaceae > Oryza > Oryza punctata. The sequence continues at coordinate 2,421,032 of CM002499.2, read as the reverse complement.
ACTTGGCTGAGGTCTGGGGACAATACAAAAATTACTGAATGAGTTAACAGATCGATGTTAACTCTACAAAAGAGAAATCCTTCATGACTTAAGATCAGAAAATGCATACCTTCTTAATGATAATGATATGTGCGAAAAAAACTCATGCAGGAAGAACATAGTCAGAAAATCCATCCTTCTTATCATCTTCTGTAATGGAATTGAAGTAGTAGAGCATTTATCATGCTTGAACTACGACTCTTCGCCGCACCAAATATGATTTGCTACTCCAGTTCGAATATGGTTTACAAAAATGGTCTATCACGCTAGCTATCGTAGATTTCCTGAAAATGTTATTAGTATTGTTTTGAGATTCACGCTAAGGTCGAGTATACATTATTCGATGAAATGTGCAGCACATACCTGTGGATTTACATCTATGTTCACAGTAAAAGCAAAAGTCGTTTACCTCCTACAGTCCTACCTTGCCGATGTATATAGTACATGGCGATTGCACTCACCCAATTACTAAATATTTCAGTGCCTTCAATGTCATATACAGTAGTTTCTACTTTCCAACTGACTTGAAGCTGAAAAAAATATTGGTCTATAAGTAACATAATGAGGATGAGGACTCTGATACGGCTTTTCTGACTATAATGCCACTGACCAACAATTATTACTGGTAATTAAAGAAAAATGCGGTACAAAAAATGCCTGCGATGTTCTTACCCCCATCACTTTCACAAGAGCTAGCCCATGACAAGAGTCTGGACTCTGTAGATTCAGTTTATTTACCCCCTTTGAAGTTACAACCCTAAATATTACAGACCATAATTAGACAAAATTACTACAGGTGATTAGACACAATTTGGTACAAAAATTGCCTGCAATATTTGTAGGTTGGCTACATATGAAACCTATATTGTTGGGACTATTATCATTGTATCTTTTAAAATAAAGTTATCACCGTGCACTTTTATGAAGTTACAAAAACACATCTCAGACCTTAAATAGTCTACAACACCAAGTGAAATAAAGTGGAGGGAGTACAGTTTTGTTATTTTGAACATATTGAAAACTGTATTTCTGCACCCATTCCATTGTAGTGTATGCCAAATTTAAAATCAGCTCTAAGAACTAGGAACTATATATATATATATATATATATATATATATATATATATATATATATATATCAGGTAGACATTATATGAACAGTTCGAAGAAAAAACCATAAAACTAATGTTATTTTATATCTGAAACAAAATAATTAAAGTGCTCTATGAATACTGCAATACACAATGCAAGCAACATGTGTGGTAAAATATAAACAAACAGAGCTACTGAATTAGAGTGGTCCAAGATCAACAACTTTAACCGCATCGATCTGCATCTATTGAGAACCGAGATTTCACATGCAAATACAAAATAAATCCTTCCATTATTCATTTTGTAATCGTTAGTGTTTCCACAGATGATATCATCAGTAAGATTCATGTTTCTACCAAGTCACATAAGTTGTTTATTTCAGCTCTCTAGGTTAGTTGTAGGAAGGGGAAACACGAGTTGCCATCATCATGAATTCAGGTGGCTAACATATTGGTGTATTTCCAAATCAACCTGTGATTTCCGAAGCATCCATCTATCTATCTATTAAATTATTAAGACAGCTTAAAAAGAAAATATCACGTTCACTGTAAAGGCTAGAAATTCTCACATTAATCGAAGAAAAAAAAAGAAAAATCCAAGTAGAAATACAATCTAAAAATAACTGAAATTTGGAATTAAAAATAAACAATGTTGAAAGAGCAGTACACGTAAAAACCAAATACGTGATTAATTAAAATTCAAAATAAAAATAAATAAATTTCTGAAATTAGGAAAGAAAAATATGAGTTCAAGTAGAAATACAATTTTGAAATAACTAAAATTCAGAATAAAAAAAAATATTAAAACAACAATTAATCCATCTATAACACAACACGAGATTAATTAGAATTTAAAATAAAAAATAAAATAAATTATGAAACTAGAAAAATAAAAATAAGAGTTCAAATAGAACTACAATTTATAAATAACTAAAATTCGTAATAAAAAATAAAGACCATTGAAAGAATAGAACAACTAGAACATATCACGAGATTAATTTTAAGTAAAATTAAAACATCGAGATAGATATTTAACAAATTTTAAGTAAAATCATATGTAAAAAATAAATAATTTTGTACGGGTGCTAGCCGCGCAATTGCAAGGGTCACCCAACTACTTATATTATTAAAACAACTTTGAAACAAAGCACCACATTCGTTGTGAAGATTAGAAATTCCCACATTAATCGGAGGAAAAGAAAAAAATCCAAGTAGAAATACAAATTAAAAATAACTGAAATTCGGAATTAAAAATAAGCAATATTGGAAGAAAAATCCATATAAGAACCCAATACGAGATTAATTAAAATTCAGAATAAAAAATAAAAAAAATTCCGAAATTGGAGAAAAAGAGAGTACACGTAGGAATAGAATTTAAAAATAACTGAAATTCAGAATTAAAAATAAGCAATATTGGAAGAAGAGTCTCGGAATAAAAAATAAAATAAATTTCGAAATTGGAGAAAAAGAAAAAGAGAGTCCATAATAAAATTTAAAAATAACTGAAATTCGGAATTAAAAATAAGTAATATTGGAAGAAGAGTCCATATAAGAATCCAATACAAGATTAATTGAAATTTGGAATAAAAATAAAATAAATTCCGAAATTAGGAAAGTATAGTAGAGAGTTCAAGTAGGAATATAATTTTGAAACAACTGAAATTGAAAATAAAAACAAGAAATATTGAAAGAATAGTCCATATATAATACAATACGAGATTTAATTAATAAATGGAAAAAAATAAATTTCGAAATTAGAAAAAAAAAAGAGTTCAGAATACAATTTATAAATAACTAAATTCGTAAAAAAATAAATACTATTGAAAGAAAAGAGCACCCAGAACACATGATGAGGTTATTTAAAATTAGGAATAACAAATAAAATAAATTCCGAAAATAGAAAACTTATTGTAAGAGTTCAATTAGAAATATAATTTATAAATAAAAATATTAGAATGAAAAATATGGATTGTTTTTAAAAAATAGTCCATTTAGAACACAACGATAATAAAAAAAATAATAAAGATGGGAGAATCAATAGTCCTGTAAAAAAAGTAGATTGGTGTCGGTTGATAGGATATTTAAAAATTATAAACAAAATACCAAATAGAATCTCAATGATAATCAAGAAGAGAGATGATATGTAGGTCGTTAAGCAATACGGTTGCAACGATTAGCGGGATTTATAGAAAATAAAAAATAAACCCTAATTATTTTTAAAATCTTAATGATAATAAAAAGGGGAGACAACGGGCGAACAGTAGAGGAGTACAATGGCGAAGCCACTGATGGTTTGGTGAGACTTCTAAAAAGTAAAAAATGAACCTAAACGATGATTATGTTCGATTTTTAAAATTTCAATGACAATCAAGAGAGGAGGAACAGATAGACCGTAGAGGAGTATAATGGCGGCGTTTGGCGGAACTCCTAAAATTTATAAAAACGAAACCCAACGAGAAACACTAAAAGCTACAAGATCGAAATTTTAAAAGTTTCAAGGAGCATGAATAAAGGCAGTGGTAGATCGAGCAAACAAATAAAGTGGTGACAAATGACTAAGGGGTAGTGACTAGCGTGACTTCTAAAAACAGGATGATAAGGTTCGGTCCTTGAAAGTCTTAAGATAACGGGATAACTATTTAATACATTTTAAATAAAATCATATGTAAAAATTAGATAATTCTGTATGGTTGCTATTCGCACAATTACACAGAAATGCTAACACAAACACAATACGGCACAGAATGATCGGCAGAACACCGACTTTTAAATTCAGTTAGAGAATTTCATAACAAACTCTGGGAACTGCGTTGCTGCGACAAAGAAAATTCAGACCAGCATACGTACCGTCAACAGCTTGATTTCCTCAGCAATCGAAAAACAAAATTAGGCGGAAGATCGTGCCTCCGCATCAACCTCGCTACGATGTTGCGTGATTGTGTTAGTTGCAAGCAGAGGATGAGAGGAGCGGAGTTCTTAACCTTGTTGGAAGCTATCGAAAGGCGGAGGTGGTCACCGAGTAGCAGAGGAGACGGAGCTAGTCCGGCGTGATCGCGTCGCGGCTGCAGTCGTCGAGGAATTGGACCAATTCTCCGGCCCAGTGGGCCTGATGGGCCCAGGAGACCGCATTGCTCGCTCGCACCGTAGTATTGGTGAGTGGAATTTTCTGGGAGGAAGACGCTAGCTAAGCTAAATTCTGCATTACTTTTTGTTCATGAAGATATGGATATGTATGATATCCCATGCCCTGCATGGCATGTTGAGCCAAGAGTGTGTTTTCTGTGAAATGTGTACAAAGTCTTCTATGGAAAATGAGAGATGCATTGGACTATGGGAGGAGGGTAGACGGACGGGGAATTGTTGCGTCATCTGATGGAAAATCGGCTTAGAAAGTGTGAAGATTAATGTAGCAAACAAGATCAAGCATAAGAATTTTAGTTTACGGCTTGTTTGGATCACTAATGATTTAAACCCCGCAAAAAAATTGAAGTTTTTGGTTGAGCAGGGGAGCCGGTGAGATGGTGCAGTTCCAAAGAGGACGATAACGTACGTTTTTGGATCTGTATTAGGCTTGTTTTATTGAAGGTGATCGAAAACTTACACGAATTTATAACTTACATTTTGGGATGGATGGAGTAGTTTTTAAGTTTTTGTTTTTCTCTATTTAATGGAACGATTGGAGAAATACACATGCTTTATAAGCTTCTAAACGATATACTGTAGTATTTTTTACAAAATCTTTTTATATATGAATTGCCTACATAACTATTTTAATTTTTAAATCAACTTTTAACTTTATAATATTTAATCCATTTGTTTCCACTCTCGAATAATTATCACAATGGTTCATTCATGAGCGTAAAATAATAACCATTTCGGGATTTACTTTGGACTTAAATCGTCTGGCTCGCTGATGTTTAGGCGCTTAAAATTTTAACCCCTAAGGCTTGCCATTGCTGAGCTCCTCCTAAGGCTGTGTTCGTTCTTGAGGATTGAGAACTAACCCTCCTCCTAGCACGTAAAACGAAGCGACTCATTAGCACATGATTAATTAAGTTTACTATTTTTTTTGAAAAATGGATTAATATGATTTTCTGAAGCAACTTTCGTATATAAATTTCTTGCAAAAAACACACCGTTTAGCAGTTTGAAAAGCATGCGTGCGGAAAAAGAGAGTGGTGAGTTGGGAAAGTAGGGTGGAGAACACAACCGCTCTTCTTTCATCAAGCTGGAGTGCTGGACCAGTCTAGTACTATACCCAAACCTACTTTGGGCGCCAGTAAAAATGATAATTCATTGGGTTAATTGGATCCATGCCATTACAAATTTACCTACTCAGAAAAATGCTATTACAATTCGTTTATTCATAGCCATGTCACTGAAATTTTACAAACATAAAACCGTGTCACTGCCGTTATGTTTTCCATCCATCTCCTTCATTTTCCATCTTCTTCCTTGTTTCTCCCGTCTACGTCTCTCTTCTCCAGGTCGCTGGTGAAGAGAGCAAACCAAGAAACCCAGATCACCGACTATTACCGCCCCGACACCGCCGTGGCTCAGCGGCGCTCCTCATTGCTGAGCTCGGAGGAGGAGGGTGCCGCATCGTCGCACCGGCGCAACAGCAAAAGTAGGGCCCTCGCCGCGCTCTGCACCGCGTGTGGCGCGTGCAGCGCGGCCTAGGGAGGAGATGGATTCAATCCTTCTTCACCTGGTTGTCACAGTCGTGTCACGTGGCCGCGCCGGAGCCTCCAAGGCCGATGCCGCCGTAGTCCAGCATGGGGAGCGACTTCTTGTTGGCGGAGCCTCTAGCTCTGGCCGCCGTCGTCGGTTGAGACTACCAGAAGTGGGTGGCACTCCTAGGCTGCACGCCTGCCGGAGCCGTCGCCGCCATCGCAGCGCCCGACAACTTGGCAGTGTCAGCGTCGAGCGCGCACTGCCCCGTCCTGAGCAGCGGGAACACGAGCTCTACCGTGGCCACCGCAGCCGCGGCGGCGGCTGTGGTGATGATACGACGCGGCGGAGGTGACTAGCACCATTCTGACATCACCACCGCCCGCGGCGGCTATCCCATAGTTGAGTGCGGCCACCTGGCGAGATGACAGGGCAGCGATAGGGCCCCAGAGCGAAGCCGCCGCTGCAGCATTGAACCCAAGCGATAGGGCATCCCCTTTACCACCACCCCCGCCAGTCGCGACCGAGCCCGCGAACATGCCGGAGTCTGACTGGAAGTGCCACCCTACCGACAACACCACACGTGCTCATCTCTCGTCGCCTAGCTTCTCCGACCAGCTAAAAACCAGAAGAAGACGAGAGAAAGATGGAAGAAGACGGAAAATGAAAGGGATGGATGGAAAACATGATGGTAGTGGCACGGTTCTAATTTTGTAAGATTCCTGTGGCATAGCTATGAATAGACGAATTGTAATAGCATTTTTCGGAATAGACAAATTTGCAATGGTATGGATCTAATTAACCCTAATTTATTTTGCCGCTTTACATGATGTCATAAGCCATAAACACGAGCAAATTGCCAAATGCTCTTACATCAAAGCCTGTAGGAAGCAATAATTGCAATCATGCATGCAGAAAGTCAAATTAAGGAACAAGTAGGCAGGGCCCTCTCCTCTCTCGCAACAGCGTCACAACGGTTGGGGGAGCCTCGGTGACCTGGGGAGACGGAGGCACCTCCGCCCAGGTCTAGGCCCTCTCCGACCGGATCTAGCGAGGAGCGGCATCGTCGGTGGAGCCAGGGCAGTGGGGTCCCCGCCGGCTTGGAGGCAACGACTTGCGGCCGTGGAGAAAGCTGCGGAGGTGGGAAGCGAGGCAGCGGGGCAGCGGGTCCTCCGGCATTAGACGGTGGCCCCGGCGATGCCCTGCCTCGGATTTGGTGTCCCCGCGGCCAGATCCGACGTCTCCTCCCAGATCTGTCGGGGTCGTGCAGTCGACGCGGCCGGCGGCACCGGCGGTGGGAGGAGGCTTGGAGGGCGACGCGTGCAGTGCCTGCAACCCTTTGCGGATGGTCATTCGGTCGGCCGGGGTTGCCAGGTGGAGGGCTACGTCCTACGTTGAGGGCGACTCAACTTGAGCGCCGACGTGCATGGCGGCGGCCGGGGTTGGATGCGCACCGGCTGTGTGGCATCGTCGAAGGCGTTGGCCAGTGGAGGAGCCACCAGATCTGGGGCCGAGCCTAGATTCGGCCGCATAGCACCGCCATCGCGAGCAGCGACCACGACGAGTCCCCCTTTGTCTCTGGTGCCTTCTCATCTCCTTTGAGCTCCTCCCATTCTTGGCCGGTTCACCTAGTCGTGGGGAGCTCCATGGTGAGACGGTGAAGGCAGCGGCAAGAGAGGATGGCCTAGGTTGTCGACGCGTAGCGGTGGGCGGTGGCGGTCACCTCTCCTGTTGGAGGTGATGGCATGGGAGGAATACTAAGGCAGCGTTCGCAGGAGGGAGATAGGAACATGTACAGTGATTGCGGAAAACGGAGTGATCCATTAGCGTGTGATTAATTAAGTTTTTGCTAATTTTTTTTTCAAAATGGATTAATTTGATTTTTTTAAGCAATTTTTGTGTAGAAATTTTTTGTAAAATACACACCGTTTAGTAGTTTGAAAAGCGTGCACGTAGAAAACGAGGGAGAGGAGTTGGGAAGAGGGGGAAACGAACGCTGCCTAACTGGTCGCCGTAGTGCACTGGTGGCTGGTCGCGGGTTTGGTCGTGGTCGTGGTCATGCTAACCTGTAGCATTGGGTAGTTGGCAACCGGACGGTCGTATGGAGACCAGCCGATGGAGGGGTGTCGTTGCTGTGGCGGCCGCGTGTTGACAAGGTTGGTCGTCGGTGAGGTAGTGGCAAGAGGGGTGTGAAGGTAGGTTCCAGGTGAAAGCGGGCCCAATTCTTGGGTGCCAACGACGACGCCTTTGGGCGTCGCAACCAAGAGGATGTTGTCAAGGTGCCTCCCTTCCCTCTTCAAAGGAATCCTCTAGGTGAAAACCTTATCCTTTTGGGATGGGTGATAACAGCATTTTTAATGTTGTAATCTTCTTGGAGACGTTGTTTTGGAGGTTCTTGATCGTGACCGTGGCCGTGTGTTGCTCAGGGTGTGGTGGTGTGTGGGCACGTGACATGGTGTCTTTTTCCTTTTTTTTTTCCTGAGTATAGTCTCACAAGACTATAATCTTGTAATAATTTGTTTATTTCAAAGTCTTAGGGGTTTTTTTTTCCAGTGACTTATTTTTAGTTCATATCACATTAGATGTTTGAGCGCTAATTAAGAGTATTAAACATATACTAATAATAAAACTAATTGCATAAATGAGAGCTAATTCACGAGACAAATTTTTTAAGCCTAATTAATTTATAATTAACACATGTTTACTGTAGCATCACATAGGCTAATCATGGACTAATTAGGCTCAATAGATTCATCTCATAAATTAGTTCAGGGTTATGAAATGAGTTTTATTTTTAATCTACGTTTAATACTTCTAATTAGTGTACAAATATTCGATGTGATAGAGACTAAAAATAGGTTTCTGAAAACAAACAAGACCTTGATACAAAGATACAAAGACACGTAATTCTCTTGTGTATTAAAAAAAAAAAAGAAACACACAGGCAGACAGAGTCAAATGGTTCCAAAGGATGATACGTTATCAAGGGCAATGGTGACTTAATTGTACTATCGGTAGAGTGCAATATAGAAGATCTCTTAACACTAACGTACTACATATCTATACTACCAGTATGGTATTCAACCAAATCGGCATGATGGACCGATTTTGTTTGAATCCAACCTACTTCGGCCGGTATCTCACACACACACACACAAAAGAACGAAAGCAGAACTTTCAATTTGGATATGCATCACATCACATCATACCACAGGCCATAGACACGGGCAAATCGCCAAAATCCACCAGCATCAAAACCTGTAATTTGTAGTACTCCACTAGAGATAAACTCGTAATTATCCATGCAGTAATATAAGGCAGTCAAAGAGGCGAGCAAACAGACAGGCAGCCACCGAGACGAACAAACCGGCTGTCCGCTTCCACCTCTCCATCATTGGAATCCCCGCGCCGGCCGGCGGGACGGGACGCACGCCGAATCCACCCAAACTTTTCGCCTCGATCCGCCGAATAATCCCCACCGCGCCGCAGCTTGGTGACAGCGCCCACTCCCCCACCCACCCGTGACACCACCACCACCTATGCCTTTTTGCTTCGTTGCCTCGCCTAAAACCCACTCGCGCCGCGCGCTGCCTGCAGCTGCAGCTCACGACATGCGGAAGCTGAGCGTGCCGCGCGGCGGGGGCGAGAGGAGGGTGGTGGTTGGGCCGGTGGCGTTCGAGGTGGCGGCGCTCATGTCGCGCGCGGCGGGGCTGTGGCGCGCGCTCGGGGACGCCGAGGTGGCGCGGCTCCGCGGGGACCGCGTCCGCCTCGAGGGCGTGCGGCTGCTCGTGGCCGACGACGACGCGCCGCTCATGTCCCTCGCGCTCGCCGAGATGGCGGCCGCATGCAGGGACCTGTCTCGCTCCGTCGCGCGGCTGTCCGGGAGGTGCGTTGATCCGCTGCTCCGCCGGTTCGATGCCCTCTTCGCCGCCCTCGTCCGTGGCGGCCTCGCCGACCCGCACCGGCTGCGGTACTCCGCGGCGAGGAAGATGGACCGGAAGGCGAGGAAGATGCAGCGGTTGGTGGCGTCCACGGCGCTCCTTTCCCAGGAGCTCGACGTGCTCGCCGAGCTCGAGCAGGCGGCGGCGGGCCTGCACCGATCGGGGCCCGGCCGGAAGGGCGCGGCGAGCGGCGGTGGTGGTGGGGGAGGAGGAGAGGGCGCCCGCCGCGTGGCGCAGCAGAGGCTGGAGGTCGACCGCCTGCGCGCGGCCTCGCTGTGGAACCGGACCTTCGACTACGCCGTCCGCCTCCTCGCCAGATCACTCTTCACCATCGTCGCGAGGATCGCACGAGTGTTCGGCCTGGAGCCCAAGAACGTCGCCACCATGGATGACGACGACGCCATGATCTCCCTCGCCACCACCCGCCTCTCATGGACTAATTCCTTCGTCGGCAGCGTGCATTCCTTGGTCTATCCTTCAGATTTCGCCGCAGATACTCATACTCCCCGGAGATTATTGCTCGATGCAAAATCCGGCAAGCTCTCCAATGGCGGCGAACATGTTCGTCGGTTTCTTCTCTCCAGGAACCAGAGCTTGAGACAACTCAAATGGCCAATGGCCGGGAAACAACTCATCGGCTGCATGGTCAGCGCGAGCAGGTCTCCGGACAGGGAGAGATGGATCAACGGAGATGGTGATCTTGCACTCAGCTTCAGCTACTACATGTCAACCAGCAACGACGATTATTCCAGCATCAATTCCCAACTCCAAGACGACCACACAAAGTCGAATCTCTCCTCCATGTCACTAGTGTTCGAGTCGTCGTCACACAACTGGGTGATGAACGCGCCCGCGGCGACAACCCTCGGCGCCGCGGCGTTGGCATTGCATTACGCGAATCTCATCATCTTCATCGAGAAGCTCGCGGTCGCGCCTCGCCATATCTGCCCGGACGAGAGAGATGCCCTCTACAACATGCTCACCGATCGGATTCGGGCATCTCTCAGAGCTCGCCTCAGGCCGGTGGCCAAGAACATGGCATCTTCTTCTTCTTCAGCTTGTGATCCTGCCATGGCTGCAGAGTGGTCTGACACGGTGCAACGCATCCTCGGATGGTTAGCTCCACTGGCTCACAACATGCTGCGATGGCAATCCGAGAGGAATTTCGAGCAGAGAAATGTTGCCTCGAGCAGTACAGGTGTGCTGCTCCTGCAGACACTGCATTTTGCTGATCAGAAGAAGAGCGAGGCTGCAATAGTTGAGCTGCTTGTTGGCTTGAACTACCTGTGGAGAGCTGGAAGAGAGCTTGATGCAAAAGCTAAAAGGTTAGTGCCAGCAGCAGGTGGCGGAAACCGCGATGATTTCACAGATTATAGTAGTAGTAGGATGGAATGTCGATAGTACAACTGTAACTGCAGGTGGACGCAATTGAATTGGATGAGCTTGGGATATTTAAGCAAGAGGTAGCATCTGATTTCCTTCAATGTTATGCATGTCTTGTAACTGATGCTCCTGCAATTGAGTGCAAGTGTAGCACAGCTGGTCACTTTATTGTAAATTTACTACGTACTGTAATTAGTTCTGTACTAATAAGGGAAGACATATCAGGTTTATATTTTGCCACTAGAACAGAACTGAAAAGGTGAAAATAGACTTGCGCTAATATGTTTGTGTATGATGCATTCTGGATCCCACAAAAGAAAAAAAAAATTGGGGGGGGGGGGGCATCTTGGATGGGGCATGCGTTTTGTGCAGCATCTTCAGTTCCAAACCATATTGAGATCAGATTTAAATTTCAGTAATGTTCTAAAAAAAGTAAAATTCTAGTTAGAACTTACATTATCAGGTTGCATTAACATTTCTGCCATGGTTAACACTTAGATTAAGCCCATCACGCAAAATTTATTAGGCTTTAGCATAGTGCATCCTATGTGGGCCGACCTGGACATCAGACCAAGCGGGCCTTGAGTGCAGATGCTGCCGCAGCCCGGCCCGGAGGAGGGCCTCGTCGCTGCTCCACCTCGCCGAACACAGCCGCAGCGGCGATCTCTCCCTTCGTCGGCGATGGCGCTGTCATCCTCCCGGCCGCGCCACCTCCTCCGCCCTCTCCTCCGGGGCCTCCACGCCACCTCGCAGGCCCTGGCGAGGCCGGAGCCGCCACGAGTTCTCGAGCCCCAGCGAGTACCTCGGCAGCTGGAGGCAGCCCGCGGGGGATCCCCGCGAGGCGTGCGCGGCTGCGCAAGGGCTACGTGCGCGACGTGCGGCAGCTGCGGGGGCAGTACGCCTACGAGGCGCAGCTGCTGGAGGCCAAGCGGCAGCGGAAGGCGGAGGCCCGCGCCGAGGCCGCCCTCCTCGCCAGCGAGGAGCGCAAGGCCGCCGCCGAGCACCGTGCCTTCGAGGAGGACTTCCTTCAAGCCCTCGTAAACATCCCTCTTTCTCCCGCTTTATCCCCCTCTTTCGCGTTGATCACCCGTTGCACATGAGTTGCTTGTTGAATTGCCGGAGTGGGAGTCTTGCGATTGCTGAATGAGTCCTTTTAGAGGATCAAGTGGATTATGTAACTTGTTTGTAGAAATGAATCTACTAATTTAACGTTTGTCAGTTACTATATGTTAAAAATATCAGCGAAATGGCTTTACTGCGATGAAATGATGTACAGATGAAAGAAAGAGGTGAGAAGCTGGAGAGCTGGAGGGAGAAGGAGAAGTTCAAAGCAGATAAGAAGGCGGAGGACAGGGAGCTCTTGCGCAGGAAGAGCTCTGTGTGGGTTGCTGAGAATCAACTGGAAGATATAATTCTCAGGGCTATCGAACGTACCACACCTCTCTAAGGACAGTTGATATTTTTCCGCAAAGGTAACTTTAAATTCATTAAGATTTGTCACTCATTCCATAATGTGACACCAAGAATGCTACCTATGCTTTATCTTTTTCTGTAAGAAGACCTATGCATTATGGCGTTAGCAATAGAAAATGCTGCAGATTTTAGAGAGCGGTAGCCCTATGTAATATTGCGATCAGTTCCATTGATTCCATCTAGATACAGTGTAACTTGAAATTATGTGTACTCTGAACTGAATAACTTTCTTCAGAAGATCGGGGCTTCAAAGAAAGTACTATCTTCCGATACACTACTCATTCAGTACCAGTGTACCATTTGTGGAGTAAAAATCACAATTTTATTTGAACTTGTTAAATTGTAATTGTGGCCAACAGAAAAAATGCATGCTTTGTAGTCTGAAGTACAAAAATAGGAAGTCTCAATAGTATAGCGTATGTTGACTTAAAAGCAATCTTCATCACACTTGAATCATTTTAACTCTTAAAGTCACTGGGTCCCTGTGCTTAGGTAGCCACTGACTTTGGTGGGTTTTACATAAATATACACTGTTGATGTTCCATGTGTATTTTTTGTTTGTGCCTATTGGGAATGCTCCTTGCAGTGTTGTGGTTAAGTTACTGATCGCAGCATACCTCTACCATAAAATTCTCCAATACAGCTTGTGTCGAAACCTTAGGTTCCGGACAAGTTTGGGGATAGGAGGGAAAGTGCGATTTCCCCACCTATCCTGTGAATGAGCTCGAATACAAAATGCACGGTGTTAGCAAGTGGAATTTTTCTATTGATTATGTTCCCCCTTTGCTACAGGACTTTGTCCAGCTTATATAGCTTATATCGCACATGTGAGATCACATCTTTACCCTCATGGGTCTTTGTGAGTTTACTATAATACCCCTACCAAGTCAGCAGCCTTGGGGACATTTTGGTACATTTCGGAGGTCTAAATGGTTTTTTGGATGCCAGCTGGTAGAAACGGTTGAGAATGGTCCCCGTGGAATCTCCTTACTCGAGTAGAGTTTTCCCTCGAGCTTCTTGGCTAAACATCTTTTCCACCTCGGGTGTTCGAGCACTCTTTTCCGCCTGCCGGCTCCTTGGACTTTACCTGCCACACGCGATGGTTAACCCTGAATGGGATAAACCATTCGAGGGACGTTAGCTTAGTTGACCCGAACAAAACTCCGTGTTGTATTTTCCTATTCGAGTAGTGTTTACCTTACTCGAGTAGTGTTTATCTACTCGAGTAGTGTTTACCTACCTGGTTGGATACTTACAACTTCGAAAACTTCTATTACCTTAGTGTTTTGACCAAACGAGGAGAATGGTGTTTACCTCCTGCTACAACAGCTTGGACAACAGAGGGCATAATGCTATGATTAACTTATCATCTTTTCAATTTAACCGTGCACTTGAGTTAGATGAATGTCCAAACTGTTTTCTTCTTTTGTATCTTTAAGATACTTTTCCTACCTTTTCGTTGGACTAACTATGACTATGTTCTTTCAGATACCGATAAGCATCATTGTTTTCCTTGTGCAAGATACTAGATAATGTCTTCTGAGAAGCAGGATGGGGGATGAACTGAATGAGTTCCTGGAACTTATCACAGCTGTCTAAGCAATAACGATCAAATTTGAAAATTCCGCTGCAGCATTGTATCTTATGTTGGTGGTGCATGAAAGTCGAGGTGAAGTTGTGTTCAAGCATTCCTTCGCCTGAGAGAGACAGCTTTCCTCATGTTCATGTTAAAAAATTCTTTCGCAACTGAAATTACTTTAGCACTAGTCTGGATAAACTGCATCATGAAGTTCTATTTCGTCGTGGACAAACTACTGCCCCGATTTTCCCATAAGATCTCCTAATAGCATAGTGCATAATATTTCCAAATTTGCTTTAATTTTTTTTTGTGCTGGTGGTGTAATTGTGTGCGAGTATATCAATTCATGTACCAGTATGTCAGTGCAGCTACTTGCTAGTAGTATGTGTTCATGATTATGGGCAAACATACCATCTGTTCAAGGGTATATAAGGATCTTTTAAAAAAAAAAAGGATATATAAGGATGGTCTCATCAATTTTTGCAGCACAGCTACTTCATTCTGCAGTGACTCTGAACTTTATAGTGCATTTCTTTCTCATTACACCCGGCGCCTATCATGGGAATTTTTTTTTGGAAATAATATTATTTTAATGAAAAATCGCAAAAATATAGGTCGGTTAGGTGAAATCGCAAGTTTAGCGCCCTGTCGAACTGGGGCGGTTCGATAGGGTACCTGTCGAACTGGGGCGGTTCGACAGGTGATAAAATAATTAAAAAAGGAAAAAACACTGTAGCGACACTGTAGCATCTCCCCTATGGAACTCCCCCTGTTTCCATGCCACGCGCCCTATCGAACAGGGGCAGTTCGATATGTCCCTGTTAGGCACTGTGTAGCAAGTACTTTTTTATTTTTTTCTTGGACAACTAGTTCGATAGGAGTTCGACAGGTACCTTATCGAATTGCCCCTACCTATCGAACTGCCCCAGTTCGACAGGGCGCTAAACTTGCGATTTCACCTGACCGATCTATATTTTTGCGATTTTCCATTAAAATAATATTATTTCCAAAAAAAATTCCCTATCATGGTCTCTACTCTGTACCTTCCACAGATGGCCGCAATACCAGATCAAATTCAAGATACTACCTCCCACCATAGAAACCAGATGATCGAGGAGAGTAGAGAGAGCCGAAGAGAGACAAGAGATTCATGTTTGCACAATCTAAAACCTCATGGCAACTATGTCCATGCAAATCAAATGAAAGTAATACTAGGAATGGGATGGATTAGGAAACACAACTACAGCGAAAGTGACGGCGACAGGAATAGCTTGTAGTCCCAAATCTCGCCGCGTTCCAATCACAGCAGCATGGAAAAACTATAAAGGCCTAGTTTGCGAACTCTAAGAAGTTAATCATGGTCACGATTACCGCATTGCCAACGAAATGGTGCTGCTAATCGCTGGCTGAGTTTGGCAGTAAAAGTCTTGCAACTTCCAACTTTTCCAAGGACCACAAAGCGTGACAGGCAAGGCCCTCCTCTCAACTGAAAAACTGTCGTCATCGACGGGATCTACTTCCGTCTGACACTATTACAAGATAATTTTTCATAAAAGAATTTTTCTACTCCCTTCGTTTCATATTATAAGTCGTTTGATTTTTTTACTAGCCGAACATTAATAAGTTTGATCAAATTTATTGCAAAATATATTAGTATTTTTAACCCAAAATAAACATATTATTAAAATATATTCAATGTTAGATTAAATGGAACGAGTTTGATATTTTAGATGTTGCTAATTTTTTTATAAGCATAATCAAACTTAATCACAAACTTAATCAAGTTTGACTAGAAAAAAAGTTAAACTTTTGTAATATGAAACGGAGATAGTAATTAACAATCGTCATATTCTTTGTATTAATAAGAAACTGACATATACGTGGCCTTGTATTAATATGGCAGTAATTTTCTTTGTGTGCCATCAAACTGATAAGACAGTCTATTATCTCGTCATATACGGTGTAATTTTTCAAAAGGAATATATTCTATCTATCTATACTGATTAGACATTTCTTAGGAGCTACGGTAACGAGAAAAATCTGATCGATTTGGTGAATCGTATTATCGTAACCACACACCAGGTTAAGAATCCCTGTTAAATAACCAGAAAGATATATCTTGATTTAATGGATCGTGTTATCATGACCATAGATCATGTACAAATCCCATATTATTAGGATTATGAATAAAACATACCTTCTATTCTTGGGATTATGAAGCATATAGATACGAATACTCTCAAATATACGGGAAGGTTCCTTAAGATATGTGAAATTTTCTTAGTCGTATAAGGAAACATTTTCTCTAGATAGAATACCAGAGTTCTACTTGGAGAAGATAAAAGTTATACGATCTAATACGCGGGTAAAACTTTTCCGAATCCCACTTGGAGGCATAGATGTTTGCACTATACATACAAGACCTCACGGAGGAGTTGGGACATCGAATCATGACGGAATCACATCCACGTGATCGTAATCCGGAGGATTCCAAGCTTACCACAGCTTGATCTCGTCGAGCGTCTTGTCGGTAACCATTGGTTATATTGTCTTCTATTGTATTATCTGTGGTTAAATCGTAATCTAATATAACTGGATTAGAGCTATTACCTTACGAAGGGTCTGAACCAATATAATCTTAGTCTTGTGTGCTGGATGTCGTTTCGTATAGATCTTTGTATCAACGTACTCCAATACCTTCACAATACGGGTAGCCGGTATCCACTGTCTTCACATACATATCGTAGTGTATGCAATTTGAACTACATCAAGTGAAAAACACTACACTCTCCTTAACTACGAGAGGATCGTAGAGATATTCTTCATTGGAGGGTAGCAAAATAGGAGAGGAGATAAATAATTATCAGTAGTTTTTCACAGCTTCCTGAAAGTTACTCAGGAGGTGATCGATGATTTAGAGTCCTTTGCTCTTTGTTTTGCCATGACAAAACCAAAACTTCGCAACCATCATGTAGCAGAGATGATTAGATCAGCCATGAGCATTGCAAGGCTAGCTAGGAACTGGAGGCATTTGGAAATGCTTCAATGCTGCAACACACGCTCATCTAGAACAAAGCTGGAGATGGCCTCCTCCTCTGCTGAGTGAGACACGTTGCTCCCCTCAAGAACGTCGCTCCAATTTCCTTTTCTCTGATCGGTAGTGGTTGAAAATTAGAAATCCATGGGGCCAGTTGGTGTGTTACTAGTTTTGTGTTACATGTACATCATAACGTAGTACATTTGGCTATATAACTTGGCACACGGAAGAAATAAATTAAAGACAACGTCAAATCTGGCAGCATTGTGAGTTAGTGACTGTACAGAGAGTAAACATTTTGAACAGACATCGATTCCAGTTTTGGCTATATGGAGTAAATTAATTATGTAAGACCCAATAAGGATTTGGCCTGTGTGATCCGTGAGAGCTGTGTGCGCATGTTTAGTACCACTTTAATAGTTTACAAACCAACTTATAAAACATCTTCCCTCCAACATGTATAAATTTCCTGGTTGTTCCTTCCGCTGAAACTAAATGAACAATATCTGAATATTGCCTTTTTATGTGTATTTTTTTTTGCTGAAACTGAATGTGAATCAATTATTGCGATTTTTTGACAGTATGTCAATCCCATTTTAGGAAGCTTAGAAACAATATGATCCAAACAGAAATTAAATTCACCTCAGTTGCACTATGTGATGAATTTTCTGTACACATCCAAATGGAAAACAATATGCATCTGTTTTGTTCCAGAATACATTCTAAACATCTCCCAAATTACGTTTTGAACATTTCTTTACATATAATTCCAGCATATCTGTTAAAAGATAAGAGCATTTGGTTAATTGCTGTGTACTAGTAATTTACGCGTGCTAACGCTGTGACAATATATATCGCATATAAACAATCAAATGGAGCTGTAAGTTCTTGTAATTTGCCAATGCAACATCCTCTTCGTCCAATATTAGTTTGGACGATTTGTGGTTCAGTTTAGCCACATGAGACGATGGATCGATCAAGTAAGATTGGTTATCGTTCTTGTATGGTAAAAGAAGGAAGTAACCAATATGTCATAACACACATCTTTTCTGAGTATTCCAATGACTCTAAAAGTTCATCTGCAGACTTGCTAATGATAATAAAAAGGGCTTTATTCATAGGTTGGTCACGAAATGTCAAATTTGACAAGCTAAAACAAAATGGCTCAAGTATTAACTTGCTTGAGTTCGTATGCTATACAACCAATTGATAAGCCAACCATTCAAATAGTAAAGCATGTACATGGAAAATATAGGATTGGCAATAGTCACAAAACAGATGCTGCAAACAGCAGTACCCAAAAGGAAAAGGGTTCGGGTATTACGAAGTAACGCAGCGCGGCGCGGTGCCACGGAGACCGGACAGGGCACGCACAGCTGTCTGAGATGCGGAGCGGAGGCGCCCGGCGTGGGTGCTGGCAAGGCCACGCAACGCGGATGCCGATGAGGGGCGCAGACGACGGCAAGGCGAAGAGGCAGGGGGCTGCGCTGGATAGATGACAACGCCGGTGGTGGCAATGCCGGAAGAGGATTAGATCTTCGCTGCGGGGAGGACCGTCGGTTGTCAGCGGTGGGCAGCGGGGAGTGCTGGTAGCCTGGTGGGGGAGCGCAGCGTGGAGGGTGACGAGACGCGAGACGATGGGGGAAGGGGGAGGAGATCGCGCGATTACTCCGCCTGGTGACCCGCATACCGCAGCACTCGTTGGATTTGATGGGATCATTCTGGATTGTTGGATCTGATAAATAAATGTAGGTGTAAGATTCAGTTAGTGAGGTAACTTGGAAATATGACCTTTTTTTAAAAAAATAAAAATGTGTTCTAGCTTCTGTTGATATTATGCAATTAATTTGGTTTTCAAAAAGAATATATGATTGCACTTGTAGTATATTAGACTTAATTTATTTTAGTTAATGACGTGTATTGGACGTGCACGTCTACTGGTTACACCAAATATCTAACGTGGTCAATACTGAGCAGCTTTCACTCTACCAAACCAAATTTAAGACTTTCACTAATAGCGGTAGTACCACACCAAATTTAAGAAACTATCCGCTCCTCTGGGCAAGAAAAGAAGGAATTAATATTATCTAACATCTCATCCAAACCAGCTGACCGATATTTTCCTGGATGATAAAAATCACATTAGTCCCGATTCGAAAAGAGAACAGGACTAAAAATCATTTTTAGTTCCGGATAAAAAATCCAAAGGAACTTTTTAATTTTTAGTCCCGGTTGGTGTCATTATTTTTAGTCCTGATTTATTTTTTATCAGATCGTGTCAGGTCACCGGGGAACTTTAGTCCCGGTTGGTGTCACCAACCAGGATTAAAAATCACCAGGAAGTTAAAGCGCATATAAAAACATCTCTGGCATCGATAAATTTTTCTAAGTCGTAGTGCTCTCTCCTCTCCTCTCCTCTCCCCTCCCCTCCCCTCTCCTCTCCTTTCCCCTCTCCTTCCCTCCCTCCTTCGATCCCCTCTCCCCTCCCACCGGCGGTGGCGGTGGCGGTGCACCCCGGCGCGGTGGAGGTGGAGGCCAGCCTCAGGGCGGCGACAGCAGTAGCGCGCGGTGGAGGCTAGCCTCCGGGTGGCGGGCTGCGGCAGGCGGCAAGCGGCGACGGTGGTAGTGCGCGGTGGAGGCCGGCCTCCGGGTTGCGGCAGGCGGCGGCGGTGGCCGGCGGCGCTACCCTCTCTCCCTCCCTCCCAGATCTGGCCGGAGGGGAGAGGGGGGCCGGCGGCGGCTATCAGCGGTGCCGGTGGCGGCGCACCCTGGCACGGTGGTGGTGGAGGCCAGCCTCCGGGCGGCGACAGCGGTAGTGCATGGTGGAGGCCGGCCTCCGGGTGGTGGGCTGCGGCAGGTGGCAAGCGGCAGCGGCAGGCGGCGGCGGTGACCGGAGGCGCTACCCTCCCTCCCTCCCTCCCAGATCTGGCCGGAGGGGAGAGGAGGGCCGGCGGCGGCTCCCCTCCCTCCCTCCTTCCCAGATCTGGCCGGAGGGGAGAGGGGGAGGGCGGTGGCCGGCGGCGCTCCCCTCCCTCCCAGATCCGGCTGGCGGCGACGGTTCAAATAATCAACAAGAAGTGATCTGCACTTTGAAATCCATGTTTAGCTGAAAAAGCACATAGCAATGGTGGCGTCTTTTAGCAATAAAAACCTGTGGAACCAAGCTCGGAAAAATATGCCATAAATCCTGGAGATAGTTCATGTAAAAATGCAAAAATTTCTTTTTGGGACCATTCCCTAGATCTCAACCAAAGTGAAGAAACAAATCTCACAAGCTTTTAGCCAACTGAAAATTTCAGACTTTTTCAGGGACATAGCACCCGAGGCCCGACGCCACCTCGGGGCCCGAGGCTGACCAGGCCTCGGAGGGAGGTCCAGACCTTGGTGGGGTCCCCGAAGTCGAGCCCGAGACCCCGTTGGGGCCGGGGCGCCGGACCTCCTTCTCCGCCTCCACCCCCTTAGGTGCGGAGCCCCTCCTCCAAGTCCTGGCGACGGCCAACTCCACCGTCATGGAGGGGCTTAACGCCCAAATGCAGGCCCTGCTGGGGGAGCGGGCCGAGCTGGCGGTGGAATGGGAGCGGCTCGCCGAGGGACGCCGCTCCTTGGAGGCTATGGTGGAGGCGGGTCGGAAAGCCCACGCTGCCCGCCTCACGTCGCTTGACGCACGCACCGAAGCCCTGGCGGAAATCACCCGGGAGGTGGAGGAAGAGAGGATCCCGGCGCTCATCGCGAGCGCAGCCACGGAGGAGAGTAGCGTGGACCTCCGCCTCCAATACGAGTCCCAGTCCGACAACCTCTCGCGCTGGCTTGACGCCGCGCGGGGGGTCCTGGACGTCGCCGCGGCCCGGGAGCAGAGGGCGGCTGAGGCTGAGGCCGCCCTTTGTCATCGCGAAGAGGGCCTATCGGCGCGCAATAGGGCACTGCGAGTCCGTGCCGACGAGCTGAAGGCGCGGGAGGAGACCCTGGCAACGCATGAGGCCGCCGCCGCGGAGATGGAGGCCACGCTTCGTCTCCGCGAGGCAACCATCATCGAGCAGGCCCAAACCCTCGCGGAGTCCGAGGCCGCGAGCCGGCGATTGGCCGAGAGCCTGCGCGCCCGAGAGGAGCGCACAGCCCGGATCACCGAGCGCGAGTCTGAGGTCTCCAAGCGTGAGGAGGCCGTGATGGCACGCGAGCTCGCGCACCTCGAGAACACCCGCGCCGAGAGGGCCGGTCTAGAGCAGCGCGCCGCCGAGCTCGAGGCGCGGGCGAAGGAGGTGGAGGAGATGGTGCGGGGCGTCGGGGCGCCCGAGGCCCAGAGCAGTCTCGTCGCCCGGCTCACCGCGGCCGAGGAGTCCGTGGCAGAGCTACAGCGGCTCCTAAACTCCTGAGCCGGAGAGCTCGAGTCCCTCCGGTTGGCCAACGAGGTGGGCCCCGGCATGCTCCAAGACACCGTCGCTAAGCTGGAGCGCGCCGGGCGTCAGGCCGGTGTCTGGCAGGGCCCGCAGGACCTGTTTGGCGCCACCACAGCTGGGGTAGCCCACCGCCTTGCCGACATGGCCATGAACCTGGGGAGGCTCCCCGAGGAGATCGAGGAGACCATCAAGTCTTCCCTGAGGGGCCTCGCCGTGGGGGCGGTGGAGCTGGTGCTGGCAAGCTATCAGGCCCGCGACCTTGAGTTCTCACTGTGGGTAGTCTTCGACGACTTTCCACCGGGGACCGAGGCAGCCGCTCGCGCCCAAGTCCGGGAAGCCTCCCGGGAAATCGTCCACTCCTTTGAGGGGTCGGCTCCTAGGTTCGCCCCTGCGCCGGCCTCCGACGACGAGGGCGAGGGCGACGACAACGGCGGCTACGGCGACGACGATGGCGAGGAGTGACCAAGCGGGCCGAGGCCTGCAGACGCTGCCCCCTCCCCCCTTCTTTGTTCTTTGTCATGCTTGTTTATAAGGCCTTCGTGCCGATCTTGCAATAATCAGCAGCCCTTGTTTTATTTGCTTCGTGCTTGAACATTCTATCTTTGTTTTACCTGCAATGAATGTTTCATGATTTTATGTTAGTTTGTGATTACGCCTATGAACCAGCTAGATTATTCCATTGACCTATCCAGTGTTTTGACTCAAGCGGGGACTCAGGTTTGGGTTGTTGTCCCAAATGGCAAGGGCCGGAGCTAGTGCACTTGGGGAGTTCCACATGTCGAGGCTGACCAGGCCGGGAACACGGTGACCGGGGGTAAGTGTGGACCCATTCGTAGGTCATTGGCGATTCCCCCCGGGGTTCACCGTGTCCCGGGGCACGGCTCGTTCTGGGCCCCATCGGCGTCTAGGCGGTCTGAGTCATCAGGGGCAAAATGAATGCGAGGACCCCGAGTTGAGACAAAACACCCGATAGATCACGCAAACCAACCACAGCCGTTCTGATATATATAAGAAAAGATGCACTATTATTTAGAAAATAAGCGACAAAAGGGAATATATTGATAGTGGGAGCCCCCGGCCAACGTGGCATGCCCGAGGGGGCATGCGGGGTTGGCCCGAGCCCGAGGGACAACAACAGCGACTCCTTTATGGGTAGAAGCGACGAAGGTGCTCGATGTTCCACGGGTTAGGCAACTCGGTGCCGTCCTCCGTGGCCAACCAGACCGAGCCCGGCCGGGGGACGCCGATCACTCTAAACGGCCCCTCCCACATGGGTGAGAGTTTGCTCAGTCCAGCATGCGTTTGGACGCGGCGTAGGACGAGATCGTTTATGCTGAGTGACCCAGCTCGGACATGGCGCTGATGGTAGCGCCTTAGGCTTTGCTGGTAGTGCGCGGCCCGAAGGGCGGCGCGTCGCCTTCATTCTTCAAGGTAGTCGAGGTCATCCCGTCGGAGGTGCTCTTGTTCGGCCTCATTGTACATGACGACTCGCGGAGATCCCAGGGTGAGCTCGGATGGGAGGACCGCCTTCGCACCGTAAACCAGAAAAAACGGGGTTTCCCCTGTCGCACGGCTTGGGGTAGTCCGATTCGCCCATAGCACCGCTGGTAGCTCGTCGATCCGCGAATCGCCAATTTTTTTTGAGGATGTTGTACGTCTTGGTCTTGAGGCCCTTGAGGATTTCCGCGTTTGCACATTCCGCTTGACCATTGCTCTTGGGATGGGCGGGCGAGGCGAAACAGAGCTTGATGCCCATGTCATCGCAGTAGTCGCCAAACAGTTCACTTGTGAACTGGGTGCCATTGTCCGTAATGATACGGTTGGGCACCCCGAACCGGGCAGTGATGCCCTTGATGAATTTGAGGGCCGAGTGCCTATCGATCTTGATGACAGGGTAGGCCTCGGGCCACTTGGTGAACTTGTCAATGGCGACGTAGAGGTACTCGTACCCGCCTAGGGCTTTCTTGAAAGGCCCTAAGATGTCCAGCCCCCAGACCGCGAAGGGCCATGAGAGCGGGATGGTCTGCAGGGCCTGGGCCGGCAGATGTGTTTGCTTGGCGTGGAATTAACATGCCCTGCATCGCCTGACCAGATCGGCTACATCTTGGAGCACTGTGGGCCAATAGAACCCCTGTCGGAAGGCCTTGCCAACCAAGGTACACGAGGCGGAATGGGCGCCGCACTCGCCTTCATGAACATCGTTGAGAAGCTCGATGCCATGGTCCCGAGGGATGCATTTGAGGAGGACTTCATTGGCACCACGCCGGTAGAGGGCCCCCTCTACCAGCACGTACCTCTTGGAGATGCGGATGACTCGCTCGCTCCCTTCGCGATCCTCGGGGAGAGTCTCATCTCTGAGGAACGCCTGGATCTCAATCATCTAGGCGATTCGTCGTGGGGGGTCGGGTTCAACCCTCTCGGGCCTCGGATCCTGGACTCCATCGGGCCCCGAGGGTGACGTGGCAGCATTCGAGTCCCCCGGGGGATCGGTACGCGCCGACGGCTGGGTAAGCCTTTCTTCGAAGGCACCCGGTGGGGTCGGGGCGTGTGACAAGGCGAGCCTTGAGAGCTCGTTGGCGAGTGCGTTGTTTCACCTGGGCACGTGCCGTAGTTCTAACCCATCAAAATGACGCTCCATACGCCGCACCTCACGGACGTAGGCCTCCATTTGCGGGTCGGAGCAGCGGTACTCCTTGGAGACCTGGTTCACGACTAGCTGAGAGTCGCCAAGAACCAAGAGGCGGCGGATCCCCATTTCAGCCGCCACTCTAGGTCCTGCAAGTAGTCCCTCGTACTCCGCCATGTTATTGGTTGCCCGAAAATCTAGGCGAACCATGTATTTGAGCATGTCCCCGTTCGGTGAGGTCAAGGTGACCCCGGCGCTAGCACCCTGGAGGGCGAGCGAGCCATCAAACTGCATCACCCAATGGGGGCTGGAGGCTTGCTGTGCGAAATCATTTCCGATCTCAGGGTCGGGGAACCACTCTGCCAGAAAATCGGCGAGGGCCTGACTCTTAATTGCGTGGCGTGGTTCAAAGTGGAGACTTGCCCGGTCCCTTCTCGGTTGTGAAGGATCTACTCGAGGGGGTAGGACGTCACCACCGTAACCCGGTGCACCTGGAAATAATGGCGCAGTTTCCTCGAAGCCACCAGAATTGCGTAGAGCAATTTCTGGGCTTGAGGGTACCTGGTTTTAGCATCCCGCAATGCCTCACTAACGAAATACACTGGCCGCTACACATTTCGGCGGGGCCTAGTGTCTTTGTTATGGGCGTCAGATTCCACACGTCGACGGTGGGAGGGGCCGTACTAGGCCCACTGCATCTCCACGTTGGTGGCCTCGGGGTCAGAATGTGTCGGGCCGCTCCTCCCCTCAATGGCCTCGGGGCCTACCTGGGGTCCGGGGGCGCCCGACACCGTCTGGCGAGGGGACCAAGGCCATCACCAACCTGGGGGGCCTCGGGGCCCTCGCCTGGCTGACGGGCTCCCTCGTTGCCCTTTGGCCCGGACTGTACCAACGCGGGACGGTGGGGCGCGGCCCGAGGGCTTTCCTCGGCACGCTCCACCACCAGCGCTGCACTAACTACTTGCGGGGTCGCCGCTAAGTAAAGCAGCAGCGGCTTCTCGGGCTCGGGGGTTGCCATGATCGGGGGGAGCTGAGGTAAACCTTCAACTGGTTGAGGGCTTGCTCAGCTTCCTCCGTCTACCTGAACGGCCCGGAGCGCTTGAGGATTTTAAATAGAGGTAGCGCCTTCTCTCCCACCCTCGATATAAACCGACTTAGGCTGCCATGCATCCCGTGACGCGCTGAACATCCCTAAGCTTGCTGAGGGGGCGTATCCTATTTATTGCGCTAATCTTCTCGGGATTGGCCTCTATGCCTCGGGCAGAGACCAGGAACCCGAGAAGCTTGCTCGCAGGCACGCCGAACACACACTTTTTGGGGTTCAGCTTCATGCGCGTGGAGCGGAGGCTTTCGAAGGTCTCCGCTAAATCTCTTGGTAACATCTCCGTTAAATCTCTTGGGGTTCAGCTTCATGCACGTGGAGCGGAGGCTTTCGAAGGCTTTCGAAGAGTAACATCTCTTGGTTGCGTGTTTGCACAACCAATTCATCAGCATACGCCTCAACATTGCGCCCTATTTGACTACCCAAAGTGATACGAGTAGTACGTTGGAAAGTAGGACCCGCATTCTTTAAACCAAAAGGCATAGTTGTATAACAATAAGTGCCTACAGGAGTAACGAACGCAGTTTTTTCCTCATCTTCCCTAGCCATGCGAATCTGATGATACCCTAAGTACGCATCTAAAGAACACAAAAGGTCGCACCTCGCAGTGGAATCGACAATCTGATCTATGCGTGGCAGGGGATAAGGGTCCTTAGGACATGCCTTGTTGAGGTCGGTGTAGTCGATGCACATCCGGAGCTTGTCGTTTGCCTTGGGGACGACGACCGGGTCGCGAGCCACTCCGGATGTATGACCTCTTGGATGAATCCGGCCTCCACGGGACGCGCCACTTCTTCGCGGATGAAGGCTTGACACTCGGGGGCCTGCCGCTGTACTTTCTGCCGAACAGGCCTTGCGTCCGGTCGCACGGTCAGACGATGCTCGATCAACTCCCTAGGGACCCCGGGCATGTCCGACGGCTTCCACGCGAAGACGTCGGCGTTCGCCCGCAGGAAGGAGATGAGCGCGTCTTCCTATTTGTCGTCCAAACGACCGCCGATCTTGACGGTCTTGGACGAATCTCCGGCCAGCGCCACCTCCTTCACGGGGACCTCGTCACTTGAGGTCATCCGCTTCCTCGGGGCATGAGACGGAGAGGCCTCAAGCCTCCCGTCGCCGCCCGCGGGCTTTGGGACCGTGGCGAGGTCACTCGCGCGCTGCCCGTGGATGGTGATGGGGCCACGCGGGCCCGGCATCTTCATCTGGAGTTAGGCGTAGTGGGTGGCGCCATAAACTTCACCAACGCGGGCCTCCCCAGCACCGCGTTGTAGGGCAGATTGAGATCCGCCACATCGAAGTCTATCCGCTCGGTGTGTAAGTGTTGAGGCCACCGAAGGTGACCGGGTGATCGATGTGACCTCGATGCCACGTGTGCCCCGGCGTCACGCCAATGATCGGCAGGGACGACCGGAGCTTCATCCCCGGGGCCTTGATAACATGAAAGGCTGTGGGGGAAAGGATGTTGAGGGCGCCGCCGTCATCTATCAGGACGCGCCTCAACTTGACGTTGCAAATGGTGGGGGAAACCACCATCGCAATCTGCCCACCCCGGGCAACGCAAGGGGGTGGTCGGTCTAGTCGAAAGTGAGCGAGACCTCCGACCACCGCGCTCGCCGTGCGGTCTCATGAGTGGGAACTGCAGCTAGAAGCTCGTGCTTCATGGTCTTGAAGCTGCGGCGAGAGGCATGAGTGCATGCTCCCCCATATATGGTGGCGACGGTGGCCTCGGGCTCTTGGAAGCCCAAGTCGTCGTTGCCATCATCGTCGGCGGGGGCCTTCTGCTTGGCCTCACTTCGCCGGTTACGGGCAGGAGCCGTCGGGCCCTTGCCGCCACGGCGTTCCTGTTCCCGCTCCTCCCCCACTTCTTGACGCGCTCGGCCAAGCTCTTGCAGCAAGGTCGTGGAGGGAGGTGTTGTGCACAGAGCACCACTTGCCCGCCGGGCGTCCTTCCTCCCACCGCCCGCGACCCTCCCATTGCGCTGGGGCCGCAAGGCGTCCTCGACGGCGAGGACATGACCATCATCGTCGGAACGAGCAGTCCTCTTCTTCCTCCTCTTCTCCCGCCGCTCGAAACAGGCAGCGAACTCGGGGGCAGCCGCAGCCGCCGCACCGGAGGCGGAGGAGTTCCAAGTCCAAGCCTCCTCCTTTCGGGCCACACGGTCCGCGAGCTCGAAAAGCTGCGCGGTAGTCTGGGCTCCTAGGAGGCTATCTTCTCCAGCATGCGGTTGTGCCGCACGCCTCCCCTAAATGCATATATCACCGCGTGCGTGGGGATTCAGGGGATGGTGTTGCAGACCTGGCAGAACCGCTGTATATACGACTGGAGGGACTCATCGTCCCTCCGCTGCACTGCGTGCAGATCCGCTTCTTCTCCTGGGCGCGGATATGTGCCTTGAAAGTTTGTAGTGAACTGTTGGCATAAGTCCTCCCAGGAGTGGACCGAGGTGGGTGGCAAATTCATGAGCCAACCCCGCGCCTGCCCTTTTAGGGCCATGGGAAAGAAGTTCGCTATGACCCTGTCGTCCCCCCCCCCCGCCGCCTCTATTCCAGTCGTGTAGATCTGGAGGAACTCGGTGGGGTTGACGCTGCCATCGTATTTCTCGGGAATGCTAGGCCGGAACTTTGGGGGCCATCGGACATTTCGAAGACTCGCCACAAAAGCGCGGCAACCAGCCCCGACGACGGGAGATACAGGGGGCCGGCCCTTAGGGCCGGAGGGGCGCACCGCGACCGTAGAAGCGGTGCCCTCCCTCGTTTGGGCGGCGCGACGCTCATCGCGCCGACGCTCGATACTGAGCCGGGCGTCTGGCCCGCCATATATGCTCTCGCGACGTCCATGAACGGGTGTGGGCGTCGACGAGGGGAGTGTGGACGGACGGCGGGCGTGAGCCGCCGCCCGCCGAGCTCTCCGCCTTGCAGACGAAGAGGCAGCAGTCGCGGTGCCGGACGATCCAGCCGCCAACGAACGGCTGCCGGCGTCCAGCTCCCGCTGCACCGCCCTGACCAGGTTGGCCACGTCGTCCAGCCAGTGTTGGACGGGGTCTTCCGGGTCTGAGGCGATAGGCGGGTGGCGCAGGAGCGCTCCCGCCACCTGTAAGGCACCCTGAGGGGTACCATCGTCGCCATAGATCAGACGGCGTCGCGCCTTATGGCGGTGTCGCCGTCCATCACTGGGCGGTGGCGAGGTGGCGGAGTCCTCCGGCACCTCCGGCGCTTTCCCCCGCCCAGGGCTCCGGTACGGAGGCGGTGACAGGGTATGCGCCCGACGGCGAGGATGCAGCTCTCCGCCGCCGTCGCTAACGCTTGGTGTGGGAGTGCGCAACACCGCCTCTTCAACCATAGGGCTGACTCGGCGAAACTTGGCGCACACGGAAGAAACGGGAGCCGAGAAATGCGTCTGCGCGCCCCTACCTAGCGCGCCAGCTAACGGGGAGTAAGCTCCTCAGCGGGGATTGTTGGGGCCCCCCTTTGTGAGTTCGGCCCAGGGCGCGAAGGACGCGTTTCGGCACCCGCTCCGGTGCGCCGGTGGTGGAGAGAAAGATAAAATGTTTCGCACGAGAAAGATAAAACGGATCGGCTCACATGATTTCGATGTGACACGACGGGGCGCGTAGCGTACCTAACAGCGTGCAGACAGCATGCCCGGACTGTGCTGCGTCCCATCGGTCATTCATACCGGTCACAGACCGGTCAGCCGGCTTTGACCGGTGTCAGGTGCGCACGTGCGTATCTACTCGCATTTAATGTGGCACGTGCGCGCGCAGGTGCACTCCGCCTGGGCCGCTATTAATGTGGGTAGGTGAGCGCTGGAAACGCCCACCTACTCCGACACACGTGGCGGTGGCTCGAGGGGGCTGGGGGTGCCCGACCCCTGCTACGGTAGTAACCGGGAGGCGTCGGGACTTAGAACGGGCGGCCGCCATGTCATCCTTGGGCCCGATCCCCCCTCAGGGGATGGCCACGTGGGCGCACGGGGCCACCTCAAGCCCTAAGTCAACATACCCATGAGCCCATGACACCGACAGTATTGGACAAAAACAATGAAAAAACAGCATAAAAGCAGCAAAAATAGTGGAGAAAAAAACTTTAGTCCCGGTTGGTAAACACCAACCGGGACTACAATCTAGTTGAAATAACCGGGACTACAGAAAGATGATCTTTAATCCCAGTTGGTAGTATCTTTAGCCCCGATTATATATCAATCGGGACTAAAGATGGACCGTTCATATTTAGTCTCGGATTGGACGTCCCGGTTTGTAATTCGGGATTAAAGGAGGTTGTAAACCGGCACTAAAGAAGGTATCCCCATTGGTGGATGATAGAAAAAACAAAGGGCACAAAGACGAATGTCAATATATATTTCTGTGCACAACTCCGCATCAAGTTTTACGAGCTAGTCACGCAATCTAAACCTAATGGCAACTGTGGCCGTGGAGGTTATGGGAGTAGGATTATTAGGATGCACTAAACTTTTAGTCATACTGCCTCCAGTATGTTGCGTTCTAACCATTCAAAAATTTACCCATGGTCAAACTTAAAATTGCAGTACTAGCCATAAAGCCATAATTGCAGTACTAGACATATCTTTATAACTGGAGGCAGTAGTATATATACATTTTTTTTTGGCAAGGAAGTATATATAATTGTGTGTTTGTGTATGAGTATATGACTCCATGTAGCACTGTACCAGTGCAGCTATTAGCTTGCTAGCAGGTATTGGCCTTTCTGGTCACACGTTTAACAGCTCGATCACTACTGCGCTAGCTAGACGATTTGATTATATATTTTTTTGGCAACAAACAGATAATGCGTTCAAGGATATGGTCTCATATACTCTCATCGATTTTGCAACACAGCTAGCAACTTCGTGTTGCAGCTACTCTGAAGTCTGAACTTTATTAGGGTAGGGCAGCTCTTTTATCATCACACCAATTGCCTACCATAGTCTGCACCTTTTCACATGGCTAAATTCAAGATACTACCCTCTCTTCTTTATATATTAGCGGGGTTGAGGAAGAAGAGAAAGGGTTATATATGCTCCAACATATCATAGAAATAAACCAGCTGATTGAGAGGAGCGAACAGATCGAGCACAAATCAACATGCATGTACACCCATTTGTGTGCACAACTTCACCTCAGGTTTTTACGGGCCACATAAAACCCAAACCTTATGGCAAATTTGGCTATGCAAATTGTTGGATTGGGATGCACTAGGAAAATACAACAACGCTCCTCGTCGATCGCTTCAGGCTAGCACCTCTTGTTGCCGGCCGGTGACAAACAAGAAACTATACTCCACGGACACGGAGAAACGGGATGAGACTACAGCTGTTTTCCGACTTCTGGCACGTACGTCGGAATTACAGTCGAAAAGTTCTCCACAAAATCAACAAGTGCACTCGTATGGCGTATCCCAATTCATGGATGGAGCACCAGGGAGAGAGAATTAGAACAGGTAGCAGCTAATGACAGGAGAAGCGAACTTCCTCGGGCATAATCTCCTACTCCATGTGTTCCAAAATATAATATTCCAGAACTGAATGTCTTGTTATATTTTAGAATGGAGATAATAAAAAATATCAACAAATATGTTGGTTGAGTTTGAGATGGATCAAGTTGAAGATGAAGCCAACGCACGCAAAACGAGAAAACCATTAACGCTTGATTAATTGATTTTTAATTATTATAAACTTAAAAAATAATATTTATTTGATATTTTAAAATAATAAAAACTTTAAAAAACCACACCATTTAACAGTTTTAAAATTATACTAATAAAAAATAAGATAAAATCTGCATCCTAATCCGAAAAGAAACTGCACTATTTGTAACTCGAAAGACATGATAAAGCTCGGAATGTGATTCGGTACCATTGGTAGCGACCTAAACCAGCCGAACTAATTTGGATCTAAACCGGCCCACTAACGTACGAGAAAGAGTGGTGCATTGGCCTGCAAATATATGGACCTTTTTCTGTCTGGTTCTCGGAGAGAAAATTCTGCAGGATAAGTTCAC
Organism: Oryza punctata; assembly: GCA_000573905.2. Lineage (NCBI taxonomy): Eukaryota > Viridiplantae > Streptophyta > Magnoliopsida > Poales > Poaceae > Oryza > Oryza punctata. Next base: position 2,389,679 of record CM002499.2, on the reverse strand, counting down.
TTAAGGTCCCACAAATTTGTCACCCAGTTTGATTTTTCGTTCTTGAGCCGAAAAACCAGATACAACTCATTCCCTAACTTACAAAATTATGCAAACGAGGTTCCTCGGTAGTATTATTTTCGGTTTTGACTGACGTGACGCCTATGTAGCAACTTTGACTAGATCTTCGTGCCACGTGGCAATGACGTGACGCTTTACATGGCAATTTGATCCAAAAATAAAAGGAAAAATTAAAACCTAAAAAAATAAATATGCGAGACCTATATGTCAGTCAAACAAAAAAATAAAAAAATAGTTGGACCCACATGTAAGTGGGTCCCACTTCCTCCACCTCACCATCTTCCCCTCTCTTCCAAATCCTCTTCGTCCATCCTCGCCTTCATCCTTCCCCGCTCCCACGACAGCGGTGTAGAAGCGCGTGACCGCCGGCCTCCACCCCATCCTCCCTGTTCACACGGCGGCAGCGGCGAAGCGCGTGATCGCTGGCCACCTCTGGTGACCTCCATCCTCCATCCTCCCCTGCATGTGGCTTGCGAGCTCAAAGAATGTCGGCGGCGGCAAGAGCAAGAGCAGGAGGAGGAAGAACACTTCCCATCTCAGCCAAGGGCGTGCGGCTAGGACGGTGAGCGTGATGGGTGGTAGGAGTGTAGCAGCGTTTTTCTGGCGGTGGGAGAGGAGTGGCGCGGGGTGGGCAGCAGGAGAAGAGCGGTGCAGGGTGGGCGGCGGGAGAGGAGCGGTGCGTGATCGGCGGTGGCAGTGGTGTGCCTACTCTCCTTTCTCCCCAGATCTCCACCCCCTCGGCTCCGGCTCCACCACCGTCAGCAAAAGGACCTACAGCCGCTCCGCCCACGCTTCTACGCAGAGGAGGACCGACCGCCCCCATCGTCTCCCGCTCCCAACCCCTCCATCCCCTGCTCCCTCCCCACTGTTAACGTCAAAATTTGGTAAGATCCTTAGTGGATTCGATCAAGGAAAGAAATCAGTCAATCGATGAAAATTTATCTAGAAAATACCAAGTTCAATAATGAATCATGAAGACCATGACATGGCAGCTTAATTCTATCTATTAATTAGGCAAGATTTACTAACTTTCCATTTTATCTTTAGGAAATATTTATCTAGTGTCCGATCAGTACTTGTAATTTTCCTTTTATCTTTAGGAAAATATGTTTAGTGTCCGATCGGGACTCTTAATGACCTATGGGTAGAAATATGTACACCCGGGGTCATTGTAATATATCTCCATGGATCAATACAATCTAATTTCGGTGCATCACCACCCTTTTACTTTCGACGAGTTCTTGTTTCAAGTTGGACTGCATCGGCTTTGATCTCCGACGAGATGTAAGGCTTATTATGGTGGCTTGCATTATCGGGATTAGTGCATCCATCGCTTCGACATTCTAGTCTTGTCCATGTAAGACATCGAGTTATCATATACATTATATAATCTAGATTAACAGTGTTTTCTACTTGGATCGACCGATCTCTAGCTAGGGTTTTATCGATATTGACTAGATTACTTTGTTGGATTAGATTATATAATGTATCTACCACCTTGACAATCAGTCAAAATCTTGATTGTCTAGATATTATGTTTTTTCATACTTAGTACTGTATCAATTGGGTTTGACCTACTAAGTGGTGCTTAGAACCATAATCTCTAACTTGTTTTTTATTGCCAATAAAGGTTTCATCGGGGTTTCAGCCGAAGAGTTAACGGAACGTTGCATCGGCTTATAAGGATAACAGACAAGATGGTTTTAGCCGATTGTAACAAAGGTTTCATTTATTATCTAATCTTGTGGATTTAATAACATCGGATCTCCACCCGATGTATGCTTTAACTATCGAATCAATACTTATCCTATCATATTATTACTAGCCGATTGATTTCTATTGGATTATATTATTATTTATTACATTACCATCGGTTGATTGTATTTATATCATTATTTACTCAAGTATCAGAATCTACATGGGATATATAGCTGATTGTTCAAAACCCTATCAACATCGGCTGGAATTACTACATCGGCTTGTTAGTCAATTGGCTCTGCGATCTTCAATTTATATATCTTATCAATTGCAGGATCAAATTGACTGACACGCCCACATTCATCATTATTTTAGACCTAACTGGAGCTAAGAAGATCTGTCAGGCTGTTGTGTTCGTCGATTTAGTTCGCGCCAACATAGATCCGATACCGTCGGCTGAGCGTGGATTTTTTTCATCAACACCCGTCAACCCTGCCATCCCTTTCTTCCGCCCCATCTCCGACCACCTCCATCCTCGCTGCATGGAGGAAATGTGGCGCCGCCGCCGCCCTGGCCGATGGTCAACATCTTCGACGACGACGCCGCACGCGATGGGCCCCCTCCGACCCTATCGTCCCCCGCCCCCTCCCCTTTCATCGGAGAAAATGCTGGAGAGGATTGGAAGGGAGGGGAAGAGGGTGAGGTGGAAGGAGGGGGACCCACTGACATGTGGGTCCCACTATTTTTTTTGTTTGCAGATGTACGGGTCCCACATATTTTGTTTTAATTTTTTTAGTTTTCAATTTTGCTTCACCACGTAAGCGTCATGTCAATACCACATGGAAAGAACTAATCAAAGAAGCCATATAGGCGCCATGTCAGCTAAAATGGGGAATAATACTGCCGAAGGACCTTGTTTGCATTGGTTTTGTAAGTTGGGGATGTGTTATATTTGATTTTTCGAATCAAGGATGAAAATTAGACTGGCGATAAATTAAGGGACTTGAACTGAACTATTCCAAATTCTACTCATGTAGGCGTACCCAATTTCGGATTGTTTTCACAAAACCCCTTGATATTACCTATAGCAACGTAATTCTAAAATGCCCCCTTTATAGTCCAGATATTTGCAGAAATATCCCTCATCTGGACCATTAACATCCTTAGCGGTTAGGGTTATAGCATAAAAGCCCTTGATACTGCTCGCTCCGAGAAAATTGCCATTTTACCATCGTTAAAACAGGGATTCGTTAAAACACCATTCCGCATTTTGGATTCGTCAGAATACCACTATCAAGTGATGGGCTTCGTCTAAATGCTATCAAATTCCATTTCTGAGAATTAAAAATTGTTTTTGCCCTTCCCTCCTATATCTAATGACCAAAGTAATCCTGATTGAAGCTATCAAAATTTCCAATTCTTTCTTCCAACTTGAGCAGGAGCAGCGACCTAGGAGCTAGGGTTGGACCCGTCCTGTCGTGCCACCCCACCACTACCGCTCCTCCTCTCGTGCCGCCACTATCCCAGCGTGTCTTCTCACACACGACCCTATCCCAGCGCGCCGCCTTGCCGCTGCTCCTCTTCTTCTCACGTGCACCCCCGTCCATGCGCCCCGCATTGCTCCCACTCCTTCTCTTCTTGTGCGTGCCACTGTCCCCGCACGCCGTCACTGCTTTTCCTCTTCTCGCTCCGCCACTGTATCGCCGCTCCTCCTCTTTTCACTCTGCCGCCGTGTCACCGCTCCTCCTTTTCTCATGTCGTCCTGCTATTGACCCGCCTCGCTATTGCTGACGCCCTCCCCCTCTCGCCGCTACTTCCAGAGTGAGCTTTCACTTGAACTAGCTGGGTGGCCCGCGCAATTGCGCGGCTAGTATCCATACAAATTATCTTCTTTTATATATGAGTTTACTTAAAATTTGTTAAATAGTTATCCCGTTATCTTAGGACTTTAAAAGACAGAACCTTATCATCTCTATATTTCTAATTTTATAGTTTTTAATAGTCACCAGTCGTTACCTCTTCTTTTATCACCCCTTTATTTGCTTGCACGATCTACTACAACTTCTATTCATCCTCCTTGGAACTTTAAAATTGGATCTTATAAATATTAGAGTTAATTATCGTGTTGGTTTTCATTTTTATAATTTTTAGAAGTCCCGTCAAACGTTGCTATTCTACTACTCTACGGCCCGTCCGCCGCCTCATCTCTTTATTGTCATTAGGATTTTAAAAAATGAACATAATTATCGTCAGTGTTCATTTTGAACTTTCTAGAAGTCCCGCCAAACCATCAACAACATTGCCATTATACTCTATGACCCGCCCGATGCCTTTCCTTTTAATTATCATCGAGATTTTAAAAATCGAACGTGATTATCATTGTAGTTTATTTTTTACTTTCTAGAAGTTCTACCAACAACCGTGATTGTGCTGCTTAACGGGTTGCGCACCATCTCTCCTCTTAATCATTCATTGAGATTCTATTTAGGGTTTTGTTTACAGCTTTTACGCCCACTACCTTCCTCTTTATTATCATTGAGATTTTACAAATCAAACGTGATTATTATTGGGGTTTATTTTTTACTTTTAGAAGTCCCACCAACTACAGTGATCGTGCTGTTTCAACGGCCCGTCCATCGTCCCTCCTCTTAATCGTCATTGGGATTTTATTTGGGGTTTTGTTTATAGTATTTAAATGTCCCATCAACCGCTGTCACCCTACTTCTTTACGGTCATATTGTTATCCCCTCTTTATTGTCATTTTGTCATCGTTGTGTTTCTAGATGGATTGTGTTTTTTGAAAATTCCATATTTTTTATTCTGATACTATGTTATTTATAAATTTTATTCCTACTTAAGCACTTATAATTATTTTTATATTTTCTAAATTTAATTTATTTTTTATTCCAAATTTTAATTAAACTCGTGCTATAGATGGTCTCTTCTTTCGATATTGCTTATTTTTTTTCGATATTGCTTATTTTTTTATTCCAAATTTTAGTTATTTTTAAATTGTATTCCTACATGAACTCTTATTTTTATTTTTCTAATTTTAGAATGTATTTTGTTTTTATTACAAATTTTAATTAATCTCGTATTCGGTTCTATATGGATTTTTCTTTCAATATTGCTTATTTTTAAGTTCTAAATTTCAGTTAGTTTTAAACTGTATTCCTACATGAACTCTCTTATTTCATTTTCCTAATTTCAGAATTTATTTTATTTTTATTTTGAATTTTAATTAATCTCGTATTAGGTTCTTATATGGACTATTTTTCTAATATTGCTTATTTTTAATTCCGAATTTCAGTATATTTAAAAATGTATTCCTACCTGAACTCTTCCTTTTCTTTTCTTAATTTCAGAATTTATTTTATTTTTATTCCGAATTTTAGCTAATCTCGTATTGGATTCTTATATGGACTCCTCTTTCAATATTGCTTATTTTTAATTCCGAATTTCAGTTATTTTTTAGATTGTACTTCTACTTGGACTCTCATATTTCTTTTTCTTCGATTAATGTGGGAATTTCTAGCCTCCACAGCGAACGTGGTACCTTCTTTTCGAGCTGTCTTAATAATATAATAGATAGATGGATTCAATCAGAGGTATTTTTGATTATTAAACATAGGAGAAAAGGACCAAAATAATTTTTAGTTCTCAGAAATAGAAGTAAATGATATTTAGGCGAAACCCTGACACTGTGATGAAACCTACGTACGGAATGATATTTTGATGAATCATTTTTTATGATGGTAAAATGACAATTTTCTCGCTCCAGAGTCCCCATCGACGCCTTCGGCGACGGCGTGCCCACCCGACTCTGACAACGTTCTTCCGCCTCGCCGCCGATGATCCCAGGCGGCCAGCGATGTGTCCTACCCTGCCCACCTCGCTCGATCCCACCCACCAGCAGCTGATTGAACCTGCCACTGCCGTTTCTTCCCTCCACTGTAGTCTGTAGAGTGTAGAGTGGTCACCGGAGATGGCCGGCAGACGGCAAGGGCAGCCTAACCTGGGGACCGCGCCTCGCGCCGTGCTTGGAGACGAAGGCCACATGGTTGGTTGCCGTCAAGCGGCTGCGCGACGTCAACCCCTGCGACCGCGTGGAGTCCCACCAGTACATGTTCACCCCTCGCACATGACTTGTTTGTTGAATTGCCTGACTGGAAATCTTACGCTTACTTGACCTGCACTATTGTGTTTCTTTGATGATTGAGTGGTTATATGTGTTACTAATTGTTTACACAAATGCCTGCAAACTTATATAATAATATAACACTTATAATGGAATAAAATATTGCAGGATATTTTCAAATGAGATAAGATGATGACATGATATACAGATGAAACAACGAGCTATAAGCTGGAGAGCTGGATGGAGAAGCTCAAAGCGCGCAACAAGGAGGAGCTCTTTGAACAAGCAGAGATCTTTGTGGGATGCTGATGGTAAACCGGAACGGAATATTCTCGAGGCAACTATTTGAACTCATTAAAAAATTTATCAACCGTTTTTCTCTTAGTAAGCTTCCGCCAACGAACGCATTGCCAGACCAGCAAAAGGAATGAACTGTCAACCATTCTAAAATCTAAATCGAACACTACCTATTGTTTTATCTCTTCTCTTAATATGGTGGTAGAAATGCTACAGTCAGTAGGGTATGAAAGGTTTCTTGAAAGGTAAAATTTTAACCTTCTGTTTTTTTCGTGCAAGGTATATTTGGGCTTTCAGCTTACTGAAGAACCAAAACTTCATCATGAATTGCAATATTTTTTTAGCTTTGTAAATCCTAATTGTAGCCAACAGAAAAATGCAATATGCTCTATACGAGAGTACAGAAGATATTTGCTTCAAAACAATCTTGATCACACATGAATTCATTTTATCTTTTAAAGTCACTGATTTCCTTAGCTTAGTAGCCCGTTCATATCCATATTAAAGTTTAAACTGGATTTTAGTGCAAAACATACAGACTATTTGCATAGATACACATTGTTGATGTGTTCCTGCGTATTTCTGCCTACTTCCATCTTTTTGTTTTTCTCACCGGGCCAGCCTTCTTCTATCTCCACTTGGGCATGTTCTATTACATTGCTGTTTTATCACTTTATTTTGTACTTTGATTTTAGTGAACTTCGTGATTGCTGGCATACTTCTACCATCATGTTCTCCAATACAACTTAGACTGCGCAGGTTACAATGTTACGATTGACTTTTTTTTGCTTGGCATAATGCTACGATTGACTTTTTTACCTTTTGAATTTAATTGTACAATGAATTGGATGAATGCCCAAAAAGCAATTGGAAGTTTTTGCAGCCAGTCTTAGTTTTAGCACGATTAGGTGTATGCTCATGAAAATTTCGTCTTTTGTGATCTCAACTGCTCAAGGTTCTTTTGCCGCCTTTTCTTTGGACTCAACTTTGACTAAGTTCTTTCAGGTACTGATGGGCATCAATGTTTTTCTTGGTGCAGGATTCTTGATAATGTAACCTAAAAGAGCAGGATGGAGGAAGGAACTGAAAGAAGCAAAGTTGTGGTGATGAGATGAGTTAAACTACTGGTTGATAACAAAGTTTCCATAATTTCTATAACCTCTCATGTTCCTCCTGTGTCTTTTTATCTCTTCATTTGTTCCTTTTACCTTTTCAACTCTGCCCTTGCTTTGGAACAAAACATTGATAACCATTCAACACAATTGTCAAAGCAAAAGCTGAAGGAGCTTATTTGCCATTCCCTCGAAGTAATCACAGCTGGTTAAGTAACAACGACCAACTTCAAAACTTGTGCTACAACATTGTGTACTTTGTTGCTAGACTGGTTGAACATCTGGCTGATGTTCTGTTTTAGAATTGCTTTACTTGAGACTTGAGAGAGGCTGCTATCAGTTTCTGCAACATAAATTACTAGTATTTAGCAGTAGTTTGAAAAAAAAATCACGACAAATTGCTGCTTTGATTTTCCCTCTTGACTTCTTAATTGCAAGCTAATATGGCCTCCTTTGAAATGGATTAATGGAGGAAATTTGCAGGAATTTCATGGAAATCGAATCATTTCTTGTAAAATTCTTGCATTCCAAATTAGCCTTACGTTTCTTCACTTCACCATTCTTACTTACTCACACTTCCCAGGATTTGTATACTGGAATTAAGGAGTCTGAGCAACATTTGTGGAGGCCACTGGATTAACTGCGGTGCTGTCTTGTCCAAACCGCGCTAACTGCGGGAGAGGAGAAGGGAGGCCTAGCGTGAAAAGAAGAGGTAAAGAAAGAGAAAGGCAAAGGCGCGACATGATGCCTCGTCCAAGCCTTTTGTTGTCACGCTGCCAAGAGGACAATGATTTGTCCCTGCTTCTTCTTCTTCTCCTCCTCTTCTTACGGTAAGATCACTACCACTACCATCACCATCACAGCATCATTTGCCAAACCATGGACCAGCTTACCTTTTTCCAGGTTGCAGCTGCCTGACGCAGTTTAGCCAGTCACTGTAAGGTGCAGGTCCATTTATCTGACAAATTGAGTATGTAAGCTTCATAATTGTACAGTTTTTTCAAAGTGATTTTAGAGCGAACAAAACACAATTACTTCTACTAGTACTAGTAGTTTTTGGAGTGGAAAATACTAGTTTTTGACATTGCTGTGAGATGAGGTGAACTGGTGAACTGTTTGGGCTGCATGGTAGTAGGGGCCTAGGAGCAGACAAGAACAGAGCAAAAGTGAAAAGTGGAAGCATCCAGTACTGTCAATCTGACACTGGCGCCACAGCTCTCGCGACCACTCCTCATCTCACACTTACCGAAACAACAATAAAAGCGTTCTCGCTACTTCAAAAATCGATCAAATTCAAAAATCAAAAGTGAAAGAAAGGGAAGCACACGATGCTTCTCTTCACCCAATGCAGATCGATGGGGGTCGTACCAGTAGCAGAGATGATGGCTGTGATTGAGTGATTCCTTTCCTCCATGCCAATCTTGAATCTTCCTAGCTAAAGGATCATCTGCTCTTGTGCTAGTGGTGACAATGGCGATGCTGTTGTTGCGTTCTTTGGAGTTCTTGGCGATCATGGCGGTTGCCTTGAGCTTGGCAATTCCGGTGGCGGCAGCGGCCGTGCAGCAGCCGGAGCCGGAGGTGAAACCGAGCGACACGGACGCGCTCACCATTTTCCGGAACGGCGCCGACGCGCACGGCATCCTGGCGGCGAACTGGAGCACCTCCAACGCCTGCGCCGGCGGCTGGCTCGGCGTCGGCTGCTCCGCCGACGGCCGCCGCGTGACGTCGCTGTCCCTGCCGTCGCTCGACCTGCGGGGGCCACTCGACCCGCTCTCCCACCTCGGCGAGCTCCGGGCGCTCGACCTCCGCGGGAACCGCCTCAATGGCACGCTCGACACGCTCCTCCTCGGCGTCCCCAACCTCAAGCTGCTCTACCTCTCCCACAACGACATCTCCGGCGCCATCCCGGACACCATCGCGCGCCTCTTCCGCCTCCTCCGCCTCGACCTCTCCGACAACAGCTTGCGCGGGACCATCCCGGTGGCCGCGCTCGCCAACCTCACCGGCCTCCTCACGCTCAAGCTCCAGGACAACCTCCTCTCCGGCTTGCTCCCTGACGTCACCGCTGTCTTCCCGCGTCTCGCGGAATTCAACGCCTCCAACAACCAGCTCTCCGGCAGGGTGCCCGACGCCATGCGCGCCAAGTTCGGCCTCGCCTCGTTCGCGGGCAATGCCGGCCTCTGCGGGCTGCAGCCGCCGCTGCCGACGTGTTCTTTCATGCCGCGCGAACCCGCCCCGACGTCACCCTCCGTCCCGTCCTCGCAACAGTCCGTGGTGCCATCGAACCCGGCGGCGTCGTCGTCGTCGGCGTCTTCGGTTGCTTCCTCTTCGCCGGCGTTGGCCACACCGGAGTCACGCGACGGACCCAGCAAGGGGGGATTGAGCACCGGCGCAATTGCCGGCATCGTCGTCGGCAATGCTCTCTTCTTGTTCGCCATGTTGTCGCTGCTAGTGGCGTACTGCTGCTGCAGCACCGGCGGCGAGAGCGGCGGTGAGCCACCCAAGAAGAGGAAAAGAGGCGGCCGCATCGGCCTGGAGGATGACGACGGCGGGATGTTCGGCCACGGCAAGAGAGTGCAGCCGGGTCGACCGGGCAGCGCCGGCATGCGCAGCGACGACGGCGGAGACAGCGATGGCGCACGCAGCAAGCTGGTGTTCTTCGGGGTGGACGGTGACGGCGGCGAGGACGACGACGACGGAGGAGGCAGCGACAGCAGCGCCGGCAGGAGGGGATCCGGCGGCGGCTGGACGGCGGCGCCGCAGCAGCCGCAGGGGAGGAGGAAGAGCAGGTTCGCGCTGGAGGAGCTGCTCCGCGCGTCGGCGGAGATGGTCGGCCGCGGCAGCCTCGGGACGGTGTACCGCGCCGTCCTCAGCGACGGCCGCATGGTCGCCGTGAAGCGACTCCGCGACGCCAACCCCTGCGCCCGCGACGAGTTCCACCGCTACATGGACCTCATCGGCCGGCTCCGCCACCCAAATCTTGTCCCCCTCCGAGCCTTCTACTACGCCAAACAGGAGAAGCTCCTCATCTACGACTACCTCCCCAATGGCAACCTCCATGACCGCCTCCACGGTACACATCCATGTCTCCTCTCCTCCTAGCTGTTACAATGGTGAATCGCCATGAGAGTGACACGATGAGCTCGATCTTGACATTGTGTTTGTCAGGGCACCGTATGTCGGGGGAGTCGCCGTTGGACTGGACGACGAGGGTGAGGCTTCTCCTCGGCGCGGCGCGCGGGCTGGCATGCATCCACCGCGAGTACCGCACGTCGGCGATCCCCCACGGCAACATCAAGTCCACCAACGTCCTGCTCGACAAGAACGGCGTCGCCTGCGTCGCCGACTTCGGCCTGGCACTCCTCCTCAGCCCCGCGCACGCCATTGCCCGGCTCGGAGGCTACATTGCACCGGAGCAGGAGGACAACAAGCGGCTGTCACAGGAGGCCGACGTGTACAGCTTCGGCGTGCTCGTCCTCGAGGCGCTCACCGGCAAGGTGCCGGCGCAGTACCCGCAGCCGTCGCCGGCCGTCGCTGACGCCGCCGACGCGCAGAGGAAAGACAAGAGGTGTTCGACGGCGGTGAGCCTGCCGGAGTGGGTGCGGTCGGTGGTGCGGGAGGAGTGGACGGCGGAGGTGTTCGACGTGGAGCTACTCCGGTACAAGGACATCGAGGAGGAGATGGTGGCGATGCTGCACGTCGCGCTGGCGTGCGTCACGCCGCAGCCGGAGCAGAGGCCGTCCATGGCCGACGCGGTGCGGATGATCGAGAGCATACCGGTGGATCAGTCGCCGTTCCCGGAGGAGGACAGGGACATCTCCATGTCGCCGTCGATCGGCATTACCACTGACGATGGGGATGGTCGTCTCAGCTGCTAGTTCATCATCCTCAAATATTCTTTTCTGAATTCTGAACAACTCTAGTATCTGCTGCCTTTTCTGATTTCTGAAACGATGGTTGCTCTTGGCATTACCATATTGAGCTGCTTTTCACTTCTGCTGAAATGTCGATGCGGCTGTGCTTGGAACAAGGTGCTTGTGTTCTTGTAAGATAATTTTGGATTATGAAGTTATGATCAGAAAAGGAGAACGCTGGCAGTTACTGCTACTCTGATTACGTTTGTCCTGGTTGGTATGGTTGTTTCTTAATTTCGGTTAGTGAACGTCGTTTTGTGGCACAGTAAAATGACACTACGCAAATGTCTGACACGCCTCAAGGTTATTTGTCTCGAATCTGCTGGTATCACATTATATTGTTCTTTTGTTTTTGGAAACTGATTGCTTATGTTTGCATAACATTTTGGTGTGTGAATCATGAGTTCATGACGTGCTCACGCCAGACAATGACTGTAAACTTATACTATTTTGGTTGAAAATTAGTGTTTGAATTTTTATTCCATCAGTTAAATGCTCTCCGAAAGAGAGAAATGACTAACTGGAATGATTGAGCTACTCCAAGATACATAGAACAACATTGGTTAATCAAATACCAGTAGCGAAATTGATCAGCAATCCTGCCTTAAAACAATCACATATAGGCTTTCTAATGCCAACTGCTAAGCCAAACACAAATTCGTATCTGTTCGAGAAAGTACTTCATTAGAAACAGAACAATCTGGTCAAACAGAACCATCTTGTATGAAAAAATACTGGACGAATTCGAACCGACAACTACGTTGACATCGTTAGGTCTACGCATGTAGACACACACTGTAGAGACCTGTGGTCCCCACGAAGACCATGTCCATTGGAAGCGTGGAAGAAGTAGAAGCCATTTGACCGCCACGCTGGCACCAACTCTTTCCCCTTTCTCGGGTAGGCGGTTTTGATGGGCCGGACCAGTCTTGGCGGTTCGGCCCACCACGATCCATCCACCGCCGGCGCATCGTACGGTCCAGAGCTAACCAGCGGCGGGTCCAAACCCGCGTGCGGCGTCGGCGTGTCACCCAGTATTCGCAGCTCGTTTTATCGCTAACCCTTTCTTCGAGGAGAATTCCTTTTCTTTTCTCAAAAAAAAAAGAATCATTTTCTTTTCGTTTTATCGGTGTGATTAGACTTGTTGGTCGTGGTAATTAGAGAAGAGGATTTAAAGAGAGGGGAAAGCCATTCTCTCTTGATTCCTTGGAGAGAAGAAGAAGAAGAGGGTTGCCGCCGCCGCAGTTAGGTTGCTTCCCGATCTGATCCGAGGAGCGAAGCGAAGGGAAGAAGGGCAAGATGCATTCGACGAATCTGCTGCTGGAGGAGCCCATCAGGATGGCATCCATACTGGAGCCATCCAAGCCGGTAAGTTCTCTCGCGGCTGCGCTTGAACGCTTGATTTCGCTTCAGATTTGTTTGGGTTTGTGCTGGATTGGTCGATGAGCCCTAATTCGATTCGATCGATCTGCGGAAAACGCAGAGCTTCTTCCCGGCGATGACCAAGATCGTGGGGACGCTGGGTCCCAAGTCGCGCTCCGTCGACACCATCTCCTCTTGCCTCAAGGCCGGCATGTCGGGTAACCAATCTGCGTTGCCATCTCTCAATCTCCGGCCGCTCGAGCGGTTCTAATCCTCTTTTTTGGTTATGTGGTTGTGGGAATTGCAGTGGCACGGTTCGATTTCTCATGGGGGGACGCCGAGTACCACCAGCAAACCCTTGAAAACCTCAAGCTCGCTATTAAGTCCACCAAGAAGCTCTGCGCCGTGAGCTCCTTTGACCACCTTCAGACATACTGCAGTTCATTTCAGTTCATTCATGGTCTCTTATTAGTTTGGCTTTTTACATAATGACATTTGGGTAATCTACTCCATTGGCAGGTCATGCTTGACACAGTCGGCCCAGAGTTGCAGGTGGTGAACAAGAGTGAAGCCTCCATCTCCCTTGAGGAGAACGGCACTGTTATTCTCACCCCTGACCAGGGGCAGGAGGCATCCTCAGAAGTGCTGCCAATTAACTTCGCTGGTCTTGCAAAGGTAATACCTTTCAGTGCTATTTACACGAAATCTCATTATGCTGTATTTACCTTTTTGTGAATGGTTGCAAGCAGATCGATCCTTCGCTATCTTTTATAGAACTATTGTGTGTTGCTATTGATTGTGTCACTGTGATCTCCAGCATATGCTCTTTTTTGGTATAAAAAACGACTTTTTTGTTCTTTGCAGGCTGTGAAGCCAGGTGCCACGATATTTGTTGGGCAATACTTGTTCACGGGTAGTGAGACTACTTCAGTTTGGTTAGAGGTAAAAAATATTCGGCATACTGCACTTAGTGTTCTTCATATTTTTTTCCTATGTCCTTGTCAGTAGGATTTGCTTTCTGCCCACATTTTCTGATACCAAAACTCTAATTTGCCTGGTGTAGGTTTCTCAAATTAAGGGAGATGATGTCATCTGTGTGATAAAAAACACAGCAACCCTGGCCGGGTCGCTGTTCACATTGCATTGCTCGCAGATTCACATCGACTTACCTACCCTGTCTGATGAGGACAAGGAGGTAAGGAACTCATTTTAGAATAGTGATATGTATCTCCTTCTGTATTTGTATTTGATGTCTTCCTTTATGGAACTAAGTAAAATGTTATATATTTTTCCTCAAGTTGGAGCACCTTACTCAAAATCTGTCCGATGCCTTAAACGCTTATGACCATGCACTGCTTTCAGGTTATCAGAAAATGGGGTGCCCCAAACAAGATTGACTTCCTCTCTCTTTCTTATACAAGACATGTAGAAGATGTGCGACAGGTTAGCAACTAATTGCAGTATGGATATAATACATTTTTTTCTCAACTTTCCCGTTTGTGTTTTGTCCTTGGAAGTAATATCTACATTTCCTCAACATTACCATTCATTGAAAACATCACATTGCTATATCCAAATATATGATCTCCTGTATGTTTTCATTTGGTACTTGAAAAGGAAGTTCTAAAGAGTGCTGACATCTTTCGTTTCAATACAGGCACGAGAATTTCTCTCAAAGTTAGGTGACCTTAGCCAGACTCAGATTTTTGCAAAAATTGAGAATGTGGAGGTATTTACAACATGCACTTTTAACATTTCTGAGCCAGCTTCTGTTTGTTGTACAACCTATCATCCCCTTATCTATTTTTGCAGGGGTTGAATAATTTTGATGAAATCCTCCAAGAAGCTGATGGTATCATCCTGTCAAGAGGAAACCTTGGAATTGATCTTCCACCTGAAAAGGTTAGTATTTCTAGCTTACGTTTAGCAAATCAGAAGGCACTGCTTAATTGTACATCCGCTGCACTTAGTACCTTAGCAAGAATTGTAGTCTTCTCAAATATGGTGCAATACTTGTCTTTGGTTTAGTTATACTTTATTTATTTTGTTCTTTGACCTTTGCTGGTCATACTGTAGGTGTTTTTATTTCAAAAATCTGCTCTGCACAAGTGCAACATGGCTGGAAAGCCTGCTGTTGTTACTCGTGTTGTAGACAGTATGACTGACAACCTCAGGCCTACTCGTGCGGAGGCTACGGATGTGGCAAATGCAGTGCTTGACGGTACGTTGTTTGAGCTGTTGGTGATGATAAATTTTCAATTGCCTTCTGATTGTTTAACATACTTCCATTGTTTAGGGAGCGATGCCATTCTCCTTGGTGCCGAGACTCTGCGTGGTTTATACCCAGTTGAGACTATTTCAATAGTGGGTAAAATTTGTGCTGAGGTGAATTTTCTTCCTAATACGTTTTTATTTACAATTTTTAACATGTACAACGTAAAATAATTTCTGCCCATTTTTCAGTCTGTATTAGTTTGTTAGCATCATCAAGTTAATGGAATATGGCATCCATTATTTTGCAGGCTGAGAAGGTCTTCAACCAAGATTTATACTTCAAGAGAACTGTGAAACATGTGGGAGAGCCCATGACCCACTTGGAGTCTATTGCTTCCTCTGCGGTGTGTTCTTTGGTTCTTTTCATGTTTCAGACTTCATTTAGGCTGTGTTCGGGAGGAGGGGTTGGAAACCCCTCCTCTCCGGCACGCAAAACGATGTATGCATTAACGCATGATTAATTAAGTATTAGCTTAAAAAATCTTGAAAAATGGATTAATATGATTTTACAAAGCAACTTTCATATATAAATATTTTGCAAAAAACACACCGTTTAGTCGTTTGAAAAGCGTGCGCGCGAAAAACGAGAGAGATGAGTTTGGAAAGTGATAAAAAGAACTCAGCCTTAATGCTGTTCACACGGAACACATTTCCTCATAATCCATTGATTAAGTCTTTATGAGACAAGTATTTTCTTTTTAGTCTGAATGGTTCCTTTACTATTTTCTAGGTGCGAGCTGCTATTAAAGTTAAGGCGTCTGTCATAATTTGCTTCACATCATCTGGACGTGCTGCAAGGTAGAAAAACTGGATATTATAAGATAAGTTTGTAGCTTAATGGAAAACTAATATCATCTCTCATCTGGCATCTGTACTATCTGCAGGCTAATTGCCAAGTATAGGCCAACCATGCCTGTTCTATCTGTTGTCATTCCTCGTCTGAAGACAAATCAACTGAGGTGGAGTTTCACTGGCGCATTTGAAGTATGTGATCAGCCTTCTCCTTCTACTATGTCCATGATCTGTTTCTATACAGATGTTTAGCTTGTCTTGTTTGGTTAACGCTTAGCTGTTGTAGCTCATATTCTTGTATCCTTGTTTTGCAGGCAAGACAGTCGCTCATAGTTAGAGGCCTCTTTCCGATGCTTGCTGATCCGAGGCATCCAGTAAGTTTAACTGCCCTTTTGTTGACTGCAGAAATTGCAAAAATATTCATGCAAAACATACTTGGTGGATTTATTTTCTTGCAATTGAAAGACTTGGCCTTGTCATGGGGGCTCTTTCAGATTTCTAATACATTACAATATAACAAAGCTTAGTGGATAGAAGCATCAAATTTTAACATGATAGCTTTCTTGCTTGCATCATGTTCCACAATTATTAACAGTTCATCTATGATAAATGTAAAAACAATTGCTATGTTTCGTGCATGGTTAACTGAAATATATTCTTGAACTTTATTGATAAGCTGATTTGTAGAGACCATTAAAGAGCAATAAGCCAGCTTATTAAGTGCTATTATTGTCGGGTGCAAATTTGGTAATCATCTTTCACTTTGTCTTTCAGGCTGAATCAACCAGCGCTACAAATGAATCCGTTTTAAAGGTTGCTCTTGACCACGGTAAAGCTTCTGGTGTGATAAAGTCGCATGATCGCGTTGTTGTCTGCCAGAAAGTGGGAGATTCCTCCGTTGTGAAGATCATTGAGCTGGACGATTAGACAACCAACTTGTGCTCGTCGTCGATGACACTATGGCATGTTTTGCCAGATTTTGACTAGGCCAAAAACGTTTGCTTCTTGGCTATGTATAATCCTATAGCTTCAAATGAGCAGTTTTTCCTATGATGTATTCATAGGATTTGCCTTACAGCTTGAAACGATTACGGTTTAGTTATGGAAATTAAATTTGCGCAGTATACCTGCATCGTATCACTTAGATGGGCAAATGGAATAATGAAATTTGGTACTGAACCCTTTTAAAGGTCGATGCGACCTATTTTGCATGTATTGTTCGCAATGCCACTTGACATCCATCAAAGTGTTCATCTGAGTCTGATAAGGGACAATCCGTGGTTTGATCCCACGGTCACCCACCATGTTCGAACCTCAAATCTCAAAAGCGTTTCAAGAATTATGCAAAGCTTTTGAAGGAATATGCAGTATTCTCAAAAGCACATGATCACTTGCTTGATCCTTTACACATTTCTTACCAATTAAAAATTGGCCTTCTTGTAATGCCAATTCTCGAGTACAATCCAGCCATGGCTCCGCAGATCAAATCGGAGCATGTTCAAGAGTATGCATGCAACTAGTCAATACAAGTAAATTTCACGCTCCACATCAATTGCTCAAAATATCACGGTAAACAGCTGACATAGCTTGTAATCAACTCCATACACCTTATCTCTCTCCTATACCAATTTTTGAAGTTGCCAATCTACAACAGGTCTTACTATTCACCAACCGGATCTTATGGGTTTTACATTTCAATGTGCTGTCTGTACTGCAGTCTGCAGTCTAAACAGAATGATTTACACGGTGACAGTTAAAAGAAAAAACATTTTGGCTCACTATACTCGTGCCGTTGCCATTTGCCAAGCACTACGGAAAAAAATGATTAAAAGTACTACTTGTACAAAAGAATGATCATCGACCGTGTACTAATCACAATGGATTGACCTTCCAGAAACAATTGTGCATGAGAACCTGATGATACCCAGTATCTTCTGAAGCTTCTATCAGAAGAGGTCACAACTTTCCTCTTAAGAAGGGCATCCTGAGATATTGACAGGTAACTTAAAAAGGAAGACAATTGTTGATTGCATCACTTATTTAAGTGACACGAATGACTGAACTGGGGAGGGTCAGAAGATATCCGGTTAGCCCACAGATTTGCAACTTTAACAAAATAGTGATCACCATCCCAAATGACCACTTCCATTCCTACATGAAGTGAAAAAGAGTAATTAATTGGTTGATAGAAGTATCTGATAGCTAAGAAGTTCCTAAATCCAGGAATACGTCACTGTAGGACAAGTTAATATTACCTGGTGCAAGATTAGTCGGCAGGAGGGTGAGCCTACATGTCGTCTTGCTTTTGGGAAGGGAACATCGAAGACTGGCCACTTCAATTTCATTAATATCAACGATAGACTCAAGAAGAACTTCAGCAATTAGTGCATCTAAGTTATTTCTTTCAACAACCATTCTAAGAGCTGTTTCTAGACCATTAGTCCATGCATTCTTGCAGCCATTCCAGCAAACCAACATTTTACTCAACATTCCAGGATCAGCAAGAACCCAAGGCTTGAAGGACTGCATGGATAAGTTTAAAACCTGTGCAACTCTGTAAATCTCCCCAAGAGCAATAAAGAATTGGACACCTGTGAAACCAGCAGAAACCATGTTATAGTCGATCTTTTAAATGATTACCGAGAAAGGGAATGATAAGCTCTGCTCATTGTTCCAAGTTTTTGCACCTTGGGAAATTACTATGTTGCAGACATTTGATTGACATGATTCTTGCCAAAGCACTACACCATGCTTCAATTCTTGAGCACAGAACCAAAGCATGCTGTACCAGGCACAGACATAATCACATTGCTCCTCTTTGGATGCTTGTTCCATGGTATGTAATGTAGACACGCTATGCTTGTAGAGTTCAACTGCCAAACTCATGTCTTGCAGTGCCTATATTTGAGTATCAGATAACCCAAGAAAGATCGCATCATGACCCATGAAAACAAAAGGCAGAAGGTAGAATGGTAACTGCAAGATTAACTACACATATTGTATATTGAAACAAAGAAAAAGTACCCGTGTTCCATCTACGGATTTTCTTTGTTTGGTATAATCCACAGATCAGTTAGGAGGCAAGTCTAATGCAGATTATGGAAAAGCACTAATCTATTCATTTCCACATATAATTATTTTATCATTTATAGAAAACCGTGCATGTGATTATTACGTGCTATCCACCTAACGGAACAAGTGTATTGATCTCGAGTAACTTGGGAATAAATTGTAAGATTTGACCATCTAATCAAATAGTTTTTTTGGGTCTAGCTAAAGGAGGTATAAATTCCTAATACTACTAGTAATAAGATGTATTGGCAGTGTGCAGAGAATTATATTTCCTATAGGAGAATGCATACCATTGGTATCTTTTCTGTTAAATGATATTCTTCTTCAAAATCCTTCAAGTGAACCTCTTTGGCACTGTCAAGCAGTTCAGAAATGCATACATCCTTTGTAGCACGTTCCTCTACACACAAGCCTTCAGGAAGTGAAGAATCTTGTAGTTTCTCACAGATTTCCTGGAGATTATGGAAAATGTTTTAAGTGACGGACTATGTTAAATTCAATTTTTTTTGTGTGCCAAATAATAGTTTCAAGTGCTTGAGGAGCACACCTGAATCTCCCTTTCAATTACTGAAACTACCCTGTTTTCATTAGAAAGCATAGAACTCTTCTGGACTTCCTGTTACCAAATGAATTTCAAAATTACAAATGGAAAAATACCAATGATTTATCAACGAATGTAATCAGTGGTTACTGACCTTAAAATCCTTGTTAAACCGGAATATTATTGTCAGTGTTTCTTCCCTGAGCTTATGGTAGAAATCAATCAAAGCCCTATGACTTGCAGATTCAATTGAATGATTTTCATCTGTTTCAAATGAAGAGTTCTGATCACTGATCATTAGTGTAATCACTTGAAAAAAAAATAAGGGGGTGATAGAAAACTCAAAATAACAAAAATACTCACCATTTCATTATTAGAGAACATATCAGAAGAGCTTTGCACACTTTCTGAAGAACTTTGTGTCATGTGGACGGTATCAATCATCTCAGTTGCTTTGTACAGGTCGAGTATGGCTGTATTATTAGGTGAAGAACAACTGAAGGCGTTCACACTTTGTCCTGTGGACTCACGGGTTTCGATGTGCTTTGTAGTTTGAACATGATTCAAATTTTCATCGACACCAGTAAATAGTGACCAATCTTCCTGGTCGCTGCCCATTGATTTTGGTATATCCTATAATGATGAAAAGATTCAGATCAATCAATGGAGAAGGCCGTAGCCAGATTACGATTTAATAGAAGAATAAAGGTTTAGAAAAACGTAATAACAGGATTTGCAATGCTAGAGTTTAAGAGTAGTTTTATTTTATAAAAAAATTGCATTCATTACTTTTTTGCAGGAACTACAAAAAGAGGTTATTTGTGAAAACATTCTGAATTCCTGTCTAATTCTACAAAGCCTATAACAATGTCTATGCAAAACAAAAATGAATAGAAAGTGATCCCATAAATCTACGCAGTTGGCCAAGAATTAACTATTCTCCTTAATCTTAGTAGAGTCAATAAGTTGCTAAGGCAGAGGTTTATCAATTCAATTTGAACATTATAATCATGATTTTAAACATTATAATCATGATTTATCGATTCGGTTTTGTGAGACAGGTCACGACATCCATTTCATCAAAAGCTATATTTTCTAAGTGGGTTAGACTATCTGAGCCTCCCCCTCCTTTATCACCAGTTTGCATTTGGTAAAATGCCTGACTCAAACAGTTTCCACATATAATACTAATATTGCGGCAATGCCATTGGATGAATCCCTGTGTGCCGAAAACAGTTGCACTTATCATGTTTGCTGTGATTGCAACATCGCAACTGACTCAGATTGTGATGATTTGCACTACACGGTCGGCCACTCCTACCGAATTTTCGACAATGACAGTTAAAGGTGATGCCATGGTGAACATCAACAGTAACACAAGCTCACCTCAATTCCATCCCCAATCACTCGTCCACCATCTGACGAAGGCGCAGCCTTGAATTCCCAGCCATCATCTCCGAACTCGTCGCCATCCTCCACCACCGGCACCATCTCCGCTTCACCCGCCTCATCGACGACGGGGGAAGAGAGCGGCTGCGATCCATACAGCCCCGCGATGAGGTCCTTCAGATCCGCGGGCTTCGATCCATTGGAGGCCGCGTGTGGCTCCGTCGCCGTGGCCGTCGGCGGCGGCTCGGCCGGCCCCTCGTCGTCCTCGTCGGCGCCGAACAGGGAGAGGGGGAGCGGGCCCCGCGGCTTCTCCCAGGCGGGGGACTTGGCCGTCGCCGTGGGGGGCGCGGGCGCGGGCGCATCATCGGGGGAGGATCCGAGGGGGCTCGTCGCGACGAAGTCGCCCCAGTCGTCGTCGAAGGCGGCGGCGGCGGCGGGCGGCGCAGGCGAGGAGAAGGTGAAGTCGCCGAAATCGAGGTCGTCGTCGAGGAAGGTGGCGGGCGGCGGCGGGAACGCGACGGCGTCCATCGCTGAGATGGCGCAAGAGCGATGGTGGTGGATGGCAGTTACACAGAAAGGAAAGCAACTCAAAATTCGATGTGGACACTGAGATATAAATAAGGAAAATATAGGCACAGCATTATTAGAGCAATAGTACAGTTCACTGCTTACTAATATATACTAAATGTTAAATATTAAAGTTAATAGAGTAAGTATTATTTTTTTCATTCTCTCTCTTTATCTCCCTATAAATTTAATGCATATTTATTAGAATTTGTGTGGAACTAATTCTTACATAAGAGCCAACACTCTCTTTATCTCACTCTGAATTTAATACATATTTCTTGAAACTTGTGTGGAACTAACTCTTACATAAGAGCTAACACTCTCTTTATCTCACTCTGAATTTAATGCATATTTCTTGGAACTTATGTGGAACTAATTCTTGCATAAGAACCAACATTTTCCACTTTTTTTTATCTCTTCCACGTAAGTATATAATTTATTTATAGCTTACTATTGTCCTTGCACTTATGTGAATTAGAATTAGGCGATGTTTTCTTTTCTTTTTTTTGTCTGGTGTTAAAATTGATTTTTTTTTGTCTGTTGTTGATTTGAATTTTTTTGTGATGTTACATTTGAATATTGATCATGTTATATACTTGGTGGGAATGAATTTCGTATACTACCTCCGGTTTTAAATATATGGTATCGTTAACTTTGTTTTAATTTATTTGACTATTCATCTTTTTTAATAAATGTTTATGCAAATAGAGAAACATTGTCGATCAAGGTTCAAGGAAAAAAAATCAATAGTGGAGGAAGTGTGTTGTTCCTCCGACGAAGGCAAATGGATCCTTGACGTTGGGTGGAGGAATCCCTTGCATTCATAGGCAAACAATGCTTATTTCAAACTTCATTTGAAGGTAATTTGTAAAAGATAAAAACCTTCACTTCAAGGTATTCCTAATGGACTAAAGTATTAAACATCAACGCAAAAAAATAATAAAAAAAATTCAAGGGACGCCTTGTCGTTATCGCCTACTCGCCTTGAGTAGAAACTATAGCATCAAGCCACATATTGTTCAAAAGAAGTGTACCCACAAGCAAAAGGTTAAAGGTATATACGAACCATAACTCCAATGCTCACGACGCACAAAAATGTCAGGAGTTTCTAACAACATATTTGACATCGATTGCGTGCTGCACAACTCGAATTTCCAAACTACAGTACAAGATGGTCAATACTGCATAATTTTTCCAGTAAAACATGTCCTATCCCTACTCATCCTTGCGTTTGAACAGTTTAACAAGATAGCCAATTAAGGAGACCAGCCATCGCCAGAAGAGAACTAGGAAATTCGACGCCTTCGGTTTGGGTTCAGGCCTTGGCCCGAACAGACCTTTGTATAGCTCCTTTTGTTTCTGGTACAGAGCTTTATCCTGCTCCGCGAGCGACCGAAGCTCACGCTGGATCTCTCTGTCTTCTGGAGAATACTTCTTGGCCTTCATGAAGTCCTCCCTTGCTGATTCTGTTTGACCAAGTTCAGCTCTAGCTTTTCCTCGTCTGAACAACGCTTTCACGTTGTTTTCATCCTCTGACAACACCTGAAGAATGGGATTATGCAATTAATCATGATCAGCAATTGTTTGATTCTTATTCAAATGATCAATCGTCAGTCAGTGATTCACTACAAAACCAAAATCATGGTTGTTTTACACAAATGAGTTGTAAAAGATTACACAAGTACACTAAGATCAGAAGAGTGTCTCTCATGCAAAATCATGGACAAATATTTCTCCCTGCTTTAGCCATATGCCTTTTTTCCATTTTTTTTTTGCAAGTTTTTAGTGTCTCAATGACAAATCAAATTCAGTTTTTTTCTTGAGTTGTACACATGCCAAAGTGATATGATACTGTAAAAGAGAGTGAATTTTATGCTATGTAGAAGAATAACGTACAATTGTACACTGTGCGATAGCCTCATCAAATCTCTTCAGTTTGATCAGGCATGCGGCCATGTTGAGATGGCAGGGATTTTTCACAGCTAAAGCCATGTCTCTGTACTTCCCAAACAATTGAAACATGAAATCATCTCCCATGTATGCAATTGCCTGTAAAGAGGAACAACTACGGGAATTATGATTGAGCATCTTGCAATAGCTGAAGAACGACATAAGTGGACAGCTAACCATTTCATATTGCTGCATAGCCTCCTCGAACTTCTTTTCTTTGAAATATTCATTGCCTTCAATCTTCCTCCTGTCTGCTGCCTCAATCCTTTCTTCCACTGTCATATCACTTCGGGCTTTTCCCTGTAGTTTTACATTATCTGTAAGCTTCCTAGGAACCTTAGGTTGACAAATATTTAAAAAAAAAATCAAAATCAAGGGTGATAAGAGGGACATTTTTCCTACCTCTTTGACATCATCAAACCCAATAAGTTCAACTTCATATACAAGGTCTGCCATTGGAGGGACATTTGGGAATGAAAAGCTTCCTTCTTTCCCATAGCCAAGCTCCCATTTAACATGTAACAATGCACGCTCCCCACTTCTCATGTTACTGACACCAACGCCTAAACCAGTCATTTCCTTTTTCTCTGTTGATGAGAAGAAAAAAAAAGCTTCAAAGATTTATACTAAAGGCAAGTGTAATTGATGCTCACGTGTGTCCGTACAATACTACTCAGTTAGTTATCTAGTTACCCTGTCCAGCAGATTTATTAGGTATGAAAAAGAGGGGGTAAAATTACTAGCAATAGAAATATCATACTTCAGTCTTTAACCTTTGCAAGGTGGGGCAAGTGGGAAAGTTACTGGTGGGAAAAGTTTTTTCCCTCTCAAAACCATCATTTTGATTGGCATTATGGAACTAGAAAATGTGTGATGCAAAGTAAGCTGTTTGAGTTCATGGAATTTACGGATGACATGCATGTGCACAGCAAAGCTGATGATAAAATAAAGGAATTAACTTTAGTGTTACCTTTTCCAAGTACTAGTTCAATTGGATGTTGTTCTTGCCAAGTATCCTCGAATTTGTGCAAAGAACCTTGAACCCATGCTCTATAGTGAACTGTAAGACCAAGATTGGAAACAAAATTAATTTGCAAATTCAGGTATAATATATTAGCCTCATTCTAGAAATCACAATCCTAAGCAAATGGAACAAACTGACTACTTATGGCATACTTACCAAAGCATGTGGCAAACCTTGAGGGTTTCTTGCCATGGCCTTCCTTGATGACTTGCTTTTTGACTCCATCATTAAGGACTTCCATATCAGAGGTAACCACAGGTGGAGCAGTGCCATCTTGAGGAGGCTCAGTATGCACAAAGGAAGTTTCTTCCACCGTTATCTCATTATCACTAACACCTAAACAACCAAAACACATGTTCAGACATAGTACTGAATTTCTTGAATAAGACAATTCACTGTTCTGTAATGTGGCCATTTTATAAAGGAGATTCAAAGTACTGTGAACTACATCCAAAATCAAACATTTGATGTGCGCCTGTTTTTTGGGGAATACGCAAAAGGATTGCGCATCATTCGATGTGGAACTAACCCAACACGGAAGATATAGTTACAGTTTTCTATATGTGTGCCCATGGATACAGGAGTATTACATCTGTTTTGCTTAGAAACACTAGGGCCAAAGGTCCCAGTGCTACACCATCTATGCCTGTCTACTGATATGGTGTAGTGTCAACTCTCCATCAAGTAGCATAACATAACCCTGTAAAGCATTAATCATGTGCCAACAACAGCTATGTGCTCGATAAGGTTACTGTTTAGTTGGTACGTTACATAATTACATTGCACTTGTATAGATCTTAGAGACTTGCAGCAAATCCAGAAAATTGGACAGATTTATCAGAACTAATTGTCGGTACTATCGTCAAAATCAACGGGAGATGAGGTGATATGCTGTCATGCCATAATAATCCCGCCTAAACTGCTTACAAACTAGTACATATTGAAGTGTACACTCGATAGCACTTGATTCGAGCATTTGGGGTTTCATTTGGTAAGGTGCAAACTGCAAAATGATTTGGATTTGAGATGAATTTGGCGTCCTTAAGAGACCGAATCTAGTTTAAACCCAAACCAGACATACATCCAAAGGCGCCTAATTTTCCGAATCCCAGCACACCAACACAAGACAGACGCCCCCAGAGGGTGTAGGGAGTGCGAGAGAAAGCGGAGACTCACCGGAGGTAGAATCGGCGGCGGCGGCGGGTACCGGGGCCGGATCTTCTTCCAGCACGGCCATCGCTGCAGGACCGGCTGGTCCGGGGGGTTTGGAGGCGGACGGCTCGAGGAGACGAGGACTTCGCCGGCGGATCGTGCAGGGCGACGACGACGTCGTGTTCCTTGTTCACTTGTTGGGTCCATCCATCCACTCCGGGACAGCAGCAATAGATGACTGACGGCAGCTGACAACACGGCCGCCTCCGTCCGTCTTTTCGTGGGCTTCAACTTCTCTAGCAACTCGTGCAAGCCCAACCCACTAGTATGCTCCATGTGCAGCATCTGTCTGTGTTGGTGCCCCTGTGTCCGTTTGGTTGAATTTCAACTTCTAAATTTAAATTTAACTCTAAGAAATTAGGTCTAGAGTAAAATTATAGAGTTATCTAAACCCAACTCCAAATCTCTAGTTTATTTTATGAGAAAGCTTCATCCAACTCCACTTCTATTTTAGATGAAGTTGAAACTGTTTAGCTGAGCTCCAGCTCTAGCAAAGTAGAGCTGGAGCTGAAGTTGTACCAAATAGACCCTCAATCTTTCCACGATAAAAAAACTACACCCACCATCCCAAAAAGTGAGATCCACATTAGTTGGATTAGTATGGCACGTATTAAATCGAATCAACATGTTTTCATAACTTATGAGCTGTTAATATTAATATGATCTTTACTAAAATTAAATACTTCTAGAGTATAGTCTTGTAGAGTATAGTCTTGATACTTTTCCATAGATTCTACAAATAGAAATGCTAATAAGAATTTAAATGTTATCGCACATGGTTTCGCTACATCCAAAAAGAAGTCTAATGCAAACACTTAAGTAAGATTGACTCGGCTAATTTAGCATGTAGTAACTCTACATTAGTGATAACATGTGCACACTGAGATGTTTTTTATAACAAAATTGAGTTGAGAATGATCATTTGCAATAAAATAATTTATGGGGTGAAATGTTAAAGTTTGGTTTTTACAATTTTGTATCGATCGAAAACCAAATAATATGACCATTGGTCAATGCTTACAACGACTCTGCAAACACGTGGTAATTACAAGTACAGTGATTACCAGATTACAGAAGGTAGTAAACCAAGGAATAGGTCGATGAAATTGCAAGATTATATCTGTTTACCTTTTCTTCATTTCTGCTTCTGATGATTACCATTCCGAGATGATTTGGTCGGAAGTCGGTAGGTCAAGACTCAGGAGTTACCCGCACCATTTTCACCCTAATTATCACCGTCAACGCCCGCGAGACGGGGCAAGGTCAAGACAACCAAAGCGTAGTAGTACTACCAGACAACGAACATGCATAGACATGATAAACCAAGTTAAGCAGAGTCTACCACATGTGCGCTGACAAATCAGAACTCAGAACCATATGCGTCAGCAAACAAATTCTTCAAATTACATGCTCCCTCTCTGTTTCATATTATAAATCAGTCAAACTTTATAAAATTTAATCAAATTTATAGAAAAATAACAACGTAAAAATATCAAATTAGCTTCATTTAATCTAATATTGAATATATTTTGATAATATATTTATTTCGAGTTAAAAATACTAATATATTTTTCTATAAATTTAATAAAACTTAGAAAAGTTTAATTAGAAAAAAAAAAGTTAAACGACCCGAATTATAAACGGAAGGATAGTACACAACTGAAACACGCTGCCCATTTCGCAGCTGCTATATATTTACACCAATCATTCTGTATGAAAGACACAAATCACCATCCTAATACAGGGTAAGCTATTGTTACCATGGCCGGATATATACTTGGACGTACAGGTTGCAATGATTTACATTATCAAAAGAAAAAAAAGAAGCTACTACTGTTACCTTTCCCCAGCTCTTTTCACTACCTCACAAATTGAAAATCACAGCACAGTGGTGCAGCTTAGCCTCTTGCCAACCAAACTGTACTAATGTACCAAAAATGTGTCCTCCCCAACTCAGCTACTTAATTATGAAAGCTTTGCTTCAGTAGGAGAGGACAGGGCCATCCAGCAGTAGTCCTTTTGCATTTATCAGCCAGTATTGAGTCTTTTAGCTCCCACACTTGAAACATTGTGGTGCATCACCATCTGCCTTCTCAAGAACAGGGCATAGAGGAGCTCATTCCATGCATCAGGTACTCCAGGCAGGCACCAGTGGCTGCAATCCTGTCTGTGATGAGAGGCAGGTCCTGAAGGACTCAGGTACACCGAGAGGTGGCCGTCTTTACGCAGAGCTGTCATCTGTGTCACATTCAGTATATCCAGCCCGACAAGCTTGGTCGTGATGCTGTTCCCCATTACATGATTTATGGGTTCAAGCAGATCAGCCCACGGTTCCAGCGAT
Source organism: Oryza punctata (assembly GCA_000573905.2). Lineage (NCBI taxonomy): Eukaryota > Viridiplantae > Streptophyta > Magnoliopsida > Poales > Poaceae > Oryza > Oryza punctata. The sequence continues at coordinate 2,361,936 of CM002499.2, read as the reverse complement.
TTAATTGGAGTTACATCTGGTAGAGTTTCCAAGTGACAAGTCCCTCCAGACTTCCAGTCACCACCTCTGTAAAAAAGATGGCACTCTAGTTAAAGAAATAGTTTGACTGATCATCTGAAAGATATGATGTTTGTTCGCAAGTCCAACAATAAATATCATCAACATTGTTTCATGATGATAATAATATATTTTCCATAATTCACATAAAAAAATGAAATAATGTATGGTCAAATGCATCTGATATCATTTGGTAGAACATAAACAATCAATCAAGACGGTCAAATAATGTTTGAGCAAGGAATTAAAACCAAGGGAAACAGCACTGTTGAGTAATTTGAGTTGGTGATACGCAGACCTGAAATGCACAGGAGCATATGTACGGAAGATGATCTGGGTCTTGTTTGTGTTTACTTCATTGCGAAGCCAATGAAACAATGTCTCCATGGATCTTTCGTAAGCATCTCTAACAGTCATATCCATTTTAACCTCATTTCCTTCTTGGAAATAAGCACCGCTGATACAAAACATAACAGTAAGAACAGCATGATCTCTAGGTCATTAGACATGAAGTAGAGAATGTTACTCAGTCAATATAGTTTCAAACATTTATGCTTTACCTTCTGATTGTCTTCTCATGGTTCCACCAGTGCCCGGTGTTAAAGATCAAAAGATCAGCATCCCTCCATTTACCCCGGTCAGACATCCAATCCATGGCGTCTACCCTAATAGTGTATTTTACAACTGCAGGGGCTCCAGCTGGTGCACGACCTTGAAAGACTATGAAAGGAGACCTGTAATACTCCACAGTGCAATTGTACTCTCTGAACTTGAAAATTAAGAAACCCATGTGTTTTGTAATGGGATTCCCATTAACTTCAAAGATGGAGCCCTTGTCAGGAACAGCAGTAGAGAGCATACAAAGCAGAGATTCCCATTGGTTCCTTGCAATGGAATCCCCAACAAATACTACTCTTCTGTTTCTTAGCTTCTCTAGCATATTTCTGGCATTGAATCTAAGAAACCCAAAAAGAAATTAGAATGTGATGCAAGCATTACTAATGTGGACATTTAAATTTGTTCATAATGGTACCTCTCAATCCACAGATATGAAGGAGGCACCAAACATGGTCACAAAATAATGAACTTACAAGGTCATAAGCATGTTATTTCCTTAATCCTTATAAAATACTTCACTGAGAAATCGAAAGGCACGTAACACTTACGAAAATACAAGTACAAGTAGATAATGCTTCTCATTTAAAAAATGTGCCCTTTTACTATAGTATGTACTATATCCCTAAGGTTATATTCCACCTTTGCAAAATTTCCTACCATTAGCAATTATAAAGGATGACAGGCTTTCCCTCCAGGTATAAGCTACCGGAATCCCTGGTAGAATCAAGATTAAAATTTCCTCTCCAAAAGGTAGAAATCTGCTCTTGGAACCACTTCAATTTTCCAAATTGAATCAAGCAACAACTTCACTGCAACAAAGACAGCTTAACCCTCAACAACTAATAGGAGGAAGGGCACCTTTTTGTCGAAGGTAAAGATGGCAATAGCATGACAGTCACAGGCCAATTAGACAATATTGATTCAATAAAATAACTTGTGCAGGACTAACCAATAAACATACGAGTAACATTGTTTCGCACTTTCGTGAAACCAAGTGGGAAGCAAAAGGGTATCGAGTTTTCAACCGTGGTGCACAGTCCCAAAGTGGGGTTGGTCGTTGACAGCATCATGATCATGCCATGTTCCAATAATCTAATTTCAACCAGGGTCAAAATTGTAAAAATGCACGCTCACTGATCCAATCTCAGCAAGTATATCCCACTGGAAGATTGAAGTCAGAAATACTAACCCAAACTTAATCCTCATCATGCCAGCAGAGCAGCATGTTTGAGTGCTAGATTCAACACAAGTTTATTTAAGTCCGTCTTAATTTCTTTGCCTTTATAAGTTATTCAAGTTGTAGAACATTCCAGCTGACAATCCACATCTCCTTAATTAATTTATACTACTAATCAATCGCCATCTCCGCACCGTTCTAGAAGATGATTGGATTGCAGCAAGAGATTTCATTGGAGACGTTTCTGCATTGATTTTCCTCAAGCTCGCGGAAAGTAGATATTTAAAATCGATATCTATCTAAACCTCCAAACTCACCACCCCAATCCAACAATGGAATCAATGGAAGCATGATAGTAGATGAGAGGAAGAATTAGAAATCGATCGAAGAAGAGGAAGCAACCAACCTGGGGAGATCGCAGCGGGAGGGGCGCCAGCGCCACTTGGTGTAGGAGTCGTCGGGGCGGCCGTTCTCGGAGCAGCGGAAGCCGACGTCGAGGAAGGGGCAATCCCTGGAGGCGTAGAGCGGGTAGCCGTCATCCCACACCCACTCCCCGTCGAACAGGTCGCACTCCTCGCCGCCGCCTCCGCCGCGGCGCCCCTCCGCCTCCTCGATGGAGACCCCGCCGCTGAGGAGCTTCTTGGGCGCCACCAGCGCCGAGCATCGGAGCGACGCGGCGCACACGAGCAGCACCACCCCCGCCGCGACGAACACCATCGCCGCCACCCCCGCCGCCCCGGCCTTCTCCAGCGGCCTCCTCATCACCACCCTCGCCAGCCGCTTCGCCGCCGACGTCCCCACCATCATCGCATCGATCCCCGCCACCGACGAAGCACAACTACTAGTACTTAGTAGTACTACTAATACCTCGCCATCGCCATGGAGCTTCCGCGCGCGGGAGACGAGGTGGCGGAGAGGAGACGGGAGATGGGAGACGAGGAGGGTATTTACGAGGAGGTGATTTGAAAGGGAAATGCACGGAGTTTGGCTGCTTCTAATTGGACGGAAAGCGATGTGCTTACTAGTCGTAGTGGTGAATGGTGATTTGGCATTAGTGGTGCGGTTTTGTGGCGATTGTGTGTTGTGCGTGTGGAGAGGGCAAGGTAGAAGTGAATGGGAGGGGGAGAGTTGAAGTTTGAGGAGAGGGGCCTATAAATTCGGCCGTGTTTGGAAGGGTTAAGTATGAGTTAATGTGAAGCACTATCCCTCTCGGTCATAAAAAAATAAAACTCCTAGTTGTTTTAGGACGAGCACATGTTAAACTCGATTATCGTCTGTTTAATATAATGTCAAAATATATACTACACCTCCGTTCCAATATACTTATCTTCTTAGATTATTTAGCAAAAATTAATGTTTTAGAAAAATAACTATAGCACTCTATTAAATGATGGATTATTGGTAGGCAGAGGGTAGAATAGAGAAAAAATTAAATTAAAGATGATTGATGTGATAAAATGTATTCCAAAGTGAAGATTTTGGGATAAATTTTAAATATTAAAGTGACATCTATTTTGGTACGGAGCTAGTACTGATATTTTCTTTAAAAAAAAGTTGTTTAATTTTAGGCCGCTACCTTTTAACCACATCGATCGTTTCCGGGGCAGTTGCTAAACCATTTCACAAGCTTCATTGTCCTTGTACGCTTGTTGGCTTTTGAAAATCTAGAACTCTATTTTTACCATATAGAGTTTACTTGTCTTGGTAACGATTCTTCTTGGTCCTTCCCACGTTTTGTTTAACTGCGTTGTTAGACTATTGCGTATAGATTGTGACACCATCGAGTTTGTAATCAAAGATATTGATCTTGGTGGGTATTAGTAGTGTGGGTTGGGGCAAAGAATGATGCATCGAAAGATGATGAGGGTGGTATACGAAAGGAAGGTTGTTGGCTTGTCCTTGTACGCAACGCAAACGCAATTAATCGAGCAAGTACACGTACTACTAATGACTAGCCATGCCTAGGAAATCTTGGTCGAGCGTTACCATGCGACACTCAGGTGGTGTTCTTTCTAATATAGATAAAAATAAAGATGAAAATTAAGTGTTTTATGTAAAATGAGATGGTATTAATGTATAATTAATTGAGTTTTTATTATTATAAACTTAAAAAATATATTATCTGATATTGTTGACGATGAAATTTAGCAAGCATATGAATCTGAAACGAAATCTAATTCGAAGCGGAATTAAAGATGCGGGATTCTCGGAAACAGAGTGCGCATCGGCTGGAACCGAGTTTGATCTGGATAGCCGATGTGGCCGATATTGGATGCATGATCAATATCGGGTTCGAGGAAGAGTTTGAAACGATGTTGTCAGACAAGGATAGAGTCCAGAATTGGTAAATGTATTTATTAATTAGGATTATCTGTAATTTCCTTATAGATATTTTCGGTAAGAATCCGCCTAAGAGACTTGTTTGCTAGTTAGATTTGTGTTAGGATAATATGAGTCGTGTCCATCTTAGATAATGTTTGTATTTTCGGGTATAAATATAGACCCGAGGTCTAATGAATAAAACAATAACAGTTCAATCAATCTCGGCGCATCGCCAACCTTTTATTCTTTTATTTTTGACGAGTTTTTGCTTTCGAGTCGAGCTGCATCAGGTTTGATCTTCGGCGAAGAGGTAAAACTTGTTATGGCGGTTTGCATTATCGGAATTAGTTCTTACATCTTCATGATACTCTAATTCTATATTGTGAATCTCCGAGTTATCATATACGTCATAGATTAATTATCGGAATTAGTTCTTACATCTTCATGATACTCTAATTCTATATTGTGAATCTCCGAGTTATCATATACGTCATATAATCTAGATTGACAATGCTTTCTACTTGCATCGGTCGATCTCTGTTTAGAGTTTTGTCGATAATAGCTAGACTGATTTGTTGGTTTAAATTATATAATGTATCCACCATCCTGAAAAGGCAACCATCGGCTTGATTATCTAGATATTATGCTTCTTTTCATACTTAATGCTGCATCAGTTAAGTTTGATCTATTAAGTCGTGTTTAGAATCATGATCTCTAGCCTGCTTTATGGTTGTTAATAAGGATGGTATCGGGGTTTCAGCCGATCTTATCTGGTATAGATGTTTTACATAGTTTCATACTTTGTTTAATATGTTATATTTGTCCCTTATATCAGGATCTAATCTAATTAAATATATTAGACTTACTACCAATCTGATTGGTAATAGTTGAATATATTTGTTGCAAGAGAATATCCTAGTATAAGATTGTATCGGAGCTATAGCTGATACATACTTAAATATGATCATCGGCTATAACATGAGTATATATAATCATTATTTCATGTTATTTTAGACTTGGGCAATTTATACTGTCTCAGTTAAGTCTGACCTATCCCAATTGCTGATTTCTAAAGCAATATTGATATATAAATTATGTAATACTGATATTTTCAGACGATGTATCAAGTTTAGGGTTAGCTCATCATTGAATACACCTTACAGCCGATCCATGCTATATTGCATCGGTTAGGTTACATCACGATATGATATCGGCTGCCTGGCCGATTGATTATTGTTTACTAATAAACTTACATGTTCTATCTTGTTGATTGCAGGATCAAATCAATTGGCACGCCCTTTGAACCCGAAAGCAAGTTTTGGACCTGCACTAGAATAAAGCAAAAATCTCTCAAGCCAGTGTGTGTTTTTTGCATCAACAGATATTTTAGAGCAACTTCCATATAGCAAGTTTTCACACGAAACGTACCGTTTAATAGTTTGAAAAGTGTACCACAAATATCCAAATTTTCATTCAACTTTTGTTCGAGAAAAGAATACCACCTTCAACCCCATCAGGCCATCACACTGATCATTCTCTTTTGGGCCAAACCATGTCGCTACGCAAGGCTAGTCAGCGCACTAAGGCCCATATCCTTAAGGCCCAGTCCGGGAGACCATTGCCTTCTTCTGGGCCCACTGAGCCCAAACTCTCACTCCTCGTAGTCCTACTGGACTACTACTCCACGGCCCAACTAGCTCCCACCCCATCAGTCCACAAGTCACCATTCACCAACCACCTCGAGTCGTCGGCGGCAGTTTGACGGCGGGCGCCGTGCCACCTCCGGCGTCCTCATGCCGCCGCCGCAGTTCGACACCGCCGCCCATCCACGAAGAGACGCAGGTACACGCCGCTGCCCCTCTCCACCCCAGCAGCCACAGATTGGGAGCCTTGCCCTCTCTGACGCAGATCACACGAAGGGATTGAGTGAAAGGACTGGACAAATTTGTTTCTTCGTCAGGCTTCAGAGTTCAGAAACAGGTGAAAAACTTGTATAGCTCTACGACCTCTTCTTCTTTACCAGAATCATCAGGGATCAGGATTTTGTCTGCATCACGGGTGTACACTGATGAATCCAATTGCACTAGTCCGTGTCTCTCTAAAGGCCAGGCCATGGCATGCCATCACGCTTGAGAATCTAGCAACTTTTGCTTTGCTATCTATCCAGGGTACGTGGAGTAGTTGGTTGGCCTTTCTATCATCTTCCTAACATACTTCCTAACTGCTTTGGAACCGCCGAAGCAATTCCTTCCGGAAATGGACAAAATAAGGAGAAAATTCCTCTGGGTGGGTGACCAAGAGATTACTGGAGGAAACTGTAAGGTAAATTGGAAGAAGGTATGCTCACCAATCAACTTAGGAGGAATGGGAATCCTCGACCTTGATAAGTTAGCGAGAGCGCTAAGACTACGGTGGTTGTGGTTTCAATGGGACCCCGCCCCCATGCGACGACCTTGATAGAAGAATCTTCACGGCGGCAACCAAGGTAACGCTTGGAAATGGTCGGAGAGCGGACTTTTGGGAATCTAACTGGGTTGGCCATCAGCCGCTTAAATACCTTGCGTCGGCGCTCTACAGCCACTGTAAGGGGAAGCGCCCATCAGTCCATGATGCCTGGAAGACGAGCAATGGATTCGAGACATCCGACTCGATCTAAATATGGCGCTTGTCCATGATTTCTTCAAAGTATACCAGCAGATATGGAACAATGGGACAATCTTAACAGAAGGAACCGAGGATACCATCATCTGGAGATGGACGAGCACAGGCAAGTACTCAGCGAAATCCGCTTACCTGGCTCAATTCAGTGGCAGAATCGAATCAAGAGCCGCCAGCTTGATCTGGAAAACATGGGCACCATCCAAATGCAAGAATTTCACGTGGCTTTTGCTGCAAAACAAGATATGGACAGCCGATCAACTACAACTCCGGCAATGGCCAAATAACTACTTTTGTCAGTTGTGCTACAGAAATCTGGAGACAGCGCAACATCTCTTCAAGGATTGCACCTTCACGCAGGAAGTTTGGGACAGGGTATCCACAAGACTAGTTTGTTCCCACATTTCCGCGGCACATAATCCTGATGAGACTTTACTTGATTGGTGGGACAGAAGAACGAGCCAAAATGACAAGAGCAAAACAAAAGGAATGCGCTCCATTCACATGCTCCTCGGCTGGGAGATTTGGTGCGAAAGGAACCGGTGAGTTTTCAAGAACAAGGATATGGCAACGTCGCAACTGGTGGCCAAAATCTTGGATGAAATCAACATATGGATTGCATGTGGGGCTAAAGACTTAGCGAGAATAGCTTCTTAGTAATCCCCTGTAGTTTTGTTTCTTCTGTTTTTCTCCCTCTGTCTCCCCTGTTTCTTTCCTGCAGCCTGTGTTCCTCTCCCACCTGTTTGGTGACTTTGTATAGCCATTCCCTCTCTTAATATAAAACCAGCAAGAGCTGGCTTAGGTTTCAAAAAAAGAAAGTTCACAGCCATGACGGTCGAGGTAGACAGCATTCTATCTGCACCTGCATTATTGTTGTTTCCTTTCTACCCCTTCGTTTCGTATCATAAGTTAGCTTCTACCTTTTTCTTAATTAAACCTTTTAAGTTTAGTTAAATTTATAGAAAAAATAGCAACATCTAGAATACCAAATTGGTTTCATTAAATCGAAAATTAAATATATTTTTGATGATATATTTGTTTTATATTGAAAATACTATTGTATTTTTCTACAAAATTAGTTAAATTTAAATTTGTTTAACTAGGGTAAAAAATCAAAGCAACTTATAATATGAAACGGAGGGAGTAGTAGTTATTTTTTGGTTTTGTTTTGTTATCTGTCCATATCTCCTTTTTGACCTTTTAGCAGCCAGTTGAAACTAGACCTGTTCACTCATAAGCATGTGAAAATGGAAATAATAAATGAAACAATAGGACTAATGTAAAGGCATCCAATGTAAAGGCATCCAACTATAAAATGTTATGCAAAATCATCCAAGTTTCCGTAACCGCAGCCACCTTGGAAGAATCGTGGACTAGGAATAGAGTATTGTCTGATTTGGACTTTGGAAACTATGGGCACATACCGTTCACGCATAGTTCCCCCGAGATGATCGCGTAAGATGCATCGTCCAAGTATGAATCAAGAAAAACTAAGAGCCATTTTGGTTTGAAGCTAAAAGACACCCAACCAAATTATTGGCACTTCAAATAGTATTTTGATTAGTGTTTGGTTTTGCTACTAAAATGTGACAATACAATATATAAGTGACCAAAAATTGGGCACTACCAAAAATTTGCATATGTTTTGGCATGGTGGCAAACCATACAAGTGGCTTAGTGCTCCTTGCAAAAGGTGCTCACTCCATTCTTTTTTTACCTGTTGTTTAGGACATGTTATATACGTTTGATCATTGTTTTTTACTATGTATTCAATAAAAAATTATATAACTGCATGACAGATATGTTTATTGATATATCTTTTTTTATGAACACAAAAAACTTACTTCCATTAAGCAAAGACAACAAAATCAGTCTCGTGATAAATTATATCGTGTCTTTTTCACATATTAATTTTTAATGTTGTAAACATCAAGAATGTAAAAAAAGTATGCACATGTTAAATAATTTGATAAATAAATAGAGAAATTTTATGATCCTTAAGAGGCACCAAAGTATCAAAATTTTAGTGTAAAATTTAGTACTCCTAGTACCTAGCTAGTGAGAGATACCAAAATTTACCTTAGAAAATTTGTGGGAAAAATACATTAGAAATGTTACATGTTGACAAGTGCATGACACTCATTGGGTACGTGTGAGTTGGCAATTACAGCGACAAGATTCTTTTTGTTTTCCTGTATACTGTTTTCTAATTATTTGTGCTTCACTTGATTCTAGCAATCGCCTTCGAGGCGATAGCAACTGATATGAATGGGGGTAATATATAACTCTAGGTGTGCTTCTTGCCAACTTGCAGCAGCCTTTGATTGCATTATTTCAACTCAGATAAACAGATAAAGTATTGTAAGATAATTACAGTGCATGTCGTTCTCATGACAAGGAAAGGGTGAAAACAATAGTGCTATGTCCAATTCATAAGTTACTAGTACTGGCATAAGATATTTTGCTGAAATTTTCATGCAGAAAAGGATGTGATAAACCCATGGTCTGATCAAAATACCCTACTTAATCGAACAGAAGAATATATATGCAAACTATTGCTGACAGCGTTAGGGATGCAAAGTCCAGCCACTTAATCGAATTTTAACTAAAGGTGACAAGTCCCCATGCATTTGAGCAATTTGCAGTGTGTTTCAATGCATTTGGATCAGCTAAAGAAAAATCCCGTTCGCACTGAATCACATGGCTAGATTCTCTCTGCAGTCCACGAGTATTGCAAAATAAATATCAGCAAATCTGTGGGTCTTTACTAGTCTTATCTAATCCTGTGTGCGCCCATTGGTTGCCATTTATTAATGAAAAATAATTCTTTGATCAGTATTCAGTAATGTATAGAACTTTTGTTAGAGAGAGATTTAAACACAGAGATACATTGAGAAATTGGACATGTTTCCTGAATTGTAGTCACCTTGCTACCTACTGCAGGTGCTGAATTCTGAATTGCTGACTAGGTAACTCTTGTCCATTTAGAGGAGTCTTGATGATATTTTTTTTCTTTGAACCTTATTCTGAGCCAAATTAATACAGTTGTTAACGAAAATTTGTCATTACCAAATGTTTGACCGTTCATTTACCTGCCTCGTCACCTTGTCAAATCCTTGCCAGTTGTCAATGATTCTGTACTCATTGGTGACCCAAGAATATTCTTCAGAATTTCTTTTTGTTTTGAGCAATGAACATGGCGATGTTGGATGCCACTCGATCTAGCAAGCTGGTTCTGTTTGTTACTCCTTTTCTTAAACATAAATGTGACTATCAGCATATATCATGGCATACGTAAGCTTGCCTTACCTAGTACTCTTATTGATTAAATTACTTACTTGAGATCAAAATAATGGAGTATTAAATTACTTACTTTAGATCAAAATAATGGAGTGTTAAATTGTCTGGTGCTTACGATCTACAGACACGGACTGATAGTGATGGATAAACTGAATAGACCAAACGAGGTAACAAACACAGTGAATTTATCTATCCCTTTAACGGTCAATATTTCTAGTGCGCTGGTAAAATTTAGTGAAGAATTACAATATGTCAGGCTGCTAATACTGTACCTCAAATGAAAATGCAGCTTCCTCTAAATCACAACAAATTGCAGCTTCACTTAAGATTCTTATAAAACTCCGGCAATTAATAGATGAGTAAACTAATATATTCTATAAGTTTGATGTTAATTCTTTTCTAAGGAAAAATGTTTATACATACCACTGCTAATTAAAAGAACACGTGTAGCAAATGCTGGTATTACTATGTTTTATTCAGATAGGAGTAAGTACGAAGTAGTATCTTTGACTATAGTGCCATTAATTTTCAGGTCTAGTATTGCACTATTATTAAAAAAACATTGATGATGACATAAATACATGATGCAGACCCATGTGTTCTTAAATTAACTCCGTCAGGTTGTTATTTTTTTCTTTCTAAAAAAGAGAAGCATGAGCTCTGCTAGTCACTAAAAAGTAGAAAGTAGAGTAAGGTTTGCAGAACTTAGTGGCCTTATCTCTGTGAAAAAGTGTTGTATCTGTTGATTTGTTTGCTAACAGAAAGACCATTTCTTTATACTCCACCCTTTCTAAAAATATAGCTATCTAATACTATAGTATTTTCAGATGGATGGAGTAATTTTTACCTGGAAAATTATGCGCATTGTTTTACAAATTTATCATGTTTCCACAGTGTGGTTCTATCCATTTCTTTCTCTAAAGCTCGAAAACCTTGACAAGTTGACATAAATAATGATGGTGGATTCTTGAATCTTGATTCCATGCCGTGATTAAGAAAGGGTCTATCTATAAATATGATGAAAAAACTGTTAAATGTAAGTGTAGTGTAATTTGCATGTAATTACATTTTTCTATATTTTCTTACTGCGAGCACCCACAATCACACATAATTAGTGGCGCCTAATTAACGAAACTGGAAGTATGAGATATTAGATGATTAGTGCAAGTCATTGTTATGACAAAGCATTACATGGCAAGGGGTTGTCTTAATGGACTGGATGAACTTGGGGTTCCACGTCAGTCGTTTTCTGTGGAACAGTGTGGCTAATTCTGTCCACTAATTGGCGTGTGGATCTGAATTTGTCATTGGCTGCATTTACAATTGATCAACCAGTAGGGGATGAGGGATGAAATGAGTAGATTACTTTTGATTAAGCATGTGATTAATTAAGAGTCATTATCACCTTTTATCTGTATAATCACATAAACATCTGATGTATCTTCTTTGCTGCTCCTCCTTGATTGAACAGGCAGAGCTGCCATTAATATTTTCGAGAGAGAAAAAAAGAGTCATTGTCATTCAGATAAATATAATCACGGAATTAGGGGGTGAAATCTTCCCAGTAAGACTCTCATAGTGATAGGTCACATAACTGAATTCAGAAAAAAAAAAACAGTGTTTTTTCTTAATATATTGCAAGGTTTTCTGAAAGGTATGACAAACGGGTTAACATCAACAGAGAACCTAATCGAGAGCATTATGGTTGTCTATTCCGCCAAATCTGGTGTGTCACAAGTTTTTGCTTGTGCCAACAAGACCAGGCAAATGCTGAATTTCCTTTTTCCCATAGCGAAACGTGTTACAAACACAAACGTTCATACACATCCGCAACACTCTTCTTCTATAAATAAGCACGTATAAACATTTTCATGTAATTAGGTTGGTTACATCACTACTGATATCTTGCTATCATATCAGTCATTAAAAATTAATCATAAATACGAATATTGCACTATTATACTTTCGATAATTGAGAATCGGTACCTATTTGAACATTTCAAAGACAATCTAAAATTGCACCCTTTGAGAAAGGAAAATAGCAGGCAAAGTAAAAAAGAAATGTTTTATTACGTGGCGAATGGGGATGTGTGTTGAACAAGTAAAATATCTGCCCAAAGAAAGCCAAAATGGCCGGTGAGCGTTTTCCTGGCTTGCATACGTGTTGTTCAGAAATAGCAATAAATTAAATAAAAATTAAACTGCATACTATGCATCGTCCGTCACCATCCTCACACCTCACTAACGCATTACATGCTTTTTTTTTCTGTTTTTATCATCAACAATATTTTTCTCTAGAAATTTCTAGGATCCGTTTCTTGTAATGTCAGACCCATTAATTCCATAAATCCCCAGTTGTCCATATATACTAGCAACAGAAAGTTCAGACTTTTGTTTCAGAAAAGGCCATAAAGTTACTCATTTTCATTTCTTCAGAGAAAGAAAAGAAACAAAGCTCAAACTTCCCGTGTCAAATATGTGCACTAATACCCACAGATTATACAAGTAAGACATGATTAGCACCGGTAAAAAGTGGGCATTGACACATCCAAGTGCACGAGACGTTTGTACCTTGTTTTGCTGTTTTGTTTCGTTTAAGCAAAACCAAAAAAAAAATGGAAAGGAATTTGTACAACTGAAATGTTGAACCACAAGAAAAAGAAAAACATTAGTGTGGTCCCCACGTAATTAGCAAAATAAAAACAAAAAAAAACAGAGGCATTGGCCTTGGGTTTGTGGCTATTTAAGCCGCTTCTTCACCTCCATTTCTCCATCCATCCATCTCGTGTTGTTAGCTTCGTTTTCTTCTTCCTCCGTTCATCAACCAATCCAAGGAGTGTGGAAGGCCACACGCCAAGATTACATCTATGCTAATTTGATTAGCAGAGGAGAGTTTGATTAGCAGTAGGATTAATTCAGTTGCTAGTCTAGCTTGATTAGTTGGAGAGCAAGAAGATGTTGGGTGTGTTCAGCGGCGACGTGGTGGAGGTGCCGGCGGAGCTGGTGGCTGCCGGCAGCCGGACGCCGTCGCCGAAGACGCGGGCGTCGGAGCTGGTCAGCCGCTTCCTCGCCGGCGCCGAGCCGGCCGTGTCTGTGCAGCTCGGTGACCTCGGCCACCTCGCTTACTCCCATGCCAACCAAGCTCTCCTCCGCCCAAGGTACTAATCATGCTGTTCTTCTGAATAATACAGCTTTTGATTTGTAGCTGAAATTGCTCAAGTTGTCTGCTCTTCGCCATGGATTTCGCAAGATCTAACCAAGGACAGAATCAAGAATTGCTTTGCTGTGTTCTTCCTGATACAGAGTCATTTACTCTGCTTGATATTAGTTAATGGAGTCTTGTTTAACCTTTAGTTAGTGATCAACTACTGATCATGTCTTCAAGGTTTTCTTTTATTGCGAGGGAACATTTAAGATCTGGGAGTAAGATTAAATTGCAGAAAAAGTTGCTTGTCATAAATAGGAGACTAATTGTTTCCCTCAAGAAAGAAACAGGGTTGGTGAAACATATGCTTAGAATGAACTGGTGCTTGGGATGTGTTACTGATCTGGAAATAAAAAACAAGTTTTCATCTACATTAATTCAGTAACTTAAACTGTGTTTTTCATTGAAAAAGACAAATATAAAATGGGTTTTCAGATGTGGCACACATCTTGAGAGTCAATAATTGGGCAGTTTTTCTCCTCATACAAAGGCAGGTTTGCTTTCGTAAGACAAAGTGAACAATAAATACAACTCCATAATCTATTCCTGTAGGTGAGGGGTTAAGCTACCAAACCTTATACTCAGTTCATAGATTCTCATCCAAATTCTGGGCCGCATGGCTGAGATCATTGATCGGAATTTCACTGATAATCACATGATTAAACGTGGTATAGGTTCGTTTATTTGAGAAGTAGAAAATGGACAAAAGTAACCTATCAAAATGAACAGTCTTGCCTTGGTGCTACGATATCTGAATCTTTCTTGCCATGGCACTCCGGTAACTAGGCCTCTCTTGCCACGTGTTACGCTATCCTGTCCTCAAATGGTTTGTGCCTTGGCAGAAAAACAAGAGCACAAGAAGACACGAAAGAAAAATTAAATCAATGTCTATGTCGATATGGACATTATCACATATCAATGGAAGAAGTCCACATCATGCCACCCTCCACAAACAAGGTGTCGATTGACCTGACAACAAACAAGAACTCATACTCTTCACTAGGAATCTAATCATATTTCAGTGTACTAATTATAGTTTAAGAAAAGGGACAGGCCAGGGATTATCTATTTCCAAGTCTTTCAAAAGAAAAAGAAAGGACACATGATAGTGTTGGACAACTTACTAGGTTGCTTATGAAAACCTCTCTTGATTTATGCATTTACCTGTTACTGCTGTTCACATGGCCCAGTTCATAGTAGAGGGCACTAACTTTGCAGTCAATTGCTAATACCAGAAATCTTATCCGGTTTTGATACCCACAGATCTGAAAGGAAAAGGCTGGACTAGGTGACCCATATGGTCAATCAATCCACCACTATGATTTGTGGGCCTGGTTACTCTTTGTTCATATCTTATCTAGTACTAGACAGATTCAGTGAAGAAGTAGCATCCAAGGAATTCCATTCCATTGCTCCAATTTTTCCAGTACAAGCATCTTTGTCCTTATTGTAACTAGTAGTACAATCCTCAATGTAGTACAATTCAATGTTAGGTACATCTTACCCAGATAAAGTCGTTGATGTTGCACCTAATTTTTTTTCACTCTCCAACTATTCTTAAAGAGTTGAAATGCTGAGCACTAATCAAACATACTAATGCTGTTCCTGAATGCCAATTTCAATTCTTTTCTCCTATCTTACAATTAACATGCATGCATGATAATACAGTAGCTATGTCCTTTTCCTTTCTGTAAAAACTTTTATTCCTCTTAATACAAAGATATGCAAATCTTTTGCGTATTCCTGAAAAACATTAGCTGGTTGAGTAACATATGCAACTGTCTTAATCTGTGCAGGTCCTTTGCAGCAAAAGATGACATCTTCTGCCTGTTCGAGGGAGTCCTGGACAATCTTGGCAGCCTGAGCCAGCAGTATGGCCTGTCCAAGGGTGCCAATGAGGTGCTCCTTGTGATCGAGGCGTACAAGACGCTGAGAGACAGAGCACCTTACCCTGCTAGCTTCATGCTCTCGCAGCTCGCCGGCAGCTACGCATTTGTGCTCTTCGACAAGTCCACCTCCACCCTCCTTGTGGCCTCTGTAAGTTTTGTTCATCACTGAATGTTGTTGCTGCATCACTTCACTTGCATGGTCAGTGCCTGAAGATTTGGTTGATTTTGGTTATAGATTATGACGTGTTCTTGTGCTGTGATTTGCTTTTTCAGGATCCGGAGGGCAAGGTGTCTCTGTTCTGGGGGATAACTGCTGATGGATCTGTTGCCTTCTCTGACAACATTGACCTGCTTAAAGGATCGTGTGGCAAGTCACTTGCACCTTTCCCACAAGGTAATGTTTAGACTTTAAACAGTAATGCAGCGACGAAAGATGAAACATTTACTATAAAATTTGATAACCTTGAACTCTAAGTATTGATTTAGTTAGGCACAATTGACCTTTCTTTGTTTCTGTTCACTAATTCATTCCGGTTGCAGGCTGCTTCTATTCCAATGCTCTTGGAGTTGGAGGCTTGAAGTGCTATGAGAACCCAAAGAACAAGGTGACCGCAGTTCCTGCCAAAGAAGAAGAAATTTGCGGTGCAACCTTCAAGGTAAAAAATCATAATTGATGGCAACCTAAATACTTAACTGAGTACATTGTAACCGACTGATGTCTAATAGTGTTTTCAGTGTGAACCCTTTCTTGGGTCGATGTGCGTCTCTTCTTTATCAAGGGCAGAGCTTCTGCCTTTGTTTTCTCCTTCTGCATTTCGTCTGAACTCAATAGACATTTCTGGGTGCACTGTTAATTAACAAATTTGATTTGATATATGCAGGTGGAAGGATCTACAATCCTCACAGCACTGCATTAGGAGATTTTGGATCTCCAGCTGTTGTTGGGAAAGGAAACCTCTGTAGTCTGTAAATGGTGGTGTAACATAGTCGCAAGGAATGCAACTGATCTGTATCATCATCTTCCATAAAGACTAGTGCTGCCAGCATGGTTAGCACTTTTCAGTGTTTGGGTGTGTGTATGATCTGTATCCCTTGCTGTTCAGGCGGAAATGAACTTCAGACCCAGCTATTATCAGTTGAATGTAGTTGTGTTGCAAATAAGCTCTTTTTGTTTGTTATCACTGTGATTGTGTCTTTATGCTTGTTGCCGGATACTATTCATATCACAACTTTAACCACTCCTATTTTAACAAAAATATTTTAAATGTTTTAAAATGTAATCCCTCCGTTCCATATTATAAGTCGTTTTGCCTTTTTTCTTAGTCAAACTTCTTTAAATTTAATCAAATTTATAGAAATATTTAGCAACGTTTACAACACTAAATTAGTTTTATTAAAACCAATATTTAATATATTTTGCTAATATGTTTATTTTGTATTCAAAATGTTGCTATATTTTTTCTATAAACTTGATCCAACTTAAAGAAATTTGACTAAAAAAAGTCAAAATGATTTATAATATATTTGTTGTATTATATTATTGAAGTATGTTACATATGCTAGTTTTTTTCTTTACATGATAAAATTAAGTTACAGTCTTTAACTCGAGAGCATTCAGTCTTTAACGGAGTACAAAGGTCGGCAATCAAACAGTAAAATCACACATGGTGGTGGTGGAAAGTTAAACCAAATATAAGCCAAGATTGTTTAGATGAAGAAAAATATATTGAAAGCAAAATTCTTTTGCTAAATCTCCATTCCGTGGATGGCGAAAATTTTTATCATAGTCTCAAGAGTATGGGTACGACATGCCATGCGCAACACCTTTTCTATCTTTTATCGCACTTCCGTGAATGTGTCTTAGAAAAGGAGCTAATACATTCTCCTAAATAGTACATATATGTAATTTTAAAAGGTGTTTTGTCAAAACAATAATATTTAGAAGGTGTTGTTTTTATTGGTCAAAAACAACATCATTTCTAGGAAGCCATAAGCGCAATAAAGAGCATACTCTCCCGCTAACATTTGCCTCTTAAATTGTTGTCTCTCTCTCAATGTTCAGTCTAGAAAGATCATTCATTTTTCGAACAGCCAATTAGATTTGACTGGCATTATACTAATAGGAGGAAGTTTAAGTACAACAACCAAAGGTTGAAAAACAAAAGTACAATCCTAACAACAAACATGTTTGCATATCAATCCTCTTTTGTTCCTCATGGCAATGATCTCGTAATGAATTTTGCATCGGCCAATGGATTGTTGCTTCTTTCCCTATGAATATTCTTGCATTCCTCTATTTCCAAATCTTCTGAATGATGAGCGAGAAAGCTGATTTGAGCCTTTCGTGTTTTTTTGCTTCTAGACTCCTTGTTCCCTATGTCGACCAATCCAATAAGTCCTTGTGATCTACTCCCTCCATCCCGCAAAATCTCGAATCCTGGAGGGGGGAGTTTGTCCCACAAAAAAACCGATTCTAGCACAGAAAACAACGAAATTTAACTCCATCGCATCATTTGGTGGGCCATAGTAGATGGCGAGCCAGCGACATCTCTCTCCCTCTTATCTCGTTCACACCGCACAAACCTTATTGCCTCCCATCCATCTCTCGCGTCTCTCTCTTTCCTTCTCTCGCATTCGCATCTCACGCGGCAGCATCCAGATGCGAAACCCTAGAGATCCTCCTACCCCCTACCCACCTCCGTCCCGCTCCTCGCCGCACGTCCCTCCCCTCTCCACGCCACTTCCCCTCGCTCCGGCATCTCCCTGCGGAGTTCCCCGAACGGCAGGATGTGGCCGGTCGGATGCGGTCGGGGAGGGTTGCGAGCGGTTTGATCCAATGCCGGAGGCCGCTCCGGTGGAAGGATTCGGCTCGGTAGCGATGTTCATGGAAGAGGCGGAACGGTTTATGGTTTTCATTCAAGAGACGCGAGCCAAGGCAGAGGAGGCGTGTCGGCTTGCGGTATTGATCCAAAAGGCCACGGCGGCGGTGGCAGGAGGGGGCTTGGATGCGGTAGCGGCATCGGAGGTTTTCAAGAAGGCGGCGGCGGCAACGGTGGCGATGGGTGAAGGTGGTTCGGATGCGGCAGCGACATCGGAGGTTTGCAAGGCGGTGGATGTGATGCACAAGGAGGTGGTGGCGCCCGCGGATGTGATACAGGAGGAGGCTTACCGGCCTCCTTTTGTGATTCCGGCGCAAACAACTCCAGGCATTGGCGGCGGTATGCGTGGACTAACTCCAATTGTGGAAGGCGCCTCCCATGGTGAGGGAGATAATCCGTCCTGCCATCAACGGTATCTCCTATTCGGTCTCCCTGCCACCAATACGTTCCCCTCATGAACTGAAAAATGCTTTCAATGACAGGTGTATCACAAATGCATGGGGTGCAGTTGCATCCCCATTTTTTTTTGGAAAGAACTGTTCGGTCTAGAATATTTTTGGTTAAACTAATGCTCTTTTCTCATCTGGTGTTTTGTATCCTTATAATCGTCTAGCTGTTGTAATTCTTCAAGTGTTACCAATGTTGAACTGATCATATTCTGTAGAAGCTTAGCAGGGCTTTGCATTTTGTTCTATGGAAAATTTTGAATGAAGTGAGAAGGGGTCATAATAACAAGTTTCAAATAAATTAGTGCTAACTAAAATCTGAGTAGTCTTCAACCTAACCAAGGCATTCCCTTTTGTTTTGTTGCCCCCTAGGCACATATAGGAAACAATTAGATATTCTAAAGAAATTTTATAGTAAACATGAGCAAATTTTATTTATCTAAGTTTTTCTGACTTGTGTATTGCTCAATCAAGGGGGTGACGAAAAATCCAAAATTGTAGTCGCACTTTGATGCATGAATATTACTACCTCTGTTTTCAAAGATATAACATTATTGATGTGTAGGACATGACGCTTGACTAATCATCTTATTTAAAAAAAACTATGTATATATAATTATCTTGTTGTGACTTGTTTCAATGTCATTAAAAAATACTTTTAAGCGCAGAACTTATATTTATTCCTATCCATACAAAAGTATTACAGTGCAATATTGGGGAGGATTTCCTAGGTATTAAATAGTAAAAAAAGATTGATTAGCTATATTATTGAACCTTAAAAGGTGATGTACTCTAATTTTGGCTTTCATTGCCTTCATCAGTCCCTTTATGTCTGTACTTTATTTTAGACATTGATTATTTACAAGTGTACCATTATCTTTTTCAAAAATTGTATCGAATATATAATTGAATCAAAGTACAATTCAGTTTGATTCGCTGATAGATTCATGTTTACACCACAAATCTAAATACATATTAATATGTGTAGGTCTTCAAAGTCTCTAATAGCTGATCCCATCTTGTATTGCCACTGTGTTTTATCCTTAGCAGGACAATGTTGGTAGGCAATAGTGAGCACACGACCCTGTTCGAGAAGAATGCAAGCATCAGGCAAATCGACATCGAGGAGATGGGGGGAAAAGCTAAGGATGTGAGCAGCGAGGAGGGGAGCAGCGAGGAGGTTAAGTCAAGCGGCAATGATGTTGGCATGGTCATTGGGGGGTATGCACAAGATCCGTATGATGATAGCAGCCTAGAAGATCTCCTACAAGATCAAGATACATTGGAAAAATCGGTAAAGGAATTTCTCGAGTGTTTTAAGAGTACAAAATTTAGATGAATGCTTAAATTATGTGTTACTTATGTGCTGATTTGGTGGTTATGAATGGTGGCCTAACATAGTATCTTGAAGTAGGTACCCTTTTGGTATTGTACGAAATTATGTGTAATTATGGTAGTACATTAGATTAGGTAGTTATGAATAGCAGCCTAACAATGTATGTGAAAGTAGTCAAACTTTTGGTATTATATGAAAGCATGTGTAATTATGGTAGTAGATGAGATTAGGTGGTTACGATGGTAGCGTATCGAATTATTTTAAATTATGATGGTTTATGGTGGTGAATGAGATTAAGATGACGTTTGTAGCATTACCAATATTTAGTTGATGATGATGTTATACTTATATTACATTGTCATAGATACATATAATCTGAAATTTAGCCAAAATCTCAAACCATGATACAGCTCCCCACATGGCATGATTTACTCTAATGCTGATATTACATTGTTATATATAAAATCTGAAATTTAGCCAAAAGCTGATGACATCATAAAACTTCATATTACATATTTCAAAAGCTGAAACCATCATAAAACCTACCACATTACATGATTTGTTGCATTTACTTGCCTAATGCTGATCTTAATTTATCATATATACAACCAGCCTTTAACCAAAAGCTGAAACCATGATACAGCTTCATATATTGCATGATTTACTACACTTGGTTGGCTAATGTTGTTCTGACCTTATCATATAGCTGACGACCACAACTAAGGGTATAAGGGAGAAGGCCTAGACGCTCTAGCCTCTCTTTACTCATATGAGGGATTGTAGAGTTAGGAACACCCTATTTAGCTTGTTGTCATCATAAGCCTGAAATTCCTGCTCAACATTATCTATTAGCTCATCCATATTCCTAGATATCCTTCTCTATGTTAATGGTTGTAGAGATGCAAAGAACCCAAGATCTAGTGCATTCATATCTGGGGAATTAGGAGGCTGATACATGAGGCGGATGTCAAACCCTGTTTGGGATACTGCATAGGCAAATTGAGGATCATCCACCAGCACATGAGAAGGAGCATTGTCTTGCTGAATCCAAATAGTGTTGTGCACATCTTCTCGAGGCCAACTTGATATAATAGCTGGTAGGACTTTAGCAATCAGAAATGACCTTACAGTATTGTAAGCCCCCGGTTTTGTATACCGGAAACCCCATGTGTAATATAATACCATTCCCTGGATCAGTAGATGGTACACACATGGCACAATTGTATATCGTAAGCTGACATTGTCATGCGGGTCTTACAATATATCAATAATACAAGGGTAGCCCAAGTGGGACCCGAATAGACCAAGCATGGTCGACAACAACACAAAATACCAAAACGGATAAATGAAGTAGCGGAAGCGAAGCAACGACGGTCCATCTTATCCCACACGCATCGACTGGTGAACCTAGGTCCCTATTCCACCGTCCTCGGTAACTCCTTGCCATCATAGCACATGTACAGGTCAGCACCAGCACCTTTCTAAAAGATTTAAATAAGCAAGAGTGAGTACCAACCGTACTCAGCAAGCCACCACTACAGCATGCATATAATGTTCATAAGGGTTCAAGGATGGCTTGGTTTATTTGCATAAAGCTAGTTTTCACAAATGATTTCACAAGCCTAGGACGTAGCAGTTTTAACTGAAAACAATCGTTAGGTTGAAGTTGTCATTAACCTGCGAGAGTTCATCCACCTTTCCCAGGCCTCGCTTGGTCTGGTTTACCCTCGCATCCAATTTCCACAGTTTTCACCATTTCGACCTTCCCGCACATCGGGCAAGGTCACACCGTCAATTCCAATCATATTTTAAGCAATATTAAAAATTACTGAGGCTAGTCAAGAGTAGTACAAGTCCCGGCGCTCAATAACCGCGAGCACGGCTATTCGAACAATTTAGTTTACTCACACTGCAGTGGATGTACGCTTTTAATCCCGCACTCCGTGACGCACCCAACACATGAGACTTGTCACGGCCCGGTTTTTCAGTTACCCTCACATGGCGGCACCCGCTCCAAGGACTATGAATCCCCATTGCACCCCCGGTGCCACATTCCTACCTCGAGCCGGTTGTGAGAGGAGTCCTGGCGCTCCCGAGATCTTAGGGGAGGTTACATAATATGTACTTAGGGTGCATTTTAAGTTTTTGCCGGCGTTCAACAGATCGACCCAAGCGATCTAAATCACAACACTTCATCAACACAACAACGAATGTCCAGAACCTACCATGTCTGGGTGCCACCCCACGAGAATTTCCTAGTCCACCGGGTCATACCCCACTCGAGAAATGCGGTCGTACTCTGTTCGTTTCTCGCATAGCTTCTTGACTCGGTCCTTAATTGACCAGGGTCGGCGGCTTACCGTTCCCAGAACCACCCATATCCTATTCATGCCACCCCAGTCGAAATAGTTTTGTTTTATTAGTTTTTGGTTTTCGCAAAGGTTTTAATGTTGCGAGTGGCGCTTATGTCTCCACCCGTATCCGACAATCACTCCCACCGAGTGATCACCACATTCACATCCATAGCCATATATCATAAGTATGGAGTGTACAAACGTCTACACATATGCAACGTTAAGCAGTATATATAATTAAACGCGCATAAATAATAGACTCAGGTAATAAAGGTGTATAAGTACATAAAGGTAAACAATATCAAAGGTAAGGCTTAAACAAATGTAGGTACGCGTTTTATAATTAGCATGCAATTTTATTTGCAATTAACACATTTATAAAATAGGAACAATATGTTCCAGGAAGGGGGCGTAGTGACTTGCCTCGCTTTAGGTTCGTATAATCTTCGAGAAATCCGCAACAGTTAGAATAACCAGAATATCCACGATCAAAGAATAACCGGAGAATCCGAACGTCCGACCAACGACCGAAGAAAACCACACAAAATCCTAAAAAAAAATAATATTCAATACAAACTAATGGTTCCAATAAATAGATCTCGATTTTAGAGAGATGATGGAAGTTGAACGGAGTTAATCGGAGTTACGGTTAGAGAGATATGAATTTCCGAATATTAATAAAAAGAATTATAAACTGCGGATATAGGGTTTTCTCGGGTGGGGAGGTATCGGAGATGTCTGTAGTTCGCAGAGGGACATATCATGGACTTTAGTGAATAAGGAGGTTGATGATCAGCCCTGCCCGGAGGTTAGATGAAGGACATGATACAGACTTCTATAACGGAACCGATCCCTCGGTTTCGGCCAGGAGAGTATAGGGGGGTGACACAGACTTTTGTAAGGAGTAGACCTCGTGGGCTTGACAGGGAAATAGAGGGACATGAAGTAGACTTTTTTTCTTTAGAGGGAGAGAACTCGGGGAAATATCTAGAGTGTGGGCCCCACTTCTTTTTCCTTCTTCTTTCTTTTTTTTCTTTTCCTCTCTCTTCTCTTCCTGTTTCCTTCTCTCCTTCTCTGTATCTCGTTCTCTCTCTTTTTCTCGCTCACTGCCGACCTGAGGAGGAGGAGGGAGGGCACACGGCGGCGTCGGCCGGCCGGGGATTGGCGCCGGCAGCTGGGGCGGCGGCGGCGGCCAGGCGCGGTGTTGGCGCTGCCGCTGGCGCGCGGCGGCCTGGCGCGGCCCGCTGGCGATGGCCTGGCGGCGCAGGCGCCCGACAGGAGGTGGGGAAGAGGCGCGGCAAGGGAGGGAGTGGGGTTGCGCGGCCTCGGCAGGGGGGGCGGCATGCGGCGGTGGCCTGGAGCGACGCTAGCGCGCGCGCGGCGGTCGGGTCGGGGCGGTCGGCTGCGGCGCGGCCTAGCCGGGCTGGTGGCCGGTGACAGCGCGGGCGGCGGCCGGCCCAGGCGCGCGGGCAGTGGCGGCCCAGCACCGCGCGCTCGGCAGGAGGGAGGCAGGGGGCGGCGCGGCCGCGCGCTAGCGGACAGCGGCTGTCTGGCAGGGCGGCGCGGCGGCATCGGCTGGGGTGGCGGCCGAGCTCGGCGGCGTGGGCCGGCACCTGCAGGGAAGCTGCGCGAGGGGCGGTGGCCGGCTCGGCGCGGCTTGGCCGAGGCCGGCGGCAGGGGCGGCGACGCGGCGCGGTGGCCGAGCTCGGTGCATGGCTAGGCCACTGCGTCGGCCGGGTGGACGGCACTGGCAGCGGCTCAGTGCGCGGGGTGCGGCCGGGCGACGCGCGACCGAGGTGGTGACTTCGGCGCAGCTCGGCGCACGAGCTAGGCCACGGCATCGGTCGGGCGCGACGACGGCGAGCGGCCATGGCAGTACCGCCCCAAAACAGCTCAGCGAGTAGAGCGATGCAAAGAGGAGGGAGGAAAACAAAGGAAGGAGGAAGGAGGAGATGCTCACCTCACGGCAGCCATGCAGCGGCACACCGAGAGTGGCCGACGACGTCGACGGTCGGCTCGCGGTTCATCCTTGGCTCGCGGTTCGCCTTCGCGCGCCAAGTGCTCGAACACGTTCACAGAGGTTCATTTTTTTTTCAATTTTAATTTCATTTTTAGTTTTATTACGTCCGAGGTTTGAGCGTTCAATCGTTCTCACATTCATACGTTCGAAGGTTCACAGGTTCGATCGATGGCGCGGCGGCCTACCCGTCCCTTTGCCCAATCGAAGCTTAGCCCAAGCCAGCCGCGGCGGGGCAAACGGAAAGGTGGCAGCCAGTGCGCGGAAATGAGAAGAGGCAGTAGCAAGGCAGAGGTAGGAGAAGGAGAGGGAGGAGAAAAATGGAGAGGTGCAGGTGTGCTCAGCTTTGGCGGCGGCCTTTACATGTTGCCGGCTGTTTCAATGTGGGAGGCTAGGTGAGAATGCTCTGTGAACCCGGCTCTTCTATTCGGTGTGGACTCATTTCCCCTGTTGCTTGCATTTGGGGGTGTGTTCTGTGAAATGGGGGTATAGGTGCATGAGTTGTTGGTTGAAATATTGTTGGGAGGGTCCCAGGCAGTTGATAGCCAGCACAACGTGGTTTGATCCCATGCAGTGGCTTGTGATCATTTTGTCGAGCAGCTGCTGTGCATGTTGTTGGCTGGTTGCTGCAGGGAGGAAAAATGGACTTTGGGCTGAGATAAAGGAGAGTGACAGTGGGCTGGCAGGGAGAGGGAGGCCCAAGTGTATTAGGGGCTTTTGTATATTTTTCTGGAATTTGTAAATGGACTGTGTATTTGTAATTTGGACCTTATAATTTGAATTTGATATACTTGGATAGTAATTGGCTTGTATAAATGGACTGTATATTCAATTTGAACTTGTGAATGGACTGTATATTCGGACTGTATATGTGGACTGTACAGGTGACATTTGGATTTGACCTGCTTTTGTACTTTATACTGTATGATTACGTTTAGGTCACCGAATGAGACATTCGGATTCAATTTGGCTAGCAGAGCCGTGCAAGGATTAGAGTTAGGATTTCTTTGCGCGTGCTCTGATGATACTGCAAAAGGAATTTTTTTTGGACGACGTATGGCATCCAAATCCGAACGTCGCGGTAGAAATAAAATTGGTGATATTCGAATCGACGGGCGATAGATAAATACGTCGTTCGATTTTAATTATTCGAGGGTACTATTGGGGTCGACTCGATAGAGCGGTTAAAATTTAACTGTAGAATAAGAGTTTGCGAGAGGGATAATATTACGGTAGAAGAGAAGAACTTCGGGACTTTAATTAATTAGCACCGAAGCGCTAAAAGAAACAAGCGGATAGGATGGTCGATGGGAGGGTATCTTTTTGGGAGAATGGATTTAATCGACACCTTTGACATAAAATCTACATACCCAAATAAATAATAAATAATAACAAGCAAGCTAAAATTATGCCTGAGGACTGACTTTGTCTGAGGAGGTCATATCTTTGAAAATAGCCCTTTTAGGAATTATATTGTGCAAATAAGGTTTCTAGTAAACACATTGCCAATAGATATTATTTTGCAATTAGTTTTCCGGAGGCAGACTCTGCAAGGTTCATAGAAAATAATCCAGCTATATTTTTTTTAGTAAAGTAGTATTTGTTTTAATAAGCTATCCCATATGGGGTTTTATCAAAATGGTGTTAAGTATATATATATAGCTTTATTCCTAAAGGAAATATGCCCGAGGGTTTTTAATATATAGAGAAGGGTTTTTCGAAAATAGTTGGCCTATGCAAAGATTAGGATATCTCATAATCATAGTTCCTTGAATAAATAATATTTGAAATTAAATACCGACCTATTCTCAGACGTTCGTCTATTAGCCCACGCATGAAAGAAAAACGACAGATCGAATTAAATTAATTCACGTATGAATGCATTTGAAAAAGACTTTTGATTATTCCGAATTTTTAATTGCGTATTTCAAAGTCGAAATTTTCAGGGTGTTACAAGTATCTCGATCAACCTTGATTGTCTTGGTGACTAGAGTCCCCCTTGGCTTGTTTTGACTTGTCCTTTGTGCTGGTTCCTAAGTAGTAAATTAAGTAAGTTAGAGTAACAATTGAGTTTCACATCACATCACTAAGTAAAAATGGATATATTAGCAGGTTACAATACCTTTCTGGTAAAAGGCCACAAGCCTATCTTGCCGTCAAAAGTGCAAACACCTTGTTCATTGTATCTAGGCCTTGCAACTGCTACCAAGAACATCTCTTTATCAATAGAATTCTTGTTTTGCACAGGTCTGTATGGATTATCCTCCCAATGGACCATGTAAAACGTTCTTGTCTTTTTAGTGCTATTGAACCATTTTTCATCGATGTGCATAATGTTGCGCATATCAATGTACTTGGGTTCAGTTGGCAAAGTATGGCAATCTAACATAGAAAGACACCACTGTAGCCTTGATCGTTTGTTTTCTTCCTTCAACAATGGTTTTAGTGTGTTCAAGTGACGTCTTAGCACCCCTTCTTTCAACATCCTATGCAGCGTGCTCTTTGGTATACCTGCGGCTGATGCAAATGATCGTAAAGTGCCCCTTAGTTGCAAGGGAACATTAGCAACATATGACAAGTTAATTTCATTCTTTTTGCGTCCAGAATTCTTTTTCTTTCTAGAGCTTACATCGATTCCTACTCCCTGGGCACGACATTGCTTCGCTCTTCTTCAAATATCTTGTACTCTACCCCTTTTCACATTAAACATTTCTGCAACTTCAGTTGTAGCCTTTTTCCTTAGGATTCCATTAGTACTCTTCCCAACCAATGCAACATATATCTCTTGCCTCTGTATATTGGTCAGATTTTTGTTTGGATGTTCATCTTGCTGATCTGAATCAGCCAAGTCCTCTTGTTCAAAAACAATTTCCACATCACTGGCATACAAGCCGTACTCCTGCATGTCTATAGTAACAATTACCAGGT
The DNA here is from genome assembly GCA_000573905.2 of Oryza punctata. Classification (NCBI taxonomy): domain Eukaryota; kingdom Viridiplantae; phylum Streptophyta; class Magnoliopsida; order Poales; family Poaceae; genus Oryza; species Oryza punctata. The sequence continues at coordinate 2,334,750 of CM002499.2, read as the reverse complement.
GAGTCGTCTGCACCATTATAGATGGTGGATATTTTATTGTCATGGATCGAAATGCTTGCAAATTATGGCTGATACAACATGCATATTCTTGCATTATACATGATCAGGGTGCATTATATAGTTGACTTGTACTGAACAATCCTAGTAGATGGAACTTGAAATGAGATCTGCGTAATAAATGGTCATGTGGATAATAAAGTTCTTGCACAACTTGTTAAGTCACCATATGGTTTTCTTTGTAATATGATTTAACCATACATATCAGATTTTAGAAGGACAGAGAAACAATGACACATTTTACTTTATGTGCTTTCTTTGAGATTATTGTGGCTGGGAACCAAATGACATGAAAAATTTTATGTAAATACAACATATTAGTGTATTTATTGGTAAATCTCATCATTCCTTGTGTTATACTATGTGCTGAAATGTGCAATTTACAATCCTTAATTATTACTGCAACTAATGCAGCCAAAGCCATGGTTGGATTATTCTAGGTAGTTGGCATGATGTAATATTAGTATCTGCTAATTAAAAACATGGTTTTAGTAAATTAATATTATTCTATAGTGATGCTTTCAGTAAAACCACATTTTCAGTAAGTTTGTTATTCATGTCAGCTAAAAAGGCTTACCTGCTTGCATTTGTAGGTGTTCCTCATAGGCATCAAAGTTGAGATCAAAAGGAAGGCATAATGGTTGTGACCTCCATAAATTTGCATAACTTGATCCATGCCATCCGCACCGTATACAAAACAATTACAATGTGAGTACCATGTCAAATAGAATATTCTTTTCAGGTGCAATACTATTGATGCTATTAGGAGATCTAAAAACCACAATCAAGGGCCATACTTGAATGAATTTCTTGTTTATGTACAAACATTGGTACTGAAGTTCAGAGCTACTCCTTTGTGTATTTGGGTACTATATTGGAGGTGCAATCTAACTTTGTTATACAGTACTAGCTGAAATTATGATAGCTGAAATTATGACATTAGAAAGAAGGTATAGAAATTGTTAGTTTTTTAATTCTAGTATACAGATGAAAACAATGGTTTTGCTTTCTAAATTATCTTGTTTAGAATAGAGCACATCAGTACTGATTATAGGAGTAAGCATCATGTGAGCAGTGCAATATTAGTTATATCTAGCTACATGTATAACATGTGATAAGCATCATGTCAGCAGTATTTGATTGGTTGTAGCTAGCTACATGTATAACCTATTAACTCATTGGCAGAATTGAGCTGGTAAAGAACAAAGAAAAAATCAAATCCTAATTGTTTCCTCAAAGTTATGAAAGATTGATTTTGTTCCTAGAATATATGGTTGCATCAATGCACATGCAAAGATTTTCAGTGATTTATGCAAGTCAACTCTACAAAGATCAATCATTCTCTATTACTGTTTGCAAGGTTACCTCGATGCATTTCTCCTTGATGATTAGGTGCATCAAGATTCAGATCAAAAGGAAGCACATGGTTGGCACCTCCCTGAACATTTTTACCTCCAAGCTGATCATTGTCATGATCAACATGGATTTCTTCTTCTCTAGCCATTGCTTCATTGAGATCAGGTACCTGTTCATCTCCCTCATCTAATGGCATATTTAGATCTAAAGCCATGGAGGTATTTTTTTGCAGACCAATGAAGTGATGAAGGCTCTAGAGGTGTTTTGCTAGAGTCGTGAAGTGATAAAGCGGGAGCGAAACTTGTGGTTGTAGTTCATTTCAAATTTTGGAAGGGTTTGCTGTACTACTGCTAGAGAGTTGCCGCCAATGAAGTAGTGCATAAACCCAATTTTTCATTCAAAAAATTTGGCGCCTAGTGGCTGCCTTTGTATTTGTTTGTGCATCACTACTAGCAGCAATGTGTTACTAGTACTAATCAAACTTGAATTATTTTATTTGTACCTAATGATTGGGTGTACTTTCAGTAAGGGTATTTTAGTCTTTTGCTTCTTATCCTAAAATTGCATGGGGATTCTAGGGTTGGAGATTATGCGGGACGGAGGGAGTACCACCTAAGAATAATATGACCTTACCATAGCCATATATGTACACCAAACCAGATTTGCTTCCATATTGAGCATTAAAACAACAAGTGGTTTATGGTTCCAAATTACAGAAACATAGTTGGTAGAAATAATTATTTGCTTCCATATAGGGTATTCAAACAAGAAGTGGTTTATGGTTTCTGGATTCCATAAACATAGCTTTTTTGGCCATCCCCTGAGTTGCAAGCGGCCTGTTGTTCATACCTGATTTTGTAGCGCAAGATAACTAAAAATCTGCATTTTGCAAGAGCCCACATTTTCGAAGTCAACTATGAGGATGGCGATGCTATCGTTCCATTGAATTGAAACTTATAGGCGGACTTTGTGCTATACTTTCCATTGGTTGTCCATTTCTAAACCATCAAGTCCTCTACTCCATCCGTCAATTCTAAAGATTCATGTGTTAGAACCCCTCGTACTTGAAAGAATTTTGTGAGTAGGGACTGAGGTTGTGACAGATTTCAATATGTCATTTACCCACCTTCCTGTTGCAAGGCCTCCTGGACTGTGTGGTCTTCCTCTTAGAGTTTTAATCCAATTTAATTTTCAAATGCTCGCTTTTCGCCCATCACCATTAAGTACTTTGGTCGATGCTGCAAACAAATTTCCAAACATTATCAGTCAGGTTGACAATAGAAATGGGCCAGCTCTTTGTCGGCACATAGGCTCGTTAGGCCGTAGAAATGTTTTCGTGGGCCTTACATGTTCGCCGATCAAAGCCGAGCAGAAATTTGTTGGGCTGATATATATGGATCGCTACGTCCAAATTAAGGTGAGCCGACACGGCCCGCACCTTCCCTCCAAAGAAGTAAGAAGGCCCATATTGGAAAAACACCCAAGTAAACTATGGCCTTTTCTCAACCAGCCAAACTCGGGGTGGAGGCCCATATTTACCATATTAACCATAATGTCTATGTGGGCTGTAAGATGGCCGGACAGTGGACGAATCGGGCTTTAATTTGTCATCAAATGTCGTTCAAGCAAAATAGGCTACAGCCCTTACATGCTTCCACGCTTGCTGATGTTCGAAGAACTTTTTTTATTTATACATTTTTTTATTAAAATATTTACAAAAATAATTTTTTGTTTCAAAAATTTACAAATCTAATCGCCTACCGCCCTTTGGGAGGGTAATTTTTAAAAATCGCCCTTCCAGAGGGCGGCAAGGGACCTAAATGCAAAATTTTTATTTGTGTTCAAACCCTTTCCACCGGTTTTAATTGCTTAAAAAAATAATAATGCTTATTCGATACTCCAAATGATTTTAAATGAAAAAGTGATAAACTACAAAGTTATAGATCTCATCAAGATCTACAACTTTTATATAAAGTTTATCTCCATCCAATATCGTTTGAGATGTAGATCTGAGATTTTTTAAAATGTGTTTTATATTTTGTAACGAATATTTGGATATCTAAAACATCTTAAATAAAAAAGTTGTTAACTACAAAGTTGTAGATCTCCTTGAGCTCTACAATTTTGATATAAAGTTTTATTTCATCAGAATTTATATAATATAATTTTAAATTGTAAAATCATAGAGCTAACAAGTTGTGCTGGAAAATTTGCATTTAGGTCCCTTGCCGCCCTTTGGAATGACGATTTTTAGAAAATCGCCCTCCCAAAAGGCGGCAGGCGATTAGATTTGTAAATTTTCGAAACAAAAAATTATTTTTGTAAATATTTTAATAAAAAAATGTATAAATAAAAAAAATTCGATGTTCGAAAGGAGCAGAAAGTTCTTCTTTTTCTAGACAAAGGCAGAAACTATGCCTGATTTCATTGCTAAAGAAGAAATACACACGAACGCAAGAAAAGGGCTCACATCGAAAAACACACCATCGGAAGGAGCAGAAATTTCACCCGGAATTGGAGTAGTACTCTTGTTGATCAAACAAACAGAAAATCGAATTTGCGAATGGATTACCAGAAATAATAGAGAAACCTGCGACGAAACTTTCAGTGAATGAAAGAAAGGCTGTTCTTGATCGACCTGGGCTGAATGCTCAAGTAGCCGAAGATAGTCAGGAAATGGGTGGACACCACTGTGCACTTGCCTGAAGGTTCCAAAATGTTCCATAGCCTCCAAAATATCTAATAGTGTACTTAAAATATTGTGGTATAAAAGTTAGTCGATATAGCGGAACGAGGGCTAACCTTCTCGATTACTTCAATCATTGATTATCCAAGACACGTCAGATAATGACACAGGAGCACACGATATTTGTTAACAGAGTTTAGCCGAAACCTACATCTCCGAGATTCTGATTATGGACGCTCCTCCCCAATCAATATAGCACCGAGCCGCTACGATTCCATGGCCACGCCGCCATCATCTCCCTGCGTGTCTACGCTACATTGTAGTCGTCATGGTTACAATGTGGTGCCCCCCTCTCTATTTAAGAGACATTCTAGGATAGAGTTCGACTCTTACTCTAGTCCTAATACCTATTACAACTCCAAGTCCAACTCCTAGTAGGACTAGTATATTCAACGTCTATTCTAACATATTGGTTGTGATGGTGATAGTGAATTTGCTACCATTATTCCTCTTACTTATAGTATGTGGATTCTATAATAATGTCAGTGAAACCTCCTTAAGATTCAAATGAAAAAGAGTTGCGTCTCTGCTCTAACTAATTCGATAGGTATAGAAAAACTGGTGGTGAAATGTGGTCCGACAGGTAAACAATTTTAGACCTTTAAAATGAATGTCAAATGTTATTTTTAAAAATTTTGAAGTAACGTACGAACAAACCTGTTAGGATATCTTCAATATATATAACAAAACTAGTCCATATAGATGGGATCCACATATATAGATTTTAATTATTGCAACATTCACCATGTATATCGATAGCAAATAGTATTAGGAGGAGAGAGGAGGTAGAGACAAATAATATATTTTATTCTCTATGGGCAGCCCATATGTTTATGGGTAGTTTTTGTTATTTTTTTGCTATGGACTAGTTCCACAATATTACTAGGTGGCTGAATGAAATATTTTATTGCTTATGGACTACTTTTGTACTACATTTTGGATGCTCTTAGTTCTCCAAAAGATCTGCACCCTGCACTTTGCCTTTTGATATTTCCGATCTCTGAATAATAAGGACATCTAATCTACAATGTGTTGCAAAAGTAGTCCATAAGCAATATAATATTTGATTCAGCTACCTATTACCATTGTGTAACTAGTACATATAGAAAAAATAACAAAAGGTATCCATATACCTATGGACTATCCATATAGAATAAATAATATTATCTATCTCTACTTCTCTCTTCTCCTAATGATACCTTGTGTCTATAAGCATTGTGAGTATTGCTATAGTTAAAATTTATTACCATATACATGGGAGATGCTTAACCATCCTCGTGCTCCTTTTTGAAAGACCCGGATTACTAGTATATATAAATCCTCACCTTGTTTTCAAAGATCCGGATCAGAAAAAAAAAATCTCTTCCAGTTCATTAATCTCATACCTGCCGAATCTCAAAGAATACTGTGTGTTCTTTTTCTTTCATGTGGTGACGAGTTATTACAGCACATAATTACAGCGCCGTAAAAACTGACATGTAAAACGTACGGTATAGCATGGGGGCAGGGCAGCAGCAAAATGGCATGTGCGGGGGCCACCCGAGGCAGCAGATGCCATGTGACCACTGTCCCCTCCTCTCCTTGCTCAAATCAAACTCTTGCTCAGCCGTTCCAGCAGCCCAAAATTTCCATGCTTTCTCACGAGCACATCAGAGCGCTCTCTCTCTACTGATTCTGATGCACGGTAAACGCGTTTCTACCCGACGGTAATCTTTCGGCTGTCAAAATGCAAACTGCAGCTCCCAATCGATCAATTTTCTTTAGAAGTTCTTCCGTTTAATTCATGGATAATTTTACTTATACGGAGATATCATATTTTTCGCCACAAAACTTGATACTCTAGTACTATATACGTACAAAAATTTTAGTGCAAACTTTAATTACCTCAAGATATGTTATTAAGAACCGTAAAATTTCTCTTAATCTACACACTGGTGATGTTTATGTTCTGCTTCCAAACTAGTATTATATTGTATTATATACGGGAGGAAAGCTGCTGAATAATAATAATAATTAAACCAGTTACTAGCTAGCTAAACTGAAGACAAAACAAAAGGGAAAAGATCATTGCGTGCAGGAAGGTTCGGATTATTCTAGCAGAGTGCTCTTTTACTCTAAAGCAGCAGTACTAGTTAGTTAAAGACAGCCTTTTCTTTTCTCCTTCTAGTCTTCTAGATCGGGAGAATGTGAAATATATTCGCGTATATATATATACATCACCTTTAAAAGTGCACTAGCTTAAAGTATGCTGTAGAAATTAGGAGTAGTAAGCAGCAGCATGGAAGCATAATTTGCTCGATCAGTGATAGCACGTGATCGATGCTAGTCGTCATGATTTGTGGTGAGTTGATTACTCCACTAATACTGCTGCTCAATAGTGGTTTGTTCAGGCTGCTTGTACTGAGTAGTACACTGCTCAATAGTAGTCTCTTCATGCTGCGAGTACAAGTACACTGTAGTAAGTACTTCCTTTTGTAACAGTTACGAAGTACTACTATATACAGACATGCTCCCTCCGTGGCTAAATGTAAGGATATTTACGTTATATATCAAGATTAAGGATAAAAAAAATAATTTTTTTTTCTCATCTCATTGGTCAAAAAATTAGATTCTAAATTGCTTCATCCATTAAGCGCCAGATTGATTAAAAAATACTTGGATTCCCATGTATTAAAATCAGTGTCTTATAAATGTGTTTACATTGCGTATAAAATTTCAATGGGCAATTTCATTTATACCCTTACTTTTATATCTCATATTGATTTTACTCCTACTTCTTAGGTTTTTTGTTTTTGCCCTCATCTTTTTTTTAACCGAACGATCGTTTTGCCTCAACTTTGGATGGTGAAGTTAACAATGTTAAGCATTCCAATTGGAAAAATGATATTTATACTCTCTCATATCTGTTTATTAATTGTGTTTTTGCCACCATTTTATGCATGTAGCTTTGGACTTTATTTTTTAGTATATTTTAAACTAAATGACACACATTGACTAATATAACAATTTGGACATATTCTGAATTTGATGAAAATTTGACAAAATTTCAGCATCACTTTATCACATAACTTAAACAAAATTTTAACAACATTTTGTAAAATGTAATTATCTGTTAACTTTAGGCATTAGTCAATGTGTGTCTTTTAATTTTAAATATACTAAAAAAAATAAAGTTCCAAAGTTACATGCATAATATAGGGGAAAAACAAAATTAAGGAATAGAGACAAGAGAGGATATAAATTTCTTTTTACCAATTACTTAACATCGTTAATTCACCATTTAAAGTATGGGCAAAACGATCGTTCGGTTAAAAAAGTGAGAGCAAAAACGAAAACCCTACAAATAGGGGTAAAATCAATATTAGATATTTCAATTGTAGAAGTATCAATACTTAGAAACAAAGGGAGTATAAGGTAAAATTGATGGAAGCTCAAGATCGATCAACAAGCTGAGCAAATATTACACCGAGTTACAGAGATGAAAACGATCAGAAACGATCGGAAAACGTTTAAACCATTTTCATAACCATATTTTTAGAAAATGGAATCTAAAGAAGTAAATTCGAAAATGAAGCTATATGAACGGAAGCATCTCGATATCAATAGAAAACCAATAATAAAACCATAAATATAAACTTTGCATAAATATATAATATGATAAAATAATTTAAGGTTACAATATATAAATTACAAATTTATCTCTCTTTTACTTAAGTTAAGGATTTCTTAAGTTAGGGATTTGGATGAGGAGTTAACGAGCCTCTAAACTACGAGCCAAATGAAAAAAAGTGGACCACAGATAGTGGTAAATTACCATAATATAAAATGTAATTTCTGTAAGAATACGGTATGTTTCCATTTTCATATTCTTTTTATCATTTTGTTTTCATCTGCCGTAACCATTTTCATATGGTTCGGTCGATAAAAATCAAAAACAAAAGTAGGTTAATTTCCATTATCATTGTCACTCATAAGTCATAACTTGAGTTACAGTCCATTCCATCGCTTTCCTTCCATGCCATTGCGTTATAGTCATTTTCTTCCACTGTGGCGCTGTGTGCAAAGATAGGTGCAAGTGTCCTCTTGTTTCAGATAGCCCTAGCCTCGGTCTAATCAAATTTGGAATCTGTTTGTACCTGCTCTGCTTAGTGTATGATTGTCGTCCATGGGAACCTCTGCATGTGCTACTACATGCTGAGAATGTCATAACCGACATGATGCTAGCTTACTGAAGTATAACTAGTAGTAGTAATATATATAGAATAGTTGTCGCTTTGATTTTTGGTTTGCAAAGTTTAACCATTCGTCTTATTTGAAAAATTAATACAAATATAAAAAAGAAAAAAAGATTAAAAGTACTTTTGATAATAAAGCAAGTTACAAATAAAATAAATAATAATTGAATAAGACGAATGATCAAAGTTTACAAACAAAAACTCAAAGCGACAAGTATTTTAGTACGGAGGTAGTAGTATACACTTTCACCATACACTGACACTGTACAGGCATATATACTCTGTGAATGTAGAAATGCACCATATATAGAGGTTACTGATGAGAACCTAACTGGATGTTAATAATAACATTTAGATGGTGTTCGGATCCATGGACTAAATTTTAACTCCTGTCAAATCGAATGTTTGAACGCTAATTAAGAGTATTAAACATAGACTAATAATAAAAATAATTGTATAAATGAGAGCTAATTCACGAGATAAATTTTTTAAGCCTAATTAATATATAATTAGCACATGCTTACTGTAGAGTTATAAAATTTGCTCGTAGGGTAATCATGGATTAATTATGTTCAGTGGATTCATCTCGCGAATTAGTGCAGAGTTATAAAATATGTTTTATCCTTAATCTATATTTAATATTTCTAATTATTATACAAACAAACGATATAACAGAGATTAAAATTTAATTACTGAATTCAAACACCACCTTATTCAAAATGAAAAGAAGTTAAGGACCATGCGCTTCACAGTTTTGTTGTAACTAACCTGGTGCATGCATGCTCCCTACCATGCATGTTACATTGAGTGGAGTACTACATGGAGCAGCTTGCATGGATTTGACGTGTCCGATCACAACGCTATCGATCTTAATCATTGGAGTTTTTTTTTTCCCATCTCTTTTGGATCATTTATCGCGGGGAAAGCATTTGGTGTCAGGAATTTATAGCTGGATCCACAGGAATTTAGGCAAGTTGTAGTCTTGTAGACCTCTCCGTGATCCACTAATGCGTAGAATAGTGCAGTGATCCGAATGAGTATATTCGAGCAACATTTGCTGCTTGTGGTGAGGCAGCAGGAATCGCCTATAAAAATATAAAATAACTGGCTTTCTTGTGTTCAACTCTGCAACCACCAACCAAGCCGTTCTCTACATACTGTACAGTACAAGAACTTCAGGACATGGGCAGTTTTGCCACCTTGTTGACAAGGCAACAAGATGCATATAGATCAGCCCAGCTCATACTTCAGTGCCAATGAAGTGACAAGTGAGGAAGAGGAGGAAAATATACATTACTACTATCTTATCTTTTGTTAATTTGGGAACTGCATAACAGCAAATTTAATAGTATAATCAATTAATAGTACAAATTCTCTATAATTAATCTAATAATCTAATAATTAATTACACTACATCATTAATAGTAGTATCATACATACACAATATCTTGGAGTCAGTGATACAGCTTCCTACAAATCTATATTGTGCTTCTCTTCTCTCTTCTTATATGCTCCACATATGATTATAACTGATTTATAGTCTGTTATTATATCTGCTCTAAATAAGTAGTAAATAAACAAATACTATAACCTGCAAGTGCACAGATTATGAAACAGTGAGAAAAATTGGCATGCGTGATGACGGCATGCCAAACTTTAGCTCAAGATTCTCTCTCAATTAGGAAGTGAGGAAGAAGGAGACTGTCCTGCTGCTGCAGGCCAATGCAAAGATGCATGGACCATGGTGATGCGAGCACGCACCTCTATAATTTTGGCGGGCACATAGAATAGCTTACAGTAGGTCCTGGATGATGAGATGTAGGAGGAGTGGCCAACCAACTGCACAGAAATCGAGGAGTAGCATAGCACCCCCAAAGGTCAAAAAAGGGTCAAAGAGCATATCTCAATCCAACGAACAAAAGCCACCAAAACCATATTCTTCGGCATCTGCTCTATTTTGTCTCCCCATCACCTTTTCTCCTCATCATCTTAGTCCAAACTGTTCCAACAACAACTACCATGTCACAGTAGTGTCATACTGTTTACTAGTAGTATTAGTTGCAGAGTGGTACTAGTACAACCGTAGTAGTGGGAGACTGGCTGACTGGGAGTACTTCATCCGTGTTAAACTATAAAGTTTTTTAGATTATTTAACAAATATTAAGGTTCGATCAAATGATTATTTTTAAAGTTGTTTCAGTTATTAATTTTAAAATTTTTAATTGTGTGGATTTTATTTTTAATCAAAATAATCTAATTTACTTTAAAATTTCAGAATCAATGCAGGAATAATTTATATTATGATATAAAATATGAATCCTAACATTTTTTATATTTCGTTAGAACCATATAAACGAGTACTACATTATATAGATTGCTATATTTTGAACTACGGTTTTAGGATGGGTCCAATTTCATTGTAGATTGCTATATTTTGATTTTTGAGGGAGGGAGTATATAAAAATAGGTATACCATATTAATCTTATTTTACACTATGAATATGAATCGTATTAGAATGTGTCTATTTCTATTTAGATTCGAAAAGAGTATACGAGAGGTGAGAGGCCTTTGTCAAGGTCCCAAGTAGGGGAGGACGACGGCATTCATACGTGTTAGTAGCCTAGTACTACATGGGCATCCATCGATGCTTTCACGTGATGGGTCAAACCCGTAGAGAATCTAAAACAGTGTCACTGTAGTTTTCGTCAAACTACTAACGTTGTCAGGCGATAAAGATATACTAGTATAATGCTCCTCACCAGTACTATAATATTGCACGGAATAACAGTGTGTATACTGGCCTGGTGGCATTTGGGATCAGCTACAGGCATAAAAAAGCTGGACGCTAGAACGAGAATTCATGCATGGCCATATGCAGATGTGCTCGTATAGTGTACTACCTGCCCCTGACAAAGTTGACTACGGCTAGTTCTTTTTGGAGGGTTGGCTGCTCAGTAGTGACTTTTGTGTACCAACGACACATAAAAATTGACCTTAGAATACATGTACTGTGGAGTCTGTTGGTATCTAGCAGGGCCGCTGCGTCCATAAGTCTTGTTTGGAGCACTGGTACCTCTAGACTACTTTGGTTTAAGATTATTGTTAGAGATTATGTACTTAACTATACGAATGAATTAAAAATTTTGATAAATAAATGTAATATAAACTGCTTAAAATAAAATTGTTTAAATAATACACTAGAATAACATATTTTAAGATATTGTACTTTTTCAAAGCGTAGAAATATGTTTCATCAGTAATTTGGTAAATAATCTAAAAAGAACTGTGCATGTTCACAACCACGACACCATACGTGTATGTGAATACATATATATATACATATATACATATACATATATATATATATATATATATTATATATATATATAATATATCCAAGCTAATCCTAATTCGTAATACGAGCATCAAGACACATCGATCGCACAATGCATATCATCCGCACATTCTGCTGCTGGATGGCCGCACCTGCATGCGCCTCTTCTGTACATGCCGCTGCTGCCTGCTGCCTGCGCGCATGTGTCGCGTCAAATAACCGCGAGAAAAGCATCCAGCCAGCCAGCCAGCCTAGTGTCTGTCCTGCATGAAACTCTGACGACGAATCTTGCGTCACAGATCGCCCCCAACAGCCACACCGATCCCCCACCGTACTCCACAGTCCACACATCTCCGCACCCGTCAATCACACGCCCCAAACCCAACTCCAACCCGGCGTCGCGTGGCTCGTCTCGGCGCCGTGGATGCCGAGTTGCCGACGCGGGCGTACGCGGGTGGTAGTGGTAGGACGGTGTACGCGTGGGTTGGGTGGGGTGGCGGGTTCTCGAGCGAGGCACATGGGCCGGCTGGCTGCTGGTGCGGTGGGAGTTGAATGGATGGGGGGATTCTGTACGCGACGCATTTGGCGAGACGCAGGCAGGGTTTGTCCTGGCTGTGGCTGTGGCCGAGACTGGATGGGATGGGATGGGATGGGGAGGGGGCCAGCATTCCAATGCGCGGGGCCTCGACCAAAACTGACCGCCTCCTGTACGGCTCTTTAGTGCTCAACTCCACAACGCCAAGCATATCGTACCATAGGAGTACTACTCCTACACCCCTACCTATGAGAGCACCATTTTTCAAATCAAATTAAGCAAAAAGGGATTTGAGTAGAGATGGTAATAGGACCCATGATCCGATATCTAACGGGTTTTACGTTATTATGAGCTAATTATACTCTAACTCTTATACATATAGATCTACTGATGAACGAAAACTCTTACTTATTGGGTAGGTGGATATGGATCCTTTCCTTACCCACCCGTACCCACAACCCATGTGTGACAAAAAAACCGTAGATGGAACTAAAACTATGAGTAATTACACGTCCCAACTACTACTAAATCATAGCAGGAAACTCCTTTCACCTCTTGAGCACGGTTCTAGTCTAGTTATATGAAACTATTATTTGATTTCTTGATTATGTAATTTGGTTGTAGAATTTTTGTACCCCTCGGAACGCTAACGTTAATTGCATTATTGCTAGAGAAAATATTGATGGTTTACAGTTCTAATACGGCTAATTATAGTACAAAACTATAAATGCTACAAGTCAATTATATGGGTATGGGTACCTAACGGTACGCGTTACCCGCACGGGTGTGGGTATGGGGATAATTTTGTACTCGTTAACGGGTGTGCGTATTTAAGCGGGAATATTTAGCCATCACGGGTGTGGGTATGGGGCAAGGGAACCCGATGCGTACCGTTGTCATCTCTAGACTTAAGGAACCCAGGGCTTGCCGTTACTACTGGAGTTACTCCTCCGGTTCATCCTTCGTCCCATAAAAAGCCAATCTAGGATATGAGTGGATGTTTTATAGTACAATGAATCTGGATAAGTCTTTATTCAGATTCATTGTGCTAGAAAAACACTGCTGGAGAAGCGATCTTTACTCGGCTGGCAAAAATCACATTAGTCCCGGTTTGAAAAAGAACCGGGGCTAAAAACTATTTTTAGTCCCGGTTAAAAAAACCCAAAAGAATTTTTTGATATTTATTTCTGTTGGTGTTACCAATCGGGACTAAAGATCATTTTTAGTCTCGGTTTATTTTTTTTGTCAGGTCGTATCAGGCCATCGGGGATCGGGACTAAAGATCACCCGGTTAATAAATTTTCTCTCCCCTCTTTCCCGGATGGAAAAAATTTTCTAAGTCCCACGTACTTCTCCCCTCTTCACCCCCCTCCTCTCCCCTCCCACCGACGGCAGGCGACGGTGGGCGGCCGGTGCGTGAGGCAGCGGCGCCCGAGGCTGCGGGAGGCAGGCGGCGGTGGTGGCTACCGACGGTGGCAGCGCACCGGTGCGCCATGCGCGGCTCCTTCCCTCCCAGATCTAGCCGGAGGGGAGAAGGGGGAGGGCGATGGGCGGCGATCGGCGGGTGGTCAGTGCCTGCGGCGGTGGCGGCGGGCGGCGGGTGGTCGGTGCCTGCGACGGCGGTGGGTGGCAGCGACGGGTGGCAGCGATTGGTGTTACCATCCGGGACTAAAGATGGTTCTTTAGTTTCGGTTTAGATGATATCTTTAGTTCCGGATTCGAGATTCCGGTTTACTACCAGAACTATAGGGGATTGTAAACCGGAATTAAAAACCCCTTCTCCACCAGTGAAACATCTTATTGCATTCTAGATTATTTTCTATGGGAAGGATAGAGTATTTCGTGGAGCATTTGAGCAAGTTTAACATTCGATTATACTAGATGTAACTTTATATTAGAACTAGCATTTGAGTACTGTAATAGTTTAGTTTTATTTTTTTTTCTCCCCTCTCTTTCACTTATTGTGAATTTAATATATCTATCTTAAATATGCGTAGAGCAAATCTTACGTGATAATCAACACTCTACATGTATATATTTTTAATATTTTTCCTTCATACTGCCCACTACAACATTATCGTGGCTCTTACTACAGTGAACCCGTCAACTCTACTGTGGTCTCATCTCATGCACGATGAATACAGTAGGCTTTTTTTTTTAGATTATGGAGAGGATCATTCTTCTGGGTTATACATAGCCATCTCAAGATATTTACTCCGTCCTAGGATGTATTCTTCTATCTTAAAAAAAATTAAATTCTATGAATATATTTGGACAACGTGCATATCTAAATACATGCTTAGCGTTGAACTTTTTTTCATGGAGGAAGTAAATACTTTTATGATAGGTATGAGTATTACTCATGATTAGAGAAATGTTTTGATCGATGTGGAAGAGAAAGTGGGTGAAGAGAATGGTTGTAATTGGTTGAAAGGAGAGGGTAGGTGAATAAATAACTTTATTTTGGATAAATTATTATGTAGAAATAGTTATATTTTAAGATAGAGATAATATGTACATTTTAAGTTATTTTAAGTCAAAAGACACGAGTGACAGTGAGTCATTACCCGTGATACTCACTCATCCCAAATCATTCCATCCCGTGCATTTCCAGCCTTTCCTCCGCGCCTTTCCGCTGGCCTTTTGCTACTTTGCATGTTATAATTGGATGGTAGCAGTAGCGGCCCGACCTCCGTGTCGGTGCGGCTTCTCGTGTGCGCATCGCATCGATCGATCGGCATGCGAGGATTCCGGGATCCGCACGGCCCAGATCGCCGCGCCGCGCACCTCGCACCTCGCAGCCGCACTAGCACGGACACCGACTCGCCTCGCCCTGTGAAACTGTGAATGTGATGGCCTCCCGTTCCCGTGCCGGTCGAATGCTCTACTAGTCCACGGAGCGGTGAACGGCGGCACATGGACACGCACGCGGTTGAGCATTGATTGGTCCGAGGCACCACGTGACAACGAGCCAAGCAACAACGACCTGAGATGAATGCTAGTAATCCGGGAAGAAGCAGAGAGCAGGATCGATCGCCGATTGGCCGTCGCTGTCGATCAGTCGATGGTGAGGTCCAAATCAGCGTCGTTATCCGCCGCACCTCCATGCACAGCTTACTTAACACAGGGATTGACAGGTTGCTGGGCAGCCTGGGCTCCGCTAGTAATCCAGCTTTCTGCTCGGATATTTCGCACACAAACGACGGTAAAAATTCCACATGAGGGAAACATACTCCCTGCGATACACCATCCTGACGTATCATTGTGACACACCACCCGTAACGCCCCCGCCCCCTGACTACCCTGTCTTAACTGTATTTTTTTTGTTTTGAAAAGTCTCTGTCTTAGGAGAAACTGTTACTCCAATCCAATTTCAGCCCGTCAACTCAAGACCCGATACTGTATCACAGGATTCACAGCTACTCCAGTACCCACCCTCGGTCTGAGCAAACTGAGCACTCAGGTAGTACTCCTACTTAGACGAGCTTAATTTCCTCTAGGATTTCTCTGGTCTGAGAAGATATGGAAGCGCATTTGCACTGAAAATCTGTCACTATGACGTTATTGCCTTTTCTCTCTCTTTTTATTTGGTTTGATTGATTGACATGGCTTTAAACTCACCTCCACACGTTAGCTTCAGCAGTCCCACAGAATAATCACATCTCCAAGTTCCGACCATGAAGGCAGGCAGGCAATCAAGAAAAGATTAAACAAACGACTCTGAATGGAATACTCAGCCAAACAGCCACAAACAAACCTACTTTCTTGACACCACAAAACAAAAACATCTTCTTGCCTCCTCCTACTAGCTACAATCAACGGACCCCCAGCCTATCTATAGCGCTCATAGCCTCTCACATTGTATCCGTTTCTACCGCTGTTCATAAGCCTGTTTCAAAAAGGAACAAGAAAAAGAAACAACTGTCCGTAAGACTATTCTGCTACCCCCATGTCCTTCTCTGTCGAGAAAACCGGCAACACATTGTTCAGGTTAAGGCACGGCAGGATTATTACCCTACCGTGTATGAGAGAGAGAGAGAGGAGAGAACATACACTCATCAAAGAGAAGAGGAGGAGCAGAGGCCCTACGCTTAAAGCCGCCATTATTGCGGCACCCCGGCCTCCTACTGCTGCCACAATAAAGCTACCACTTCAAACCAGCTATGTGGACAGCTATCCTAACTCTACGACGATCACTTTGAAGCAAACAACAGCAGCAACCCAAGCCTCTGCAATGATTCAGTGCAGTTGCACCCCCCAAAACATGGCCCGGAAATCGCACCCTATTTTTTTGACCTAGCATACGCCTACCTTTTCTCAGCTGTGTGAGAGTGAGACACGTTTCGCTGACAAGCAGCTGTTGAATAGTCATTCGATGATATTCCGAAAAGTTTAGGTGTCCTACCTTCAATTTGACACAATTTAGTAACTTCAATTTAAAAGTTCCTTTGAATCAAAGGATTTATAGAGAAATCTTATAGGATTGAAATCCTATAGAAAATTTTCCTATGTAGCTCTTGAAGTTTTTCAAATCATACAAAATTCCTATGAAATAGCTCATTGCACGTAGATTTTGGAGGAAATTTAGCAAGAGTTCAACTTCCTGGAAAAAATCCTTTGAATCTATCTCTCTCATCTGATTTCTGTGTTTTTCCTACTGTCCAATCAAACAATTATTCATGTGTTTTTCCTGTATTTTGCAATCATCTATTTTATACTTGTATTCCTGTCAGAATCATATGTTTTTCCTATTTCTCTGATTTTTCATTCCTATGATTCAAAGAGTCTCTCATAATGACTAATTTATTTTTAGATTTTATACCTGCATATTTTCATAATTTAAGAGAGATCTATTATTGAGTTATTAAAATAATAAAAAAGGAGCCACCACGTTTGCTCTCATGATCTAGAAATTCTCACATTAACCGAAGAAAAAAAATAGAATCCTTGTAGAAATAAAATTTAAAAATAGCTGAAATTCGGAATCAAAAAATGGAATATTGGAATAGGAGACTAGAGTCCATACAGGTATACAATTTAGACCCAATTAAAATTCGGAATTAAAAAATAATAAAAATTAAAATTAGAGGTGAAAGTACATATATAAATACAATTTAGAAATAACTAGAATTCCAAATTAAAAAATAAGAAATGTTGAAAGAGAAGTACATATAACTTAGGAAAAAACCGAAAATCAGAAATTAAAAAGATAAGGAATATAGATAAATGAGTTTAGATTCCATATTGAAATACAATTAGAAATAACAAAATTTGGAATTAAAAAAATAAGAATATTGGAAGAAAAATGTATAGTCCATATAGGAATTTAGAACAAACTAACAGTCGGAATTAAAAATATAAAAGTTGCGCTTTTTTCCATATACAATTTGAAAATAATTAAAATTCTAAATTAAAAAAAGGAAGATTGCGAAAAGAGTCTAGAGTCCATATAGGAATACATTTGATAAATAACTGAAATTCAAAATAAAAGATAGGGAATATTGGAAGAAGAGTTTAAAGTACATATAGGAATATAATTTAAAAATAAAAAAAATTCAGAATTAAAAATAGAAATATTAGAATACTAGAGTCCATATATGAATTTAGAACTAGCTGAAACTCAGAACGAAAAAAGAAAAGTAAAAGTAGTGTTTAGAGTCCATATATAAATACAATTTAAAAATAACTAAAATTCACAATTATAAAAATAAACAAGATTGGGAGAAGAGTCTAGAGTCCAAATAGGAATACAATTTATAAATAACAGAAATCGAAATTAAAAAATAATAAATATTAGAAAAAAGTCTAGAGTCCATATAAGAATACAATTTGTAAATAACTAAAATTCGTAATTAAAAAAGGAATATTGGAAAAAAAATATATAGTCCTTATATAGGAATACAATTTACAAATAGCGAAAATTCGAAATTAAAACAATAAGGAATATTGAAAGAAGATTTAGAGTCCATATGAAAATACAATTTACAAATAACTGGAATTAAGAAAAAGGAATATTGGAAGATGAGTCTATATTCCATATAGAAGTAAAATTTATAAATAATGGAAATTCGAAATTAAGAAATAAAGAATATTGAAAGAGGAGTAAGGGTCTATATAGAAATCAATTTTAGAAATTACTAAAATTCAAAATTAAAAAATAATTAATAGCTAGCATGTGGTACACTATGAATATCACGCATGGGTTAGTTTGGTCAAGTTAGTACATAATTTAAAATTATGTTTACTATTTTAATATATTTAGTTATAAAATTTGAAAATATTTAAGCTATTATACGAGAAAAAAATATAACGATACTAGCCGTATAATCTGCACGAGCCATCCTGCTAGTTTGGATTATTCGATGAGTTTAAGATTTCAAAAGAAGCTACAAGTGAGAGAATCTATTCTAAACACAGCCATTGAGTCATACATACAGTACATAATAGAAGTACATTCCCCGCCTGCCCTACGTGCATAGAGAGCGAGTAGCATTCCCTTCCATCCGGCTCAATCGCTTGCCCCACTTGAGATCCTTCCTCCTATTCCATGGATCGCTTTGGAGAAAGCTGTTGTTGCCTATTGGACAAACACAACGCAACTGAACAAGTTCACATTAAGAAAAGAAGAGGAATTGAAGCTGGCTGGCTGCTCGTTCCAAGCTCATGATGGCGAGAGGGCCTAGCAGTTTAATGGAGGCGTGTGATTAATGATGGTAATCTACGGCACGGCATGTTTTTGGTTCCAATTGGGGACAGCGGATTAATCTAATCCGGGGGAGGGATGATTGCTGCTGCTGGTCCCAACAGTGGAGCACCCCTGATACGGAGCAGAGCGTGAGGCTCCTGCGCGAAATCCAGTGGGGATGGATCCACCATTCGCGACAACTAACATCGAATCTCAAGCATCGGGTGTGCCGCAAATACCATGCCAACTAAACAAAAATTTTGCACAATCATCTCTGTAGGTGTAGCACTCTAAAATAATGACAGTACTAAGATCCGTTTAGGTGAAGAAAAATGTGGTCAGGACAATGCTAGTATCATACTGTATTTACAATTCCAAGGCTTAATTACTAGCAGTACAATAGTACTGCATAGAAAAGTTCAGACAATTGTTGCCCTGATCAGGAGTCTGAATGCTGCATATACTGCGATATTTTTCTCACTCTTTTACCGCGGTAGTTGGGGGTGGAATCAACCGTTGTGAGGGAGAGGGACCAGGCAGGCAGAAACAGTGGTGCTTACTGTGGTCATAGGATTGAAATGTGCAATTCTGGTGTAAGCCAACCTGAATGCAGCTGCTGCTGCAAGGGGACAGCGCTATCTTACCCCATCAATAATGTAAGTGCAGGGTGCAGGAAAAAGGTTGCAACCATGGCCAAAACTGCAGCAGCTCCTCTCCTCTACGACTCCCTCTTCCTCCTCACATATCACATGGACCACCACCAGCATAACCATCATCATGATCATCCATCCCCTTCTCCATTGCATTGCTCCCACAATTATCATTGTTATCACCTTCCTCACCATGGGATGGAATATTATAGTCTTCCTTCTCTCACACCAAGGAAGAAAGCAAAGCATGGCATTGAGTAGACAACATTCCACTACTAGTGGCATGTAAAAAGAGCTCTATAGCTAAGCACACATCCACTGTCACAGTCACAAAGGCACAAACAACCATTTGGCAACACATTTGCTTTGCACATTGTTCATCTACCATGCATCACCACAACCTTATGGAGCAAGAAGGAAACCTCCACCACCACCTTCCTTCTTGAATTATAAAGCACCATCATCATCTCTTATGAAAAACTATAGATAATTACTATACCTACCTTCGCCTTCAAGGAAGTTGAGTTCTCCTTTAAAAGAAAGGTGAAAACGAGCTAAGTAAGAAAAAGAAAAAGAGAAAAAAAGAGCGATCTAGATGGGACTTATTTCCCATGGTGTATACTGGTTGACTGATCATGACAGCATCTCTCAATCATGATGATGACGATCACCTGTGACCTGATGAGCTTCTTCCTCCTCAACTCCTGGTTGGTTCACTTTGTTGAACAGAACAGAGTGAGCAGCAGCAGGAGGAAGAAATCAACCGGACACTGGAGACCTCACATCACCGAGCAGCTGTTTGGGTTCTCGTCGCTGAAGTAGTTGTAGGGATCGGCATGCGGATGCGGCTGCATTGGGTAATGCATCGGGTACGGCATCGGTGGCCGGCCGTACCCGTACCCCATTGCCGGGTACCCCGCCGGAGCAGCGCCGCCATGGCCGTGGTGGCCGTGGCCGTTCATCATCATCTGTTGCTGCTGCTGCTGCTGCTGCATCAAGGCCATGTACTGCTGCTGCGCCATGGGGTTCCCTACCGCCGCCGCGGCCTGCAGCACCTCCGGCCCGGATGGCATGCCGCCACCACCGCCGCCCTGGTAGAACGCCGCCGGTGGCATGCCCTGCACGGCGCCGGCACCACCGCCCTGTACGCTCCCCATGTGGGGGTGGTGACCCATTGGCATAGTCATGGGCCCGCCGCCCATCTGGCCCATTCCGGGGAAACCGGCACCGCCCCCCATCACGTTCGGCCTCATCATCATGACCTGCTGCTGCGCCGGCATGCCGCCCATCGGGCCACCGACACCGCCGGCCTGGCCGCCGACGCCCTTCTTCCCCTGAGCAGGGTGGTTGCCGCCGCCGTTCGGGGCGCCTCCTCCCCCTTTGCCGTTGTTCGGCTGCCCACCGCCGCCGCCGCCGTTCTTGCCGCCACCCTGGCCGTTACCGCCTCCGCCACCATGGTTCTGCTTGCCACCGGCGTCTTTCTTGCCGCCGGCGTTGTTGGCGTTCCCCTTGATCTGCACGGGGATCTCGTTGCCACCGCCGCCCTTCTTGCCGCCTCCGTTGTTGCCAACCTTCTTGTCGCCGCCACCGCCGGCGTTTGGTGGCGGCATCGCCATCTGCTTCATCATCTTGGGATCGTCGAAGTAGTCCTCGTCGAGGCCTTCGTCGTCGAAATCGTCGTCATCATCAAACTCGTCGAACTCATCATCAAACTCGCTGCCGTCGTCGCCGAAATCATCCTCGGGAGGAAGGTTGAACTTGACGGACTTGGGATCCTTGATCGGCGCGGCCGCCGCGAACGGCGCCATCTTGGCGTCCATGAACTGCGGCAGCTTCAGCCCCTTCATCTGCAGCTGCTGCTGCAGCTGCTGAAGCTGTTGCGGCGTCGGCTGCGGCATCTGCGGCGGCAGCATCATCTTCACGTCTTTGCTGCCGCCTCCACCATTGCCGCCTCCTCCGCCGCCGCCGCCACCACCGCCCTTCTGGCCCTTGCCGCCGACGTCCTTAGGCTGTCCCTTGCCGCCGCCATCCTTGGGCTGGCCCTTGCCGCCACCGCCGTCAAGATGGAGCTTCTGAAACTGGTTGTTCACCGCCGCCACCCCGACCTTGGAACCCCATAGCTCTGCCGGCTTGCCGGCCTTGTTGAGCTTCTTTATAATGGTGGCCGGATCCACCAGGCCGGACACCGTCACCTTCCCCTGCTCAGCGTCGATGCTGGTCTGGTACACACCTGCAGAGATAAATCCAATGAGCGGTTTCACTCAGAAACAGGAGTAAAAATCACCCAGAAAATTAAACAACCATAAAACTAAAAGCAATTTGCTCATAAAAAATAATCTCTCGTTTTCTGTTACCTTCAATCTTGTGGAGGATCTTCTTGACCTTCTTCTGGCACCCATCACAGTGGATGTTCACTTTCAGCACACAAGTCTGGGAATTTGGGAGGAACAGAGAACACAGGTTTACCAAAACAGCAAAAACAGAGGCGTTTTCGAAGAAAACATAGCAGGAGACATGGGAGGAACACCCAGGTGAATGAAAAAGAAAAGCTAGCTGCCCTGTCTACCTTCTGATGAAAATGGCAGCAAAAACAAGGAGAAAAACAGAATGTCTGTATCATGGTTTTGAGTTGAGAAGAAGCAAAAAACTGACCTGAATCTTGAGGACTTCCTCCTTACTCATCCCTGACCACCTCAAGTGCGGCGCCCCCCACCAACACAAGCACAAGAGGAGGCCTCCTCACAGATCTGGTACATAGAGTCCTCAAATCAGGGACAGAGCAACAACAACAAGAAGGCAGCAGCAACCAGCAAACATTGCCCCCTCTGAAGAAAATCTCTCAGAGATGGAGAAGGTATGATGAGCAAAACAGAGAAGAAAAATGCCTTCTTGCTGAAGATAAGTTAATGGCCGCCAATATAAATATCTCTTCCTTCACACACAAAGAGTTAGTGCTATGGAGAGAGAGAGAAACATATGGGCTTATTAGAGTTTGCGTGTTTGCAGAAAACCAAGAAGCCGGTGGTCCAGAGAAGGAGGAAGAGGAGGAGGGAGGAGGAAGAAGAGAGCTTAATATAAACACAGGCACCACCATCTCCTCTTACCCTTTTGTATTTGCTTTCGCCTTCGGCACTGCAGCCTTGCCTGGAAGAAGGCCTTTCTCTTTGCACCCTCCACGGATTGTGAAGGAAGGAAGCCTGGGGCTCTTGCAAAAGACTTGAAGAGAAGAGAGAATTAAATACCACTTTGTCACTTGTCAGTAAGTACAGGGAGATGTTCAACATGTGAGGTGCTCAGATGTTTACGCCGAGCTTGCAAGGTCGGTTTTTTCTTGCTTTTTTGAAAAAGTGTCCAGGAAATCATGTTTTTCTGCAAATTTCATATTAGCCCCTCTAACCTCTGTATCTTGCAGTTGGACTGTGACTGCAGCGTCTTGGTCTTAATGGTTCCAAGAGGTGTTTGGTTACGATAGTTTACCACATCTAAGATTAGGTAGATTTGAACACATTTTCAGCTGTTTGGTTGTAGCCACAAATTTTCTTTTCCAACAATCAGGTCCTACATGTCATTGACTCAAGGAAGTGTGATAAGATTCTCTAAACTTGTCAAGATGTGTCCAACAATTCGATCACCTCAACTTAATCCAGTGTGGTAATATTTGTTAGCAAATGATGATTAAGTATGGCTATAAACTAAACACACCCTTACATTCAGCTGTTCATCCGCTTAAAAAAAAGAAAGATATTTTTGACGGGTTCTCATAAGACTTAGTGAAAATTTAGCAAATTGTACGTAGGACGACACCGACGTATGAAAATATGTTTCATGCAAAAATAAGATTTTACGTGAAAAAACCATGCAATCATTCAAACCATCCGTGCACGAGTGCTTGTCCTACTCGGTCGTCATGTATTCCATACACTACATTTGTGGGTTGTGTAACAAGAGTCGTACGACGTCCATACAACCGACATATAAGGAAGCTTTTAATGGTTCAATTGTAAACGAGTAGTCTTGGTCGTAACGTATTCCATGTACTCCAATCTGTTGCAGTCAGTGTGATGAGAGCATTAGGACATCCGTAGAACCGACAAACAAGGAAGTTTTAACTACTTGCAAACGATTCAAAACGATGTATATTCTTCAACGTACATTGCAATGGTCGTACAACAAGATATACATTTTATTTTTGTCGCATATCACATTTATTTAACGATGTAGACGTTAGATGCTTGACCTTACAAGCTATATTTTCGGTTACATACGACAACGGATAGTCAGCTTCACGAACTCAATAAATCTGTTTATGTCAAGAACAGAAGAAATAGGTATATCAAGGCACCAGGTAGTACAAAATAAGAATAATAACTACACGGCATATTTACAGGGGGAAGTATCCTCAATCAGAATTACACACTTACGAAGGGGCTAATGTGCAAAAGGAGATGAGAAGGGGGTTCACTGTGCTCATCGCGCCCCGGTCAATCATGTAACGCACGCAGCTTTGGGCATCGTCAGGCAATGTGGTCCGTCCGTAGACGCGCCGCGGCCACGCCATCTCATCTCGATATCTCCCTTGGCTGCGCCATGGCGTGGGCGGCGCGCGCGCACCCGCGCGAGACGATGGCAACGCGAGGCGCGCGCGCGGCCGCGGTCACGCCATCCTCGCGCTAGCTAGCGTGGCGCGGCAGAGGCAGAGGCAGCGCGAGGCGATGCATGCATCCCCATGTCTGTGTGTCAGAGGAGGGTGGTGAGCACAATAACTGCTCAGGCTTATTGATGACGCCCTTTAACTTGGCCTTTGCCTCTGCACTGCACCTGCATGCGTTTCCCCCCTGAATTGTTTTTTTTTTTTTGGTCTACTCTTCCCTTCGGTTACTGTCTTTTACTCGTACTCCCTCTCTTTTCAATTTTTTTTTTGTTTCTACGCACTCGTCTCTCCGAAAAGGAAGAAGAGAAAGAAACGGACGGGAGAGGCTTGGTCACGCTGACCTCGCGCGGTGTGACGGATGGAAGGACGGTTCACGGTTCATGCGCAGAATTGCAGGGCATTGCAGTTCAGTTGTTGTAGTGGCCGATCGCGTGCGTTCGTTTGGATATGTGTATCCATCGATTCGACGGCGATCTCTCGTGGTTTGACGTTGCTGACGGGCGATGGGTGACAGTTTGCGTGTCTCTGTCGCAGCTCCTGCTCCTGCATGACATGGCACTGTTGCAGTGCACTTCACTGTTCACTCGTTAAAACACAGCACATCCAGCGTTCGATCCATCATCGACGTGCTCAACCTGGAAACAGTTCGGTTAATTCAGAGGGATTGGCAGGCACAAATCTGTGCTTCATAAATTCGTTAAATCTTTGGAGATACTCAATATATTTTACATTTCAAGCGAACAATTAAACCAAGATATGTGCAGTTTAGCTGAAGATATGATTGCATCATCGTCATCATCGCGAGCAAATCGAGGTTGTAGATTTGTTCGTATATGCACTCTCATCTTTGACGAAGAGAGGCGCCGCACCAGCCATGTATGCACGCTGTATTAGTGCTGGATCAAGCTAGACTGATGTCAAGTAGTTCACGCACCTTCACGGTTTGTATCACACTAGCTAGCCAATTTTGAACTTCAGTTTCTTGCGAAATTTGCTGTCATCCACTCATCCATCCATCCGATCCATGGGATCGATGCAGTGACCTGTATACATGGGAAACTCGCGTATATGGATGCATGTATCTGATCGATGAATTTCTTTGTATGCATTTGCTATCTTTGTTGCATGCAGTCTTAATGCCATGTCTGCTACTTGATTGCTAAGTTTGCTACTGCAAGAGGACAAGGAAGTAGTCGACATATATACACGTACTTGAATTTGTACTCACATGCAGTAGTAATTGCCCATCTCTCGCATTCAGGCGTGCTACTGTACAATCACACCCTGCCGTAGTACTGCATCCGTGTGACTCTCCACTACGGTGTATTTGTTCTCTCTCCCATATGAAAACAAGAGGCTTTACATTGACGCACTCGCAATAAATTGGCTTGACGTATTTTGCAGCTGTGCTCGCGTTAACTTATCTCCATAAAATTCCAAGAGCCAAACAGAAAAAAAAGATTCCACAGCAGGCCCAGGTTCGTTCTTGCGTGCCTTGTTAGTGAAGATGATTTGGGAAGATGTAGATGGCACCTCGCAGTTTTTTTTGGTGAAACTATGAAAGAGATCGATTCATGGCTACTGTGCTGGGAACAAGTTCCTCTGACGTGATGTGGATCGTTCCTCTCACATGATGTTCTCTGACATGGATTGCTGATATGTGGATCTATAAGCTCGAGGTTCACATATCAATCATTTAAATTCCGAAGATAGTAGTAAGTTAGAGCTCCATTGGTTATCCTAATATACCAAAGCTAAAGTCAAAACCAAAATTTGATTTCTTTTTACTTAATTTTGAAGTTGATTTTAAGATATTTCGAATGTAGTTATTTTAGTATTGTTTTTAAGTTGTTAATAGCACATATAAAAATTTCACTTATAAATTAATATGCATTTTCTGATAAACTGTTATACGGAGTAGTTTATTAGAAGATATGGATACAACCGATGAGTACCTTACATAATCTGGTTTTCTTTGCTGGGGCTGGACGGACGGCGTCAACCCGTGGGCCACCTTGCGCGCCCTAGCAAACGTTAGCTACCTTGTAGAGAGGTCAATAGTGATCGACTTTTGCAGGAGAAATTTTCGTGGAGATGCATGCATGGGCCGGATGGATTAGTTGGTGTAGGAAAAGGGGTACAGAAGAGGCCAGAATGTGACCTTTTTTTTTTATTTTTTGCGAACGCTGACCCATTTTTTGTTGGGATCGACTTGAGGAGGAACGCGTTGCATGCATGCATTTTAAATTTGGTGGTGTTTGCCTGCTTAGCTAGCTGAGCCTGCAGGGCCACCCACCACCACGCATGCATGAATCAGTCGGTGTGACATGGTTTTGATGGATCATATGCTTGTCCTAATGTGTGTGCCATATTGCATATGGCAAACTTATACATCACTGCAGTTTAATTTGCAAAACCGGCATGTATAAGTTCCGAACTCTCTGCAACAGAATTAGCTGGACTGAATATGATCATGACTTGGCTAATTCGGACAGGTAGGGAAAGCAAAGGTACATATATATGATGGAGGCTGGCCTTGCACTTCCCAGTGACAGCAAACTGAACTCACAAGGCAACAGTCTACACATTGGAGCAACTGGCCGGTCGATCGTCAACAAGATCGGAACTACTCCTACGTTGGACTCTGACGTACGCTACGGAATTGAAGCAAAGATCGAGGTTACTTGTCCTATACACGCTTGGCAAATGGCCTGCATGCAAATGGTTATAGTATATGTACTACTAGTAGTAGGACATCGGATACCGACGTGTTCGTAGAAAATGCGACATACGTACATGCATGTCGGCACGTCTGGTTCATTCATGAGAGGCCATGTTGATTAATTATGAAACGTTGGAAAGCTTTGATTGTTGCTGCCTAGCTGGTTCATCAATTTGTAGCGATCGATGGCGTTTGAGATCATTAATTCTTTCAAGCTAGCTAGCCATCGGTGTTTTGGCTACTTTTGTGCGCCCATCAGCTGATGTAAACTTGCGATGTATAAGTTGTCTAGATTCAGCATGCATGGGAATCAGAATGGACATTCCAGAGGACGACTCCGATCAATCGATCGGCATAGTACTGAGAAAGATGTGATTACCTACTGCTCAATATTATTAACCATGCATGTTAATTACTCCTAGCTACGTACGTACCCGGCCCGGCCTTTTGCAAACCACGGTGATAAATTCTTGTGCGTAGTAACATTAATGTTTGAATGTTGAAATTTCTTTGCTTGGACGTTAAAACAACACACCGAGAGGTGAGAGAGCTAGCATATCTTAATAGGTGAAAGCAATAAGCTTTTTACAAAGAAAATGAACCACATAACCGGAACTGTAAGAGCTGTCAGATGCAATTGGAAAAAAAATATAGACCGTTGGATCATATACAAGAATGTAAGAATGGTATACGTTAGACCAATCACGGGAGACTCATATATAAGAGTGAAATCTATTAGACCAATCGGGAACCTTCTGAACCAAAGGCCCCTTAGCAGATAACTCACTTTCCTAATCAAAATAGGCTAGTCAAAAAAATACATAATTTTAATAAACATAATACTACACAATACACACATGTAGATGGAAACCATCAGAAGCTCATCTCAATGGCCTACAATGGTTGAGCCCCATCCACCTTAGTGCCAATTTTTTTACTCCTACCTCAAAATATGTATACTTAATATTTAAAATTTGTCCTAAATAAAATATATACAAATACTTCTAACTACAACCATTTTCTATTTGATTTCTTCATCTATTTCTTTATCTCAATCAATCGTAACCTTCACCCTTTATGTCAAAAAATAAAAATAAAACATAACCTTCTTCTTTAATTTTTTGGTAAAATTGATAAATATGTAAATACATTCAATTTGTTACCAAACAATGCGTTTAGTTTGTTACCAAACATTGGTAATGCCTAAAAATTTTTGGCAATAACACATTTAATCTATCCTACCTAAATTTAACAATATTGTTAGCTTGTCAAAATTTTGGTATTGTCATTGCCAAATTTTAGAAAGATTTATTTTGTTAACAATCTAAACATGCCCTTATTGCCCTCTCTTTATCGCTTCATTTTTTTTAAAGGTAACTACTCTATATGTCTACATATACAAGCATTACAAATATTTGAAATTTATCCACAAATATAAAAAATTATAGAGTATTACTTGCCCCTTCAATTTCATCTTCCATTCAAATTTCATTTCATCTTACTCTACACTATTTTCTCAACTCCAACCATTTCTTACTAAAATGGTATAAAAGCCTTTTATACTCGAATACAATCTTTGTTAAACAATATTAGAAATCCTTATATTCTAGAATGAACAGATTACTCTCATGAAACCTATATGATAATTATCAAGATCAATCGTCAATTCCTATACGCAGATTATGTCAGTGCTTAGAGTCGCACGAAGCGCGACCGTGTGGCTAGTATATAATTAAATCGACACAATACGTTCGAAACACATCTATATATTCCTTAATTAATGAATGACTTAATTCATCGATCAGGATTAAAGACCCGTAGTTGTACCTTCTAAGCATTGCTAAAGCAAAATCAAAGACCATGACGCTTATCCGAACCCAGCACGTGATTTGACAAAGAGAGAATCCCCTATCTCGCGAACGTGAATGCTTGCGAAATGGTCCTTCGGTAAATGACGAGATTTGAGATGACTTGCAGTCATCAGTAAGCACATCATCATTTGCAGTAGTACAAACGCTTCAACTGTACTGTCTTCTTAGATGGCACTCTAAGATAGATCTGTTTCTTTTTTCAGAGAATCTATATTAACATATTAAAATAATAGAAAAAATAGCCTCCACGTTCGCTCACACGATCTAGATATTCTCATATTAATCGGAGAAAAAGAAAAACAAATTCTATATAGAAATACAATTTATAAATAGCTGAAATTCGGAATTAAAACAAAGAATATTGGAAGAGTAGACTATAGTCCTTATCGGTGTACAATTTAGAACTAACAGAAATTCGGAATAAAAAATAAGAAAAATTAAAATTAGGTTAGAGTCTATATAGAATACAATTTAGAAATAACTAAAATTCAGAATTAGAAAAATATTGAAAGAAGAGTATAGGGTCCATATACAAATACAATTTAGAAATAACTGAATTCGGAATTAAAAAATAAAGAATATTAGAAGAAGAGTATATAGTCTATATAGAAATACAATTAAGAAATAATAGAAATTCGAAATTAAAAATAAGGAATATTAGAATAAGAATATAGTGTCCATATAGGAATTTAGAATTAACTAAAATTCGGAATAAAAGTAATAAAATTAAAAGTGGAGTAGAGTTCATATAGAAATACAATTTACAAATAACTAAAATTCGAAATTAGAAAAAAGGGAACAAGAGTCTAGAGCCCTTTGAAATTAAAAAATAAAGAATATTAAAAGATGAGTTTAGAGTCCACATAGAAGTACCATTATAAATAACGAAAATTCAGAATAAAAAATAAATAATATTGGAAGAAGAATCTAGAGTCCATATAGAAATACAATTTACAAATAACGAAAATTCGGAATTAAAAAAAAAGGAATATCGCAAGATGAGATCTAGAGTCCATATAGGAATATAATTTAGAAATAACTAAAATTTAATATAAAAATAATTAATAACTATCACGTATATACAATATAGTATGAATATTACACATTGGTAGTTTGGTAAAGTTAGTATAAAATTTAAAATCATGTTATCATTTTAATATATTTTAATAATAATTTGAGAATATATATATACTATTATATAAGAGAAAATATAATGATGCTAGCCGCGCAATCTACGCGGACCACCATGCTAGTTTGGTTTAATTTAGAGCAACTCCAACAGAAACCTTATATATGGCCACATAGTCAAATTTGGAGATTCTAAGTCCAAAACCCACCTTTATTAGTGAACTATCAAATCCACTCCCGGATTATGTGTTTCACTTATTGGGTTTTCGCTCTCTTTTAGGCTCTTTTAAAAGACGCTAAAATTTTACTATCTCCGTTTCATATTATAAGTCGTTTAACATTTTCCTAGTCAAATTTCTTTAAATTTGATTAAGTTTATATAAAAATATATTAGTATTTTTAGCTCAAGATAAACATATTATCAAAATATGTTCAATGTTAAATTAAATGAAACTATTTTGATATTTTAAATGTTACTAATTTTTTCTATAAACTTAATAAAATTTAATAAAATTTTATTAGAAAAAAATTAAATGATTTATAATATAATATGAAATAAGGGTACAAAATATCGACCAATGAACTAGTTCATCTCCTCCCCCACAAGATTCTCTAAATTTCCAACCTGCCGAAGGAGGCGACGAACGATTTTCCTCTTGCGATTTGGAATGATTTGATTTGACGTGTAATAATGGAAGCAGATGATTGTTCATGGGCATCTAGCAGGGGGCCCTGGACCAGCTGCTACGCTGCCATTTGATCGGCCGGCTTGGTCGCGCGTTGCTGTTGATTAGGCCCGTGGCCTCCTCGCTTGCTTGGGCCACAGTACTCCGAACGGAATAAGTTCACGTAAGATCTCTTACCTCGTCAACTAATCCGATTTTTGAACTTCAATCGAAAAATTAGATACAATATACTACTTAACTTATTTTATATCGGTTTTAATAATTAAAATATCCATTATATCTTGTTTTTAATGAAGGATGAAAATCAGAGATTTGTTATAAGTTAAAGAATCTCACATAAACTTATTCCGCTCCGGACTGATGAGCGTCGTCTGGTCTTGTCGTCATGGGCCCCAGGGACCACGCGTATGTACGAACAATAACACGATACATACGCGGCGGGACATCAAATTATGTTTCCTGATTCCGAGTGTATATACGTACGTACGTAGGTGTGGGCCTCAACAAACAGCAGTACGGTTCCTGTGTACAGTATCACACCTGTATTTGCACTACTGCAATCTGAGCACAGCTGGGAACAGCGTGTGATTCGGTCATATACTAATTAAGGGCACCAACCAAAACCATTTGATGTGATCATGATGATGATGGTGATCATGTTTCATACGTGTGAGATTAACTGATCAATGGCTTGTTAAGAAGGTAGGTCCGGTGGTGTTTGAGATATATGAAATAAAGATTAAGTCAGCACACGTAAAATAAGAAAGCTATTAGTGTATATATATATATATATGATTGCTTGAGTTTTTATTATTACTAGTAAAAGTGTCTGTACGTTGCAACGGGAAAAACTGAAATTGCAATAAATATTAAATGATTAGGGTTCAATTTCCATGGTTTGAGCCATTTAAAAACACATATTCGGACCTGGCAAGCAGGGAAGGCAATGGGTCGGGTTGGACACGAGTAGAGCAAAACCATACTCGACCCTGCCCACCCGAACACTGCCCGATAGAGTTAGCGTGCAAAACTCCATGCTTATACCCATACCCGACGGGCACGGGTATGCCCGGTGGATATCTAGTGGGCATGCCTTCTGCTTGCAATCACCGGCTCGCCACCACCGACCGCCATCGCCGGCTCACCGTTCTCGGTGGTCATCGCCCTCAGTCATCATCGCCGGCTTATCGTCCTCGGTCACCGTTGCCGGCTCGTCACTACTGGTCGCTGTCGCTGGCTCACTGCCCTCCTTGTCGTCGCCCTGAGCCGTCATCGTCAGCTCATTGCCGCCCTAAGCCACTGTCGTTGCCACACTCTTGTATTCGTAAGGATGCATAGTAGCCTTCAAAGTCATCGTGGCCCTGAGTCACCGCCGCCGTTGACCTGTGAGGCTATGACACCATCTTGTGGCGCCACTCCCTATCATCGCCTGCCCGCACCGTCTCCTGCTTGGGTCGCCACCGTCGTCACCGGCCCGCGTCACCGTCGCCGGCCTGCGTTGCTGCCGCCATGGGGATATGGATAGGAGAGGGGAGTGGGGAATATTTTAGTTAGGGTTTCTATTAGTTGAGCATATATATGTCAATGGTTAGTGGGCCAAATGGGCCATGAGAAAGGGGTATGAGGATTAAGAAAAAAGGCCTACCAATCGAAAAAAGCCCAAACTAAAAGGCCTACCACCTCCCACCATCCTCCTCTCCTCAATATTTCAGGCCTATTGGTTCAATAACAAAAAAAGCCCAAAATCTAATTAACCCTATCTCCTCCCTCCCCTCCCATTCCCAACTCCCCCATCCAACCGCCACCGCCAGGAGACCGATGCACCACACCACTGGCGCTGTCGCCCTGCACCTGTACCCACCGGCCGCCACCCGTCGCGTCGTCACTGCGTGCCCGCCGCCCGTGTCGGCACGTCACGCCGTCCCCGAGCTCGACTCCGCATCATGGAGTCACGCCGTCGGCCATTGCCGCGTGCCTGCGTCGCGGCGTCGGAGCGCCTCGCCGCCTCGGGCCCCCGGCCCCTCCCTGCACCGCCCGACGACGGTCGGCGGTCCACGCCACGGCCTATGGCAGCACGCCTCGTCGGCTCGTTGCCTCTGGAGTGCAGTACTCCACCTTTCAGACGAAGCTCGAAGGACGAAGGTAACTCTTCCCCTCATCAGCTCATCCCCTGTTCGACTGCCTTGCCCGTAGATAGTTAGGAATTCATGATTCATGGTTGAACAATTGAACTTTGAAACCTGTGATTCATTGATTTGTGAAGCTTTGTAGGATTGTAGCAAATTTTTATTACTTATCAGTGCACATATTCAGCAGAGTTAGCATGGTTATTGGTTAGTACTTAAATTGGAAGACCATATTGTTGTTTTGTAGGTTTGAAACATGAAGAAAAATACTCCCACCGTTAATTTAAAGACTCTAAATTTGATATGTTTTGTAGTTAATAGTTTAGTATTGTACTCTGATATGCACAACACATTCAATTTATGGTCAATTATATGAATCGATGACTCTATATAATCATACTTATACCGTTATATACAATTGTTAGACTATGGGTTGGAAAATTTTTTTTATCTCTTCCAATTTCGAATACCCAAGTTGAAGATCCTGGGCCCGCCCATGGGTTACCCGTGGGCAAAAACCAATACCCATCTGTTGCCTGCTATGTTCTCGGGGTCTCGACCGGGCGTGCCCACGGGAAAAATATTACACTCATGCTCGCACGGATACCTGGACCCGCGGGCAAGATTGCCATCCCTACTGGGAAGTAATCTTGGTGTTTGTACTATCGTAGTTTATCCATAAAATAATGTTTCTCGTTTCACCATAATTTGCGGAAGGAACCATACATTGCAATAACAAAAACAAAACCAGATGCTATATAGGAATGGAAGCAGAATCCTATATATCTGTAAAGTTGATCCCCACTAACTGTAGTTAATACTATTTCTCTCTTCTCTCATTAAGCCATCTCACTCTAATTGTTTCCACCCCTTGGATGATTGATTTATGGTTCAAATTATCTCCATTCTTTTATTCTCTTATGGAGTCATATCACCTTTGTTTTACTTTTGGATCATTAATCTATATAATCTCCCTTCCTTTTTTTTTTGTTATTGAGCCACATCACCTTAGTTTTTCTATATATCTATAAAGTTCATTCCCACTAAGTGTAGTTAATGTTATTTCTCTCTTCTTTCATTAAGCTACATCACTCTAATTGTTTTTAAGCCCTTGGATGATTGATTTATGGTTCAAATCATTTCCATTCTTTTCTTCTCTTATGAAGTCATACTACCTTAGTTTTGCCTTTAGATGATTAATCTATATTACATCCCTTCCTTTTCTTTTGTTATTGAGCCACATCATCCTAGTTTTGCTTTTGGATGATTTAAAATTGTTATAAACCATATCATCTTAATTATTTATAATTTTTTCAGTGGTCAATCAAAGATGAAAATTATATAAAGTAAATAAAGTTATGTCATCTAACTATTTTAAATATTATTTATACTATTATTATGTAGAACTCCTGCAGCAACACGCGGGGTTTCATCTAGTACATATAGGAAGCGTGTTTTGGAAGGGGGTGTCACCGGGAACATTTTTTAAGTGAAAATCATAACAAAAAAAATAAGGCATTTTGTTTTATCCAAAATCATATATTCAGATATAAAGTTAGATCATAGTAAAAAAGAGTAACGCAAACACCAATATTTAACTTCAACAACTATATATATAGTGGAGACATAAAACTTCATGCTAAAAGTTCCCGCGGTTATACAATAAAATTTCCATTTATTTTGGTAGGCAAGCAAGGAGGCATCATCTCCTGGACTTGCAATAGACAAAGAATACTCTTCTCTTCACTTTGAGCTTTGACTGTAAACGGGTTCAGTCTCACACTCCTGTTGAGGCGCCGCTGTTGTTAGGAATCGTAAAAAACAATAAAGGCCAAGAGGATGCGCTGGCTGCAGCTTATTCACATTCCATATCTCGCTGAGCAGCCGTATCTACTCGAGGTCTAGAACTCATCCGCTCGAAGCATCTTCTTCACTCCATCTCAAAGTGCAAAAAGGGACAACCTTCAGCAGAAAAACTTCCCAGCCTGCTATGCCTCTATCACTGTTGCTGAAGCGGATTAGGGCCGAAGCCCTGATCCGACGAAAATTCGCCGACGTCAATCGTCTGCATCCCCTCAAATTCGAGGAGTCCTCACCATGTCAAACACTTCGTTTCCCCTCTTCATCCTCAGTTAGACCTCCACTGGAGCTCGTTCTTAAGACCCTCGGCTGCTGCCTATGCTTATACTTTGTTCTAGCCGCTATCAGGCCGTATGCCGCTCCCATCCACCTCCGTTCAAGCCGATGCTACCATGAGATTCATCTCACCTCCGTGTTCTCCAACCGCTCGCCAACACTGTGCTAAGTGGCCGGACCACCGCAGCCAAGGCCGCCGTCGCTGACCTTGGCCTGCGCTTGGAGCCGCCATCTCAAGCCCAGCCTTGCCACCTTCGGCATCCCAAGCCTCACTGGAGCTCCCACAATCCGCGCCGTGCATGGTGTCTCGTAGTGCGATAGAACGCAATCTCCCGGAGTTACACGCAGGAAGACTCTAGACACACTACAGACAATTGAGGACGTGAATCGTGAGATGAGCAGGGCGGCTGTTCTCCCGCGTTTTGGAGCTGCGCGACGATTCAAGGAATGCACGCACGGACGATGATGACTGCTGGTAGCCGATTTGGGAGCTTGCGGACTCCGGCGTCCGGGAGGGGCGCTTGCCGCTTGGGTTGCGTACGTGCACAAAACGATCTCGTCCGGGAGGCGAGAGGGGCGTCTGAGACCGATAGATATGCAAAACGATCTCGTCTCCCATCATTCGCCTAATCGGGCTCGTATAGATCACAAGGGCGGGACGGAGAAAGGAGTGGGCGGTGGTGGTGCACAAGCAGGACGACGGGTGAAATCAGAATCGGGGCGCACGGACGCAACACGCGGTTGTGCACGGGAATTAGGCCAGCAATCGGACAAACCACGACATACGGAAACTTTTGGCAAAAACATCTTAAATTTTTGTAAGGGATTTGCTAGAAAACTTTCGTAAGTTTTTTTACCCTAAAACTTTTAGATTAGTGACCATCGGATCGCTTTAAGATTTATGCATGAAGAGGAAAAAATAATAGAAAGAAATTTTTACACGTATCATGCGTAAGATCTCAGTGCTATCCAACTAAAATATTATTGAAAATAAGTTTTAATAAGTTATATCGTAATTACAGTGCAGTTACAATGTTATTATACTTCAATTATACTATAGTTAAATCTGAATTTTTTTTAAAAAAATTACGATAGATTTTTTAGATACTCCATTTTTATAATAGGTAAAAATAAACATAAAAAATAAATTTATTTATATTTTAAAATAACTTATATATATAAAGTTTTAAACAACATACCATTTAGCGTTTGAAAAACGTGCTAATGAAAATTGAAGTAAAATCTAGTACCGTACATCTTAATAAGAGAAGAGCAGGGCGGCAGATTAATAGATCGAGTGACACCAGTAACAGCACAGAATACCACAGTTAATATATACATGCGCTTGATTAATTTGAGTCTGCACAAATAGAATAACAATCAACACCAAACCTGTACGTACATGCGTTTAAATGTTTAATTGGAGTAGTAAGTAGTCGTGAAATAACGAGAGTGTTGCACATGACAATAACGTTCAGATCAATTTTCTCCAAAAAAAAAACGTGCAGATCAATAGATCATCCAGATCGATCATGAGCTGTCTGGAGTCTGGACAGAAACTATACTACTCCTAGCTGTACTAGTGTGTACTACCTGTTAGTACTGGACTACTACAGGGTAGTGTACTGGTGTACATGGTGAGAGCGGCCGATCAGCGTCGATGTATATGGGCATCATGCATGCTTTGGCAGTTATGGCTGGTTCCCATTTAACTCAACGACTCATCGCTCGGTCCGGATCGCAAGCAACGCGGCCACCGCGGGATGCTGCCGATGGCAAATATCACTAGTAAAAAACGACTTTACTGTACATACCCTCTTTATTACAGATGGATCGTAACTTCTGCAAAAATCATCCTTCATTTTCATGTGCGGATCCTTAAGAAAACCACACGAAAAAATTAATTTTCACAAACGGATCTCTTAAGTGGACCGCACATAAAAATAAACCTATTTTCGCAGGCGAACCTCTTAGGTAGACCGCACGTAAAAAATACAGATTTTTTTATCCCATCCCTCTCACTTTTCCCTCTTACACCTTCAAATTTTTCGCCTCCTCTCTCTCTTCCTTTCCTTTTTGTTCACTCCCCTCTCTCTCTTTCTCACCTCTCTCTGCCTTTCCTCTCCTCTTTCCCCTCAGAGAGCGTGGCACGCGGGTCGCGTGGGGCGCGAAGGTGGCCGGCTCGGCGCTGTCGTCGACGAGGCGGCAGCCGGGAGTGGGCAGGAGGTGACGCGGTGGCTGGCGACTGGAGGAGGCGCCGCGGCGGCGGCTGGCGACCAGGAGGCGGCGCGGCGGCTAGCGATCGACGGCCGTGCGCGTGACGACCAGATCTGCATCGCCATCGCCGCCGACGAGGAGGAGGAGGTGGCCGGGGGCGGCGGCCGCCGCCGACGACGACGAGGAGGCAGTCGGGAGCGGCGCTGCCCTCCCCATGCACGGCAGGCGGCGGATCAAGTGGTGGGGGATGCGGGCGGCGACGAATCTGGCGGTGGTGAGGCATGGCGGCCGTCACCCGCGTGGACGCCTGCCGGATTCGCGCCACCCCGGCCGCCACCGACGATGAGGAGACGACGTCGGCCCTGCGCGCACGCACGCTAGTCGGATCCATGCAGCCCCCGCCGACGATGACGCGGAGGCGACGGTGGCCGGGAGCGGCACTGCCGACTCCGAGCGCACGCGCGCCGACCGGATCCGCGCCACTACCGCCGGATCCTAGGGTTTCTTTTTTCTAAATTTTTATTTTTTTTTTGAAAATCCGATTATCCCGTGCGGTCCACTTAACCCAACCGCACGGGAAGACGGATTTTTCGGTGCGTTTGGGCTGCCCGCATGCGAAAATATTTATTTTCGCAAACACCTGGTGCAGACGGGTAAGATCTCCGCACGGAAAAACTTTTTTTTTTGCACGGAAAAATATTTTTCGTAGTAGTGTATGCTCCTCGATCGGGTCCGGAAATCCACGCGGATCAATCCTGACGTGAAACTCAATTGGATTAATTGCATAAAAATGCCTGAACAGAACAACCAAACCCGATCTCGATCTACTATTCGCAAAGGCCTGTACACTAGGAACAGTAGTGCAGGATCACGTACGTACGCACGCCGGCCGGCCGGCCGGCCTTTGTTGTTGTTGTTCGTGCGCCCTGGCAGTCAATGGATGGGGTGTGGCACGCGCACGTAGCCGTAGGCGTCCGTCGTGCAACCGCGGCAACATCCCGTGACTCGCGATCGAGCGTGTCACGGTGTCAGTAGTTAATTAACGATCTACTTCCTGTGACTCTGTGATCACTGCAACTTGCGTTTGCGCGCCGCGTACCATCCCAACGTCCGTATGTATATAGTACTGGACTACACAGGCTGTGCTAGCTGCTGCCAATGCAGCTAGTAGGAGTAGTAGTACAGTACTGTACGTCAATGCCCGTCATGCTCCTGCAGCAGCTGGGTCGCATGGCTTGCGTGCCGCTCAAACACGATCGTACTGTTCGTGCGTGTGTGCACCGTGGAATGGCTCGCGGGCCGTACGTACTACGTGACACGCGCATGCGTAGCTGCATCTACTGCATGTGTAGTAGGCTATCCGCTCGCCTAGATACGCGGTGCGGCGAGGCCAGCGCGCGGGAGTAGCGGCCGCGTGCACGGCTGGTCTCTTGCGGCCGGCGCCTCGACAGGAAAAGACCGGAACCAACGGGGGACAAAGGACGAACCCGCGGCTTGCTCGCTGACGATAGGCTCGTCGTAGCAATTCCTGCCATCTTTCGCTGCCGGCCATAGCCACCGGCCAGACCGGCCAGTCAGTCACCTACTCACCTAGGCCTGCCTATATTGCAGAATGGGAATCGTCGTCCTGTACTCCGGTTCCCACGTCGTCCTATAGTTTGTGCAGACTATTTAATTCATCCATGGACACACAAACCATGGTGATCAAGTATAAATATGATCTTTGTAGCCATTTTGGTGCTTGTATAAAAGAAACCATGATATATCCAAACAAATTTTATGAATCACTTAGATAAACATAAACATAATATTTATTTATATCGATAATTATAGAAATACATGATATGACATAATAAATCAGAATTTAATTACTCATGTAGGTCTAATTTTCCCTTTGCCCATAACGATGCTATATATGCTCTACTAAATCCTTCTTGAGTTGCTTATGTGTCGTGCGAGCACGGATAGCAGAGTTTCTATTAGGTACCTCTAAAAACATAGGTTAGGATTATCACTTGTATTCACTTCCGGTGGTAGGACAATTGTTCCGCTTGGATTTTCATTCAAATCCAATGGAATTCTAACGGACTCTTTTTCATCTTCAACAATCATATTATGAAGGATAACACATGCTTCCATTATATTGACAATATCGTCTCGCTTCCACATCCGTGGTGGACGATTGACAATATCGAAACGGGATTGCAACACTCCAAATGCACATTCCACATCCTTCCTTGCCCCTTCTTGATGTCGTGCATATAACTTGTGTTTTTCCGTTTGAGGCGATGATATTGACTTCACAAATGCTGCCCACTCCGGATATATTCCGTCGGCAAGATAATACCCCGTATCATATTGCGTTCCATTTACATTGTATTGCACTCTTGGAGCTTCTCTTTTTATCGCATCAATGAATAGTGGTGACTTATTTAACACATTGATATCATTATACGATTCGGCGGTACCAAAAAATGTATGCCATATACGAAGATCACGTG
The DNA here is from genome assembly GCA_000573905.2 of Oryza punctata. Classification (NCBI taxonomy): domain Eukaryota; kingdom Viridiplantae; phylum Streptophyta; class Magnoliopsida; order Poales; family Poaceae; genus Oryza; species Oryza punctata. The sequence goes on along the minus strand of CM002499.2, from coordinate 2,295,113 downwards.
AAGCTACCGCTTCAAGGATCATAGTAGGGACACCTTTATCACCACGAGTAAACATACCTGCCCAACCTTTTGGACAATTTTTCCATTGCCAATGCATACAATCAATGCTTCCTATCATACATGGGAACCCGCGAGATTCATTCTGTTGTAGGATTTTTTCTAGTTCATCGCTTCTCGGAGGACGGAGGTACTCTCCACCAAAACATTCAATCACCCCCACGGCAAATTTTCCTAAGCACTCCAAAGATGTGCTTGCAGCAATCTTCAATACCTCGTCAAGTTGATCAGCCGGCGTGCCATATCCTAGCATTCTTATGGCTGCAGTACATTTTTGAAGAGGTGAGTGACCATCTCGACCAGTTGCATCCACTCTTTTAGTGAAAAAAGAATCCCAATCACTGAGAGCTCTAACAATTCGAAGGAATAGAGGTTTTGTCATCCGAAACCTCCTACAGAACATCTCGTCAGTGTAGATAGGATTTGCAGAAAAGTAGTTTCCAACAAGATCATCATGACCAGCCTCACGATTCCTAGGTATGTACCTCCGCGGTCCAATATGACAGCGCCGGCGCCAAGGTGGTTCAGATGATTGTCCTTCAATATTGGCCTTCAACTTCTCGCCAATCTTCATTCTGAAAGATTCTAATTTTTCGGACTCCGCAATGAAATCATCAATACTGTATAGCTCAGTTGGATCAAAATCTCGCAGTTCTTCCAAGTCTTCCAGGCCGTCAAATTCTTCTGCGGCTTCATCAGGGTCTGCATTGCCCAGAGCCTGATCAATGCCGTCATGAGGTGCTGCCGCGCCCATAACATCGTCAGGGGCTGCAACCCCTGGAGCATCATCTGGGGCATCATCAGGGGCTACAGAGCCCAGACCTTTCTCAGGCGACATGGAGAAGACAAAATTCATCTACTTCTTGTACTATTATTTATACTCACATATGCAGTGGAGAAGAGAAAATGAAAGGATAGTGGAGAAAATGAAAGGATAGTGGAGAAAAGAAAATGAAACGATAGTGCGGAAGACAAACTGAAAAGATAGTGGTGAATTCATTCAACCACTGACGCATACCATGCAGATCATAAAAGTTCACAATCGTTTGCACATGGCATACAGAGACTTGTTCACACATACCGTACAGACCCTCTATAACATTGAAATGAAAACAAAATAGCAGATATGTAAATGAAGCCATCAAGAGCAAATTGCTGCCATCCAGAGTAAATTGCTGCCATCCAGAGAAAGTATTACTGCCATCCAGAGAAAATTGTTTTCTTGTAGCATTGGCCTACATAACAGATTTATGATAAACTCAAATTATTTAATATAAACTATCAAAAGCTAAGACTTGTAGAATTTCACACCTGTTGGTATTACTCAAATTTATGAACATAACAGATTAACGGAAAAAGCAACACAAGGCATACCTTAATTTATTCAGAAAACAATTTCTTCTGCAAACATTTCAATATAGCTGCATGATCTGCCTTTTCTTCACCAGACATTAACCCTAGATCTTTTGAGAGAAGACGGTTATATGTCTCAAACATCCTAGCCTCCTTTTGCTCTTTTGCCGCCTCCTTTTGCTCCTGTGCTGCAAGATGGGCAAGCTTTGCTTGTTCTAGCTTCTCGGACGATAGCTTTTGTTGTAGTTCCAACACCTTCATCCGGTTTGCATGTTCTTCTGACTGGATTTTACCAAACAGATTCAGCTCCTCAATATCATTATCAGACACCTTTGCCTTGGCTTTCTTATCTTGTGCAGCCTTTTTAGCTTGTTTTTGCCCCATTGGCCTTGGGCGTTCTTCAGGCTCTTCAAGGTCAACAGCTTCTCTGTCTTCTCCATTTGCCCCATTTTCTGATCTCTTTTTTTACGTGCTTCCTTTAACCCCTTGTTATATGTTATCCACTTTACCTCATCACGAACAGTATACCATACATTCATCAACACAAATGGCCCCAACTTCAAATTTTCATTATCCTTTATATAGAATGTATGGGCCTTATCAATCCACATCTGATCATTATGACCACTAGTATAAATTCTTCGAGCCTTCAACCAATCTCTGAACTTTAGAAAAAATTATTGCACACTGGGGAAGAGTACGAGTCTCTGAACTTTAGTTAAATTACTTCTACTGACAATGCACAATGAAAGAGTGAATCGAGCTAGCAGCAAAACATGATTAATCCAAGGTATTACTACTAGTTTCTATGACCAATCCTAGAGAAAAAATTGGGAAAATTAGGAGTTGTACTGTATGTTACCAGGTTGCTGGATCTGAAGACTGGGGAAACATTCGTGGTTGAGGCTGCGGGCTATGCACGGCACCGGAGAAAAACGGGACGACACCGGTGAAGATGTTGCTCCCGTCAGAGAAGGATGTTGGAGAAGCCCCTTCGTGAAATCCAACCCCAGAGACTGCCGCATCTAGGCCATTGCTTATCTGCTCTGTCGCATCTGCTGTGCTTCCCGCTCTCTTGGGCATCTGCGCTGCCGCCGAAGCTTGCCACTGCCGTGCTGACACTGACCCCTTCCGCCCATGCGCTGTAGCGGCCTTCCGCTCCCGCGCTGCGTCCGCACGAAGCAGCTCACGCGTCGCCGCCGCCGCCGCCTGCTTCTCTGGCTTCCCCATGTTGCTAGCAGTACCGATTTGATTTGGAATAGATTGCGCAGAAGAAGGCAGATGTGGGGGATATAGGGGAGGGAAGAAGCGCGCGCGAGGCAAAATCTCGCTGCCATCCCGCGCAAAAATCCTGCGCACGCACGGGATCCGTGAGCATCGTCGACGACGGCGGCGGAGCGTACAACGCGCTGCGAGAGGAGGCAATTTGCATCGGAGCTTGAGCGGATGCCTAGACGAACGAGACGCCGGCTTCACTATCTCTCTTCATTAAATGTTGTACACGTAGGACTCAGACGCTGATGTGTACTCAAAAAGACGGGAGCCGGCTGTGGGTTGTACATGCCCTAATTCCTTCCCATCCCGTTGCAGGGACCAACGACCTATCTTTCATGGTCTGGCAGCCTATACAGCCAAGAGGGCCCAATACCTACACTTGCTAGTGTGCTACTCCCTGAATCTTAAAATACAGTTATAGCAACCGTTATTTTTTTCATATATATATATATATGTATATATATATCTCTCCTTTAGATCATTCGGAATAGATGATTAGCATTCGCAAAATCCTCCGAAATTCCTATGGAATAACCCATTTTGTAACAATTTTAGAGAAAAACTAACATGAGATCTAACATCATGTTTTCTCATAAGTCTTGAAGATTAATTCTATGGTTTTTATGTGGTGTTGTCAAATGGTATTTGTCGCAAATGTATGTGGCTAAGTTTCCTTTAAGATTTAACAAGATATGATATTTTATTCTTTCGTTTTTCCTATTCTTGTTTTTTTTTTGAATCCCATGTTCCAAGAAAGCCATTAATAGGTTTCGATTGAGTTCCTATTGCCATCTTTAATTTTATTCCAAATTGTGGTGTATATTAAATTACAAAATCAGATGGTACATGTCCAAATTCTTTATCTTTTTTTTCCATTCTAAAATATAAGCATATCTGAATATACACGTGAACAAGAGTGAGTACTTGTTTACCTGCAAAATATATGAGGAAGTTAAAACTATTTTCTCACATACAGATCAACATATCACACTGTACTGAACAGCCAGAGAAGAGAGCACTCATAGTAAAACATGCATGCACGAGCTATAGTGGAGACCGGGTAGCTAGCGAGCAATATAACGGTATCACAATTTCGTCGATCGAGGTTTCAATTAGGCCGTGTAGACGCCGATGGAATCGAGCAATTCTCCAGAGCGGCCGAAGAAGCCGACGACGCGGCCGTTGGCGGTGAACGACGTGCCGTCCGCGCGGCCGAACGGGCCGTACGCCCTCAGGTTGGTGGCCACCCTTAGCGACGTCACCACCACGTTGTTGTTGTACGCGCCGTACGTCCCGGACACTTCCATCACGTACTCCGAAGGCCCCAGCTGGATCTGCATCATCACAGTACACGATCGGAATAATTAGCTATTTACCACTGTAATAATAAAAGATTTATCACTGGATCACATATCATAGATACATAATGCATATGTCATAGATAACAAGTGCCAAATTCTTAATTATCACATCTTAAAAGTGGCAAATAGTTAAATGCCCCTACACGATCGACACACAGTTGTGAACAGCGCAAACATTATTTTGTTAGCCATGCATTATGTTTAAATCTACTGCTCCCTCCACCCTAAAATATAAGAAGTTTTGGGTCGATAGGATATATCTTAGTACTAAGAATCTTTATAGATATCTTGTTTAGATTCGTAGTATTAGGATACGTCACATCCAACCAAAACTCCTTTTTGGGACGGAGGGAGTAGTATATATAAACCACAGTAGAACCCAAATTAATATTTCACCTTGATGGCTGTGCAATGATATTCAAACTCTACATAAACCACCGTTGCTTCCTCCGGGGAGAAGTATAAGGAATTAAGGAGTATTTTCAATACCAATAGTTAACCCAATGACAATTGACAAAGGGGGTAAAGGCGATACATAATTGATGCATTTGGATAATGCTTTCTTGCAATTGCGATTTTGTAACTACTATTAAGATCGATATTGTAGAAAAAAATTATGAAGTATGCTTTATGCTCAGAAAATCAATGTATAATTCAAAAGGGAATTCTTATGTTATATTTTTCCATGTAAAAAGATATGCATATACTCACCGTGGTTGTCTCGCCTCCACTGCTACTGCCCCATGGGCCGACAGAGCGCCACTGACCGGTTTGGTCGGTGTAAGAAAAGGACATGGAGTCAATTGTCCAGCCGTGACGGATTGTGATGCTTTCTAGACGCTGGGGTGCAGTAGGGATGTCGTGAGGCGTGCCTCCAGATCCACCCCATGGTCCAACCTTAGTGGGATGGCTTTGCTGAAAATGATTGAAAGTGTTACCATCATTTGAAGGATATCGATGCTTAAAAGTTATATAAGTTTGACCAAAACATTGTTCAAAATTATTCGTATTATTTGTGACTATATCAGAATGAGTTGATGGTAGCAATGAGAGTTCTAAGGCCAAACAAACCACATGGAAAAGAGCATTCTTTTTAATAACGGGTAAACTTCCATTAATACTAAAACTAATGAAACAGAGGAAGAGCTAGGTCAAAATTTTTGTTCAACTCACATTGTAGATGGGTATGGGGTACTGCTGGGATGGTCCCATTGGCAGACTGTGAGAGTCTCTAGGCACAGGGCAGAATCCATGGATTGTAATCTCTATGATGTTGCCATCGTTTCTCCGTTGGTGCACCCTCTTCTGGATCACACCTCGTGCCATGGCGAACTGACCGGTCCCTCCAACGATTCCCCATTCACCGTCTTCAATAGATACTCCCATCACCAAAAGCGTGGATCCCCTAAACCTAAGTACAACACAGATAAACATGTCAATTTTTTAATTAAAACATACCCTTTCAGCTATTATTCCAGGGGTATCGTTCTTCGGTGCTGCTCAAGTATTGCTTCCGTCCCGAAATAAATTCATTTTTCATACATCCCACACATACCAATATGAATCTAAAAAGACTAGAATACCTCTATGTTATCTAATCACAATGTAATTATTCCTCACTTCATCTACTCTCAATAAAATTATTCCATACTTTCACAAACTACGTTGCAAATATTACTCTAAAAATAAAATTATTTTGGGATGAATGGAAGGTGCTAAAATAAACTTAATATGGGATGGAGGAAGTACTTTAATAATGTGACTTATATAATGCGACTGCTGAGGGCACATAGTTTTATGTTGAGTGCAAGGCACGTTTATGTGCCAACATTATTCTATCAACAATATTGCTTAAATTTTATTTTTATATTTGTTTAAATTGAAACATGTCTCACAATAAAGTTCACTGCCTCCTTTCTTAAATAGATATCGCCATAGAAGGTATGTATAGTCAAACCTTAAGTCTTAAATAATCAATTAACATAAAAGTATTATGATTTGATATGAGAAAACAATATTGGTGTATTTGTTATAAAAAGTACATTCATATGGTTATATCTTTCTAGCTTTTATAAATATGTAGTTAGAAAAGATAGTGATAAAATATGTTTGTTTGGATGTCCAAAACGATAAGTAAAAAAGAAACACGGAGGTAGTAGTAACAGTGGAAGCACGGGTACCTTTGGTCCTCGAAGACGATGGTGAAGGAGTTGTGCCAGTCACCGGCGTAGATGTGGAGTCCCCGCGCGCGGGCGACGACGGAGCCGAGGCCGTCGTAGATGGGCCAGTTGTTGACGGTGGTGGCGCCGAGCCCTGTGGCGGCGTTGGCAGCGAGCATCATCGACTGCGTCGGGTTGGGTCCCACGTAGATATGGTGCAAGTAGAGGTTGCGGAAGTTGAGCTCGTTGTACTGCTCCACGAGCGGGCCGCACGGCGTCACCTGCAGGCTACTGCCTGTTGTTGGGTACCCAGAGCCAGGGTACGCCATGTCTCAGCACTAACTGAACTAAGCTTCAAACTTCAGAGATCGACTCTGTGTGTGTGTGTGTGTTTTATATGTTGTGTGCCTTCGCTAGCTAGACAGAGAAGAGGTGCAGGATTGTTAGCTGCTGGGAGAATGTGGATTGTGGAGCTGGATGGAGTAGTGGTCTCCATCTTTAGGGCATCTGGGAACATGGGTGTGTATCACGAGTGTGGCTGGCCACATCCTCCATATCGATCGTCGTCCTAGCTTGATCAAAACATTGGATAGCATTGGTGATTGTTGAAAGGTCGATGTGGACAGCATGCGTGTGAGAAACGTGGGTCTGATAGCATGAGTTGTGTGGAATTGTGGACGCATGGTCCATATAATTTGTATGTATCTATAATTCAATAGGTGGTTGTTCTACAATTCCCTTTCAATCGGATTGAAAGTTGATAATTGTTCTCACTTAAGAATGTACGCACTATAAACTTTCATGATTAATATGATAATGAGATATTTGAGAGAGACACATGATTAACATGTTGATACCTTGTGTTTAATAGGACTGTTGCTGAACTTGGCCATGATCCACCTCATGTGCTTGACTGCAAGACTGATGGAGATAGCGGTGTTTGGTCTAATTGGTATTATGATGGCATTACTATCAAGTTCAATGTTCGTATAAATTAATTTGTGGATAACATTACATTGTGGGCAAATCACTGGATGGCAGATGGCCAATTCCTAAGTATTGGTGTCACCCGGACGATCTGCTCAATCGACGTGTAGTTCAATTCGGAGGACTCCGGCTCATTCTGTGTTGAATTGCTACTCATATCTTATCTGGCGAACCTGTTTAACTTCGAGGACTTGTTTCTCAAATTATTATCACGATGACTTTTTTATAGTTAATGTTACATGTATTGTGCTTGATTTCACAAGATGTCACTGTGTTCTAGTGTATTTGGAAGCCCGAGATCTTAGCCCTTTATTCTTGGTCCGGCAGCCTATACCGCCCAGCAACACGCCACAGCTTGCTTATCCAACTCTAATGCAAATTAACACCACCAGGATTTGGAAGTCACAACCAGTGACCAAATCTCTTGCTTTCAAACATTTTAAAAATGTTACCAAATGACCAAGTGAAAACATAGATGATAATTTACATGTGTACATCCTAAATATAACCTAAATCAGCAGGTTTAGCCGTCTTAGGATCGGCTGTGCAAATACATGGCACAGCAGTAAGCATATAATAAATTCTTGCTTCTGGTCCTGAACCAACCACATGTTACTGGGATCCGTTCTTCTTCATCCTCAGAAAGCTAACTAATGTGAGCCTGGAGGGAACACCGGTTCCCGGTCTCCTCTTAATTGTTGTTGTCTTCCACAGCTTTCCATCTCTCATGGTAGACGTGGTTGTAGATGATACATTATAGAACTGCATACAGACAAGTTGAGACTGGAACTGAAAATGTTTGGACTAAGATTTAAGATCTCAAGAAACAAACGCTGAGAAAATATTTACCTCACATACACCATGCAGAAGCAACCTCTGAAATGGATCCTGTACATTCAGTACAAGCACATCTTTACCACTAGCATCTTCAATGAAGGTCCTAATTCGTTCCTGCAAATGTGAAAAGCAGATTCACCAATATCAAACAACTAAGGCAAGTTTCACAAATTATGCTTCTGAAGTACTTTATGTAAAACAACCCAAGCACAATTGTAATTGTTAACTTGCACATCAAAAGTTTCACAAGACTGCTAAATGTTGGCAAAATAAGCACTCAACCATCTCATTTCTGGGAATGATAACATATCTCACAGAGTAGCAATAACAGATGATCAGGTCACCATGTTTTAGCCTGAATGCTGAGCAGCAGGACTGCTTGCTTTTCATTAATAAGATAAGTATACAGTACCATTCCAAATTGCAGAGACAGATGCAAGAGCAAACAGGACATCATCTAAAAAGCTTAGATACGTGCACTGTTTGTCGTAAACCAGCTATTAGGGCTAGCAATGCCAAGAGAGATGATCTCAGACCCTCAAAAGTGTAAATCATGTTGTAAAGGAATATTCTTGATGTATGTTTAGATGGTCCTTACCATTCCATGAGTTCTACAGAAAAATCTTTTAAGCCAAAATGGTTAATAATGGTGTAATAAGATATGTGTGCAACGCAAGTCCACGCTAAAACCAAAAACTCTGTAGGGATCCCTAAATTGCACCAAATTGTTAGAACTTGTATAGTTTTAGTCATTACTCATAATAAAATTATTTGATCTTTTAAAACTACAAAACCAGAAAGATGCAATCAGATGCATCAAGTAGTAAAACAACTCCCAACTAAACAAATCTAATAACCATTGTGACAAACAGAAACACAAAAAGTATGGCATTTGGTTTAACGAGTACAATCGAAGAGAAAGAAAGTCATACTTCATAGATATCAAGTAGATCTGGGAGGAAATTTCTCTTTATGGCTTCTCTTGTTTGGCGATCTATACGATGCCAAGCATTGAGAGCAATCAATTCATCGCTGTCCGCATGATTATTCCGCTTTGCAGAAGATTGCTTCATTTGTTGCATCAATCGTGCCTACAGATAAAATGCACAATTAAGTAAAATGGATCCAAAAAAAGTGCACATAGTATCTAGATGATAGGCAGCTCTTTTCTTCTCATTGCATGGTTGGTTTTGATATATTATTGTGAACTCAAGGTGGACAACACAGAGTACTGACGCACTAGCATACCTCAACATCCATATCAATACTCCTGAAGGCATCCCATTCACCAACACTTGTCCTACAAAATGCAGAAACAGGAAGTTCTTCTCCTACATGTGGAATATAGATTAGTGTGATGTTCCCAATCTATAGTAATAGATTGAGAAAATAATTGCCTGCATTACATTAAAGTGCACAACTTAACATAAGCACTTGAAGGAAAAAAAGCGTGACAAGCAGGGAAACTGGATAGCATACAGCATTCCCACAAATCCATAAATTCTTGTGAAAAGTTAACGTGCACATGCTGTAAGGAAAACAATATTGTTTCTCACTCTCAATGTCAACACATCATAAAGAGTGTATAACATGGCCACATCTTCACAAAACTGAACATTCAATGGCCAAGCTGTAAGACTTGCAATATAGGGCATTAGAAAATGTGAGCAGCGCTGGAGCTTACCCCATGGTGGAGGAGCAAAAAGGCCTTTGATTTCTTCAACGTGAAGACGGGGGACAAGTTCAATGAGCAAGCGATCATTCAACCATCTCCGAGATCTCCGGTTACTAACCTGTGTAGCATTGTAATTTGTAAGCCTGAATATTCCTAATGTTAAAGAAAACAACATACTGCATCAAATATAGCAGATTCATTTTCCTGAGCTGCTCCGTAAATAATTATCCATTTCTTATAACAGGGATGAAACCATAATTTAATATAAACATAAAAATAAGCTGCAAAGTAACAAAAGAACATTTTCTTGATAGGACGAGGGGGATCTTACCTTGGTGGCCATGTCCTCAAGAACTTCAATCTTCCTCTCAATCATCTGCCCACGCGACTTGACGGCATCGCCGCCTAAGTTCACAAACCAAAGGGCGTCCAGGGTGAAAAAAGAAAAGAAAAAAAAACTCACTTGCATTAGGACACCTCGGGGGGACAATTTAAAGGTAAAGAAGTCTACCTTTGGCGGAGTCGAACAAGGAGGCGTAGAACTCCTCCTCCCTCCGCAGCAGATCCGCCATGGTGGAGTCCTTCCCGCGGGCTTTGTCGCGCTCCCTCGTCTGCCTCGAAGCTCGAACTGCCGCGGCGATGGAGGATTTGAGAGGGAGGAGTAGAATTGGGGTGGATTGCGCGTCGTGTGTTCTTAGGGCTAAAATATGGGGGCGATTGATTGGGGAATCGTGTTCGGATGGAGAGAAGCGATGCGCACGCAGGTGGTGAGGAATATGCGGATGCGTGGCACCGGATACCCGTGGGCTGATAAAAGCAGTTCGGCCTAAACAGCAAAGCCCAGTTATCAGAAGCAGCCTGCTGATTTCCCATCCATGGGCCTCATGGCTGCTCATGGTCAATTTGGACTCCAATGTTCTTAGATAATTTTTATACGATTTTGCTAACCATCTGTCGGTGATTTTTTCTATAATATTTAATTTTTTTATTAGAAATCACCTGATAAATAGATAGATAGTCCTTTTTCATATTTTTTTTCTTTTTTTCGAAAGAGTTCCCGTTAGCACAAACGATACAATCCCATTGGACACAACCAAAGCACCATTCTTTTTCGGTTTTGATATATTTGTGGTGACACAAATTTGATCTCAGTCAGATTTTAGACCATTTGATTTATGTAAGATTCATACATGCGTATGTTCAGACACACCAAACAATTTCCTTTGTATATCCAATAGAGGAATTAAGAAAAATCACCATAAATTTAGTTGTATATCAATATTAACATCATGTTTCACTTGAAATTTAAAATTTAAACTGCATGTTTAATTACTCCTACATTTCATAAAATAAAAATTATGAAATAACATATAAATATATAAGATAAAGAAAGCACACAATGCTATGTTATTCCATCCATATATGAGGCTGTTGATGCAAAAAACACACACAGGCCTGAGAGGTTTGCTTTACTCTAGTGCAGGTCCTAACTTTTGGGTTTTGGATTCAAGGGCGTGCCAGTTGATTTGATCCTGCAATCAACAAGAAAAAATAGGCAAAGAATGTTAGTAAACGATAGACAATCGGTCATAGGGCCGATTTCATATCGTATGTGACCTAGCCGATGCAGTAAAGCATGAATCGGCCGTAAGATATATGTATAAGCATGAAAGTAACCCTAATAAAAGTATATCGGCTGTAGATATTAGCCTTATGCAATTACTAGATCAATATCACCATAGAAACAAGCAATTGGTATGGATCGGACCGAACCGAGACAGCATAAATTATTTAACTCTATTGCGACATGAAATAATGATCACATAAGATTAATGTCATAGCCGATATCTAGATTTACTTGCATATCGGTCGTAAATCCGATATAAATTCATGATAAAGCATTAAAGAATTAAACATAGAACATCAAACAAAGCATAAAACCATGTTAGATATTCTAAATAGATAAGATCGGCTGAAACTCCGATGCTATCCCTATTGACAATCGTAAAGCATGTTATAGATCATGATTCTAGGAAGACTTAATAGGTTGGACTGAACCAATGCAGCATTAAGCATGAGAGAAGCATGATATGCAACAAGCCAATAACATCAAATCGGGATGGTGGATACATCATATAGCATGAATCAATAAAGTAAACTAGCCGATATCGTCAAAATCCTAAAACGGATCTAGCCGATACAAGAGATAGCATCATTGATCTAAGCTATATGACGTATATGATAACTGTGGAACTTGCAAGACATAATTAGAGTGTCATAAAGATGTAAGCACTAATTCCAATAATGCAAATTGCCATGACAAGATATACCTTCTAGCCGAAGATCAAATTGATGCAGCATGACTCGAGAGCACAAGCTTGTCGAAAATAAGAAACAAAAGGTGGCGATGCGCCGAGATTGATTGAACGTCTGTTGTTATTATTTACAAGAGCTCGGGATTATATTTATACCCGAAAATACAAACATTGTCCATCACGGACACGACTCATATTAACCTATCACAAATCCAACTAACGAATAAGTCCCTCAGGCGGACTCTTACCGAGAATATCTATAAGGAAATTACATAAAATATCCTAATTAATAGATACAATTGCCTACTCAGGACTCTATCCGTGCATGGCAATCCAAATGAAGCACGTTAACACAACCCGATGACGTATACCGAGTCACATTATCAAAATCGGCTCAATCGGCCAACCTAGTCCGACTCTGACTCTGCCGATCCAGTTCACAGCCGATTCGGACTACAACCGATTCTCACTCTGTTTTCCGATACGATCTTATCTCTTCAATCCTCCTCGGTTCCATCTTTTATCTCCGATGTTTGAATTACCAAATTTGGTCATCAACACATGCCCCCCAAGTCCGGAATATTTGGTAATGTTTCGGATTTGCCAAATCTTATCTCCGAGATAATCTCGCTCTTTCCGTTTTTGACCATTACCACAGCGCTTTAAATACTCTAACCGACGGCCCCGAGAAACTTCACACCGTTATACTGTTGCCACCGCTTTAGCCATCTCCGTCTCTCCCAACTCCGGCGATCCCCTCGGCGCGAGCAGTCAACTCTAAGCAATCCCTCTCTCGTTCAACCTCCGCCAGCAAGAAGATGTCTTCATCATCCGCTCCATCCGCTGCTCCATCGGCCGAATACGCCGAGGTAAGTTTCATCGGCTAGATCTCCTTTTCGTTCATCTGATCTTGTTTTTCGCAATCTTAGTCCGCTTCTTCTCGTTTTTGCTTTGTTGATGTAGCACCTTGCAAACTTAATTGCTGTCCCAAGTCTGAACCACGAGAACAATTACTTCCTTGGACCAATCGGCAACACAGACCCCACTGAGTTCATAACCGCCGAAACAAATAGGATTCCCTTTAGACTAGCAAACTCAAACCTAGGGCACCGGAAGAATACATTTAAATCCTGGCCGTCCCTAGAGAAAAGCTGGCCTGTATGGTATAAGCGCATATCGGCTAGCAAGCAGAGCCACTGGGATGAGATAGGCATCGGCCAAGCCCTAGCCCTCACTTTGGCAAATTCGCCTAAAGATGAGCCGTTAATGGCTTCTGCAAGCTACTTCTGGTCCAACACCCTCAATGCATTCTTATTTAACCAAGGACCAATGACACCAACTCTCTTGGATATAACCATGTTAACTGGACTTGATATTACCTCATCTGCCAACCCTATGATCTTGAACTCTAAGAATAGATTTGACTTTAAAACAAAGAGCATAGGAGGATGGTCTGGTTTCATTTCGGCTAACATGGGTCAGGGCTCAGTTACCCCAAGAGAGCACACTGCATTTCTATTAATGTGGTTGGAAAAGTTTCTATTTTGTGGATCAAGCTGTGGCCCAACCTCAAACTGGCAACATATAGCCGAAGCCCTTGAAGAGAAGAGACAGTTTCCATTGGGAAAAATCCTGCTCGGCTTCCTGTATCAGACCCTAGCCAACGCATCGGCCAAACTAGCAACCGGTTCAATAGTCAATGCCGGTGGTCCATGGTGGTTACTCCAATCTTGGCTGAACCTAGTTGCAATGAAAGCTGTCAATCGGCCACCCCTGACTGAAACAGAATTTCCAAGACTAGAGCCGATCACCAATGACGATGGCGAAGAAATAACCCATCGGAGGTGTATGTCTTTTGGAGAATATGCCAGCACCCCAGCCGATGCAGGAGCAAAATTATCAGCGGAACTGCTCAAGGACTGGTTTTTTAGCTTCTATGATGGCTTTCAAAAAGATGCTAGAATCTGGTTTTTTTATGATGAATCAATCAACTTTGAATTGCCGTCAGACTTCAGATTTGAAGAAATAAATCATGACAAATTCCAAAAATCCAGAGAAGTATGTACCACATCCATCAGCCCATGCATCCTTCCTGTCGGCATCCATCAAGGCATGAACATAAAGGTCTCATATGAGTTCTATCACCCAATGAGTTCAGCAAGACAATTTGGAATGGGGCAATTACCAATCGGCTTGTGGTTTGCCGATAAGATTGAATGCCGAGGAGAAATATCTTCAAATTTGATGATGGATCGGCTACTGAACATTCCAGGACCCTCTCTTGGCAGTATTAATGATATTGAATTAGCCATGTTCATGGTGGGCTGAATGGAAACAACATCTTTTTCATCAATCGGCTACCATTTATATGACTGACCTCTTTCCAGACATGATCCCTCAGGTAATTCTCTTTATTATTTCCAATATCACTTCTATTTTAACATATTAGCCGATTCTGTCTCTGACATAAATTATTTCACCTTTTCCAGACCACAGACTCATCTCCTCCACGCACAAGCAGAAGTGGCAAAGATATTGAGTATGCAGCGGGGTTGTTACCTAACAGATGTGGCATGACCCCTCCTGTCATCGGCTATCACGCCCCAAAGACATCAAGTCTGCTTCATGGACAAACAAGGGAACCAGCCGAAGCAGGCAGGAAAAGAAGAACCAGAGCATCAACTGCTGTGCCACCAGCCACAAAGAAAAAGGCTAAGAAACAACCACCTCCAAGAGCCGATGATGCAGATGAAGCTCTAAAAGAAGCATCGATTGAACGGGCGATAGATGAAGCTGCAGCCGAATGAAGTGATGCAGGGAAAAGAACACCTCCAGCTTCTCCAACTCCAGCTCAAACTCCCACAACACCTGCTGCTCCGGCAGTCTTCTCTCGGCAACCAAGAGTAAGTTCATCTTTCTTGATATAAAATCTTCTTGTTTAATACCAATCTAAACTCCAAACTTTGTCCATTACAGAAGAAAAGATCAGCCGAGAAGAAGAAACCAGCACCAATATCGGCCAAACCAACTGTCCAAGCTCCCCTGGTAAATTTCATATCTCTAAAACCTCGAATTACTTTACTTTGCCGATATCATCTAACACTTGCACCAATATTTTCAGCCTACTCCCCCTCCATCGCCTGCAGCACAGCCAATCTCAAGCGAACATACCGCATCGGCTGCAGGCAGCCATCATGCCGAAGAAGAAGAAATCGCTGCTCCTGCAATCCCTGTAAGTTTCATCCTTAAAAATCCTTCAAATCGGCTGTATAACAACATCTTCTTACTTGTATTCCTTTCATCTTTCCCATTTGCAGGTCTTAGCCGATTTGTTCTCTTTTGATATAAAGGACTACTTTGATGAAGAAGCAGAAGGAGAAACAACAAGCAAATCTTTAGCTCCTTTAGCCGATGATGTGAAGAGAAATCTCGAAGACATTGCACATCGGCTAGAAGCATCTCTGGATAGCCTGGTAGTTGATTGCAGCACTCTGCGATCAAGATTTCAAGAAATTCAAGCCCTACTGCCAGATGAACTATCCAACACGATCACTCTAGCTATGTATCTTGAACAACACCAATTCAAGCTGGAGAAAGCAAGACAAAGGATAGCCGATCGGCGAGAAAGAAAGGATATCGAAGCAACTATCCAAGCCAATCGTCAGCTAGTACATGATGAGAAGAACAAGTTGGATCAACTAGCCGAAGAGCCGATTAAAGCCGCGATAGATCAATTGGAAACTGAAAGAATAGATCTGTTGGCCAAGCTTGAAGAATGTAATGCTAAAATTGCATTAGAGAAGCAAAAATTAGCCGATCTGCCGAAGGCAATTGGAGAACAAAAGGCGAAGCTAAAATCGGCTATAAAGAATGTGGCTAATATGACTAAATCTCTGAGGGTGATCCCTGGAACCGATGCCCAAGATGCCCAAGCTATAGCAGAAGTTGAAGAAATCCGGCAACGGGCACAATCGGCTATCCAGCGTTATCTTTCTCAATAATTTAATGTAATAGGACTTAGAAAAACTTTGTAACCAACCTTGAAATCGGCCACTCTTGGTTTGTAATATATACTCTAATATCATCTGAGCCGATTCCATAACTTGTCTTTAATACTATAATGGATGTATCAGCCATCGAGCCGAATTTTTGCTCAAAAATTTCCAACTTTAACTCTTTCATTTATCTTTCATGCCCCCAAGTTTGTAGTAGGGAAAACAGTGCTGCAAACTTACATATCTAAGGGCGATAAAAATATCGGCCACCCAAATGCAATATAAACACATCGGCTATTAATCAAAAATCATCAAACCGTAGCCGATCATGCACCAATCCAAATACTTGGGTAATATTTCTTCAAGTATTTTCCATTAAGCGCTCTGCCAAAAGTTTCCCCATCAAGTCCTTTTAACATGTAGGCCCCTTTAGAAACACACTTGTGGACTTGAAACGGTCCTTCCAATTCGGTGACCACTTGCCGAATTTGTTATCTCTGGCCCCTATCGGCAATACCAATTTCCAAACCAGCTCGCCTTCAATAAAGGACTTGGGCACAACTTTCTTATTGTAATGCCTAGCGACTCTCTCCTTATCTTTTCTAATTTTTTCAAGAGCTCGTAATCTAGCTTGTACCAAATCCTCTGACTCATCAACCATCAAATTATGATAATCATCGGCTGTCAACTCATCTTGTAAAGAAATCCTCCTGGAGCCGATATTGGTTTCCCATGGTAATACAGCTTCATGCCCATAAACCAATTGATAAGGAGGTACCTGAATTGCACCATGACAAGCCATCCGATAGGACCACAATGATTCAGCCAAAATAGTATGCCACTTCTTTGGATATTCGGCTATGTTTCTCTTAACCAACTTAATCAAACTCTTATTAGATGCCTCAGCCTGTCCATTAGCTTGTGCATAATAAGGTGAAGAATTCAACAACTTAATACCCATGCTATCAGCAAACCGAACAAACTCATCGGACACAAATATAGAACCTTGATCAGTCGTTATCGTCTGTGGCAAACCAAACCTGTATATAATATGCTCTTAACAAAATTGATTGCATCTTGACTATCAACCTTCTTCAAAGGAATTGCCTCAACCCACTTTGTGAAATAATCAGTCGCAACCAATATGAATTTATGCCCTTTGCTTGATGGTGGATTAATCTGGCCGATCATATCGATACCCAACCTCTGAACGGCCATGGCTTGATAATGGGGTTCATAACCGATGCTGGCGCTCTCTGAATTGCTCCAAATTTCTGACAATCTTGACAACCCTTGTAATATCTGAAACAATCTTCCAGCATTGTCGGCCAAAAATATACAACTCTTCGAATTAACCACTTCATTTTATGAGCCGATTGATGTGTCCCACAGATACCTTCATGAACTTCGCACATGACAACTTTTGCTTCCTCCATACTCAGGCATTTCAAGAGAACTCCATCAATCATCCGACAGTACAATGTATCGTCCAAGAGAACATACTTAAGAGCTTTATACCTTAATTTCCTTGAAACCGATTTGGAAGGATTCTTTAAATACTCAAAAACATCAAACCTCCAATCATCGGCTGGAATACATGCCACTTCTATTTCAATCCCTTGTAACATCGGCTTGTAGCCCGATGCACCTTGAGCTAAATCATTGGCTTCTACGTTTTGCTCCCTAGGAATATGCTTCAAAGTAACTATCTTGAAAGTTTGCATCAGCTCTTGACATTTTTCATTGTATATCATCAAGGTGTCGTTTTTGCATTCGTATTCCCCAGGTAATTGACTTATCACTAATAATGAGTCACCCATGATTTCAATAGCATCGGTTTCAACTTCCCTCAATAACTGCAAACCTTTGAGAACAGCCTCATATTCTGCTTGATTATTTGTAGAGTTGTTGACGTAAAATACGACGGCCTGGGAGATTTGCTTAGCTCCAGTGCAGGTCCAAAATAATGATGAGATGCGGGCGTGCCAATCAGTTTGATCCTGCAACTGACAAGATATATAAATTGAAGATCAAAAAATAGCCGATCGGCTGACAAGCCGATGGAGTGATTCCAGCAGATGCCGATACCAGCCGATATCCAGTATAGATCTTGATACTTGAGTAAATAATGACATAAAGATAATCGGCTGATGATAATGTAATAAAACGATAATATAATCCAGAAGAAACCAATCGGCTAGTAATGATATACTGAATAAGCACTGATCCGAAGGTTGAAGCATTCATCGGCTAGAGGTCCGATGCTAATGAATCCAAATGATTATATAAACACTGAAACCTTTGCTGTCATCGGCTAAATCCAACTTGTATGTAACCCTTATAAACCAATGCAACGTCCAGATAACTTATCGGCTAGCACTCCGATAAAACAGTAGCATGAACCTATCGGCTTAACAAGATTTATATTATCAGCAACAATCTAGTAGGTCGAACCGAACCGATGCAGCATGAGATTGTATATGATAATCTAATACTTGATGAACTGATAGATCTATCTAATGTGATGGATATAACAAATCTATTTAGAACAACATTGTGGTTGTAGAGATATATCGGCGAAGATAGAAGATCGGACCGAACCGAGACAGTCCCAACTAAACCAATGCGTCTCTAAACATAATGCAATTAAGATAGAATTGAGATATCAGGTAAATATATCAACCGAACCAGAGCGATCCAAGAGATCGAAACGATGCAGCCTTGAACAACACCAATGTAGCCGATAGATTTACCAGGGCCCGACGGAACGTAGGGCTTACCCCTTCGCCGGAGATTGAAAGCCGATGCAACCCCGCGTCAGGTGCCAATTCCGCCGGTTTGATAAATAAAAACCTCAAAAAGAGGGTGGCGATGCGCCGAAGTTGTATTGATCGAGAGATAATTTACATAGACCCCGGGTGTACATATTTATACCCATGGATAGATACTAGTACATATCGGACACGACTCAAACTTTCCTAAAGATAAAAGGAAAACATAAAGTCCTTATTGGACACTAAACACACTCTCTTAAAGATAAAAGGAAATTAACAGACTCTTCCTAATTAATAGATACAATTGCCTTTTTCGAACTCAATCCATATATGGCAATCCTCATGAAGCACTTTAAACGAACCCGACAATGGTTCCAACATCCCCTTGTCGGAATCGGCTACATCGGCTTCCTTGTCCGATTCATTATCAGCCGATGCAGTTCCGAAGCCGATTTATACTCTGTTTCTGTTATCGATTTCCTTCCAAATCCGCTTCGGTCTTAACTCCAAATTTGATGCATGATTTACCAAATTTCGTCATCAACAAGAGTATGGTTTAATAGTAAAAGCAAACTGAAAACTTGCCCCCCTAGGCGATATGATTACCAAGCCGATACCACAACCATGAGTGCAAACAGATCCATCAAAGAATAGGGTCCACGGCATGATGTCAATATTATCAATACTTGTATCCCTGTGTTCAACTATGAAATCGGCTATCGCCTGCCCTTTAACTGCTTTAGCCGATTCATATCTGAGATCAAATTCTGATAAAGCAAAGATCCACTTACCAATGCATCCTTTCAGAACTGGAGCCGATAGCATATATCGTACTACATCGGCCTTGCAAACTATGATGCACTCATTGGATAGTAGATAATGCCTCAACTTTGTGCAAGAAAAATACAAGCATAAACATAGCTTCTCCACAGGTGAATACCTTGTTTCTGCATCCAAGAGACGTCTGCTCAGGTAGAATATAACTCTCTCTTTACCTTCAACTTCTTGAATCAAGACTGAGCCGATAGAATTTTGATCGGCTGACAGATATAGCTTGAATGGAATCCCTTTCTGTGGTGGTATAAGAACTGGAGGAGTACTCAAATATTCCTTGATATTTTCCAAAGCTTGTTGCTGCTTCTCCCCCCAGACAAACTCTTGATCGGCTTTCAACCTCAATAAAGGAGTGAACGGCTCTATTCGGCCAGACAGGTTTGATGTGAACCGCCGAACAAAATTTATTTTGCCGATCAATGATTGTAACTTAGTCTTGTCTTCTGAAGGTTTTATATCCTTAATTGCTTCGATACTCCTTTGAGGAATCTCAATCCCTCGCTCATGAACCAGAAACCCAAGAAACTGACCAGCCGATACTCCAAAAGCACACTTAGTAGGATTCATTTTCAACCCATATTTTCTTGCTCTCTCCAAGACTTGTCTTAAATCGGCTATATGATCATCAACTTCCTTGGATTTAACCACCACATCATCTATATATATCTCCACCAATGCGCCGATAAGATCATGAAAAATATAGTTCATGGCTCGTTGATATGTAGCACCAGCACTCCTCAAGCCAAAAGTCACAACCATCCACTCATATAAGCCGATGGCACCAGGACACCTAAAAGCAGTCTTATGAATATCCTCCTCAGCCATGAAGATTTGATTATAACCAGTATTACCATCCATGAAACTGATAATTTTATGTCCAGATGCTGCATCCAAAAGCTGATCGGCTACCGGCATCGGGTATTCATCTTTTCGTGTAGCCTTATTTAAATCCCTGAAATCAATGCACACCCTAAGCTTGCCGTTTTTCTTGATAACTGGTACTATATTGGAAATCCATTCGGCATATCGGCATGGCCTAATAAAACCAGCATCATATAATCTTGTAATTTCGGCCTTGATAGCATCATACATTGCAGCTTTACAACGTCTTGGTGGTTGTTTGTACAGCCGATATCCTGGTTTGATAGGGAGCCGATGTTCAACTATCGATCGGCTAAGTCCTGGCATCTCATAGTATTCCCAGGCAAAACAATCTTTATACTCCTTTAAGAGTGCAATTAATTTACATTTAAATTCTTTTGGTAAACTTTTACTAATATATGTCGGCCTAGGCCTATCACCTGGTCTAATATCAATTTCTTCTAACTCATCGGCCGACATAAAACCTTGACCAAGCTTGCCGTCGAGATCGTCGATAGTATCTTCTGTGTAGAAGTTGGAACCCTCCACGGCGCCCTCAAAATAGGAATTGGGGCTCTCCATCTCCTGTTGGCTGTATGGCATCATCAGAAATCTTTAAGTAATCGTCTTGCTAAACTCTTCCAGACAAGCAATCAATTCCTTCCATCTCCTAAATAGATAAATCGGCACAGGCTACGTTAACTGACCTGTCGGCTGGCACGATTTCGATTTGGTCTCCTTGCCATTGAATTAGACTTTGGTGCATTGTTGAAGGGATGCAACAATTAGCATGGATCCAATCTCTTCCCAGCAACAGACTGTAGGAACCCTTCCCGTCAATGACAAAAAATGTGGTTGGAATTGTTTTGCTGCCGATGGTCAACTCCACATTTAAAACTCCCTTGGTCTCAGATGGATTCCCGCCAAAATCCTTAAGAACCATGTTGGTCTTGATCAAGTCTTCTGAATTCTTCCCAAGTTTTCTGAATGTTGTATAGGGCATCAAATTAACAGTTGCTCCTCCATCGACTAACATCTTTGACATCGGCTTACCATTGACAAATCCTTTGACGTAGAGTGGCTTAAGATGCCGATGATCTGTTCCCACGGGCTTTTCAAAAATAGCTTGTTCTGGAGATAACATCAACTTGGCTGATGGTAAATCTTCTTCTTGCTCGACGATTTGCTCTATTGCATATTCGGCTGGTAACATGAAAACCATGTTGATTTCAGATGATATCACTTCCTTACCCTTACGTTGTTGACTCTTGGTGTGATCGGCTCTGACTCCATCGGCTGAAACTACGTTGCTCTTCACACGCCATACTTTCTTTGTCTTTTGCCGCAGTCGATGCTCAATTGCCCCCTCAACCTCCTAGAATTGTTCCCTATTCCTCATCCTTTGAACTCTTCTCTTCTGATTTTTGGTAAATATCTCAGAAGGACACCATTGAGGATGCGTTGGCTTGGGTTCTCTACGCGAGTCATCTTCATCATCATCTCGTTGTATCGGCCCAAGTCTTTCATGCACTGACAACCTTGATTGACCTGGCCGATGTGTAATTGAACGCTGTCGGCTTGGTTTTTGGAAGATCTGGGCATCAGGATCACTACAGCCGGGGCAATTTTCAATAGATGGTAGCCTCATGCCTTCGTTCCAGCAGAACCTGAAGAATTCACAACTCCAATGAGGGTCAAAATATCTTTCCTCTTCCTCAGGGTATAATTCTTCCTCCTGCTGGCGCCTGTTTTGGTATTTGTCAATCATACCAGCCGATCTGATGTTCCTGGTATAGCCTTTGTCTCTATCGGCTCTATGCTGGTTGTATCCAGGATGCATCATGTTGATTGGGAAAGGGTGTCCATCTATCTTCATCGGCTTCTTGGATCCATCAATCTTAATTTTCCCTTGCTCAATAGCTGACTGGATCTGTTGTCTAAAAATCTTGCAATCATTAGTGTGGTGAGATCCTGTATTATGCCATTTACAGTACTTCCTTTTCTTCAACTCTTCAGCCGATGGGATGACGTGTCCTACTGGCAACTGGATTTGTTTTTCTTAAAGAAGGAGGTCGAATATCTTGTCAGCTTTGGTAATGTCGAAATCATATCTTTCCTCCATCTCAGAATTCTTAGCCCATTGACAGACCACTGTCTTCTTGTTCCTGGCCCACTCGGCTGCATTGATGTCTGGATCTTCATCTTCAGAATCAGAATCATAACTATAGACATTATTCACATTATTTGTCTTTTTTATGAATTTCCTAGCCTCTTGAAATCTTGTCTCGTGAGCCGATACTTTCTGAGCTAAATGAGCAAAACTGTCAAAGTCCTGAGCTGAAAACCTCTCCCTGATCGGCGCCAGCAAACCTTGGAAGGCTAGATCGGCTAGCTGAGAATCTGATAAAGATAAGCTATAGCATCTGTTTCTCACGTCTCTGAAGTTGAATATAATCAGGAACCGATTCATCTGATTTCTGCCTAATAGCTGTGAGGTCCGATAGCTTCATCTCTTGAACTCCACTGAAAAAGTACTTATAAAACTGTTTCTCCAAATCGGCCCAGCTTCTGATTGAATTATATGGTAATGACGAAAACCATGTAAATGCTGATCCAGATAGTGATAACGGGAATAGACGAACTCTGAGAGCTTCTGTAGCCGATGCCTCACCACACTGAGCTAGAAATTGGCTGATGTGCTCATAAGTTGATATATTATCTTGTCCCGAAAACTTGGAGAAGTCTGGCACCTTGTATCGGCTTGGCAATGGAACCCGATCGAAGTATTCTGGATATGGGTGTCGATACATGTTGCCATTATCCTTAGGCTTGAGCCCGAATTGCTCCCTCATGACGTCAGCGATCATATCGGCCCAAGGCTGGTGAGGTGTTGCTCCACCATACTACTGTTGTAGTGGATCCATGTGGCCAAATTGGATCGGCTGAGGTCGTGGTGAGTGAGGCTGATAAAGATTGTTAAAACCAGCCGATACGCCTTGAGGTGGTATATATGAAGGTTGCTCTGTGCTGTATTGTTGGCCTATCGGCTGAGTAATTCCAATCGGCTGTTGTGGAACCGAAGGAATTGGATACGATGTGTCGACAACCGGTGGTCTTGGGTGAAGAATGCTGTTCAATTGCTCTGGTGTTATTTGAGCTGGTACTTTCCCTCCAGTGATCGGTTGTGATCTGGTTAGAATTGATGGAATATTTGAGCTTGAGTAAGGAGCCGATGGAGCCTGAGTTTGAAGCACTTGTTGATTTCCTTGACTTCAACCGATGTCTGTCTTCACGGTCCTGTACCCTGGGAACGTGCCGTCTGGTAAATAAATAGGTCCTTTAGCTTTTTCCTCGGCTATTGTTCCATCGACTACCGACTTGATCATGTTTGTCAAAGTATTGACAAGTACTCCGGACTGGTTGACTAGCGCATGATGTACAGCCGAATCGATGCGATCTTGTAACATGTGCAATTCTTCATTA
The DNA here is from genome assembly GCA_000573905.2 of Oryza punctata. NCBI lineage: Eukaryota > Viridiplantae > Streptophyta > Magnoliopsida > Poales > Poaceae > Oryza > Oryza punctata. Next base: position 2,271,147 of record CM002499.2, on the reverse strand, counting down.
CTTGATTCGGCTTTCACTTGTTTATCCTTTTCTTTTCCTGATCCAGAAGTACTTGGGTCTTGTTTCACGATCGTCGGTATTTGAATTTTAGCTCTTTGGACGACCGTACCTTGCCGGGTGACTGTGAAGGAGTGCAAATACTGAGTTTGGAGTTAATTTAGCATTTGTTGCAATTCTTCCTTCTGTTCATCGTTCAGCTGCTCGGGTGTAACCGCGATGATGTTGTCCTCCGCAACTTCGGTGATGCTTGGAGACATGATGTGCATCATTGATCTGAGCTATATGACGTATATGATAACTGTGGAACTTGCAAGACAGAATTAGAGTGTCATAAAGATGTAAGCACTAATTCCAATAATGCAAATTGCCATGACAAGATATACCTTCTAGCCGAAGATCAAATTGATGCAGCACGACTCGAGAGCACAAGCTTGTCGAAAATAAGAAACAAAAGGTGGCGATGCGCCGAGATTGATTGAACGTCTGTTGTTATTATTTACAAGACGTCGGGATTATATTTATACCCGAAAATACAAACATTGTCCATCACGGGCACGACTCATATTAACCTATCACAAATCCAACTAACGAACAAGTCCCTCAGGCGGACTCTTACCGAGAATATCTATAAGGAAATTACATAAAATATCCTAATTAATAGATACAATTGCCTCCTCAGGACTCTATCCGTGCATGGAAATCCAAATGAAGCACGTTAACACAACCCGATGACGTATACCGAGTCACATTATCAAAATCGGCTCAATCGGCCAACCTAGTCCGACTCTGACTCTGCCGATCCAGTTCACAGCCGATTCGGACTACAACCGATTCTCACTCTGTTTTCCGATACGATCTTATCTCTTCAATCCTCCTCGATTCCATCTTTATCTCCGATGTTTGAATTACCAAATTTGGTCGTCAACAGAAGCATACAGTTTAAACATTATAGCGATCTAACAAAGTCAATAGCGATGTACTATAGCTATCGCGAAATACCATAGCAGACTGCTATATCGGTCGTGAAGCGCTATAGCGACCACTAAGTTCCAATACGCTATTTACGGTCTGCTACCCTATAGGGGTTACGGTAAAAATCCCACTACCACTAGTACGGATACTAAAAACACTATTTATTACCTTGAAACGCACACAAAGCAACACCGCCGGCCACAGCCGCAACGGCATCTCGGCGCACACGACGCAAGCAGCACTAACGGATAAGATGAAATCCCTTCAAAAAAGAAAACGGATAAGATAAAATAGATAAATTACTAGTAGTATACTAGTATATATGCGTGCCATCAAACAGGCAAAACAGCTCCAAAAAGCACCGGAGATCTATTGGATTCGTCTAAAAAGCTACGATCCCTACCCTTCCCGGCTTGCTTATCCTCGCAAATTCTCTCCAAATTCAAACCCACCATTTTTTTTAAAAAAAAACTTTACTTAAACGTCACTTCCTCTAGTGAAAGAAGACGAGTCGGAGTCCCCCACGCTTCGTCCTCTGCTTCCCACGCGCGACAAATTTCTTCGCTTTTTCCCCTCCTCGCCTTCTTCCCACGCAACGCCTCGCCGGGGACACCGGAGGAGACGAGTAGTAGACCGCGACTAGTGCGAGCCAAGGGCATGGGGCGGCAGCAGCAGCAGCAGCAGGAGGAGGAGGCCGCAATGGGCGCGGCCCAGCGCCGGCTGCGAGCCGTCTCCGCGCACCTCCAGCCGACGTCGGAGTCCGCTGCCACCGGCGGCGTTGACCTCGCCGCCAACCCCACCGCCGGCGAGTACGCGCACGGTACGATCGATCGTCTATTCGTCTGCACCACTACTTGCTGCTAGTGATGTTTAGTATACATTTATGGTTTATCCATCCCGTGCGTGATTGGTGCCGCGATTTGGATCTTGGGTTGGATTACATGGGGCCTACTGGGCTTTTCTACGCATGACACAGCTCGAGCTTAGAGTGGATAAAGTGGAGAATAACAAATGCAACCACTCCCAAATTCCCGATTCTTAAGATGTAGAGACAGTTTCCTCTTTCTGAATTTGTGCTCCGACTGAGCATCTATGCCATAATTCCATTGCTTAGCTCAGTGATTATCTAGAAATTCGCTTAGCTCGGTAGATTTTCATTGTTTGGAGATGCTGCTTTTGCTCTTTTTTAGTTAGTACGCTGACATATGCTAGTTGTGGTTACTCAACTGCACTCTGTATGTTTTGACTTATCTTTCTTGACAAAGCAATGCTTTTCTTTTAAAGTTTACAACTCAATGTGCATAGCTTCTCCAGTGCAGGGCTACAGCGTTGTACTCCCTGAGAAGTTGCAAACTGGAAAGTGGAATGTGTACCGGTAGGCTATTTAGTAGTAGTATATGTTAAACTGCATTTGATTATATTGTGGCTCAAAATTGTTGTTTCTATCTTGCAGATCTGCGAAGGCACCTCTTAAGTTAATAAATAGATTCCCTGATAGCCCAGACATTGGAACGCTTCATGATAACTTCGTGTAAGAATCCTCATAGTCTGACTTGAGCATCGAACTTCTATTTCTGAATGGTGTATTAATCTCAACTTGGACAATCTCAGTTATTTACCAAAGTTATGCTATTATTTATCAAATTCTTGTTTTGAATTGTCAACAATCCTTTGAGTGTGCAAACATACCGTTAAGCAAAGTGAATGCTAGTTCTGTTTTCCTTAGGAAACTCCCATATTTTTTCCTTTCGGAATTGTATGCAACGACTTGAATGCAGAGGTTTTTATCTGATGGTTTTATGAAAAATGGTAAACTTAAATGTCTGTTGCAGGCTACATGTTTTACAAGAAAACTATTAGTGTTCAAATTTAAGTGCTGTGATAAGTTCTCAGGCAATATACCCAAAATTGCGCAGGTATGCAGTTGAAACCTTTAGGGATTGTAGATACCTGGGCACAAGAGTCTGCGCTGATGGAACAGTTGGGGAGTAAGAATTGGTTCCTGTATATATGTGTCATTTTGCCTTTTATAGCTTTGTTCAAATCTTTTAAATGCTATATGTATGAATCGTTGCAGCTACAAATGGATGACATATGGAGAAGCTAGTACAAGCCGAACTGCGATAGGTTCTGGTCTTATTTATCATGGAATACCTGAAGTGAGTCATTATGATCTCCACAAGCACCATCCTTCTGATTTTAACTATTAGCAGGCAGATCTTGTCACGCATTGCCATAATGATATAGAATTTGTAGTTGCACTTACAGATTCCTTTTTTTTTAACTTGCACTAAATAATTTCTAAAACTGAACCAGGGTGCACGCATTGGTTTGTATTTTATAAACAGACCTGAGTGGACCATAGTTGATCATGCCTGTGCGGCATATTCATATGTATCTGTGCCACTTTATGATACTCTAGGTATGCACTCATCAGAGAATGATCATCTATCTCCTTTTCATTTATCCAGCAACAATTTTTATGTATTGTTTATACAGGTCCAGATGCAGTTCAGTTCATTGTTAACCATGCTACAGTACAAGCTATTTTCTGTGTGCCTCAAACACTAAGCACTGTGAGCTTTAACCCTTATCTCAACCTTGTATAGTTACTAGTTTATACAATCATTAAAAGTTGCAGCTTTCATGTCACTGCTCATACTGGTCCTTAGTGAAGCTGGGAAATAGTTAATTATTTCCAGGAAACAAATCTGTGCTTTCAGGTGCTGATCTCATCCTGCTATGAGCACATATAATGTCAAAAGACTGCACACTGCAGAAACTGCATGCACATCAAATACTATTTGTTCCGGACCATATCCACATGCACAACTAATGGGCTGAGTGCTGGGCTGGGGCCTGATCATGAAATACATTTTATGTGGATTCTGATCCTATTTCTGTTTTCTTGTTTCAAACATTACATCAATTTGTACACACTTAATCTTGAATTTTATCATGGTATATTCTTTGGAACAAAATGTACTTATGGTGCTGCTTATCTATAACTATTTATTGCAGTTACTAAGCTTTATAACTCAAATGCCATGTGTTCGCCTTATAGTGGTAAGTTCAAACCATTTATAGTTAGTATATTCAATGAACGGCCATGATTGTTTAAGAATTTCCCTTCTATTTTTTAAAAAACTTGTTTAATATAGGTAATTGGTGGAGACAATTCAAATATGCCATCTACCCCAACAGCTACTGGAGTGGAAATTATAACTTACTCCAGACTACTTAGCCAGGTGAGTTTGCTAAATGGCCCTTCAGTCTTTTGAAAATATCTTGTATATGGGATACTGTTCTTAACACTACATATAGTTTAGAGATCTCTGCACCAGGAGAGTTTACTAACACTACATCTTGCTTATGGTATTTGTTCTCTTTTTCATAAAAAAAATGTATCTGTTATCTAATATCAGTCAACCAACTGTCATTTAAACTCGTTAAAAAAACACTTTACATGCATACCTGTATTCCTTATGAACCGCATATCTAGTTCCATAGTTGTATGGACATATGGTTCAATATCTATTTGAAATCTCTTGGCATACGAACTACTTGGCTGCACTTTTGCACTGATTAATTTTGTACTGTTTCCAAAAGATTTATCCATGGCAAACAAAGTTGATGTGACATCTTGTTTCCACTTCTGTTAGAAAACACATTTGTTATGCAATTATATTGATGTGTATATGAGATGCGTTGATTTTTCGGGGTGAAAATTGGGAACATGAATTTGGATATCCATTTGGCAGCTGTAATGCACGTATGCATACATTAGCTCTCTAATTCCATTTCATATTTTCATGTATAATACACTTAAGAGCCAAATGACAATATTACATAATAACAAATGGTAGGGCTACCACATGGATTAAACATCTTTTCTTCAAGTCATAGTTTTGTCTATGTGCTATAGCAGTGTGCGGTGTGCACACTTGCTCAATTCTTTTCTTGTGGACACACATAGTATGTGCATGGTGGACATATATATAGCCTTAATTTTAGTTTTGCATTAACAGCCTGCATATCTATATCCAGCCATATACATTATCTTTGCTGTTAGATTAAAGGATGCTAGCACATTTTGCTCACTGTTCTGCCGATCTTTCAATCTTCAACTCAGGGAAAGATGAGTTCTCAATCTTTTCGCCCTCCAAAACCTGAAGATACTGCCACAATTTGTTACACTAGTGGCACTACTGGCACACCGAAGGTAAATAACCCATCTTTCTGATTATTTTTAGTTTCATTCAAAGAGATCTTCTAATTCAACCTTCCAATCTGTGACGTTGTCATGTTTTTTCAGGGAGTTGTTCTTTCTCATGGGAATTTAATTGCAAATGTAGCAGGATCAAGCCTAGTCATTAAGTTTTACCCATCTGATGTGTGAGGAGTTTACATTAAATCTAGATGTGTTTCTTTCTGCCACAGCTTAATAAATTTATCACATCTGTTAATGTTTTGAATAATAGTCATGTTGATATGTCTCGGCAGGTATATCTCATATCTACCTTTAGCTCACATCTACGAGAGAGTTAACCAGGTTTCAGTGCTTCACTATGGTGTTGCCATTGGATTCTACCAAGGGGTATGCAGATCCAAACCATTTAGGTTGTTAATTTGGTAGTTCGTTGCATTTGTTGTTTGTGTAAATAATAAAACCAGTAGAATAATGGGGTTTCTGACCTAGCAAAGGTAGATATGAATAACCGGGGACAAATGAATTAAACCACTCGGAAAAGTAATTTCTAATGTTAGTTCTTCCATAAGTTACCCCTAGACATAGGAGCAGAATTGGATCACCTAATGCGATATTTTAAACTGTTATATGACAATCATTCAGATATTAATTGAACACAACAGATGCATTTTATGCTGGACCTTTCACCTACAGGCTACAAGTCAATATTCTGATAATCCCATTGTAGTATTTGTTATGGCCTCATCATCTTAAATGGATGCATTATATTGGCTCATGCTAGTTCACTGCAGCTCTATGTTGCTCATCATCATCCTTTCCTCACCATCGCACCATCATATTGTAAACCTATTACTGGATTTCCGTGCGCACAGCAAGCGATTAGATCCATATAGGGTTATATCTTGTGTGTTTGCCAGTAGCAATCACTTTGTTCAACACTTGAAAAATATGCATTTAGATCAAATATCCATCTTACTTACTACATGCATAATAATCTTTTACATTCAATGGATTCTTTGCCATATATCTGATGTGTATATTGTTGTTGTTTCCAGGATAATTTGAAGCTGATGGATGATCTTGCTGCATTGAGACCAACAGTTTTTCCAAGTGTGCCCCGTCTATATAACAGAATTTATGCTGCGTAATACAACTACACCCGTAACTTAGATACTTTCATGTTGGGCAAAACTATTTCTAGTCATATCTTTTGCGAGATTATCATTTTTTTCCCTTTTCAATACATCTAAGTGGCTAGTTGTTTATCATTCTATAGAATTACAAATGCTGTCAAGGAGTCCGGAGGGTTGAAAGAAAGATTGTTTCATGCTGCATACAATGCTAAGAGACAAGCGATTATTAATGGTAAGAACAGCTCATTGATATTAGGTGTCTTAGTTTTGCAGTGACTTCTCTTTTAAAAGCATATCCTACATACTTTCTGTGACTTATGTCTTATCCCATTTTTTTTAATCCACTAGACCACTACATCTACATGTATGAAATGTTAATTCTACATTTTGGGTTTTTAGGGAGAAATCCGTCCCCAATGTGGGACAGGTTGGTATTTAACAAAATAAAAGCTAGGCTTGGTGGACGTGTGAGACTTATGACTTCAGGCGCTTCTCCATTGTCAGCAGATGTCATGGAATTCCTAAGAATGTAAGCTGTCTTCATATATGCTCCCTTGGGGTAGCATGATTATTATTTATAACTTGGATTAACTAATATACTACTTTTTAATTTTTTAACAGATGCTTTGGTGGTGAAGTACTCGAAGGATATGGAATGACAGAGACGTCCTGTATCATCACTGCAATGAATATTGGTGATAGGTTAATTGGTCATGTCGGATCTCCAAATCCATCTTGTGGTAAGATCTATGTTTGGGTTTAAATAGACTTGGTTGGATAAATAACCTGTCCTTTTGTTCACAGTAATCCCTCACTGTTATTGTTTTTGTACATTATCACTTATCACACTCTTTCGTAATGCAAATTCTATTTCTATTTTTCAGAGATTAAATTAGTGGATGTCCCAGAAATGAATTACACCTCTGAGGATGAACCATATCCTCGTGGAGAAATCTGTGTTAGGGGACCTACGATATTCTGTGGTTACTATAAAGATGAAATCCAAACGTAATTTGCTATATATTTCTATCTCCTAGTATTTAAATTCATATATATTTAATGAGTTTCAGCAATTACCTTTGAAAAACCTGTAGTAGAGAGGCCATTGACGAGGATGGTTGGTTACACACGGGAGACATAGGTTTGTGGATGCCTGGAGGGCGTCTAAAAATTATAGATAGGTAAAACTGAATGATCTACTGTTTCATGTTTAAGAATTTCCTTTTGAATTGAGATGGCCTTGAGCCTTTGTTGTATAATATCTATTTTGTTCCTTTATACTATATTATATCGAGAGAATTCTATCCAATCAATCTACACTTGTACCTTCACTGCAGTTTCTTAATGATACCGAAATTAGTCAGTTGCTAAGTTGTTAAATATTAATGCATACTTGAAATCTTAAGTTGGCTTCTACTGTTTTCTTCTCACTAGTGTATTGTTTGTTACCTGAGATTTGCATGGTTGGTAATGAAACTCTAATATGTGAAAGTTCAATGCTATTTTGTCTAACTTGTAGAATTTGCTGTCATTTGTAATTTTTTGAATACATACCATATTACTAAGATGGTAGGGATATCTAATAACAACTTGGTAAGTTCAAAACAACTGTGTTAAAAGACAAAAGTGAAAGCAAGATGTTAACCCTTCTTAGCTACTGATCGAAGAGCAAACCAAAACTATCCTACCCACTGTTATTGTAGCAGGCAGCACATGGTAGCGTTCAACTAGGAATGTTGTAACACATGGATGTTTTTGAGAAATGACCACAACCCTATTTGTGAAATACTTTTGTCTGTAATTTCTTATCCTCTTTCCACACATTTTCTTAGGTAATTTATGCCCCTGGAACTGTGTTTGATCTGATTAGTTTTCTTATTAAATTGTTAATTGATTGCGTTTTTCTGGTCTCAAGGAAAAAGAACATTTTCAAGTTAGCTCAAGGAGAATACATAGCTCCCGAGAAGATTGAGAATGTCTATGCTAAGTGCAAGTTTATTGCGCAGTCCTTTATATATGGTAATATTCATGTCCTTATATTGGTTATAACTACCAATAGTTTGCCATACTTGTTCTAAGCTGTTGATTCGGATGCAGGTGATAGTTTAAACTCTTCTTTGGTTGCCGTAGTAGCAGTTGAACCAGATGTGTTGAAGGCTTGGGCTGCATCCGAGGGAATCCAGGTACATATGCTGACCTTGGAGAGTAGATATTCTACAGCTGTACAGTCTGGTTTGTCCAAACCAGCAGGACATTACGTTCTTCCTTCTTGCATCTCTCTTTGCCAGTTCACTACACAAATTATGCCTTTATTTGCTCTTATTTTCTTATAATAGAGATGGGAGAGGCTTGCCGCTTGCCTCTCTTTCTCAAAGAATAAAAAATAACAAAACCCACAAATAAAACATTATATCTGCATTGGCTACTTATGATATGTCCTTTCTAACCTGTAGCACGAGGATTTAAGACAGCTTTGTGCTGATCCGAGAGCAAGAGCTGCTGTCCTGGCTGACATGGACTCTATTGGAAAGGAAGCACAGGTTTACTCCTCACTTCTTACCTTACATGCTCTCTCAATAAGTAAAAGTTTTGTACTATACTGTGTATGATTCCTTTATCGATCTCTCTTTGCTTACTGTACCAGCTAAGAGGTTTTGAATTTGCTAAAGCTGTTACCCTTGTTGCTGAACCTTTCACATTAGAAAATGGTCTCCTCACCCCAACGTTCAAGGTAGGCCCGTTAATTCTGTTGGAGGAGATTTCTATACTACTTCAGGTGCTAATTCTCTCTGTCAATGATTTTGCAGGTTAAAAGACCGCAAGCTAAGGCATACTTTGCAAAAGAAATCGCAGATATGTATGCACAACTGCGCGAAGCAGAACAAATAAAGCCCAAGCTGTAAGCCTGTAACTGCCGGGGTAACGATCAGAATAGATGGTCTAGCAACAAACTACAAATGACTGGCTTGGTATAGGGAAGGCAATTGTGAATAAACTGTCTGCTGGATATGTCCACGAATTGCTTGATAATCATCTAATAGGATGATCAGGTAAAAGAATAGCCAATTTTATGTACATCTGTAATGTGAAAGGAAAAAAGATGTATACATGTCATAATGTCATACGGAATGAATCCATTGAATTTGACCTGACTATCATAGAAATAGAAACTATGGTATGTTTTTCCCTCTTATATTACATGCCTTGATCCTTCTGTTAGGCATTCTGTCAGGTAATATCCTTGCATAATATACTTGCGCAGCTGTTATATAGGAGTAGGTTTCCCTGGAGGAATGCACATTTCGCATGAAAGCAAATAGTCGACGGGTGTTTATTTTTGTTAGCGTGGAGCTAACCATCATGCATCCTCCTATACAGGGTGGTGTGCCATCGACCGATATACCAAAACTTTAAACTGGTAGTGATCTGCTATTCTTTCTGCCATAATTTTTTTCTATTATTCACTTTCCAATTTTACAGGTCACTTAAATTATTGTTAGTTTAAAATGAATGGTAACTTATAGTGCCCTTTCAAGGACGAAATTATCACTATTCACCACCCGATTTTATGTCACTTCAGATTAGGGTTAGTTTAAAATGCTATACCTTATGCAGGTGCCCTTTCATGGACGAAAAAAGACTAAAATAAATTAGTAAACAAATATCATTGCTAATCAATTTGATTAGGGAGAGACACTACCAGATTCAGTACTAGATTTAGATAGATGTTCAAGGGCAAAAATTTAGAAGTAGAAGATAAACAGGATGACCCCTTTTCACAAATAACAACAAAGTTCACCCAAAAATTTAAAATTAAAAGATAAACGGACGGCCATTTCTCTACTAATGTTACAGCGTAGTCCTTCCCCACCATCTTCCCCTAACAAACAACAGTGTTTCCACGTGAAAATTAACCCACCAAGAAACCAGATAGATAAGACTGAACCCCATATACTGGTTGCTTAAAAAACCTGAGGCCTTGTTCTTTTCTGATAAAATTCAGATTTTATCTAAGTTTCCGTTAGTACGTTTTTCAAACTGTGTGCTTCCGTGCGAAAACTTTCTATAGAAATTGTTTTAAAATATTAAATATATTCATTTCTTAAGTTTGTAATAATTAAAAATTAATTAATCATGTGCTAATGATTTTTTCGTTTTACGTGCGTAAATTTAATTTTCAAACACCACCTCAGTGGCCATCAGCACTGTTCAGGACGCTACATATGCCGGTTGGCGTTGTGCTCTCTTCTCTTCTTCTCCGTATGTCTGTCAGAGACTCGGAGCTCATCTTGCCATATGTCATCAAAGAGTAGCAATTCGTCACTAATATAAGCCCAATCATCATCATCGTCATCTCTCACGCAATCTTTAGCAATATTTGGGGCTTCCATGGATTGATCAACTGCACCATCACAACCTACATCTTGATGTTCCAACCGAAGTTGTCATGAAATCCATAGTCCATTAATCCGTCGATCCAATCCTCCGACCAATGCATCACCATGATCTTGATCGTATAACCGAGGATAATCCTCCGTGTTGCCACCTAGGAGCATCTGATGATCATAATCCTCCATGTTTCCATATAGGGAGATATTGTCAGGATAGCATGCTATTACCACAGTGATTAAAGCTAGCTGATAAATTAAGTAAATGAGTAGACAAGATTAGTTACCGGTTGGGTTTTCAGGATCCCGACGCATGATATCGACCTCATCGATGAAATGGAGAGGCGGCTTGCGTTCCACGATCTTTCCGCGGAGGTGGAAGTTCATCAGCTCCTCGTCCGTCGGCACGAGGTAGTAGCCCAGTATAAATTGTAACTGCCGCACCAGCTCATACTTCTAGCTCCCGCTGCCTCCCGCCATCGCTATCGTTGTTTTTCACAATTGAGATCCTCTACATTACTAACCCCCTCTCCGTTCTCCATTATCAGATAGTGTGTAGTAACTCCTAATGCCGATCAAATTGGATGGAAAAAAGAAAAGGAAAGTAGGTATAGTTGTAAACTACTATGTCTCGAAATAAACATAGTATTTATGTGCTGCACTCCTGTCTCGAAATAAACAAAACCATCTAATTGTTTTTGGAAGGAGGGAGTATTCTGGTATATAATTGCAGTTACTCCCTCAGTTTCATATTATAAATCGTTTGATTTTTTTTCTTAATCAAACTTATTAAAGATTGGTCGAGTTTACGTAAAAATATAGTAGTATTTTAAGAAAACAAATATATTATCAAAATGTATTCAATATTAGATTTAATAAAACCAATTTGATATTTTATATGCTGATAAACTTTTCTATAAGTTTGATCAAACTTAATAAAATTTGACTAGAAAAAAGTCAAATGATTTATAATATGAAACAGAGGGAGTAATTAATTAAGAGAGTTGTAAACTACGTCGGGAAGAAATAGATAGTTGTAATAGTATGCTGGTAGGGGTGAGCAGAAAAAGACCGAACTGAAAAGACCGAGACCGAGAAATTCGGTCATCAATTCGGTCCTAGGTAGTGAAAGACCGAAATTTGTTCGCTCAATTCGGTTAGTCTCCTCGGTTAACCGATAGACCGAATTAACAAAAAAAAGTCCAAATGCAACCTACGATCCACTAAGTTCAATATGATTGAACTCTAATTTTCACATCCTTACTTCTTACTTCTTCTAGGTATGTAACCTAATCTTTACTCATACGCGTTTGCGATTTTTTTTGTGATTTTTTGTGTTGAAAATTTCCATTATTTCTTTGCATATATGAAAATGTTGCTGAATTTCGGTCAAAACCGAGACCGAATTTATCAGTCCTGATATTTTTCGATGAAATTCGATCTTCACTTTCCAAAAACTGAAATAACTAAAAGACCGAAGATCAAAACCGGTTTTCGGTTAGACCGAATAACCACCCTTATATGCTGGTGTAGCTGTGCTTCGGTTCTGTCTGTACGAGCAGATATTGAGTCCGAATAGGCTTCATTGGGCCGGGTTTGGTCTAAACCGCGTAGGCCACAAAGCCTTCAAGTATGCTGGGCTGGGTGAAACAGCCCAGTAATTATCCCTCCCGGAGAAGGCCCAATATAAAGACGAGACCAAGTTATTTCCAAAGGCCCAAGAAGAGGCCTTTCCCTCGAGTAGCCCACCTCGCCGTCGCAGCCGAAGCAACCGCACTGTTCACACACGCAACGGCGCAACACAACCACTTCGTCGTCTTCCTCTGCTGCTTCCTTCTCCTCCAAGCCCTCGCTCCGACCTCGCCGCCGCTCCGCCTACAGGCTACAGGTGAGGTCGTGAGGAGGTCTTTCTCCGCCGCGGCTGCGTCCTCCGCTCTCCGTTCTCGCTTGGGTTTTCGGGTGATTCCGGTTGGGTTCTCCCCTGATCGCACATTTCGACCGACGCAGGTGAGCAGATGGCGCCGTCCAAGCAGTACGACGAAGGCGGGCAGCTCCAGCTCATGGATGCCGACAGGATCGAGGTGGAGGAGGAGTGCTTCGAGTCCATCGACAAGTGTACGCGCTCCGCCTCATCTCCATCCCCTCCCCCCCCCCCCCCCCCCCCCCCCCCGTCTCGTATCCCGCACTACATTGCTTTGCGCGCCTGCTCGCGTGCGTTCGTGTCGTGTGTGTTCGCGCGTGGCGTGCGAGTGCTCGTTCTGCCTTGCCTTTCGATTGGTCACTGTTCGACTTGTTGTTTGTTGCCTGATTCGCGGTGGAGTAGACGCAATTTAGCCTAGTAAGTTTCCACTTTTTTTTTTTTGGGTTTCGGTTCTGCTTGCGAGCAGCGTCTGGTTGCTTTGTGGTGTGCGTGTGTTGCTTTGTGATGTGCGTGTTGGGTTGCTTCTAGTTTTTCCCCCAATATCGTAAGTAAATTAGCCTCGTCTCGTGGACATTTTTCTTTTTTTTTTGTAATTTTCGCCTCCCCACATTTAATCTCTGTTTTGGGGGCTATTTCCTGCTGATTCGTGTGTGGTATCACTTGCAGTGAGAGGATCGATTCGAATTTATCCCCATTTCAGTCAATTTTACCCGCGTTTTGCATTTAACCCGTCAAAGTGATCGATGGAACTCGTCGGACTTCGCCACCGGCTAGTTTAAACATGTGGATTTTCTGCATATTAGTTGAATCAGTTGTGTGTTTTGGTGCCCTTGGAGTGCATATTAGTTGAACCAGCTGTGTATGGGCGCACTTGGAGGTTTAGTGTTTGAACTTGAGTTCCTCTTGCACTTCACGATTTCTGGTGGCTCCCTAATTCTAGCGAGTTCAATTTTAGTAAGTTGTTTGGTGTGATCCTGACTTTTCCCTGTGTTTCATGATTCATTCGGTTCTTCCTGCAATTTATTCATTGTCATGAATTCAAACTATGAGCATAGTTCCTACAGTACTGTTCATCTCTGGTGCACTTGTCTACAGTAATCTCGCAAGGGATAAACTCTGGAGATGTGAAGAAGCTGCAGGATGCTGGTATCTACACTTGCAATGGCCTCATGATGCATACAAAGAAGGTTGTGAACTTGGGATCCCAAATCTTCATGCCTTCTCCTGCTTGTTCCATTTCTGGTTTATGACACCCATCTTCTTTCGTTTGTTCTATTTCTTTCTTACAGTATGCTTATCTGATGTTGTTTCAATATATGGATTCATCCTGCAGAGCCTGACAGGAATCAAGGGATTATCTGAAGCAAAGGTAGACAAGATCTGCGAAGCAGCTGAAAAACTTCTGGTGCGGTTCTCTTTCATTGTGTTTGGTCTGAAATCTTCACTGTCAGTTCTAGGTGATACATTCTTCTGAAATTGCTATGCTTGTTTTTCTCAGAGTCAGGGCTTCATTACAGGAAGTGATCTCCTTATTAAGGTAAGGAAATAGGATTTGATCTGCATACAGCATACTAATGTACAGGATATGGTGTTATAGCAAACTAAGTGGAAACTATTCCTTGCTTCATGGATGCTCCAGTGCTTTTAGTTACTCCAGCTGTGCACTTCCCTGGGGACTGTTTGGTTTATTATTTTTCTTCTTTTGAAGCGGAAGTCTGTTGTTCGGATCACCACTGGGAGCCAGGCGCTTGACGAGCTGCTTGGCGGTAACATATATAGTCCTCTTGTTCTGTTATGATCAGCTGTTCCATTATGTTGTTCTAATCTATTTTCATTCTTCAAATTTTCAAGGAGGGATTGAAACACTTTGCATCACAGAGGCATTTGGAGAGTTTCGGTGCGTAGACGTTCTTGTTCCTTTTGATTCTTTTTCCTGGATTACAACTGCAGATTGGTTGTACCAATGGAATGTGGCCATATCTGTCTAATAGATATGGTGAAAATCTAGCTTAGCAATATTTTTAGTATTCTGGTTGAAGTTAATATGCTAAGGTTGTCGTGCTCCCATTTTTATCATCTAATGATGCCAGTGCATACAGTAAATTCCTAAATATGTTTGTATTCTACTAACACTGAGAGCTTAATACTCCTCATGTGTGAACTTCAGGCATATACACATCAATATTGTCTGAAACTGTTTTCTTTGATGTTTATACTAATTTGGTTCTACTAAACACTAAATTTAGCTGAGATAATCTTGTTTTGCGAGAAAGTTGATGTATGATAGAATGATTCCTTTAATTGCAGCTTGGAACAATTTGGCTTTGTGTAGCAGGTAAATAAAACATCTTAGTATTTACTGTGAACCAGCCAAACTTTGATCCTTGATGTACTTTGATTTAACTTTCATTATTTGTCAATTTGGTTCCAGTTTCTTAGCTTAGTAATCTTTCATCTTTATTTTTGGTCCTCAGATCAGGGAAGACCCAGTTGGCTCACACTCTATGTGTCTCCACTCAGGTTCATTTCCGACACATTTTTGTCATCAACACCTTACTACCATAGATCTATTAAATTATTTTAATTTTTTTTTTGTTTGTGAACTGCAGCTTCCAATCCACATGCATGGGGGGAACGGGAAGGTTGCGTACATTGACACTGAGGGAACATTGTATCTTTTGAATTTACTGAGTAATAACTCCAGCTGATTCACTCAATGGATTTATTTGCATTTATGTATCGCCCCAACTTGTTTCCTTAATGGAGTTTTCAGCCGGCCTGAACGCATTGTGCCAATTGCTGAGAGATTTGGGATGGATGCCAATGCTGTTCTTGATAATGTATGGCTCTTAATTTGTCTTTACCATTTCAGGCCTAACAGATGAAGCTGTATGTTATATTTGCATCTATTTCTTGTTTAGATCATATATGCTCGTGCATACACCTATGAGCACCAGTACAACCTTCTCCTTGGCCTTGCTGCTAAGATGGCTGAAGAGCCTTTCAGGCTTCTGGTAGGCATGGCTCCATAACATAAAAGTACATTGATAAATTGTGTATCTCGGTTGCTTATGTGGTTGCTTTACCTTAGTAGATTGTGGATTCTGTGATCGCACTATTCCGTGTCGATTTCAGTGGCAGGGGTGAACTTGCAGAGCGCCAGGTAATGTCAATATTTGTGTTGGTAGAAACAAAAAATATATCATAAAGTAGTTGAAGGCCTAAAGTTTACTAATTACTCTGAACTTGCAGCAAAAATTGGCACAGATGCTCTCCCGCCTTACTAAAATTGCTGAGGAGTTCAATGTTGCAGTGTACATCACCAACCAAGGTGAGCTTTCAGGACTATCCTGTCTATCCCAAGAAAGAGTAACACCATAAGGGATTTCAAATTACAAGTATCCTCCTTGTTTCAGTGATTGCCGACCCAGGTGGTGGAATGTTCATAACTGACCCGAAAAAACCAGCGGGAGGCCACGTGCTGGCACATGCAGCCACCATCCGGTTGATGCTGAGGAAAGGCAAAGGAGAGCAGCGTGTCTGCAAGATCTTTGATGCACCTAACCTGCCTGAGGGAGAAGCTATATCCTTTTGCATTATATATACATGTTTGCCAAAACTTCTTGTGCAATTGGTAACTTCGGTTCAGTAGGTTGCTAAAATATTGATTGGTTTTTCTTTTGTTTGTTCAGACTAGCTCCTCAAACTCTTGTGATTAAGTTAACTGCAGATGCTGTTTTCTGTGACTGAAAGTCTGAAAGAGTTGCACGACAGATTAGTAATAATATGGTGTAACATAGTTGTTTCCCTTGACCAATAACACGTTTTCCAGGTAACATCAGGTGGAATAATGGATGCGAAAGACTGAATGTTCATTGAGGGGTGCTTCCTGTATTCAAACTGTTCAGGTTTCTCCTAGTAAATTCCTGCATAGGTTATATAGCTTTGGTAAATTGACAAAACTACTACTGCTACTTTTGCCACTGTTGAGGAAATAAGCATCCTCATATATCCAGATGGTTATACATCATGCTGGGTATTTTTCTATGCTTATGAGATCAACAGTTGTACTGAAACAAATACAGTATTGTCTGTCTTGAGTGAAAAATATAAGAGGTTAACATGTTGGTTTCCCCAGAAACTAAATTCTTTATACCTGCTCGTGCACAGTTTATACAATCTGTCTTAAATTGCTGTATCAGTTAAAAAGGTCCCTAATTATTTTCATTAAACCCCAACCATTTCTTTTCCTTGTTGCTTGTCTTGGGATTTTCACTTTAAGGACGTGGTCTAATCTCTCTATACTCCAGTTCTTCGGTCCCCAAATCTACAATCTTCAGTTAAACCACAAAAGAATCCCAGCATCAGTTATCTTTTAGCATACACTTTTTCAATTCGACAGAACAAGGATCATTAGCATAATCGACATAGTTAGAGCTAACAACAAAGAGAGCTGAAATAAACAAGCCATTGCACTTGTAGTTTGAAATTCAGTAGGAGATACATAGCATGCTTCCAATTCAAAAGTACTACTCGATCTTGGAATATATAGATCGATAGAGCAACATGCTTCTAGTTTTACATTGATGGGACGATAAATATCGTCTCAGGCTGTACAACACAACTCTTGGAACAGAGAAATCACCAATCTGCCTAATGCAGAGATATTTAGGTGAACAGAGAAACAAAATACAGCTTTTTGGCCGGTTCATCAGCCGGTTGCTCCTAGCTCCGGGCACCCAAGCTTGTCGTCATCCTCCTGCTGCGTGGGTAGAGCGCGGCGGCAGAGAGGGCAGATGCAGCTGAGGCGGAGCCAGTCGAAGATGCAGCGCTGGTGGAAGGTGTGGGAGCACGGCATCATCCTGAGCTTCTCCTCCGCCTCGAAATCCTGCAGGCAAATGGCGCACTCCTCCTCCCTCGCGCCAGCCGCCGTCACCTCACGCAGGCCCTGGATGGCCTTGCTCGAGGCGGGGAATAACCCAGCGCGCCTGTAGGAGGCAGCCGCCTCGTTGGAGATCTGTGGCGGGGGTTGGTTGATCTCCTCCTCGTCGCCGGATGACATTGATGAATACAACTCTTCGGATGATGATAAGTAAACTTCCGGCGGCAGCGGCGGCTGATTTTGTCGCACCCTCACGGGAAACCACCGGTCATCAATACGCAAGTGGCTATAGAGAAGATTCCCCTGCTCGTTGAAGAGGCGGCTATAGATAACATTCCCCTGCTCGTCGAAGGGGGAGCCGTTGTGATTCTCCATCTCCGTCCAGGAGCACGACGGCGGCGATGGGATCGACGAAGGAGATGATGAAACGAGTCGGCGGAAGGAAGAGGAGGCTGCCGAACCGGGAACCAGTGAACGAATTATCCTACCAGGCAGGTTATATGAAGGAAAAAAACCTTCTCCGACTAGGATCCTGGGTACGTTTCCTTCTCCGACTCGGCCTGGGTAAGATATGAAATAGACCACGCGAGATCAGGGACGCAGTGCCCAGTGGGCACCCGGACTACCTGAGATCAAGACGGATGGCGGCGCGCAGGCGGCCGAACTCCGCGCTCTACTGGCGATTCTCCGCCACCGAACTAGCTCGTTGAGCCAGGCGCCGGCGATTCCTTGCCCCGCCGCCCGCCGGCCGCCGCTCGTCGGGTCTGCAGGTGGAAAGGGTGAAGTAGGAACATGTGAATGGGGGAGTCCCACTTGCGGTCACTGATTTCATGCCCACGTGGATTGATGGACGGTCTAGATTATTGGTTTTTAGATAATCCTAGTACAACTCTGCTGGATATTTCGGCCCACTCTCGTGTCTCGTCCTATTTAGCGGTACAACTCTGCTGGATTATCTACTACCACACTATTGGTAGGAGAAATATGAAGAAATATGAAGAGATATTATTATCTTAAAAAATAGGGGTATAATTATTATTTAGCAATGATTAAACTTTTTTTTTTGGTTTTTTTTGATAGAATATGAACAATACCAACATAATAGGTAACCATATATCAATCTTGTAAAAAAAACATAAATGATAAAGTTACTCATAATTATTATATTATATTAGTAAATTATAAATTTATCCTTAATATTACTTAATATTACTACAGTTTTTCGGAAAAGGGAGGCGAGAAGGAAGATGAAGCCGCAGCCGTCAGATTGAAACGGACGGTGGATGAGACGCACGCAGGTCCACCAAGTCAGAGGGTCCGGAACTCTGGATCCATCCAGATTACCAAAACTGATCGATTAGCACGTTGCCTTTCCCTCCAAAGCATTTCCCCAGGAGAAACTCGCAGTTCAAACTGTTTCTTCCTCAGGCTTCCCCTCCCCATCAAACTCCAACTCCACCGCCTCCTCCATCCTCCCACCCTCCAAGTTGCGTTCCACCCATTCACCTACCTCCATCGCCGCCGGCCATGGAGCGCACCGCCAGCGTCATCCGCAAGGCTATCTACGCGCTGCCTGAAGCCCCAGGCGGCGCGATCCTAGTGAGAAACATCAAGGTGATGCTGGGGTCTGAAGGTGGTGGAGGTCGGGGTCGAGGAGGAGGCATTGCAGATGGTATGGGCCGTTCGGAGGGCGGCGACGGGGACCGGTCGGAGGGCAGCGCCGGGAATGGAGACCAGCATCGTCTTCGCGCTGCAGTGAACGGGGGACGCTTGTTGGGAGCCGCCGGTGGAGGAGGTGCTACCGTCGACGCGGGTTGCTCGAGGATTGGTTCCGGGAGAGGCGGCGGCGACTACTCGGAGGGCGGCGCTGGGGGAGGCGCTGCGCTCGATGGCGACCAGTTGGAGCGCGGCGGCGGCGCCCTGAAAGGAGACCTGCAGCGTCTTCGCGCTGCAGTGAACATGGGCCGCTTGTTGGGAGCCGCAGGTGGAGGAGGTGCTACCGTCGACGCGGATTGCTCGAGGGTTGGTTCAGAGGGCGGCGCTGCGAGAGGCGCTGTGCGCGATGGCGACCAGTTGGAGCGCCGCGGCAGCGCCCTGAAAGGAGACCAGCATCGACGCGCCGCGGAGGACGGGGGCCGCTTGCTGGGAGCCGCCGCTGGAGGTTTCCTGTATCTAGGTGCTACAATGGCCGCGGATTGCTTGGAGATCGGCTCAGGCAGAGGCCATGATTTGTGCGATTACCGGGAGAGCAGAGCTGAGAAAACCGGTCAAGGTCTACGCACTGCAGGTGAGGGAGAATGCTCAAGGGATGACGCTTCTGGGAGAGGCGATGGTCGAGGACCTCAAGGTGCAGCAGCACGAGGTGGAAGTGGTTTTACCGGGGCACACCATTTTCAGCCAGGGAGCAGCTCAAATTCTGATGGTTCCATTGGAGAGTACTCTGTTTCAGGCAATGGAGCAGATGACTCGGGCAACAGCCAGGGTGAGCATGATTGTTCACGTGATCTGTATCTCGCGGGTAGACCCGTGCCTGAATCATGGAGACGCATCTGGGAGGCTTCTCCTCTTGTTCTCCACGACAGAGTCCTTCTACAAGCAAAAGAAGATCTGGGGATTTTTAGCGGTGATGGTGCTCCTAATCTCACCAGTGTGATCACATCTGTTTTAGTGAATCACCCAGGCCCGGTTTCATGCTTTCGGATTGACTCGTCTACCTGGAGTCATGGGACTGATCAATTATCTCACTGGATGAAGATTTTGTCAAGGAAGGGGGCTTCGGAATTTGTTCTGATCAACCTTGCCTGCCCTACCGATTTGGAGTTCCCACTGGATGAGCTTCAATGCTCAATCCTGAAGATTCTGCGGCTGGGCTTTCTAAGGATGCCTGAGTTGAACATGTTCTCTTTTTATCATACACCATCATTAAGAGTGCTGCAGTTCATATCATGCAAGTTTTCTGAGCATGGTCTGTATGCTGCTATTGAAAGTTGTAAGACTCTTGTGGAGCTGCAGATTGGTTTCTCTGATGAAAACATGAGAATTCGCTCAGATAGCTTGGAGCTGATACAAATATGGCAGAGCTCTGGAAGTCGCCTAGTCATAGAAGATTCACCCAAACTGAAGGTACTAGTTCCAGGATTTCGGCCAAGTCAAGGGTTGCGTCGTGCCACTGTATCAATCAATGGAACACCATCCCTCAAGGAAATATTGCATATAGCGCTTCCACTCCAAACAGTTATAATAGACAATGTCACTCTTTCAGAGGTAGGGCACAAGTCACAAAATGTATTTCAGACTTTTTAGATATTGAACTTCTTTTCATCTTTTGCAGGCATCTCTGACATTCCCATGTCTTAGGACCCTTCGAGTGGGCATAAGAATGTCTGATACAAAAGGAAGGTCCAGAATCCGGAGTGTACTTGAAGCTCTACCTGCATTATCATCTCTAACACTATGGGTAACAACTCTAATATCCTTTGTTTTATGCTATTATTATCCCATTTTTGCTCCTTTCTAATGAATGGTGGCTGTTTTACAGAGAATGGACGAAATTTCTCTTGATGAGGGAGTGGATGCATTTCTGGACTTTTCTTTGGATGATCTTGGTGCAGTAACTTGTGTCAAAACCAAGCTAGAATTTCTTGAGATAGATGATTTTCGTGGAGGCGCCGGTGAAGTTTATATCGCCCAATCAATCCTGAGAGATGCTTCATGTCTTAAGAAGTTGGTTCTAAGACGCCATGTGAATAGCACCACTGAAAGCACCAACAAGGCAATTACTAAGATCAAGAGTTCCCCGAAAGCTTGTTCAAGCTGTGATGTTAAGAGTAAAAGATCGGGTCATCCCCCTTTTGATTCTGAGAAGAGGAAAGGAAAAAGAGTACAGCGTGTCTGCAAGATCTTTGATGCCCCTAACCTGCCTGAGGGAGAAGCTATAACCTTTTCCATTATTACTATATATATACATGTTTACTAAAACTACTTGTGCAATTTGTTACTTTAGTTCAGTAGGTTGCCAAAACATTGATTGATTTTCTTCTGTGTTCAGACTTGCTCCTCAAACTCTTGGGATTTTTCGTAGTTAACTGTAGCTTTTATTTTCTGTAATTCAAACTCTGAAAGCTTCACATGACATAGATTAGAAATAATGTGGTGTAAAGAAGTTGTTTCCCTTGACCAATAACACGTTTTCCAGGTAACTAATGACATAGAAGCTTCAGGTCGAGTGATGGATGAGGAAGACTGAATGTTCATCAAGGGTGCTTACTGTCTTCAGATTGTTCAGGTTTCTCCTAGTAAATTCCTGCATAGGCCAAATAGGTCCATTGACAGAACTGCTATTATGTTTTTGTCACTGTTGGGGTTATACCTCAAATTGGGTATTTTTTTTATGCTTATGAGATCAATTGAAACAAATACAATATTGCCTTAAAGTGAAAATATAAGAGGTTTAACATGTTGGTTCCAACAGAAACTAATTTTTTTCATACCCGCTCATGCAGCATTTGTACAGCTGATCTGAAACTGCTGTATCAATAAAAAAAATGTTCCTATTATTTTCACCAAATTCAAAACATTTTTCGTGCTGCTTAGCCTGGGATCTCCCTTTAAGGACGTGGTCTAATCTCACTATACTCGCTTCAGTTAAACCACCAAAAGAAGGCCAGCATCTTTTACAGGCATTGTTTCTTGTTAGAAGACACTTCAGCTATCTTTTGGCATAGCAATCATTATAAGCATAATTAACATGGATAACAGTTATTTGTATATGGTGAATGCTGGTACTATTTGGAAAAATAAGAAAATACCGTGCTAATCATTTAGTTGGACAAATATGCAGGTTTAGTGATCCAGGAATGGATATCTCATAGCTGGGAAAGAAAGGTGACTTCAATTCTGACCTTGTACAGAAGAAAGTGGTGCTGAGGATTCTGGATTAACTGGGTACATTCAAGCTTTAAGACCTGTGGTTGTGGAAGCTCCTGTGATGTTACGGTTGTTTGCCTGTCCTATCTGAAGGCCTCAAGCTATAGTTTTCTGAGTTTTACATGCAGTGCTGGACTGCTGCTGATTGGCGAATGTGTAGCTTCTTCGCTCTTTTCTTTTCCACTTTTGGAACGTTTGTTTCACCATGATGTAGCCGAAAACAATAGGGGCAGGAGAAATTGGAATAGATCGCTAAAAATGCTTCTAGCTTTATATTGATGGGAAGGCAAATATTGCTTGGAGTACACACTGTCTTGAAACAGAGAAATCTCCAGTCAACTAGTAGCTTACTGCTTAGGATTTTTTTAGGTGAACTGAAGCGTAAACAAAATCAGAGAAATCCGCATCAGTCGGTTGCTGGCTTCTAGTTCCGGGCACGCTTTGCTTGTCAATTGTTATCCTCTTTGTCATAGAGGGCAGCGCGTGGCGACAAAGATGGCAGATGCAGCCGAGTCATAGATGCAGATGATTTGGAATTTTTTTTTCCTGTTGATGTTTGCAGATCTCAATGGCTGGCTGGGTGTTTTCTGCTCGACCATGTTGACAAGTTCTTCATTTAAGAGGGGGGATGCTGCTTCTTAATTTGGGGAGGTAACTCTTTAGACCAAAATAATTCTGTGGTCATATGCCACAGAGAACTGCATTCTTCCTTGCGTTTTACCGCGTGGCATGGCAGCGAGCCAGTAATATATTTGGCTAGAGAGAGATCGATAGCGATCAGGTGTAATCATGGTGCATGTGATCGGAGGGAAGTTTAAGCTTGGGAGGAAGATTGGGAGTGGTTATTTGGGGAGCTATATCTCGGTGTTTATAACTCATGAGAAAAGTGGTCTCCTATTTTATGATTTTTTGTGCTTTTCTCCCGTGCCATTTTGTCGACGCAGGTATTGATATACAGAATAGGTGAGGAAGTCGGAACAAAGTTGGTATGCCCTGATAAAGTTGGGTGTAATGTTTATATTGGATGCATTTGATTATGGCATTCCCCTTGCTTAAATATCCTTGTCACAGTTGAAATGTTAGGTTAGAATCTTACTTTTTCCTCTGTCTGGTTTGTGCCAGGAACCTGTTAGATCAAAACATCCATTAGCTGGCTAGCTGCATTATGAATCCAAAGTTTATATGCAAATGCAGGGTATTGACGGCTGCGGGCGGTGGCTGATTTGGCGGGATCGACGACAAGGGAGAAGAAGAAGAAGCGGCAATACAAAGTTCAAAACAACGCGCGAGCAAATGATTCCTCCTCCCACTCGAGTACTAGCCAAGCTTGTCGTCATCCTCGTGCTGCGTGGGTAGAGCGCGGCGGCAGAGAGGAGAGGGCAGATGCAGCTGAGGCGGAGCCAGTCGAAGATGCAGCGCTGGTGGAAGGTGTGGGAGCACGGCATCGTCCTGAGCTTCTCCTCCGCCTCGAAATCCTGCAGGCAAACGGCGCTCTCCTCCTCCCTCGCGCCGGCCGCCGTCCCGTCACCTCACGCAGGCCCTGGATGGCGGCCTTGCTCGAGGCGGGGAATAACCCAGCGCGCCTGTAGGAGGAGGCAGCCGCCTCTGTGGTTGATCTCCTCCTCGTCGGATGGCAGCTGATTTTGTGGGGTGATGTGCGGCGGCTGGACTGGGAGGAGGCAATTTTCCAAACAAACGCGCAAACGAATCCTCCGTCCGCCTCGTGCGGATGATCTAATCGGCATCATTCCTGATTGGGAAAAGTACACCAAAGGTCTCTCAACTCGTCATCGAGTTACAAAATCGTTCCCCAACCGCAAAACCAGATACCGAAGGTCCCTCAACTAACAAAACCGTTCGTTTGAGATCCTCCGGTGGTTTTGACCCGGGTTTTATCTGACGTGGCGGGTGAGTCAGTGTGAACCCCACCTATCAGCATTGCCACATCAGTCTTCTCTCTCTTTTCCTCTCTTCTTTGTTCTTTCCCATCCTCATCTTTCTCTCTCCAATCTCTCCGACAGGCAACAGCGACCGGCGACGCGGCTTCCCCTCTTCTCTCACTTCTCCTCTCGGGCAACTACCGGGACGGGTGGGGAGGAGGACGCCGGGGCGGCCGGCGACGCGGTGGCGGGAGCACGAGGCGACGATGCCGAGGTGGAACAAGTGTGGCCCCCGGGAGGAGGTCATGGCGACGCGGTAGGGGGATTCGTACCAGCGAGCACCGCTGTCGCCGCCCTCCTCCTCCTCGTCCGCCCCCGGCCGCCCGCGCGCCGCCCCAACCCCACCGCCCGCGCGCTGCCCCTTCCCCACCGCCGCGTCGCTCGCTCCGCCCCCGGCCGTCCGTGCGCCGCGCCTCCCCCGGCCGCCCGCGCGCCGCCCCTTCCCCGCCGCCGCGTTGCTCGCTCCACCCCCGGGCGTCCCCGCGCCGCGCCTCCCCTGGCCGCCCGCGCGCCGCCCCATCCCCGCCGCCCCTTCCCCGCCGCCTCGTGGCTCGCTCCGTCCCCGGCCGTCCCCGCGCCGCGCCTCCCCCGGCCGCCCGCGCGCCGCCCCACCCCCGCCGCCCGCGCGCCGCCGCTGAAGCCGAAGCAGCCCCCCCTTGTCCTCCTTCTCCTCCAGCCTCCGCCTCCGCTTCTTCTCCCTAGCTCGCCGCATGAGCGCCTCGTCATCATCGTCGTCCACCTCGTTCCCGCCGCCGCCCGAATCGGAGGAGGGAAGCACGAGGGGAGGCGCCGCCGCGACGCCTTTGGCGGCGGTGGGGTCGAAGACGGAGACGGGAGACGGGGACGGGAGCAGGGAAAAGTACGCCGCGAGCTCGTCCGCCCTCCACCGGAACCTCCTCGCCTCCATCGGAGGCAGATCCCCGATGCCGACGCCGAACGGCCTCCTCCCCTCCGCCCCCGCCGCTTCCCTCATGCTCGCCGTGTACTCCCTTCACACACAAAATCACCGACGGCGTGCCCCGCTGCTCCCTCCCGGCCGCCTCCGCGGCGTCGTCCCTGCGAGTGCGAGCAGAGAGCGAGAGGAAGGAAAGAGAAACAGAGAAAGAGAAGGGGGAAGAGAGAGGGTGACGTGGACATATGACAGGTGGGGCCCACATGGGTCCCACGCTGACTCAGCCGCCACGTCGACCAAAACCACGGTCAAAACCACCAAGGGACCTCGGGTGACCGGTTTTGTATAGTTAGAGAATCTCGGGTGTCTGGTATTACGGTTCAAGTATGTTTTCGTATCTCAGTGATAAGTTCAGGAACCTCTGGTGTACTTTTCCCTTCCTGGTTAGTTCGACCGATCGAAATAGCGGGCCGATTTCTTTGGAGCAGCATGGCCCGTGCGCAAGAATCTGAAAGCCCAATAATAGCCCATCTCAGACGGACTTCCCCACCTCCTCCGACAGGCTCGGCTCGCATCCCCTCCGGCGCCGCCGCGGCCACCTCGCGCGCGTTTCCGTCCCTCCTCCCGCCGCGGCGCTGCTCCTCACTCCGCTTTAGACCGCGCGCTACTTGTCTCCCCCACCTCTCTCCGTCTGCCGCCGCGCTGCTTTTCGCCGTCGTCGTCGTCTCATCTCCTTCAGCGTCGGCGAGAAGCCCCCGTGCCGGTCAGCTTGCCCCGTCTCCGGCGGCTAGGCGCTGCTGCCTCCGAACCACGCGGGTTTTCTGCCCCTGCTGCTGACTGCGCCCACCGCTGGCTTCCTAGGGCTTATTGGATAAGATGTCGTCCAAGAAGAACTACTACAAGGAGAAGATGATGCGGCGGAAGTAAGTATCGTTTCACTTGAAATATGTATGTATATGTGCATTTATTTCGGATTATTTCAACTGATTCGAGTTAGAAATAAAAGCTGTATATGTTTCGGAACGGTAGGAGAAATTTATTAGAAGTTGCAACCTTTGATGCCGCATAGTTACTAAACTTACTAGTATTTGCTTGTAAAATAGTTTTTGAGATCCAGATTATATGTACTAGTATGATTTCATGAACTTTTGTAGTTAAAACATACTGCTGGAGTCATTTTTCTTGCAGTTGGCCACCTTGTTGGACTGTGATTAGGGTCCTAAGGAATCATCCAAGTGGCCTGACTCATTGAACCATCCCACTTAACTAGATCTCTTGTTCACTTTCAACACACTGTCTTGCATTACTACGAAAAGAAAGGAATTAGGTTCATTGGTGATCCCTTGACCCATCTGAAAAATTCTACCCGCATGATTGCCCTTATGTAATGTCTGTATTGTAGGAGTACTTGTCTCCTATATCATATTTTGTTGTAGGAGTATATACATATCACAAGCTGTTGATCCAGCAGAATGGCATTTAAGCGGTAAACACTAAAGTGCTATACCAAGGAAGTTTTGGAAATCTAGGATTCGTGCTCTTCCCTACACTCAGGGGAAGTGGCTATTGGTACTCAGATCCATTGTAGCCAGAGGAGGATATTCCATGCCCTTTTTGCAGCATTTCAGGTCAAGTTTGCAGAATCTGTAATCATGTCAAAGTAGGAAGTGATAAACTGATTGATTAATAAAAGTCTTCTTCTTCGACCTAGAATGATTTTCTCACAACCTTGGGCCCTGGCTAAACCAGAGACTATACCTGGCCTCCAATTTTTGTGCACTTAATAAAAATCCCCATTTTTTTACTGGTGTGGGTCATCTCTTGCACTGCTCTGCTGGGATGGGAACCCCTCACTGATAAATTGTTAGAATTTCAATGGTTACTCTCATTGAGAAGAGGATGGCACTCAGGATGGGGCAATTTTCTGGTTTTCTTCATTCACAAACACAAAGCCATATCCTCCCAAGGGAGGTTGGATACATATATATATAGCCATAGCTGGCTGCACATCTAGTGCTATACCCTCCTAGTCTAAAATTCGAAATTTGAACAAGATGCTGTCCTAAAACTGAATAAAGCATAAAGGACTAGTCAAGATGCTGTCCTAAAACTGAATAAAGCATAAAGCTAGTCAAGATGCTGTCCTAGGGGGTATGCTAGTCAAGATGCTGTCCTAGAGGGCAAAAGAAGAGCAAGGACCACAAGGACTTATCCATTATTCTCCCCCTAAGTCTTGTGCGTCGTTTTGTGGGGAGGTTGGGCCATCCCGATCCTGGAGCAGAGCTCGAGGAACTTGACTCTCCCAAGAGGCTTGGTGAGCAAGTCCGCAAGCTGGTCCTTGGTATTGATGTACCCCACCTTGATGCTCCCTTCTTCCAAGTAGCTTCGGATGAAATGGTACCTCACCCGGATATGCTTGCTCCGTTCATGGAAGACGGGGTTCTTTGCCAGGGCCAGGGCGGACTTGCTATCCACCCTGAGCTCCACCGCTCCAGTGTCTCTGCCGAGAAGATCACTAAGCAGTCGAGCAAGCCAGAGCGCCTGGGTCGAAGCGGTGGAGGCCGCCATGTACTCGGCCTCGCAGCTGGACAGGGCCACCACCTGCTGCTTGACCGACTGCCAGCTAACGAGGCATTCGCCGAGGAAGAAGAGAATCCCGCTCGTGCTCTTGCTAGTGTCGATGTCGCCGGCGTGGTCGCTATCGCTGTACCCGACGAAGTGTGCCTTACCGGGACACCTCGGGTAGTAGAGACCGTGGTCGAGAGTCCCCGCAACGTAGCGGATGATCCTCTTCACAGCCTGCTGGTGCTCCGTCGTCGGTCGCTGCATGAACCGACTGACGTAGCCGACGGAGAATGCCAAGTCCGGTCGTGTGTGTGAGGTAGCGAAGGCTCCCCACAAGGCGCCGGTACTGCGTGGCGTCCACCTCCTCCGTCGTGCTGTCGCGGCTCAGCTTCAGTCTCTCCTCCATCGGAGTGAGAGCTGGGTTGCAATCGGTGAGCCCAGCCAGCTCAACGACGCGCTTGGCGTAGGCGGTCTGTCGAAGCGTGATCCCGGAGTCGTCCTGGTGCACCTCGATCCCCAGGTAGAAGGAGAGAGGCCCCAGATCACTCATCTGGAAGGTGGCCTTCATCTCCTCCTTGAACGCTGCCACCTCCGCATTCTTGGTGCCGGTGATCACCAAGTCGTCGACGTAGACACCCACCAGCAAGGCATGTCCTCCATTGCCCCGCCGGTAGATGGCCGCCTCGTGCGGGCTTTGCTCGAAGCCCATCCCCTTGAGTGTGGAATCCAACTTGGCATTCCACGCCCTTGGTGCCTGCCGCAAGCCGTAGAGGGCCTTGTGTAGGCGTAGCACCTTGCCCTCCTTGCCGGTGATCACAAATCCCGGCGGCTGGTGCACGTAGACTTCCTCCTTCAAGTCGCCGTTTAGAAACGCCGACTTGACGTCCATGTGATGGACGCTCCAGCCTTCCTGAGCAGCCAGCGCAAGGAGGAGGCGCACGGACTCCATCCGTGCCACGGGAGCGAAGGCATCGTCGTAGTCGATCCCCTCCTGCTGCACGAAACCGCGTGCCACCAAGCGAGCCTTGTGTTTGACGATGGTTCCGGCTTCATCCCTCTTCAGCTTGAACACCCACTTAAGGGTGATCGCGCGGTGACCGCGAGGGAGATCAGCAAGCTCCCAGGTGCGGTTCTCCTGAACCGCGTCCATCTCCGACTGCATCGCGGCACGCCATGCCGCGTGTTTCTCGGCCTCTGCGAAAGACCGAGGCTCACCGTCGTCGCACGCAAGGTGCAACTGCGCCTCCAGGTCGTGAGGCACCAGTCCCGGCACCGGCTGATCGCCGAGAAGGTCCTCCATCGTACGGTACCGTAGCTGCTCGCCGTCGTGGTACGCGTCGATGCGCTCCCCGTCGTTGGAGAGCGGAGTAGCGAACTCCACCGGGCTGCGCTCAACACGAGCTGGTGTCGGAGTAGACGTGCCCGGAGGAGTGGCTGTTGGTGCTGGAGCGCGTGGGGTCGCCGGCTGTGGTGGTGTCGGCGAAGGGCTCGTCGTAGTCGAAGTCGAGGCCCGAGGGTGTGTTGGTGTCGGAGTCGGTGGAGGCTCGGGGACTGGGGTAGACACGCTTGGTGAAGAAGAGCTGCCTACTCCCCCAGCTCCCTCGAAGTGGACGTACTCGATGGTGAAGTCGTCGTACGTCGGAGTCGAACCATCGTCCACCACCTTGTCCCATACCCACCCTCGCCCTTCGTCGAACACTACGTCGCGCGCCGTGCGCACACGCTGTGTCTCCGGGTTGAGGATGCGGTAGGCCTTTGAGCCCTCCGCGTAGCCGATGAACACCCCTGGGGTGCTCCTGTCATCGAGCTTGCCGATGTGGCCAAGCTCCTTGGCGAACGCGAGGCAGCCGAAGACTCGCAGGTGGGAGACCGCTGGCTTGCGCCCATGCCAAGCCTCGTACGGTGTCCTGCCATCGAGAGCCTTGGTAGGCGAGCGGTTGAGGATGTAGACGGCCGTCACCACCGCCTCTCCCCAGAAGATGGCCGGCATCCCCCTCTGCTTGAGGAGAGCCCGAGCCATGCCCACAACCGTCTGGTTGCGTCGCTCGACGACGCCGTTCTGCTGCGGGCTGTACGGCGCGGTGTAGTGGCGCTGAATTCCCTCATCAGCGCAGTACGACGCGAACTCAGCCGCGGTGAATTCGCCGCCGTTGTCGGTGCGCAGTACGCGCATCTTGCGGCCGCACTCCGCCTCCGCAGCAGCCTGCGCGCGCCTGATGGCATCCACAGCCTCTCCCTTGCTACCGAGGACCATCACCCACATGTAGCGGGAGAGGTCATCAACGAGCAGCAGGAAGAAACGTCGTCCTCCTGGTGTGGCCGGTGTCACTGGGCCACACAGGTCCCCGTGCACGAGCCCGAGCCGCTCCTTGGCCCGAAAGCTCGTCTGCTGGGGAAAGGGGAGCCGCCTCTGCTTCGTTAGGACGCAGACGTCGCAGAGCTGCTCCACGTGGTCAAGGCGCGGCAGGCCTCGCACCATCTCCTTGGCACTGAGCCGCTTCAAGGCCTCGAAGTGGAGGTGCCCAAAGCGTTCGTGCCACTGCCATGCCTCGTCGTCCCGACGAGCGGCGAGGCAAACTGGTTGTGCCACCTGCGCGCTGAGGATGTAGAGTCGATTAGTGCCTCTAGTTACCTTGGCAAGGAGGCGACGACGGCCATCCCAAATTCTCATGACTCCGTGCTCGACCAGTACGCGTGAGCCGTTTTCATCCAGCTGTCCCACGCTGATGATAGAGTTCCTCAACGCGGGGATGTAGTAGACTCCGGTAAGCAGCCTGTGCTCACCGGACTTGGCGGAGAAGGTGACGGAGCCGACGCCCTTGATCTCCACGCCGGAGGCATCTCCAAACTTGACGGAGCCTCGGACGCTGGAGTCAAGCTCGGTGAAGAACTCCCGCCGACCAGTCATGTGATGGGTGGCGCCGGTGTCGAGGTACCACCCATCAGCCTTGTCGTTGCTGGAGCTGTTGCCGAGGAAGGCGTGTACCTTCGGCTCGTCGAGGTGGAGGAAAGCCGTTGCGACCGGTGCTGCTGGAGATAGCTCGATGCTTGCGTGTGCCAGGAGCAGAGCCGGCTCTTCCTCCTCCACCTGTGCGACGTGGGCCTGGCCGCGTCGTGGCTGCCGACAGTCTTTGGCCCAATGGCCAGGCTTGCCACAGTTGCGGCAGGTGTCGTCTCGTGCCGGCTTGTGGTTGCCGGCGGCTCCGCCCTGGGCGCCTCGGCGAGCGCCACCCTCGGCGCGTCTTCGCGCCCACCGCAGCTGGACGCCTCCGCGCGCCTTGCGTGGCTTGCGACCGCCTGTCGAGGGAGAAGGCTCCCCCTTCCTCATGTCACCCTGAGAGGCCTCCCACTGCTCCCGAGTGAGATGGAGCTTCCCGCCAATGGTGATAGGCCCCGAGAGAGGCTGTGGCTCATCACCATCGACGACCTTGAGGCGACCTAGCGCCTCCTCGATCGACATCGTGGAGAGGTCCAGCAGAGACTCGATCGAGCGAGCGATCTGCCTGTACTTTTCTGGGACGCAGCGGAAGAGCTTCTTGACAGCTCTCTCCTCGTCGTAGGTGTCGTCACCGTACTGCACCATTTTCTGCAAAAGAGTGTTGAGACGAAGGGCAAAGTCATCAACATCCTCACCTGGCTTGAAGGCCAGGTTCTCCCACTCCTTGCGCAGTGCCTGCAGTGTGGACTTGCGGGCGCGGTCGCTGCCGATGCGTGCTGCAGCGATGGCGTCCCAGGCCTCCTTGGCAGTCCGCTTCTGGGAAAGCGAGAACTGCATCTCGGGCGGGACTGCAGCGATGAGGGCATCCAGCGCCCGCCGGTCCTCGTCGTAGTCGACGTCGCCGTACCGGACTGCCTCCCACATGTGCCGCACCTGGAGCCTCACCCTCATCACCGCGGCCCACTCGATGTAGTTGGTTTTGGTGAGGGACGGCCACCCACCGCCGGGACCAAAGTCCCTAACCACCATCTGGACGCCGTGGTGGCCACGGCGCCGGTCAGGGGAGGGAGAGCCGCGCTGCCTGCGAGGGTCGCGCTCTCCGTCGAGCCGGCCACCTCCACCGGGAGCGTCGCCACCGCGCGCGCGCTCCGGGCTGCCGCCGGCACGCCCGCGCCCGTCTTGGTTCCCGTCGGCGGGCACGCGGTCTCTCAGGCCGCCACCGCCGCCGTGGGGGTGGGCTGCTGCCCACTGCTCTGCCCGCTCCCGCGCCCTTCCTCTTGCCAGCTCCTCAAGCTCCCTTTCGGCGGTGATGTCGCCGGCGATGGAGCCGTTGATGCTGCTGCGCAAGGTCTCAACCTCTGCCTCCGCCGCACGTGCCGCATCTGCCGCCGCCTCTGCTTCCGCCTCCGCCCTGGCTGCTGCCAACTCTGCTGCCGCCAGCCTGGCCGCCCTCGCTGCTGCTGCAGCGGTCTGAGCCGTTGCTCGCCTGCGCTCTTCTGCTGCGGCGAGCTCGGCGTCCTGCTGACGCCGAGTGCTCGAGGCGACCGAACGCCGAGACCGAACGTCGGACATGGCGCGCCTCCGGGAGGCTGCTGCGTGGAGAAGGGGAAGGGAGAGGAGAAGGAAGAGCAGCCGGTGCTGCTGCTGGCTGAGAGCTCAACCGAGCTTGGGAAGGGGTGGAACAGAGGATGTTTAGTCTACAGGAAAGTGTGGCTCTGATACCAGATGTTAGAATTTCAATGGTTACTCTCATTGAGAAGAGGATGGCACTCAGGATGGGGCAATTTTCTGGTTTTCTTCATTCACAAACACAAAGCCATATCCTCCCAAGGGAGGTTGGATACATATATATATAGCCATAGCTGGCTGCACATCTAGTGCTATACCCTCCTAGTCTAAAATTCGAAATTTGAACAAGATGCTGTCCTAAAACTGAATAAAGCATAAAGGACTAGTCAAGATGCTGTCCTAAAACTGAATAAAGCATAAAGCTAGTCAAGATGCTGTCCTAGGGGGTATGCTAGTCAAGATGCTGTCCTAGAGGGCAAAAGAAGAGCAAGGACCACAAGGACTTATCCATTATAAATCAGATGCAACTAAAACCACTTCCGACATTCCTCTCTTGTTAGGGTCTTAGGGATTAAGTCAATTGGACTAACCTAGTTCACCCTTGTTTTCCCATGCAGAGAGGAGAAAAAAGAAGAACCAGAGACACCTAGGTATCGAGATCGTGCTAAGGAGCGCCGTGAAGATCAAAACCCTGACTATGAACCTACAGAGCTTGGTTCATTTCATGCCGTGGCTCCTCCTGGAGCAGATTTAAGGTATTAGACCACAGGTTTCATTTGTCTGACATTTTCTTTGCTTGGTTTACTGTATGCTCTTCTGGAACTCAACGTCTGCATTTTTTTGTATTACAGGCTAGCAGATGCACACAAGATATCTATTGAGAAAAGCAAATATCTTGGAGGTTGGTAATGCAACAGTGTTATACCCTTTTTCTTTTAAGAAAATGCTTTTCATCCTTTTGGGAACAATTTATGTCGTGTCTTTTTTTTTAAACACTTCATTCGAATATAGACAAATGCTCATAGATCTGCACAAGCGGTTGAAATTATAACATAGTTTGCTTATGACATCTGTGGAAATGAGAAATTGAATCTTTCTTTGGAACTGTTTTATGTCCACAAACCTGCCGCAGTTTCAGATATTTTATTTTGAATATGAAGAGCAAATACCTGCTTGGTTTTTAGGTTCCTTTTTTATTTGAAATATCAAGAGCTATCGGATGCTTGCTATGTTGACCCAGTCAGTCAGTTATATGCAGTCAAGGAATACGGTTCAATAGCTCAAAACTAAAGGTGGATTGTTTAGTTGGACATATTTTCTAAGAATATGATATATTGTTGTGGATTTGGAGACTCAGATGACTGGCACTTTTTTTTTTTGTCTTATGAACTATCATGTTGATTGACATTTAGTTTCACTTTGTGTCTTAAAGGTGATTTGGAACATACACATTTGGTCAAAGGTTTGGACTACGCTCTACTTCACAAAGTACGAAGTGAAATAGAAAAGAAGCCTGATGCAGAGGATGGGAAGGATACACAGCCAAGGTACTTCCCACAATACTGCAGTTGTAGTTTCATACCATTTGATCATACTTTTTTCATGGTAGTTTTGCTGTAATGAGTAGTACTATCGACAAGCTGTCAGATCCATGTTTCATTTCAAATGCTGTAATATGTTGAAAACAGTGATCATCACTTGCATAATTTTTAAGAAAGTGCGGACTTGATTCCATTAATTATTATATGACACAACAAATTGTCAAGCTTTTTAGGCCTAGTCCTCTTTCTTGTAACTGGAGGTGAAGTTAAGAGATATCCATTTTTCTCTTGTTGGAATTTTAGTAGGTGTTTTTATGGTGGATGGTTTCCTGTTTTCTTTATAGATGAATACTGTCAAGCAGAATTATTCTGCGCATTGCAATTATTCATAATTTTTCTATGCTTTATAGTGGCTGCTGGATCATTCTCAGTGAAACATGACTTCCTGTACAGTATTAAATCAGGATTTGTATTATCACAAAAAAAAAATCAGGATTGTTATTGGAATAATACAATAACTGTTTATAAACATTTCTTGATTTGGGATGTAGCACTATGAAGTTTGGCCTCATGTCCTTCATCCTTGTCTGGACGCACTTCATAAGTTAGTATTTAACTAGGATACACATATTTGATGTTTAACCTGTGAACTTGTGTTGTACAGGTCAACAAAAGAAGATCAGGCAGTCTCATTCCGCACTGCAACTGCAAAGGTGGATTTCCTTTCAATTCATAATAGAATTGGTGTTTGCTTCTTCTATTATGGACCATCTAATGGACACTAAAAGCAATTCTTGATTCATTGCAGTCTGTCTATAAATGGATCATAAAGCCACAAAGCATCATAAAGTCGAATGAAATGTTTCTCCCTGGTCGAATGGCATTTATTTACAACATGGTACCTCCTTCAAAATTCCCCCTTTTAGTGATTTCTGTATGTTAATTACTTTTTTTTTGTGGTGGTGGTGACCATTTTCCTTCTTAAACGTTACGTATATTATTTTATTTCATCCCTCATCAGGATTCATCTGTACTAAACATGATGCTTCTACGTTGTAAAAAAATGTTATTGCTATTTCATCAATTTCTAATTTATCTATTCTATGCTAGAATGTAAATGATAACATGCTTATGTTTTATCAGCTTTTATAATATACGTGATGCATGGCTATGTTTCATGATGTATCATTGTTTGTTTCTCTGCTCATCACCTGGAATGCAGTAATCAACATGCTCAAGCTCTCAATTAATTAACTCCGTAGCAAGAGAAGAAAGATGAAATAACTCTTCCAATATTATTATATTTATAGACTATATAGTATTGTTGTTACATACTTACATGTGTCTGGTGCAATGATTTCTATGTTGTGCATTATGACCACAATCCAACTTATATGTCAGAAATCATCACTAGATCATATTTTTGATGCACAATGTTTTCATTTGCTAGATTTACCCTTCCAAATGGTTTTCTGAGAGTAAGAATAAAGGTGTTCAATCACCTATTCTCATCATCTTGTGGCATGTCCAGTACTATTGATTGATGCTATTTGCAAATAATTTTTTTCCACCATTCCTGCTTTGATTTGAACTACGGGTTTTAGCGAGAGAGAGATTAATTTCATTAATGAAACCAGGAGGATGGAC
Organism: Oryza punctata; assembly: GCA_000573905.2. Lineage (NCBI taxonomy): Eukaryota > Viridiplantae > Streptophyta > Magnoliopsida > Poales > Poaceae > Oryza > Oryza punctata. The sequence continues at coordinate 2,235,623 of CM002499.2, read as the reverse complement.
TTACCAATGATATTCCGACAACTCTTCACAGGAGCAAAGCTGATTGCCCTGTTCCAGAGGTATTATGGAAATACATCATATACCACATTGAAGTTTCCTGAAACTTGTCAATTTCCTCAGTATTCTTCTTGCTCCTGCAGGAGATGGTAACTGTCAGTGTGGATGGTTCTGTACTCGATAGGATTGCTAAAATCATGTCATACCTTCGACTTGGATCATCTGGGAAAGTCTTGAAGAAAAAGAAAAGGGAGAGGGACACAAAAGGTATGTTACTTGAAAACTGAAATGGACTTTGTGCAGTGGAAGTTGACCGAAAAACTAAGTGACATCAGGAAAATATTCTTGGTTAAGATAATATGTGAAAAATACGCTGAAATGATTTGTTGGGAAGATGAGCACTTACACTGTGAAAAATTAGAAAAGTGTGATTTAGTACTTTTTGCCACAATGGTTGAGTCTTGTTTCAAATGTTTTATAGTCTTCTGTCAATAATTTAAGTTTGGGTTTTTTAAATTATGACTATATCTTACATGCTTGCTTTAGATTCTGAACGGATTAATTAGTTCACTTGATGTATTTGCAATGTTTGTTCTTTCTCATCCATATCTGCACTTGCTTTGCTCGATGAATTTGGATTATCCTGATTCTTGTTATGCTTGCTATATTGCAGGGAATAACAGTTTAGCAAGTGGTGACTATGATGAGGTAGCCAGACCTGGCCAAACTAATGGTTCTTCTCTGAAACATCAATTTCAAAAGGATATGCTACCACCGCCACCCCCACCACCGCCACCCCCTCGAAATAATAATTTTAGCAAGAATGAGAAACAGTCTGTTCCTGTTGCTAGAGCAGATGAAGATGACATTTTTGTTGGAGATGGGGTTGACTATTCTGTTCCTAACAAGGAAATGAGCCAGAGCCCTGTCTCTGAAGATATGGATGAGTCCCCACATAACCATCAGAAGCAGTCCTATTTTACTGAAGAGAAACCTATGTATGGGCCCATCCCACCATCTGACCCTGCTCAAGCTTGGCCACAACCGGTAATCCAGCTAATATTATGTAACTTTGGTTCCACTGTGTTACAAGTAAAATTTTAGTTATGCATGTCGAATGTTGGAGACAAACGAAATGTTTATTTACAACCTTCTACTGAAATAGCCATTTATTAGCTTGTTCTATTCTTGATCTGTATTTCCTAAAAGTTATCTTCTGATGTCAGAATGGGTACGATGCTATTCAAGCTCAAATGGTAGCTGCTGGATATCAAGGGGAGTGGTCGGGCTATCAGTATGGTGAACAACAGATGGCTTATCCAGAACAGTACATGCAACAAAGCGCTCAGGACTATGATGTATTAGCTGATCCAAATATAACCCAGGATCCAATGTTGATGACTCAAGCAGATAAAGACAGAGGTCTTGGTTCTGTTTTCAAACGTGATGATGAAAGGCTTAAGCAGCTGAGGGAGAAAGATGCACGGGAGAAAGATCCTAATTTTATCTCAGATAGTTACTCCGAGTGTTATCCTGGTTATCAGGAGTATAATCATGAGATTGCAGGGAGCGATGAAGAAGATGATTTATCAAAGATGGACATGGGTGGCCGGGTAAGTGAGAGTACTGTAGTATTCTGTATGCTTAATTTTTTTTTCCCGTTTCCCTTTGCTATAGCAGATAAACTTGCTTTTTAGCCTCTTGTGTGAACTTGATGGATCTGTTTCAGCTAGCCTGTTTTAGGGATTACACAGAATGTGTGGGATGGCAGTGGCACAGTTTGTTGTGTATGTTTTCAGTTTTTTTTCATCTTTTCCTGTAACTGAACTGATGTTTTTCCTTAATGGAAAGAGGAGCTGTTGCTCTTCTGTTTCAAAGAAAAAAAAAGATAAACTTGCTTTTGTGGATTTCTTGAGCTCATGTTTTCTGTCCATTTTTTTTAAAAAAAACTTAATACTATCTATTTCCAACTTATTATAATGTATGATACTACGATTCTTTTGCAGGCAAAGGGCCGTCTTCATAGGTGGGACTTCGAGACAGAAGAGGAGTGGGCCAAATACAACGACCAGAAGGAAGCCATGCCGAAGGCTGCGTTCCAGTTTGGGGTGAAGATGCAGGATGGCAGGAAGACGAGGAAGCAGAACAAGGACCAGAAGCTCACGAATGACCTCCACAAAATTAACAAGATACTTGCGAGGAAGAAGGGTGACAAGGATGGAGGAGATGATGGCGGGCGTTACGATGATGATCTGCCTAGTGGGAAAAAACAACGTGCCTGATGTTATTAGCCACTTATAGTTTATCCTGCGAGAGGTGTAAAAATGTATTTGAACTAGGAATTACAGTGTCATGAACACCTGACAGTTGTAATGTCCAGCGTTTTGGCCGGTACAGAAGGGAAAAAGAACAGGATGGCCATGCTTTCGAGCTGGAACAGTGAGAATATGTAGTTAATCCATTTTTATAACAGAACAGTCGGTAATTTGCTTTGCTCTACTATGAAAAGAAAAATAAACATCACGTAATGTTCAATTTTCTATGACAATGTGCACGTTTCAATTTTCTATGACTTGTGCACGTTAAGTCATTTAAAATATTTCCAGAATATGTTAGCAAATGTCTTACAGATAGTTATTGAAAAACAGTACTGTGAACAGGCCAAAAGACAGTTTAACTTTAGTTATTTTTGTCATTACAAAAGAATCCCCATTTTTATATAAACTGTGAATTTCTGATGCTGTCAGCTCATGAGCTACAGGCTCCATCTAATCTGTGCAAGCAACGACGAGCTCGAGATACAATTCGAGATTTCGAGTGATAGAATCGAGAACCAGCTGCCTGCCTCTACAAGTGTGTTTTTCCTTTCCTATAAAAAAATAAATAAGTGTTTTTCCTTTGGTCAATGCAAATTAAGTTTAAATATTCCTTTTCTATGTCAGTACAAAATAATCACCGTTTTACAGCAAACCGAGGTGTGTTAATTACTCCTATCCTACTGTGTCAATATATTGGCTACAGGTCCTAATTAATTTGTGCAGGCTGCCACGATCTTGAGATACAAATCAAGGTCATGCGATGCAACCACGTTGCGCGCCGTGTCGCCCTGGCTGCAAAGGCGCAGCTCGCGGCCGACGTCGCTGTACTCCCACCCCATCTTGGACACCAGCCACCTCGGCAACCTCGGCTTCCTCCTCGCCGGCGCGTCCTCCCGAGCGCCGCCGCAGTCGTCGTCGACGGGGAACCCCGGCAACTTGGTCACGATGTCGTTGGAGTTCACCACGCGGAGCACCTTGCCGCCGCTCTCCTCCAGCCTTCGCCGGAACGCCCCCGTTGCCCACGCGCGGCCCGCCGAACGACACGGCCGTCACCATGGGCGGCGCGTCGTCGCCGTCGTCGCCGTGGCGTTGCATGGGGGAAGTTGTCGTGATGTCGTAGGCGGTGAGCACCGCGAGCGCGGCGCTGAGGCTGTGTCCGGTGACCGTTATGCTCAACGGCGGCATGCCCTTGCCGCCGTATTCGCTGATGATCCGCTGCACCTCGCCGCGCACTTGTTGCTGAAGGCTGCTGTGCGCTTTGCCCGGGGTGGTGAAGAGCCCCCAGAATCCACTCTCAACGATCGGCGGCGCGTCGCCGTCGCCGGCGTCATCGCGTGATCGCGGCGGCAGGTGGGTGAGGGTGGACTTGAAGTTGTCCACCCACTCGCTGCACGTCGCCGTGCCGCGGAGCGCAATGACGACGTCGCGGCGCCCGAGCTGTTCGATCACGTCCTCGTCGTCGCACACCGCGACGTAGCCAATGTAGCTCGAGCTGCACGACAGCCAGCTCGGCGCCGACGTCGACGAGGCGTGGAGGAGCCAGGTGACCTAGTAGCTAGCCAGTCTCAGGAAGACCAGAGCGGCGCAGCAGGGAGCATCTCGGAAACCGGCAGGACCCGTACGACGGCACGCCGCCGTCGAAGTCGAAGCTGGCGTAGGCGGCGCGGACGAACTCGCCGTAGCGGACGAGCTCGCCGCGGAGCGCGCTGTCGAGCGGGTTAAGCAGGCCATCCCAATCACGAGCACCTTGGAGCTCCGTCCACTGCTTACCAATCTGCATCGCCAATGGCTTGCACTTCGCCGGCGACGAGGTCGCCAGTGAGCTCCTGACGACAGCGCAGCGCCGGCCGCCGCCACGTCGCGCAACCGCGGTGCTAGGGTAGCAAGCGCGAGCTCCTGAGATAGAAGCCGCCATGTGTCACCGCTGCATGCGCTCCGGAGATGGAGCTTGTTATATACGCAGGGAGCATGAGAAATGGAGGGAAATCTTAGAGTTGCTTCTGTTAATTTGAAAACGGCGGGAAATGCGTTGTCAGGCACCGTGTCTTGCATAGCTGCGCGTTCTCTGCTCCCACATTTCGGGAGAGAGGGGGACATCCCCTCATTTCGTGCACAACATTTAAAAAATCGTCAAAAAATTTAAAAATTATTTTTAAAATAGACCAATGTATGATATATCTTTCCACAAACATGCAAGTTAAAATTTGATTTATACGATTCGAAACAAAAATAACAAATTTAACAGCGAATTACGTGTTTTATTTATTATCAAATTTGTTGTTTTTTCTAATTGTATAAGTTAAATTTGAACATGCATGTTGATCTTACTATTTTTTTCAAATTTTTTGATAAGTTTTTAAGCGACATAAAAAAATGAGGGAATATCCTCTTAAGGGATGATTAGAGTTTTCCCGCATTACGGACAATTAACCCATATTTTTTTTCTTGGAAGAAATTTATCATGCATCTTGAGTTTGGTTGTGACTATATGCAACCAAAAACTCAAAGGTTGATCAGCCAAACCTCCAAAATGATCCACTCTGCTTGGACTGATGCAAGGTTCCAGCTTCTTCGGAAGCAAATTGACATGTTTATCTGAAGCTTACAGTGAAATGCAGCCATGCTGGGTAGGAATGTTATTTTGGTGGTCTTGTGGCTTTGCATAGCTTGCACGTGGCAATGCTGCAAGCTAACTGAGGAACTAGTTTTTCTACCAAACAAAATTGCAGGAAATTTGCATATTAAGATGAACGACCAGTGCAATTTCTTATAAATAGGCGCTTGTTCGGCTGGAGTGGTTGTCACTTTCATAATTTCAGGATGTGCTCGATAAAATTCAGAAGCACCTTTTTTCAGAAGGCCTTTTGGACGTAAAGATATAATCGTCCAGTTTGCAGTTTGCACTAGATCATTTGAGTACTAGATTACCGACTATTTTAGATTGAATGTCTACTTCAAGATAATTCAAGCAAGAACCATGTGAGTGTTGCATTATTGGACACCAGGTATCCTCAGATTATGCATTTGACCCTAATTGGACCAGTTAACTATATTTCCCATTAGAAACAAAAGAGATTGTATTCCACATTAAAATGTCTGAGGATCTTGACATCAACCTGTTAATAACTGAACATCATAGTGTCAGACTTGGATAAGGGACAGCGAGGATACGATCCGTATAGTTTCATCCACAAAATACCCAAAAACACTACATGAGAAGTGATCTTTACTCGGATGATAAAAATCACATTAGTCTCAATTCGAATAGGAACCGGGACTATTGACGATGGAATTTGGTAAGCATATGAATCGGAATCGAGATCCAATCCGAAGTGGATTTGAAGATATGCGGAGATCTTGGAAACAGAGTGCGCATCGGCTGGAAGTCTGCATCGGCTGATACCGAGTTTAATACAGTTAGCCAATATAGCCGATATTGGTAAATTTGGTTACATGATCAATGTCGGATTCAGAAAAGGACTTCAATAACATTACCAGGCGATGATAGAGTCTAAGATAGATGATTGTATATATTAATTAGGATTTTATGTAATTTTCTTATAGATATTTTCGGTAAGAGTCCGCCTAAGGGACTTGTTCGTCGGTTAGGATTGTATTAGGAAAGTATGAGTCGTGTCCGTTATGGACAAGTTTGTATGTTCGGGTATAAATTGAACCTGAGGTCTTCTAAATAATTAACATCAGTTTAATATAATCTCGGAGCATCGCCACCCTTTTCATTATTTTGTTTCGACGAGTTCTTGCTATCGAGTCGGGCTGCATCGGTTTCGATCTTCGACAAGAGGTAAAACTTGTCATGGCGGTTTGTGTTATCGAGATTAGTGCTTACATCTTTATGATACTCTAATTTTGTTATCATGAATCACCGAGTTATCATATACATCTTATAATCTAGATTGATAATATTTTCTGCTCGTATCGGCTCATCTCTTTTTAGGGTTTTACCAATAACGGCTAGATTATCTTGTTGGTTTCGATTATTAGATGTATTTACCATCCTGAAAAGATTATCATCGGCTTGATTTTCTAGATATTATGTTTCCCTTCATACTTAGTGCTATATCAGTTAAGTTTGATCTACTAAGTCGTGCTTAGAACCATAATCTCTAGCCTACCACATGATTATTAATAAGGATATATAGTATCGGGGTTTCAGACGATCTTACCTGATATAGTTATTTCACTTTGATTTATATCTTGTTTAACATGTTGTATATGCCCCTAATATCAGGATCTCAATTATTTAAATATATTAAGTTTCTTATCGATCTGATTGATATTACATTAATATATTTTCCATAAGATGATATCCTAGTATAAGATAGTATCGGAGCTATAGCCGATACATGCTTGAGTTTGGACATCGGCTATGACATGAACACATATAATCATTATTTCATGTTATTTTGAATTCAAGCAATTTATATTATCTCGGTTAAGTCCAATCTATCCCAGTTGCTGATTTCTAAAGTAATAATAATTTACAGATTATATAATGTTGATCTCTACAGCCGACGAATCAAGTTTAGGATTTATTTATACTTATAAAAATGCCTTAAAACCAATTCAATTATCTTGCATCGGATAGGTCACAAACACAATACGCATCGGCTTCCTAGCCAATCACTATCGTTTACTAACAATAGTTGCTTGTTTAATCTTGTTAATTGTAGGATCAAATCAACTGGCACACCCTAGAACCCGAAGGCTAGCTTTGGACTTGCACTGGAGTTAAACAGATCTCCCAGGCCACCGTGTTTTATGTCAACAGGGACTAAAGATCATTTTAAGCCACGGTTCAATAGTTGTAAGGCCGTGTCAGGCCCCAATGATCTTTAGTCCCGATTGGGAACACCAACCCGAACTAAAAATTAATTTTTAGTTCGGATTGATATCTAGAAAATTAGATTTTTAGTCCGGGTGTTACTAACCCGGACTAAATATACCTCCAGGGTTAGTTTAAAAAGAAAGCATCTATATTCAAGTCAGATGTGTGTAGTAGGTGGGACGGTAACGCGCATGAGGGCTGAGGTGAGAGATCTTAAGTTTGAATCCCACATCCCACACATTTTTTTTACCTTGGTGTGCATATTTAGTTCTGGTTATTTCAATCATCTTTAATCCCTAATTGGACGTACCGGTTGCACAACCGAAACTAAAAAGGGTTGTTAACCGGGACTAAAAATCTCTTCCCAGTAGTGAATGTAATGCAAAGGCAATTAGCCATGGGTGGATCTAACATGGGACATGGGGGTTCAGTTGAACCCCCAAACTTTTTGGGAACAAACAAACTGTAATTAGTATTAAGGTTAAGGCAAATTTCTAGAACAGAAGCTAGGGTTAACACAAATTCGATAAAAAAAAAGGTGCGAGTAGAGAGAGATGGGAAAGAGGATGTGCTAACCAGGATGCAGCGGAAGCAGCAGCGCCCCTGCTCGCTCGCAGGATGGATGGGGATGATCGGTGCAAGCGGCAGTGGTGGAGGATGCGGCGGAAGCAGCGACGGTGCCACCTCTGCTCGCTCGCGGGACGGATGGGGATCGGCGCAGGCCCGGGGCCGACCTACGGATTGCCTCTCTAAACCACACCTGTGTTCCAACTGGTGAATCCCGTTTAACCATTGGTTCAATAAAATAATAAAATTATACTAGAATTTTGTTTAATCAACACATAAATATATATTTATTTCGTTTCTAAAATCATTGTAGCAACTAGCCCAACGCATGTATGGTAGAGATAGTAATGAGCCCAACTATTTTGCTTAGAAAATTTGAGAGTTGAGTCTAAAATGACACATGGACAATTTTTATACTTTTTTGCATAAAAATATTTAAGAATTAGGTAGGGTTTTAAAAGAACCCACGGGCCTTGTCCATCGGGAATTTGATCCTAGGCCAGCTCACTTTTCCTTTGGTTCTGCATAAAACCATCAGATTTAAATGAATTTTCTCAAGTTAATTACATCTCCGGACTAGGCACTGGTTCCCTTTTTTTAACCCTGGTTCTGTTTGATTTTACAACTAGCCTATTGAGATGCCAGTGGAGAGAGTAATTCTTTGCAAATTGCTAATTTTGCATATGTAGAAGGATATTTCACATTGCCAACATGGAGGGGGCATGAAAATGACCCATTTGACTTCGTTTGATCTTAGTGTACATTGAGTATACCGATAAAATACACCTACAATACTTGAGCAACTATCTACAAACATATACATTAGCAGATCCAATAGGTTTATTGTACTTCAAATACTTTCGTTACAAATTTATCCTCTCATATCTTGTTCACATTACTAAAATTTTTGCATGGGATAAATCCATAACATAATTGAAACATGAAAATCTATTCATATGCTAGTATATATAGTATACAATGGATCAAATATTGAATTTATATGTTATTGCCATATTCAATATACACTGAGGTCAAACCAGGAGCAAATAGTTCACTTTCTTGCCCATGTCCACGTTGGCAAGGTGACATATCCTTCCACATATGCAAATTGGCAATATGTAAAGATCTCTCTCTCTCTCTCCAATGGCATTTCTGTAAGTTCCTTGGGAAGAATGGTATCTCATGAGTGGCAGTCCGTAAAAGTGCCAAATAGTTAAATACCCCATCAGAAATCAGGATAACTCACAAGAGGTCAGGAACTCAGGATCCCCTAGCACTAGGCTATTAAGACGATGGTTTTTTATTTTATATTTTATAGAGTTGAGACGGCGGATAAATATGTACGTTTGGCCTTGACCCGATTAGGCACGGCTCACTGAATGGGTCGTGTCGTGCCGACCCACATGCTGAGGCTGGAGCCTAAGCACAAGCCAATGAGATGTTAGGCCGTGTCGTGTCGGCCTGGTACAATTAGGGTACGTGGGTAGTGTGGAGGCCTGTAACCCAAATTCAATATATACCAAGAAAAAAAACATGAATAGAGTTCATTGCATCCTGCCAAATAACTTCTGTGAAGCTCTAGAGAGGTCCTCCACTCACCGATAACACAGTCCTCCTCCTCCTCATCAAACACTGTCGTGGACCTTCGCTTCATACTTCCTCCACCCCGAGCCAGTAAGCCCTCAACAACCGACACACTCAGAAAAGGGCAAGCAACGCCACCACGCCACAGTGCAGGCCTACATCGATGAGCGTCCATCATCGCTTTGTAAGCCCCCGGTTTTTATATACCGGAAACCCCATGTGTATTATAATACCATTCCCTGGATCAATAGATGGTACACACATGGCACAGTTGTATATCACAAGCTGACATTATCATACAGGTCTTACAATATATTAATAATACAAGGGTAGCCCAAATGAGACCCGGATAGACCAAGCATGGTCGACAACAACACAAAATACCAAAACAAATAAATGAGGTAGCGGAAGCGAAGCAGCGGCGGTCCATCTTATCCCACACGCATCGACTGGTGAACTTAGGTCCCTTTTCCACCGTCCTCGGTAACTCCTTGCCATCATAGCACATGTACAGGTCGACGCCAACACCATTCTAAAAGATTTAAATGAGCAAGAGTGAGTACCAACCGTACTCAGCAAGCCACCACTATAGAATGCATATAATGTTCTTAGGGGTTCAAGGATGGCTTGGTTTATTTGCATAAAGCTAGTTTTCACAAATTATTTCACAAGCCTATGACGTAGCAGTTTCAACTGAAAACAATCGTTAGGTTAAAGATGTCATTAACCTGCGAGAGATCATCCACCTTCCCCAAGCCTCGCTTGGTCCGGTTTACCCTCGCATCCAATTTCCACAGTTTTCACCATTACGACCTTCCCGCACATCGGGCAAGGTCACACCGTCAATCCCAATCATATTTTAAGCAATATTAAAAATTAATGAGGCTAGTCAAGAGTAATACAAGTCCCACCGCTCATATCCGTGAGCACGGCTATTCGAATAGTTTAGTTTACTCACACTGCAGTGGATGTACGCTTTTAATCCCGCACTCCGTGACGCACCCAACACATGAGACTTGTCACGGCCCCGTTTTTCAGTTACTCTCGCATGGCGGCACCCTCTCCAAGGACTATGAATCCCCATTGCACCCCCGGCGCCACATTCCTACCTCGAGCCGGTTGTGAGAGGAGTCCTGGCGCTCCCAAGATCTTAGTGGGGTTACATAATATATACTTAGGGTGCATTTTAAGTTTTTGCCGGTGTTCAACAGATCGACCCAAGCGATCTAAACCACAACACTTCATCAACACAACAACGAATGTCCAGAACCTACCATGTCTGGGGTGCCACCCCATGAGAATTTCCTAGTCCGCTGGGTCATACCCCACTCGAGAAATGCGGTCGTACTCTGTTCGTTTCTCGCATAGCTTCTTGACTCAGTCCTTAATTGACCAAGGTCGGCGGCTTACCGTTCCCAGAACCACCCATATCCTATTCATGCCGCCCCAGTCGGAATAATTTTGTTTTATTAAGTTTTTGGTTTTCGCAAAGGTTTTAATGTTGCGGGTGGCGCTTATGTCTCCACCCGTATCCGACAATCACTCCCACTGAGTGATCGCCACAACCACATCCATAGCCACGTATCGTAAGTATGGAGTGTACAAACGTCTACACATATGCAACGTTAAGCAGTATATATAATTAAGCGCGCATAAATAATAGACTCAGGTAACCAAGGTGTATAAGTACATAATGGTAAACAGTATCAAAGGTAAGGCTTAAACAAACATAGGTACGCGTTTTATAATTAGCATGCAATTTTATTTGCAATCAACACATTTATAAAATAGGATCAATATGTTCGAGGAAAGGGGCATAGTGACTTGCCTCGCTTTAGGTTCGTATAATCTTCGAGAATCCACAACAGTTAGAATAAACGGAATATCCACGATCAAAGAATAACCGGAGAACCCGAACATCTGACCAACGACCGAAGAAAACCACACAAAATCCTAAAAATAAAATAAAAGAATATTCAATACAAACTAATGGTGCCAATAAATAGATCTCGATTTTAAAGAGATGATGGAAGTTGAACGGAGTCAATCGGAGTGGTGGTTAGAGAGATATGAATTTCCGAAGTTTAAAAGATAAATTATAAACCGCGGATTTAGGATTTCTCGGGTGGGGAGATATTTTAGACCTTCGAAGATGGCTGTAGTTTGCAGAGGGATGTATCATGGACTTTAGTGAATAAGGGGGTTGATGATGGGCTCTGCCTGAAGGCTAGACGAAGGATATTATACAGACTTTTATAAAGAACATACTCTATCGGGCTCAGCGAACAAAAGGAGGTAATGTAGACTTTAGAGAGAGAACTCAAGAAAAATATAGAGTGCGGGCCCCACTGGTGGGCCCCACTTATTTTCCTTTTCCTCCTCTTTTCTTTTCTTTCCTCCTCTCTCCTTATTTCTTCTTTTCTGCTGCTTCTTCTTTCCCTCTCGTTCTCTGCCCCTCTCTCTCACAGCCGGCTAGGGGAGGAGGGGATGGCGCATGGCGACGGCGGCTGGCGGCGGTCGGGTGGCAGGGGCGGCGGCTGGGCTGGGGCGCAGTGGTGGCGGGCGGCGACGTGGCTCAGCCGGGGCCGACGGTTAGACAGCGTGCGGCGAGGCCGGTGGCCGGGGCGGCAGGGTGGCGAGGTGGGGGGTGGCGGCGGGGGGCCGGGGAGGCGGCGTCAGCAACCGGGGGCGGCGAATGGAGGCGGCGGCCAGGCCGGGGCGGTGGCGCGACGTGGCCGGGCGCGGGGTGGTGGCCGGGCCTGGCGGCATGGGGCGGTGGGGGCGACGGCCGGCTCGGCAGCGACTCGGCAAGGGCGGCGCACGGCTCGCGGGGACCGGCGACTCGGGCCGAGCGGCAGCGGCCGGGCGGCAGTTGAGGCGGCGGTCGGGCCGGGGCAGTGGCTGGGCGCGGCGGCGACGCGGCTTGGCCGGGGCCGGCGAGGCTGGGCGCTAGCAGCGTCGGCGGGTGCAGGCGCGGCGCGCGGGCGGGCAGCGGCGATGTCCATGGTGGTGGCATCAACACGGCGAAAAGGAAGACAGTGAGGAGGGAGGAAAACAAGGGCAGGGGAGGAGGAAGGTGCTCACCTTGTGGCAGCCGTGCAACGGCACGCCGAGGGTGGCCGACGGCGTCGACGATCGGCTCACGGTTCATCCTCGGCTCGCGGTTCGTCCCCACGCCAAATGTTCGACCACGGTCGGAGAGGTTTGATTTTCAGTTTTTAAATTTCAAGGTTTAGTTTGTTTACGTTCAAGGTTTGAATTCGTTCTCACGTTCTATTGTTCAGCGTTCAAAAATTCGTTTGATGGCGCGACGGTCTACCCGTCCCTTTGCTCAGCCGAGGCTTAGCCTAGGCCAGCCGCGGTGGAGCAAATGGGGGGTGGCAGCGAATGCGCTGGACAGGGAAGAGGATTGGCAGAGCAAGGGTAGGGAGAGGGAGAATGAAATGGAGAGGCAAGGTGGTGCTGAGCTTTGGTGGCGGTTTTATATGTTGTGACTGCCTGTGCATGGGAGGCAAAGGCAAGGTGAGCTCTTCTTGTGGACTCGGCTCCGCCTTTTTCGGTGTGAACTCTTCTTCCTGTGCTGCATGAATTTGATTGAGGGTTTGTGGATTGGGTGCATGGTGCAGGGACGTCCGCTGCAATGTGGTTGAGAGGGTCCCACACAATTGATGTAGTGACTCAATTGTGTGCACTGCCTTGCGGGCATTGTATCTAACACCTCCTGTGCATGCATGTTGGTGACTGTTTTGCTGCAGGGAGGTCAATTAGACTTTGGGTTGAGAAGGGAATTGAATGGGCTGATGTATAGAAGGAGCACAAATTGACTTGTGATTAGTTGGGCTGGCAAGAAGAGAGGTGGCCCACTGTAATAGGAACCTTTTTGTATTTTCTGGGACTTGTAGTTTGATTCGGCTCTGTGTGATTGGATTGTAACTATGGACTGTAAATTGGGACATTTAATTTGAATTGTAAATGGACTGTAATTTGGGCATTTAACCTGTTTGAATTTGGGCTTCAGTCGGGTCGCTATATGAACCATTTGAATTTAATTTGGCTAGAAGGTCGTGCAAGGATTAGAGTTAGGATTTCTTTGCACGCGCTCTGACGACACTGCAATTGGGATTTTTAGGACGACATATGGCATTCAAATCCAAACGTCGCGGTAGAAATAAAATTGGTGATATTCGAATCGACGCGCGATAGATAAATACGTCGTTCGATTTTAATTATTCGAGGGTACTATCGGGGTCGACTCGATAGAGCGGTTAAAATTTAACCGTAGGATAAGAGGTTGCGAGAGGGATAATATTGCGGTAGAAGAGAAGAACTTCGGGACTTTAATTAATTAGCACCGAGGCGCTAAAAGAAACAAGCAGATAGGATGGTCGATGGGAGGGTATCTTTTTGGGAGATAAGATTTAATCGAGACCTTTGGCACAAAATCTACATACACAAATAAATAATAAATAATAACAAGCAAGCTAAAATTATGCCTGAGGACTAACTTTGTCTGAGGAGGTCATATCTTTGAAAATAGCCTCTTAGGAATTATATTGCGCAAATAAGGTTTTTAGTAAACACATTACCAATAGATACTATTTTGCAATTAGTTTTCCGAAGGCAGACTCTGCAAGGTTCATAGAAACTAATCCAGCTATATTTCTTTAGTAAAGTAGTATTTGTTTTAATAAGCTATCCCATATAGGGTTTTATCAAAACGGTGTTACGTATATATATATAGCTTTATTCATAAAGTAAATATGCCCGAGGGTTTTTAATATATAGAGAAGGGTTTTTCGAAAATAGTTGGCCTATGCAAAGATTAGGATATCTCATAATCATAGTTTCTTGAATAAATAATATTTGGAATTAAATACCGACCTATTCTCAGACATTCGTTTATTAGCCCACGGATGACAGAAAAACGACAGATCGAATTAAATTAATTCACGTATGAATGCATTTGAAAAAGATTTTTGATTATTCCGAATTTTTTAATTTCGTATTTCAAAGTCGAAATTTTCAGGGTGTAACTCGCTTCCTCTGCCCTGAGCCCCTGGCTTCCTCGATTCTTCCTTTCTTCTTTCCTCCTGGTTCCTGCTTGGATGGTAGTTGCTCAACTAGCAGTTGTTGGCCGGTGCCAGTCATCGGTCACCACCATATCGCACGGGTCAGGCCGTGCTATGCCATTCCTGGGCCATGTCATGCTGGCTTGCTACATGCACTTGTTGTGTTGGCACGTGAGGCTAAGGTGGCGGCCTAAGCACGACATGGCTAGACGGGTCGTGCCAGCATGACTCGTAGCCAAGGGCCATGCTATTCCTTGGTCGTGAACTGTATATACATGCCTAGGTCGATACGGAAAGACCTGGCCCATTTGACAACCAATAGGAGGATTTAGCAAACTCAGAGTCATTCTTTTGTTTGTACGTATGAGATCAATGAAGACACCTCATCTCACCTGATTAGTGTAGAATTAAAGAGAAACTACTTTTTTAAGATGTTCCCTTCTATAACAACGATTACACTTCGACCAACACTAAAAAAATAATGCAGTGTTTTACAAAAAAACATGCAAGCACAACATAATCTAGAAAGCGGATGCATTTTGTTTTTGTTTTTATTAAATCAATTGCAGTTAGTGTTTTCCGAGACAAAAAAAAAGCAATATGCAGAATGAGGATAAACCGATCTCATGAGGATATACACATTTATGTTACTTATCTCATTGTTGAAAAGGAAAATATTTTCCTACTAAATCAACACTATAATTAAGAGACTTAATTAGGAGAAATTAATCTTAGTTGGTAGAAACAGAGGGATGGTTGATATTTTTGCAACTACGTCAAGCGGTTTTAGCATCAACTTTAGGGGATCCACACCCCACGAGGAGTCGGAATCGACCTCGAGTAGACAAGGAAATATTGTCAAGGCACCCTGCACGACGATTTTTTCTTCCTTGTTTGGCACAATTATGCACGGATACTTAGCCACCTGGAATATGAAACATTGATATCCTTCCTAAAACTTTTTATTGATTTTTTTCTTTTTAATTATATGTTATTTTAAACTAATATTTTAATCAAATAGATAATTATTTTTTTCATAATTCCTATACGACGAGCATTGAAAAAACATGTTCTAAGATTTAAAATTTATAATATAAATATATGAAATTGAAATTGTAATATATGAAATTCACGGTATATGTTTTGATTTTTTTATTGAAAAATGTGGCACCAAAAAATATAGCTACTCATGATTAATATTACTTGTTAGGCTACTAATAAAAATAATCTAATCAAATAGATAATTATTTTTTTCATAGTTCCTATACGACAAGCATTGAAAAAATATGTTCTAAGATTTAAAATTTATAGTATAAATATATGGAATTGAAATTGTAATATATCGAATTCATGGTATACGTTTTGATTTTTTTTATTGAAAAATGTGGCACCAAAAATGTAGCTAGTCATGATTAATATTACTTGCTAGGCTACCAATAAAAATAATCTAATCAAATCATTTCTCCATTTGATTCAAACCATTAGACTTGTTAGCTCAACGTGCCATCCTAATAAGACTTTGAGAGAAATTAAGAAATAGAGGAGGTTATTCACTAACCACGGACATGAAGGAAAAAATTACTCACATCCATGGTACAAGATACTCAAATTTATCAATAGTTTAGTAATATTATTAAAATTTCATAATTTTAACAAAAATTTGTTCTTTACCACAGGTAGAACTAAAAATTTATCCTGAAATTTTTCTGTTATTCCATCTTCTTCTTGTTATCTTATTCTTCTCTACTTTCAATAATGATAATCCTAGCTCTAGTCACCATACCTTGCACCTAAACACTGCTAGCTACTTTATGTACACATGCTATGTAATGTATATTGTTTATATTTTTTACATAAGTTAGTAGTAATTCTCATGACATATTAATAATATTAGGTAGTAGTAAATTTTACATGAGTTACTAGCAGTTATCGTGACATCCAAGTTACTTAACTAGTTTTAAAATTTAATATATATTTTTCATCAACATAATCTTGAATTCTCTTAACTAATAATATATGAAGATAATATCCAATGCTATATAGTCATATAAATATCTATAATTTAGATGGATAAATTATAGAGTGAAATTTGTTATGAATCTAATGATCATAGTGCACTATAAATATTGCTCAAGAGAGTTGTGACTTTTACTATATATAATTGCATGTCTTATGTTGTGTTATAAAACTTAAAATTAATTAGATAGGTATAACAATTATTGGTTATTATATATGTCAATGCATTTTTCTCTAAACAAGGTTAATGTTAGAGAAATTAAAATTAGGAAAAAAACTAAAATAACTTATAATATAGAAAATACAATGTAAATTAAAGAAAAAAATATTATTCATTATTATACCTATTTAGAATAAAATAAAATATTAAAAATATATAATATAATATAATAATATAACTAACTAGTTAACCGAAACCCTAATTAAAAAATCGTAGGTACGCCACTGCAATTAGCGTCTAATTATCTTCGATGCTGCGAGCTTGCGTTCCACATTTGGAAAAACTTTCCAGGGTTGACTGCCTAATCACCCTCTGATTTACTCTCACCTAGTTCTTTTCTCCATTTGCCTTTCATGACAACCCAAATTAACCCAGCTTCAAAGTTGGCACGAGCGAGTCTTTTCCTCTACACGTATAAGAAATGCCATTTTCCAACTAGTATATGCACGGTTATTTGGCATGTGCAATCTCTGCAATATAATCATCTTTTAATCACAAATTTTCACACGTTCGAAGCATGCCAGAATTCATTTTCTGCGCACGTTTTCCAGGCTTAAAATGGCCTTGTCAAATTAGGCTCCCATTTCGGTACGGTCCATTGTCTATTCGGCCCATGTCCAACACGACCCACGGCTTGATACTGCTCTAAAAATCATGTGCTAAAAATACCCCAATTCGAAAAATTTCCCACGGCGTCGTCTCCTCGCTGTCGGCGCAGTGGGAGATGAAACTCTCCGCTACCTTCCGATCGGCGAAGATCCCTCACGCTCTTCCTCCCAAATCCACCGCTTCGGCCTCGGTGCGCGTCCAGGAATCCATCGGCGGAGGCCGTGAAGAGGAAGGCGGCGTCGAGCTGGTGCATCTACCTCATCGCCTCCTCCCGGATCCCCCGCACCTACGTCGGCGTCACCACCGACTTCCCTCACCGGTGATTCCTAACTTACCTCCTACTCCAGTCTGATTTCTAGAGCGAGATGTCTCAGAAGGTTGTGGACTTGTGGTAGAGCATGAGTAAGCAGTAGGCGCGCAGCGCAGGACGTTTGAAGTTGGTCAGTTTGTGATTGAAATCACAAGGATTGATGAGGTTGGAATCGACCTCAGTTCCTACCACCGATTTGTTGTGATAATTTCGTAACACTGTGATCTATATGATATTAGGCCTGAAATTTACATGGTTTTGATGATAGTAATCCTATTGACTTGCATAGATTTAGTACATTGTTGGGACTCGGGGGAGCAAAACGGAGCTCAAATTATTGTTTAGTACACCTTTTGGTGAAGATATTAGCACATGAATCAAACCTGAGTTTGGTCTATTTCTAGCAATGTAGGTTAAACATGCAGAATATTTTCTGATAAATAAGCTCTTATCTGCTCTTGTTTCTACCCGTCTTCATCATGTTTAACCTACAAGCAGAACCTTTACTCGTGGTGTATATCAGAGCTTGTCCTTTTCTCCATGTAAACATTGCAGTTGCCTTGAAATATTCTAGTTGTCTTGCTCAGGCTTGTACGATACATGCTTGAGTATGTAGTAGCAATTAACATGGTTAGAAAGTATGAAATGAACATTTAAACATCTTTAGTCATACCACATTTAAATTCTAATTGTGTGTTGATGACAGTATATTTATTATTTCAGCCTGAGACAACATAATGGTGAGTTAAAAGGTGGTGCTAAAGCTTCTTCTGCTGGAAGGCCATGGAATCTCGCATGCCTTATTGAAGGCTTTGTCAACAGAAGTGAAGGTTATTGATTGTAATCATCATTTTCCAACAGCTTCAGACTTGGTTAAGATGTTACTAGAGTTGCATATAGCTATATATAGTGCTCTAGCTTGTAAGTGTAGCTTTCCAGTTTTCGCTTGATTTTAGAGTGTCATTGCATTTTCTTCTGATTATTTTGTATCATAGGTTGGTACTTTTATGACATTACCCTAGAAAACTATGTTTATTTAGCCATACCAAAATAATGTAGCAACATGACTGTCTTGTTTGTTTGTTTGGTATAATAAAAGTTCCATCAAAGATTCTATGTTCATTTATCCTTTGGCATAAACCAAATGTTAAGTTATTATTGCCTCTTTTTCTGCACAGAGAAATGTTAACATGGTCGACAGATTCAAATGCTCCAGCCTTTCACTCCTTTTAAATAAAGAATTTATGCTTTATATACTCAGGTGCCATCTGCATCTTTTGCATAAAATGAAAATGAAATGTTTTCCTTTTCAAGTTTGCACCAGTATGTGAGAATTCCTATTTACTGAATTATTTATGTATATCCTGTGAATTCGAATCAAAATGGAAGAACATCTCCCGAAAAATGGCACGCAAAAGGAGTGAACCTAGCATGACTTCATTGATGCAGCATCGAGATATGGCATTGAGCAGAGTGAAAACCGATCTGGATTGTAGCCATCTGTAAATCAAATGGCACTCAAGTTGAAGTTATTTCTCTCATTGTGGTATGTACATGCATATAAAACTATGTAAAATGTCACCTGTTACTTTGCAATTTCTGAGGGTGATTCACCATAGGTTTTTCAAATTCCATATTTATGTTAGAAAATCACTTGTCTTCCAGCTCTTCAACGCTTCTGTTTGCTGGCAGAATGATGAAGCTGGTTGTTGTATTTGTTTATTTTAAGATATGAAGACATTGGAAATTAAGTGCCCGGTGCTTTGCAAACTTTGTATTTCTTTACTTGGGGCTGGCGTCCAAAATGTTATCATTTATGACAGATTATGATATTGTCATTTCATTTTTTTTTCCTTCAAAAGTCTGACTTATACTACCTGGCTGCCCCAGGTTGAGTATCATAGTATGGGACATAAAATGGCAGAAAGCATGGACAGGTAATTCAGTCAAGGGACACTTATGCATCCCAGTATGCAACAGAAAATGGCTGATAGAAGGGCAGGCAATACAGTCAAGGGAACACGTGCACTACAACATTCATAAATAACTCAGGGACAAGTTTACATAAATTATATGGGTACTCATAGGTATGGATGATAAGATGTACTAACAGAGAAGCAAAAGAAGGCACACTGGTTTGGATGATGAGATGGAAGAGGGAAGGAAGAAGATAGATAGCAAGATAGAGCTCTAGAGAAAGAGGAGGGAGGGGGGGGGGGGGGGGGGGGGGGAGGAGGAGGAAGTAGATTTAGAGCAAATGAATAAAATAAAAAAATAAAATATTGTGTATAATATCTTCTCATGGGGAGATAACATGAATAAAATCAAATGTATCAATCATCTATATTACTCCATCCGGTCAATAAATATTTGAATAAAATTCGGTCAAATATAAGTGGATGGGGGTACTAAACTTTGCTCTTAGTTCTCACCCCACCACTAGAGTACGTGCAACCACCCTTTCCAACACCTCGGAGTACCTTTGCTCCGCAAATGACCAAACCAAAAGAGTTTTAAGTGATAAATATTCAATAACAACCATAGCATGCATCTAACTAGAAAAATTAGTAAACCAACTATAGCCATCAGCATGCGCACTGTTTAACCGGATTACATGAGTATGCTCTATTCTACATAACTAAAGAAGAATTTCCACTGCAGTTAAATGGTTTTTTCAGCAGTACCATTTTCCACAGGCACCTCATTAGCCAGCTGATATGGTCGATAAGGCACATCACTCATTGGTTGAGGGACCGATCGACCTCCAAAATCTTCCGGAAAGAACTCAAAATTGGGACCAAAGTTGAATCTGACTTCGCAGTTTGGTTGGTCAGGCAGTGTATACATTGACGCAGCTGGGTAGTACCGCCCTCCAGGAATGTCCACAAAAGCAGTGCCCTGGCATACCCCATTCTTGAAGTAGCATATCACACTACCTGCATTTGCAAGAACCATAAAGTATTATTCCATCTAAGAAGGCCAGAGGAGAGGCTGCACAAATAAAACAACGGAAGCTAGAAAGTAGGAAGTGTCGTATAAGTGCAATTGTGCAAAACAGTCGCATACTCGTATGTAGGAAAGCAAGGGATGCTAGAAAATAGTGTCATATAAGTGCAAGTGTGCAAACCAACCACTTATAGGATCCTGACTTTTTCAATGCAAAGAACAAACAAGAAACCCTTTTTTAATCCATGTAAGCAAGACATAGTGATCCAATGGAAGGTACTAATGTGCACCTATTTACAGTTACCGACTGTGAGGCAACCAAAGCTTTACAGTCATTGATTTCTGACTTCATCATAAGAAAACAGATAAGAAAGAATTGCCTTTTTTATTCATATACACATAACATAATGGAATCTATTGCAAGACAAGATTGCAATAATGGCTGGATATAAAAACTCCCAAAAGTAACCTCCTATGATATAGTAGGAAGATTTTGCACCTTCGAATTAAAATGGGTACAGTATATCATGCAGTACTTGTTGTGATGTGGATAAATCCCAGAACCGAATAAGTAAGTTATACTTTAGGATATAATATTCAAGAACATATTATCTTCTCAAAAAAATGAGCTTGCAGGTATTTGTTTTTACTAGTACTAGTATGGAATACAACAAAGACTATGCACTGTCAAAAGTCAAAATGATATAATTTTAAGGTCAGATGATGACATAGATACTCTTGAACAGAACAATGAGGTCAATTTAGTAACATTTGCTAGGTGTTTCTTGTCTTTGATTGAGTGGCAACTTAATAAGTTGTGTACAACTTTAGAAGCAAATTGTTACATTTTTCATGGTGTGCCTCTCAAGAGAGCATCACTCGTGAAGCATTTGCTGCATTTCTTGCTCTCTTTCTTACATTGTGACTTATGTATGAACTGTACACTGCAGTCACCATGCTTCAGAACCGAGCACCTCCAATAATACAGATGAAAATATATGCAATAGCTATATTTCTTGGAAATGATTTCAAGAGCAGTGAGTAGAAACTACTTTCTAGTTTGTGCAATGGAGATGTGTACTGACTTGAAACACATGTACATACCCATGTGTCCAAACAGGATCAGAAATTTGCTCAAACACAGGATGAAAAAGACTGCTGAAACTTAACTAAACATACTTTTCTGTTTTGTCAGGACAAGTGCACTACTGTTACATTTCAGCTGTTGGAAGTTCTAATCTTTGCTGTATAACCATACATGTAAATAACACCTGAATCTGTTGTCCTGAATCCTAAATCACTTTATTTATGCAAATCTACTACTGGTAATTCCGTCATTGGTACATATTCTACATTACACCAAGTAATGCACATAACATCATGAAACATGCATATCCTTGTTATTACATACTTCATACCAAGTTGTTTTATGAAAAATAGCAAGTGCTGTTTTCCTGGCTGGCAATCTACCACTAGTCTACTAAAAATGTCTACTCAAACACATGAAATAACACAATTGTACTCACCAGGAACTGGATCCAGCGTCTTCTGCTCAGCCGCCTTCGGAGCTTCTGCGCGGAAAGGAAGCCCCTTGTAGTGAACCAGGAAAGGCTGCTTGGGCTCATACAGCTCCCCATCAGGTAGATGAATGTAGAACCCGAGGACATCGCCCTCGCCATAGCCTTGGTCGGCATAATTGGCCCTCCAAGCCTTGTGCACCTTGGTGCCATCCATGTCGCGGTATCCGAATCCAAACACATCGTAGCCGACGGGTGCGTGGATGTCAGCATTGTTGGTGGCCCAGCCAAGGCGGGTATGGCCGCTGCTGCCGAGGTGAAGGACCTTGACCTCGAAGTACCACGTGCCGGCAGCGACACCACGGGTGGCGCGCACCATCCGGTAGCCCTTTGTGCTGCCGGCGGTGAGGCGGTCGTCGGAGACCTCGACCTTATCAGACTTGAAGACGCGGGAGAGAAGCACGGGCAGGTTGTGCGCGTCGTCGTTGCGCTCTGCCGCGAAGCGGGGCGCCGGGGTGAGGACGAGCTCGTCCTCGCCGCTTGAGGGTTTCGGGAGGCGGCCGTTGCCCCCGCCACTGCCGCCGGTGAGGGCGTTGGCCGGCTGCTTGGCCTTCTTCTTGCCCTTGCGGGAGGTCGGCCTTGTCCAGACGCTGTTGCTGTTCTTCTTCTTGGACTTCTTGCTCGGCGGCGCCGGGGGCGCGAGGGCCATGTGCTTCATGGCGCAACCCAACGGGTTGGTTCCGTCGTCGTCGGGTGGCGCGGCGACGCCCGAGGCATCGGCATCGGAGGCGTCGGCGAGCGCCGCGTCGGAGAAGGGGGTGTCGGGTTCGGCGGAGGCGGAGGCGGGGGTGTCGGGGAGATTGGGGGTTTCGGCGGCGGATGGGGTGGCGTCGGACATCAGGGTATCGGCGGACGGAGGCTGCAGCTCGTGCGTGGGTGGAGAGGGAGGCGCGGCCAACGCGTCGGCGGCGGCGTCAGCCATGGGATTAGAAGGGATCAGGGATCCGGAATTTGGAGGGTTTGTGTGCGAGTGCGATTTTGGGGGTTTTTGCTGCTGGGGTTTGGGTTTGGTTTGCGAAATCGCGAGCGGGAGGAGGCGCCAACGCCGAGTTGGGACTTGGGATTTGGGAGAAGTGGAGAACGTGGTGGTGGTGCTCCGGTGCTCTGGCGAGGGAAACGGTCGAGCGCCTGCTTGCTCGGTCGCGTGCGTCTGCACCGCCGAAATTCTCGCGCTGCGAACCTGCGATACTTGAACCTGAAAAAGGATCAAAATTATTTTGATGGAACTGGGCTGTAAATCGAGCAAGAATTGGAATGCATCTTGGCTTTCCCACTATTCGTTTTAAGGCCCTCTACGGCGGCTCTCCATGTTCGGGGAGAACAAAGAAGCCAGATTAATCATGAAAATCTTTTTATTCTCAAGTCTAAATTACAGCACTCGTGTGCAGCTTTCAAGAGTAGTAAACAGTCTCAGAAGTCAGAATCCAAGATGCAATGCATGTCAGATAGAGCAAGCAGAATAGGAGGATCAGGATATTGAGACTGACTATGTTATAAGAGTATATATGTTATAAGAATAGCAGCAAGCCAGCAACACAAGTGCACTGTGCACAACACATCTGCTGGCTGATCATATGGCGATACATTCAGAGTTGCCAATAGTCATTATTAGTAGTTTGGTACTACAACGTACTACATAGCTCACTGCAGTTTCATATGAGCTACGCTTGACTCTGGAATGGGCATGTAATCCAACAGATCGCCACCCATGACTAGAAGAATTCAGACCAACCTGCATTGTGGTTGAAAAATAGATATTAGTCGAGATGAAATGAGTAAGAGTTAAAACAAGCAAAAGAACAAGGCTTATAAATCACAAGTCCCCGCAAATCAGACATGTTACAGAGTGAATTAGATTATGATTTCCTGGCATCCTACTTGCGTCTCAAAGTTGACTCAGCTTTTTCACAAGAACAGCAGCATTGAAGTAAATAATTCTACTTAAAGGAACCAACAAACAGTCAAAGTGTACTTACACACATCAATGTCTAGTATGAGTAAACTCCAATTTATTGTTCACTGCGGCATTCTCGAATTCAACCATTCACCAACTAGTCAGTTCTCTAAATTGTTCAGTTCGTTGAAAGCAAGTATAATTCAACTTCTCAAAATTCTCCAATAACCAACCCATGTTATTATGCAGCCAGTGGACCAGATTTTTAAGTGTGGTCAGTATATGTGTCATCAAAATGCTAAATGCCTTATTTTATATAACCACTCAACTATATCCAGTCAATACTAGCATGCACAGAAAGGAACAAAACAGATTTAACAATTTGATGCCAGGCGTCTTCTTCAGTCCATGCTCAAACAAGTTTAATAAGTTACTTGGGCATAACGCTAACCAATTACATGACAAAGGGAATGGAAACTATAGGTTTAACCAGCATCTCAGGAATTGGAGGGAAGGCAATAAGATCAACACCATGAGGATTGACATCACTAATCAAGTTACTTACTAGTGCATTTAGTTACAACTTCCAATACTTAATACGTAGGCAACTCATGAAGTCACAACGCATGAACAACTCATAAAGTCGCAACGCATGAACAACTCATGAGGTCGCAACGCATGAACAACTGAAGTACGAGTGACTGGCCACAACTCACGACCCCAAAATGGATGAAACTGTTTGAAATTATTAGGACATATAACAGAATCACAAAGAAGGATGCTTAATTTTGAGTTCTCAGCCTGCACCTATGTCTTGTGAGACATAACAAGCTTATGTAAGTAAAATAACTTAACAGCAGAATTTGCAAACATTTTTTTCCTGGTACAGGGTACAGCAGGATTTTTCCTTTTTCTTGACATCAGATTTATGGAACACAGTTACATATTTCCATGTTCATTCACGTTGATAATAACTAGCCAACAAACCAAACCAACCCTGAAATAGACTCACTCAAGTTCGAAGGGATTATCAAATTACACCCTAACTAACCTGCCAATCATGACATTATAATGCATCCAAACAAAAATCAAATGTTATGCATCGGATAAACCACTGAATAACTCAATAGAGGCAGGGAGGCATCACATGGTCTTAAGCATATCCTCACAACTTTCTAACGGCACAAAGCAACAACCAGACCAGTATTTCAGAGGTCATTACAAACATGAAACATCGTAAAATATTATGAATCCATCTTGTAGTTAACAATACCAGCAAAATTCCCCACAACAAAAAGTACTAGCAAATTATCAATCAAGAATACAACAATTTAGTGGCAACAAAGTATCAACCTCTAGTTGATTGACGCAAAGCTCAGAATAGAACCAAAGATTGTAGAATTTCAGGAGCCCACAATTAATCCTCCTAATTGCCTTTAGCAATTATCATTCAACAACTAAAAATATTCAAGAGTCCACGATTAATCCTCCTAATTACCTTTACCAATTATCACTCGACAACTAAATATTCAAGAATTCATCCCAACTACTCATCACCCGAATGACTACACCACCGCGACCCAGGTGGAGGCCTCCTAGTCAACGAGTCAAAGACTACAACGTATGCAAATACGGATCAAACTAAAATAGCAGAACAGAAATTTCCGTCAGAGTATAGTGCACGATTGATACCCAAATTAGTGGCTTCTAGTCAAAATAAGCATTCCTAGTTCTCAATTCAAAGTCCAAATGAAACTTCTTCATTCACGACCCAGTTTAATCAACAAAGAACATAGCATCAAAGGAAAGGGATCAAGAACGGAATGAAATTACCAGCAAGAGATAGAGGGGGGGGTCTAGTTGTAGTAGAGCTCGAGGCCCATCCCGTCGTGGATCTCGTAATCCTTGAGGGTGATGTGGTCCTTGTAGATGTTGTACCACTTCTGGATGCGGATCTTCTCGGGCCTCGTCCCGGTCTGCGCCGCCACCAGCTTCTTGAGGTCGCCGATGGTGTCGTCCTCGTTGCACTTCACCCGCACCTTCTTCCCCAGCCGGTCGTTCAGCACCACCTCGATCATCTTCCTTCCCGAAGATCACGCAAACCCTAGCTCCTGACCACGCAAGACTTATGTTGGAAGCAAACCCTAGCTTCTGACCACGGAAGACTTGTGGGCAAGACTTATGTTGGAAGCTGGGAGAGGATCAGAGGAGAATCGTGTGGCCTAGCTAGCCTCCGCCTGCTGGCCCCGCTGTCGGTGGAGGTCTGGAGGAGTAGACGAATCGAGACGGAGTCACGGAGATGGGGGAGCACGGCTGGATTGTGATGGCCAATGGGCTACGGGCCTTGTCTACTTAATGGGCTGGAGTAGACTGTTTCCCGGTTGAATAAGTTCACTTAACACCTCTTATCTTTCCGTCGAGTTTAAATTGTAGGGAGAATTGTGTTAATGTTTGGTTTTTCTCGTGTCGCAATAAACTAAGAGAATCATCAACGGTATCGCTAAATTTCATCCCCAAAAATTTGTTTATGAAAATCCTAAACAGGAATTGAGATGTGAAAATAATAATATCTCCAAGAGATTAGATAAATTTGACTTCCTACAAATAAAAGGTGGATCCCATACAAAACTACCAACCGAAATCCGTTTCATTCTCGCCTCTCGCGAGATCGCAGCATCGCGCTCGCCCGCACGACCACTCGGCCTCGTCGCTCCTCTCCGATCGGCAGGTCTTGCAGCTCCTGACATGGGATTTAGCAACAACAATCAGCTCCAGCCATTAGCAATCAACACCAACCAGCAAGCAACACATTAGTAGCTCCAGAAACTTGTTAGCAACTCCGCAGTCAGCAGCATAACCACCCCCAGCAGATCAAGTACAGCATATGACTGGCACCTATCAATACTTCAGCAACAATACAATGTCAAAAAATAAAACATACAAAATTTGCATGTCAAGTACTATCTATTTATTTCTAGCATTCTTGTTAGACAACAATGGTACAATTTTAGCAGCAACATCAGCAGCAGCAGGACCATTCAACAATTTTAGCATCAGCAGCAACACCATTCACCAATTTCAGCAGCAATTAAGTTTGCATCTAGCACATAGCAGAGGGCATCAGTTTTCCGTCTGCATCAGTTTTTAGCAAGCGTCAGTTTTTACTTTGCAATTGCATTAGCAAACATAAGAGAATCGTCACACCGCGCGTGTGCACCGTGTCAGCGTGCTCCGCCGTTGACGTCGCCATTTTTTACTCAGAACGGAACTAGGAACAGCAGCAGCAGCAGGGTGAAGTACTATTTTTTTCTCAGCACATAGCAGCAGCAAAAACAACAAAACCACTTAAGCAACAACAACATACTGATCGTGCGTTGTCGCATCGACATAGGCCGCCGGGAGTGGATGCGTGAATGAGGGCGCCGGTCAGATGCGTGAATGGGGGAGCCACGGAAGACTCTGCCGATTACGGAAGAGATGCGTCCGGCGGTAGGGTAGCTAGAGGCGGCGACGACGGACAACCCCACGAGATGAAGTTGTAGGCTAGAAAATTTTGTCGAGGGCGTGGGAACTGTCACGAGCGCTCACGAGAGGTGGATTGGGAGCGAGAGCGCTTCTTTATTTGTGGAGAACGAGAAACCCGGAGATGGGAATCCTGATTTTGGGTTTCTTGTTTAGAGTCATTGTTGGATCGATTTTTTTCAACAAAACTCCAAAATTATTGGATAGGTATTGTTTAAGGGTGTTCTTGGGGATGCTCTAAAGCCCAAAAGACCCAAGTGCATTGGTGTGGCAGTAAGCTAGTATAGGCATCGTAGGTTTTCCCGTGTTATCGACGTATTGCCCGTTTCAACCATTCATGCTGGCGGCGCGGAAGAGAGGGCGACGTTGCGGCGTCGGCGAAGTAAGCGGAGTCCAAAGGTGAGCTGATAGGGCGGCGGTCGGCAAGGCGGAGTCCAAAGCCGAGCCCTTGCTCTTTTCCTTGTACCCTGCCCCTATGGCCCTGAAATTGACGCGCTGCGTCTTGCGTGAATTGAGTGGCGAGACGCCGGCGGCGGGGACCAGCTGCTGCAGCAGGTAACTAGATATCTGATTACCACGGTAGTCTTTCTAGACCTGTGATCCTCCTTCTCTTGATGATTACATTTGATTGAAAATTGAAATGTGAAAATGATGAGTTCATAAATTAATTGATGGCTTTGTATGAAGAGGAACATGGTGATTCTTTCTTTACTTAGCAAGGCACCAAAGAATTCTGATTCTAGATCAGCTAGGCCATGTCCGGGCTTTACATTTCTCCTTGTGGTCATGGGGAAACGTTATAACTGGTCCAACGCCAAAATACGAACTATTTTTACTGTAATTTTGATCAATTATACCCTTATAACTATCTGGTCTTTGTGTGTAAAGATTGGAGGCTTCAATTTGGGACTTGACATGGGCACACCTAGAATAAAAATCCTAGGTCCGCCATTGCCTATGTGGTTATAAGGGTGAGTTTGACCGACGGGGATATCGGGTCTTTTATGTAACAGACTGGCCCAATTTGGATTTGACCTCTTTGGTCCATGAGAGTTGTATGCATACCACCTTGCTTGTTTAGTAGGGATGGAACCAACTTATAAGATCTCTTCCTTCCAACTATATTACTCTCGGATTAACCTTTTACATGAAGCGAGGACGAAAGTGTAAGTAAGGTGATATGCGTAAGTGAGCCCGCTCATCGAATAGGCTAGATATGCAGTTCTGGAGAGTGGGCTATTACACAGAGTTCGAAAAGGAATGGGCTATTACACAGAGTTCGAAAAGGAATCATGAAGACTATAACATGACAGTTTAATTCTATCTATTAATTAGGCAGGATTTAATAGTTTTCATTTATCTTTTAGAAACATGTGTCGTGTCCGATATGGACTAGTATCTACCCATTATGTACACACAGGGTCTTTGTGATCAATCGCACATATCAATACATCTACTCTCGACACATCCCACCCTCTTTTCTAAGATTTTTATCACCGGGGGAACTTGGCACCTGACGCAGGGTTGCATCGGCTTCGATCTCCGGTGAAGGGGTAAGCCCTAAAGTTCCACCGACCCTAACAATTGTATCTGGTACCAATGATCCCATACCATTAAAATACCGTAGTCGCGATCTACAACATCGATAAAATTAAAGTTAAATAAAGTAATGTCTTAATTTTGTTAGTTTTGTAAGTTATGTTTGCCAATTCAAAATAAAGTTAAATAAAGTAGTCCTTAATTTTGGAATTTTTGTTATTTGTGTTTGTCAATTCAAATTAAAGTTAAAAAAATAATTTTGTTAGTTTTGTTTACCAATTTAAATTAAAGTTAAATAAATCTATGTCTTACATAATCCTCCCTTAGTTAAATTACCCTTTTAGTTATTTTAGTTTTGTAAGTTACTGATATTAGTTTTGTTAATTTTTTAGTTTGTTAGTTTGTTGCACCAGTATAGTTTCCAACAACTACCATGTTTCAGAATATAGGGCTCAGTACATGTTTCAGAATAAAGGGCTCAGTACAATTCAACAGATTTTGTTCATAAGTTTCCTTATCTGAACACCTAGCATGCAACACTGAATTCCGAAGATCAAGATCAGAGCAAAGAGCCATACTTTCAGAGTTAATATCACCACTTTTTAAATCTTGTAAGCCACTAATAGTACCTGGTTTACAACTACATATCACAAGGCAATCAAGCTAGTTTTCTGTACAGTAGTCGGTTTTTTCTATACCTTGGGTAATAGGAACCCCTGAAGCTTGGCATTAGCTGGTCCCACACTCCTGCACTTCTCCTGAAAATTTAATGCAGCAAAAGAGATTAGAAAATTTAATGCAGTAACCTAGGTTTTGCTGGGACGTTTTGTAATACTAATGATCTAGAAGTAGTACTTATCATGCTAATTTAGCGCTATTTTAGTGAACGAGCACTCGGGCAGTGCTATTGTAGTGATAAAGAAAAATATCTGAAACATATACTTTGTTTTCTGCTCCCTAAACACATCTGATGTGATGAACTGACTATGTATGGAGTTGGTGGCAGTTTATTTTGTTTTTATGTAATCACACTTAACACAGTAGGAATATCACCATCAAAATCATCAAAATCAACAGAATGGCCTTGAAGCCCAAAACAAACAAGCTAGGGCAGATGGGGTGAAAACAACTTGATGGGCTCTTTGGAAAATAACAAACGGCCTTTTTTGAAGACAAACTGGGTCAAATCTAACCCAACAAAACGCTCGCGCGCAGGAGCCTGGAGGCGCACGTGGGAGGGCGAGGGCAGGCAGCGGGATGGCGACACACGCGGATCGTACGGCCAGACAAACAGCTGAAATCCAAAACAAATCAGCCGGCAGTTACATAGATAGTCCCAAAGTTTTACTAGGAAAAAAGATCAAAAGACATATAATATAAAACGGAGGGAGTAAAAGATTTTAGACATTGTGTGTTGTTATTGCTGTAGAGAAACATGTGTACTAAACTGCTGCTTTGCCACATGTACGTGAATACCCTGCTGCTCTCCCTCAGATGTGTTCATCACGCGCGGGGCAAAAGAAACCTAGATCATGGCTAGGCTGATGGTGGCGACGACGATGGAATTCGTGCTAGCGGCATGGCGGTTGAGCCGGAGGGGGCCGTGCGGCGAGGCTGACTCTAGCTATTGGGCGTGATGGCTGATTTGCGCTTGAGAGAGGAGACGCAGGGACCTAATCGGTGGAGATCGCGATGGAGATAATGGCCGGTGGCGCGACGGTTGAGACGGAAGAGCCAAAGCGGGTGAGAGGAGCGATCTAGGAGGGTGCGGGTGGGAGGTGCGATCGGGGAGTGATGTACGGAGCCATCGGATCTAACTCATTAGATGAATTTGGATCGTTGGATGTGTGATACGATGAATTAGTAAAACGATTTATTTAACTATAGGTAGATAAGTTAGACATAAATCAAAATTAGCAACTACCTCTATTACATCATAATATGTTTAACCAATTTATAAGATCATACGCTCATAAAAATTAGAGAATGCTCAAGTTGAAGTTATTTTTGCAATAAATAACTCTTTTTTTAAGAAATGGATCATGGGTAGCATTAGGAAGTACGTTTTTTCCTTATCTGTTTAGTGTCACAAAGGCTACACTTTTTTTTTTTGGCATGGGTTCAGATTTGTGGCTACCTTTTCTCTCTTTTTTTTTTGAGTGGCTATGGCTACCTTTTCTAGTGAAGCACAAAATGAAATAAATCTATTTGATTAATTTTTACTTGATTTTGGTGACAAACTGACAACGAGCTTCAAATTGATATATTGGGCGGGGGAAAATCATCGACCTAGTTAACGCAATCATTTCAGTTCTCTGGGATTTTTTTTCAAGTGTGGGATTAATAATGGCAAATATTGTTCGGTTGCCAATCATTTTAGACAAGAGATTTCTTGAGTGTTGACTGAACAATTTATATAGTACTATAGTGTAGTTGATGGCTAGTGCTGCTCTGTTGGCATTGGGAATCGACAGAGCGGGCAGAGATGGCTGAGGCAGAGCCAATCCAAGATGCAGGTCGCATGGAAGCAATGCGAGCAGGGCATCCTCGTTAGCTTCTCTCTCGCCTCGACATCCTCCAGGCACACAGCGCCATTCACGTTCCTTTGCGTCGCTTGCCATCGCCTCCTGCAGCTCGGCCATGGCCTTGCTCGATGCGGGCACAGAGCCGAACCCACCGTTCGTGTAAGCATCGTCTTCCTCCTCCTCCACTACTCCATGTAACCATCTATCCTGATTCCTGCATCCATGGTAGTTAGGGGTGGAGCTAGAAAATTAATTCATCGGAAACACCAGGATCAGAAATACACTAATCTTATTTAATTCATAGTGTCAACTTAACAACCTGAATAATATAACCATGGATTCCATCGGAAGTCATCGGGATCGGCTGATTCGGATGGTTGTACTGTAGCTCCAACCCTTATGGTAGTGCTAGTGCCACGGGGTTGACGCTGAATATGATCATGAAGCTGTTGGAAGAAGTCACTGTCCAATTCTATCACCCCCTCACTGATGTCATCTCTCACGTCCTCGCGAATGCTCTCGTGAACTTCTGCTCGTGTTAATGGCGTCAGACTTCTTGGACGCAACTTGATGTTGGAGTAGCTATGTCTGCCAATCGTCCAACTATTATGGAAGAAGCTGTGACGATCGATGTAGCTTTCAATGGGAGGGAGATCCCTTGGTAGTCCTCTTGCGACCGCAGAGGCCTCCTCTATCTGCGGCAGCAACACGCCTCCCTGGTCCTTGCCAGGCTGCCGCTACTCATCGACCCCTGCAGAAGAGATCAAGAGGGGCAGATTGGAGGCGAGCAGATCAATAGGTGGGGTGGGGGGAATGGATCAGGAGGTAAATGAAACCAAGGGACGAGCTCCTACCTGCAGAGTTTATGGACGAAGAAATCGATCGGACTCCGTGTCCCGATCGTAATCGAGAGTGAATCCGACTCGGATCCACCCCCAGGCACGCGGATTGCTGGAGTGAACCGTGGTGCGGCCGTCTCTCGCAATTTGTTTGGAGAGACGGCGAAGTGCTTCGAGAAACTATGGATCGGTACCATTGGGGTCCAAAAATGAGTCCAGTATAGTTTTTTTGGGACCAGG
This sequence comes from Oryza punctata, assembly GCA_000573905.2. Taxonomy (NCBI): domain Eukaryota; kingdom Viridiplantae; phylum Streptophyta; class Magnoliopsida; order Poales; family Poaceae; genus Oryza; species Oryza punctata. Next base: position 2,203,002 of record CM002499.2, on the reverse strand, counting down.
CTTTACTTTTAGTTTCGGCCTAAACCTTTTCTTTTGAAACCTTAACACATTAAACCTTTATTTGTGAAAAATACAAGGGAAAAGTTGTATACCACTGTAACGTCGGCCCAAGCCTAGATAACCGGGCCAGATTGTGTCCAGACCAAATGGTGAAATGGACCAAGATTAAACACGGGAAAGTGCCGAGCTTACTAGCCAAAATTGGGATGGACTTCGAGCCACTCCCCTCCGCCGCCGGCGACGCCGCCGCCGACGAGTCTCCTCCCGGTCGAGCCGTCTGCCACGCCGGCTGCGGCCGCCCGTCCACCGTCTGCCTCTGCCCATACCTTCCACCCTTCCCGCTCCCCACCTCCACCACCGTCGTCATCCTCCACCACCCGCACGCCCTCCGCCGCAACCCGCTCTCCACCCTCCCCCTCCTAGCCCGCTCCCTCTCCAACCTCCGCCTCATCCCCGGCCGCCGCCTCCTCCCTTCCTCCGCTCCCCTCATCCTTCACCCTGTCCTCCTGCTCTTCCCTTCGCCGGACGCCGCCGACCTCGCTTCCTGGTGCCGATCCACGCCTCCGGCCGAGCGTGCCAACCCGACACTACTGCTCTTCGATGGGACATGGAAGCAGGCCAAGGAGATGCACGCCGCCAGCCTCCCGTTCCTGTCCTCCTTCGCCGTCCCCGTGTCGCTACCCGTCGACAGTGGCGTGGACGGCGACAGCATGTTCGAGGGGGAGCTTGTGGTGAAGAAGGAACCGTACAAGGGGTGCATGAGCACAATGGAGGCCGTTGCGAGGGCTCTGCGGCTGCTGGAGCCGGAGGGGAGGGGAGCAGAGATCGAGGAGACGATGGTGGGGGTGCTCAGGGCGATGGTAGCCTTCCAGGCTAAGCATTTGCAGCACCGGCCGATGAAACCGAGAGTGAAGATGAGGAAGAAGAAGGATATCAAAAGGGAGGAGGAGATCAAGAGGGATGCCAGGTTAGAATGATTGAATCACTGAATTATTTGTGGAGGACGCCAGGCGTACAGTAGCTATTTGCTGAATCATTGCTGGGGAAGATTCTCATTCAATGCTGAATTGCTGCTGGGGAAGTTCCTCATTTTGGAGGAATATTGCCACCACTATCACCAATGAGCAAGCTTTGATCTCTTTTGGAAGCATAGTCTACTGTTACTAGTTCTTTAGTGTAGTCCATGACTAGTGGTTTCCATATACTAGGATATAAGGAATAGCTTTATGAAAACCAAGCGAGTTGATTACTAGATTTTGATGGCTGTATCTCAAAAATTGCAGCAACCATGTATGTTTGACTGTTGGAAATGTTTCAGTATACACCAAAGTATTACATAGACTAGACTAGAGGAGGATCATGGATCATGATGTTCTCTGTTCTGAAAAATACTTCTAGGGCTGAAGTTCTCATTAGAACTTAGGAAGTTCTCCAGAGTAAACACTGTGTTTATGCTACTAGATAGCTGGCTTGGGGGTTCACACTGAACAATTCATAGTAATTAAAGGAAATGATAAACATCAAATTATCCAACGATAAGCTTGACCATACCGCATACGTGCTGAACTCCTGCTTGGCTTTGTTCTGCATCAAAGAAAATCATATTTGTTCAGATTGGTTTAGAAATGTTCAGCAATGTTGTGCTAGCTAGCAATTCAGAAATGTTCAGATTAGTTCTGAAATGTTCAAATATGTTTGGAAATATTTGTACAGATTATTTCTGAAATGTTCAGAAATATTTGGTCAGACTAGTTCAGATTATTTCTTCAGTTCGTATAAGTTCAGAATGTTGCTATGTATGCTTTTCAGGTGCACATGTACATAGTTTTACAAATGTAGTGGCCTAGACTAGAGCAGTGTATTGGTCATCTTCTTTTAGAGGATTTATGAGAAATATTGTAATGGCTAAAGGGCATGACAATTGGTAGTGCCCCTGTGGGGTTACTTTCAGTTTCAGTAATATTGACCTGTATATCTGTACATGTGCTAGTTATACAGTAAATCATCAGCTGTAGCTAGCAATTCCACTATAAAAAATGTCAACTTGGCATATTCTTAACTTGATGCAATACATGTGAGTTACTGATCAAGTAGTATTCAATTTTGTAGGCAGATGCTCACAAGAATACACTCATGAGTTATGACTTATGTGATTTCTGTAAACATGTTCTTCAGTTACAAGAAACAAATGCTTAGGTTGATATTGCCTCCATGATTATCCCAATTCTTTTATTTGTTTGATTATGAACAAAATGCCGTGGAGTGCAGATTTTTGTTTGAAGTGCAGGACATTTATAACAGTGTACAAGTGGCATGACATTTGGTCTTATTGCTCACTGAGTGTGCTCCTTTTTATTTGCAACTTATGTGATCTTGACCTTTTGAAGTGATCAAGAGAAGGAGAGGGCAAGAGATGCTTGAAGAGTTTCTTGAGCAGTTTGTGTAACAGGTATTGGGAACTGTTCTTAAGGTTTGCTTTTGCATGCAAGTTGGACATGATATTTCTTGGACAGAAATATGAGGCGGTTGAAGATGGATTTCTAAGCAGAATGTGGGTTGAATGCAGTTTACTGATGTCAGATTGTTTTGGAGCTGTATCTATGATTTTACTGGGTTAGATTTCCAAACAGTACTCTTTTGTAATGTTCTCTTGCTTGATGTACTAATGCTTTTCTGCCACTATATGAGCTCTGCCCTAGTGAAAACTAGACACAGTCTAAAATTTCTTGCAAGGTGACCAATCTAAAATTTCTTGCAAGGTGATCCAAGTCATTTGTTACCTTTGTTCTGGCTGTTAGTTTCTGATATATATTAGATTTACATACTGGAGTACTGGATTATTGGTGATACTACTGTATTCCACTGTTAGTTGCTGTTTTAGATGGATATGGATTTTCATCCCTCGAGGGGATATCCCCTCGTTGTTTGCATATCATCTAAATAGTTATTAAAAAAATTAAAAAAAATTGACAACATAGATTAATATGAAATATATCACTCCACAAACATGTAAAACCAAATTCGACTTCTACAAGTTAAAAAAACAAATTAAACTGAAAATAGTTATTGTACATTTGCATATATATTTGTTATTTTTGTTACAACTTACAGAAGTTGAATTTTAATTTACACGTTTATGGAGTGATATTTCATATTAATCTATGTCACCAATTTTTTTCAAAATTTTTTTGATGACTATTCAAGTGATATGCACGAAACGAGGGAATATCCCCTCGAGGGATAAAATCACTTTCCCGTTTTAGATTGTCGTTGAGACAGATAAATTTAGTTACTACTACTATTAGGTTTTAGTTCCGTAGCTCCTGGATCCTGTCTGGATAGCATCAGTTTTGGTATGCGATATACCTGGCCAAACGGTGGCCCGGCCCAGCACGACACGGGTACGCCGGTGGCACAGCCCGCTAGGGCACGACCCATTAGACACGGCAACTATAGCGAGCCGCGGGTACGCCGGTGGCACAGCCCGCTAGGGCACGACCCATTAGACACGGCAACTATAGCGAGCCGTGCTGTGCCGGCCCACGTGCAAGATCTCAGCCCAAACACGGCCCAAGGAGGTGCTGGGTCGTGCCGAGCCGGCACGGCTACTATAGCTGTACGTGGGCTAGAAGCCAGCCCACCAGTACACATGACCCATAAAAAATTGAAATTTGAGGATAAAAGAAAAAAAGGAAGAAAAAATATAATATGAAGGAAAAAATAATTTAATATAGGATAAAAGTGAGGAAAATTTAGGAAATATATCATAAAACATATGGTAAAAATAGGATAAAATGTGGAAAAATTAACAAATATGAGAAATATATTGGGAAAAATAAAAAATTGTAGGAAAAATAAATAGACAAACTGGACCGTGCTCGTGCTATCCCGTTGACAAGCATACCGTGTCGTGTCGTGTCAGCCTATGGGCTGAGGTGCTGGCTCGAGCACAGCACAAGCAAACGGGCCGTGCCAACACGGCTCACAGGGCAGCGTGCTGTGCTCGGGCTAGCTACAGTACAGCTATGTCCGGTCTGGCCCAGCTGAGCACGGTCCATTTGGTCAGGTGTAGTCTGCGATTTCATCGTACTAGTATTGGAAAGCAGCATCTACTGTTACTTTGACCTGAGCGTTTGCACGGTGCGAGCCCCAAAGCTGAAGTCAAGTCAACGTGCTGAATCTTGGGAAGACAAATGATGCCTTTTGCATGGAAAAACATTTCAAAAGTCCCCAAGACCGAAGCACACACTGCGATAGAACTTCTACTGCTATTTGCCTATTTTTGGAGCGCTCATGGCTTTCTCCCTCACCGCTGCCTCTACCTCCTTCCAAATGCTTCGTCCCCCCCGAGCTCTCCTCGGCATGCGCGGCGCAGCGCCATCCACCTCCACCCCGACAACTCCTCCCAACCTCCAACCAATCCAAACATTTTCTTGCCCCTTCTCCCTCCACCGCGCCACCCATCGCCAGCCATGCACAGCCTCACTCTGCCTCCGTCTCCGCCGTCCTTCTGACCCTTCCCCACGTTGAGTTAGCCACGACGGCGACCGGGAAGAAGATGAACCCGCTCCCTGCCCCGGCCAGCCGGCTGTGGGAGGCGAGCATCCGCAAGCTCAAGTACTCCACCATCCTTCGCGGCTCCGTCGTCCCCTCCGGCGGCGCCTTCGATGGAGCGGCGGCGGCCACCGGAGGTGACGTCGTCACACTCACCCCAAGCCTCTCCGTCAGCTCCTCCGCCTCCAACACCATCTACCAGTACGACGACGGCGACGACGACATCGACTCCGTCCTCGACGACAATGACACCGACGACGACGACGTCGACGAGGCGTCACTTGGTGAGCCCAGCCACTCCGACCAGCTGCTACCCAGCGGAGACTTCTACCAGGGCGACCTGCGCGGGGACCTCCCCCATGGCGCAGGCAAGTATCTCTGGACGGACGGTAGCATGTACGAGGGCTCGTGGCGCTGCGGCCGCGCGGCTGGCCGCGGCAAGTTCTCCTGGTCGTCCGGCGCCATCTACGAGGGTGACCTCGCTGGCGGGTACATGCATGGCCAGGGGACCTACATCGGCGAGCTCGGGGACACGTTCGCCGGGCTGTGGGCGAACAACCTCCGGCACGGCCGCGGCACGCAGGCGTACGTCAACGGCGACGTGTACGACGGCCACTGGCGCGACGGGCTGCAGGACGGGCACGGCCGGTACATCTGGCGCGGCGGCCACGAGTACATCGGCACGTGGAAGGCCGGCGAGATGCACGGCCGAGGGACGGTGATATGGGCGGACGGCGACCGGTACGACGGCGCGTGGGAGGACGCCAAGCCCAAGGGGCAGGGCACGTTCCGGTGGTCCGACGGCGGGATGTACATTGGCCTGTGGTGCCAGGAGTCCGGCGAGACGCAGGGCAAGGGCGTGTACTACCCGCCGTCCGGTGGCCCGGCGGTGCCCTTGCCCCGGGAACCCAAGGAGGTGATCACGAAGCTGCTCGAGGAGCTGGAGATGTCCCAGGGGAAGACGGTGTCGCTGCTGCCATCGCAGAAGGTACTGACATGGCCCGGGGTGGAGCCCGTGACGAAGAAGCCGGTGTGGCGGCCGCCGGAGGTCGGCGCTGACCAAGGGATGTGGCGGCCGCCGGAGGTTGGACCTGACCAAGGGAGGAGGTCGAGCAGGAGGAACAGCGTGTCGTCCGACATTGACAGCCTGGTTGAGGGGGAGGACGGCGAGGAGGCTCGCAACGACAGGTCATGGATGCGGACACCGTCGTGTATGCGCGCGCCGACGCTGCCGAGGCCGGGGAAGAAGCAGGGGGAGACCATCTCCAAGGGGCACAAGAACTACGAACTGATGCTCAACTTGCAGCTGGGTATCAGGTGAGATGATTCGCTTCATGTCTACTAATGTTATTAGACATATTGACAGGTCATTGTTGTTTTCTGAATGCTGATGCATTGGTCTTCTAAATTCGATTCATTTGACATTTGCTGTTCATTTTATTTGGGATACAGACATGCTGTAGGAAGGCAGTCAGCTCCTGCTTCATTGGATCTTAAATCATCAGCATTTGATCCGAAAGAGAAGGTGTGGACAAGATTTCCTCCTGAAGGATCAAAGCATACTCCTCCTCACCAGTCATGTGATTTCCGGTGGAAGGACTACTGTCCATTGGTTTTCAGGTTTGTATATTAAGCTACTGTGGTAAAATATGTGGTCGTTTTTTAGATAAGGAAGGTAAATTACATCCCAGCCTCTGCATCCAGGATGCAATGTCATTAAATGTTCCTTCTTTATTTTGTTCTACAGATAGTAAACTTCATTCTCTTAACTGTTGTTGGAAGCTTCAAAACCGGTGTTGATTTGTTCATGTATAATTTACCACAGGACTTTGCGCAAGCTCTTTGATGTTGACCCAGGAGACTACATGCTCTCCATTTGCGGGGATGATGCACTGCTGGAGCTTTCATCCCCCGGTAAAAGTGGAAGTTTCTTTTATTTCACCAATGATGACAAGTACATGATCAAAACAATGAAGAAATCAGAAGTTAAAGTAAGCCCCATTCTTCCTTGTTTAGCTAATTTAGAAGAGATTCGACGTTTCCTATTGCATTTATGTTTTTTTATGGTCAGGTACTTCTGAGGATGCTTCCAGCCTATTATAAACATGTTCGTTCTTTTGATAATACGCTAGTAACTAAATTTTTCGGTCTGCATTGCGTTAAAATTACAGGAGCTATTCAGAAAAAGGTTAGCAAATGCTATGATCAATTGATCAAACTGTCATAAGAAAAATTGATGCCTGACAATGCTCAGATTTTGTTACCGTTGATAAGTACAGGTTCGGTTTGTTATAATGGGGAATCTTTTCTGCTCCAACTATTCAATCCACAGACGCTTTGATTTGAAAGGATCATCACATGGTCGCACAACGGACAAACCCATCGATCAAATTGATGAGACTACCACTTTGAAGGACCTTGATCTCAATTTCATTTTCCGGTTAGAGGGATCATGGTATGAAGATTTCTGCAGGTATTTTTGCTCTCCCCAAATTGCATATATAGAGTGTTTCCCTTTCTCTATTTACTACTTGTACTAGAAATTCATTTGTCCAAAAAGTACAAGGAAAGTATATTTGAGGTTCCAAACCCAATCTCTGTCAGCAGACATTCTTAAATATATGCAAGCAATCATTTGTTTTTTTCATACCAGGCAAGTGGACAAAGATTGTGAGTTTCTGGAGCAAGAGAGAATTATGGATTACAGTCTTCTGGTTGGCGTTCACTTCAAAGACCGATGCAAAGATATGTTCACACTATAGTGATTGTTTTGAATACTTATAATTTTTTTAGGAGATGCATTTTAAGTCATGGGCCTGAAAATACTTTTTTCATGGTTACAGACAGCAGCAGTCCTGACAACGAGACAACTCAAACTGCTCTTGAAGATGAGGAAAAAAGGTAGTGTATTTTCAGGATACATTTGAGTCTAAAACATGGTTATATAGGCTATTTTCAGTTAAATAGAATCATACATGTTTCAAAAAGGCAAACACATTGTTTTCCTAAAGATTTTAGAACGTGGTGAACTTTTTCATCTATAAATTAGCTGCTATTCTTCAATAATTCTTTCATTCAAAAAGAAAGAAGTGCCACTGCTTTCATCTGAAGAAGCTCCATCTTTCAGGATACCACTAAAGAAGCTTTCACAACAGCAGTTTCTCTGTTCTACTTAGCCTTCTTTATACTGCATTAGCAACTTCTGTATTATATGCACTTTGAAAGTTAAAACAGAAAAATATCAACTCCAAAGAAGTAAGTTAAAACAGAAAAATATCAACTCCAAAGAAGTAACACACTATTTATAATTTTGCAGAAAAGCACCAGTCAAGCTAGGGATTAGCATGCCCTCAAGGGTGGAGAATGTTGTGAAGAATCCTGATAGTGAATCCCAGCTCATTGGCGAGCCTACAGGGGAATTCCAGGATGTTATCCTTTTCTTTGGAATCATAGACATCCTACAAGACTATGATATCAGCAAGAAGCTTGAGCATGCCTACAAATCCATGCAATATGATCCCAACTCCATATCGGCTGTTGACCCCAAGCAATACTGCAAAAGGTTCAGGGACTTCATTTACAGGGCTTTTAGTGAGGATGTACAGTAAATACTTCATTGATGAAAGGGAACACCCTTTTTTTTTTACTGAACAAAAGGAACACTCTTACCTGAAGAGAGCATAACAATCTGCTGACGGATGTTTTTTGGCCATTCCCAGGACTTCTTTGTAGGTAAGATCATTCATTCATTCTATTGTAGATGGCAATGCGTAATTAGTGTGACAGTTTCTGCCTCTGGTGGGTGTTTATAGATTTTGTACATTTTCCAAATATGTTCATGTGTAATTAGATGTAGCGTAATTGTACTCATGTCAATTGACATGAAAAGGATGTAGGACAGAAACTGTTGATCATGTAACAGTTCTTTCATTTTATTCTACTTATTTTCTCTTGTAGCAAAATACTGTAGTTGTCATGTTCAATAAAATGACCTCCAATATTCTCCTGAAGATAATTGTGAATATTTTAGTTGAGTTACAACTTACAAGATGTTATTAAAAAAATCATTACAAGTTATGTTAGTAGAATGGGTACAAAAGGTTCCATACATTGCAACTAGAAGTTGTCAACAATTCAAAAACTACAATGCACAGCAAAAACCAAGTAAACTACAAAATCATACATCCCTACCAGATCTGTGACCTATAGAAACCAAATTCAACATAGAACTATGTACAAATCCCAGGGAAAAAAAACCTTCTCTGTAGGCACGGTTGTGACTGATTGTAAAGGATCACCATTTATCTGGGACTGGGAGATGCCCAGGCTCTACAAATCTTCAAAGGAGAAGCAGTGTGTGAGCTTCTCCCCCACCTTTCCATCACCTTCTTCATCCATCTCGCCACACCAATGGACACCACAACAAGAACAACAATGTACGCAGAAACCCCGACGAGCAGTGCCAAGATGTAGGCAGACGTCGTCACCCTCCTGCAGCTCCCGGCGGCGTAGGCACCCATGAGGCCAAACAGGTCCAGTATCATGGCGGCGTGCAGCGCCAGGAGCGCCGGCTGAGTGTTGCTCACCCTCTTGATCAGCAGCAACACCATTATCACCAGCGACGCCATGAACGATGTCGCGTTGCAGTAGAAGAACACCTTGTACCGACGCGGATAGTTGATCGGCAGAACGAGGACACCGATGGTGTGTTCGGTTTGGCCGTCATCCCAGAGGCCACCAGGCGGGCTCATCGCGGCTTGGTAGGTGATGGCCGCCGCGAGCGCTGCGAGGAGCAGCAAGTATTTGGGGAGCTTCTCATCCCAGAGATCACGAGGCTTGGCGTCGCCGTCGACGGCGGTGTGCGGCAGCCGCTCACCGGCGTCCTCCTCAAGCGGCGCCCCTAGCTTGGAGAGGAGGCTGTTGATGAGACGTCGCAGCGAGTCCGACACGATCAGTGCGACCTGGAACGCGATGCAGAGCAGAACGGCGAAGACCAAGACGAAGACGTAGATGGACGTCTTCACCTTCCTGCAGCTGCCGGCGGCGAAGGCGCCCATGAGCCCGACGAGGACAAGAACGCACACCCGCAGCGCGTACGACCGGATTCCTCTCGCCGAGAGCTTCCTGTTCACCAGCAGCATGATGATGGCCAAGGACGCGACGAATGCCGTCGTGTTTCAGAAGAAGAACGCCAGGTAGCGGTGCCGGTAGTTGTCGTTGTTGAGCACCGGGTCACCGACATGGCCGGATTTCTTCTCCTGCCAGAACCCACCCGGTGGGTTCATGCCTGCTTCGTAGGTGAGGCTTGCTGCAAGAATCGCAACGAGGAGCAGGAGCTTTCGCCTCTTCTCCAACTTCCACTCCTCTTCCTCCTCGACATGCTCCTCCAACTCAAGCAGATTCTTGAGCCATTCAGGCACACATTGCTTCAGCTTCCTCCTCGCATGTACTCGCCATGTCGCCCATGTCGGCGACACTTCGAGCATGAACACCAAGACATGGATACCGACATAGAGGAACACCGGCAAAACAAGAACCGACACGTACACGGATTTGGACGCCTGCCTTCAGCTCCCAGCGGCGTAAGCTCCGATCAGGCCAAACAAGTTCAGAATCATGGCGACCTGCAGCGCGCAATACTTGATCCCCTGCGGGGCTAATCATGTTGCTCAAGAGGAGGATGAGGATGACCAGCGACGCGATGAAGGCGGTGGCGTTGGAGTAGAAGAACACCATGTATCGCCGGTGATACGTGATGTTAAGAACCGGATCGCCGGTGAGGTAATGGCGGTAACCGTCGGTGCCGTTGCTTTGCCAGAAGCCTCCCGGCGGGTTCAGTCCTGCTTGGTATGTGACGCTCGCCACGAGAATCCCAAGCAGGAGCAGATACATGCGAGATTTCTTGAGAAGAAGGTAGGCGTCGCCGTTGCCTTGGTTGGATAGTGTGATCTGCTGCTGATTTCGCTGCTCCAGTTCATCCAATTTCAAGCACTTTTGCAGCGTCTGTCCGGCATGGCGGAGCCAATTCTTCACGGGCTCGCAGAAGAACACTGTGGCCTGGATGACAATGTAGAGCAGGACGGCGCCCACCAACGCGATGACGTAGATGGATGTCTTGAAGCTGCGGCAGCTGCCGGCGGCGAAGGCGCCAATGAGCCCAACCATGGTTGCGCCCACGCACACCCAGAGCGCGCTCGACCGGAACCCGTGGCGCGACACGGTCCTGCTCATGAGCAGCATGATGGTGACCAGCGACGCTACGAACGCCCTGGTGTTGAAGTAGAAGAACACCATGAAGCCGTACGGGTGGTTGCCGCGGAGCATGGGGTCGCCGGCGAGTGTTAGGAAACGATAGGCAAATAAACGATGAAGAACGATAGATTAATCACAGAAGACACGAGATTTAACGTGGAAAACCCTCCCAAAATAGGAGAGAAAAAACCACGGGCGCTAGCCAGCAAAATATCTTCACTATATCAGGATGAGGTTACAACACCGAACGATGGCCTTACAGAAGATGAGAATCACGAACGGTGGAACCCTAAAGGGTGTATATATAGCACGATCCGTACCGCTTCGCTCCGGCCTAAGCCTCCGGCGACGGGCCTCCGCTACGCTCCGGCAGAAGCCTGGCCTTTATAATGGCAACTGAATTTAGATCACAACTCAACAGCGAGGTGCTGGTTCTCCAGGCTGCCTAGCCAGAACCCGCCCGTCGTGCTCATCCCGGCTTGGTACGCCACGGTCGCTGCCAGAGTCGCGAAGATGAGCAGGTCCTTGCGCGCGCTCACCCACTCCGACGCGTCCGGGGCGCTCACACCTGCGCGGTTAGCCCGTAGAGTATGATAGAAAAAACCTGTAACGCACGCGAACGTGGACGCGAGAGAGAAGAATAGCAATCACACAGAACACAAGGGTTTTTGGCGCAGCGAACAACTGAGCAGCATTTTCTCTGTTTCTTCTTCCTTTTATTCAGAACGGAAAATAGAACGTGGGCACGCAGGCCCGACATGCACGGCCACGAACCTTTCGTGGCGAGTGCCATCCCAAACGCTAGGATCGTGCCACGCGACGCGTTCCGTGCGGACTAAGCACAGGTCAAGCACTTGACTGAAAAAACTGGGGGAGAGGAAACTAACAAACAGAAACAAGCAAAGAACAAAAACAGAGCTAGCACAAGTTTACAACTAACAGAGTAGGACATGGGCGGAGACATAGGAGCATACCAAGATGACGAGAACGAGGATGTAGGCGGACATGGCCACCTCCCTGCTGCTGCCGGCGGCGTAAGCCCCCATGAGGCCGAACATGTCGAGTATCATCGCGGCCTGGAGCGCGCGCAGCCACTACCGGCGGCGGTACAGGAAGCGGACGAGGAGGAGGTTGACGATGACGAGGGAGGCGACGAACGCGGTGGCTTTGCAGTAGAAGAAGGCCTTGTAGCGGCGGTGGTAGGTCTCCTGGAGCACGGGGTCTCCGGCGAGGTGCGCGCGGTTGTCGTCCGTCCAGAACCCGCCCGGCGGGTCCAGCCTCGCCGTGTAGGTTACGGTGGCGGCGAGCGTGGCTAGCAGCAGAACATACTTGCTAAGCTCCCAGAGGAACTCCGCCTCCTTCTCCACGGTCGAAGTCGCCGGCGCCGGAGCTCGCCGTGGCCGCTCGGCGTCAGCGTCAGCGGCCATTCCCTCCTACGCGTCTAAATCTGAAGTGTTGATGTGTTTGTTTTCTTGGACTTCACCCATCGATTGCAAATGATAGTGATTTAATAGTGATCGTTCCCGCGTTTTGTGAAACTTCTCGCCGCGTCGGGAAGATTTTCATGCAAATTTCCTGACCTGACAGGAGTAGACAACATGCTACTCCAGCGGCCATTTTGTCCCAATTGGAGTATTGGGGACGGCTGCGACTGTAGAGTAAACAACATGCTCGCTAGTTGTTCATAGTACGGTGATAGTAGTAGACAGGGTTTACCTTACCACCGGGTTGTGGTTACCGTGCCCCGACGGTAAGCACGATTACCGTGGTAACCACGCCAAACCGTACGAAACCGTATAAAATTTATCAAAATTTCAAATTATTTTTTAAATTTATTTGAATTTAAGATAGTTACTACGGTTTTTCTTTTACCGTATCCCGCGTGCGGTTTTGCAAACCTTGGTAGTAGACTAATCGTGCTGTCTCCATGGACTCCGGCCGGTAGGTTGCAGCAACAAATCCCCGGAAATTTGCGCGTCGCTGCACACAATGACACAAGTGCAAGCGTTCTTCGCAGTCGAGTCGAGCCAGTCCAGTCGGTCGAGTCACTCGCCGTGTCTTCACTACCAGACTTGCGCCTGAGCTGCGCGGCTGCGCGTTGCGATTTCTCTGTAGGCGTTGCGTTGCGCGTCGGCGTCACGGTGGATTTCACGCCAAATTCCCAGAAGGTTACTGGACTGCCAGACCGATTCTGTGAGTGTCATGTGCTTGATTTCGTCGCGGCCCGAGGACGACGAAGACCCTTGTTTGTGTTGACTGCATTGACTGACTTTAGTGGCACCCTTAGTTTGTGTTGACTGCGGTGGGGAAGCTAGAACAAATTATTAGAGAAGGGTACACCACTCCTGTATTTTAGTGGCACACAAAATTTTAAATCATGGTATAGAAGATAATTGATAGACTATCGATACGTAAAATGAGATAAATCATTAGCATATGATTAATTAAATACTAAAAGTTTTAAACTATTGATATGGTTTTTTTAAAGCAACTTCCTCTGTATAGAATTTTTTTAAAACAATGCACGGTTTACCCGTGAAAAAAAAAGAGAGATTTTTTTTCTCTTTCTCACCCGAAAGAATAGAGGGGCTAGTGCCACGACTACTCAAATTGAAATATTAGTACTTAGGCTTAGTTCTTCCCTCCCTTTTCTCAACTCATCTCTTTCGTTTTCCGCACGCACGCTTTTCAAACTACTAAACAGTGTATATTTTGTAAAAAGTTTCTACACAAAAGTTGCTTAAAAAATCAAATTAATTCATTTTTTTTAAAAAAATTAGCTAATACTTAATTAATCACGCGCTAATAGATCGTTCCGTTTTCCGTGGTCACTGTTCACACTGGGAACGCAGCCTTAGGATGAATATAAGCATATACTGGTGGTACGCATGATCAATAAAGTGACAAAACAAAAGAACAAAGCAGTAGACTCGTACAGCAAACTAGCCTCCGATTGAATGCTTGCGGCTAAGCGGCCTCGCAGCCGTGCACCAGTCTCGCCGCGCTCTAGCCAGCCGCCGGGGGTGCACGCAGCTGAGCTGAGGGGGTGCATATGTGGAAAAAAACATAATATCAAGCATTGAAAACAGAAATGCAAGGGGTTCATGTGCACCCCTCAGCCTGGCGTAGCTTCGCCCATGCCCGTTACAACCATATGAGCATGAGACTGTATGTTAATAAAAAAATAATAAACAATAAATATATGCATATTGGAGACCTTTGGTTGTTGGTGCTCGGCTCTTCCCACCAGCTCGGCCGCAGGTCGCTGCAGCACCCCCATCCCCCACCACCACCCATCGCGGGGCGCCCGCTTCAGTCAATACTCCTCCCTTGACGCTTCGGTGACTCGTGTGCGTGCCTCGATGGGGGTACTCCCGGACTCTGGGGACGGAGGGTGATGGTCGGACGGTCGACGATGAGCCGATGACCGGAACGGGAAAAGGAGGGTTTTGGGTTTAAACTCGCAATACTTGGCGTGTGAGTGGAGTCGGTCGGGGGGTGGAGATGGGTGGGGGGCCTGGGTCTAGGAGATGGGTGCGCATAAGGAATAAGTTCATTTTGCCCCCTTCATCTATAGGCTGAGTTTTTCACGTCTCTTAACCGTAAAACCGGCTAACTATCGAAACCAGTTCTCAGTGATTTAGACAATAGTTTCGGCCGGTGTGGCCCCTACATGGCTAGTAAACCTGGTCAACATTTAGTAAGTCAACATGGTCCGTCTGGTGTAGAATATTTTGTTGGTCCTACCTCCCTTTCCACTTGCCACTTTAAGTAGCGCGGTGTCGTTCATGTCGTCCCCCATGCTCGGGGAGGGCTCCTCTGACTCTCGACGGAGCTCAACCATGCGGGGAGGGCGGATCTTGACAGCGAGCTTGAGGTGGTCGGCGACGGTGGCAGCGGGGAGGCGGAAGCCAGAAAGCGAAAAAGGAAGATGTTGCTTGATGCTGCCTGTGCTGAGTCACCGAGAGAGAGGAAGGAGATAGATGTCCTATAACATTTTTTATTATTTCTTTTGCTGAATTAAGGGAGTTGTTGTAGCTGGTTTTGCGGCCTAGGGAGTAAAATCAATCTCGGGCCATAGTTTGGGTAGAACAATAGACTTTTTGGTTTTTCTTTTGGAATAAGTCTACTTTGACTCCCTTAAAAGTGATCCGAATCTAATCCGTGACCCTCAACCACAAAACCGGATAGGACGACTCCCTGAACTATTGAAACCAATGCAATTTGACTCTTTTAGTGGTTTTGGAGGGAGGTTTTGCTGACGTGACGCCGATATGGTGGTGTTGACCTGGTTTTCATCCCACATGGTGCTTATGTGGCATTAGAATTCTAAAAATATCCGTGGGACCCATCTATCATTCACACACACAAAATATTGCCCACATGTCATCCTCTCTTTCTTCGTCCTCCCTTCTCTCTCTTTCTCTCCCCCTTTCTCTTCACCTTCTCTCTCGTGAAGCAGTCGGCGGACAGGGGTTTCATCGCGCCGGTCGGTGGGGAGGGGAGGGGCACCGCCATCATTGCTGGAGAGGGGGGCGTCGGAGGTGTCTCGCAACGCGGTCGGTAGGGAGGGGTGCTGATGGCGTCAATCTGGAGCCAATCGGCTTGGAGGGGCGTCGGCGGCGAGCGCTGCCGAGGCTGAAGGCGGGGGCGTCAAGGACCTCCCCCCCACGGAGGTGGCAGCGGGAGATGTGGGACATTGATGGCGGAGGTGCTCCATGAGCGGGAGAGGAACTCGAGCGGGTCGAGCGGCGGCTCCATCGGCGTGCGGTGACCCCGGTGGTGGAAGGGGGAGGTGGAGAAGTGCGGAGGAGCGGACGCAGTAGTGGGCGATGGCGACGGTGGACACAAACCGGTGGCACACCGACGACGGGCACACGGGCACACGACATGCCGCTGTCGGGGCAGGGCGGCATGGGATGCGTCACGACACTCGACGGCGGTGGCGCCGGCCCCCTCACCTCCCTCCACTGCAGAGAGTCGTAGCCCCATCCTTCGACCACCTACCACCATCGTCGTCTTCTCCTCTCACCCGAGTGAAGGGCAGGTATCCTTTTCCTCCACCTTGGGCGCCCGCGTCATCGCTGCTTCGCCTTGGGCCACACCAGCGGCTACCTCCTAGCACGCTGAAGCCATCCACCACCTACACCTCCCCCTCCCTCCCTCCCTCCCCGCTCAAGATCGTCATCACTGTCGCCATGTGCCCATCTGCCCAGTGCCCAGAGCATTGGATCATCTACACGGTGACAACGACGGCAAGGGATGGAGCGGCGGTGGCGGGTGGCAAATGAGATGGGGTCGTCGAGCGGCCGTAGGGAGGAAATAGCAGCGACCGTCAAGGGAGATTGGGCTAATGCGACAGGGAGGGAGGAGGACATGTGGGCCCCACATGTCAGTGGGTCCCACAGTTTTTTTGAATGACTAATGGGTCCCACATATTTATTTTTAATTCTAATGTCACGTAAGTGCCATGCCAATGCCACGTGTAACGAAGACTAGGTCAACACAGCCACGTGGGCACCACGTCAACGAAACCGCTCTCCAAAACCACCGAGGGAGTTAAATTAAACCGGTTTTAACAGTTTAGAGGTTAAGATCTCTGGTTTTGTGGTTCAGGGTCACGGATTAGATTCGGATCACTTTTATGGAAGTCAAAGTGGACATATTCCTTTTCTTTTCAATTTTTTGACCCGTACTTAGAAGAAAGCCCATATACGGAAAGGCCCAATGGCTGCAAGTTAGTGGGCCGTGACTAGCATTCCGTGGGCTATTAGCCTGGCAAAACTGGCTGCTGGACTCCGCCGCTTCTGTTGATGCAAAAAACACACACTGGCCTGAGAGATTTGCTTTACTCTAGTGCAGGTTCAAAACTTGATTTTAGGTTTGAAGGGCGTGCAAGTTTATTAGTAGACGATGGTCAATCGACCAGTTAGCCGATATCATATCGTATTGTAACCTAGCTGATGCGATATAGCATGGATCGACTGTAAGGTATAGTCAATGATAAAACTAACCCTAAAACTGATACATCGGCTGAAACTATCAATATTATATAATCTATAAATCAATATCACTTTAGAAATAAGCAATTGGGATAGATCGGACTGAACCGAGACAGTATAAAACATGAAATAATGACTATGTATACTCATGTCATAGCCGATGTTCAGATTTAAGCATGTATCGGCTATAGCTCCGATACAACCTTATACTAGGATATTCTCTTGCAACAAACATATTCAATTAATATCAATCAAATTGATAATGAATCCAATATATTTGTATTAGATTAGATCCTAATATAAGGGACAGATATAGCATATTAAACAAAGTGTGAAACTATGTAAAACAACTATACCAGATAAGATCGACTGAAACCCCGATACTATCCTTATTAACAACCATAAAGCAGGCTAGAGATCATGATTATAAACACGACTTAATAGATCAAACTTACTGATGCAGCATTAAGTATGAAGAGAAGCATGATATCTAGACAATCAAGCCGATGATTGCTTTTCAGGATGGTGGATACATTATATAATTCAAACCAACGAGACAATCTAACCGTTATCGATAAAACCCCAGATAGAGACTGGCCGATATGGATAGATGGCATTGTCGATCTAAATTATACAACGTATATGATAACTCGGAGATTTATAAGATAGAATTAGAGTATCATAAAGATGTAAACACTAATTCCGATAATGCAAACCGCCATAACAAGACATACCTATTCGCCGAAGATCAAACTGATGCAGCTCGACTCGAAAGCATGAACTTGTTGAAAGTAGAAAATTAAAAGGTTTGGCGATACGCCGAGATTGATTGAACGTGTGTTATTTTATTCATAAGACCTCGGGTCTATATTTATAACCGAAAATACAAATATTGTCCAACATGGACACGACTCATATTATCCTAATACAAATCTAACTAGCAAACAAGTCCCTTAGGCGGACTCTTACTGTTGACGATGAAATTTGGTAAGTAAATCTAATCTACAAGGATCGGAAACACAGCATAGTCCGAAGCGGATTTGAAAATATGCAAGGATATCGGAAACAGAGTGCGCATCGGCTGGAGTTCGAATCGGCTATGAGTTGATTGGCAGAGTCAGAGTTGGACAAGGTTAGCCGATGGAGCCGATTTCGGTAATGTGACTCGGTACACGTCATCGGGTTGTGTCAGCGTGTTTCATATGGATTGCCATGCACGGATAGAGTCCTGAGGAGGCAATTGTATCTATTAATTAGGATATTTTATGTAATTTCCTTATAGATATTCTCGGTAAGAGTCCGCCTAAGGGACTTGTTCGCTAGTTATATTTGTATTAGGTTAATATGAGTCGTGTCCGTAGTGGACAATGTTTGTATTTTCGGGTATAAATATAATCCCGAGGTCTTGTAAATAATAACAACATACGTTCAATCAATCTCGGTGCATCGCCACCTTTGTTTCCTATTTTCGACAAGCTTGTGCTCTCGAGTCGTGCTGCATCAATTTGATCTTCGGCGAGAAGGTATATCTTGTCATGGTAATTTGCATCATTGGAATTAGTGCTTACATCTTTATGACACTCTAATTATATCTTGCAAGTTCCGCAGTTATCATATACATCATATAGCTTAGATCAATAATGCTATCTCCCATATCGGCTAGATCCATCTTAGGGTTTCAACGATATCGGTCAGTTTACTTTATTGATTCATGTTATATGATGTATCCATCAACCTGATTTGATGTTATTGGCTTGTTGCATATCATGTTTCTTTTATATTTAAATGCTGCATTGGTTCAGTCCAACCTATTAGATTATTTTAGAATCATGATCTATAACATGCTTTACGATTGTTAATAGGGATAGTATCGGAGTTTGAGCCGATCTTATCTATTTAGAATATTTGACATGGTTTTATGCTTTCTTTAATGTTCTCTATTCAGTTTTTTATGCTTTATCATGAGATTATATCGGATTCACGACCGATATACAAATTGGATCCAGATATCGGCTATGACATTAGTCCTATGTGATCGTTATTTCATGTTGTTATGGACTTAAACAGTTTATACTGTCTCGGTTCAGTCCAATCTATACCAATTGTTTATTTCTAAAGCAATGTTGATATATCGATTGCATAATATTGATGTCTACAGCCGATATACTAGCATTAGGGTTATTTTCATGCTTGTTCATATACCTTACAGCTGATTCATGCTTTATTGCATCGGCTAGGTCACATACGATATGAAATCGGCCCTATGGCCGATTGTCTATCGTTTACTAATATTCTTTGCATATTCTTTCTTGTTGATTGCAGGATCAAATCAACTAGCACGCCCTCGAATCTAAGATCTCAAGTTTGGACCTGCACTAGAGTAAAGCAAACCTCTCAGGCCAGTGTGTGTTTTTTTGCATCAACACTTACCGAGAATATCTATAAAGAAATTACAGATAATCCTAATTAATAGATACAATTGTCAATTCTGAACTCTATCCTTATCTGGCAAAGTCGTCCCAAACTCTTTTTTGAATCCGATACTGACTTCACATGAAATATTGGCCATATCGGCTATCCAAATCGGACTTGTTCCAGCCGATACGGTCTCCCAACCGATGCGCACTCTGTTCCGAGAATTCCGTATGTCTTCGAATCTGCTTCGGATTGGATCTTGTTTCCGATTCATATATATCATCTAGCTTACTAAATTTCATCGTCAACAACTTCCTTTTTGTGTAGGGGTTGCAAGTCAAAACCCTACCTTTCCCCTTTGCTTGAGGTCGAGGGAGACGACGATGGCGCCTAAGAGGAAGCAAACCCTACCTTTCCCCTTTGCTTGAGGTCGAGGGAGACGACGATGGCGCCTAAGAGGAAGCCGGATGGCGACGGCGTGGGGGAATCAACCGACGAGTTCGCAAAGCCGTTGGACGACACGATAGAGTTCACCAGGCCGGTTTACCTTGTGGCGGTGCGCGAGGACGACCAGGCGGCCTACTCCATCCTGAAGATCGATGCCGTTGCCGGTAACGACGAGCCGCCACGCGTCCGTGCCGTTGCCGTGCTGACGACCGGCACCGAGCGTGGCATGTCCTTCATCACGGCGCATTCGAAGCACGGCTCCTGGATTGTCGGTGTCGGTGGTGGGCTAAGAGCCGGCACCATCATCTTCGACCTAAGCACATTGAAGACGTTCCAGGGCCCGCGGCTCGGCTACCCCAAGCACAAGCCCGTCTTGATCTCCCATGGCAGCAAGGTATACGCCATCTCAGGCACCCCCAGGGTGAAGCCCTCCATGGACTGCGAGCCATGGTTCGAATATCTCAGCTTCAAAGATGGTGTCCCCTCCGAGGAGTATGGCCGTTGGGTCTCATGGCATCACCTACCGCCACCACCCTTCTTCCCGTGTCTCTTGGACCCCTATGAATTTCGCAATCCACCTGAAATTTCAGTCTCATCCTATGCTGTCGTGGGCTCTCACATTTTGATTTCCCGACAGCCAGAACTAGTGGTAGGTACTTACGCTTTTCATGTGGTGAACAAAACATGGGAGAAGGTCCACGACAAGAACCTGCCTTTTCTTGGTCAGGCTGTGCCCCTTGGCGGCAGCCTCTTCGCTGCCTGGCCCATATCTGCTGCGTCAACCTCAGCTGCCTCTGTGTTCCACATGTCCATCAAGATCTCTTCGTCCATTCCTGTGGCACCGGTGACTGTGAGCACTCCCTCATTATCAATCCAAGAGTTCAAGGTGGTGGCATCAGAGGACAAGATTCCCTGGCCACTCTTCTGCCCCATGGGAAAGGGCAGCTTCTGTTGCATCAGGTTGGGGCCCTCTCGTCACTGGCATAGCCACAAAGCCAACTACTTGAAGAAGAAGGTCAAGGTTCTCTCGACTTCCTTTCGGATCAAGAACATTGAGGCTATCATGACTCACTGTCAGTCACAGGGGGCCAAGGCTAAGGATCAGCTACTTGCAGTACAAATGAAGGAACAGAGGCGTAAATGTGAATCCAACGGCTTACTTGGTTTGCTGGGCTCTGGCATGCCTGTGGTTGCCGCCCTCTCTATGTAAGCACCTGAGGAGTCTCCCTCTCTTTTATTCTTTAGGCTATAGCTACCATTTTATTTCTGCTGTTGCTACTGGATTAAATCTTCTACATATTTGCACCAGCAAATGAACGGACATATATTAGTGTTCTTGTTTTATTGTAAATATTCCATAGAACCCATTGGGTTACATCTGAAATTTTTAGCAGCATCGAATCCATTTACTCTGGGAATGAGTACACTAGGTAACTTTGGGTAGTTTAATTTGCTGCCATTTGGTACTGAACCTTTCATATGGCAGCTGTTCTATGCAAACTTAGTCTCATTGTCAAAAGTCACAATATTTAGTTTCCACATGGTTTCTGCAACAATTGGTAATGCATTGTAATTAATAATTGGAGAGAACCAATGCAACCCCTTTATTCTGTACTTCGTGTTGAAAAATCTAGCAAATGTTCATTATTTGATAAGGGCTAGTGATTATATCCTTAATCTGTGCTCCTTCTGTCCATCAATGTGAGGCCTATTTTGATTTGAAAAGGTCCAATTTTGTAAATTTGTCCAAATTTGTCAAAATATACCCGTGTACAAAAGCTGCATCAGTAGATTGGTATTCGAATTGCTTTTAAGATGATTTTAAGTCAACAGCAATTGATGGTATATTTCAAAATCAGTCGTAAGAGAACTCAAAGATCAAAATCTACTTTTGAAGATTCCATCCTCTTAAAATATGCCTTACATTGAAGGACACAGAAGTACCTTCAAGTAAGGATATTGTAAGGAGAAAACCCTGAGTAAGAACCAGGTGAGCTTGCCTGTGTTTTTAGGAACATTATTAGGCTTAGTAATAAGAAGTCCTTAGCATCTCAGTTACTTTCATAATGAAACATTCTTACTGTGGGGACTATGTTGCTGCTACACACCCAATTATGCACAGTTATCAATATTTAGTGTGAGCAGGATGATGAGGAAGTAACCAATATTTAGCTACCATTAGAATAGTGGAGTTCGTAATAAAAACTGCTGGCCTATGGTTGTTTGGATCTTCCATCACGGGAACTTGATTCCCGTCGCTGCTGATCAGGGTTCAAGAAGGCGCTAGACGCTAGTCGGGCAGCAGCCCTGTATCCGAGCGCCTAGGTACCAAGAGGTCCAGGGAACCATCAAAACCCAAGTCACAGACAATGCAATATTCCCCCCTAACAAAATACACAAGAATATTCAAATTGGAGCACATGAGCACATTAAGAAGGTCATTTGGAGTGGTGGACATTGCAGTTTTTAGTCTTTTAGAATAGACAAGATTTAAGATGTTACCTACTTACCTTCAAGTTGGGGCTCATGAAAAGAGACATAACACAAGCAGCAGCAATTCCAATCCCAAAGCAGTCCACTTCTCCAGCTCAACCAGCAATATAAATATACATTGAATGAGTTTGAATGTATCTCAAATCCTTAATGTAATGGAAATTGGCATAACGGATTAACATTGACATAATGACAAAATTACTGCTAATTTTGGCTGAATGGTTGCCCATCCCTTCATCTGTGAGTCTTTGGCTACTAATCTCAAACAACTGCCCTCATTGGCGATGGCCTTGCCCTCTCCAAACAACTCATCCTCTTGTGCTAGTCTTTGAGCCTCCTTATACCACTTTCTTCCCTTGCCCACCACTGAGCACGTCCGGTCTCTTCTCTACAAGCTTTGATGAGATCTAGGCTAACTACGCCTATGTGTGCATCATCAGTTGAGCTCCAAGGCCAGACTACCATTACACTGGATATGATCACCTGTGATGGGTCCAAACTCTCACCTTTGACAGGTTTGGGCTTGATCAGTGATCAGTGGTCACTGGTGAGTCCAGTCACCTTTGATAGGTGGCCGGCCGTCAGAGGTGACACTCATATCTGACGGGCAAATAACTAGAAGTCCGTCAGAGGTGTTGGTCTCCGCTAGCTTAGGACCAGTTAGAACCCGTCACAGGTGTCTCATCTCTGACGGGCGACAAAACAAAAGGCCGTCAGAGGTATCAGTCTCCGGTAGTTAGAAGCCGTCACAGCTGGCCTACCTGTGACGGGCAAGAAAGTAAAGGTCCGTCACAGGAGAGTCAGCTGTGACGGCCACGTTTTACGAATCCGTCACAGGTATGGTTACCTGTGACGTCTTTTTTTGATCCGTCACTAATGTGTTAAATCCCGAAAAAAAATAAATGCTAAATATTGGCTAACCTCAGGATTTGTTAGCCATGCCCTCTAAAAACAGAAACATCACAGATATATGCCAGGCACCCCCAATATCACATTCTCGTTTTAATTGACATCATTCACATATGAAAGCCACAATTTTGCACAACAAATTCACAGATACATGCATGCCCATCAAATACCACAATTCTGCCCAGCAAATTCATACCCCATTTAAGCCACAAATTTCGGACCTTGCTCATGAAACCGCAAACTTACCAAACTTTCTTTTATCCTATTCCTTTTGAACCTCCACGAAGACCTGTCATTTAAAAAATAGAGAAAACAATTGAATAGTACAACGTAAATCGTAGTTGATCAAATTTGATGACAATTTGGCAAACTCCCATAATTATTACACATATGAAAGTAAATTACATTGCATTCCGTACCACAGAATCATAGAAACAACTATTTTTACATCACAGAAAATTAGATAACTGTTTTGTTCACGACATCACATCTAGCCCAGTTCAATCGTCTATTTGACGTGAAAACGTCCTTTCTTGTTCATTATTTCGGCAAGAATGAAGGTGCACAGTTCGCCTCTGATAGCAGGGGGGTTGATGAGTGAAGTCTTCCAACCAGCTCTACCTTTCTGTTCAACAATACAGAAGTTAGCACGTTTATAAGATTAATATTGGTATTGACATGATCGAATTTTCCATTAGCAACAACCTCAGGGTCGAAATCTTTCACCTCTCTTAGAAGTGTTGACATATTGTGGCCACGTGGAAACCACACTGGTCCCCGATCTATTGTGCGCATGCGAAATTGGTGTCATGATAAAGTTAGCCCTTGTCCTCCTTGTACCTACCACCCTTTTCCACATATGGGCCCCAAGCCATATTTAAGGCCTTGGTGATTTCAATGAAATTATAATCTTTCCCCTTATTTGAGTTAAGGTAGTAGACCCTACTCCATTTAGGTACGATGACTAAGAGAACCCAATGTTACCTACGCGGTGGTTATGTAGCATTAGTAATAAGAACCTAAGCTTCAAAAACAACATACACGAAGAATATTGTATTCTTACTCTTGATTGTGTGCGCACATGATGTACTCCTTGTCTTGGTGGGCCCATAAGCACCGGTTCACGTAATCAACCAATTCATTGAAGTTAGTTTGCAGATTGAGCTCGTTGACCATCGAGGGATCAAGGAACCCAACCTGATTACCAAGGCGACGACCCTCGATCCAACACAATCTTAAAACATTTACGTATTAGCACTAATTTAGAAAAATAGTCCACTAATATCACAAGGAGGAAGGTTTGCACTTACAAGGAGTAGCATTTTAGAAGTCCTGTGTCTAACTTCCGAATCCTGAACAGGTCAAAGAGATCATCATAGCCTACAGTTATATAGGCAGGCGACAATAGGAAGGGCTGGTGGTCATGATGTCCAACTATTGGATGACTCCCTCATTTTCCGCTTGTCATTGCTTAGCTCCATGTACTGTTTGTGTAGCTCTCGGCAAGCAATACCCATCACGGCCAACACATTGTCCTCCACCAACGGCATCCTAGTTCAAATTGTGCCAGCAGCTTCACGACCTTCCCCGTTTTGGTCAACGGCGCCGAAGCTGTAGCCTTCCCCCTTTTTTCACCGGCGCCGACTCCTCAACCTTCCCTTTGCCTGTAGCACCCCCGCATTCACGTTTCTGTCCCTTGACAATGGGTGGGGAGCTATCAGCCTTCCTTGTGGTCTTTATTGGAGCCAGGTTTTGAGCTATGTGTGTCAAATCCATATCGGCTGCATCAGGTGAATGGGGTATTGACAACGCCGGTCCACGGGGAGCCTCAATTGATAGCTTAGACGTGGGAGGTGTTTGCTCCGTCGGTCGACTTGGACGAGGAGTCATTTTCACAATTATGTATTTTTTGGGCCATTGTATGTACGTCTTGCACGCATCGCCCAAAGTCATGATTTCATCATTAGGGGGCACAGGCAGCGGAAAGTCTGACCCGTTGTCCTTGACTGAATCTACAGACACCTTGGCATACCCATGACGCAGGTTTGCATCGTGCACCTTTTCTGTTACCGAGGGATTGAAAGCCATGCCCTCAGCGACTTCGAGCGCGAAAGTTGGGTGGACCCTCACCACTAGGACACACTGCGCTACGTCTTGCCTTTTTAAAGTATGAATTTAATATTGGAACATGTAAAGGTATTTGTGTAGATATGGATCGGATAAAATTGATTACCTCTATGTTGTCCACCGCAGCTAGTGGTGCGACCGGGAGATCAGGGGCCGGCACATCTGTGGACGCACAACTACTCTTGTGCTGTGACGGACTGGCGTCGTGATGTGCACGAGGAGTTGGATGCACAACTTATGTTCCCACACAAAAATTGACGCACATGATTCCTCCAAGCCAATACATGCATGGATATATATTTTTAAGGGAAGAAATTAAAGGGCAAGGGCAAAGAAAGATAAAAGGCAGCGTTGCTAGCAATTTAAACATAAAACTCATCATTTAAAGGCATAAGAAAGAGTTCGATTGAAGATTTATTGTGACTTCCAACCCATATTTTACAAGAAATGCGCCCTAATAATTTATCACTCATCAACTTGAGAAAAAAAAGCACCGATCTGTCAATCTAAGCAGCACACACCAACAATAACAGAAATCGGTGAACGAAAGCTAAGAGGAACTAATATTCGATCTTTTCTCAAAACGATAATCCTAAGTGAAATTTACTACTTTTTTCCATCTGACAACTAGCGGATTGTTCAGATTTTAGTACGGCATCACGATTAACTAAATATTCAGAGCAGGGCGTGAGCAAGGAAGCAAGAGGCGCGTATCCTGATGAGCCTGTGCTTGGGCTCGTACTTCTTGGCGGCATCGAGGTTGTCGTAGATGAGGCTGAATCCGGTGGACGATCACCGGAGGGGAGGACATTGGAGACGTTGGCGCGGCCCGGGTCGAGCACGAACTGCTTGCGGGAGAGGCGCCCCACCGTCAGTCCAAGCAGTGGGGGAACGAGGGGGAGCTTCTGCTCGTGGCCGGCGTGTTTATGCCGGAGGAGGAGGGGCACGGCCGGCGGCGCGGGCGGAGAGGAGGGTTTGCGAGAGAGAGAGACGCGGCGGCGGAGGGCGGAGTGCGCTGGAGTGCGGTGGAGCAAGGCGGTGGAGGAGGTCGGCGGTTGTGGAGGAGGGCGAGGGAGGTGAGGAGGGCGGTGGACGGTGGAGGTTGGCGTGGGCGGTTGTGGAGGTTGGCGTGGGCAGCGGCGTAGGGCGAGTTCGGCGGCGGCGGTGGAGGATGACCGCAGGTGCGGCGGTGGACGGCGAGGTTGGTAGCGGCGGTGGACGAGTTCGGTGGCGAGGCGAGGGGATCGCACGCCGCAGTGGAGTGCGGTGGAGGAAGTGGAGGGAGTGAAGTGGATTTGGATCTAGAAAAAGGCACCAACTGCGGTCTTACCCTAGTCAACCACACCTGTGACGGTCTCCAACTAAAAGGCCGTCACAGGTGATGACACCTGTGACGGGCGCCAACTAAATCTAAGTTAGAGCCCGTCATTGTTGAGGTTGACTGGATTTGACCTTTTGACTCCAGTATTTCATTATTTCATTACTATATTTTACTTATTTCTTTAATTTTCCTAAACATATTTTATTTTGCTTAGTTGACTCATTTTACAAACAATATTTGTTTTACTTCAATATTTCATTTGACATATTTTATTTCACTTCATTATTTTATTTTACTTCATTATTTTATTTTGCTTAGTTGACTCATTTTACAAACAATATTTGTTTTACTTCAATATTTCATTTGACATATTTTATTTCACTTCATTATTTTATTTTACTAAATTATTTTATTTTACTTAATTATTTTATTTCACTTACAGTAGTTATTTTGCTTAATATTTCATTTGACTTACATCACTATTTCGTAAGCAATACACTAATGATAATTGCAAACATATTAGAGTCATACATATACCAGACATATGGACATAAATTACAAAAATAATCCTTCCTCGTGGTCGACGCGTGCATGTTGAACCTTATCTTCTTCTTCCTCCAATTCTATAGGTATTTCTTGACCTATGCCGTGCACGTGCTGGTTGTAATCATCTTCGTCTGAAATGTTGTCCAATCCAACAATTCTCCTTTTCCCTTCATGAACTACATGTAGTTTCTTGTTACACGGGTCAATTATGTAGAATACTTGAACAACTTGTTTCGCGAGAACGAACGGTTCATCCTTGTACGCGTTGTTAGCCAGATTGACAATGGTGAAACCTTCATTATCAACTTTTACATTCTGAAGATCGACCCATCGACAACGAAACAACGGCACTTTGAACTTCAAGTAATCCAGCTCCAATATTTGCTCAACTCTGCCATAGTACTGATCACGCCAACCATCGTCGCTACCGGCCTCAATGCGTAACCCACTGTTCTTCACTGTGCATTTGCAGTCTTGCTTGATCGTGTGAAAGGTGTACCCATTTATGTCATATCCTTGCCAGGTGGTGGCACTCCATTTAGGACCCTGTGACAACCACTTCAGTGTTTCACTAGACAAGTTATGCATGTTGGCAATTCGGTTCTTGAACCACTCGTTGAAAGAAGACATGTGCTTTTTTCTGACCCAACTCTCTGATCGCCCTGGGTTGTCCTGTTGGAGAAATCGCAGGTGTTCGTCAAAGTACGGCACTACCTCAATCATATGCTGGAGTACCGTGAAATGAGCTTTATCATACACCTTATGATCCATCCTTACAATTTTCCTTCCAACAGTGCCCACACCATCAAGCCTCCCTTCGTGATGAGATCGTGGTAATCCAACTGAAGAGGTTTCTGACATATAGTCCACACAAAACTCGATGACCTCTTCAGTGGTGTAACTCTCAATGATGCTCCCCTCGGGGTGGGATCGGTTCCGTACGAAACCCTTCAGGATCCCCATGTACCTTTCGCAAGGATACATCTACGTCATGAAAGCAGGACCACAACACTTTGTTTGTCTAACAAGGTGCATGGGAAGATGTTCCATTATATCAAAGAAAGTAGGAGGAAAGTACATCTCAAGATGACGTATGGTTCTCACAATTTCTGCCTGTAGTTTATCTATGCCTCGGGATCAATGATCTTCTGGCCGATTGCATGGAAGAAGGAGCACAATCGCATTATCGTGTGTCGCACCTTAGGAGGCAAAATATTCCTTATTGCAACGGGCAACAGCTGTGTTATAAGGACGTGGCAATCATGCGACTTCATCCCTATCAATTTAAGGTCTTCCAGTGAAACGAACTTACTAATTCTTGATGAGTACCCAGATGGAACCTTTATACCACTCAGACATGTCAGAAAATCCATCTTCTCATCTTTCGAGAGAGTGTAGCAGGCTGGAGGAAGGTACACACTGCCGGACTTCGTGGTTATGGGATGTAGCTCTGAACGAACACCCATGTCTTCCAAATCTCGCCGGGCGTTGAGACCATCCTTTGTACTACTAGGGTTAAGCAGTAATCCCATTAAACTCTCGCATACATTCTTCTCAATATGCATCAAATCTATGCAGTGGCGAACCTCAAGATCCTTCCAGTATGGTAGTCTCCAAAATATTGACTTCTTCTTCCACATGCTTTTCTCTTTTGTCTTTCCATCTTTCCTCTTTTTTCCAAACTCGTTGGTTATTCCCATCACTAAGTTGTGCACCTTTGTCCCTGTTAGCTCTACCGGGGGACTAGCTGTATCTTTGTGTCCATTGAAATTCTTTGTCATATTCCTATAAGGGTGATACCTTGGGAGAAATCTCCTGTGACCCATGTAGACCATCTTGCGTGAATGCTTCAACCATTTGCTCCTTGTTTCCTCCATACACTTCGAACATGCCCATATCCCTTTGACAGTTTGGCTAGAAAGGTTGCCAAGGGCCGGATAATCGTTGATGATACA
The DNA here is from genome assembly GCA_000573905.2 of Oryza punctata. Lineage (NCBI taxonomy): Eukaryota > Viridiplantae > Streptophyta > Magnoliopsida > Poales > Poaceae > Oryza > Oryza punctata. The sequence goes on along the minus strand of CM002499.2, from coordinate 2,173,981 downwards.
AAACAACATCGCATGGAGGTTGAAATACTCTCGTGCACATGCATCCCATGTCAGCGTATTGCTTGTAATACAAAATGCAGTCGTTTCGACAAGCATGAATTCTTCTCACCTCCAGGCCCAACGGACATAAGACTTGCTTTGCTTCATATGTCGTATGCGGTAATTTGGTCCCCTCTGGCAACAGGTCCTTTAATAGCTTAAGAAGTTCTGTAAAACTCTTGTCGGACCAACTATTACTTGCCTTAAGCTTCATGAGTTCCAACACACATGACAATTTGCTGTGCTTCGACTTACATCCATCATACAAAGGCATATGACAATCTTCCACCAACTTACTAAACTTCTCAAAATCTCTGTCGTTGTCATCTGCGTCTTCAATGTCATGCAACATTTCAGACAAACATTGAGTGTCCAAATCTATGGTCTCTCCACCTAACGGAGAAGGTACAAACATGCCTTCTCGAGCTGCAGCGGCGTTCACTACATCCTGATCCGGCACTTCTTCAGCTGCGACATCAGGTGCCTCTTGCTCTCCATGCTTGCTCCAACATGTATATTTCTCCATGAAACCTCTCCTTATCAAATGAGAATGCACATCTGAACTATCATGGAACATCTGTTCATTCTTACAGTCGTTACATGGACACAATATGTGCATGGCCATCCTGCTTTTTCTGTCATTGTCCGCAAATGTGACGAATTCAGTGACCCCCTCCCTATACTCTTTAGACGAACGATGAACATGGTACATCCAACTACGATTCATCTGCAATCAACGACATAGGAAGAAAACTATATGATGATCAATTGGGAATGAAGGGAGAATAATGTATTTTTTACCTTTAATTTCAGCACAAATTCACCCCCTTGCCCTCCCAACCGAATTGTGAACAGTGCACTGGTCGGGATGGAAAGCAGTTGGCAGTTGGGGGGTATTTATAGATCCAACTCACCTCAAACGGGTTAAATAAATATAGCCTGTCAAAGGTGTCGGCCATACCTTTGACGGGCCGCAACTCAGTCGCCCGTCACAGGTAACAAGATACCTTTGACGGGCCGGAAATAATAACCGTTACAGGTGATGCCAATTACCTTTGACGGGTTCTAACTCCCTGGCTGTCACAGGTGAGGTGATACCTGTGACGGCCAGGGAGAAATCCCCGTCACTGGTATTTCTGTGACGGCTTACAGCTCCAAGCTGTCACAGGTGAGGTGATACCTGTGATGGGTCGCAGCCGGATGTCTCACCGATGACGGCAAACATAACGACCCGTCAAAGGTGACGGTCATCTGTGACCAATCCATAGGTCCGTCACTGGTGTGCCGTCACAGATGTAGGGTACTGGCGTAGTGTGCCTTGCAAAGCCGCTATCCTATGTTGCTTAAAATTCAAGAGGTGAGCGCCTTGTGATTTCTTTTCGGTTATGACTGTTTGGTAATTCTATTGCTGTCAAAAATAAAAGATTAGAACAATACTTGAAATGGGGATCGAGATATAAATGTGACGTAGTAACTTCGTATTTGAGATCCAAACATGCAATAGGTTTGATGTTGTGGATTGGAATATAATTTACTAATTTTGTTGTAGCATTGGGATATCTTTTAAAATTCACTAAATGATATGATTTCAGATATGAGCGTGCCAGTCAGTTTGATCCTGCAACTGACAAGATAAATAAATATGTTGATCACTAATGAGCTGATCGGCTAACAAGCCAATTGAGCAATTCCAGCCGATGTCGATATAGTTTTCAGCAATCGGCTATATTTCCAATGTTGGTTCTGACACTTGAGTAAATAATGATATAAAGACAATCGGTTGATGATAATCTAATATAACAATAATATAATCCAGTACAAACCAATCGTCTAATAATGATATGAAAGAATAAGCATTGATCCGAAGATTAAAGCATACATCGGCTGGAGATCTGATGTCGTTAAATCCAAACGATTAGATAAACAGTGAAACATTTGTTGTGATTGACTAAATCCAACTTGTATATAATCCTTATAAGCCAATACTCAACGTCCAGATAACTCATCGACTGAAACATTGATGAAACCCTTATTGGTAATCAAAGGCAGTTTAGCTTTTATGGTTCTAAGTACGACTAGGGTCGATGCAACTCGAAGTATACAAAGAAACATAAAGTATAAACAATCAAGCCTTTGACTAATTTTAGGAGTGGTGGATACCTTAGCTAATCTAATCTGACAAAGCAATTTAGTCGATACCGGTAAAAACCCTAAACCAGATCCTAGCCTATATAAGTAAATCAAGTTATCAAACCGGATTAATTAAGATATATGATAAGTAGGTAGGCAAGCATATCAACCGAACCAAAGCGATCCAAGAGGTCGAAATGATGCAACCTTGAACAACACCAATATAGCCGATACAGTTGCTAGGACTGATGGAACGTAGGACTTAACCCTTCACCGGAGATCGAAAACCGATGCAACTCCGCGTCAGGTACCAAGTTCCGCCGGTTGGTAAGTAAAACCTAGGAAAAGAGGGTGACGATGCGCCAAGAATAGTTGTATTGATCTGGGAGATAGTTTACAATGACCCCGGGTATACATATTTATACCCATGGGTAGATCTTAGTCCTTATTGGACACGATACAAGTTTTCCTATAGATAAAAGAAAAACATAAAGTCCGAATCGGACACTAAACAAACTTTTCTAAAGATAAAAGTAAATTAATAGACTATTCCTAATTAATAGATAAATTACTATATCGCATCCTCATTGAACTCGGGCTCTTTTGTATAAATTTTCTTCAATTGATTAAATTCCTTAACCGAATCCATCAAGAATACAACTGCTAGCGATTGATAGTTTTCGTCGGCCGATTCCAGAACCGTGATACTGATTGTAGACCGATAATGACTTCGAGCTTATTAAATTTCCGCGTTAACAAGGACGCGAATCAAACTCAGCCTATTGATGAGGGAGGTAAAATGGACTTATTCGAAAAGGGCAAAGTAAAAAAAGAAACCTCCATTTCGATCTGGTGCGGTGGCTGCATTTCGTCCCTGCTCTGCCGCCGACGAGCGACATGCGGCGCCTCCTCCTCGCCGGCCTGCTCCGCTGCGCCTCCTCCTCCCCTTCCTCCCACCTCCACCTCGTGAGGGCGCTCTCCGCCTCGTCCCCGCTCCCGGCCTCCGACGCCGACCTCCGCAAGTACGCCGGCTACGCGCTCCTCCTCCTCGGCTGCGGCGCCGCCACCTACTACTCCTTCCCGCTTCCCCCCGACGCGCTCCACAAGAAGGCCGTCCCCTTCAAGTACGCGCCCCTCCCCGACGACCTCCACGCCGTCTCCAACTGGAGCGCCACCCACGAGGTCCACACCCGCGTCCTCCTCCAGCCCGACTCCCTCCCCGCCCTCCACCACGCGCTCGCCACCGCCCACACGGAGCGCCGCAAGCTCAGGCCCCTCGGCTCGGGCTTGTCTCCCAATGGCCTCGCGCTCTCACGCGCCGGCATGGTCAACCTTGCGCTCATGGACAAGGTGCTCGACGTCGACGCCAAGAAGAAGACCGTCACCGTGCAGGCCGGCATACGCGTTGCGGAGCTTGTCGATGTGATCCGGGAGCATGGCCTCACGCTGCAGAACTTTGCGTCCATTCGGGAGCAGCAGGTTGGCGGCATCATTCAGGTCAGTTCTGTAGCTTCTGCTGGAAAAGAGAAGAATTTGTTGCTATCTAGAGTGGTGTATTGGAGGATTGTTAGTAAGAAATTAATGATTTTACCAGTCAGTATAAAAATATAATTGGCAAATTTGTTGGATATATTCAATGAAATGTAGTAGAATTTTTTTCCGATTGACATCAATAGAGCTTTGTCAAATAAATTGGTGAGATAGAGAGGCTTTCTGATTAGAAGATAGTCGTCCAACAAAAAGTAACAAAGAAAAATGTCACGGTTATCTCTACTCTACAATCTTGTTGTAATTTTTTTTCTGCATTTGATAGTAATTTGTGGAAGCTAGAAATGCCTTCACTGTTCGTTCTTAACATGGCATTGCATTCCTATATACTGAACTTTCGCAGTTATCATTCTTCCTTGTATTTGGACAAGGATTATAACTTTTTTTTTTCACTCTGTTATCTCACATCTGTTGATTCTCATATATGGAATGACAGTGGCTACCTTATAAGCATTCACTGAGTTTACTGTTGAAATGATGGAAATAAGATCTACTGTATGTTGTTCCCTTCGATGAAAGTTGGCTTAAGCTTGTTAGGGAAGATGTGTTTGTGGATTAGGTAGGGAGGGATTAAGAAGTAGTACCTCCGTTTCATATTATAAGTCATTTAACTTTTTTCGTAGTCGAAACTTTTTTAAGGATGACCAAGTTAATAGAAAAATCTAGCAATATTTTCAAACACATAAATAGATGGGACTTAACATGCAGTTCAGGCCATATGCATTTCTGTATAGCTTACCTCGGATGATCCTTTCATGACTGATTGCAGGTTGGTGCCCATGGCACTGGTGCGAGATTGCCACCAATTGACGAACAAGTTATTAGCATGAAATTGGTTACCCCTGCCAAGGGGACAATAGAGTTGTCAAGGGAGAAGGATCCTGATTTATTCTATCTTGCTCGCTGTGGACTTGGTGGCCTTGGAGTTGTAGCAGAAGTTACTCTTCAATGTGTGGAAAGACACCAACTTATTGAACACACTTTCGTTTCCAATGCAGATGAAGTCAAGAAAAATCACAAGTAATGTTATCTCATTCTGATCATTAAATGGATGTCTGGAATTGGTTTGCTTATCAATTTTGTCATCATTTACTGGAGAAAACTGACTTTCTTTCACTCCCCTCCTTTCTCAGGAAATGGCTCTCCGAAAATAAGCATATTAAGTACTTATGGATTCCATACACCGATACAGTTGTTGTTGTCCAATGCAATCCTCCTTCAAGGTGGAGAACCCCAAAGTTTACCTCGAAATATGGAAAGGATGAGGCTATACAACATGTTCGTGATCTTTATCATGAGTCATTGAAGAAATATAGGTACTACCTCAAAACAATATGCACTGCATTCAAACTGTAGCTGTATGCACTATGCAGATCTACTCAATGGTACTTTTTTTCTTTTGCACTAAACATTCTAGCTTTACTCAGCAATAGCATTCCATTAGTTTCTAGCTAATGCCATCTTGTAGATGCTTTTCAGAACTAAAGCAGAAAGTAATGATCCAGAAGTAGATCAGCTTTCATTCACTGAATTGAGGGATCGGTTGCTTGCCCTTGATCCTCTAGACAAAGATCATGTGATCAGAATTAACAAAGCAGAAGCTGAATATTGGAAGAAGTCAGAGGGCTATCGCATGGGCTGGAGTGATGAAATATTAGGCTTTGATTGTGGTGGGCAGCAGTGGGTTTCTGAAACCTGCTTCCCTGCAGGGACCCTAGCAAAGCCTAATATGAAGGATCTGGATTATATAGAGGAGCTGCTGCAGTTGATTGAGAAGGAAGATATACCCGCACCCGCACCTATTGAGCAGCGTTGGACTGCCTGCAGCAGGAGTCCCATGAGCCCAGCATCAAGCTCTCAAGAAGATGACATATTTTCATGGGTAATTTGCTCTGCACATTACCTTTTTCATTATATTTAACAATGATTCTTTGTTGCCACCTTCCACCTCTGGTTGTTTATATATTTTACTGCTAATTTGTTTCCTTTTGTAATGAATATTGGATAACTTGGTTAAACAGTTGGACTGGGCAATTGATATACAAGATGACAGATAGTTACTCTGCCTACCGTAGTTATCATTAGCATTTCTGACAGCAAATCTGTCTACATATAGATATAGGTAGTCTTTCTTATAATATATTATTACATATTTAAACAGGAATCTGTGTTTAAACAATAGAAAAGGAACATTTGGCATTTGCTCTCATGGGCTCGAAATTACCACATTGATTGCACTTGGAATTTGGCTGGTTTCTGCATATGATGTAGTTTAGAGGATGCTCCCTCTTGCTTCAATGGTACTCTGTTTACATGTACCATAAATATTTTCTTCAACTTCAATGTAGATGATCTGTTCACATGTTCTGCAGCATTTGCTATGTGCCCTCCAGAATTTCTAAGGTATAAACCACAATCGAGCAATATTTAATGAATACATGGTAGGCAACTGACTGTATATAGATATTTAACTGGTTCCGGGAGAGCTGTGCAATTTCTGTGATTCTTTTTTCGAGATTTTCTTATCGATACTGTTCATGTAACACTGATGTAGTAATACTTCTTCTTTGAGAAATGTCACAAAACATTATGCAGTTTCACTTTGTAGTTTGTAACGTTAGTGTTAGTGACCCGATTTATTGTGATCAATGTGCAGGTTGGGATAATAATGTACCTCCCAACGTCGGATGCTCGCCAAAGGAAGGAAATTACAGAGGAATTTTTTAATTACAGAAGTAAGACGCAAACAAATCTGTGGGATGGTTATTCTGCATATGAACACTGGGCCAAAATTGAGGTGCAAACTTTCACTGCTTGATGCAAGATCTATGCAGTTATTTTTATTTATTGTTTGTTAGTACAGTCCATTGCTGCAGAGATGGTTGAAATTAACATCAGACATGTTAATTTTGAGAGAATGACCTCCCTTGTATTGTATGCATAGCATGATGCATGATACCACTGTCCAGTCCGCTTTGTTTGCAATGTCACATACCTCACTGATCAACATTTCTTCATTTCTCTTTAGGTTCCGAAGGATAAGGATGAACTCGCTGAACTCCAGGCTAGGTTGAGGAAACGTTTCCCCGTAGATGCATATAACAAAGCACGCATGGAACTTGACCCTAACAAGGTTCTTTCCAATGCAAAGTTAGAGAAGCTCTTCCCAGTAACAGAGGTCCAACATGCAAAGTAAGGTTTGTTGATTGTTGACATGTTTGAAGACATGTCGGGGATACTTAAATCAATAGCCAAAGCTACAATTCTGGTGGTTTCTCGTTACATGACTGGATATGAAGAGTTAAGTTCTTTGTAGAACGTGGTCTGTTGGTGGAGAAGGGTTTTAGTGCTCCTCTTGGGTCAATGCTTAGTACTGAACTGACGCGTTTGTTGCTGGAGGCTTTTATACTTGGGAACATCCATGCCTGTTATGAGACTAAATGGTCTGTTTTAACAAGAGAAATGGCATGTAACCTTTTGCAGCAGAAATAAAGTGCGTGAAATAACAATTTTGATGCGCTTCAAGAAACTAAAAAGAGTTGGCCAGTCTATTTACGCGCTCTCTACATTTCTGCTCCAAGCCTAATTAGCTTTTATAAACCAGAATGTTACTAGTTTTTATTCGATAATAATCTACTAGTACCTGCTTTTAGCTCGCCTATAATTGTGATAAGTGGTGATTGACAGCGGAAAAGGAGAGTTGACCAGCAGTAGTGTAAAAATATTCTAAAACCTTATTTCTTTCGGTTTGATGAGTTTGGGATGTGTTTTTCTCCGTTATTAGAGTTTAGGGACAAATCAGACAATCCAAATTAGAGCAGAATGTCTATACGAGTATTTTGTTAAAAAGATAGCCCAGATCTCGTTTAATAAGCTCTGATGCAAATAGATAATCTTATATCTTTGCGCCTTCTAGTTCATTTAATAAGCTCTGATGCAATAGATAATCTTATATCTTTGCGCCTTCTAGCTCCTTAAGAGTAGGCTATAAGCCAGCTATAAACATATTTTAAAGAGATAAAGGAAGAGAGAGAAGAGCAGCGGGCTACAGATCTGTAGTCAGCTGCAGCACAGACTCCAAGACGTAATGTGTGTATGACAGGTGGAATCATGTATTACTAGTATAGTAAGCAACTATTGTATGAATTGGCTATTACATTGGCTATAGAAGATATTTGGAGTTAGTAGTGGGCTATACTATTAAACTTGCTCTAAGTACAAGGACTTTGCCTTGCGAGACATGTTGTACTTGCCTCGGCGGTGCTGCCACCAGCTTCGGCGAGCCCTCATTGACCTCTCGCCTCATTGACCTTGCCCTTCTCTATATATCCAATCCCTTCTCAAAGCAAGTTTCTATCTTCTTCAAATTTAGCGAGATGTCTTTACATTACCCTTTAAGTCTAGTGTGATGTCTCCATATTACTAAGCTACTTGATTTATGGGTGACCTCACTGCCTATCCCACCCACCACATACCTCATACTCATGACTTCGGTAGTGCCACCACATCTTCATTGCATCGCTCTTATTGTTACCCATTGCCCGTCAACTGCTACCTTGTTCTTCCTAGACCAAGAATTTCACCACTCTTAACCTTCCCACAAGTCCCCCACCTTACCCGAGATTTAATCCTTTGTCTTTGCCATTGTAGTGTTGCTGCCAAAGTCGATAAGCTCACCAAGAGAAAAAAAAGTTGAAGTATGAATGTTTGTACCGATCCAAAGGTTAGGAGTTTAATTATTGTTGTAAACAAATTAGTTGAGCGTTATCTCGGAAATCGCTTCTTTAATCATCTACCATAATTAGCTTTTTATAGATCAAAGTGATAGTTTTTCTTCAAATAGTTCATCCAATGTTGTGATAGTTGAAGATTAACCGTCAAAAAAGGTAAACATGGAGTAGTATAAGCACGCTCTAAAACTCCGTGTTTTCTTCGATTTTGAATAGTTTGGGATGTGTCTTGTCTGTCGTTAGACTTGAAGGGTAAATTGGACAAATGCAAACTAGAGGGGTAATTTGGACTTCTCCCCTCCTATAAACATGCTCTAAAACCTCATTTTGTTCGGTTTGAAGCGTCCGGTGCAGATTTTGTTTATTATTACAGTTTAGAGGTAAATCGGACATTCCCAAATTTAATGGGGTAGATTAGACTTTTCGATGAGACGAACATATTTTAATAGTATAAATACGTTCTAAAACCCTATTTTCTATTCTGTAAACATTTCCAAAAATTTAGCTAGACAGAAAAATATTAGGGCACCATAAACATAAAAAGGGGAAAGATGAGTCACTCCACTCTCTCCCAGCAATCCTTCTCCACAATAGAATCGGCTGAGAGCGCGACCGTCGCCACCTCAATAGAATCCGCCGAGAGCACCACCGCCGCCACTCCCGCCGCCGTCTCCGCCGCGCGCGACGTCTCCCCTCCTCCTGCCGTCGCCCCCGCTGCCCGCGACGTTTCCCCTCCCTCCGCCGCCTCCGCCGCACCCGACGTTTCCCCTCCCGCCGCCGTCTCCGCTGCGCGCGACGTTCCCCCTCCCTCCGTCGCCATGGCGGCTGAGATGGAAGTCGACGACGTCGACGTGCATGAGGTCCCCGAATGCATAGCGTCGATGATCGACCGCGGCAGCGTGGAGAGCCACCGCCTGTTCCTGGCGCGCCGCACGGCGATGGAGATGCTCCGCGACCGCGGGTACAGCGTGCCGGAGGCGGAGATCGCCCGCACCCTCCCTGAGTTCCGCGCCTGGTGGGCTGAGAAGCCCGGGATCGAACGCCTCGCCTTCACCACCACCCTCGTCTCCGACACCTCCAAGAAGGTATATCTTCCCCCAATCATTTCTTGCGATATCATTTCTTCCGTGTGCTCATGTGTTTAAGTTAGGTCCTTGTCCGGCCTTGTGCACGACCTATGGAGTTATATATCGTGGTCATGATTTCTTTTTACTCATTAGCGTTGGTCTGGGATACACATGAAGGGGGAAGTGTTAGATTGAAAAATTAGGACAACTTGGTATACAAACTGCGCGTTGCTTCAGGGATGTTGGTTCTTCTAGAAAATGTTTGGGAGTAACATAATAATGAAGTTGCGTTTTCACTTGTGTTATAGTACTATCTATTGGTTGTTTAAATTATTTTGTGGAATGCGGAATATATTTTTCAGGAAGAAAGTTTGCTAAAAGATTGCTAATGCGTATGATAAAGAGTATTTTGCAATGGCACATTTGCTTTTTTGTATTCCAGTGATATCATATACTCCTACTTGTTAGTTTGCAAATAGGCAAAAAGGGGGATAAACCCTGCGTCGGTAGGGGTTTTTATTATGGTTTAGTAAATTAGTATAATTGTGGTTCTATCGTCCATGCATAGCGTCATCTTTAAATGGGTACAATTTATTATGTAGCTGTTGAAGCTTAGTGCTTACATATCGGTATACTTCCACGCCTGCTGTTAGAGTGCTTATATCTATATCTTTTTCCATGCATAATGCTATATCTTGGTGTGTCTATTTTTGCTACCTTTTGGAAGGGGGTTAAATTAAACTCTAACTCAATCACTACTCAGGTACAACTTGTATTCTGTCCACCAGAGCCTGTCAAAGTTGCAACTATCCGAGAGATATATCTCCAAACAAAAGAAGAGAACTTGTCCAGGCTTATTCTGATACTGCAGAGCAAAATATTATCTAGAGCTAGAGAGGCTATCAAGGAGATCTTTAAATTTAAAGTGGACATATTCCAGGTTTGTTTTTGTTTAGTTTTTATGGCCTTTTTCGAATGGAAAATTCTGGCAATAATGCTATATTGGTATATATATCTAATCCATATACATGCTTCTGCAAGTTAAACCAATAATGCTATATTTGTATTAATATTTCATGACTTTAATCATGCATACTTTTTGTTTACTGTCTTATAATTTGTTAATATACTCTGGTTTACACATAAATTGAGGTGTTTTTCCAATGTAGGCCACAGATTTACTGGTAAACATTACTAAGCATGTCCTGAAACCCAAGCATGAAGTGTTGAGTGCAGATCAAAAGGCCAAGCTCCTCAAGGAATACAATGTGGAAGACTCACAGGTATGCTTGGCTATAATTTGCTAACAGTGCTTTAGAATCTGTTACCTTTTCTTTATCTCAGTAATCAAATAATGTGATGCTTTTGTGAAACTACATTTATTGTAAAGTATGGTTGCTAATATGAGAGGGCTGCACAAACGAATAGTAAGTTGTATGGTAAGCCCAAAGGGCAAATAGATCCAAGTACAATACTAGAAGTACCCTTGAGTGTATTATTAAATTTACCATATATAAAATATGTCATATTTTACAATAAATATTGATCCTCTACATTATTTGCATAGTCGCATGTTGATCTGCATCATATTTGTTATTGCAGTATCCTTATTATGTGGTAAGCATACCAGTCATCCTCTTTATAGTCATTGTGAGAAATGGATAATTTTCTTTGTTTTGATAGATGGAATCTTGGTGTGCCTGAAATGCCAAATCACATTTGTTTTTACTACCACTTTACTCCTTCCGGTCATTAATATATTGCATTTTTAACACTAGATTACTGTCCTGAAATACCTTTACATCACTTTGCTGACACGGTGATTGTATCTTTCAGTTGCCACGCATGCTAGAGACTGATGCTGTTGCTCGCTACTATGGCTTTGACAAGGGAACCGTGGTTAAAGTTACATATGACAGCGAGCTTACTGGGAAGCGTGTGGCATACCGATGCGTCTTCTGAGGGATCCATGTGTTCCTATGGATGAAGGTTGTAGTAAGCTACTAGTTGTTGATCTATCATCTCTATGACTCCTCTTTGCGTGATTTACCTGAATGTAGTTGGGAAACTCGCCCATTAAAGTTGGGAAATTTACCTGAATGTAGTTGGGAAACTCGCCCATTAAAGTTGGGAAATTTACCTGAATGTAGTTTGGAAACTTGCCCATTAAAGTTGGAAAATTTACCTGAATGTAGTTGGGAAACTTGCCCACTAAGTTGTTCGGTAGTGGTTTTAAGATATTCCTTAAAAAATATGGCACAAGATGTTTTCAGTGGCCCGTAATCTCAGCAGGAATTTGAAGGTTGAACTGCCTTAAAATCACAATGTGATGAACTGAGAATCACCCATTCGAATTCAAGCAGTATCCGTTTACGGATTCCATTCTATTTTGTAAACTAGATGTTAGCATCCCTTTTACAAATCAGTATGTCAAAAACTGATCAGGCAAAAGCAAGAAAAAAAATCAGTGTCAAATGACCAGTCAGCTGCTAAATTAACTATGCCTTGGTCTTATTGTGTGGGGCAAAATTTCATCATCGACTGCCTTTCTCTTGTGGGTGTGGCTGTTGCTGCTGTTCTCGCTTGTGGGGTTACTGCTGCTGTTGCTTTCGCTGTTGCTTTGCAGGTGTTGTTCCTGCTGGTAGTGCTCCTTGCATCTGCTTTTCAGTATGTGGGGTTTCAGCTTGCGCATGTCGGAGAGCCGAACTGGTTTGAGGAAAAATTCATCTGCTCCTTCCTCCAGGCATCTGATTCAAACAATCAAACCAAAAATGTATCAGAGTTTATTCTAAGATCAAAAAATCAAGATATGGCATTCAGGGATTAAAAAAGAATTATTCTCCATGTACTATCCTTTACATATTTCTTTTTATCTTGTGATATCAGGAGGATATTTTTGTTACTTTACTTTTAAAGTGCCCTCTTGTTGCTCTATTTGTGCATATAAAATAGAATAACTGGGACAGAGACATGTGAGTGCTAGTTAGTTGTCTGCAACTAAAGACCATTTTATTATACACCACCGCATCATAGAAGATCGACAAGATTGATTTGCGTATCACTCCATATCTTCATTATTGATTTTACACCAAAACTGTCGAGATAGAGTATTAAGACGACGTGAGCTGTGTGGGGCTTGTTCCTTAATTATACTACATGTGACTCCAAATCAATTAAGGATTCGGAGAGATCTCCATATCAAGTTTAGCCTTAAAGCAGCTTGCTTCTATATTTGATTATTTTTCACAAATGACAAAGGATGTTCTCCTTTTTTTTCTCTATATGCATACAAAAGATGTTCTTTTTTTGTGCTCTAAGTTTTTACTAAATCATCTGCACATCTGACTTTGGTCTGTTCATCCAAATATCATAAGATGCTTGTATTGTAAGTGTAACAGATGGTCGAAATAATATTGTAGATCCATAAGAGTGCTCACCTATTGATCCTTGAAGGAATGTTATCCGATGACATGATCACAACTGGGATGTCCCTTAAATAAGACGATTCCTGATTGAACAAACCACAAGGGAAAAAACTATATTCACGAACTGACCTCACTGTCATCTTCAGTAGATCAAATCAAATGGTTGGTACAATCAAATAGAGCAGAGATGGTAATTACCTTGATCTTCTTGAGAAGATCATATCCAGTCATGCCAGGCATGCAGTAGTCTGTGATGATCAGGTTCACTGCAACCTCCTGTTTATCCATAAAAGAGCAATTCGATCAGAAACTCCTGTTCAGAACAAAAACACATTTTTTTCATGATTAGCACCTATGTTACCATTCATCTTCTTACCTGTTGATCTGATTGAGCAGAAATAGGGCTGTCCTCATGATCATGGAGCCCCAAGAACTCCAGAGCCTTGCTCCCGGAATCAACAGTGGTAACTACACAAAGAAAAGCCAAACCTTCCATCAGATGCCAATTCTTACAGAAACTGAGAAGAAAAGAGTCTGAAAATACAAAAGAAAAAAGATCTTGTAATACCTTGGAAAGAAGAGGTCTTGAGTAGTCTTTCAATGAGCTTCCTGTCAGGGAGGCTGTCATCCACAGCCAGGACATGGAAGGGAGTCTCTACAGCCACTGCCATGGAAGAAGGCAAAGCTAGAACAGATATGTTTCTTTCTTCTCTGAAAGAACAGAAGGAAGAGGTTACAAGGAGAGAGCCAGAATGGTAGAAGAGATGAAGATGGTTTGCGTGCTTGGCATGAAGGCTTTGCTTTACAAGGGTGTTTGGGTGTGGTTGAGCTTATATATATACATAAGCATGTGAAAGGATTCTTGGAGATATGAGGAAAGAAGAAAAGCTGATGAGGAAAACAGGTGTAATGACTAAAGAAAATCCTGCCTCATGGAAAGCAAGATCCCGGGCAGATTTGCTGCAAATCTTGCCAGGAATTGACTCCACAAAGAATAGGCCCCCGGCAACATCAGTAGTCCTCTCTTTGTATTCTAGAGCAAGAAAGATGGTCCACCATTTTCTTTTGTTCCCAGTCCCTTTTTCAAAACCTTTTTTTCCTTTAGTTTTTCGTTAATTGAGTTGTCCTCTTGTTGGATGACCTGAAAGACTTAAAGATACGGATCGTTTTTGGCGATTTGGTAAAGCAAAAGAAAATTCTTCTCCAGGTTTGACCTGCCAGTTTGCTGCATCAGATTTGTTGCTGTACGTCAACACATATATTGCTACAATCAGAGTCATTTCTTGGCACTCACACTGTCAGTCTGTCACACACATCCTTTCATCAAACTTATGTGAAGTCGCATGTTTGCATCACATGCATGCTTGAGGGAACAAATCGAAGATTAACTGCTAATGGTTAGGCTGGTAGGTATCTGAATTCTGAGCTAGCGACACACAAACTGCTAATAATTGATAAGCATCTCCTGTACAACAAGATTAGTAAAATATAATCAGTCTTCAAATCCTCGGATCGGATGGGGTTGCCGCACCAACCAAGAAATCCTCCTGATCGGACGATTTCTCGGTAGCTACCAACTTTCCCCTGCAAAATCTTGGCGATACAGCCAGCGACTCTTATCTTATCATCAACGACTCAGCGAATAGGAAGGAAAAAACACTTAAACACACACATGGAGGCAAAGTGGTTCGCGGAGTCACCCAAATCCGTGGCCGCGGATTCGGTGACGCCTGGCACGGCCAACTGAAGAGAAGTGGAGATGATTTGATATGATATCGCGTTCGATCGCCGCGTCGCTTTCCAGGGCAGCGATGGTTTTGACATGAGCGCGAGGAGAGGTGTCCAGTCGAAAGAGCAGAGGAGATCAGAGATTTGCTTGGGTATCCGCTGCCGATCACCACGAAAGTGGCGTTTTCCTGTGCCGCGGATACGCTCCCGATTCCTCCCCACTTGCGCCTTCGCTTTCCTTGCAACTACCGCGCTCTTGTCGCCTACGTACGTTGCCGCGCGTTTCCTGACCATTTCAATCCCAGTTTGTACGTACGCTTTGCGTTGCATTTGCATGTACGTGTGGGAGAGAACGGAACAGAGCGTGGAGGATTCTGTATCCTCAAACACGGATTTGATTTGGCTTCGGTATCTCCTCAGATTTCCACGTACCATTTGATATGAACGTCGTCTCTTCAGTACAGCTGTACAAGCAACCGACGAAACAGCAAGAAAACACCCAGTACTATCACTGTATCACATCGCTGCTGATTGTAATGGACAGTAACAGAGAGTGATTCATTCATACGTGATAGTACATGCATTCATGTGAAACGTGCGAATCGATCCTATGCTCAGAAAGTCAGAATAGTTGCCGTCCACACGAAAATTTTGTAGCCGAAGCGAGGCTCTGTAGTGTAGTCTACACGGACGAACATTACGAAAAATTTTTTATTTTTAATTTTACTAGAAAAATTACCCGTGCGTTGCAACGAGGAGAAGAGATGAGAAAATTGAGAAAAAAAATTACATTATGTAATTAATTAAAATACAAATTTTCCGGAATAAAGTAGGTAGGTGTAGAATTAAATTAATCTATAAGTAAAGTAAAATAAGTGTAAGAAATAAAATTACATAGCTAGATTTATTTTTTGTTAAACTATCCATGATTAATTACACTATTTGAAATTTTCTCCGAATTTTATGAGGTCAATTGCTAATTTTAATAATACAAACACCATTTCAATATTTATTTAAATAAAAATCTATATAAAAACCCTTTTTTCTTGTTGGGCTAGTTAGCTCAACCCGTAGCCCAGCGAGTAACAGAAAGTCTAATTTACCTCCTCTCGCGGCCACTCTCCTCCGCCTCAGCCTGTAAGCGAACGTTCGAAAAAAACCGAAAGTCTAATTGACCTTCCTAACGGATGAAAAGAGTCTAATTCACCTCCCCTACAGCCCACTTTCCTCTCTTCTCTCCTCCGCCTCAGGCCGCAAGCGCATATTTGGTTCAGAAAAAACCGAAAGTCTAATTTTCCTCCCCAATGGACGACGGAAATGTTTTCAATTTTTAAGGTAGTAGAGATTTATTAACAAATTTACAAAAATAATTTTCTATTTTGAAAATCTACAAAATTAGTCGCCTACCACCTTCTGGGAGAGCGATATTTAAAACTCGCCCTCCTAGAGGGTGAGTTTTCCTACGTGGCACGCGACCATTGGCCTGGCCTAACGGCCGGCCAACGGGGAGTCGAAAAATTTGCAGGCGGCCCCCTTGCCGCCCTCTGGGAGGGTGATTTTTCTCTCTAGGGGGCGCCTGCAAAAGTGCTGGGAGGGTGGCCTCGCCTTTTTGTAGGTGGCCCCCTTGACACCCTCCCAGAGGCCGATTTTTAACTGTTCAGTTTGTTCTAATTTTTCACTGTTAAGTTAGTTTTTATTTTGCATTATTTTGATAACGAACGAAGTAGGAAGATTATTTTACAATTGCAATGATTATTTCTCACTCGGATTGGACCCCTAGAAGGGAGTTTTTTACATCTAAAATGTAAGTTAGGTAAGTTGCGTATAATTCTCGCTTAAATTGAATCATGTAATCATGTGCACAATTGAAAGTAGAATTTAGGAAAATATAAGCATTTACTTAGAAATATGAAGGAATACAACGCATTGGGATGTCAAAGGAACTTTATAAATTGAAATGATACAATCTCATTAATTTATAATTCGTGACGCATACAATAACACACCATCATAATTAAGCATCATTATGATAAAATAGTTCAGAAGTGTCATCGATACACAATACTAATTTATCGGTTCCGACGAATAGATCATGTGCTTATCTACCGACCCCTTCTACGTCGTTCAACGAGTTTTGCATTTTCGTGCTCCTTCAATCGCTAGTACTCTACTTGTGTTTCACACTCGGTTATCTTTTGACCATGATATGTTGGAGTGACATTGTCGATCCACAAGGTGAATCCACACCTCCTTGGATTGCCCTGAGAAATAAACGTAGTTAGTTAGTTAGGGTAGTAATATTATGCAGATGCTAGTGGAATTGGAAAAATGTAAGACGTACAACGAAGTTGTTGTCTACGTTGGGGCAGACGAAATATCTCATCCCAAATGTTTGTTCTGTAAAGGAGGTAGCCACCTGACAGCGATCTCTACAACCACACTTTGGACGCTCCGACCATTTGGGTAAACCTAATGGATTGTGCCTCCAGTTTAAGCTTGCAATTTCTACCTGACGTTCGTACTCCATCCATGCATGAATGAATTGTGTTGTCGGCTTAGGTTGCATTATCGTTTCACTGCTAGAAGTCACTCTCACCGCATCGATCCACTGTACGAACTGATGTTTCCTTACATTCTCCTGTTTGTACAATTTTATTAGGTACAGTAAGTGCATGAAACTAGTGATTAGTGCTACCGAAAAAATGGTACTTACAATGAAATAATCGTCGACAATGTTAGGACACACGAAACATCTTTGTCCTCAAGTTTGTTGTCTTACGGACCTTATCACCTGACAACGGTCACCACAACGACATTCGGGATGTTCCCTCCATGTAGGTAGTCCCAGGGGATTTAACTGTCATTCTAAAGTTTCTGCAGCAATTCGCCTTTCATGCTCATCCTTCTGCCTAAGGTAGTCCGATCTTGTTTCACTATGTGAATATCAACGTGTGCCATCGTTTTGTGGGTTCTCCGTATCTACCCAGTCAATGAAGTTGTAGACCGTACGATATGTCTGCGTAAGATGTCATGATGTTTTAGAAACAAGTTAGCGTTTTATGTATTGATTACAGTTAACTTAATTTGGAACACATGAATCATACCTGATCAATGTTTGGGCATTGGAAGAATCTCCTACCCCGAGTTTCTACTATGAGGGATGTCTTAAGTGTGCATCGATCCCCACTAGCGCACAATGGACGGTCACACCATGGTGGAAACCAGCCGGCCAAAGGATCGCTTCGCTAGTTCAGACGCTCAAGAAATTCAGCTTCCATTGTCTAAATATGTGTGAAAATTTGAGAGATGACATCAAGGCCTTGTATTCGTCTTGTCTATTTTATAGTGGAGGAACCAATGCTACAATTGGTCGTAACGATAGTGAGTGGTTTCAACGGTAAGTGACAACACGAGCACGCGCAAGCCGAGTTTACTTTATCTGATCAAGCAGGGTCGAAAGTTGATTGTGACAACTCGAAGGTGGTACTGTGTTTGTTTATTGTGGTTCACTAGACCCACCGATCACGCGCCGAAAGTTTGCTGTCGTATGTGACAACATAAGTACGTGCGAGCAGGATTCACTTTATCATAGTAAGCATCATCGAGAGTTGATTATGACTACTCGAACAGGTACTGTGTCTGCGTATTGTGATTTAATGTGCGATTGTGAGTAAAGTTGATTGTGACTACTCGAACAGGTACTGTGTGTGTATCGTCGAAAGTTTGTTGGCGTATGCATAACTATTTGTACCAGTGTACGGGGGACATGAACGAAATATTAGTGAGTAAAGCCAATAATAATGCAGTAGTAAGTGCTAATATAATATAAGGGCATAGTAATATAAACTAAAAGAACAGTGTGCGCTACAGTAGAAGAGGCGGACCACTACTGTCGAGGCCTCTTACCCCTGTCCCTCCTACCCTGGGCCCTAACGTGTCCCTGGGAGTACGTTAGACGGTCCGGTGGTACGGTACGTCCTGCCCATCCCTCCGACACCGGTGTGACCTCAGGCTGCTCCTGCATGTGAGGTAGTGGAGCTCCGCCAAGCTGTGAGGAGCCAAGTATCTCTTGGTCTGGCTCGACATCCAAGTCATCGTCGTAGAAATGGTCACTAGGACCAGAGCCGCACGCGTGTGAGGAAGAGGCTCCTGCACCAAAGATCCCCGCCCGAAAGCCTATTGGACAAAGAAAATAATGTTCATCAACATAAATAATACTTGTAACAACCAGTACAATTAGCATAAGTAACGAAAGATGCATGCTCACGGGGACGGAATCGCGGCTGCATGTCTGGACGAGGGAATGATGCTCGGTGCGAGGAACTGCTGGCCGCGGTGAAGGGGCCTGAAGGTAGACGGGGACCTGCGAGGCATGCATTGGATTCTATGACATGTTCATGTAATCGAGAATAAAAAAACACATTATGTAACTAACCTCTGGGCGGAGCACCACCGTGAGAAGCCACTGCTGTGGGTCGCACAACTCCTGACATAGGGGCGCGTGGGCGTGGTGGAGTTGGAGGTACCACGTCCACTACACTGCGACATGAGAAGGCGCGCATGACAACGCGCATCTTGGACTGCATTCGGTCGAACGCCAGCCTCTGCTCAACATCACTCAAGTGTAAGCTAGCGTCCAACCTGACTACCACCCAGTTAATATCAACTTTGACAGCACGTGCGGCATCGACTTGTTAGAGACAAAAGCAAGCGTGTTCGTACAAATCGGAGAAAAAATGAGTTAACTGAGCAGGAATTCAACGTACCCCATGAAGAACTCTCGGTCATGGTGCGTGGGGTATGTGTTAGTGACAGTGGCAAGGTGCGGCTGTGGCGCGGCTGGAGTGAAGGTCACACGGGCACGGGTGCGAGGTAGGTACCAGTGGAGGTATTCACGGTAGTTCTACTCTGTGTACGGCCAGAGCTCGTTGATCACCTCCTCTGTAGCTAAAACCCAGTCGGTCACGTACTGTTGTATGCGCGGTGCCCACAGGGTGCCGACTTGCTGTCCCTGGTGAGTCAACCTGTCCAGAGTGCAAATTTATATAGCTCGATGAGGCAAAAAAATCATCTTTGTAATTTGAACACTTTGTACTCACGAGTGGTCTCCAGGCAGGATGGTAGGCTCCATCTCTCCGGGGAAAATCTATCTCAAGCCGAACTGCCTCATCACACGATGCGGGCAATGAGGCTCGACGAAGATATCGAACACTAATGGCAATGTTGTGATCCAGTAGGATACATCACGTGTGCACAAGGTCCTAGTGGTGCTCTAGCTGCGACGGCCTGCTCGGTGTACGAATCCTAGCAACGTCGTTGGGCTGGAGTCGATCGAACTCGAACACGAAGTCTGGGTAACCCCGTCTCACTTGCACGTGAGCGTAACGGCACTGCGACATAACAAAATAGTATACCTTTAGGGATTTTATGAACTAGCGCAAAAGAAAATGAACGGGAAAACCAACAAAGCTTTTACTTACTCCTCGTCGACACCAGTATGTCCCCACTGTGGGCCCATCCTCTGGCCACTGTGTCCTGTGTCCTGTCTCGTACGGTGCGGGGTCCACCACAGGTCGTCCTATGTCGAACCGCTCAGCTGCCCAAAGCTGGTCGAGCAGAGGGCATTCAGCAAAGACAGCTCCCGTATCAGTCTTCGTGCAGGCTTCGCAGAGGGCACGGTAAGTGGCTGCTAGCACTGCAGATCCCCAGCTCCATTATGGCACGTTGCCTTCATCGGCATCCGCGATGGCGCATGCTTAGTAGATCAACCCCTTGTCCACAGCGTGCCCTGTAGTGCTGGTGAACATCACCCAACCGAACAACCAGAGCAAGTACGCCTCTAAAGCGTGCGAACCGAGTACTCATGAGTTTCCGAGTGGAGTTGGTCAGCCTACAATTGATAAATAAATGTTAGTACAAATGAATTGATTAGGGCAAAATAACATAAATCCGGTAAGTGCATTTAACTTACAGTGAACTGAAGCAACCAGGCCTTGGAAGGCTCGGCGGTAGTGTACGGGGGAAGGGGAGTGGGCGGTGGGAGACCAGGAAGACGCATCACGTGCAAGAAGCGCTATGCAATATCCTCCTTCCATGCTCCACCACCATCAACGGGACCAACTGCATCTCCTGAGAGAGGTAGCCCGAGAAGGTACGACACGTCCTGAAGTGTCGGTGCCATCTCTCCACAGGGAAGATGGAAAGCCTGCGTCTCAGGCCTCCAGCGATCTACTGGAGTTGCAAGGAGTGACTTGTCTGCATCCCACCGCTTCACCGGGTCACTCTTGTCCGCCCCCACCTCCACAAGCCTACAAAGCGGTAGGAGGCCTGTCTCACGCAACCTGCATAATGTAAGGTTCAAACATTAGTAATGACAAATTAGAGTCGAGTCAAACGTGCATAAAAAAAGGAAATACACATACCACGGAGCGTGTCGCGGGTCGACACGCAACAACTGTATGCTCAGATGTGGACAGAAGGTGCTGAGCTGCGCACCCTGGACTACAAACAGGTAGGAGCGGTGGTTCCTGTCAAGGCCATGGTTGAAGATCTCAGATGTGTCGTCCGCCATACCTACATAGTTCAGAACAATTATAATAGTTAAAAGATATATTACAAGAACATAGTCAAGAACAGTACAAATAAATATTACTCCAACATAGTTAATAGCAGTACAAATTTCAATGACGCATGCTACGGAGAATACAACAATATAATTAACAACACTAGAATGCAATACCGAATTGTTTGCAATACAATACCGGACTAATTCATGGTTCACAAACCAGACACTTACAATGGCATTCATTGAAATTTCAGAGTATGATTAATTTGGATTACATCATTAGGATACAATACCGAATTGTTCGCAATACAATACAATCATGTTTCAAAAGCAATACTAGACCATGGACTCGCCGGACACACGAGAACGCCTAGGACGCACTCGCCTGGTTGTTGTTCCTTCCCCAGGTGATCGCCTTCCATCACTTGCCTCTCCAGATGGACCAACATCCGCGACGCAGGACCTTCCGCCGTCTTCGGGTATTTCTTGTAAGTATGGCCGCGCTGATCACATTTAGGAGGTGGTGCGGATGCGGATGCGGCTGACTGACCTGGAGAAGGATCACGTGAGCATGAAGCGTGAGCTGGTGCGCGTCAGCCCGGCGAACCGCCTCCTCCGGAGCTTCGCGCGTCGCCTCAACTCGTTCTTCCGAATGCAACCTGCCGCCGAGCCGGGGTTCCAGTAGCTCAGCGCCAAGGCCACTGCCCATCCCTGCAGTTCCCACCCTCGCTCGCGTGTCGCCGCGGCCATTCCGGCCCTCGCCCTCCCGCCTCCGCTGCTGCCTGCCCATCACCACCGCCGCTGCTCTACAGACGCCGAAGTGAAGAAAAAGGGGAGGGAAAGAGAAAGAGAGAGAAGGGAGAGAGGGAGGAGGAAGAAGAAGATAGAGAGTGATGACTTGTGGGCCCCACAATTATTTTTGAATCACAAATGGATCCCGTATATATTTTTTAATTGTAATATCACATAAGCATCACGTCAACGTTACCTAGAACGACGACGTGATCAACACCACCACGTAAGAACCACGTCAGCGAAAGCGTTCTCCAAAACTACCGAGGAAGTCAAATGGTTGGAGATATCCGGTATTATTGTTCAAGGATATGAATCAGATTCGGCTACTTGAAAGTGAACTTGTTCCTAACTTATATGGCGTGCATGCACGAACATCAAAGTGTCGTTCCAGCCCAACTTATATGGGCCACACGTACACCACAGTCTCGTTCCGGTCCAGCTTATATGGGCCGCACGTACGCCACAATGCCGTTCCGGCTGATGCATGCGTGGGCCTCTTCGGTGCGGCTCGCCTGTGCAACAAGCGAGAGATTGGATTGGGCTTAATTAAAGCACGCTGGATGATGATGGATCAGCCAATTTTGATCCAGCCGTTCCGTTTGTGTGCGGACGGCCTGGCTGCTCGTGTGTTGGGCGGCACACTGGTTCACTGTTGAGATACAGTATAAAGGCAGAGGGCCGCACCAGCCATACTATACGATGCACAAGCATACACATGGCAAAGTCCTCTGTTCTAAATTATAAATTGTTTTTTTACACCATCTTTAGAGGTATAATTTAATCATTAATTTAGTTTGTGTTATGTTTTTAACGAATATAAAGTTAGTATCACATAAAAATACTTTAAAATATAAATATAGTGAAATAATATGTATAATACTTAATATGGATATGGTTAGGATGATAATAAATCAAAAGTTATCAGCTTTGATTTTCCTTTTGAGTACGTCCTATAATTTACGACGGAGGAAGTATCTCTCCACCGAAATAACACCATCAGCCACAGACAATTCATGCGTGTGTGATCTATCGTTACTATAGTATGTCGCTACTGATAAGATTGTTTTGTCTTGCACCTTGCACGATGAAGTCGTCACATCACATCTCTAACCGCACACGCATATTACTATTTTGGAATGCATGAATTTTACACAAGTCAGTTCAATTTCCGTAAAATTCATTCCAAATGAGGCATCACGGTTTTATTTACTACTACTTCTCAATGACATCTTATGTCCTCTTTAATGCTACTAAGCAGGACTTTGGGTGCTAATATTAACATTTTTGATGATATGGTGTATGTAGATGATTCCTTCTAAAAGGGTGCATATGAAATTCCCATGTTCTGATGTTCAACCTTTTTCTCAAAAGACATTCCATCATATTTTCCCATCATGTGCATGCTGCCCATACATTCCCCTTTTGGAGCAAACCACATTGTTAAATCCATCAAACTCTAAACTAATCATCTACTACAAAAAAAATCTAAACTAATTCCTTTTATTAAACTCTTTCCCCTATAATTTAATCAGCCACCTACAAATACCCCCACAAGTATCCTACCCTTTAGAGCAGATCCTCTGATTGTCGGAGCCTCAGCAATCTCACTCTCACTCGCTCCTTACCCACGACGCCATGGACGCGGCCGCGCTGCTCCTCCTCGCCGCGGCCGCCGCCGTCGTGGTCGCCGCGGCGTTCAGGTGTCTCCTCCTCGGTGGTCCCGCCGCCGGGAGGCTGGGGAAGAGGGCGCGGATGCCGCCGGGGAGCACGGGCCTGCCTCTGATTGGCGAGACGCTGCGGCTCATCTCCGCCTACAAGACGCCCAACCCGGAGCCCTTCATCGACGAGCGCGTGGCGCGCCACGGCGGTGTCTTCACCACCCACGTCTTTGGCGAGCGCACCGTCTTCTCCGCCGACCCGGCCTTCAACCGCCTCCTCCTCGCCGCCGAGGGCCGCGCCGTCCACTCCAGTTACCCGTCCTCCATCGCCACGCTCCTCGGCGCGCGCTCCCTGCTCCTCACCCGCGGCGCCGCGCACAAGCGGCTCCACTCCCTCACACTCACCCGCCTCGGCCGGCCCGCCTCGCCGCCCCTCCTCGCGCACATCGACCGCCTCGTGCTCGCGACCATGCGCCAGTGGGAGCCCTCCGCCACCGTCCGCCTCCTGGACGAGGCCAAGAAGATCACCTTCAACCTCACCGTCAAGCAGCTCGTCAGCATCGAGCCGGGACCGTGGACAGAGAGCCTCCGCCGTGAGTACGTCAAGCTCATCGACGGCTTCTTCTCCATTCCCTTTCCTCTCGCGTACCTCCTCCCTTTTACCACCTACGGCCAGGCCCTCAAGGTGCTCGTCCTTTTGCCTCCATTCATTTTTATCTTTCCCTATGCATCTTCCATTGCCTTACAACGAATTGGCGTCAGCTCTTGATCACTTGATGTACTCCTATATCTCTCATAAAAATGTGGCATTGCACGATTTGATTCCAGTCGAGGAAGAAGGTGGCCAGTGCACTGCGGGAGGTGATAAAGAAGAGGATGGAGGAGAAAGCGGAGAATGGTGGCTCCATTGGGGATGATGAGGGGAAGAAGGAGAAGAAGGACATGGTGGAGGAGCTTCTTGAGGCGGAGGGTGGCAGCTTCTCGGAGGAAGAGATGGTGGATTTCTGCCTTTCTCTGCTGGTGGCTGGATACGAGACTACGTCCGTGCTCATGACGCTCGCGGTGAAGTTCCTCACCGAGACGCCTGCTGCGCTGGCTGAACTCAAGGTATAAAACTATTTAAATTAGTTGTTTGGAAATTGTCAATTTCTGTATACACGTACGGTAGGTGCTGTCAATTGTCAAATAACGCCTGAAATAGGGAGGAATTTCATAACGTTTTGTTATTGTTGGGTGTTAGTTGCTAAAAATATGGTGGTTAGATTATCTTCCACACCAATTCTGTCGAAAAGAGAAGTTTCTACTTTCTATTTCCGGCTTGTTGTTTTCAGTCAAGTTCAACTACAGCTTTGTTCATGTTTTGTTGAATTGAATACTTATTATCCTGAATATTAATTTAGATAACAGCTTGTCAGTTTGTCATCCTAGCTTATTATTGACTCGAACCATTTATGTTCTTGACTTCTTGTAGTTTAACTGTTTAAGAATGAATCTTCAGTTCAGTCAATACTCTGGTTTCCTCAATGAACCTGTTTTTGATGGTGTGTGTATAAATGTCCTTTTTTTTTCTCATTTTATTTACTTACATTGATGAGTGCTAGGTTCCTCAGCCTAACAACCAAGTGATAGAATCGTAGCAATAATATCACGATAGGTCCGAATCTTAGAAATCTGAACTTTATGACTTTTCCTGGTACAAGTTCTTTTTCCAGTATGTTAAGCTATAAGAGTCCTCAAGATTGGTCTAAGTGGTATTTTTTACTTCTCTACATGTGCAACTGATTCCAGATATCTTGTTGATTTTACAGGAAGAGCATGCCAATATCAGGGACATGAAAGGGGAAAACCAACCACTAGAGTGGAGCGATTACAAGTCAATGCCATTTACCCAATGTGTAAGGATTGGGAAGCCCTCGTTTTCTTAAAATATCATGCCAACAGTACGAATCCATCTAGTGTAAAATGCATCTCTTAACTGAACTTGTGAGTACAGTTGGTTTACTCACATCATGATTAAATGAAGGGTTAACATTTCTGCAGGTGATAAATGAGACACTCCGTGTGGGTAACATTATTAGTGGAGTATTCAGGCGAGCAAACACTGATATTCATTATAAAGGTATTTCAATATAAACTATACTCAAGTCGGCGTACATTTTATCCATTATCTAAGAAGGAAGTCCCTATAAATTTTTCATTAGAAATGCTCATTATGTATGACATTTTTCTTGTTCCTTAGACTACACAATTCCAAAGGGCTGCAAAATTTTTGCTTCATTCCGAGCTGTGCACCTTAATAGTGAACACTACGAGAATGCTCGGACATTTAACCCTTGGAGATGGCAGGTACTCCTAGGCGCTCTGTGTTGCTGCTATTGGGTCTACTTATTCTACTGTGTTCTGTGTTACAAAAGTAAAATACATGCTGAAGCTATCTGCAATAAATTTGTTCCTGTGCAGATCAACAATAAACTTCAGAATGCGGTAGGGGCCAATATTTTTACTCCATTTGGTGGTGGACCTCGGTTGTGTCCTGGCTATGAGCTTGCCCGGGTTGTCGTTTCTATTTTCCTCCATCATCTTGTAACGCGCTTTAGGTAAGCCACCTTAATCTCTCAAATTCAATCGCTATCTTGCTAGCCAGAAAGGTGTAGATAATCTGCAAATGGATTTTCCACATTGTGATCCAAATTGGACAGCAGTCTGATTCCATAACAACTTGACCAATGAATTTGCAGCTGGGAAGAAACCGAAGAAGATAGACTTGTCTTCTTCCCCACCACACGAACTCTAAAAGGATACCCTATCAATCTTCGTCTGCTTTCAGAATCAATTTGCTGACGTTACATTGATTTGCAGCTGCTCTTATCTTGGAAGAAAGACTAAACATAGATAAATTTATAGAAAAATAGTTCTCCCATAGGTAGTGTATTTTCCCCCCTTTTTTGTTGATCTGTAACCTGGTATGTAAACAGTAGGCAGTAGAGTTGTGCTGCTTGTAAAATGACCTAAAATGCTGTGGATACCGGTTACAAGCAACATTTTGTTGTGTACTAGTAGTACTTAGCTAGTCCTATCATCTTGTCGTTTATATGGCTATCCCCTACAGTATCATCAGCAAGATGCTGTTCTATGAGCAACGGGTAAAGGTCACATGCCGTTTCCTCGTTCCACTGTGTTTGGGTGGCCGTCTTTGTCATGCATACCACTATCATAAACTGTTAGCCAAAATCACACGGTATCAATCTTGAACTGTTAGTAAAAATTTTCTGCTAGACTGGAAAGATTCTGTGACAAGTTCAGTTCTACAGTCTACAAGTACATAGCATAGCACACGGTGATGTTCAGAAATGGGACCTGCAGGAAAGCTTGACTGCTTGACCATCCGGTTACCAAGAAAGCAGTGAATGCGTCATCTCAGACTTCACAGAATGCAACTGACTGTCTAAAAGAACTATACATACTATACATATGAGTGTGCCATAAAAGGTATACAGTGCATAGTTCAGATGCAGTAAGCCAGTAACAACACACGTTTGCCTCCATGTGTGCACACTAGCCTGAACTCTGAAGAATCACCACCACTCGTTCAACCATCTCAGTAACACACAGCAACTGCAGAGCCGTGAGCCGACGCTGCTCCAGTGCTCTGTGCTGATTCCCCTTTCTCTCTCGACGGATCACATCATGAACCTGTCCCTAGCTGCTGTTGCGACCGATTGCGCACGCTCGCTTGCCTCCATCCCTGCCGACGCGAGTACGTGCTGCGTACCTGACAGTACAGTAGAGCAGTAATGTCAGTATGTCATCGATCGAGAGATTGGTAGACAGACAACTGAGATCCCAGTTCTCTTGAAACGCTAGCTGATGAGATCGAGTGCATATGGACCTATCTGCCTTTCTCTGTAGGCGATGGATCTGCTACTACTGCTCTGTTAGGCTGTCGCGATCGTGAAAGGGTTGCAAAAGTTTGGGCACTGTCCTGTCGGACCAATCATGCAAATGATCGGTCCCGTTGCAACCATGTTCCTCGCTCGTGCGCATCTACACTTTCCTGGAGGCGACGATGCTTCCTGAAGCCATCCGAGACCGAGCATGCATGGCAAGATGGTGTTCGTGCATAGGATCGATCGCCCTTTGGAGTCCCGTGTAGCCAAAACCCTGTTTAGATCTTCAGAACATGCAGTGCCTACAGTGACAGTGTTTATGGCTTATGGCACCAACAGTGTACTCGACCGTGGACGCCGATCTGCTGACTGAGGAACAGAGTATATTAGAGTAACCTGATTGCCAAATTGCCTCAGTTGTATCTGTCGGTCATGTTGAAAAAGCTGACCATACGTGACAGCATGCGAGTATCTCGATATATTCGTGCGTGCTACTTACCAAAAGGAGATTAGAACTGCAGTACCGTGAAAAGCAACGAGACATTCGCATTGCTGTATGTGTGTAGTGTAGGCCACTGCCACTTGCACACAGAGAGAGTGGCAGTGTGCACTGTGCGTGGGTACGCACTGATCATCGACACAGCATCGACAAACGAACTGATCACATTGCATGCGTGCATGTTCGCCGTTTGCAAGTTGCTAGTGCGACTGCTGAAAATTGCAAGAGCAAAAATATTAGCATGCATGCATCTTTGCCGATATAAGTGTATTGTAGCATATTCATAGCAATTAACTATTCCGGTATAGTTGCAAGCGGCGCACCTTTTCAGCATATTGAGCATGTGATTTATCACTCCCGGAAGAGTCTCTTAATCGTACAAGACACAATGAGCACCAAGCTCCGTGGCATAATTTCGTATGTCTAAAAAGAAAATATTAATCAACCAGCTTTCGGCTGGATAGTTTTGCGCGATTCGAACAAATCCAAGGCCCACAAGGCCATTTAATTTGAAAGTCCGTGACACATCCTTTTCTAATTAAGATATAGAGCTTGATGATGCAGGGTGACAAAATTGCCAAATTAGAATGCTGAGATCATGTCCCCGAACCAGAACCAGGCGTGGGCAATGGCCAGAGTCCCGCCTCCGCCTTGGTGGGCAGCGCCAAGCGACAGAGCGGGCAGAGGCGGCTGACCTGCAGCCACTCGAAGCTGCAGCTCGATCTAATGGAAGGCATGGCAGCACAACGTCATATATTTTGAAATAGAGGAAGTACAAAAGAGGAGTTTGAGTGTTGCACCTGCACATGAACAGAGGTCATTTACAAATCGTGATTTTCTTTTTTGACATGGCACAATTATGTAATGAACAATGCCAGCTTTATGCCAGATTCCACATTTACATTAGAAACTGAAATTGCATCTCTCATGCTGATCAACTTGTATGCTCATCAGGCGCATCAGCAAACAGTCGATGCATACATAGGATGGTCTCTTCACCATCGTCGTCATCGTCGTTTTCTGCCTGGACCACCTCTTCTTCCTCCTCCGTTTCAGCAGGCAACGGGAAGCGGCAGAGCGGGCAATGGCGGTTAATCAAGAGCCAGCTGAATATGCACTGCTCGTGGAAGCAGTGTGAATCAGCGCATGGCATCTTCCTCAGCTTGTCGCCCTCCTCGAATCCCTGAAGGCACAGCGGGCAGTCCTTCACCTGGCCTTTCTCTTCGCCGACGGTCATCTCCGGCAGGCTCACGATGGCCATGCTCGACGCCGGCGTAGCTCCACCGGGGCCGTTGCCATTGCCGTCGTCCGCTTGTAGGATACCATTCAGTAGGACCACGATGCTGAAGCCGCCGGTGGCTTGAGTAGCCGTCGAGTCCGCTACGGTTGGAGTAGCCGGAGTGTTAAGAAAATAGATGCACAACGGATATACGAATTTAACGTGGAAAACCCTTACGGGAAAAAACCACGGGCGCCGACCGACAATAATCACTATTGAGGAGTTGATTATAAACGTAGGGAATAACAGTGGGAATTTCTATCTCTTCCCGTACGGCTTACAGGAGTATATATAAGAGATAAAAGAAAAGACACCTAATAGGAAACGATTAGGAGTCCTACTAGGAAACTAATCCTAGTCCTACTAGGAAACTAATCCGAATATATTGTGGGCTCAAATTCGGATCACATATTGAACAATCTCCACTTTGAGACGAATTTCCTCTTGTAGCATAAAAATCATCAATCTCCAAAAATATCTTATGTAGGTAAAATCACCGCGCGCCAAATAGTCTCTAGGACTATATTGTAACACCAACCAAGCTTGAGCAAAGCTCAAACTTAGTAGCAGGAACTGGCTTTGTCATCATATCAGCTGGATTATCATGAGTACTTATCTTGCATACTTTGACATCACCTTCAGCAATCACACCTCGAATAAAGTGATATCTCACATCAATATACTTTGTTCTCTCATGGAACATCTGATCCTTTGTAAGGCATATTGCACTTTGACTATCACAAAATATATCAACGCAAGACATTACTCCACAAAACTCAGTATACAAACCTCTAAGCCAAATAGCTTCTTTACAAGCTTCAGAAATAGCCATATACTCTGCTTCAGTAGTAGATAAGACAACAGTTGCTTGCAAACTTGCCTTCCAACTAGCAGCACATCCTCCAATAGTGAAAACATAACCTGTGAGTGATCTTCTCCTATCCAAATCTCCAACAAAATCTGAATCCACATAACTAACAAGTCTATCTCTAAATCTCCCAAACTGCAAACAAGCATTAGAGGTACCACGTAGGTATCTGAAAATCCACTGAACAGCTTTCCAATGCTCTTTACCAGGATTAGCCATGCATCTACTGACAACACTCAATGCATGTGATAAGTTAGGACGAGAACATACCATGGCATACATAAGTGAACCAACTGCACTTGAATATGGAACTCTAGACATGTACTCAACATCATAATCTGACTATGGACATAAATCTGAAGATAATCTGAAATGTGCAGCTAAAGCACTGGTTTTGCATCATGCATATTGAAACGATGAATGACCTTCTCAATATAACCTTTCTGACTAAGATATAACTTGCCAAACTCTCTTTCTCTAGTAATTTCCATACCGAGAATTTTCTTAGCTGCACCCAAATCCTTCATCTCAAATTCACTACTCAATTGTGCCTTCAACTTTGCTATCTCTGTTTTGTCTTTTGCAGCAATCAACATATCATCGACATAAAGAAGCAAATATATAGCTAAACCATCAACAACTTTGAGATAAACACAGCTATCATAATTGGATCTTCTAAACTTCTGAGAAAGTATGAAAGAGTCAAATCTCTTATACTACTGTCTAGGCGACTGTTTCAACCCATAAAGAGATTTCTTTAACCTACAGATTAGGTTCTCTTTTCCAGGAACAACAAAACCTACAGGTTGCTCCATATAAATATCATCTTCTAACTCCCCATGTAAAAATGCAGTTTTAACATCCATTTGCTCTAGTTCATAATCATGCATTGCAGCAATACTGAGTAATGTGCGAATTGAACTATGCTTCACAACAGGGGAAAAGACATCATTGAAATCAATACCTGGAATCTGGCTATATCCTTTAGCAACTAACCTCGCTTTGTATCTTGCCTCATCAGTTGGAGATTGTTGTCGAATAGACAACTATGCCACGTCGAAAGGCGTGGTTCTCTCAACAGTAGTTGGAGTGTAAATTTTTGGGGGATCCCCCATTACATGGCCCTAGAGGTCTATTTATAGCCTTAGCACAAGCTTACACCATCTAGGGTTTAGGTTTACAGGGGATTTTACATGGTTGCCCTTATGAAAGGGACATTTACATGGGTACGCAGTGTCATTTGCACATATGGGCCTTTAATGGGCTGATAGGCTGGGCCTGGTCTATGGCAAATAGGCCTAAAAGGCTGGGGGCGGCCTGTTGGGCCTCCTTGATGCCGAGCTTGACGTCTTTGGCTTGAATCCTTACTGGTACTATGGTTTCGGCAGGTCCGGCCGAAGGGCTTCATGGCATGCCTCCAACAAGCCCCTCACGGGCAAGGGTGAGTAAGAAGCTTCGGCCGAGACCGTGCAAACTATACGGTATGGCATGAGGTGCCCCCTTTCAGCCGATGTTCCTGCCGAAAGCTCTTTTTAAACTCCTGCAGAAAAGATATGAACACTGGCGTTCGCCTTTCGAGGATGGCGAAGCTGTATTATGACACTGGGTGATTATATTTTGCCAAGTTTGTCTGCTTTGCGCAATTCTTGACTTGTATTTTATTTCTTTCCCCTTTTCCCTATTGTTTTAGCGGGGATTTCACCGAAAGTCATTCGTTTGGCCCCCTTTCGGGGATTGGCGAAAAGATTTGTTGACTTTTCAGCTTTCGACTTCCATTTTCGACTTGTAGCATTTTGCGCTAGGAAAAAAGCTCGTGTTTTGCGTAAGTCGAATGTAACGGCATTCGGTATCTTTATTCCGAAACAAACTGTCACGGTTTCAACGTTCGGCGAGCGATGCTTTGGCCGATTCATTTCGCCCCCAGGCGTTTTTGTTGATCAAGCGTTTGCCTTTTATGTAGCTATGTGGTTGTCAAAATGGCGAATTGGAGGCGAAGACATCCTGGTCGAACCTTAGAGGATTACGACCGGTGCCACATCCAGCGCCGCGAAGACATTACCACACTTTGGTTAGACTTCGAAATAACTAATCATCAAGCTGCTATCGCTTGTCGTCGGTGTGTATTTCTCCTCCTTCCCCCCTTAAAGTCGTGTACAATGACGAACCGTGTTCGCCAGACTTAGTATGGGCAATGCGAAAATGTCCTGAAACGGACGATGTAATATACTTATAATGCTCCTTTGTATAACACGTATGTGCTTTTGCCTGATGGAGCTTGTGTGTGTTTTTAAGTTTCTTTTCGCTATCATCGCATTTTGTAACTTGTACGTTCGGGAGGGCGAAGCGTGTCGGCCCCCTTGCGTGTCAGCGAAAGGAATTCACATTGACTTTTCAGCCCTCATCATTCACTCTCGACTTTCGGCATACGCGTCCAGAAACGCTTAAGTATTTGCATAAGTCGAGTGTAGCGATGATCGGTATGTTTTCCGAAAACGAGCTGTCGCGGTTTCAACGTTCGGCAAGCAGTGCTTGGGCCGATTCGTATCGCCCCCCTGGCGTTTTCGTTGATCAAACGCTTGCCTTGGGGTTTTTCCACGAAATACCATACACAAAAAAGGCGAAGACACCCATGAAATTTTATATGTCCGAGCGCCAGTTTGCCATTGCCCAGGGTCGATACAGCATAGTCCCCGTTTTTCCTTCTTCACCGCTTAGAAAATTTTTTATTTAACAACTAGCAATGTAGAAAATGCTCAAGGGGTAGTCCTTCGTCATTGAGGACTGCTTTTGTAGATGAATCGGAGCTAGAGTCCAAGTGCCCTTTGGCAGGCAATGGTATTGTGGCGAAGGGCATGGGCGTGGCGAAACCTCTTCGCCCCTAGCCCTTGGCGCCGTACCTTACTGGTATTGTGGCGAAGGGCATGGGTATGGCGAAAGGCTCTAGAGGCTAGGGTGGCTTCGTAGCCCCCCAACTTGGAGGCAACTTATTTTCGCCCCCAGCCCTTGGCGCCGTACCTTATTGGTACTATGGCGAAGGGTATGGGTGTGGCGAAACCTATTCGCCCCCAGCCTTTGGCGCCGTACCTTATTGGTACTTTGGCGAAGGGCGTGGTTTTGGCAAAACCTCTTCGCTCCCAACCCTTGGCGCCATACCTTACTGGTATTTTGGCGAAGGGTATGGGTGTGGTGAAAACCTATTCGCCCCCAGCCCTTGACGCCGTACCTTATTGGTAGTGTGGCGAAGGGCGTGGGTGTGGCGAAATCTATTCACCCCCAGCCCTTGGCACCGTACCTTATTGGTACTTTGGCGAAGGATATGGGTGTGGCGAAACCTATTCAACCCCAGCCCTTGGCACCATACCTTATTGGTACTTTGGCGAAAGACGTGGGTTTGGCGAAACCTCTTCGCTCCCAACCCTTGGCGCCGTACCTCACTGGTACTTTGGCGAAGGGTATGGGTGTGGCGAAACCTATTCACCCCAAGCCCTTAGTGTTGTACCTTATTGGTAGTGTAGCGAAGGGCATGGGTATGGCGAAGCCTATTCACCCCCAGCCCTTGGCGTCGTACCTTATTGGTAGTGTGGTGAAGGGCATGGGTATGGCGAAAGGCTCCCATTTCGCCTTTTGGTCTGTGTATCCCCACGGACGGTGCCAGCTGTTATCGAATAGACAACTATGCCACGTCGAAAGGTGTGGTTCTCTCAACAGTAGTTGGAGTGTAAATTTTTGGGGGATCCCCCCATTACATGGCCCTAGAGATCTATTTATAGCCTTAGCACAAGCTTAGACCTTCCAGGGTTTAGGTTTACAGGGGATTTTACATGGTTGCCCTTATGAAAGGGACATTTACATGGGTACGCAGTGTCATTTGCACATGTGGGCCTTTAATGGGCCGATAGGCTGGGCTTGGTCTATGGCGAACGGGCCTAAAAGGCTGGGGGCGGCCTGTTGGGCCTCCTTGATGCCGAGCTTGACGTCTTTGGCTTGAATCCTTGCTGGTACTATGGTTTCGGCAGGTCCGGCCGAAGGGCTTCATGGCATGCCTCCAACAGAGATATATCTTTCTTTCTTTTGAAGATCCACTTGCGATGGATAGGTTTCTTCTCCTTTGGCAACTTCACCAATTCCCAAGTACGATTCTTTTCAAGTGACTCCATCTCATCATGCATAGCAGTTATCCATCTATTGCAATCATCAGAAACAATAGGCTTAGAATATGAAGAAGGTTCTGCATTACCTTTAATTTCCTCTGCCACACTCAAAGCATAAGCAACTATGTTCGCTTCTTCAATATATCTTCAAGGAGGTTTAGTATTTCTTTTGGGCTTATCTTTTGCAATAGAATGCTTTGGAGACTGCTCAACAATAGAAGAATCTGAATCTTCATTAACAAGTGCATCTTGGTTAGTAGCAACATCATCCTTTTCTGGTGCATGCCCTGAACTGATCAAGTGCTCCACCTGCACACTTGCTTTCTGCTGACTCTCAACAGGAACATTAGTAGAAGGTTTGTCATGTAACATAACTGATTCATGGAAGACAACATTTCTACTAATCACAATCTTTTTTGTTTCACGACACCATAACTTATAGCCTTTCACACTAGACGGATAACCAAGAAAAATGCACTTAATAGCTCTAGGCTCCAATTTACCATTATCAACATGATCATAAGCAGTACAACCAAATACTCTTAAGTCTGAATAATTTGCTGGAGAATCAGACCATACCTCAATTGGAGTCTTCTTATTAATAACATAACTGGGTGATCTATTAATAAGATAACAAGCAGTGGAAACAGCTTCTGCCCAAAACTGTTTAGGTAAACCTGCATTAGACAACATACAACGGGCCTTTGATATAATTGTCCTATTCATACGCTCATCTACATCGTTTTGTTGAGGTGTGTGAGGAACGATGTAGTGATGCACAATGCCTTCAGACTTGCAATATGATTTAAATATCTTAGAACAGAACTCCATCCCATTATCAGTACGAAGTATTTTCACCTTCCTTTCAGTTTGCCTTTCAAGCATAGTCTTCCACTCTTTAAACGCATTAAAAGCTTGATATTTGTGTTTCAAGAAATAAGGCCAAACTTTTCGCGAATAATCATCAACGATAGTCATCATATAACGAGCACCTCCAAAAGATGTCTTACGAGCAGACCCTCATAAATCAGAATGCACATAATCAAGAATATCTTCTGTAGTATGCGTAGATGTGTTGAATTTCACCCTTATACTTGCCAAAGATGAAATGCTCACAAAATTTGAGCTTCCCGATGCCTTGTCCATCTAGCAATCCTCGCTTGCTCAATTCTGCCAAAC
This sequence comes from Oryza punctata, assembly GCA_000573905.2. Taxonomy (NCBI): domain Eukaryota; kingdom Viridiplantae; phylum Streptophyta; class Magnoliopsida; order Poales; family Poaceae; genus Oryza; species Oryza punctata. The sequence goes on along the minus strand of CM002499.2, from coordinate 2,138,433 downwards.
CAATTTCACTCATATGCCCAAGACGCATATGCCAAAGATTAGTAGCATCGGCATTAGATAATGAATCTGAAACTGTAGCAACATTACCTAATATAGTTGTACCTCGCAGATGGTACAGGTCGGCAGTTTTAATATCAACTTTCATCACAACAAGAGATCCTTTGGTTATCTTCAAAATTCCGTATCCACCGGAATATTTGTACCCTTTGCGATCAAGAGTACATAAAGAGATGAGACTCCTCTTCAAATTTTGAATACGCCGTACATCTGACAATGTTCTGATACAGCTATTAAACATCTTGATCTGAATTGTTCCAATACCTGCAACCTTGCATGGTGTATTATCACCTATCAAAACAGTTCCACCTTGCACAGGCTCATAGGTGGCAAACCAATCCCTGTTCGGGCACATGTGATAGGTGCAAGCAGTATCAAGAATCCACTGGTCACTAGTTTGTGCACAACCAGCATAAGCAACAAGCAATTCTGCACCAGGTTTATCATTAGTAATAACTGCGGCTTTTCCTTTCTCTTTTTTATTACCTTTCGGTCTATAACTTCCGGTTCTATTTTCTTTGTTCTGTAGCTTCCAACACTCAGAGATATCATGTCCATCTCTCTTGCAGTATTTGTATGACTTATACCTGCCTCTGGACTTTGATCTTCCACGATAGCTACTTGAACTTTTATCTCTTGACTGGTTCTTTGTGTTCTTCTCCTGTTGCCTGCCCCGAACAACCAAATCTTCTGCTTCTGAACTTGAACTTTCAGAGGGTACCATCTTTTTCATCTTTTCTTTGGCATGCAAAGCTTCATAAACTTCTCTCAAAATTAGAGTATCACGACTATAAAGTATAGTATCCCTGAAGTTTGCATATGAGCTAGGCAATGAACATAATAGAATAAGACCTAAATCATCTTCATCATACTTTACCTCCATAGCCTCAAGGTCAGAAACAATTTCCTTGAAAGTGGAGAGATGATCCATCACAGACTCATCATCTTGCAACTTGTGCAAAAATAATTTTTACTTCAAGTGCATCTTACTGGTCAGATCCTTAGTCATGCATATCTGTTCCAGTTTCAACCACAACCCACCGGCTGTCTTCTCCTTAAGCACCTCCTGCAAAATATTGTTAGATAGATGAAGATGAATATATAACATAACCTTACGATCCCTTTTCTTCTCATCGTCGGACCAATCTGTAGTCCTCTTGTTAAATCCAGATAGCGCATCATCGAGGTCTTGCTGTGCAAGGACGGCTCGCATCTTCACTTGCCATAGTGAGATTCTTGTGTCTTGGTCCAGGAGCGGTAGATCATACTTCAAACTCGCTAGGGGAATTAATCCTGAATTTACTGGTAATAGATTGGAGTAAACCTAGCAAAAACGCGAACCTCAGGGTGCACTTCCTCGTGTGCACGTAGCGTAGATCTGAAAACCTCCTGGTACACAAGTTTGTGTGCACGTAGCAATTTCTTTTGGGAAAAATCAAACCAAACAGCAAACTCTCTGCTTTTTCTCGGAACGCGTGCTGCTTCTAAGTTGTGATAGATGTGTTCCTGTGCTGCCACGACGTGCGCTGCTGCTCCGATGGCTTCTCTACTGCTCATCTTCAGGCACGTTGCTGCGGAGGCGTGGATCGTGGACTGCGATGGCAGTCGAACGAGACGATCGACAACATGCGCTGCCGCCATCGCCAATAAGATCGATTCTTCGATCGGAGAAATACCCGGATAGTAGATCAATAACCACCTCTGATACCACTTATTAAGAAAATAGATGCACAACGGAGACACGAATTTAACGTGGAAAACTCTTGTGGAAAAAAACCACGGGCGCCGACCGGTAATAATCACTATTAAGAAGTTGAAATACAATGTAGGGAATAACAGTGTGAACTGCTATCTCTTCCCGAACGGTTTATAAGAGTATATATAGGAGATAAAAGAAAAGACAACTAATAGGAAACGACTAGGAGTTCTACTAGGAAACTAATCCTAGTCCTACTAGGAAACTAATCCGAGTATATTGTGGTCTTAAATTCGGATCACATATTTAACACGAAGAAGCGTGCAACGTCATCCTCGTTGAAAGTGGCGGCCTGCCGTGACGTCAACGTCTGCCTGGTTGGCCCCGGCGTGGAGCTTGAAGACGACCTCGAAGCACGAATCCAACTCCTGATGTTGAATCCTTGCTCATCCCAGTACTGATCGAGGAACTGGTGAAATTGTTCGTCCGACATGTGCGACGTGTCGGGGACATCGTCGAAGGCCTCACGTAACCATCGTTCTTCACCCGCCATATTCCGGAAAATCGAGCAAAACGAACAGATTAATACTACGTACACTGCAAGATTAATTCGAATCCCCTTTCAAATACAACAAAGCTAGCTCTCGAGAGATTTATTGAAGGACTCTGCAGGGAGATGCTGTCCGTGTTCGGATCCGGAACCAAGTTCGAGGTCGGAACGCGTCCCAAACACAGTCCAAAGGCACGACTGTTCGTACCGGGCTGGCACATGCGCGGCCCATGTCGCTGTGGAAGCCCACGAGGCCTTGCTCTGCACTGCACCGCCGAGGAATCATCCACAGTCCGCACTCCGCACGAGTCGCCACCGTCGAGGCCATGCCGCCACCCTTCTCCTCCCGCCGCAAGCCATCGAGGCAAAGACGCCAATGCCTTTCCTTTCACCGACGCCGCATGCCACCAGCCGCCACTTCTCCTTTTCTCCGCCGCAAGAGCCGCTGCCGTCGAGGCCGGCCGGGATAGCGAGCGGAGATGTAGTAGTTGGGCGGTCGCCGGGCAAGACGCGCGGGGCGGCCATGCGCATCTGCCGGCCCAACGCCGGCGACCTCGTAGACGGTATCGTCTCTCTTGTGGACCAACATGCCTCATCAGGCTTCACTCATGTGGCCGGGCCTCGTTAGGTTATCAGGCCATTCCCTGGCTTCACTCAATGGTCCGACGTAGAGAACCAGTGGTTGGAAGTGTACTACTATCTTGAAATAAATAAATTAGCTAAGCGGGAATATTATGAAGTTTCAGTTTAACTTGTAATGTAGCTGCATGTGAATGTGCTTAACTAGATATGCGTACTCGGACAGGGGAAAGTGGCATGTTGACACACTGAATCCAGTCGTGAATATGCTAAACATGTTGATTGTAATCCTGCTAGTCTAAAAGAAAAATAAATTGAAACAAATTTTTAATTCGTTATAAACTCTAATACCAATTGTGTTTTGTCATTACAATATGCATCCAAACTCCAATAACCTTAAACCTATATTCATCCCTATCACACACATCTTTTAGATTTTGCTGTTCATAATTCTTCTCAGCAGGCAATGCAAAGCGGCTGGCCCTAAGCCAGTCAGAGATGCAATTCTCATGAAATTCATGGGAGCAAGGCATCTTTTTGAGTCTGTCACCCTCCTTAAAGCTCTCTAGGCAAACTGCACATGCTTCCTCCTCTCTCGTCTCGGTCTCTCACTGTCGTCTCTGGCAGGGCGGCGATGGTGTCGCTGGAGGCCGGGACGGCTCCGAACTCGTCGTCACTGTACGCTTCGTCATCTTCTCCGATATCACGAGTGACGCTGAAGTATACTGATTCAACACCATGTGGAACGTAGCTCGGCCCCTGTACGTGTGACAAATAAAGGTTGACGAGCAGCAACCCATGGGTCTCCGGCAACTGTATCTGTTCATCGGCCATTGTGGTTTTGTGTTTGAAGTGGATGTGGTTGACTGGTTGGATTGGCCGCGAGCGTGACGCGAGGCGGTGGCTATGGGAGTAATCAAGTGCAAAACCAACAGCCGAGTATCGCTAATTAACTGCTAGAATCGTTACTTTTTGTAAGAGGCATATCGGAATCCGAATCACTCTCGATCAACTGGAACATCACTTATTGATTCCAGCTCGAATTTTTTTTTTTTTGAGAACTTCCCAGCTCAAAACCATTTGGGGCGTGGTTACCGCGACCCCACGGTTTGACGGTTACCGCGGTAACCGGTTATCACGAAAACCGCGCGGTTATCGCGAGAAATACCGTGGTTTTAAAAACAAAAAAGGTTACCGTGCACGGTAACCGCGATAACCGTGATGGTAATCGTGCGGTTTTGTAAACCTTAGTTGCGTCCCTCTATCTGCAGTTGGTCAGATCTACAACGTTTCCCCATCAACCCAAAACAATATAAGTTTCAACTCGAAATATTGGCCTTCAGTTCAGAATGATCGGTGCTGAAATTCTTCCACTTGAGTGCTTGACTGAAATTTTAAACTCGAAACTGAACAATGGCTTAAACTACAACGAAGTTGGTCTCACAAGCGATTGTTATAAGAGCTTTTTTACCATCCTTGATACCTGCCGGTTCCTCCAGGTACCTAAAATCTGAACCATCCATCTTCTCTCATCTAACGGTTGAGAAGGGTTGGTGACTGGTGGTACCTACACGTGCTCAATAAGAGTTAAGGGAGGTACTATTCGTGGAAGGGCAGGCAAGTACTTTCACGTTTCAATTTTCTTTTTCCTTTTTCCCTTTGTTATCTCCCGGTGGATGGTGGCCAAGCAAAGACATCGGAGTAATGGAGGATGACGCAGCGCCGGATGGGGAAGACGGGGACGAAGCCGCCGGAGACAGGCGAAGGAAGCCTGTATGCTCTCGGGATTCTTACTGATGCATGAAGTGGGCGGACGGGTATGGAGGAAGCCGACGAGCTCACCCTCGGCCTCTTTATGCACAATGCCCATGAACTGCTTTGGTCCACAAATACGAGCTGCCGGCAATCAACAATTCTCCTTTTTTTTCTAAAAAATGTTCTTTCACCTTAAACTATTACTATTACTCCAGCAAGCTCTTGAGTCAGATTATCAAAATGAAAAAAAACAAAATTAATACTGCTGCACATTAGCCATTATGCGGAAACAACAGAGAAGGATTCCTCATCAAAGGACCGAGGGGCTAGAGATCAGAAAACCAGTTGCTCACCTTGTTGTCTCCCGAAGGTTGAATCCAAAGCCGAATGCATAGCTTAAATAATACTGGAGTACTAGGGCGTGCTCCTCTGCTCACTGGAACCATAATTCAGATCGAGATGGAAAAATGGCTCGACCAGACGAAAATCACAATATTTTTTGCTAGAGGGAGTGAGGGACTGTTGACGATAGAATTTGGTAAGCATATAAATAGGAATCGAGATCCAATCTGAAACGGATTTGAAGATATGTGGAATTCTCGAAAACAGGGTGCACATCGGTTGGAAGTTTGTATCGCCAATACCGAGATTGATATGGTTAGCCGATACAGCCGATATTAGTTAAATTGGTTATGTGATCAAAGTCGGATCAAAAGAAAGGTTTCGATGATATTGTTAGACAAAGATAGAGTCCAAGACAGACAATTGTATCTATTAATTAAGATTTTATGTAATTTCCTTATAGATATTTTTGGTAAAAGTTCGTCTAAGGGACTTATCCGTCGGTTAGAATTGTATTAGTAAAATATGACTCGTGTCCGTTATGGACAAGTTTGTATATTCGGGTATAAATATAAGCTTGAGGTCTTGTAAATAATTAACATCAGTTCAATCCAATTTCGGCGCATCGCTAACCTCTTAATTACTTTGTTTCGACGAGTTCTTGCTTTCGAGTCGGGCTGCATCGACTTCGATCTTCGACGAAAAGGTAAAGCTTGTTATGGTGGTTTGCATTATCAGGATTAGTGCTTACATCTTTATGACACTCTAATCTTACTTTTGTGAATCATCGAGTTATCATATACGTTATATAATTTAGATTGACAATGTTCTCTACTTGTATCGGTCGTCTTCCATTAAGGGTTCTGTCGATATCGGCTAGATTATTTTGTTGGCTCAGATTATATAATGTATCTATCATCCTGAAAAGATAACCATCGGCTTGATTATTTAGATATTGTGCTTCTTTTCATACTTAGTGCTGCATCAATTAAGTTTGATCTACTAAGTCGTGCTTAGAATCATAATCTCTAGTCTGCTTTATGGTTATTAATAAGGATAGTATCGGGGTTTCAGCCGATCTTACCTGGTATAGTTGTTTTATATAGTCTTATGTCTTGTTTAAAATGCTATATCTGCTCCATATATCAGGATCTCAACTAATATAAATATATCGAACCTTCTGCCAATCTAATTGATGGTAGTTTAATATATTTGTTGCAAGAGGATATCCTAGTATAAGGTAGTATCGGAGCTATAGCTGATACATGCTTAAATCTGAAGATCGGCTATGATATAAACATATATAATCATTATTTCATGTTATTCTAGATTTAGGCAATTTATACTATCTCAGTTAAGTCCGATCTATCCCAATTACTGATTTCTAAAGTAATACTGATTTATAGATTATATAGTGTTGATATTTACAGTTGATGGATCAAGTATTATTGAGGATATGCCTTACAGCCGATTCATTTCACGCTGCATCGGCTAGGTTACACTATGATATGACATCAGCTTTCTAGTCGATCGATTATCGTTTACTAATAATGCTTGCATGTTTCATCTTGTTGATTGCAGGATCAAATCAGCTGGCATGCCCACATCTCATCATTATTTTGGACTTGCACTATAGTAAAGCAAATCTCTCAGGCCAGTGTGTGTTTTTTGCATCAACAGGGACGCTGTAAGTTTTCTCATTTTAATTTGTCCTCTCCCTCTACCGACACCCATTGAGTCAAGGAATCCCTCGCAAGGATGCGCCATTGCACCAATATCCCACGACCCTCCATGTTCTGGCGATCCGCGTTGGTGAGGTTCTTCCAAGAAGATCAACAGCTAACCTCAGTCAACGACATGAAGGGGAGGAAGGCGACGGTGGATGAGGCTGAGGAAGATTGACAGTCACTGGAGGAGGATCCTAGAAGTTGCCGGAGTGAAGGAAGGAGATGTGAGACAGCACGAGATGGGATGTGAAAATGTGAAAATTCCTATTTTACCCCTCGAATGGTACCTCTAAGTATTAATACCTCCTCGGGGATGATATAAAAAACTCGATCCGAAGTCTATTATAGTCCTTGAAAACCTCCAGGCAAATTGTGCATGCCTCCTCCTCCCTCGTCTCTCCCATTGTCATCTCTGGCAGAGCGGCGATGGCATCATTGGAGGCCGGGATGGTGTTGAACCCACCGTTCCTGTACGCATCATCATTATCTCTGTTGCCAAGATTGATCCCGAGAAGTTGTGCATGAACACGATGAGGAGCAAAGATGGGCCCGTGTACAAAATCTTCAATGGCACGATTAATTGTATGATGGATGAGTGCATGAGGATCATCTGGAACAAAGATTGGCTCATGTGGAGTGAAGATCATCCTATGTACAACATCCTCAATGGCGCCAAGATTGATGGCCCGAAATCTTGGACAAATATCACACGGAAGGAAGACTGCCCCGTGTTCTTTTCTCGAGAAACAATTAGTAGACTGCAACATACTTCCTCCATTTCATATTATAAATCGTTTGACTTTTTTTTCTAGTCAAACATCTCTAAGTTTGATCAATTTTATAGTAAAATATATTAATATTTTAATAATATTCAATTATTAAAATATATTGAATGTTAGATTAAATGAAACTAATTTGATATTTTAGATGTTACTAATTTTTTCTATAGACTTAATTAAAATTAATCAAATTTAACTAAGAAATAAACTGAGGTAGTAGACCGTACCGGCACATGTATCATGTCCATGTCTGTTTGTTCGTCGGCCATCATTGGTCGTTGCGGGCGAGGGCTCGAAAGGGAGGTCATCGGATTGGCCGTGAACGTGACACGAGGCGGTGACGATGAGGTAATCAAGTGCAAAACCCACCGCCGAGCCTTGCCAAGTTGCTAGGCTTGAGTACTATTTGTTGGAGGTAAATCGGATTCCGAATCAAACATCGCCCGTTTCCACGGTCTGATTGGGATTCCGCCTCGGATTCGTGCTTTCCACGGCCCTACTCGGTGTGGCGGCAAGGCAGAGGGGGAGAGAACACCGCGACGTCGTTGTCCCCCGTGCCCACGACTCGCTGGCGCAGTGGCGCTGCTGCCTGCTGAGGCTGAGCTCCGCCACCACCGCGGACGAGGACTTATCCGCTTGAGATCCGCCGAGTAACCGCACCGGAGTGATTGGCCGTCGCAAGCGAAACAGCTCGTGCGTGACGCCAGGCGCGCGCCGCGTTGGCAAGGCGCAGCCGCGCAGGATGCGGTGATGCTGATGCACGATCCTGTGGTGCGTGAGTTCTTCAAGAATCTGGATGATCCTGAACGATCGTAGCAGGTGCAGGCCATTCGCCAACCCCATCGCATCTTCTTCTTTTTTTTTTTTTTTTTGCTTCTGCAACGGAATATTCTCAATCTTACTAGCTGATTAGCTTCCTGTTGGAGAATTTTACTGAGGAATTCGTCCAGCTTGTCTGTAAACATGATCATTCGATTCGCTGATAAGTGGGACTGATCAACTTTTGCTTAAACAAACTTTGTTGGAATAGATCAATTCTGTCACATTGGTTTCTGACTGTTGAGTTTGTTATTCGCTAGTTGGCTCCGGCGTGGAGTGTTGTGACGACCTGGAATCCCGAACCCAACGCCCAATGTCAAATCCCGGCTATACACAATACTCTCTCCATTTCAAAATAAATTAATTTACTATAATATATGACATATGCTACTACTAATCGAAATAGGTACTATTACATCACATGTTAGGTTAGCTTATTTTGATAAGGAGGAAGTATTGGTCAAGGAACGTGTTCGGTGACAGTGTTAAAAGCCTCATGTGTGTAATGACCACTCTTCACCTGCCATATTATTTACTTTCGTTGATAATACTTACCTTTTGGATGAGAAATGGTCTAGAAAAATAAGTTTGATCACTATTTTTATTACAATATATATCAAAATATCAATAATAAATATATGATGTTAGTGAAGTACATTTTAAAATACATATGATCTCATATTTCTAAGATAAATATTTTTCTGTTGATCTCGGTGAAAAAATAACACTTTAGGATGAAGAGAGTAGTAGATTCGAGTTCAAGTTCGGTTGAGCTGACGCGATCGTGATTCGTAGAAAAGTCTTCGTGTTCAACCCTTTTTTACTGTATGCCCAAGTAGCCTAAAATCATAATGAAGAAAAAATACAGCACCAATAAAAAAATACATAATTTAAAAGGGACTAATAACCTCGCATAATAAAATTTTGCATGGAATTTGTATGTGTTCTAAGCTTCTGTGGATACCAAATGTGTTTGCCATTAATCGTTACGATATGTCGATATGCAACCAAACTCCCAAACTCCAATAACCTTTAATCTACATGCATGTCTATCTCATTCTTCATCTACGGTTTTCCGTTTGGAATCCTTCTCAACGGGTAGAGCAAAACGACAGTAAGCGGATAACCCTAAGCCAGTCGAAGATACAACTCTCTCATGGAAACCATGGTTGCAAGGCATCTTTCTGAGTTTGTCACCCTCCTTGAAACCCTCGAGACAAACTGTGCATGCATCCTCCTCACCCATCTCGTCCACCGTCTCTTCCGTCAGGGCGGCGATGGCATCGCTGGAGGCCGGGTCAGCACCGAACCCGTCATTACTATACGCGTCATGTTCATCCTTTCCAATGTGTCGATTGATGTCGGGATATTGCACATAAGCACCATCTGGAACGAAGATTGACGACCTCAGGTAGTTGATCTGGAATGATGATCGGCGTTCTCCCTGATTCTGCATCTGCCATGAAAATGTCCGTGAGTTGCAGCGTATTGCGCAGTGACGCCTCTATCGGGTATCTCTGTTCAGCAGCCATCGTTGTCTTGAACTTAAACGGAGGTCCGGACCGGCTGTGAACGAGACGCGAGATGGTGACAACGAGGTAATCAAAAGCACAACGAACGGAAGAGACTTGCCGAATTGCTAGATTTATAAGGCACAAATCGGTCTCCGGCTTGCCATATTGCTAGATTTATAAGGAACAAATCGGTTTCCGAATCCAGCTCGACCGGCCGGGCGCATCGCCGTTTGCACTATCTGGTTGGGATTCCGCCTAGGATTCGTTCCTGGCGCCGCGTAGCTGCGTCCATATGCTACTGACCACCTCTCTTTCCGCAGCCAACCACCTCAACAGCCAAGTCAAAACAATTCAAGTTCAACTCGAAATGCCGGCCTTCAATTCAGAAAATCTTATTACTGTACAAGCGTAGGTCGGTCTCACGATTAATTTCTTATAGTCTTGCAATAAACCAATTATTTATTATTGTCTTATCGGAAATTTAGTTTTCAAAATATGAATTATACACTGCATATCCCAAAACTTCCTGGATGTTCAACCTTAAGTCAGGCTACACCAAGAAACTCAGAACATCCTCCAGATGCACTAAACGGAAAACCAGCACCTACTCCTTGCTGGGATATGAAAACCCAAAAGGAACGTCAAGACTCATTCTGTGGATTGAACTCTTTGGCTTTCAGATACTTCACTACTGGCCTTGATAGCACCAACAAAACTGGACATCTTGTTCAGGGCACTCAAGTAAGCTCGAACACTAGACACAACAATATCCAATGCGGCACCACTCCCACTGAGGTGAACAGAAAAGGAAAATATTATAGTCAATGAGAACAATTAGATTGACAATAATAGTAGATGTTGGAAGCAACATAGAAAGGTGCCAGTGAAAAAAATAATTCAAGGACTATAACCTGAATGCACGATTGAAAGAGTGACCAGTCAAAGCATGTTTAGAATCGCTGACATCTCCAGTGACAACCACTCTAGTAGTTGCAATTGCATCAATGCCTTCTGTGACCGATGTCATGCTATATTCTCGAAGAACAGTTGGGATCTGTGAATTGCAAATCATTCTTAGAAGTTTCAAATTTTTTCAAGTTTTACTAAAATGAACGCTGATAGTTTAAAAATCATGCCAGTAGATGTAGGTAAGTTCTCTGTTAACATTAAAATAGTGCATCCATTTTGTTGAAAGCAGCCTGCTCGTAAGTTCTAACAAATCACATGCTAATCCTTATTAAGTATGGAATCTCCTATTCTTGTGATTCTTGTATATTTATCATGGAAGCGAAATGCTGCAAATTATGTTACAAATGCAGGATATTTCATTCTTAACATATTAAAAAAACCACATCCATATTCCATCCCATTAAAGTGTATTCTAGTGCAAGAACCATCAAGAATATTGCAACAGTCACCTGTATTATTTCATCAACAGCCTTGTAAGCTGCATCAACTGGACCTGTTCCAACTGCACATGCTATCTTCTCCTCTCCATCCGGACCTATCAGTTTGACGGTTGCTGTAGACAGACCAAGCGTTCCACAAGTTGCCTGCAAAAGGGATTCATATCAATTTTAACGGATCAACTTTTCCATTAGCCAAAAAGTTGTAAATAGTGGCAAAATTATACCTGTACATCAGCAAGGGACCAAAAAACCTTAGGCTGAAATATCTCATCAGACAACAGCGCCTCAATGTCTTCATCAGTTACACGCTACAATGATTTAAAGCACAGAAGTTAGAAGTTATCAATTAATGCTGTTGTTTTAGACAGAGAAAAATAAAATGGTTGAAAATGTCACTCGAGCAACAGAGCACTCGGGAAAACTGACACCTTTTTCTTCTCTGCAACCTCTTTGTAGCGTTTAAAGAAATCTTCAAATTCCTTGTCAGTGATTTCATACCCAAGCTACATATGTGATGACAAGGTATTGTTCAGTAATGATAACTGAAAAGACATGTAGTTCTACTAGAAAAATAAAGACAATTACAGTACCTCCACTAGTTTAGATCTCACAGCATGCCTTCCGCTGAAAAAAGAAACCAGAAAGCATAATTATGGACTTGCAATTGATAATCTCATATCAGATTTAAGTCATAATTGCAAGCCTATCCTAAGTATTTGAGCAAGATTGCTAAATCAACCTTTCTTAATATACAAGAGTAAAGATGAAAAAGTTATATCAACCTTATCTATTCTGAAGAGGTACGGAACAACATATGATAAATAGATAAATAAAATGACCAGGCCAGATAAATAGATACTCGTCAAGTGATCAAGGTTAACCTCAAAACTAAAAGAGAACAGGAAATTCATTGACTTCTAGCGAAGGATGGCATCACAAAATTTCTCAAGTAAAAATTGTACTGTGACACGATCTGCACACATATCTCTAGAAATTTAGACCTACATGAGGAGTATCCCTATGATATGGCCATTCAACATTTAAGCATTTGATAGCTGGAAAGTGTATTTTGCACCAAATTAGCAGAAAGTGCATGAAGTAGAAAAAATAATCTCCTCAAGAAACATCCCAGGAGAATGTTGCAACTTGCAAAAAATCAAATTATGGGGGAACATATGTCAGCATGATACCTGAGTTTCCCAAGAACAATACCGAACTCATTTGCACGTGTTAAACCAATATCATCAGGGGAAATTATTTCATAAGTTCCTTTGTATTTAAGCATCCCATCCTGAAAAACAGAATATCAAAAGTGAATATCAAGAGTTCTTCATTCTAGAACCAACACAGTTAATATGAGAATCTGCAAGGCATGGTTCGCCTAAAACCATGATTGATCTATCATATATGAGAAAATGATTTCCTGGGAGCTGTCATAAAAATAATTTGACTTCCCTCAGTATTTGATAGTCTAAAAATGTGAGCAAAACTTTTTCCTATTCCGCATATGCAAACTGACAACTAGAAACATTTCTGAAACTTAAAAAATTTAGATAGGAAATAAACAGTAATGATAATCATCAGTTTATTAGTCCTAAAATGTAAATTGATGGCAAGAAACACTTTGAGAGTTATAAAATATTCATAAATGGCAAACAAAAACAAGAACCTAGATGTGAAATGGAAGTACAACTAATACACCACTACGGAGAACCCAGTCAAGAAATTTGATGGCAATATTAATACAAGAATGCAAATTCAGTTACCTGATGAATTCCACTTTCATGTGCAAAGGCATTGGCACCAACAATAGCTTTATGTGGCTGTACATGAAGTCCACTATGCTCTTGTACCTATAAAAAGCAGAGCATTTGAAAAAGTGCATGAAATTTTCAGTCACCTGAAAAATGCAAACAAAAAAAAAGGATGCAAGAAAACAAACATAATTGTACCATTTTGCTTGACATAGTGATATGCTGGGTATTGATTCCAGTATACAGACCTCCTAAGAGTTCTCGACGACATTTAATTGCCATCACAACCTGAAAAAGGTCCAAAAAAAGAAGTATTGGGTATGTAGGAAAGCAATATTACTGCAAAACCATTTAGAAGAACATGTGCAAAATACCAACAAACAGTATGAATAAGCTCACCTCCTCCAAAGAAGCATTTCCAGCTCTTTCACCAATACCATTGATAGTCACCTCTAACTGCCGTGCTCCTGCATGAGCGCCCTAAAGGTTAAGTCACATTAGTGACATGATTAAACCGATGATAGTGGATCATAGAGATAAGGAAAAGGTAGTACCGCTAATGTATTGGCAGTTGCTAGACCAAGGTCATTCTGGCAATGTGTAGAAATAATGGCATTTTCAATTCCTGGAGTATTTGCTTTTATATCAGCAATTAACTTCCCAAATTCATAAGGAAGAGTGTATCCAACAGTGTCAGGGATATTGAGTGTTGTTGCTCCAGCTTTTATGACTTCCTCTAGTATATGATACAGAAACTCTCTGTTTGACCTGCATGACAGAGTGAATCATATAATGCCACAGCCTTTTGCGCATAAAAAAGAGGCTAATTTATTGTTACTAATAAAACACAGATAATAGCTTGGCATTAGCTAATATTTAGGCATTCCTTTTGCACCAACATGTTTGAAAGCAGAGAATGTAAATAATGTAAAAATGAACACAACCAAAAAATTTCAGCAGCTGCCAACTAGCATTCTCTTTGATTTACTAATAGAACTCCTTATATATTATAGACTCCTATCAGAAATACAAGGATGAATGTATTCAAGATACAATATACATAGTGTAATTTCCTTTCCAGACCAGAGTAAATTCAGTACTTGATAGCAAGCATACACTGCATCGCCTCAAAATCAACCCCACTTCACTAAAGTGGACAGACCTATTTCATGAACAGCACTTAGGCATCTAGATTATTATTGACAAGTCGGGTGCCAGTTCCAACCAACCAATCCACATTATAATTACAGAAATTATTGGAGATTTTAACACTTACAATTTTAAAAATTGTGCCTAAAAGTCGAACGAATTTGCAATCAGAAGTGATACCTGCCAGCATCCTCAGGGCTGAACTCGACATCAGGGCAGCCTAAACTGCGGGCGTAGGCCACCATTTCCTTGGCAATGCCCACCACCTGCTCGGGTGTCTTCCTTAGCTTGTGCTGCATATGGATCTCGCTGGTGGCGATGAAGGTGTGGATGCGCGGCCGCCGCGCGTGTCGCACGGCCTCCCAGGCAGCATCAATGTCTCGCTTATTGCATCTCGAGAGGCCACAAATGACCGGGACGTGGCCATCCTCCCCGACGGGCGTGTTCCCGACCTCGATGGCGATGGAGCGCACGGCGTCGAGGTCGTCGGGGGAGGAGGCCGGGAACCCGGCCTCGATGATGTCGACGCCGAGGCGGGCGAGCTGGCGCGCAACGACGAGCTTCTCGGCGCTGGTCATGGTGGCCCCCGGCGACTGCTCCCCGTCGCGGAGGGTGGTGTCGAAGATGCGGACGTAGTTGGGGTCGTCGATGCGGTTGGGGACGTACTCCGGCCGGCGCGGCTGCGCCATGGATGCCCGGACGGGGCGGGCGAAGGCGAGGTGGTAGCAGCGGCGGGAAGCGCTAGGGTTTGCGGCCGCGAGGCCATGGGAGGAGAAGCGGGGGTCGGCGGCGCGGAAGGGGGAGAAGGTTTGGGCGCGTGGGCGGAGCGGAGTGGAGGTGGGGTTTGCGGAGGAGGAGGAGCAGGGTTTGGGGGAGGAGAGGAGGGAGGAGGCCATGGTGGTCGCCGGGGTTCGGGGGTTTAGGGGAATCGAATCAAATGCTGTGATGCCGTATTTGCTCTGCCTTCTCTTCGCTGATGTGTGGGTGAGTCAGAGAGGTACACCTCTTATCTGGACTTGACAATGCGGTGACGGCGGGCGCGGTTTTGGTGACAAGGGAGAAAGACAAGTTGGACTTGCTGACAAGCACAGCTGCCCATGCGAACAAGAGCGAGCGAGAGCTAGCGGTGATGATGGCGTGAATTGGCCACGGGAGCAATTAGTCGGCTTAGTTCAGCAAAGGGTGTTTGCTAGATAATCTTGCTGGCTACACGTAGCGATCCAGGAGAAAAGAATGATGTCTACAACACGGATATTGTGAGGCTACACATATCCATCTAGAATTTTGAGGAAAAGAATGATGTTTACAACACATTAGGTCCGTTTGGTTGAAGGAAGTTTTCAAAAGGGGATTGAAAATTTAGAGGGATAAGATTATTAATTAATCTGTTCGGTTGAGGGACATGGGAGTTTAGGTGGGATGAGGATGAGAATTAAGGAATGAACTCTCTCTTTTCAATATCTGGATAGGGTAGTAATTGGGAGGGAATTTCTTCTTTACTTTGTCTAAATAAATCTCAATCATCTATTTTTATTTAAGATCTAATCTCCAACTAAACTCGCTATCAATTCTCACCCCCTCTACAGATTAGGACTAAAAATCAAATTCCTATGTTAATCTAGCCGTTAATATCTTTGTCTAAACTCCAATTCTTTTCTCTCAAATTACCAAACAAACCGAATAGTCAATAGTGTGAGGCATTTTGCTATGTTCCTTTGTAACTTTGCTTTCTGTTGCTATATGCAGAATTAACTGCAAAGGCACAGGATAAAGATCCAAAAAAATTATGCCACAACCAACCCATCATTTCATTATTTCCCTCAGAGATCGCTTTTATTGTCAAGTTTGTTTGTGCATACTAATAGTGTCTTTCCTACATTTATCATAAAATCATATACTCCATCCATCTCAAAATAAATTAATTTTTATACACTTATTTAAACATAAATAAATTAATTTTTGTATACTTATCTAAACATAGCCTATATCTAGATTCGTGTATAAAAGTTAGTTTATTTTACGTGACGGGAGGAGTATACACTAGTGTTTCTGCATAACTTTATTCTTTACAGGTTGTGTAAAACACTCGATAACATTTTTTTTCGAAACTGAAGGGTAGAATTGTACTAACATCCATGTAAAAAAAGAAGGCTCATATAGAAAAATAAAATAGACTCAAGTTCCAAAGTAATTACACATAATAGAAAAATAGACTCATGCTCAACTTCTGGAATAATTATACATGGATAAATTAAAAAAAGGACACTATCCAAAGTATAATTCAAATTGGATTCCCTAATTCATTGAAGGAAAAAAACTTGATATTGGAATAAAAAAATGAAGACACTTATAGACAACCTAACATTCTTGAAAAATATATAGCTTTTTAATTGAGAAACATATTTTCATTCAGGTGTTTTTTTAGTCAGTCTCAAATGTTGTGCTGGTAGTGATGATATCTTGACACGTAGTACTTCATATCAAAGATCACGCTCATACACTATTATTTTCACTGCCTTTATGATTTACACATCCACCGTGTACTAAACTACAGATGATAAAGCCCAAGAAAAGGCGACAAAACAGATCCTATCCACAGCCTCCCATCCTTTTCTTCCACTTCACTAATGGACTTGAACACCTTCCGGGCATCGCCATGAACACTCATTGCTTCTATGGTCTTCCCATCCTCACTCAACCTCAAAGCTATCACTTGACGTCCAAACCCCGTCAAGAACGATGTGATGCGTTGAATGCGTTGAGCTGGCAGCTTCAAGATTAGTTTCCTTAGCAAAGGGTAAGAAATCGACCACTCTGCGATCTTCCCTCTCTTGGCATGAAGACCAACCCAGAACCCTCCTCTAGGACTCATCTTGATGTTATCTGGAAACCCAGGTAGTTGCGCAACTTCTTCGATAGTTGATGCTTTTGGTGTTTTAAGCCAATATCTCAAGATCTTACCAGTTGTGGTTTCCGCAAGTAGCAGATAAGAACCATCGTTGCTCATAGCCAAACCATTAGGAAAACATAGGCCATCAACTAAAACTTCAACCTTGTTTTCCTTTGGATCATATTTCAGCAATCTTCCAGTGTTGTCACCCGTTATAACTATGTTAAGAAACTCCCTGAAAATAATTTTAATTAAAAATTATATATTACATGAATTGTTCATTAAAAAAGTAACAAACTAATGAGTGACAGTAATAAATTTAATTTCTTTATTGGTCCATACCTTCTCTGAAACCTTGTACTGGTCTCGGTGAAGTAGATTACTCCAGTTTCATGGTCAATCTCAACTCCATTGGAGAAACTGAATGGGCTTCCTGGCAACTCAGGCACAAGCGGCCTAGACATGTTCTCACCCGGCCTGACTACCCTCAGCCCAAGATAAGCGTCTGCAACGTAAAGCTCACCGGTCCTGCTGTTGAACTTGAGGCCCAGTGGACGCCCACATTCCTGCTCCCGCTTCGTGTCCTTGGATCCTCTGCAGCTATCCAACCTGCATGCAGCAGTTCACGTCAACATTCAGTCAACGATAAATGCCGTTCCCACAATTCAGGACGGAATCATTTTTGTTGCTCTCTGCCATGCTATAAATGTTATTTGGACCATAGCATAAATGATAGTCAAAAGGAGTAGTAAAAATGAGATGAACTGAACAATAGCACTGTTGGTGATGTGAAAGATGAAAACATTTGGTGATCTGAACTCTGAAGCTGAATTATACCAAGAACTTTTCAGTCGTTTTCCATAGGTGCAGATGTCACTAGCCATGTTAAGGTCACAATTAATTGGGGATTTGGACAGTGCAACTGGATTTGTCCCTGGACCTGGATCGTAAACTAACCAACCAACTACTACTAACCAAATCATGAGAACAACAGAGAACTAGGCAGCTAGCAACACGGGTGAATGCTGAATAGTTTCCCAAAGTGAAAAACACTTACAGCTCCGGCACGGAGCAGGAGTGCTCCACCCACCGGCGCTCCGGCGGCGGCAGCCACTTCAGGATCCTCCCGTCCGACACGCTCGTGTACGGCCCCTCGCCGGCGTCGCCGAACACTATGCTCTCCGGCCCCGCGGCGCCGTCGAGCAGAGGGATCAGCTCGACGTCGCCGTCCCTTATCTCCAGCTGCCTCACGTCGCTCCGCGAGTCCAGCGACAGGATCGCCGCGGCCGCGAAGACGGCGAGCGCCAAGAGCTTGGCGGTGATGTTCATCGTGGCTAGCTTGGCTAAGACTGGAAGCAGAGAGAGGAAAATGGCGCTCTGCAACCGTGCAGCTAGGCTTTTGGTGAGCTACCCACAAATGGAAGTGTTCCTCACCTAGGCAGAGTATGGGTTGGTTTTATGCTACCTGCAAAACCGATCCTAACTTCCTAAGTGTTTTGATTTATTGATCATGCTAGGATAGTAAATGCATTGCCATCTCCCTATCTACAACCATTAACTGGGTGAAAGAGAAAGAAATATCGAAGACCAGTGTACGGTCCAATAGTTGCCACTGTGTCCTACATGCTGACATGCGTGTTCCTGTCTCACGTTTGCAACTCGCAACTACTACCTGAAATATGTTTCACATTTTTTAAAGTTCCTTATTACTCATTTTCTGCAATTTTACATGAAGAGCAGCAGGCTAATCTTAGGTACATCAACTATTCCTGAAAGATGTTTCTCTATTCAGCGTTAAATAGTGCTGACTACTACTACTTTGTAATGCACGTCGATTGAATAAGACGTTCTTTGAAGACAACAGATAATATACTAAAAGTGGACATTTATCACTGAACTTTGAAAAAAGAAGATTGACAATTTAAAGTGTATTTTAAGTTCGGTGCCCCATAACCATCCTACCGTGTACAAATGACAACCACTGATGACCTAAAACAACATTTTTCTTCTGAAAAAACTAAAAAATACATAAAAAGGAACCAATCGCAACATAACTCATTTGTACTTACCCTACCTAGTTCAGATTTCAGAACGTTACGGAATGACACCCCAATATGTTGGCATGGTCCCAAAAGAGCTCCCAATTATATCCATTAACAGTAAACAGCATAAGGTAGATGAGGCCATAAGTGAGTTTTCAGTAGATTGGCAAAGCAAATGTAAGACTACCATGTGCCCATGAAGATAACATGTCGTTAGAGTTGCAGTACATGTATGATGTATCAAGATACTTTGCGCTTGGTTGGTTAACTAATCAAGCTGCCATAGGTGTATTGGAAAAGGAAAGAAAGCTACAGGTGACGGTGACCGCTGCATGAATACAGAGAAGATGGACAGTGTAGTGTTTGGGTGGATGCTGGTTGAGCATCGTAATATTGCTTTCAGTGAATGTTGTTTACAGCGATATGACTATTATGAGATCTCAGCTACCAGCATAGTGCAATCTTATCGAAGAGAATCATGCAATGGAAGTATGCCGGAAGCCATTGCCAATCAATGATGCGGTAGCTCTGCTACATAAATTTATTTACTTTCTGTAGGACAGGGGAATAATAGACTTAAGTACACATGCCAAGAATTTTCTTTGCTGAGAGGAGTTGCAACTGTACTTAGATCTGAATGGCATCACACGCAAGTAAATGCACGCAGAACAGGCAGATCGAGGGAACAGTGATACCGGATGAATCGCAGGATCAACCAACATTCAACAGAGACAGATAGATAGAGACTAAAGCTTACAGGTGTGGCTCGATGCCGGCGGATGAGTGTTCGACCCAGCGGCGCTCCAGGGGAAGCCATTTGATCACCCTCCCGTCCGACACGCCCGTGTATGGGCCCTCGCCGTCGGCGTCGAACGCCACGCTCTCCGGGCCGACCGCGCCGCCGGCGTCCACGGTGATCAGCTCGACGTCGCGCTCCCCTATCTCCAGAACCGGCACGTCGTCGCTCCGGGAGTCCAGGGACAGGAACAACGCCGTCGCCGCCGCCACGGCGGCCGTGAGCACCATGAGCCTGGCGTTCATCGGAACCATACCCTATGCGACTAATCGCGATTAATAAAATTGCAACGTGGGAAGGGGCTCCGGATTTGTTTATATGGATATTTGGTTCCTTGACATGATATTCCACCAAAACACCACACTTTCTGAAGCGAGAGTTGTCTTCGTACGCCGCTCAAGGTCCGTGTGTATGTATGACTCTGCCTGGCTGTTGGGATTTGAAACGGCCGGTGACCAACACCGCTGAGCGCCTGAGCCGAGACAATCTGGTTGCGGCGCGAACGCTATTTTGTCCCCGAAAAGCGGTCTAAAACCACAAGAAATCCTGGTGTTCGCGCTAGACCAAGGTTTGTGGGTAGCATGGGGACATGGGCTGATCCAGTATGGACGGGAGCACTCGATCCTCATGCGGGGGCCGCTGTTTTCTGCGCGTGGGCTGGGCTGTTTCCTCGCACCGCTGACGCTGCGAAGGCCGGAACTACCAGGCCGTCCGTTCGATCAGTCTACCTGCAGCAAGCCCAATACGCAGTGCTAGCTTAGGCAGAGTGGTGTGGGCTCTGAAAACCAGCACCAAAGTCCAAAGGCTATTTGTGTCATGCATGCCGGGGCCCGGGGGTTAGCTACTCAGGCTCAGGCTCAGCTAGCTGAACAGGTCAACATCTCAAGGCCTTGTTTGCAGCTTGTTTGCTGAAGAAAGGCTAGAAGAAAAGGTAGTAGGAGTACATCATCAGTGCAGTGTCCCGGGTGCTTGCAGAGACGAGACTCTGACCACGCACCGGTGCAAATGTGAGGTGCGACATAAAAAGGAAAGGAGGCAGCTGCAAACGCAAAGCAATCAAGTGCAGAAAAAAAGTCATGGGCCTCCTGTCTTGACGTGACACCTCCTCCTCCTGAGTCCAGAGTCCAGTCCTGGCCGGCCTCTGCCTCTGCCGTGCGTGCCATAGTACTCCATGCATCAGCAGGGCCTACCTGCAGCTATCTCCGGCCGCTGCCGCATATTATTGGTTCGTTAATCTTGCAGCAATGCGAGTTTAGCAGCTTTTCAGTAGCCCGGCCATCAACGCGTGCGTTTTCTCGTCAGTCAACTGAACCAAGAGTGGGCTTCCATGCCAACACCCTACCCTAGCGCTGGATCCTAAAACAATACTTTATCCCTTTAATTGACCTATATAAACACTGGAGTGCTGCTGTTTAATTTTACTGCTTGAGTACTTGGGGATTTTCTTTTCATGTGAAATGGCAAAACTATACATTAGGTCAAGTGGAATTATGAAATATAGTTACTCCCTCTGTTTTTTTATCAATAGTTGAATGTCCATAATTTGCTACGGGTAAAATATATTTTTTATGAACTGTGCTACCCATTGTTTGCTATGAAAATATATATGAACCTTATTTAAATTTTATATGTGGCTATCTATTTAGATTTGATTGTTTTTTAAGTATCAAGGAGTTTAAGGCGTGTTTTGTAAAATTTACAGTGAGAGTATTTGAGGTGACAAACTTCCACCACCAATAATATGATTGACAATGAACTGGCAGTAATATGTTGGCAGAGATTGCACTTTTTTACTAGTTTTTGTCATAATAAAATGAAATATGCCTTGTATTTTTCAACAGAGGGGGTATTTCTGATAAGACATGAAAGGTCTATTTTATGAAGTTTGCACACGCTAAATTAATAGTATTGTCTAACTCTCCAAATTTTAGTACAAACATGAATATTTTTTAATTAGTGCAAACATGATCAATAATATACCACTATAGTAGCTCACATAAACAGTAACTCAAAGTACATCTTACCCACAACTTAGCTCAAAATTTTTTGGTGCTAGATCCATCGAGCAGGCATGCACTAGTACATCTTACCCTATATTCTGGCAGAGAATGTGCATAATGCCAAACGGAGAATTCGATAGATCGCGGTGATATGATTTGACGCACTGCAGCGTGCATGGTGGTCCTTCTAGCTTGTGTGTGTTCTCCCATGCATTGGCATGGAAATATGTATACACACTTGACAATATGCACGCATGCATGTTTATTGTTCTTTTCCCTTTCCTGTTCTCTCGGTCTTCTCTAGCTAGGCGCCACCATCAGGCACAGTCAGGCAGGTCAAAAGCTTTAAAACACTACTACCAAATGATCAGCAGGAGATAGAGTTAGCACTATTCCAGCATGGGACAAAGTGCTGCGCTATATTATTCCTTTTCCTGCTTGAAAAAAGAAAGGCATCTATTCATGCCATGCCTCCCTGTTTCACAAACTCTCTGAACATGAGTAATAAAAGAGATGGATGATCAGCATTAGAGGCACTGTTCATCGCCATCTCTATCTCATTCGTTCTCCAAGATAAAATATGGAGCTCATCGTCAGACAGGCCGGATGGAGCTAAGCTTAGGTAACGCCATTCAATTGATGGGACGTTGGATCACTGTAAAGATTCTCAGCATGGAAACAGCATGTACTACTACTATAAGCAAACAGGCAACCAGAAGAAAGAAGAGGAAGAAGAACAGTGCCACATGTTTGCGTGCACGTACGCTTAGCTGAAAACAAAAGGAATTATCGCGGCTTGATCTGACGCTAATTAAACCTCAGCTCTTGCTAATCGATGAACAGAACATGAACTCGCCGTATTGCAGCAGTTGATTGACGATCGATAGATCCAGGCAGTGGTACCAACTATATATAGCAGAAAACAGGTGAAGAGAGAGGGATAGTACGACAAAGAAAGAACCGATGGAGATAATTGGCCGATTTGTCACGACATATATAAGATGAGTGTATCATGGCCACTAGCTAATCAATTTGACAAATCAAGAACTGTATATACACAGCATGCATGAAATGAAGATTGTAGGGCCATGAGAGAGAGCAAACACAGCTAGGCTCAGCTAGCTCATCCATGGTGTGGTATTGGCGTTTGTGTTTATGCGATGAAGGAGAGAGATAGATTAATCCTAAAGTTAGAGCCCACCAAATCCTAAAGCTTAACATGCAAAGATACTAACATCATCATCCACTAACAATTATTACATTTAAACATCATGCAAGCATGTTATATTATATATAATTTTATAATTTATTAAATTTTATAGTTTTTTAAATGCAAGTATGTTAAATCATCATCTCACATAATTTACATAATATTTCAATATATCTCTTCATCATTTTTTATAATATCTCATATACCTATATAGTTCATTCTAACTCCTACTTAGTTAATGTGCTCTCTCTTCTCTCATTAAGTTATACCGTATCAATTAATTGTTTTGTCCTTAGATGATTATCTACAATCCAAATTAACTTCCTCATTTTCTTCTCTTATTAAGTCATATCACCTCGATTGTTTTTAGCCCTTAGATAATTAATTTATGATCCAAACTATCTTCCTTCTTTTCTTCTCTCATAAAGCCACCTCAATTTACTTTTACATTTGAATCATCATTTCTATATCCTATTTAAATTTAAATTATCATAAACCACATCAATTTATATGAGTTTATATTATCTAGCTGTATTACACATTACTTCTACTTAGTGCTATCGTACTAATTAAAGGGGTTTCACCCAGTATTGGCAATATGACGAGGGCCGGGAGGATGCATAAGAGGACAGAAGCAGGCAAACAGTGGAAATCCAAGCCAGGAACAGTTGGGGGAGGAACCCACCATGGGAGACCACGCTTTTATTGCGAGATGTTTTTAACAGTTGCCGTGACTGGTGAGAGCATGGTACCGTGGGCCTCGCCTCTACTGCATGCAGCGACGACAAGCAACAAGTAACAGCCGGTACGTACCGTATACGTAGCCAACAGCCATTGTTAACTGTTACCTATAGCAGTAACTGCAATGCCTGCATGCGATGTCTATATGATCTACTACGCTGCTGGTCATATGCATATGGATGGATGGTAATTAACCGCGCAGTGTTTTACTGGTGTTGAGTCACAGCTAAAAATTAAAGCCAAGATATCATGTTGCCGAGAGCTCTCCAAGGAATCTACTGCACTTGCCCTCATCATGCACACATATATATCTGCAGGAACAATTGAAGGGATATAATTGGAGAGAAGAAGGCAATGGGTAGCTAGATATATTCCTCCCATATATATGCTCGATCGACACGTATATCGGTATATATATAGAGAGCAATGACATGAACAATATGTACAGTACAGAGAATTGTGTGGCTGTACTATAATGGATAATTTATCCTATATAATCGAGTCACTAGCATTGCGTTGCATTAAAATAAATTTCACAAAAGTTGAGCTGCTTGAGCACAAGGGTTTTTTTACGGTCCTAGTTATAATGAGGTGTACTAGAAAATTAATTTTTTTAGTTTATTGAACCTTTTTTTAAGTTTAAAAATAGACTCCCCGATTTTTTGATATTTTCAAGCTATTTTAACTGGTGTGGCAAGACAATATTATCATGCTCATACACCCTGATAAAAAATCAAAACGTGTTACTGTAGCAATACCATTCGATAGTTAGCGTTACAATACTTAATTGTCACACCACTGTTCATGGTGTCATGGTGTGATAGTACTGTCCTAGCACACCACCTAGTGTTATGGTGTCAAAAAGTTTATTTGTAAAATAGTACTTTAGATTGTTTATTTTTTAAAATTCAAACAACAAAATATTCTAGAAAAATTTCATTTTCTGAACTGATATCCCATCTATATATCCTACCTGATCATGGAAAGATACCAAAAGTAGCTTGGTTTTTTTAGTGTACCCTTAAAATTGATTATGAGCCATCCATTGCATTGGATCCAATTGATGTGATTCTATTATATTACGTTCAATATTATGACTAGTATGGGTAGTAGAAATTCAAAGGGTAAATTAAGATGGAATTGAAACGTATAGCAATATATATGATAATTCACATATCATATATCACATTAACATATATAGATGAACGTGTAAAGTTTTCTTAGAAAAGTTTCCGGCCGATAAAATATTTCAAACACCTACGAAAATGTGCGGTTAAATTCAAATTTCAAATACCTATATCATCAATAGTAAAATTAATGTACCATAAAAGATTCCAAAATGCTACTAGTAATAACTGTGTAAAAGTCTCAATGTATAAATGAAGAGAAGGCCACACAACTACTTGACAAATTAAGTGTTGATAATAATAAAGTTTCAAGTTCTCAAAAATTAGAGAAGGGAAATTTTGAAGCGCAGATATGAAAGCTAGCTCTGTATGCATGTGATTGGTACAGGGATATGTTCGGTGACATAATTGTATCAGTACTTGCGTACAGCATACATATGTACGTCATCTCTGCAGAATTAGGCAGTGCGTTCATATAATCTGCGTAATTGATATAGAGACGAAGTTGCAGCCACATAATGAAAGGGTAAGCCTTTACACTATTCATGAACTTTCAAATAAAAACGTGCATTTTAACTTTAGGTAACCAAAGTTATATTGTTTCAATTTGATCCTAATTGAGTTCTTGCCTTTTTAATCTTAGTTTAAATACTATATATATACATATTTATATATATATATATATATTTATATATATTTATATATATATAGGGATGCGCTAAAACAAGCCCAGTGCTTGTTATAAGTAAAACACATCCCTTACATAGTTAAATTTTTACTATTAAATATCATTATGAAATATCTCGTAGTAAAAATTTTATTAATAGACACCATAGATATCTCATAGTTAAAAAATACTAATAGGCTCAATATGGGTAAAATACCTTGTAGTAAAAAATTTACTAAAAAATTCCATATGTATCTCATAGTAAAAAAATTACTAATAGAATTAATAGAGATATTTGATGATAATTGTACTCATTGTAAAAATTTTACTACCCATACTTGTTTTAGCTATAACACACAAATAGGGTGATATATATAGAGAGAGTGGGAGTATTACTCCCGGTAGTAGTAACATCACTCCTATGCATGTGTTAGTAACAGCCTATCCTTTAATTTCTCGCACCTTCATATATTTCTACCTTTAGTATATATGATCATCCTTAATTGTACACGAATATATGATTTCACAATGTACTCCAGTGTGCTGCAAAATATTAATTATTCCTTGGAACATGCATACGCACGTACATGTGTGCGTGTGTGGTACTGCATGAAATCCAGATCATATAAAAGTATATATCAAACATTAGCAAGGAACCTACCTTGTTGTATGTATCTTTGTTTCACACAGTTTGAATTACGGCGATATCTATAAGTACTATCTCTCTCTGGAGAACACGTCTTTTCTTTCAAATCTTGTCTTTCTTCACGAAATTGCCAATTAATTTGACTTGACAGATCATGTGTTGCATTATAGATTGAATTGACAACACCCTATTCAAAATATATTTCCTTTAATTGGTGGTGTCTAACTTAAATTAGCTTGATATACAGAGTTAGTTCCCTACTAGAATTCATGCATGGCCATGATAGTGACATTACTAGAATATGGGATATTAACGACCAAAAAATAATGTCAACTAAACTTTCTTGGTCGCTAATATTTTCATGAAGAATGTGGCATGAGAGTGATTATACTCCATCTGTTCCAAAAAAAGCCCTAACCTAACTAAGATAAGACCTAGGATAGGATATGACCTATCCTAAGATAAGTAATCTGGATAAACTTTTATGTAGATTCGTTGTCCTACGATAGGTTACATCCTATCCTAAGTTGGTTTTTTTGATGGAGGGAATACATGGTTACATTTAATTATATGTGTACATATACACTTGATACTGGTGTCGCCATTGATGAACACGGTAGAGTATAAATAGGGGCATGGCAAAGTGTACGTATAATGCATGGTGACTGTCATGGTTACGGATAAGACATACCTCCTATACGACGATTGATAGAATATACGAATATGGTATACCTTTGCGTATACGGCTTATTTCCGTATATAATAAGTAAATTCCCGAAAGATTGTGGAATTTACTCTCACGGGCAAGTGATTAACGGAGTCCTACTCAGAGAGGACCAGACTTGTACCATATCGTGCGGGGTCTGTAGTCTCCGAGTCCTACTTGGAGATTAAGGATATTCACGAAATAAAAGGTACTCCCCTTGAGGGGTTTAGAGGATCGAATTCTGCTACCGACACATCGACCATAGTTTACAAACCAGAGGACACGAAGCCTACTCGTTGGCAGATCTCGTCGAATCATCTTGACAAGGATCTCGCCGGTAACGTCAGAATCATCGATTCTCATTGTATTATGTGGTTTTCCGTATCAATCTTATATAAACTGGTTTAGGGTTATTACCTTACGAGGGACTTGAACTAATATAATCTCTATCTCCTTATTTGCTTGATGTTGTTTTGTGTAGATCCTAGTATCAACGTACCCCAATACCCTATACATCCGGTCTATGAGTATCGCCCGTCGACAGTGACTTTTTGGGTTCTTATGAATTATTTTTTCTCACAAATTAGTAAATATGAAAAATTTAGGAGAAATAATGTTACCAACCTTTGAATGTTTACTACTAAATTATATATAACAATATTTTGATATCATCATAACCGCAGATTACATATCATTTAGGAAAATGACGTTGGACTATTCGTCTTATTAAAAAATTATAAATATTATTTATTTTATTGTGACTTATTTTATGAGCTCCAACATTAACTTTATTTTTACATATTTAAATATATTTTTAATAAAACGAATGGTCAAACGTAATGTGCAAAGTCAACGGTATTATGTAAAAAATAGAGATAGCATATTCACTAAGTCAAATGGGAAAGACTTGCATCAAGCTTATGAGTGGGATCAATAAGATTTATAATAAGATTTCGTATATATCAATATATGTTAGGTATATACATTGTATCAATAACATTTTATATGGGTTTATTACATGCACATATATGTCAGGTATATAAAGAGAATTAATGGGCAAAACAATGCAAATAATATCCTGAAAAATATCTAATAGAAGTAATGTTTTCATGGTCAGCTAGTGATAAAAAAATAAAATATAATGGTACTAGTTCTAATATTTTATTTATTTATTTTTGTAGCAGTGTGTGAAGATAGTTAATTTTAGCTAGGCCATGGCTATCATTAAAAAATTTCTTAGAAAGACTAGCATACAGGCTTAACTAAGCAATTCAAATAAAAAAACAACATATATAGAAGGAATTAGCGAGCACGAGCTAGAAATCATATTTACACATTTTAATAAAAACGAAAAAAATCGCATATATATGCATGTTTGACTACCACTACACAGTCGATCATATGACCTTATTACTCCTTTTGATAGCATACTACTCAAATGTCATGCAAAAGTGTTTACAGGAGTTTGGTAATTTGTCGCCTCATATTTTTTTTTTTGAGAGGTGGTTTCCTCATGTTGGAAAAAAAAAATTACGTACTGGAGGTACTAATTGTACAGGAGTACAGGACTGAGAGCATGCATGTCATCAAAAAGCCATTCTTAAAGAGCACTTTAGAACAGAGAGAAAACAACCTTACCAGTAGAAATTACTTCATCCAAAAGGATCTGGGCCGTCCAATATTCCTCCAGGTCTACTGTGGTGAATTTTTATATCCCAGATAAAATGTCGTCACACAGTAACACAGGAGAAATGCATGTGCAAACCCTGTGCCATTCAATTGCATGCACACTTAGATTCGCCTTGTCGAATGCCACTCGATCCCCATTCCTTCACATGATCTTGCACCCCGCTTTCCTATCGTCCAAAGCCTACTACAGTCACCAAAAGCTGCACTGCCTAAAGACATTGTAAAAACACCAACAGCTAAAATCCTCTTCTCAGGCCATCAACACTAGTAGCTGCATGCAGCTGGAGCAAGTTTATCTGCTGGTGGATCACATTGGAGACTACAGCTCCATTACAAGATGAACATTGCTTGCTGGTTTGAAACTTTTTGAACAAATTAGCTAGCATGCAACAGTTTGCTGCGCAAGCGAATCAATCATGCGAAGATCGAACAATCCACATCAAATACCACTAAATTGTTGCTCATTTATCCTAGCTATATAGTAGCTAGCTACACCATTTGCTCATCTTGTCAACCAACCATAACCCCACAAATCTCAACACAACTAGTAGAAGAGAAAGATAGGGAATAATATTACTTATTATGCGAAGCCATTGGGGAAGTACATGGCCGGCGGCGGGCTCCCTCGGCCGTTGTTGCTTTTCCTCCCCTCGCCTGCCACGGCCGCCGCCATTTCCTGGCCCTGGTACATGAGCGTCGAGTTCATCGTCAGGCTCACCAAGCTGTCGTCGGCGTCGCTCCGAGGGAAGTTGCTGCCGTCGCTTCCGCCGGCCTCGCCGACGGCGCCAGGCGCGCCGTCGTCGCGCGTGGTCACCATCACCGCCGACTGCACGAGCTCGAGGCAGAGCCTGAGCTTGTTGGGCTCAATGTGCGTCAGCCCCGGCACGGCGCCCTTGAAGAGGAATTCGGAGGTGAGGCTGCGGAGCACGTCGAGAGGGGTGACGCCGTCGAGCGTCCTGGAGTTCGGGTCTGCGTGGTGGTCGAGCAGCACGGACACCATGTCCGGGGAGACCATCTCCGCCGCCAGGTGCAGGGCGGTTTTGCCTGTCGGGCCGGCGCGGGAGTTGACGTCGGCGGCGCCGAGCTCGAGCAGCGCCTTGACGACGTCGCGGTTGCAATGCTGGACGGCGTAGTGCACGGCGAGCGCGTCGTCGAGGTCGAGGCCCTCGCCCATGACCATCAGCTTGACGAGCTCGATGTCGGCCGCGTCGAGGGCGCGCCGCATGCGCCGGATCTTGTTATCGCGGTCCGCCGCGGAGGACGCCGGGTTCATGGGGAGGTAGTGGTGCGTCAGGAACGGTGAGCGCGGCGCGGTCGCCGCAGTGAGCGGCGACTTGGCGCGGATCTCCTCGATCTTGGCGACCACATCGATGGGGAGGTGCTTGGCGAGGAGATCGGCGGAGAGGCCGGAGCGCGCGACAAGGTGGGAGCATGTCGCCCACAGCTCCTGCATCTCAAACTTGCGCGACGCCATTAGAACCTTCATCACGTCGTCCACCGACGCCTCCTTCACCATGCTTTCCAGTTGCTTCTGCATTAACACATCGCATTGTGCAGGTCGCCATTAGTTTCAATTAAGATGCTTAATTAATCACCCCCAAATGAACTGCAGCTAATTAGCAGCATGAAATGTTGTTCTTAGTGTGTACTTTCTTCAGTGCTGTTCAGAGATATGCAGTATGTATCATGATGCTTAACTGTACTTTGCTTAGAACACAGCATGCATGCTGTACACTAAGAATTATTTTTGGAAATGATGCTACTAGGATGGAAGTGGCCACCCGGGTTGGATCTCCAAGAAACCCTAGTAATGCAAATCCGAAATGATGCGAAGAAATCAGGAAAGCAAGCATGGGGATGGATGTGATGTAAGGAAGGGACAGACACAACAAAGGGCTTGAAAAGACCCTTCCTAGTAAAGATGAGTCAGAAGCTCCATGACAAGTGATGACAGAAGCAGCAAGGGCGAAGCAGCAGAAAAGCAATCGAGACTAGAGACGACTCAGTCCTATCAGTACACTACCCCATCTATCTCATCCCAAAAAAAACACAAGAAAAAATGATAAAAAATTTCGATGAATGAAGTGAGGGCATGCACTAGATTCTGCTGCAGCTACTGCGCATGGATCAGAGTCCACAGTTGAGAGCAGTAGTGCATGAATCATGCAGCTCTCACCTCAGCTCAGTAATCGGAAAAAAAGGCGAAGGGGGCATGCAACCTAGGGATCTAGGCAAGCATGTAGCAGGATCAGCTCAGACTTGAACATTGCTTCTGCTGACTCCTTCTTAATGTCACCAAAAAGATGCTCCAATCATGCCAGCCTAACTACCATCGTGTACTCTTAATCAATCACACCCAGTGTTAGCACTTAGCAGCAGATCCCAGGATCGAATTGCAAGCATGGAAGAGGAATTTCAATTATCTGCAGCTGCAGAATGATGCGTACTACTATGTCGTGTTCCTGAATTTTTCCAGTACCTGAACCAGCAGGGCGAGCTGCTCGACGCCGAAGGAGCGCGCGGCGGCGAGCGTGTCGAGGGCGAGGTCGACGGCGGCGCCGCACCGCGTGTGCCAGCAACCCCGGGCGCCGCACCCCGGGAGCGGCCCGCTCTTGGGCGCCGCCACCGACGCCTGCCCGCTGTATAGAAACTGCAGCACGAGCACCAGCACCTCGTACCGGATCGAGCTCACGGGGATGACGAGCTCCGGCGTGGCAGGTGCTCCTCCACCACCACCGGCGCCGCCACGCCCTCCACCACCAGAGCCGCCGCCGCCTCCGCCACCCGTCGTCGGCCAGTTTAACGGCGGCGGTGGCGGCGGCGGCTGGTGATTTGGATCGAGGCCACAGAACAACTTCCTAAAGAACAAGCTCCGCGCCGCCAACACGCAGCGGTGGGCGTGCACGAGGCGGCCCTCGACGCTGAAGGCGACGTCACTGAAGGCCTGGCCATTGATGAGCAGGTTGAGGTAGTCAAGCGACAAGGATTTGAGCGAGTCCTCGGAGCTCATGATCTCATGTGCAGGTGCAGCTTATCAACACCAGATAAAGCGGGTGGACGCCGCCGAATCGGCCCCAACTTTTCAGGCGCAGGAAGGCGATGAGGATTTGGAGAGATTTTGAGAAGCAAGCAAGCAAGAGAGGTGGAGGGGAAAGGGAGGGGGCAACGCAAGGTAGAAGCAACTGTTGCAAGAGGAAAAAAAAAAGGTTAGGGTGAAGGAGAGGTGTGAGGAGAGAAATGGAGGAGGAGAGGGAGCATGCGGATGCTATCAATCCCCTTTGTGCTACAGCTATACAGTGAGCAATGGTACCGTACCCGTCGTCTCTTTTGTGGCAAGCTTGTGGGTGGGGACTTACAGCTGATGGCGATACTGTTCTGGCTACAGTATCAATGGTCCATGGATGATCGATGCATTGTTGCAGCTCACTGTGCATTTTTGATCGTCACTGACAGGAAGGGCACTGCTCTGGGTAGACCCCATCTGCCAATGACACTATAGGCACTAGTAAGTGGTGCGCAGTTTGTATATATTGTGTGCAACTTTAATTAATGAACATTAGATTTTTATGTGGTAAAATAGAGAGGAAGTGAAAGGGTAGAGCTTGTGATTGGTTAGTTTTTAGGTTCGTCAAGATTCAGACGTTAAATGATTCCGTCCCTACTCATCTTATACTTCCTTTCTTTTTAATATATGATACCATTAATTTATAAAAATATAATTGATCACTCATCTTATTAAAAAGTAAAAAATATAAGGCACGCTTAAAGTACTTTATCGATAAAATAAGTCTTTTCTGTAATACAAATGATCAAACACCACGTCATATATTAGAAGATAAATAGAGTACGAATATTTTATTTGGTGACATCCTAGTGAGTGCATACATGTGTATATATATGTATGTGTGCTAGATATGCATGCAGCTCACACAGTGGTTCATCCATAGCCACTGTATTTGCATGTGGATATTAGCCTTTTCCCCAATGACTAGTTGGTTATGCCAGTATGGTTTTGTTCCACTTCAGTCAATTCATGAAGCGCAAAATATCCTTCAATTAACCGATTTCCTATCGCTATTCTCCATAAATTTTTGGATATTGACCTCGCATTGGTCCATGCATCAGGATAATGCACCAATGTCACAATTGCCGGCCTGCTTAGAAAGCGTGATTTCTAGGGTTGCGGCTTAGGCTGCATTCGCTAGTAGATTTATATTATGGATTATTCTAATTTTATGATAATTTTAATATTAAAATATTGAAATTGGATTTATATGATTTTAAAAGAAACTTTTGTATAGATAATTTTTTTAAAAAAATTACACTGTTTAGCAGTATGAGAAACGTGTCTATGAGATAATTTAGTAGTAGCCAAGTAGCTAAATCAAACAGGGTGCATTAAATAATTTAAAAGTAACTTTAAGGTTAGACCTTTATAATTAGACTTTTACGATTCAAAAGTAAAGCTGAAAATAGAAATTCACACAGAAAACCACAAACCAATTCTAAAATTAAACTCTAAATTTTAAATTTGGTTGCAGCCACCTCAAAGCAACGGCCCAACATTGCTCTTTTGTGCATCATGCACAATTTGCCATGTGCCAACAATAGTCCCACCAGTGCACACTTTCATCAGATACCATTGCCCATTGCCGTGCCTCCTTCAAACCTTCAAATTTAAAGCAAAATTTTGGTTAATATATATACATTCTAGGTGAGACTCTTGCAATTTGAATTGCAAAGTTGGAAACTCAGAGCTGTAAGGTTTAATAAGTACTTCCAATCGGAATTTCTCTAGACTTCAGTCATTATTTAAGTTTAGTTGAAATTTATTTATTTTTAGTTTAAAGGTGAAAATATGCAAGCTAAAACAAAACTTTCAGTTGTTATATAGCAGTTGGGCTGGTGAGCAGCGCGCCCGTATATATACTGGGAGCCCCACTACAGTACTCACTACTAGTAGTAGAAAGCAATCTAAATCATTGATCTCAATTGATCGAAGAGTTCATATTTATTTATACTACCAATCTAGTTAGCGGTAATAGAAATCTGGAGGGGTATTATTGTCAAAAAAAGTGTGAAGGGGTATAATCGTCATTTAGCAGTGACTAAACATTTTTTCCTTTTTTTTTACTTTTTCAATGGAATATGAGCGATGTCAACACAATGGATAATGATACATCGATTTAGCAGAAAAAGAACATAGATGATAATTACTCCTAATCATGATGTTAGTAAAATACTAATTTACCCATAATAATACTGGTAGTAGAATACTACAGTAGATCAGAGTACCAGAGCATTGCTCATATACTGGGATTATCCAAACCAAAAGAAAACAGAAATGATTAACATCACCATTTTTTGTTCTCTGGAATAATGTCGCATGCCATTTTCCTTTATTCCATCAAAATGTTACTATCATCAATTTATTGCACGAATAAATATGACGCGCAGATTTTATTGAACACTGTTCGTTTTTATTAGCTACTCGTACTTGTCACCTGTGATTATTACTGCACAGATCACAAATGTAATAAGATGAAGTATGTTTTATGAACCCAAAACTTATATTATATCATGTTAGTATTTTTTAAAGACAAATCCATTCGTAGGAATTGTCATTTTCATGTATCCAACTTAATATTAAAAATATGTGCGATACTCCGGTACTCTCTACTTGTAGTATTATACTACCAGTAATATTAAGGGTAAATTAGTAATTCACTAATATAATGATTACGAGTAACTTTGTTATTTATGTTTTTTCGGGCTCGATCAATATGTGATTATCTATTATGTTGGCATTATTCATATTCCATCAAAAAACTAAAAAAGAAGGAAAAAAGTTTAATCACTGCTAAATGATAATTATACCCCTATTTTTTATAATAATACTCCTCCACATTTCTACTACTGCTAATTAGGGTGGTAGTACAAAACAATCTGAACCCTTCGATCAAATGAGATCAACAGTTTAGATTATCTTTTACTACCAGTAGAGAGTAAAAACATATTAATTCTTAATTAACTAAACAATGTTCAAACGTATATTTTGGAAATGAAGGGAGAGTTCCGTTTTAGACTTGAGTTTTCGTCTAGAACAATTATTATTAATTCGTGGTGTGCATGCAGATCGTGTCACTTCAACTATAATTAAATGTGGGAACAATATAATCATTTTAGGAAGATTCAATTGACCGTGTATGGTTTTGCCAGCATGTTTATTTGACTTCCTATAGGAAAACAGGACAACATTGAAGCAATTAATCATCTCTCTCTCTCTCTCTCTCTCTCCTTGTTCTTTTCCTCTTTTAATTTCTGCTTTATCCTGCCATCTCTTTGAGCAAACAGTGGAAGCTCTGATATATATACTGGCATTGCATATAGTGGCTGATTCTCAGTTGATCTTAAATTCGGTGCATGCTGACAGGACATTTCACATGCACGTACACGACTAGCTTAGCAAACGTGCCTGAAAAAGATCGAAGAATTCGATCCGTGCATGATCGATTGCCAACGTTAATTTTCTGAAGATCGATCTTTCATTTCAATTCGCATCGTTAGGTCTCGTATTTTGATTAATTGCTACTAGCTGCTGCTACAAGCTAGTAATAGCTAGCTTGTCCGGTCGTTAGTGCAAAAGTATATACGTCCATGCAATTCATACCGGCATGCAGCTGCTCCATGTCTCCATGCTCACTATCTCTCTGCAATCTGCAGCTATGAGAATTGTTTATTTTTATCGATCTGAACCTGAAGATAGCTAACTGCATGTATGCTGGTATATACTTTGACCACAGTTGAAGTGTACAGAAGACCAACACACTTTATTAGTGGTGGTTCAGTTCAATTACTTCCGCATCTTATTTGCCAGACAGACCAGCAGAACAGTGGTTGATGTCAACTGTACAGTAGCACATGTGCAGACAACATTATGTACAGTATATAATACAGGGAAATTAATAAGTAGAGAGACTATACGCATAAGCATGTAT
Source organism: Oryza punctata (assembly GCA_000573905.2). Taxonomy (NCBI): domain Eukaryota; kingdom Viridiplantae; phylum Streptophyta; class Magnoliopsida; order Poales; family Poaceae; genus Oryza; species Oryza punctata. The sequence continues at coordinate 2,102,791 of CM002499.2, read as the reverse complement.
CGATTGGTAGCTGCAATCCTACAACACCATGCTGGCTTTGCTTCAGCATTTAATTATGTCGTTAGCCGATGTTACATGTATATTAATACTCCTTGTTAGTGTAGCTAGCCGCCATGAATTACTGGTTAGTGAAAGTATCATCTCATTTAGTTGCACGCACAAAGTTAGCTAGTGAAAGTACTACTTCAGTACTGCTTCTGTTCATCTGAATAATGCTATGCTAGCTCGGTCCATTATTCATGCATATTATTTGCAATACCCTACCTATCAACCAATATGAAACAGTAGAGATCTCTGTAGTAAAGTATCGGAGAGCTGACAAAATTTAAGCATGTTTTGAAGTGCCAAGGCCTAATGAAGCAATGATCAGTCACCAGTAATACAATCATATAATCATGTTAGTGTAGAAGCAGCAGAGCAGACAAGGTTGTATTCGTGATGGGCCGGAACACAAAGAATTCTTGGGCCAGCCCGATCGTCCGTTTTGGTTAGGTTGTCTCAGACTCTCATCAGCCAATACTAGCAGAGTCCACCATTGGACTATACGATTGCCATCAGTAGGATATTTCTTAGAAACTTAGACTGCTTAGTTGCATTCTGTTTAGATAATTTTTAGATAATGACATAGTGTAGTATATAGTTACATAAAGCTCCAAACATATCTTTCGATCCTTAGTCCAAGGAGATTGGCCACAAAGTAATCTGTTCTGTTTCTTTATTGTAGATGAGCTAGACACATATACCAAGAAGTCAGAGAGATCCAAATCCATTGGAAACAAAGTAACAAACAAGTATATTCCAACAAGAAATGCTTCAGTGCAAACAAATGATGAACTTACAAGGCTACAACTTGGCTAATGTACATCCAAATCCTGAAGCGAGCAATGACAAGAATTCAAGAACTGAGGCAAGCATACACGCATGCATCTTTGCTTCTATAAATTCAACAGCTGCCACAACATTGGAGCCCTGTTCCTACTGAGACTACCTGATCCAACTATACTAGCTGAGTTCTCATTAGTTACTCAGCATTTTTTTAGAGTAATTAGTTACTGTAGCATCTTAGCAAGCCATGAATCCCACTGAGAGAGAATCAATGTTCTCTGGTACGGACGCGTCGTCGCCGGAGCTGTCGCTCTGCTTGCCATATGGGCCGTGGACGCAAGGGCATGGCCCAACCGAGCAGCTGGGCCTGGCTCTGTTGCAGTGCGCGGCCCACGTAGAGGCTGGGCCCATGGAGAAGGCCACGCGTTGCCTCGCGCGCGCCACTGGCCTCGCCGCCGCCGCCGGCGACGGGCCGCGGAAGCGCCTCGCCGTGGCAATGGTGGACTGCCTGGCCCGGCGCCTCCTCCGCCCCGTCCATTCCATCACTGACGTGCTCATCGACCCCTCCGGCTACCTCGACCGGCGTTCCGTCAGGGCGGCGCGTCGCTGGTTCTTTGAACTCAGCCCCTTCCCCAAGGTGGCGTTCGTCGTCGGCAACCGCGCCATCGTCGAGGCGGTGGAGAACGAGAGCTTGGTCCATGTCTTCGGCATGTCCGGTCCATTTACCCAGCCATGCCAGTGGATCCAGCTCCTGCATGAGCTTCGCCGTCGCCCGGAAGGACCGCCGCGTGCCGTTCGGCTCACCGTCGTCCACGACGACGGGGAGTTCCTCGCCAAGATGGCAGAGTTGGTCTCTGACGAAGCCGACGAGCTCGGCATGGAGTTAAAGTTCCATGCTGTCGTCGGCCAGCTCGAGGATTTGAACTTCAGTAACCTTCACGGTGTCCTTGAGATAAAATCCGGCGAGGCGCTCGCCGTCAGTTGCACTCTGCAATTGCATCGTCTCCTTGCTGCCGCTGACGACTTGTATAGCTCTCGCTCTGCGCATCTCAACCAAATGGCGAGCATCGCGCAGCTTCAGCACATGGCGGCGAGCTCGTGCCCGCCGAGCAGCTGCGGCGCCAGCGTGCAGTGCAAAGACGACGACGACTCTTACCGAAGCCCTGGCACGCCGCTGGCATTCGTGTCGCCTCCAGCGTCGACCCCTCACTTCCAGATGCCGGCGCCGCTTGCGAGCTTCCTGTCCGCGGTGCGCGCGCTGTCACCGAAGATCGTGGTGGTGGCGGAGCAGGACGCGGACCACAACGGCGTCTCCTTCCGGAAGCGTTTCTGCGAGGCGCTACACCACTATGTCGCCGTGTTCGACAGCCTCGACGCCGCGGCCGTCACCGCCTCGGCGGCGTCGCACCTGTGGCCGCCCGACGAGCGCGCGCAGGTGGAGCGCGTCGTGGTGGGCGAGGAGATCAAGGGCGTGCTGCTGCGGGATGGCGCGCACCGGCGCGAGCGGCACGACCGGCTGCGGCAGTGGACGGCGCGCATGGAGATGGCCGGGTTCACCGGCGTGCCGCTCAGCTACGTCGCCATCAGGAAGGGGAACGACATGGTGAAGCGATGCGGATTGAGACGTTGCGAGAACAAGGAATGCGGCGGCTGCCTCCTGCTGTGCTGGAGCTCGAGGCCTCTCTACTCGGTCTCGGCATGGCGGCCAGCGGCGAGCAGAGGACCTGGGTCAGGTTCAGGGAGAAGCGAGTACATGTCGGTGCCGAGCCAGATGATCGATGACTCCGGTACATAGCTATGATGACCAACCAGACGAAAGAACATGCATTTGTAATTTAGTTTTCACTACTACATAAACTGTTAAACTGTTTTTGCATGCGGCTAAAACATACTTTTGCATACGGTTGAGCTAACCGCATGCGCCAAAAGATCTGCGAAAATCGGATTTTTCGCATGCGGGTAGCACAACCGCATACGAAAATGGGAATTTCGCATGCGGTCTCTTATACCAGCCGCATGCAAAAATAAATTTAGCGAAAAAAATAAAAATCAAAAAATCCCCCAAACCCTAGCCCGCCACCGGAGCATCCCGGCGGCGGCGGATCTGGCCTCCCTGCGTCCTGGCGGCGGCGGATCCGGCCTCCCCGCCCGAGCCCGAGCGCCGCCGCCCGTGCCCGACCTCCGCCGCCTGCGCCGGTGAGCCGCCGCCCGCTCTCGAGCGCCGCCGCCCCGTGGCCCGACGGTAGCGGATCTGGCCTCCCCGCTCGAGCCCGAGCGCCGCCGTCCGCGCCCGACCTCCGCCGCCTGCGCCGGTGAGCCGCCGCCCGCTCTCGAGCGCCGCCGCCCCGTGGCCCGGCGGTAGCGGATCTGGCCTCCCCGCTCGAGCCCGAGCGCCGCCGTCCGCGCCCGACCTCCGCCGCCTGCGCCGGTGAGCTGCCGCCCGCTCTTGAGCGCCGCCGCCCCGCGGCCCGGCGGCGGCGGATCCGGCCTCCCCGCTCGAGCCCGAGTGCCGCCGCCTGCACCCGACCTCCGCCGCCTGCGCCCGTGAGCCGCCGCCCGCTCCCGACCGCCATCGTTGCCACCCGCCCGCCGCTCGGTGAGAGAGAGAGGAAATGAGGAGAGAATGAGATAGAGATAGAGGTGAAGGAAGAGATAGGAAAATATCGGAAAATATCAGAGGGGAGAGAGAGAGGGGGTGAGGATAAGAGGTGAAAAAAATTGATTAGAGGGGAAAAAATTAATTTTATGAAAACTTCGAATCGAATTCTATGATACTAAATGAATTCATTTGAAAAAGTTATTAAAAACAAAGTTGTAGAACTCATTGAGATCTACCAATTTTCTTTTGACCATTTCTCCATCCGATTTTAATTGAACTATATGAAATTTGAATTTTAAAATATAAGAAATTAAAAAAACAGGTAGTAAAATGATTTCAAATAAAAAAATTATCAATAACAAAGTTGTGTAACACATCAAGATCTTAACTTTTGTTTTGGTCATTTTTCTATATGACTTTGTTTCAACAGTTTTAATTTAAATTTCAAAATATGACAACTTCAAACAATATTTTCTAATATTAAATGATTTCAACTGAAAAAGTCATCAACAATAAAGTTGTATAACTCATCAAGATCTATAACTTTTATTTTGATCATTTCTTCATCCGATGAAGTGATAGTAATATTGTTCACAAAATTTACATTTCTTTCATATGGTTTTATAAAGTATAAGAGATATAAGAGAGATATACAAATTTTGTGAACAATTTTACTATAACTTTGTCGGATGAAGAAATGATCAAAATAAAAGTTGTATATCTTGATGTGTTCAATAACTTTTATGTTCATGACTTTTTCAGCTGAAATTATTTACTGCTTCAAAATATTATTTGATGTTTTGAAATTTAAATTTTTAATTGATAAAACAAAGTCACAAGAAAAAATGGTCAAAATACTAGCAGTAACAACACAATAACATGATAGAGCATGATTTTAGAAACATTTAGGGAAAAAAATCGTCCAATTTGAAGTTCATAAGAGTGAGATAAACTAGTTTTAAATTTTTAAATTTTATTTTCGCATACAGCACCTTAAGACGCCTGTATGGAAAAATCGATTTTTCCATGCGGGCTCTTAAGTGGTCCGCATGTAAAAATGTATGGAAAAATCGATTTTTCCATACGAGCATCTTAAGGAGCCGTATGCGAAAATGCCGCTTGATTTTTCCAGACGCGGCAAGTTATGGTCCATATGGAAAAATTATGAGGTCTCGTACAGAAAAATCGTTTGTGTAGTAGTGTTTGGAATCGTTTGTGTAGTAGTGTTTGGAAAAGGCTACACGTACCTAACTTCTTTTACGAAACTTGTACGGGCCGGGCTGCCTACCTTTTCAGGCTGTACACGGTAATCCTCTTACGAGTATCTCGTATTAAGCTCATAAACAATACAGACGTGGTTTCGCCATTTTCCCGGTGATATCTTTATTTTTCTACAAATCCGTGTTACTTAGAAAAATCTATACATAGCATGTATCTGTCCAATATGAAAACGAGTAAATCAAATTACTGCATGCTCATAGTACCATCGACTACTACACAACTAACCATCGTCCTTTGCAACATCGAAGGGATTAGCTAATATATCAGACAATTACATATATTGTATTGTGGTCATAGCTCAGCGTATAGTAGCCACCTGCGCGACGGCGGATTGGGATCCTCTGCATTAGGGTACAAAATACAGAGGATCTACAGTAATTTGCATTAGGAGAAATCTGTACCATCCATTCATGATCATAGGCATATGATCAACATCTACAGTAGAAATGTGATTGTACTGGATATAAGGTAAAATATTGATGCTACAGTGCCATATTGATCTGAACCGTCCGTTTTAAATCCGACTGCTCAAGTACTACTACAAAAACACTGTAGCATCTGCATTAGTAGTTCAACCGCACAGGACCCGGATCCACGCGACGGCTTCTTATCCAATCAATATTCTTATACTCCTGCCCAAATGGCCATATGCTTGATTGAGTTTATTTTCTCTTTGCTTTCCACACCTATGTTCAAGCTAAGCTATGAACGAGCAGCAGGATACTGCATCTGTCTATTTATGATGGACATTTATACTAGAAGAATCCAATATGCTTATAGATAACGGGTTGTGGCTTTTGGTGGGATTTTAGTGGTCTAGTCACCGAAGTCACGTATGTAAGGTAGTTTTCGTGCAAGTTTCGTATAAATTTCTTCGTGTGTATAGCAAGTTTCGTTTAGTTTTCAATTTGTAACTTGTTTCTTTTTTTCTTTTTTTTGCAAGATTAATTAATCTGTATAAGAGGCAGAGAGTTCTTGACTTGCAATTATATGGAGAAGAGAGAATGGTTAGCTATGGAAATTTGAAAATACGATCAAATTCAATTGTTTTTCATGAGATGGAGGGTGTGACCATATTGATTTGTTTGAAATTCCAGGTAGTTTTGGGCCAAATCCATGTCAAGACGTGCCACTTCTTATGAATAAGTTCATCTGAGATCTCTTAACTTGTCAACGAATCCGGTTTTCATTCTTCAACCGTAAAACCAGATACAACGGGTCCCTCAACTATTAAAACCGGTGAAAAATAGGTCCTAAGACGGTTTGGATGGCGGTTTTAGCTGATGTGACGTCTACGTGGCTAATTTGACTAATCTTCATCTAACGTGGTATTGACGTGGCGCTTACGTGGTAATTTGATTTGGAAAATAATAAAAATTGTGACCCCACTTGTCAATTACACCAAAAAATTAATAAAAAATGATGGGTCCACGTGGGCCCCACATATCATTCTCACCCCTCCTCTTCTTCCTCATCTCTCCCTATCTCCCCTCTCTTCATCTCTCCTCTCTCCAGGCGAGGGAGAGGCAGCGGCGCACAGCGCCTAGCAGGAGAGGAGGAAGCGGTGTGCAGCTGCCGGCAGCTACCGTCTCTCCCCTCTCCCTTCTGGCCATCCTTCCCTCATCGAGCTCACTCGTCGGCCGCTACCACCACCGTCGACCATAGCCACCGCAGCCGCAGCCGCCGGGTTCGTGGCTGTCGCATGCGACCCTTCTCTCCACAGGAGCTGCCCTTCTCTCCGCCGGGAGCCACCCTTCTCTCCCTAATCTCTCTTTCTCTCACCTCCCTCCCGTTCCTTCTTCCTCCTCACCGCTTCCTTCTCCCTCCTCCCCCTCTCTCTCCAGCGGTGGATGGCGAGGGCTGCGAGCAGCAGCGGGCAAGCAAAGACAGCCCGCGAGCGGCGGAGACGCAGGAGTGACGACAAACACTGGAGCAGCGACGGCGGCGTGTGGGTGAGGGCCGGAGCGGCAGCGGAGATCAAGGTCGGGTGCCGCACGTGCCCGATCACCGGTGACTGGCTCAACACCGTCGACGTCGTCCCCAACGCCGCGCTCCGCGGGATCATCGAGAGGATGATTCTCATTAATGGCGTCACCCTTCCGGAGCCGACCGTTGGCGAGCATCGTCCCTCTCTCCTCTTCCCATTCCATGGCGGTGGTCGAGAAGGCCGTGGGTGGCCCAGGCCTCCTACCTCCCTTCTGGTGCCATGGCGGGGCCGAGGAGGCCATGCACGCTGAGCTCCGTGGTCGAGAAGGTCGCGGCTGGCAATCTCCGTGGCTGGTGAGTGGGGAGGAGGTGGATGCGGAGAGGTGACAGCCGCCATGGTGGCTCATAGCGGAGACTCCGAGCCGCGGTCGCCGCTGTAAAGATCCCGCACTGGGTCGCCGGATTGGGGAGGAGGAAGACACCGGTGAGATTGGATGAGGAGGAGGAGGAAGAGGAGATGATGTGGGTCCCACTTGTATTTTTTTATTTTTAATTGAACTATCACTTACATATGGGCCCCATGATTTTTTTACTTTTAGTGCCATATCAATATCACGTAGGCACCACATCAATGCCACGTGGTATGAAGACCTAGTCAAATTAGCCACATAAGCGTTACGTCAGTTAAAACCGTTATCCAAACCATCGAGGGACTCTTCTGCACCGGTTTTAACAGTTGAGGGGATTGAAGGACGAAAATCGGATTCGTTGACAAGTTAAGGGGCCTCAGATGAACTTATTCCCACTTTTTATGAGCTCCAAGACCAAAAGGCCCAATTAACCTCGCGCAAAGGTTTGGGCCCAGGGAACAGAAGTACAGAACACTACTCAATTACTCATCATCCCCTCGGACCCCACCCTGCTTCGCCGTGTTGCGTCGGCCGTCCGGCGGCGGCGGCGTCTCCACCGGCCATCCCTCGCTTCGATACTCCAGACCGAGGCGGGAGGCTGCGGAGTCCTTGGTGGATTTGAGCCGGGACCCCGGCTCTCCTGTCGCGTCTATCACCCGAGCAGGAGTAGCACTCTGGGTGCCGGCACTTTTCCCCTCCCGGAGTCCGGATCAGCCGATCAGGGACGTTCTGGTAACAATTTGTTCTTTCCTTAGTTGCAGCTTTAAATTGCAATGCGACATGTTGTGGATAAATTTTAATTCAGAAAAAAAAGAGAGGAGTATTTACTATATGTCGCTACTGTGCTCTGTGCCTTTATGGATGATGCATACCATATATAACAAGTAAGAAATCACCAATTTTTATCGAATTAACGAAATTTGATTCTGATAATATGCTAGTTATGATGCCAATATGCCATTGGGCTAACCGGCTAAACCCTAGTGAAAAGGAAACACAATGCAGTTATACTATTCTATTCAAGAAAACAGACCAATGAAATGTGCATCTGCCTGAAATGTAGAATAGACAATGTGATTCTTCCCTTGTTAAAGCCATCATCTTTAGGGTCTAGCCAACAGGGCGGTTGGGTTTGCTAGAACTTGTGTCCTACCATAACAGGTTACTTAGCAAATAAGGATGCTAACTACATAAAAAATGCAAATATATTACTATAACTTAACAGTATGTACTGCATACATTTTCCCATTCTATTTGGTACCACATGGTCCACATCTCTTCTGTGTATAGCAAATTTTTTAAAAACCTATAATAATCTAATAAGCTTGCCAAAAGTTCCATGCATAGTAGTATTCCATAGTCCAACAAGATTGACCCCAATGTTTGTCAGTTGCTACCTGGTGGATATGAAGAAACCAAAGGGACAAACCCGAACGGAACAAACTGAACATTCCTATAGTATTCCTTTCATTGCGGACATGCCAATATGTAAAACTTTGCCTATACCGTGAATCCTTCCAAATTGCCTAATGTAATCTCTACTACTTAAAAAATTTAAAATGTTTCCTTCATCCGTTTAATAGAAAAAAAGAACAATTTCCATCATGGCGAAAAAAAATCGGATGCGGATAAAAAAAGATCAAAATAATCGGACGCGGAAAAATGCGAGCGTCCCCCCTCCTGGGCGCTCGCTTCGCTTCTCCTCCCCTCCCGATCTCTTTTTTTTATTTCTAGAAAATAAATAAACAATCCAAATTCCTAATCACAAACGGACAAAATAACTAATCGTAAAAACACGAAAATACGTCCCACCACACCCTGCGCTCGCTTCGCTTCTCCCCCTTCCAATCTCTTTTTTTTTGTTTCTAAAAAATAAACAAACAATCTAAATTCCTAATGACAAAAGGACAATGATCTATAATAAAAAAGACGAAAATATGTCTCACCACACCCCGTTCCTACTTTCTTTCCTTGTGATCTCGTTTTTTCTTTATCTTTATCTTTACCTATTTAAAATATTTGTAGTGTTTCTGTTATTCGTCGCTGTCTAACATACATCGACGGTTTTCGTGTTTCTGTGCTGGCGCCCTAGCAGCACGTGCGAGTCTGATCGCTCCCAAACCAAAATTCACTGCTTCCACGTCGACGGTCAAGCATCCCACACATCAGAATCCAATAGGCTCCACATGCAGCACATCCGATTTTCCTTCCTACACCAAGCGCACAACCATAAACCACATCCTGTTTTGCTTCTGCTCTACCGGTAAGTTGACAATTTAAACAATGTCAAAGGATTGCCAACTCGTGAATTAGGAAATCACCGAGTCATTAATATAACAAATATATAATAGTAACAAGCCTCATAATCCATATGACATGTGTACCCATAATAATTAGGAAATCTAAATTAATAATTAATTAAAGTAGGTCCACTGTGTAGTGGACCCGTGGCTTTTGAATATACACATGGACTCGTTCTACATGAAGTCATGAACAAACAAACAACCAATTTGAGGAATGATCCAACTGATAATTTGAATAATACGTTCTCAAGGAAGTGCCCGGTGCCTGGTAGCTTGAAGTGGCCGCTGATGGTGACCCATACGCTGACGGAGGCCATGCAGGTGGTGTCGGGTAGGCCTACGTGACATTTAAGATGGCGGTGTAGAGTGTGGAGATACTCGCAATGGGAGGCAAAGTGGTCGGTGTCGCTGAGCATTGGTGAGGCCCAACAGTAAAAGTTGTTTGATGAAGACGAGGAAGCGATGTAGTTGAGGAGACGGTGGGAGTAGAACAGGAGCCCACGCTTTGATCGCACAGGCATGACCATCATATGTTCAATGGATTTCTCAACCATTGTGTTGTACCGCCACCACAAGGGACTAGCGTGTGGGGTCCAAGCTTTTCACTCCAGGTTATTCCTGTAATGTGAGAAGGGCGAAAGCAGAGTTTTGTCAATTCGCCTACTCCAAATTTTTTTCCGAAAAACCGGTGAACATACACAAAAACGGAGAAAACAACCATGGAAAAAAGTTGAAACACTAAAAAAACTGAAAACATACTATAATAGAGTGGAATGGAACGTTTAACCTCTCTTACTAGATCCCGTTGCAACGCACGAGCATATTTGCTAGTTCTATATAAAACCAAAAATCTTTATTTTGTTCTATCATTTAAAGACATGAGTTAGAGTGCTTTCCCTACGTATCACATATGTAGCTGTGCATAAAATCGGAGTTACTCCAGCAAACTCAGCCAAACAATACTTCCTACTTGACCACGCTAACCAATCCTTCTAGAGAGCAGAAAATAAAATGATGCATGGGCTATGGGTGCAAGATCAGGGTAAGGTGGATCACATAGGTTGTGTTCGGGAGGTGAGGTTAGGAACTCACCTCCCGCGCACTTAAAACGGAGCGATGTATTTTCTTATGATTAATTAAGTATTTACTATTTTTTTAAAAAATAGATTAATATGATTTTTTAAAACAACTCTCGTATAGAATTTCTTTTCAAAAAACACATCGTTTAATACATCGTTTAATAGTTTGAAAATCATGCGCACGGAACACGAGGGAGGTGAGTTGGGAAAGATAGGGGGGAGAGAACACAGCCTTAGCACAGCTCATCCCTCTCTTGCTTTAGTCTGCTTCCCATGTAACTGAGGGATCTTTGAGAAGGCTGACTTCAGCTTTAAGAATATTAGAATGCAAACCTTCATAGCTGACGGGCCATTTCAGCGCCTATCCACGATCATTGTTGACAATCTAGCTCACCGACTTCTCTCCTCCATCCAGGGCCTTCGTGGTGCCCTTATCGATCCATCTGATTACTTTGAGCAGTCAACCCTCCGGGCTGCCCGCTGCAACTTCTTCAAGCTGAACCCCTACCTAAGCACCGGTTTTGTCACTATTAACCGGGCCATTATGGGGGCAATGGAGGATGAAAAGGTCATAGTATGATTTGAATGTGCTTTTAGAAAAAAAAAGTTTTCAATAGACATGCAGCTCAACCAATACATTGGGGTCTGTCATTACTTTGTCGTTGAAGCATGTATTTTTGTCACCTGCTTAATTTGGATGTCAAGTCTTCGTTTTTCGGCTATTTATTTAATTAGCAATTTAGCATGGTGCTAGAATAACAAGAAATATAACTCTCTTTTTCTTTTCAGGCCATATAAACTTTATAGCTTTCTGACTTCCCAGAACATCAATGTTTGTCACTATTGATGCAAGAACTAGAGTTGATACTGTTGCTTTCTACTTTTCTAATAATGCTGGGTAGTGGATTTGTTAAATTTTCTTCCTGAAAACATGCAGAATTTTTCGGAGATCAAAGTAAAGGCCAATTAGAGATGCAATAGTCATTAATGCCATTTTAAAACTTTCACATTTTAACTTTAAAACTTTACAAGGTGCAATTTTTGTTGAAAGGTCATTAATGTTTAACATGGTAGGTAAAATTGATATACATTTGAACACAACATTCTTTAAGAACAAACTTAGGACCTGCAGAATTGTTGGCTAGCAATTAGCGAGCATTACTGAGAATTTGAGATTATTTGTGCCATGCTTGTAATCTTCTGACGTAGGTAAAGTTGCAGGTTGTCCACATTGTTGACTTGTCCTGCTCAGCTTCTCATCCATGGCAGTGGCTTAAGCTCCTCGATGACTTCCATGGACGGCCTGGGGGGGTGGGGGGGCACCTGAATTATACCTTACTGTTCTCCATGATGACAACGAGTTCTTGCCCGACATGCAGTCACTGCTATCTAAGAAAGCTGAATCTCTTGAGGTGTCCTTCCGTTTTATTTGTGATAGGCAGACTTGATACCTTGGATTTCAGCAATTTCCGTAGCACCTTCCAGATAAAATTTGGTGTGGCAGTTGCAATCAGCTGCGCTCTACAGATGCATCGCCTCCTCTTGGTTGATGACAATTTGAGCTCCACCAGCATTGCTCAGCTCCAGAAAATGGCCAACTTCACTCAGCCTAAGCAAATGGCCAGCTCTGTGTGCAGCCCAGCCTCCACACTGAACTATCTGCAGACACCATCCCCTCGTACACCAAAATTGCTGGCAAGATTACTGTCTGCCATCCGAGCGCTCAAACCGAACATCATGGTGATCATGGAGCAAGATGCAGACCACAACACCCTGTTGTTCCGTGATTGGTTCATGAGGTACTCAACTACTATGCTGTCCTCTTTGACTGCTTCCATGCAGTGGCTGCAGCTAACCCAGGGAGGACTGATGAACGCTTACGTGTGGAAAGGATGATCCTGAGGGAAGAGATAAAAAAACATACTGGTGTGCGAGGGAGTCCATCGGCACGAACGGCACGAGAGGCTGGACCAGTGAGCAATGCACATGGAGGTATCTGGGTTTCACAACGTGCAACTTAGCTTCAGCGCCATTAGGGAGGGTAAAGAGAATCTGCTGAGCTTTGGATTGAAGGATTTCCAGAACAAAGAAGACAGAGGCTGCCTTCTACTCTGCTGGGGTTCTACGAATCTATACTCTTATCTTAGCATGGAGGCAAAATAGAGGTTCATCCTCTGGGAGCAGAGAGCATATGTTAGTTCAACGCCAAATAATATGGCCAGTCCAGTAGGCCTCTCTGTCCGTGGCAATTCTAGAGCAGCAGACTACATCCGAATTTCCCACTCTGGGTGCTCTGTTCAGGATATGTCTGGCAGCTCAAGGTACAAGGTGATATTTAGTGTGCTTGCAGCAAGATTTGACTCCTGCACTAAGCTAAGCTAATATAAGTTCACTTGGTGTAAAAAAAAAAGATGGTATAGGACACTAGAAACATCTTTTGGTGTGAAGTACTGTAAAGAACTAAGGCCTGCAAATTTTTTTCTCTATGAAAATAGGGATCGACTAAATGGGATTGGCACAGATGCTTATTTCATCATCAATCCTTGAATGATTGCACATCATTTCATACTTTTCTCTGTTTGTAAAAAGACTATGTTTCCAAGAAAATAGTACTCAGTCTTGGCATAGTAATCTCATTTCCAAAGCTTATGCGCCTGATTTAGAGGCTGGGAAACTCCTATGGCTATATGCAAAGTAATCTCATATTCCTAGTATTTTCCTGCTAAAATAGACGAGGAAATAAGCTTTGGACGTAAAAGAACAACAATAGCTTGGGTCCAAATGGGAACGTTTGCTCCAAGAAAACCCCCTTGCAATCACCTACACTCTGACGTTTGCAACTTCAGACAAAACTGAAGCTTTGCTTCTTGTCAAACCAGATTTTGTTTGGACTAAGAACGCAGACTTTGGAGCTATTAGTTTCATTGGTCCTCTGCTTAGTCATGGAGCACAAATAGGAAGAGAAAAAAAAAAACTAAATCGTGACCGCAATAGACTGGGAGCAGAAGAAATTGATCTCAAAATTGTCAGATAGCATCTGATCCAAATGCTGGAGATAAGTTCCAAGAGAATAATTCCAACCTCCTTAGTTATTCCACCAAGATACAGACGACATCTCTTAGTTCTATCCGAAGATGCATCCACTTCTTGTTTGTCTCTTCGTCGTCCCATGACAACTTCGTCGCACAGGAACACCTGACCTTGCAACATTTGTCTCAAACCCAACAATGGCGACATGCCAATGATGCCATTGCTTGATAAGCTTCACAGCTCTGAAAATTGGTAGCAATTGAGGTTGTGCCGCACGAACAGGAGCATGTTCCAGGACGACATGATGTCGTCGGCGACATCATCGCCGACGTCGTCCGTGTACTCGATGTCGCCTTCGCCGTCGAACGGGTCGTGGGTGCAGGAGCTGAGCCATGACCAGCAGAGCGTGCGGCTGATCGGGCTGCTGTACCAGTGCGCCGCCGAGGTGTCCGCCGGCTCCTTCGACCGCGCCAACCACTGGCTCGAGCACATCACGCAGCTCGCGTCCCTGGACGCGCCGCACGCGCTCCAGCGCCTCGCCGCCGTCTTCGCCGACGCGCTCGCGCGCAAGTTGCTCAACCTCGTCCCGGGCCTCTCGCGCGCGCTGCTGTCGTCGGCCAACTCCGCCGACGCCCACCTCATCCCCGTCGCGCGCCGGCACATGTTCGACGTGCTCCCGTTCCTGAAACTCGCGTACCTGACCACCAATCATGCCATTCTTGAGGCCATGGAGGGCGAGAGGTTCGTGCACATCGTTGATTTCTCCGGCCCGGCGGCGAACCCGGTGCAGTGGATCGCGCTGTTCCACGCGTTCCGCGGCCGCCGGGAGGGCCCGCCACACCTCCGCATCACCGCCGTCCACGACAGCAAGGAGTTCCTCGCGAACATGGCCGCCGTGCTGTCCAAGGAGGCGGAGGCGTTCGACATAGCGTTCCAGTTCAACGCCGTGGAGGCGAAGCTCGACGAGATGGACTTCGACACGCTCCGCCACGACCTCGGCGTCAGGTCCGGCGAGGCGCTCGCCGTCAGCGTCGTGCTCCAGCTTCACCGCCTCCTCGCCGTCGACGACGGGAGGAGGCACTCCGCCGCCGGCTGCCTCACCCCGGTCCAGATCATCGCGCGCTCCAGCCCGAGAAGTTTCGGCGAGCTGCTGGAGCGGGAGCTGAACACGCGGCTGCAGCTGAGCCCCGACGCGTCCGTGGTGTCATCGCTGTTACCCCACTCACCAGCAGCAGCAACGGCGGCGCACCCGACGTCGACGCCGAAGCTGGGGAGCTTCTTGTCGGCGGTGAGGTCGCTATCCCCGAAGATCATGGTGATGACGGAGCAGGAGGCGAACCACAACGGCGGCGCGTTCCAGGAGCGGTTCGACGAGGCGCTCAACTACTACGCGTCACTGTTCGACTGCCTGCAGCGGAGCTCGGCAGCGGCGGCGGAGCGCGCGCGTGTGGAGCGCGTCCTGCTCGGGGAGGAGATCCGCGGCGTGGTGGCGTGCGAGGGGGCGGAGCGGGTGGAGCGGCACGAGCGGGCGCGGCAGTGGGCGGCGCGGATGGAGGCGGCCGGCATGGAGCGGGTGGGGCTGAGCTACAGCGGCGCCATGGAGGCGAGGAAGCTGCTGCAGAGCTGCGGGTGGGCGGGGCCGTACGAGGTGAGGCACGACGCCGGCGGCCATGGCTTCTTCTTCTGCTGGCACAAGAGGCCGCTCTACGCCGTCTCCGCGTGGCGGACGGCGGCGTCGTACCGCTACCACACTCGGTCGTAGGTGAGGCAGCTTGCTAGCTGCACGATCGGATGGAGGATTCGAGGTGCACGCGCATGTTGTCTTTGTGAAATCGACAGCTTGTACGGAGTGGAGAGAATTGAATTGATCAGCTTGTGTTGTCTTCACTGGGAGATTGTAGCCAGCATCATCATCATCCAAGATGTTGCAATGTACTCAATACTCGTGTGACACAGTGTGATCGATGACCTGTTCACTTTATTGGGAGTGGATTAAGGTACCTGAGGGATGTCCAATCGTTATTTGCATGTCACTTTAATGATTATGAAAAAATTGAAAAAAATAAAAAGAAGTATTAACATGTGATATATCACTCCACTGGCATGCAAGTTCAAGTTCAACTTATACATCTCGTAACGAAAAAAATAAATTTAACCGTGAATATACGTTAACTACCTGTAGTTTAATTTGTTTTTTTGTTACCAGATGTAGAAGTTGAATTTTAACTTGCATGTTTATGGAGTGATACATCACATGTTAATACATCTTCTTAAATTTTTTCATAAATATTTGAGTGATATGCAAATAACAATGGAATATCCCCTCGATTCGATCGTGCGAAAGATAGTTTGTGAAAAGTGAAACTCAATACTATCGTATCTTTTTCACTTTATCCTGTAGCTTGACCTCTTGTCTTTGTCACTGAAAAAGTGTAGTGCAGGGGTAGTAAGCTTTTGACCGGCAAACTCCCCTGCAGCTTGCTGCAATTGCTTGCACGGTTGGTAAGTTTGCTTGCAATTGCGATGCACTGATGTTTTTTTCCACTCAAAGCTAGTAAGGCAATTTCGTTGCAAGTTTGCGTTATGTAAGGAAGCTGCATTCACGTTCTCTCGTTTTTGTATGTTGTCCAAAAATTAACAAGATACTAGATGATATCACTCTGGAATTAGTAAGTTGTGAATACTTTTTTTTCCAAGAAGAACACAGTACAAACGGAGACGCTAGAATCAAATAAGCTTTGATATCAGATCGCAATGCCAGACACGTCCATGCATAATTTCAAAAGTGAAGTAAATTATCCCGTTGAAAACAGCAACAAAGCAACTCCTTATTACCTTTTAAACGCAAACTTTGTCACATTCCCCCTCCGTCCCATAACAAATCTAGTTGTATCTAAGAATCGGAGTAGTAAAAGATTAAAATGTATCGATGATGAATATAGGATACGTACGACTCAAGCAAAATGCTGGAGAACACTTCACTCTCTTAATACATGTAACATGTACAATGCCCAGTACTTTGGGATCGGAGATAAAAAAAACCTAGAGATGTCGCGAAACAGACGAACCTAACTGATTGACAATTCTCTTCTTTTAGAGAACGAAAGAAATCGGTGCAGACGATGAACAGCAGGCGAACGACATGTAGATACAGGAGAAGATCGATATATTAACATGCATCAGGTACATCGATCAAAACCTAATAACCTATATATAATCACGCGCGGCCATACATCATCATGCGGGCGAACTCGTCGAAGCAGACGAACCCGTCGCCGTCGGTGTCCACGCCGCCGATCATGCGGCGGCAGTCATCGACGGAGCAGAGCTCGTCGCCGAGCGATGCGAGCACGGCGCGGAGCTCCTCGGCGGAGATCCTCCCATCCCCGTCGGCGTCGAACACCGCGAAGGTCTCTTTCAGCTCGCCCTCGTCAGCCGCCGCGGCCGCGATCTCCTCCAGCACGAGGCCGCCGGCGCACTCCGCCTCGGCGAGGGCCAGCATCTCGGCCAGCTCCTCCTCGCTGGACACGATCCTCCGCAGAGCCACCTCCAGGTCCTCCCGCGTCACGGCCGCCGCCGGTTTCTTGGTGCCGGAGGAGGACGCCACCGACGTCGGCAACACGGATCTCGGCGTGGTGGCGGCGGAATCATCGGATGATGACGCCGCCAACGACGACGTGGTAGAGCCGAAGGAGCAACTCTTGGCGCCGGTCTTCCTCTTCTTGCTCACCTTGTTCTCCTTCTTGGAGGAAGACGAAGAAGAAGAGCCGAACAAATGCACAAGCTTCATCATGGCGACGTTTTCTACAAATCTAGACCTGAGGAAGGGGCGAGGAAGATGAGGGGGAAGACGAGGAATTATAGGGGACGAAGGCAAGGTGAGCTTCCACGAAGCTTCGTGCGCGGGAAAACCGAATCACACTGGCCTACCATTTCTTCTGTTTATTCGGCTGGGCTTTGAAGGTTTCAGTACGTCCTTTGAGAAGGATACGGCATGAGCGAGATTTTGTACCAAAGTTCATATACAAAATTACATAGACAATGACTACCCCTTCATGGTGCGTAGTCCACTAGCTTTGTGAGTTGTGAGTCAACTCCGAACTTTACTTCAGACATCCCATCGAAAGCAACTCAATATCAAAATATATATATACACACACACATACATACATACACATACGTACATACATGCATAGGTGTAGCATCATGTATGTACTATGTATGAAAATGAAGTTGTATCATTGTAGGCTCACATCTTAATTGGGAGTGGATCTTGATCTCTCGAGAAGATGTTTGCATGTCACTTAAATGGTTATGAAAAAAAATTGAATAAAATTGAGAAGATATATTAAAATGTGATATATCACTCCACAAACATACAAATTCAAGTTCAACTTCTATATCTCGCAACGAAAAAAACAAATTTAACTGTGAATATACGTTAACTAACTATAGTTTAATTTGTTTTTTTCGTTGTGAGATATAGAAGTTAAATTTGGACTTGCATGTTTGTAGAGTGATATATCACATGTTAATACATCTTCTCAAATTTTTTGATACCAATTTAAGTGATATGCAAAAAATGAGTTAATATCCTCTCAAGGGATCAAAATAGCTTCATCTTAATGTTATTAATACGATAGAAGGATGGTCAGTCTGAAATATATAAAGGGGATGCAACGTACGGGAGAGTCTTTCTGTCTTGGACGCGTACCCTCGGTAATGTTACTCGAAAAATAAACAAAATAATATAGTAAAATCAATCAATATATATTATTTTATAAATATGCAACTTTAAAATAGACACACATATATATTACTCATGGCCGTAGTTGTTATTTTTGTTTTAGTTTGTATAAGTCAAATTTAAACATCCATGTTTTATAGAGTGATATATTATATATTGATTTATTTTTTTGTTTTTAATTATATTTATATTTTTTGGGATGACACGCATAAAACAAGAAAATGCTTACTCGAGGGAAAATGAAAAAACTTACGATTGCACCAGGTAATTGACAAATTGATCAACATGCAACTTGAGAGAGTTTTATCTCTGAGCTTAGATTTGCGGCCGTGTTCTCACTTCAACACGCATGTCGGCAGCAATCAACATCAATTAACATTACCACGGGGCACACAAATACGTGTTAATTAAACTAAGTTACGTGATTGGGTAAGTCGTGCGTATAATGTGAACATTATCAACTTAACGTGCCGATCGGAATATATACATACGTGATGGATTTGGTTGATCGGGAACGACGGGAAGGCGCCAAGAAACTTCGCGTGCATGCATCCCGGCCTATACGGCTGCCTAAAAACGATCAATCTGATTGATGACTGACTGCATGACGCGTTGGCATGAGATGACGAGAGGTGGTTTGGAAACTCATGCTCCTCCATGGCGACGTACGCACCGTGCGTCCCGGCGGCCGGCGTATACTGCCCGCGGCAGCCTCATCCGCGCGTTCGTTCACGGCGGCGGCGTCGTCTTCTCGCTCTCGCCGCTCGCTCTTCTGAAACACACCGTCTCATCTCTGGGCTCTCCTCGGATGGCCAGATTGGTGAGCAGCACGCCGGTGTTTCCGGCCCAATTCTTATGACCCAAATGTCGGCTGGCATTCTGTTTCAGAATAAGTTCATTTGAGGTCCCTTAACTTTACACCGAATCTGATTTTCGTCCTTCAACTCCAAAACCAGATATTATCGGTTCCTGAACTTTCAAAACTGGTACAAGATCCCCCGACAGTTTGCAAGGAGGTTTTGGCTAACGTGACGCTGCGTGGCTGGTTTAACTAGGTCTTCGTCCTACGTGGCATTGACATGGCGCTTACATGGCAATTCGATCCCTGAAAAATAATAAAAATTGTGAGCCCACATATCAGCTACACACAAAAATTAATTTAAAAATGGTGGGCCCCACATGGGCCCCCACATGTTAGCCTCAATCCTCCCTTCTTCCCTCTCCCCTCTTCTCTCCATCTTATCTCTCTTTATCCTCTCTCTCCCCTGCTTGTGGCTAGAGCGGGGCGATGGTGGCCGGAGCAGGCTACGAGCGGAGAGGATCGGCCGACTGGTGCGGGTGCAGAGAGGGATGAGGCAAGGAGAACAGCGAGCGAGGGTAGGGCGGGAAGGTAGGAGGCGGGGCACGTCGTGATGGCCGGCGCCATCCTCGCTGTGGCGCTCTCTCCCTGTCCCCTCTCTCTCTCTCCTGCAAGAAGAGGGTCGGAGCGGGCGAAGGCCGCGGCACAGGCAAGGGGCAAGGCAACGGAGGACGACGACAACGTGGGCTCCACCATTTTTTAATTATTTTTTTTGTGTTGCTAACATTGTGGGCTCCATCATATTTTAATTATTTTTTGTGTAGCTGATATGTGGGTTCATGTTTTTTTATTATTTTCCGGGATAGAATTATCACGTAAGCGCCACGTCAATGCCACGTGAGACGAAGACCTCGTCAAATCAGCCACGTAGGCATCACGTTAGCTAAAACTGCCTTTCAAACCACCAAGGGACCTCGTTTGTTCCGGTTTTAAAAGTTCAGGGACCGGTTGTATCTGGTTTTGGGGTTGAAGGACGAAAATCGGATTCGGTGTAAAGTTAAGGAAGCTCAAATGAACTTATTCCTTTTGTTCCTGACTAGGTTAATGGGCCTTGTGTAGGGCCTACACATAGGCCGTATTCACGTTCCGGCCCAATGTATATATGGGCGACATGTAGTCCAACCCGTTCCGGCCAACTCGCGTGGGTCGCACGGAATGCATAGTTCTTTTTGGGCCCAAATTCCACAGGATCACATAGGCCGGAATCCCGTGCGGCCTCAGTCCAGTCCTAATTGAAATGGAAGCACTTAGGCATCACTTCCAGTCCGGATCAACCTATATGGGCTGCACGGAGGCCTCAGTCCAGTTCCGGCCAACTCACATGGGCTGCACATATGCAATCTTGTTCACTTAAGGTCCCTCAATTTGTCGTCTAATATGATTTTCGTCCTCGGTCTTGAAACCAGATACAACCGTCCCTCAACTTACAAAACCAGTACAAATGAGGTCCGTCGGTAGTATTATCCCCGGTTTTAGCTGACGTGACTCCTTTGACTAGGTCTTCATCCCACGTGACATTGATGTGGCGCTTATGTAGCAATTTGATCCAGGAAACAATAAAAGGAACTAACATTGCAACTGTATCAAGTGTGGGACCCACATGTTAGGGCAATTCAGTCTAAATAAAAATAAAATAAAAATTGGTGAGCCCTACATGTCAGTGACATGTAATCTCCTCCTTCCTCTATCTGTTTTTCTCGACGTCATCAGCGGGAACAGGGCGTCGGCCACGACTGGCGGCGCCGTGTAGGAGGGCGTCAACTTCAGCGTGGGAACATCTCCTCTGGCTGCGTGCCTCAGTCCCCTTCTATAAGTTCAAGTGCCTTAATTTGGTTTTGGTGATTAATGGCAAATCTAATTATATAAGATTAATGGTTTTACGAGCTTTTCTTTGACTAGTCTTATTTGGATATGAAAATGAAAATGATGA
The DNA here is from genome assembly GCA_000573905.2 of Oryza punctata. Taxonomy (NCBI): domain Eukaryota; kingdom Viridiplantae; phylum Streptophyta; class Magnoliopsida; order Poales; family Poaceae; genus Oryza; species Oryza punctata. Next base: position 2,081,802 of record CM002499.2, on the reverse strand, counting down.
GAGGTATGTATTAAACTTCACATATTCTAACTTGGTCTCTCTTGTGGATCCAAAATATAGTGTGAGCTTCCTCATTGATCTACATCGTTACTACATACGTCTTCTCTATGTGTATAGGATAAACCCCTCATTGGTTATTCTCTAATTATGCATACACTTATCTCTTTTGTATATTCCTTTGTATGCATATATTTAGGGGGAGCAAATCCTAAACACTTGTTGTGCATGTTCTAGATCCATATTGGTTCACCTATTATTTATATTGGATCTTTGCATTTGAGGCGATGCTCGGCCGCAGAGGCGCAGGGGAGGGGGTGGCTCGGCGGTGACACAGGGTGGCGGTGCTCGGCCGCAATGGCGTGGGGGAGGGGGTGGCTCACAAGGGGAGGATTGCGGGGCTTGGCGACAGCGGTCTGGGGGCTCGGTAGTGGCGTCACAGGGGAGGGGACTTCACGGTGGAGGAAGGAATGGCGATGGCCAAGCTCATCGGCGGCAAGGAGATAGGCCACCGGATCCGATGGCGGCAGTCTCGTCCATGGTGGCAAAGGGGGAGGGCTGCCTCCACGGCGGTGAAAGGGTGGGCGACGGTGGTGGAGAAGGGGAGTCAAAGCCGGTGGAGAAGGCGGTAGTGGCGACGGGCATCAGGAGCTCCAGATCTGGTGGTGGTGGTCTTCGGGAGCTCTGGATCCGCCGATGAGTGCATGTAGGCGATGGCAAGGACAACGGCTCGGCGTCATAAACCACGACCTCTTTCCTCTGCACCGGTAGCGATGGCCTTGGTAGTCTTCCACCCTTTCGGCGATGGTAGCAATGGCCTCGGCAGTCTTCCACCCCTTTGGCGACGTCGCCAATGGAGTAGACTTCTTCATCGACTGTGATTTGTGATTGTAATCTGTGATTTTGATTTGTGATTGTGATTGTGGATTTGGGAGATTTTGGATTTGGCACAGTGGTTGTGGGTTGAGGGATTGGCGATTTGGAACAGTGATTCTGGATCTTGATTTTTATTTTTTTTCTCCTAAAAACATTTTCGTTGGTGGATCTCATTAGCTACCGTTAGCGAAAATCACTCATTTCACTGGCGGCCTTCTTAGCTTGGCCGCCTGCGAAAGTTGATTTTCGCAAGCGGCCTCCTATCTGCGAGTGAGAATTTATTATTTTCAATGACCTTAGGTCACTAGCGGTGTAGCCGACCACTAGTAAAAACCTATTTTAGCCGCCAGTAAAAGGTCTTTTTTAGTAGTGACTATGGCACGATGCATTTCTGGAATGAAAGGCTATGCAATTTGCAATAATTATATCACTGCCAAATCCATGTGTCGGTGTGTGTAATCAAACTAGAAGCTGATATTACTAACAAACAATGAAACAAGTTGACAATAACGTACACTATTATCATGCTTGATCCATACTTTTCGGAGTAAGTGTATAATGTTATCTTCTGATCAGTACACTACGTTATCACGTGTGCCAACAAGAAAATCTACGACCAACTCCGGCAAGTCGCGGAGACCTTTCCAACGGCGCCCAGCGGCATCAACGTCCCATACAGCCGCCACCCCGATGGCTGGTACATGACCACGGCGAGGGTCGTGAGCGCCATGGTCATCAAGAGCCACCTGACGGCACGCGCCACCGACATCTTCCTCGTCACCTTTCCCAAGTCCGGCACCACTTGGATCAAAGCGCTTCTGTACTCGGTTTTCCACCGCAGGGCCGACGAGCTCGTGACGCATAGCCCCTACCAGCTCGTCCCTTTCCTCGAGTCCCAGGTGTTCGTCAAAGATCGGATACCTGACTTGAGCTCCCTCCCGGCGCCGCGGCTGTTGATAACGCACATCCCATCCCAGTCACTGCCGGACTCCGTCGCAGTCTCTGGCTGCAAGGTGGTGTACCTGTGCCGGGATCCCAAGGATTGCTTCGTCTCACTTTGGCACTTTTGGAACAGGTTCATGCCGTGGGACATTGATGAGGCACACCGGCAATTCTGCGACGGTGTCTCGCTGTTCGGGCCCTACTGGGAGCACGTCGTCGGCTACTGGAAGTGGCACGTCGAGAGGCCAAGCGAGGTACTCTTCTTGACCTACGAGGAGCTCGCCGCTGACACTCTCGGCCATCTGAGACGCCTCACCGAGTTCATCGGATGCCCATTCACAACGGAGGAGCAGTAGGCCGGAGTGGACAGAAAGATCGTGGAGATCTGTGCCATGGAAAGCTTATCGGACTGGCACTAGCACCAGCATCATACCCATCACCTGCACCAAATCCAGCATCAAGACTGGAACCACCAGTACCAACACCAAAAATTTTCCTCCAAGCTGTCTTTTTCTTACCCAAAGAACTGCTTGGGGTTGCCCTTTGTAATCTCACAGCATCAAACTTACTGTCATACTTAGCAAAAATGTCAGACAATGCAGCCCTAACCTTATTTAAATAAGCAGAGTAATCACCACTCATAAGTTGTGACATAATTTAAAGAACATTGCTAAAACCCCTGATCTTGGCCCTAGGATCCAAGACAAAAGCAAATGAATACATAAATGAAATTTCAAACCAGTATGACATGAACTTAGTTTTCATGGGAACAACAACATTTCTGAGGTTCCAATCATTCTCATAAGTGTTTAGATGTCCAACAATCTGTTGACGTAAAACACGGCAGCCTGAGATATTTGCTTTACTCTAGTGCAGGTCCAAAACTTGCTCTCGGGTTCTAGGGTGTGCCAGTTGATTTGATCCTATAATCAACAAGATTAAGCATGTAAATATTATTAGTAGATGATAGCCGATCGGCTAGAAAGCCGATATCGTATCGTAGTGTAACCTAGCCGACACAATGCACAGTGAATTGTCGCGAGCAGGGGAGATCGTCGCCGGGTGGTGGAGTTGCAATATGAGCCGCCGGAAAATTTGAGGAAATCGCCGGAGTTGGTGGGGAAAGTCTTTCTGTTTGAGCGGTGAAGACAGAGTTAACACCATGAAATTTCCGGAAAAGCGGTTGGTATTTATGAAAGTATGTGCGTAACGGTAGGGGGAGATAACCCTAGATATTTGCGGGATTGACGAGATAATTCTATTGCATGATATAATGCTTCGGAATTGGGGGTCATGTGTTAACGATGGAATTTAGTAAGCATATGAATTGGAATCGAGATCCAATCCGAGGTGGATTTGAAGATATGCGGAAATCTCGGAAACAGAATGCGCATCGGCTGTGAGTCTGTATCGGCCGATACCGAGTTTGATATAGTTAGCCGATACAACCGATGTTGGTAAGATCGATTATGTGATCAATGACGGATTCGGGAGAAAAAGTTCAATGACATTTCCAGGCGAGGATAAAGTCCAAGATAGGCAATTGTATCTATTAATTAGGATTTTATGTAATAGATATTTTCGATAAGAGTCTGCTTAAGGGACTTGTTCATCTGTTAGAGTTGTAATAGGAAGTATGAGTCGTGTCCGATACGGACATATTATGTATTTTGGGAATAAATATGTACCCGAGACCCTGTAAATAATTAACATCAGTTCAATACAATCTCGGCGCATCGCCAACTTTCTGTTATTTTGTCTCGATGAGTTCTTACTTTCGAGTCGAGCTGCATCAATTTCGATCTTCGACAAAGAGGTAAAACTTGTTATGGCAGTTTGCATTATCAGGATTAGTGCTTACATCTCTATGATACTCTAATCGTATTTTGCGAGTCACCAAGTTATCATATGCATTATATAATCTAGACTGATAATGCTTTCTATTTGCATCGACTTATCTCTTTCTAGGATTTTGCCGATAACAGCTAGATTAATTTATTGACCTAAATTATATAATATATCTACCATCCCGAAAAGATGATCATCATCTTGATTGTTTAGATATTATGCTTATTTCCATACTTAGTGATGCATTAGTTAAGTTTGATCTATTAAGTCATGTTTAGAATCATGATTTCTAGCCTGTTTTATGGTTGTTAATAAGGATAGTATCGGGGTTTCAGCCGATCTTACCTGATATAGTTGTTTTACCTAGATCGTCTTGTTTAATATACTATATATGCCCCTTATATCAGGATCTTAACTAATATGAATATATTAAGCTTATTTTCAATCTAGTTGATATTGGTTTAATATATTTATTTTAAGATGATATCCTAGTATAAGTTAGTATCGGAGCTATAGCCGATACATTCTTAAATTTGGACATCGGCTATGACATGAGCACGTGTAATCGTTATTTCATGTTATTTTGGATTTAAGCAATTTATACTGTCTCGGTTAAGTCCGATCTATCCCAATTGCTGATTTCCAGAGTAATATTGATTTATAGATTACAAAATGATGATTTCTACAGCCGATGGAACAAGTTTAGGACTTATATATCACTGTAAATATGCCTCATAGCTGATTCACTCCATATTGCATCGGCTAGGTTACAATACGATACGACATCAGCTTTCTAGCCGATCGGCTATCGTTTACTAACATAGTTTGCACATTTTATCTTGTTGATTGCAGGATCAAATCAACTGGCACGCCTTTGAACCCGAAAGTAAACTTTGGACCTGGACTAGAGTAAAGAAAATCTCTCAGGCCACCGTGTTTTACATCAACACATACAAACTTATCCATATCGGACACGACTCATACTTTCCTAATACAACTCTAACCGATGAACAAATCCCTTAGGCGGACTCTTACCGAAAACATCTATAAGAAAATTACATAATATCCTAATTAATAGATACAATTGTCTATCTTAGACTCTATCCTTGTCTGGCAACATCATTGAAATCCCTTAGTCGAATCCGACATTGATTATGTAACCAATACTACCAACATCGGCTGTATCGGCTATCCTCATCAAATTCTGTATCGGCCGATACAATCTTTCAGCCGATGCACACTCTGTTTCCGAGATTCCCGCATATCTTCAATTCCGCTTCGGATTGGATCTTGATTCCGATTCATATGCTTACCAAATTTCATTGTCAACACAATCTCAAGAATGTGATGCATAATTAATAGAGATGTTGGATAATAAACACCAGACAAAATAATAGTTGAATCAAAAAATTGTTCAAGGAATAACAGAACTGTTTCAGCAATTGTCCAGTGTAAATCAATCAGGAATGGTTGACCATAAACCATTAGATGGCGAGTTGCAATAAACACTGAAAAAGACTCCCTATGTGGCAAGAGATTCTTAAGCATTAGATAAGTTGCATTCCATCTAACATCCATGTCCAAACCAAATTTACAAGGGCGAATACACATAGCAAAGCAAAAGTTTTTGTATGCAGCAATGCGCTGATTAGTTTCATTCATAAATGAAATATCATTTCTAAAATCATGAAGCATGGGTTTGAAGATTTCAAGACCAGCCTTAACAATTAAATTGATGATATGACATGCACAACGCATGCAAATATAAATCACCAACATAACCAGATAGAGCAGGTTTAAGACTATCCATTGCTTTAGTATTAGAAGAGGCATTATCCAGAGTAATAGAGAAAATCTTATCAGTCAAACCATATTCTTGAACAACAGAAAGCACACGTTCAGAAATATTTTTAGCATTATGTGACACATCAATCAACACCAGACCCAAAATCATCTTCTCTAATTGCTAATTAGAATTAACAAAATGAGGCACAACACTTAAATAATCTTTCTTAGCATTACCAGACCATATATCGGATGTTAAAGCAACAAAGCTAACAGACTTCAAAGTCTCAATAAGCATAGCACGACGATTTTCAAAGCACTTTAAAACGTCTCTAGTGGTAGTTTGCCTAGAGACAACATGAAATCTAGGGTTATAGGCATTCTTAATATACTCCTCAAAAGTAGCAGATTGATCAAAACAAAGTGGAAGATCGTCTAGCAATCAACCTAACCAACTCAGTTCTAGGAACATCAGGACTATATTCCCATTGACTAATAGAACCATCAACATTAAACCTAAGCATTGACTGAGACAAGGAACCAACATTTCTAGGTTTCCATTACTTAATATGCCTAAGCAAATGTCCAGTACCACCAGATGAACGAGCAAACAATGTTTTATGACAGTAATTGCATTTAGCAGATACGCGAACCTGAGAGCGATTGCGTTCTTCAAAAAGTTCTTCAAAGTCGGCCCATACCCCAGATCTGGACCGCTTGTTGCTAGCGCTTGAGCCGGACGGCGCGCCGCTGCCACTGGCTCCAACACCGGCATCATCCAGCTCTGGTTACAACTGCAACCCATCGATCGGAGGTGAAGCAGTGTTGCCGAACACCTCCACACGTTTCTCCTCCAAGTCATCTTCGTCATCACCCCGCACTCCCATCATCCTCAACTCGTAGTTGCAGGAGTATGGATCATCGTCCATTATAGGCACTCCGGTTCCTCAATGGCGGCTGCCGCTCAGTGACTTGCAAAAAAAACAAAACAATGATGCAAGAACAGTTAGGGATCAGATAGGATGGAGAAAAAAGAAACTTAAAAAGATATTAGGGCTTGTACCTACGCATCCGGAGCACCGGAGTTGCCGTTGATGACATAGATCCACGAATCTACGAGAAGACGAGAGCAGAGACTGGATTTGGGGGGTGGATTTGACGAAGAGCTCACGGAGCAATAACGAGGGTTGCAAAAAAGTACAAAAAGGAGAGGAGATGGATAATGCGACCGTCGATTCGACAACCGCAGATGAAGATCTCACGGATCAGCCAAAGAGCTCACGGATCAGGCGACTGGAGAGGCGGAGATGAAAGAAAAAGAGAGAGAAGAGATGACCCTCAAGGCGTCGGTGGTAGATCCGTCGAGGCGTCCATCGGCGACGGAGACGAAGAGGGATGGAGCGATGGAGGTGTGGAGGTGGAGCGGTGGAGGCTGGAGGCGGAGCGGTGGATCGATCGAGACTCGAGAGAGACGGAGGCAGCTAGGGTTAGGTTTAGGGTTTGAGAGAGTGGATCAGTGGAGCGGGGCCACAGGGAGAGGGGGTGCACCGGGGGAGGGAATATATATAGCAGCTGATGGGCTAGGCCGATGGCAGGCTGCCGTTGGAGGAGCGTGTCGCGGTCGGGCCATGCCTGCCGTTGGGTCGTGCTGGGATGTGCTAGCCCACCATGCCGGCCTCTTTCGTGTTGTGACGTGCCGGCACACTTTGCCAAGGTAGCAGCCCATGCACGACCCGGCTGTCGAGCCGGGCTGGCACGGGTCCATCTCCAGTCGGATCGTGTCGTGCCTAGGCCGGGCCAAATTTCCGTGTCTTGGACTGGACCGTCGGGCCTCGCGCCATGGCCATTTATAATGGCATCTCGTATTTGGGCCGTTTTGGGAGCACGTCCTCGGCTAATGGAGATGGCATGTCGAGACGCCAAGCCAGGTGTTCTTCTTGACCTACGAGGAGCTTGCACTTGACACGCTCGGCCTGTTGAGGCGTTTGGCCGAGTTCGTTGGACGCCCGTTCACGATGGAGGAGCAGGAGGCCGAAATTGACAGGAAGATTGTGGAGATGTGCGCCATGGATAGCTTGTCGGGGTTAGAGGTGAACCGGTCTGGGACAACCGACTTCATCCAGAAAGACGTGCCAAACAACATATTCTTCAGGCGTGGGGTGGTCGGAGATTGGAGGAACCATCTGACGCCGGAAATGGCGATGAAGAGAACTGGCTTCTTGTTTCATCCGCAATTTTCACAAGAAAAGAGATAATAGAAGGAAATATCATGTTTTCATGTTTGAAGCGAACAGCCGGACATGTGTTGTATTCATGAAATATAAGTGAAGGATATGTGTACTGCAATTCTATGAATCAAATTATTGCAAGCTGCTTCGAGTAATAGCAGATCGATTAGCAGTAAGTTGGGTTTTTCATTTGTTTGGCTTTTGTCTGGCATAATTGTCTTCTTCGTGCCCCCTGCAAACTCAACAAAGTGTAAGACCACTTGAAGTTCCGTAAGCATTCGCAACGTCTTAATCATCCATGAATATTAATTACCAAATATGGGGCAAGGAGACACCTTAATCTAGAGAAAAATATCCTCCATGGAGCTAAGCCAACATGCTCAATTGGGTAATCTACCGTTTGGTGTGACATCCTTGTACCGAGCAGGTAAGTTTTCTTCTCAAATCAGCATTTTTGGCATTATTTACTTGCCCATATATTAGTAGAAGGAAAACATGCACCATTATAATATACATATGGAACCCATTATTACTCAACAGTCAACAAATGCCGCAGTAAGGAAAGTTAGTAAAAACCACATAGTTTTAGTTTTTTACACGAGCTTCAGTTTCATCTCGAAGTTCAATAGAATTGCCATGACATATAATCTAGCCACAGGGAGTGAGTTTCTTGTTGCCTGCACCACGAGGGTTATCGTCCTTCCAGTCATCCCATGCTCTTGCTTTCTCCTCCTCGGCGTCCTCGTCCTCTTGGGCTGACCGACTGCCATCCTTGTGCCATGCGGAGTTTGATTCTTGAATCATCTTAGCAGTTCTTTCTTGCCATTTCTCCATCATTTTCATCTCACGTAAGCCAGCTTCTTCTATGCTCATCGTTGGCAACCTAATAGTCCAATTACAGGCAAAATGGAAACAGAAAAATTGGATCAAAGGACAGTCTCATATGCATATTTTCACTAACTTTTAGGACTGAACAATGCAAGACCATTTTAAGAGAGATGATCTACAGCTTAACGCTTAATTTCTGCAGGGGAAATCTGATGCTTTTTGCGAGCAAATGCAGAATAGTATCATTTCTTGGAATTTTCATAGATTATGACTAAACATAAGGTCACACCTACAAATCACTACCTCAGCATCTATACCATCGCACCAAGTGTTCGTAGTCACAACAGAGTAACAAGACAACTGTTTATTGTCAGTGAATCTAGTATTGCACAGAGTAGCAAATTTAACAGTGTATCACTGGTTGCCTTTCCAGCATGAAAATAAAATGAATGATATCAACAGTGTAAACCACTAATTTGTCATGAACTTATGGCAGAACATACAACAACAGAACAAGGTAACACTTACGATTGAATAACCACGGTCACATACTAATGTGGTGAAGCAAATACAATGTAAAGAACCACTTTACAAATTTACCAAGAAATAATTTGCTCATTGAGTAACGCTCAACGAAAAAGGAGGTCAAAGTTCCTACAAGTATATCAAAGTATGACTAGTATGATGCATTAAAAGTTGCCACAAATAATGCCCCCTCCACATTCTGCCATAACCAAAGTTCACCATCACAATAAAAAGAAGCAGCGCAGTTTCAGCCAGGTATGTAGCAGTATTTTAAAGCATACCTGTAACTTGGCTGAAAAACTTGTGCTGCCATTCTCTCCCTTTCACTGGTTAGTCCTCCACCCACAAGACTTGCAGGGCCAAATATCAGGGGCTGGTGTTTGTGCTCATGTGCTTGTGAAACACTTGCTCTACCTTCAATGACATCTTGAGCAAATGTTGCACAAGTGATTGGATCAGCTGGTTTGGAATATGGTGCACGGTTGGCAGCATTATGGTGCCATGCTTCAGCCTTTTTTGTACGTTCATCAAGCATTTCACGAGCAAATGCATTACCATCCTAAAATATCATAAGCAGGCAATCATTTCATCACTAAAGGAAACTTCCATGTAAGTGCAGAGTTTATTGAAACAGAAACGCAACACAAAGGAAGCGAAGATTAAAAAAAAATCTAATTGTTTTTTTTTCTTATGGTAGAAAATCTACCACTGAGTGTTATAAAAGAATCATGAAAACAAAATCAAATATCTAATATTAGTTGCATGTAGTAACAACAAAACACTCAGCACTCCGCAGACACCGAGAGAGAGAGAGAGAGAGAGAGAGAGAGAGAGAGAGAGAGAGAGAGAGAGAGAGAGGTGTGATGAAATACTTGCAATGGCAAGTTATTATCATATTATGACAATTAATTTAATTGTATGTCCTAACTCAGAATCCGGTCTATAATTTTTCCAAACAGAATTACTGTATACAAATATCCAGCTACCTACTTGATCATGGTCTACTTGGTGAAGCTAAGCTATTACTACAACATAAGCTCAAGGCTGCTGCAAAGCGAAGTTCAATAATTGTATCAGTAAAAACACAAACAATCCAAACTGTACAGAATGGTTATCAGAAGAAAAGTTGAAAGGTCAATATGATACTGGAAAGGATCAACCAAAGATACTATTGATAAGAAATTGGTAAAGTTTATTCATTTGTTTTACCTTCGTTTGCCTTTCTTTTACTGCCAGAAGCATTTCTTCTTCCTTCTTTAACATGTCAAGAAGGTCAAAAGCCTATAAAATGAACTAGAAATGAGTACATCTGATGATCAGGATAACCAAAGCGAGCACAGTAGCTTAAAAGAATGTAAATAAACATCCCAAGCAGTATAAGAGAATCATTCTTGCCCACAAAACACAAACCTTGCATAGAGCCAATGAGATAGTAGCTAACCAAGCCTGCAACATAGAATAAAAAAAAAATCAAAACCACAGCATAACCGTTTGTCATTTGTACATCAAAGTGAGTTATGACAGGCATGGAACCCAATCTTTGGGAGCACACATCAACAGATCTCAAAAGGTTGATTGCCCACAAAAGTAAGAGATCGTATATAAAAAGAATAGGCGAGGCAATGAACATCATATTGTTACAGGAAAAATGATTGGTGGTGACAATCTGGCAGTACAGAACATATCTGTTGGGTGTTTCATATGCACAAAAAGGGGCTAATTCAGGAAATGCGATTAGTTCCCTATGAGATTTTTAAAACCTATCTTTGAATCATCAAATTTGTCAAATTCCATCTTCTATTGAGCAGAACAAAGCCTTTCTTTTCCTTCTCTTTTCTGGTAAAAGTAAATATTTTTCTTCCACTTCTAGTACATTGTAGCTAATTTTACTTTGGGGTATTTTCAAATATGCTATGTGGTAATTTAAAAATATATCACGATGTTTCCATTTGGTAAACAAGATCAGATTCAAATATAGTAAGTCATGCAAAATGCTATGTAAATGGGTTCTAAATGTCTGGTGCTAACTGCTAACCTCTCTTTCTTCCTCTCCATCATCCTCAAAAGCGTCTTCCTCCCCAGCTTCAATAGGAGCTGACAAAGCAGCTGCTCTCAGTGACCACCTACGCCTTTCTTTCCTCTCCTTGATTTCTAGGAGCTTTGTTTCTGCAGCCTTTTGGCGCTTGAACCGTGCAACCTAGGTTCGGCAAACAAGAAAATTAGAGTGGAAATTAACCGATTTTGGAAAAGGTCAAGCAGATTACGATTCCCAGATTTTGCAGTCTCAATAAGAGATTTGGATCCCAGCTTATTGTGTTTGTAAATTGCAGAATGATTGATGACCCCTTTAACATATTCGAGAAAAATATTTCGCCAAGGCTCACCTTCTGTGCTCTTCGATTTGCCATGGTATCAGGTTGCTTCTGCCTAGATAATTCAAGCTCATCCTCTGATATCAGCTCCAGTGCTTCACAGATAGAAATGAATTCCTGCGTAACCAAGGAGTGATTAAAACATGAGAACATGAGTGTGGTGATGACAGAATACTCCCGATTGAAAAAGGGCCTAAGAAAGACATGATAAATATGCACCAAATCAACTAAATGTGACAGGGCAAACCGGCAACCTTCAAATGATCCTGCGACGCCTTAACGACTGGGATCCGATCCTCCTGCGCTACCTTTTCAGTCATTTCCCCAAGGTAGTACGGTACCTGAAGTAAAATCAATCGAAATCACAGATATAACCACACGTTGCATATGCACAAACATGATATGATTAGAGAAATGGAGCTAAACGTAGATGTAGTGGGGAAACAAGCATACGAGTAGGTATTTGAGGTTGGCGGTGGATACGTCATCCTTGGTCTCGTTGGAGGAGAAGAGCCCGAGCTTACTAACCATCTCGTCGCACCGCCGCAGCAGGTCGACCCCCTTGCGGATCCCTTCCTGCAAATATCCCAAACCAAGAACGCAGTAAGCGCTCGCACAAAACCGCAGGAGAGAGTTGATGGGGATGAGAAGGGGTAATCGAAGCAAAACCTGGTCGAGGGAGGAGCTGGAGGCGAGGGAGTGGAGGTGGGACGCCTTGTCGAAGAGGGCCGGGAGCGGGAGGTCGGCGTCCTCCGCCGCCGCCGGCGGGTTGAGGCGCATCTGCGCCTGCATCTTGTTGCTGACCTCCTCCACCTCGACCATTCTCACTCGCCGACGCGAGAGGGAGAGATCGCCGGCTAAAACCCTACCGGAGCAGCGCCGCGCGAAGGAAGGGAAGGAGAGAACCGGGAACGAACGATGGGAAACTGAAACGTCGGGAAGGGAGTCGGCCGGATTTATTGAGGGGTTTTGGACTACTTACCACTCTCCTTCGGATGTTGTGTTTCAAATATCACTCCTAAATATCACTCTCCTAAATAATTTTGTTTTTTTATCACTAGAAAAAGAAGAATAATTTTTAAGCTCGCAAGGCACCGTATCACCCTGATCTAAGAACAAAATGATTGTTTTGCTTTTCTTCTTCATTTCTCCCCCTCCCCTCTCTTTCATCCACCTCCTTTCCCAGGGCGGCGAGGTTATTGAGTTCTGGTGAGCTCCTACCTTGCACTCTTCCCTCCTTCGCTCCGCTTCTTACCTCCCCGGCCCCTGCTCTTTCTTTTGTGGCATCGCGATGCCTCACTCCATCACCGTCGTCATCGCCTTCCTCGTCTCGGTTCTTCTCCACTCTCCCCCAATGTTAGTGGCTGCGTCAGGTCCTCCCTCGGGCCTTCCCTACCTTATCGTTCGCCACCCAGCGCCAGGAGATCGGTCCTGCGGTGGTGGTGGTGGTGTCATCAACTCACGCGCAGAAAGGAAGGTTGGAGGAGAGAGATCCCGAGCTAGAGGAAGAAGAAGAAGGGTAAGACGCTCATTTTGCATTAGGATCAGGTGACGTGGCGCTTTGCGAGCTTAAAAATGGTATACGAGCAAGAAATATTCTCTGTCCGATGGCAAAATAGCGAAGTCATCCAGGAGAGTGGCATTTAAGAACACACCATCCGAGAGAGTGGCAAAATAGTCCAAAACCCCTATTGATGGGATGACGGTGCTCCGGCCGGAGGTGCTCGATGGACTGTTGATGATAGATCCAACGGCTGAGATCGCTATGTTCCACGCAATGAAGATAATATTGTTTACAGAAAAGCCCCTGTTTCGGGCTATTATTTTCATGAGGGTGATCTCGTTTTGCAGAACACTCTTAGATGACCGGAATGAATAATTCGTGAACGCGTGCAGGATGGCCATCTCGTGAACGGGTAGATGACAGCGTAATGACAAGAGCTAGGTTAGGTTTCGGGGATGGAGAGTGTTGGTGTCCTGGGCCCAGGGGTATGTCGACTATGGGCTTGCGGCGGCCCCGTCCGTCCACGTGGCCATCCTCTGAGGGGGAGAAGGCCCGAGGGTAACGTGGCGGCCTCCCTCCCATAGTGCGCTTCCCCCCTCGGGGGAGGTCCAAAGGTGGGTCGGGCTCCCCCGACCCCCTTGGGCCGTCGCCACGTGCCATGAAGTGGGTAAGCGCTCCCAACGCTCACCTACCCGCATTGAATGACCATGCAGGCATAGTGCGCCTGCACCGCGCGCGTGCCGCATCTATTGCGAAGCGACGTGCGCACGTCTGACGCCGGTCACCGTCGGCTGACCGACGGTGAGACTGTAAGTTCAAGTGTCTTAATTTGGTTTTGGTGATTAATGACAAATCTAAGTTCAAGGGTAAGGTATTGGCACTCCATTGCATTATCTTGAACCCTTGCAAGAGCTCTCACACCGTTGTGCACTTAGTTTATCCAGTGAGGTGTTAGAGAGTGAGTTAAGCCAATCCAAGTGCATTGCTTCATTGTTAGAGCTAGTGAGGCACTTGATCATCCTCGGCAAGCATCCTAGACTTGTTACTCTTGGAGGTTGCCACCTCCTAGACGGCTTGTGGAGGTGTTGCTCGGTGACCTCTCCGAGGAGATTGTGGAGGAGGCCCACCGCCGGTTGTGAGTGGTTTGGAGTTCACCACCTTCGGAGTGAAGGAAGAACTACCCTAGTGATCGAGGCTTGGATAGTCCTCTCTGTGGGCCGGCTCCCACCTTGCCCACCCCTTGACGAAGGGGGCGTGCGGTGGCTTCGTGGTTGAGCGGTGGAGTTGGGCTCGCCTCAACGGGAATTAGGAAACCGGCGAGTTTTCGAACCTCGGTGAAAAATTCCTTGTCTCTTGTCTCATTTATTTGTCGCATTTACATTTGAGCAAGTTTACATACTAGAGCTTATTTGTGCTATTATCATCCTAGGCTTACAAACCTTAACATATGCTAGCTTCTTTGTGCACTTACTTGAGACTAGTTGATTTAGGTTTTGAATTGTGCAAAACCGTTTTGATTTATGCTTCCGCATACAAAACTTGGTTTTAGCCAAAAGTTTTAAAACCGCCTATTCACCCCTCCTCTAGTCGGCCTCCTTGATCCTACAGAGACTGGTGGAATGACTGATGGGACGGCGTACAGCGCCACGCGTGCCGGCGCACACGTGGTGGGTATGATACGCTTCCCGATGAAGCTGCGTAAAGATCGCAGGGGCCGATCTGGCTCCTGCGCCATGTCAAGGTTGGTGCGTCAGGTCTAATCACCTGGCGCATCGCACGGCTTACGGTGGACAGCCGGATTCCAGCCGTTTAATGGAGAATGACATGCCGGGTCGATCGCCATGATGGGCGGTCTGACCGGTGCCATGCCGGATCTACAGGAGCGGAAGACTTCCACTCCAAGCCACGGCATAAGCTTCACTTGTAAAAGATTCTCGCTCCTTTCTCTTTAGAAAACCACCTGTCTGGCCCCTGTGGTATCCCCTTGAGATATCAAAGGAGGCCCAGACCTAGAGGAAGGGGGTTCGATTCTCTTCTTCCCTCCATCTCTCCCCCTTGGGTTACGGCTAGCTAAGGCCAATCCCGAGGAGTTGAATCCTCATACGCATAAACCACCACACAGGAGTAGGGTATTACGCCTCATTGGCGGCCCGAACCTGTATAATTGCTCGTGTGACACCGTCCTCTATCAGGCAATCTCGATCCTCGCCGGCCTCACCGGAGCCGGGCCAAGAAGGCCTCTTTCACGCGCCCTGGGCCGAACTCAAAAAGGGGGTCTGCACAGTCCCTCGCCGCGGAGTTTTTCATCCAACAGAGAGGGAAAGTGAGAGTTTGGATCTAGAAGGATAGTCTTGGAGGCAACGGACCGGCGGTAAGCGGTCAGGCAGCGACATTGCCATTGAAGCCGCAGGGTCCTCAACAGGCGATGGGCCAGTGTTAGCAACATGAGCAAAGCGGAAATGATGGAGGAAGAGATAGGAGAGAGAGTCGACCGGCTGGGCAGGGCCTCGCTGACACGTTTACTCTGTTCAGCGTCGGCGAGGCTAGGAGGCGATACGGTGGTGGACTGGTGGGGATGGAGGCGGGGGCATCAGAGCCAGTAACGGAGCCAAAAAGATTTTTGAGCCCAGGCAAATTTTAATATAACTGATATTTGCTATTGAAATTTTATAAAAAAATACTTATCAATAGTAAACTTTGATGGAGTTCTCACCGGTGAGCCGGGTGGTTGCCCGAGCTAGCTGGGAGGTGGATCCGCCACTTGATCAGAGCTAACCTGGACCACCTTATCGCAAGGTGGTCGAGCTTGCCGGCGTCGTTGGAGAGATCATCGGCGTGAAGTAGCAGTATCAATGCCGTCGCATCCTGTCCTGTCTTCTCGTTGCGTCTCGACATTTCTTCGTGTGGCGTGACTCGTTGAAGGAGAACAATGAGAGGATAAGGTGGAGACTGGTAGGCCTTGGACCGGTCACTTGATGTGTGCATGTGGGCTTAGCTGTCGTTTTATGTTCGTGAATATTGGGCCACGCGAATGGGCGCACGTTAAACCCACCCTAGGTGACAATCCTATTATTCTATTTTCATATAAGCCCCTATTTCAGCATCGGACATTCGGAAGGGATCCTAGATTTTGCGAGAATGTGTGTGGAAGCTTGTGCGTGTGTGAAACAATGTGTGGCCGTGTGTGAACAACACTTTTTCCCTTCTTTGGGGGGAAGTGTGAAGAACACTTTGCGACGAACCTAGTATTAACCACATGAATTATATGGATCACTCGAACAAACTACATATTCAAGGAGCTTGAAAGAAAAAAAAAAAGCAACTAACTTATGGTGATCACCTTTACAATGAAATGGCAGCATTCTGCTTCCATTACCCAAAAACACACTGTTTCAAACAACATGAAGAAACTCTCTTTCTAGAGACTAATAAGAAAAATAACTCAAAACATCTCTTTACATGTATCATTGTTCGAACTGTTAACTATTGCTAACTGCTCCAGACAAAAGATCACAATGATTCATTTCTCATCCAATCTTTCAAACTACTAAGTAAGAGGCCACATTCTATTGTGTGGCCATTTACACTATTATCAAATGGAAACCGTTCACTGCTCTTTTCTTGTATGGTCTCACTCTCACCATCTACTTCTTTGGTAGCCCTCAGTCTGGTTTCTCTGTCTACTGTTTCTTTGCTGAATGTATCCACCACTATTCCTTTTCCTTCCAGATATGCTGCTTGGGTCCTGGTAGCTATTTCTATTGACCCTATTGAAGCTATCCCTGTTATTTGGTGAATGATGATTGTTACTATTATTCCAATTGCCCCAACTAGAATCCGCCAAGGCACTACCCCAGCCAGAGCATTTTTTACTCCACTCATTCCAAGATTCATGCTTTGCTCCCCAGTCCGTGCTGGATCTTGAATCTTGCTCCCACTTGTTAACTTCAGCTGGCTTTTCTACATATATGTCCCAGTTTCCAGATTGGTTCTGCTTCTGCTGGCACTTGTTATCTGTATCAGTGCTGCCCAATCCATCAGCTGGGAGTAACTCATCATCCCTCTCGAATGGTAACCGTACCATATTCAGGTCAGCTATCAACTCAGGGTCGATCTTGCTATTGTGGTCAACCTTGTCAATATACATATCAGGGTCTGGCAAAGATATGTCTGAAGGTTGACCATGGTAATTGGCCCAGAATCTAGCCTTTGCATTCTTAAAATTATCAAAGGCTTCTGAGTCATCCCATTGCTCTATGTTCTTATACATGGAGACATATCTCTTGTTGTCACAAAACCTGTGCCAAGAAATGCCGCCAACATAAATGCAAAATTCCCTTTCCCATAATGGGATTGGGTGGCAATTGTGTCCTGTAAATACGGAAGCAACATCAGATTCATTGTAGCAGCACAAAATGCAGGGAGATAATGAATTCTAAAATGTTTATACAAACAAATAACACACAATTTTTTTTCTGGCTAGATTGATTAAGACTACTGTACAGATTTGGAAATCGCCTGCAGATTTTGGAAGGGTCAAATCCTAAAATATCAGCATCCCTTCTAAAAGTGTGGGGGAAAAAGACACTCAAGTTTTTTCTTTTTTCTTTTTTTAAACTAGGGCTGGAAGCCCCCCATTTCCATTACCAGAAATGATAGAAGCTACAACGTACTTGACAGCATCGAAAAAAAAGAGAGAGAATCATTCAAGTACCCAACAGTTACTTTGCTAGCAGGCTAAACAGAATAATCATTCAAGGTACTGGATAAAAGGGTTCAATACTAAAACCTAGCATTGGGATGCTCCTTTGCTGCCACACAACTGCGCATTTCATGATTATGTCAGTTGTCTAAGATTTATCTTTAATAGCAATTAATAATGTTTCCTTAAGCATATCATAGATCTAGGATCTGAAAAAAAAATGTTATGGCCATATAAGAAGTTATCGATAGCCAACTTAACATTTTGTGTCCCCTCATTTTTGGGAAAAAATGTGCACACAACACAAGTGATCCCTCTATTTTCTTTTATTTGACGTTGAACTAACCAAAGTCAAATAAAAAAAACAGAGGGATTAGTTTGCTTATTGCAATAACATTACAGTTCAAACTACAAACTGATACTTGGTAGTCAACTAAAACTAGCATTTTCTGACATTTGGGTACCTCATTTTCAAGTAGTAAGAAAAATTAGACCAACAATAAGCCTAATGGTAAAGAAAGTTGCAGTAGCAACTCTGGTTCTAAGCTTAAACTGACTGCATCACACAGTACAAGACAGACCACCATCTACAACAGTTGTGTCATTGTTAGGGTGGCAGGAAGAAAATGAGATTCATGCCCATTTCCGAGAATTCCAATCCACGGGAAAATCATCAGCCAACAAGAAAGTACCAGACCTAGATGTCTAGATCGAAAATTTTCTAACCCGAGCCTTCCCTAACAAATCACCATCCGAACACCACTGTACAGATATAGAAATCGCCTGAAATAGTAGCACCTCTTCTAAAAGTATGGAAGAAAAAGACACCCAACAGTTACTTTCATAACAGACTAAACAGAAGAATCATTCAAAGTACTAGATAAAAAGGGTTCAATCCTAAAATACTAGCATTCCTTCTAACGGAAGCTCCTTTGTTGCCACACAACTGCACCTTTCATGGCTATGTCAGTTACCTAATAGTTTATTTTAATAGCAAGTACTAACAATGTTTCCTCAAGTATACCATAGATTTAGGATCCTGCTGCTTGAGGAAAAAAATGTTATGCCCACATAAGAAGTTATTGATAGCCAACTTAACATTTTGTGGCTCCTCATTTTTCTAAAGAAATGTGCAGTAAGTACAGCGCTTTGTTTTCTTTCTCCATTAAGTACAACCTCAACCAGATGACTGTGATATGGCTAAGGCAAAGCAATGCTCATTACAGAGGACAATTCCTATTAGAGGAAAATATAGATTGTATAGATTGTATAGCCGTTTTCTATTTCCTTGCCATGTATATCTCCTCCTTTTGAGGATCTGTTGTAACAACCGGCATATCATCTATATAAATATATATATATATATAATCACCTCCCCACATTGGATGTGAGGTGTTTTCCCTATTTCTCTACATGGTATCAGATCCCGGGTCTTTTCTTCCGTAGCCCTAGCGTGACCTCCTCACCCCGTGTAATCTCCTTGCATCGCGTCCACCCCCAGTGCTGCCGCTCTCGGCCGCGTTCTCTCCCCCGCTTCGCGATCTCCCTCACACTGCATCCCCTCACCCAGCGCCGCACCCCATGCTCGCCTTTTCGCCATCTCGCCACGCGCCAGCGACTCTCGCCGCGTGCCTCCTTGTCGATCGCGTGCCGCGCTCCTCTTCCCGGGATGCCCCGATGTCCACCGTCCCCACAATGTCCTCTTCCACCTCCGAGACCATGTCCTCCTCGTCGTCAGGCACCTCCAGTGAGACTGTCGCCCCTGTCTACGTCAACCCATATGCTACCGTCGCCGTGATAACTCATGTGTCGATCACCCTCAAGAGCAAACAGCCCAACTTCAACAAGTGGAAGGCATTCTTTACCTCCATGTGTGGCAAGTTTGGGTTACTCGACCACATCGACGACTCTGCTCCTCCACACCTCGACGACGCCACGTGGGCACAAGCCGACTGCTGCATACGCAGTTGGTTGTTCGGCTCCGTCGCCAACGTTCACGATCTCGCCATGGAGCCGGACCAGACCGCTCGCCAGCTTTGGGTCGCCATCGACAACATGTTCCAAGCCAACAAGGAGCCCCGAGCAATCTTCCTCAGCCACGAATTTCACTAAATGTTCCAAGGAGACTCCTCCATCTTCACTAAATGTTCCAAGGAGACTCCTCCATCGCTAATTACTGCCAACGCATGAGGACGGCTGCCGATGCACTCCAAGATGTCGGTTACCCTGTCACAGAGTCGCAACTGGTGCTGAACCTGCTCCGCAGACTCAATGATCGCTTCTCCAGCACTACCGACAACATCGTCGGCGCCTCCGTCCTCTCCTTTGCCTCCACGCGGAACTCCCTTCTGCTGAAGGAGCTTCGTCTGGCCAACGAGGGCAAGGTCGTCACCGAGACGGCGCTGGTGGCCGACACCTCTTGTTCCTTCGGCAACTACACCACCTCTTCCTTTACCATAGCATCAACCGGTGGGCAGTCCCGCAACAACTCCAATCGATGCAAGGGGCAAGAACAACGGCGGGCACAGCGGCGGCGGCGACCGTCAATCCTCTCAGCAGCGCAGTGGCGGCGGCTACCAACAACTCGCCGGCAGCAACGACGACTATCAGCAAGGCGGAGGCGGCGGCTACCAAATGGGGACTTTTCCCAGGCCGTCTGGACCGTGGCGTGGGTGTGCTTCAACCCGTGGTCCGCTCCTGCACCAGGCTGGCGTGGCTCTACATTGGGCCTTCTTGGGCCATTCTTGCAAGCCAACACCTTGTTCGCCGACCCATACGTCTCCCCGCCTCCTGCAGCTGCTGCGTTGGGCCAACCCAATTGGGAATAGGTTGGCCTGATCGCGACCCTCAACCAGATGGCTATCCATAGCCCATCTCCCTGAGTTATGGACACAAGAGCTACTTCACACGTCTTCTACAGATGGTATTTTCGTTACTCGTTTGCCTAACTCCCATACCTTTACTACAATTGGTAATGGCCACAATGTTCTTGTCATTTGTCGTGGCACTTCATTCCTTCCATTGGCACCACCAAATTGCACTAAAAAATATCCTTGTTTCTCCTTCTTTGGTTTGGAATTTACTTTCTGTTCTTCAATTCACCCGAGACAACAAATGTTCTATTGAGTTTGATAAATTTGGTTTCTCTGTTAAGGACCTCCGAACCCGGCACGTGATTCTTCGCTGCAATAGTCGCGGGGAGCTCTACACCTTACCAGCCGCACTGCCCTCCTCATCCGCACCCTCGCCACTTCGTCCACCTTATGGCACCAGCGCCTCGGCCATCTCAATCCTGCAACTCTCCACATGCTTCGGAACTTGTCTATCATTTCCTGTAATAAACCAGATAGCAAACTTTGTCATGCATATCAGTTAGGCAAGCATACACGTCTACCTTTCCACAACTCTTCCTCTAGAACATCATCTCTCTTTGAGCTTGTTCATTGTGATGTGTGGACCTCCCCAGTTTTGAGTACTTCCGGTTTTAAATACTACTTAGTGGTGCTTGATGATTTCAGTCATTTTTGCTGGACCTTTCCTTTGTGACACAAATCTGACATCCACCAGCATATTGTTGATTTTGTTGTGTATCCCTCCACCCAGTTCGGCGTCCCCCTTAAGTGCTTTCACGCTGACAATGGCACAGAGTTCATTAACCATGCCACCACTGCCTGCCTCGCTAACCACGGCATGCAGTTGCGTCTCTCATGCCCTTACACCTCCCCACAAAATGACAAGGCCGAGTTGATGATTCGCACTACCAACAACTCGATTCGCACACTACTCATTCAAACTTCCATGCCTTCGTCCTATTGGGCCAAGGCACTAGCCACTTCCACATACCTTCTAAACCGGCGACTGTCCTCCTCTGTCCACAATTCCCTACCTTTCCAGCTATTACATCGTAAAATCCCTGATTTTTCACACCTCCGGGTGTTCGGCTGCCTTTGCTACCCAAATTTGAGTGCCACGACTCCCCACAAGCTAGCACCTCGTTCAACTGCTTGTGTTTTCCGTGGGTACCCAGCCTCCCACAAGGGTTATTGGTGTCTGCTATTTTATGGGCCATTTGGAAAACAAGAAATTCTGCTTGTCATTGGATTACATGTTGGGCTGGTTTGCAGATGCAGGAGGAAGAGCGAAGAAGGCTGCTGTTGGGGGGGGGGGGAGCTCCTAAAGCAAGTTGCAGATAACATCTTCAACATTGCCCTAGTCATGCCACATTAAGGTCCAGGTGAGTTGGAACCCTCCATGTAATAACTAAATGAGCTAGGGCAATTTAGTAGTGTTTAAAAAGGTGCTAGGCGGGTGACGGGGTGACATGTTGGTGTCTAGTTCCTAGTTAGCAATAGTTGGCTTGAATGGTAACCATGTGCTAGGTGGCAGGTTGGCGCCTAGCAAAATTCAAGTACAGAAGTTGCAGATAACATCTTCAACACGAGGTTCGGGTGGAGGACTGGCATGAAGCGGCTGGATTCTTAGGCGTTCACTTTGGAGTTCAATTTCTTAGCATGATGTGCTCTGCTAGTTTGCTTTCAATTCACCTGAAGAACTGACCCCATTCTTCTCATTGTTGACAAAAGACTGGAAGTCTCTTAGTATGGTGAGCTTTTTTGTTGGGTTCTGTTTGGCCGAGTCCTTAGAGTGGCTCCCTGTGTCTTTACTTTGTGCTGGCTGTTGGCAATTACAGGGGGAAGGGGGGGATTGACTAATGATAACTCTGTCCGGATAATTGGTGGTTTCCTTTTATGTTTCCCTGAATTCTGTAGTTACATTTCTGTAAATGGAAATGGGGGCATGGCCCTTGCTTTAAAAGAATTCCTAGGCTAGGCTCCTAGTCATGCCACATTAAGGTCCAGGTGAGTTGGAACCCTCCATGTAATAACTAAATGAGCTAGGGCAATTTAGTAGTGTTTAAAAAGGTGCTAGGCGGGTGACGGGGTGACATGTTGGTGTCTAGTTCCTAGTTAGCAATAGTTGGCTTGAATGGTAACCATGTGCTAGGTGGCAGGTTGGCGCCTAGCAAAATTCAAGTACAGAAGTGGTGCACCTTGGTTATGTTTCAGCATTTATATTTCTTTTAGTGGATGAGAGGCGGTGTTTTAAATTTTGGTGGGAAGCAAAGATCATCCTAAATTATTACTATTTCCATTAGACCGTTATATATTGTTTTGGCGGGAAGCAAAGAATATCCTATCTAGAAATACATCACCACTATTTATGAAATTAGGAAAGAAAAAGAAGAGTTCAAGTAGGAATACAATTTTGAAATAGCTAAAATTCAGAATAAAAAAGAAATATTGAAACATCAATTAATCCATCTATAACACAACACGAGATTAATTAGAATTCGAAATAAAAAATAAAATAAATTCAGAAATTAGAAAAATAAGAATAACATTTCAACTGGAAATACAATGTATAAATAACTAAAATCAATTTGTAATAAAAAAATAAAGACTATTGAAAGAATAGACCATCTAGAACTTATGATGAGATTAATTAAAATTCAGAATAACAAATAAAACAAATTTCGAAAATAGAAAAATAATTATAAGAGTTCAAGTAGGAATACAATTTACAAATAAAAATATTAAAATGAAAAATATGGATTTTTCGAAAAAAATAGTTCAACTAGAAAACAACAATATCAAATGACAATAAAGAGAGGAAAAACAGTAGGCATGTAAAGGATTAAAGTGGTGGTAGTTGATGGGACATATAAAGACTATAAACATATAAACAAAATCCCAAATAGAATCTCAATGACGATTAAGAGGATGGACAACGGACAAACCATTAAGCAGTACGGTCGCGACAATTAGCAGGATTTTAGAAAGTGAAAAAATAAATCCCAATAATAATCATGTTCAATTTTTAAAATCTCAATGATAATAAAGAAGGGAGGTAGCGAGCGAGTCGCGTGTGAGGAGTACAATGGCAAAGCCGCTGACGGTTTAGCGGGACTTCTAAAAAGTAAAAAAATAGCCCAAACGATAATTATGTTCGATTTTTAAAATCCTAATGATAATAAAGAGAGGAGGTAGCGGAGGGACCGAAGAGGAGTACAATGGCGGTGTTTCATAGAATTTTAAAAAAAATATAAAAACAAAACCCAACAAGACAATGAACTCTAAAAACTAAAAAAATCTAATTTTTAAAGGTTTCATGGAAGAAGAAAAGAAATAGTGATAAATCGACAAGCAAATAAAGGCATGACAAATGAGTAAGGGTAGCGACCGAAGCGACTTTTAAAAACTGTAAAACTATTATAAACACACGGATGATAAAGTTCAGTCTTTCAAAATCCTAAGATAACGAGATAGATATTTAACAAATTTAAGTAAAATTATTTGTAAAAAATAAATAATTTTGTATGGGTGCTAACCACATAATTACACGGACCACCCAGCTAGTTAAAGACAGATTAGACCTAATCAACAATAAGCCTAATCGCACCATCTACAACAGTACCGCATTGGTAGGGTGGCAACAGGTAAAATTATATTATGTCCATTCCCAGAATTTCAATCTACGGGAAAACCATCAGCCAACAAGAAAGTAGACCTAGATGTCTAGATCGATTTTTTTTTTCTAATCCAATTCTTCCCTAACAAATCATCATCCGAACAATCCAATCCATGGCAGACTAGAACAAGCAATCAGTCATCCATACCGAGATGAGGAGGAGGGGAAGGCGGTGGTGGAGGGCGGTCGTGGCGGCTCCTCCTGTGCCATGGCCGCCGATGGCGATTCCAGTTCCCCATCGCCGAGAGGAGGAGGAACACCCGACTCAAAATGATTCGCCGATGCTCTATTGAGTCTCGCAAAGTCTTCCGGAAACCAGAATGCTATCTCGCCATAGAACTAGGCGCCACCCCTGCACCGCGAGATTGGGCGCCGCCGCCGCAAACAGTGAGATGAGCAGGAGGGAGGCGACGGCTTGCCGGAGAGAGAGCTATAGCTTTAAATGGAGCCAAAAGAGGAAACGGCCGAACAGCTGCCTGCGTCGCTAGGCTTCACACTGACTCGTGGGCCCCAGCCCATCGAAGGCTATACGTCTCCTCGGCGTGTGTCCTACTTCTCCCTTTGACCCAAGCAGCGTCTTCTAGTTCTCCCTCTTCTCCGGTATCCACTCCTCCATGCTCTGCGTCGCCATGGCCGCGCGCCCCGTCAGTAGCACCACCTCCACCTGCCGCCCCTGCCTCCCGGCGCAGGCTGCTGCTTCCAAGCCCTCCACCTCCTCGTCCCCTGGTACGGGTGTGCGCGTGGGTTTGCCCCGTGAGCGCGGGAGCTCGGTTTCCAAGGCAGCGATTCGTGGAGCGAAATTGGAGGCTGCGGCGAGATGCTCTCTCCTACGCCAGCGCCCCATGCTGCTGGCGACCGTGGCGGGTAGAGTGTTGGCTGTTGGCTGTTTTTCCCTTCATGTGTTTATCGCTGGCAATCTGTTTGATGAAATGTCTCTAACGTAAGTGGTATTTCTGGGTCGCAGTGGGGAGTCTGGTTGCTGCTGGCGCTGCAAATGCTACAGAAATTGGGGATTCTCTGGTGAGGGAGCACTATGTGCCTTCAAATTTTTCTGTCCCCTTCTTGCTGATCATAAAGAGTTCGTGATCCCTGTGTCAAGTTGTGATTTTAACATGTCAAATTGTACTGTTTACAAACAATTGATGAATTTTATTAGTCAACGTAATTTCTTTTTATTCCGTTGTGATGGCATATAGCTAATCCATGCATAAAATTTTATTATGATCAGCTAGGGTCATCTGGACTTGCTTTGGCTGACCTTAGCGTTGGAGATTGGTTTGGAAATTTGCTATATTCAGCGGGTCAGCAAGCTAATGAGGCTGTCCAGGATCAACTGTCTGCTCTTAGTTTCACTAGGTTAGCATATTTCCCCCCTGCGGTCAATTGCCTATAGGCAGAATCTGTTTACTTACTTTCCTCCATTATATTTTATGTTTCATGTCCATCTTTTTTCTGACATGATTCTCTATTCTCCAGCTTGGCTGTAATTTTCGGTGCTGGACTTGTAACTAGTTTGTCTCCTTGTACACTCAGTGTTCTGCCATTGACTCTAGGATATATAGGCAAGTATAAAGAGTTAGTGACTACCTCTTGACATGCTTTTTTTTTGTTGCCCAGGATCAGTTATAATTGATGGCACTGATCTGATGACACATTTTTTAAAATCTTTCAGGTGCTTTTGGCTCGGGCAAAGATCGATCTGAGGTATATTCTGTTATTTATAAAAGAACTTATAGGAATTAAATAGAACATGTATACCCAAAACCTCACATGTCATAACATCAATTCACCATGTTGAAAAAAAAAACTTCATCCATGTTATTCCTGATGTAAATTGATATGTTTCTGTT
This sequence comes from Oryza punctata, assembly GCA_000573905.2. Taxonomy (NCBI): domain Eukaryota; kingdom Viridiplantae; phylum Streptophyta; class Magnoliopsida; order Poales; family Poaceae; genus Oryza; species Oryza punctata. The sequence goes on along the minus strand of CM002499.2, from coordinate 2,055,817 downwards.
CTATATATAGGTTGTTGGAAATTCAGTTGCTTTTTCATTAGGCCTGGCAACAACCTTAGCCATCCTTGGTGTTGCTGCTTCTTTTGCTGGAAAGGCCTATGGGCAGGTAGGACAAGGACTCCCAGTGGCTGCTTCAGGGTTAGCAGTTATCATGGGATTGAACCTTCTTGAGGTAAATTCATGATCCAATGTGAAAACTCGTAAAGTGGAGCATGGCAATTAATTTTTCTAGCTAACTTGTTTCCACAATTCAATTCAATTATGGGTTGACTTAATGGTTTTTCCTTTTATAAATGATTGTAAATCCTTAGCCACGATGGTACTTTATTTCGATGGAATGTGTGTATACTGATAGTAGATATTAGCTCACTGCCTTAAACTGTTCTCTATGCTGGTTATCTTATATGTACAGGTAATTGAGCTACAGCTTCCCTCATTTTTCAGCGATTATGACCCTCGAGCTGCTGCAGCTAACCTCCCTTCCAGTAATGCTTTATGACATAATTTTCCTTATGTTTATTTCAGTTACGGTAAATAATATCTTGCTGTTTCCCGATAGGTGTACAAGCATACCTTGCCGGACTTACATTTGCATTAGCAGCATCACCTTGCAGTACACCTGTTCTTGCTACACTTCTGGGATATGTTGCCACTTCAAGGGTACAGATAACAGGAACATACATAAGTTACATTAATATTTCATTACTTATCTTAAGTGTCAAAACAGTAAAACTGTTATAAACTTTACTATAGTGTCTTTAATTACTAAAGTTTGTAAATCACATATGTGATATGCAGTAATGTTGATTTATTTGTTTCCAATCTATGTTACACTTGACTTAGCAATCTGTCATAATTGTCAGCAAGGAGTTTATGTTCGTCCTAGCTTATTTATTTCTGGCATGCTGATTATAATATTTTTTTCCTGTCAGGATCCGATTGTTGGGGGAAGTTTGTTATTGACATATACAACTGGCTATGTTGCACCTCTTCTCATTGCAGCTTCTTTTGCTGGAGCACTGCAGGTATAAATGTCTTCTGAAGTTCTGATATACACGTTTGTTAAGTATAGGCAAGATAATGCCATCAAATATGGAACTTTAAATCTCACTTAGACTTGAGTAACAGTTTAACAGCACAAATCCTAGAACAACCACACCTATTCATTTTAAGTTTAGTGCCTGATAAATTATTTGTTTTCTGTAGAGTTTGCTTTCATTCAGGAGATATTCTGCATGGATAAACCCAATCAGGTATGTGCCTTAGTTCTTTCTGGATCTTGAGGTCCTACGTTTGTAATTTGATTGCAAAATAACCTGCACGTTGCAATTAATTATATGTACGAATAGTAATAATTTTTTGACTACCTTTTACAAAGGAAACACTGAAAACTAATATTTGTTAATTGATAGCATTCACTATAATTCCACTATCTTGTTTCAAAGCACTTAAAATCACATTTATTGGGCATGCTTTTTAGGGGAATATAGCACATCAAATTTACCTTATCAACCATTTAATATTTTTTTGCAAGATATTGTTCTAAACTTCTTTTCACAATTATGTCATGTGTTTTGCATGGTTTCAATTCCACAGAAACAGTCGTGTTCATCTTTTTTCAGGAAAGATCTCTAAAAAATATAAGCCATTCCTTCTTTAAAAAATCTGCCTTTTCTACTTTATTTTTTGGATTAACGCCTTGAGCTAATATTTGCTTTGCAGTGGTGCATTTCTACTGGGTGGAGGAGTTTACACCCTACTGGACAGGCTGTTTCCTGCAACATCAATGGTGATGTAGAATGTTGATCATAGTTGGACAAAAGCTGCATTACGAGGATCGCCATTGTTGAACATGCAAATTATGTCAGAGTTGCAATGTAAAGTAGGTAATGATAAAATGCTAACGAGTTATCTGATAGCTCTTCATAGCTTACATAGGTGTGATATCTTAATCTCAGCAATCTGTATAGAACGAGATAAGTTGGTGTTTACCCACCACCACCACCTAAATGTCATTTAGTTTCCGTTGCTTTTAAAGAATACATGGAAATTTGTAGACAGAGGCAAGAGCAGAACACAGAATATATATGCCCTTCTACTTCAATTCACAAGCTGCACAAGTCGATGCTAAACACGATGACCAAAATGCCACAAAATTGCCACGGAAAATTCATTTCAATGGATCCATTAATGCTCTTGGAACATAAGGAATTCTTAGAGACCTTATAATACATTTCTGCTAAGGCAATAACAGGCACGGATACTTCTTCAAAACTGTAACCCTGGTTTGGATAATATTTTACTTGTTCATTACCCTGCCCTATTTGTTGCTGATTGCTCTTGCTCACACCCAAGAAATTTGTTATTGGTCCAGGATTTGACCAGTAAAATTAGGAGCTGTGAACTTCTATAGGGAGTCAAGCATACTATTTCCCTCACACATATATTCCCAGGCCAACTTCCTTTGGATCAGTCTCTATCATCCAGGAAGGCCTGTCAATCAAAATGTACGGTATTGTGTTAGCTGCCATATACAATATTGACTATTACATTACTATATGGGTGAATAAATTGAGCACAGGACATCACTTGTTCATCACAAAGTTTGTTGTTCCTTGAGATGCCCTCTCAAGAAGCACCTTCCTTGATTCAATTGCTATTCCCTCTGGCTACATTGAGTAAAACCGATGGTTGTAGAAAATAAAAAGGATATATTCTGTAAATTACTGTGTTATTTTGTCCTCCCATTAGAGCACCAATTACCTCTTCTGGAAACCAAACACCTGGTTGTGTGCTGTCCTCAAGAACTGCTAAAGCAAATGCTGCTATTGCATAGCCCACCGATCTGAAAATCCAATAAAAATAAATTCTAAGATGCAATGCAGATAGTACTGTATCAAATAAGGTTGTCCATTCTTAAAAGTTAAAACTGCAAAGTACGTCGGAAATTTCTCAAAACAACCATGCAGTAAGATTGCTCCAAAATTTGGGTATGAATTCCTAGGATTTAGGGTTGTCAACTTTTTTTTTTGGACAAATGCTGCATCACTCAAATGTACTATCAGCTTTTAAATGAACACAGATTTACCTGGTTTTCTCAGGAATCCCTTTTTGAGTAAAAGGAAACTCTTAAACATAGCATGTAAGTATTTGAAACTGAGATCTAATCTGGATAGCACTAATGTGAAACTTCCTACGGTCTACGGTAAAAACAAAATGTGATAGTTATTTTTTTTAAAAAAAAATCTTGACTTTGATGACTAATATGGTAAATATCAATTAGGTAATGGACCATGAAGTGTGTACTTACACAGATAGCTTTCTATGAGAAAATAATCCAATAGTATTCTTTCCATTTGAACAATCTAAGTCTACCTGCACATATGAAATAAATTTGATAAAAAAGTGATCATCAGTAGCTACATATATTACTTGGACAAAGTTTGTAGAATTAGTTTACTCTTACTCCAGGTATGGCTTGAGGAAAATACTAGAAGATAGTATGCTTCTAGGCTGATAACCTGGACCAACGAGACAAATCTTGGCCATTAACTAGTAAAACCAAAAATCTCACTGCGTACCTATATTTGTGGAAATGGATCTCTCTTGACAGCTAAATGGTCCATACTTTGCTCCTCTTTTTAGTGAAACTAGTAATATGTCTTGCTTTACAACGGGCTAGGCCCATATAATTGGGGATTGACTGGGTGGGTGGATCGAGGATAAAGCACGGACTAGGCCCATATAGTTGGAATTGGCTAGGTGGGTGGATTGAGGAGAAAGTATTGGATATATCCTACGATGGTTACATACACACGAAGGAGCGCATGACCTCCTACTCACGGTGAGAAAGGAACGGAAGGAGGATGGCTGTGCTTTTAAAGTAGTAGAGATAGATGTGTTTTACCTCTTATAACTGATCAAATCAAAGTTTAGAAACTAAATTATAGTTTTTTTATAAAAAAACTAAAACTGGCTGAACAATTATTTTAAAACTCTGGAAATAGCTTGAATGGAACTAGTACTTTTTAAAACAGAAGTAAATAAAATACTTAGTTACTTACTCTCATGGAAACACGCTCTCCAGAAATGCCATCGATGACTCGGACAAAAGGATCAACAAACTCAACCAATTTTAGAACCTTATTCTTATCCCTCAAGAACTCCTGAAGACGATCAAGTTGCAGTCAGGTATAATCCACATTAGCACCAAATAACCAGTTTAATACTATCCCATTTTCAAGATTTCATCACAAAACAAGCAAAACCATGTTGGTTTAATAGTAGTAGTATTAGTTGATTCTCAAACTGCAAAAAAAATATATTTTAGATAAAGCTCGAACTGCAAAATGAAATAATAAAATAAAATGTAAACTATTGGTTGCTTAATAGTTAAAACCTCTATTTTCTTTGATTTGTGATTACTAGAAATACTAATAACACCGGTTGTGTCTGAAGAAGTAACTTGATAAGCATAATTTGAGAAGACATACGACAGGTAAAAAGTTTGCGAACGCCTGCATTCCCCAATTCCAGAAAAAAGGAGCAGTACCGAAGCGAGCACTGACAGTAGGCACGCCTAAAACCTTATAAGCACTCTTCACTTCAGGCAAATTCCTGGAATTATTGGCATAATATAAAATTTATTAGCTTCCATTTGAGTTCTAACCAAACTGGTTTTTCCTTATTGTGGTAAGATCTGAAAAAGTAACTAATGCTCAAAGTGCCTACAGTAAGTAAACATCTTTCTTCCTGACCCCTTTTCCAAAATCAATACTGAGAGCTCCACTGTAGGGCTTCAATTTTATTTCTTCTCCTGAATTTGGAATGAGAATAAAATTCATATTTTCCTCATAGAGAGATCCTACAAGTGCACTAATAAATTATTGAAAAGTACCTTTGTTATATGCGATTACATCCTCCGCAAGAAGCAGAAAACTTGTTGTCAATATTGTTGGCCCAGCACCACCAGAGCCTGCGGTATAATAAAAGAATCTAAAAAAGGATTTAGCAACATAGCATAGGTTCTGATGAATACAATACCATTTTCCATACTTTATGACTAGTTTGACCTTTAATTTTTCCAGCAAATAAAGACTTCCTAACCTTAATCTTTCAGGTTCACCAGCATTTTCACTTCTAGAAGCATGCACGAGCTCAGCAGCCATCACTGTTCCAAAATAAGAAAACAGTGCATTTTTTTAAGCACTCAAAAAATTAAGATCTAGATCAAAAGATTGTCTTCATAATCCTCTCTAACTCTATTATGTATTTGAAATCTTCATATTAATACATGACATTAATCAAGTTGGTGATCTTATACATGTGTAAACTGTTGCCTCAAAGAGCAATGGATAATATCCATGAGTACTAATGGAAATTGTCAAAGAGCACATGATTATTTCTCGACAGTGTAAATTGAAAATGTGCAAATTAAACTGAGATGTTTGATAGAAATGTGAAGACCATTGCTCACTCCAGGATAGATGCCGGCAGTTGTAATAGCTGGGACACCACAAGCTTTTGCTTGTTCATGGAAACCCTTTGCTCTCCACGAATAGTCCGTATCATCACAAACATCGATATATGCTGTCTGTAAAAAAGTTAAGGACGTCACTGGTTTGAACATTCGGTACTAAACTTATGCGTTTGAGGATCAGGCGTGGCACATGTCTAACCTTGGTCGCTATTGCTGCCTGTAAGACAGTGCATTCATTCTCCCTTTGGAAAGGTCCAGCAGCATGAACAACTAAATCCACATCTGGGGAGACAAAGCTAGAATGGTCAAACATCACAAGAAGCTTGTGGATAACTTATCAAATCTTTGCAAGAATCTTAACTATCGCTACCATTTGTGTGGGATTGTAGCATCAATGCAAGTAGTAATCATCAGTGTTTCAACTTAAATCACAGCATAAGCAGATATAGTTCCATTACTAACCCTGTAGCGTTTTCTCCAACATGTTCCTGTCGCGAATATCTACTTGGACAAACTCCGATTGCTCCCCGAGTTTGGATGCCAAAGATTCACCTTTCTCCCTAGGAAAAATAAACCCAACCAATAGTGAAAAGAATGCTACTCGACAAATGGTCATACTACTATAATCGTCTCATTGTACAGATGGAACTGCACAAGATTGCAGGCATCCAGCCAAGATGCTATTGACAGTAGAAAGAAATTGTTCCAACTATTGAAGTGAACTACAACTGGTTTCTTCTCTTTTTTTTTTTGGCCAGGTGAGGTTTGCGTTCATTCAAACGTAAGAAATTGTGTTAGGAGCCCTAACGAATGGTCTCTCAATAGAACTAGAATTGATTACGAAAATACGCATACAATCTCTCAACCCAACAGGATTGAGCCACCGCTACCTACGCCACCGCGTAATCCCAGTTCATAGCCGAGTTCATCCCCTGTTCTTAGTTCTACTTATATTACAAGTAATCGGCAACACTCTATCACACAGCCAGCTCATGCCAGCTATCGGGTCTACTGGACCCATTGCTCTCCCGTGTAGTGCGAGTTGGGCCTCCTCGTCCTTGGTCCAGGCAGCACATTGGGCTCTTGCGCAGCATTTGGTACAAGCCCACCCTTGATCTTGAAGTCTAGTCTCCCTCCCTGGTCTTGTTCAGTGGTCTCCTCTTCTTCTTCTACTGCACCTCTTCTAGCTTCTTCTTTGTCAGGCCATTGTACAGCTTCATCTTTCTCCTTGCGCTCTTCAGTCACCAGTGAAGGCCTGACAAAATTGCTACACAAGTGAAGTAAATTCATTCAATTTGTGAAAACAGACGACGAAATTAACTAACAGACTATGCTGCGGAGTGCGGAGGAGGCATACATATACACCTACCGGTTCCTTCCGGCGATGAGGATGTTGAGTCCGGGGCGGAGCTTGGAGAGCGCGGTGGCGGTGGACCCGCCGACGCGACCGGTGCCGCCGAGCACGAGCACGCGCGTGCTGGAGGAGGACCTCCTCGGCGCGTCCGTGGAGGGAGTGGCGGATGAGGAGGCGACGGCGGCAGGTGGGGTCGGGAGCGGCATGTATGCCCTCACCACGGTGGCCATTCCTTCTGCTCGCTCCGGGCCTCCGGCGAGATAGCCGAGTGGTGTCTGTGCTCTCCACCGTGGTGGTGGTGGTGCGTGCGGTGGGGATGGCGCGTGGCCGTGGGTGCTTGTTTGATTGAGTACGTGGAAGCCGGGTAAGCCGTCGGCTTTTGGTCGCCGATCGGATACGCTGTTTGCCTACTTCCTCCCTGCTCCAGAGTCCACGGGTCATTATATTTTGTGGCATATGAACAATTTTTTTATTTTCAATTTTATTTATTAAAATATTTAAAAATAATTTTTTATTTGAAAAATTTACAAAACTAGTCGTCCATCGAGGATGATTTTTAAAAATCACCTTCCCAGAGGGCGATTTTGTCGACGTGGCAGATGACCGTTGGCCTCACCTAACACCCGGCCACCAAGAGCGTCAGAATTTTGCAGGCGGCCCCCTTACCACTCTCCCAGAGGGTAGTTTTTGGCTCTAGAGGCTACCTGCAAAAGGGTTGGAGGGCGGTCTGGCATTTTTGCACGTAGCCCCCTTACCGCCCTCCCAGAGAGCTATTTTCTACTGTGCGGGGGCTGCCTGCTTAAAGGGCGATAGGGGTAGTATTTCTACAGGCGCCCCCTTGCCGTCTTCTCAGAGAGCATTTTTCAACTGTGCGGGGGTCACCTGCAAAATACTAGCCGCCCTTTTGCAGGTGGCCCCTCGCACAGTGAAAAACGCCCTCTAGGAGGGTGGTAAGGGGGTCGCTTGTAAAATACCACTTCCTTGGTAGCTGACCGTTAGGTGAGAGCTAAAGACCGTCTGTCACGTCAGCAAAATCGCCCTCTGGGAGAGTGATTTTTAAAAATCACCCTTCCATAGACCGATGGACGACTAGTTTTGTAATTTTTTCAAATAGAAAATTATTTTTTAAATATTTTGATAAATAAAATTAAAAATAAAAAAATCGCATATAAACTATCAGAATTTTCAAGCCCATAAGGAATAAGTTCACTCTAGGTCCCTCATCTCTACGTCGAGTTTGAATTGTACCCTTAAACCGAATACTAGATATAACGCGTTACTCAACTTACAATATCAGATCACCCGAGATCTCTGGATAGTATTTGTATCCGGTTTTGGCTGACGTGGTGAGTTGATAGCGATCAACTCGGCTGAGTCAGCGTGGACCCCACATGTCAGTAGCCTAAACGCATAATCTTCTTCCTCCTCTCCCCTCTCTTCCCCATCTCTGTCTATGCGGCCTCCAGGGTGCGTGGGCGATGGCTGGTGGATGGGTGTTGATGGGGAGAAGGTGGCAACAACTTCTTGAACGGTGATCGTGAGCACGTCATTCTTGCAACGCACAGAGATGTCGTTGGTCTCCACGTCCTCCAGCAGGTGAACGACCATGATGAAAGACCTAACCCCCTTTTGGAAACCTTACCTTCCCCCTCCCTACACACTAATCCCCCGTTCCCCCAGTAAGACCCACAGTGAAAGCTCGTATTGGAACCACAACCAAAATTGAAGCAAACAATGGCGGGCAGGATCTACCGGTGACACGGGTGTCGTCGTTGTCGAGTTCACCGCTACCAGCCGTGGCTGGGAAAGGAGAGGAGGGGAAGGCCGCGCAACTCGCCATCCATCCTCCACCCGCTGGCCTCACTGCCTAGTGCTCGTCTCTCCACCGCTATGGGCACCCTACGCTGCGACCCTAGGCGTTGTTGCCGCTCGGGGTCGATGACGTGACCACTGAAGATGTTGATGGCAGCGATAGCCAGCAGAAGAGAGGATGGGGCAACGGCGACCTCGTCTCCTTCCGAGCGACGACGATGCTGACATTGAGCTTGAACGACCGCCTCGTCTCCTCCATCCTCTCTCTCTCTCGCGCAAGCGGTGCGAATCCGGCGCCGCCGCCTCATCTCCTCTCTCCTCCACCGCTACATCGTCCGCATACCTAGCAAGACCAGCTTACCACCATCATTGCTGCTAGGGGGGACACCGTCGCCATGTTCTGTCTCTGCTCGCACGCCGGCATCACCAACGCATCCGACCTTGGCTGCCTCCCCCACCTCAGCTAGCGATGAAGACGTGAGGCCACGGCTGTGACTCAGAGCGGATAAGGGGAAAGCGGACACCACGGGAGGGACGGACGCGTGCGCCGAACGATGGTGTCTTGCTCCCATAATCGGTTGGTTAGGCCACTGGAGCCATATCCGATCCCCTGGGACGTAGGGAACATCGTTTTTGCAAATTTAAAGATATATTATATCCGGTATTAGTTTAGAGACAAATTTCAAACTCATGCGATAAAATAAGAAACCTAAGTGAACTTATTTTCCTACAATATAGTACCAATGGGCCACATTTACTGGGACCATGGCCTACGTGCCTAACTGAGAAATGGACCATAGGAACTTCCAAGCAATTCAGTGGATCATCCCGTGTGCCGTGGTCTCGTGCCGTGCTCAACCTTGTTCAAGAACGAACAACGAAACAGCGCAACAGTAAGCTGCACACAGCACACCCCCTCAATCGCCGGTGGCCGCGCGGCCGTGCCGTCGCTGCCCACGCGCATCACTACGCCCTTTCGTCTACCTTCGAGCCGACGATACGTGACACGTTCCAGTGTTCAAATACACGGCATCGTCGTTTCACAACTCACGCGTGACCAGACGTGTCCATCATCATCTTCAAGCCTGCAACAACCGCATCTACTTTCCACCTCATCCTCATCAATATAAACCCAGACTGATTTATTCGAAAACACAAAAAAGATCATAGGACGCAGACAGGTTGACTTGACAATCTCCATTCCCCAAATTCGCAACCTCCGCTCTCTCCTCTAAACCCTCTCTCTGCCATGGCCGGCTACCCGCCAAACCCCGGCTCCGGCTACCCCTACGGCGGCGCCGGCGGCGGCTACGGTGCCCCACCACCGCCCTACGGCTCCTCCCCCGCTCCCTCCGCCCCGCCCTACGGCGAGAAGCCTCCCAAGGAAGGCAAAACCTCCTCTTCCGCCCCTTACTACGGCGGTGGAGGCGGCTACGGCGCCCCGCCCTCCACCCAGCCCTACGGCAGCGGAGGTGGCTACGGCGCCCCACCCTCCACCCAGCCCCAGTCCTACGGCGGCGGCGGCGGCGGTGGCTACGGGGCTCCGCCCTCCAGCCAGCCGTACGGCGCGCCGTACGGGGCCCCGCCGCCGTCGTCGGCGCCCTACGGGGCGCCCGGCGGGTACGGCAGCCCGTTCGCGTCGCTGGTGCCGTCGGCGTTCCCGCCCGGGACGGATCCCAACGTGGTGGCGTGCTTCCAGGCGGCGGACCGCGACGGCAGCGGGATGATCGACGACAAGGAGCTCCAGTCCGCGTTGTCCGGGTACAACCAGAGCTTCAGCCTCCGCACCGTCCACCTCCTCATGTACCTCTTCACCAACACCAACGTCCGCAAGATTGGTAAGTTCATCATTTCATCCTCTCGCCCGCGAGCGAATTGAGTAGTTCTGGCCTTGGGGATGGCGTGCTTTAGTGTGATCGCGCCATGGATGCTATCGTGCGCATTGTTCTGGTCAGCGGCATACGTAATGGTGGTTGTGCTTTGGGCGATGTGTTGTCAAACGAGTGGCACGCGATTGGCACGTGCCTCTCCGCGGGATTATCAAGCTTCCCACGGTATTTGCCAGGCCAGTATGCGACTTTTGGCCCGCGACGCGGAGATGGGGTCTTCCAGCCAGGGCTGTAGTCATTGTTTACATCATACGGCCAGGACTTGTCGCTTGGGAGGAAAACGGGGGAACGTGGTGGGACATCGATATAGAGGCCACTTGTTAAAGCTGGAGTTTACTTTTAGGTGTTGGAATGCGTTTTTTAATTAAGTTTCTTAAATTGCATCCATTTCTTAGAATTGTGGGCAGCTCCAGCTCGTCTTGTGTGGTTATCATGTTGCGGGTCTACTTTGGTACAGCATAGGCAGTTAGGCTAGGCATATATGCTAGTTTATTTGCACAATGAGCTTGTAAGTTCTTCTGGTTTGTTTTCTAGAAAGAATTTTGGGTTACGCCAATAAAAGGGCATGTTACGCTGGCACATAATTTATAGCAGTACACTTTAGCTGGTATACTTAGTTTTGTCGGTCAGTTTTATTCAAAATTTCAAATTACTGCTAAACTGAAAACCAGACATTTGCAACTTTGATCAATGACACGTGTTATATTCCTTTGGCATCTGTTTTCTGTGTAGAGATTGAATTATGAGCTTTGAATTGCTTGAGCAGTGTATACTCTGAAATCAGTGCTATGTTTCAGGCTTTCAGCCACTGAACTGTTATCTGGAATTTTGGTTCTCTTAATTCTAACATGTGAAATGCACCTCATTTAACAAAATAGTGGATCTCTAGATACTATGTTTTGAACTTAAGCGTTTCTTACATTATTGATTTTTTTTTTCTGTAAACCACATTGAATATGTGTCTTTGATCCTTTCAGGGCCCAAGGAATTTACCTCTGTGTTTTACAGCCTTCAGAATTGGAGGGTGAGATGCTACAGCATCAACTTCCCTTTTCTTCTGTGTGGTGGAACTAATGAAGTTACTGTTGAAACTGAATATGTGCATTTTCTGCTTGTACTGTGCAGTCCATTTTTGAGAGGTTTGATCGTGACCGAAGTGGTAAAATTGATGCAACAGAATTGCGTGATGCTCTTCTCAGTCTGGGATATTCAGTTTCTCCAACTGTGCTAGACTTGCTTGTGTCAAAGTTTGACAAGACTGGGGGCAAGAACAAAGCCATTGAATATGATAACTTCATTGAGTAAGATGACTCCTTCAATTATGTCTTGCAGATTGATTTCTTAGTAATTGTTCTAGCTATTAGCTTATCCAATCTTCTATAACTTGGTTAGCGTATTTATATAGTCAGCTAATTATTGGATCGGTTGAAATCGTTTCAGCCTTGTTGTTAACATTTTTTTTGAATATTTGTTGACACAAAAGTAGTCTTTGGGATCAAATGGCTGGTTAAAGACGAGATTTCCTAGTAATTGTTAAAATGTTTCTTCCACATTTTGAGGCAATAACTAAAAAGACTACTTCCCCATGTTTTCTGATGCAAAACTGAATTGATCTAGTTGTTTTTTCATCGTTCTATTTTTCATCCTTGGTTTTTAAAACCAGTAACTGTAGAAGTATAAAAGTCTTTCGTTGCTTTGAATGTGTCATAGCTTATAAGCTACAGCCAAAAACGATCTCAGCCAAGCAAGTCCTAACCTCATAGTTAATATTGAATATAGTTTCAAATTTTGATATCATCTACAATTCCGATTCAGCCTATATTACAGTCCTAACGCTATTTTGTTTGTCTTTGCAGATGCTGCCTCACAGTTAAGGTAATGCACTAATGCCATCACAAACGCTGTTAAGTCCTAGCACACTGTTCTGTTTTCATTCTGTTAACATTCATTTGTAACAATTGTACAGGGTCTGACTGAGAAGTTCAAGGAAAAAGACACAGCCTTCTCGGGCTCTGCGACTTTTACTTACGAGGCTTTCATGTTGACTGTACTCCCTTTTCTCATTGCATAAAATGGCAGTGCACTGCAGAGTCGACCTTTCAGGAAACCATGCCCATTGTATTGAAACGGTTCTGTAACTTCTGTTCATCGACTTGTTTTCAACTTAGTTTGTTGTTTGGACTTAAATGATACAAGTGCTGGGCCGAACAGGCATGTTACGATGCTCATGCATGTGAGGATAGCTCTGAAAATGATGCAGTGATTCTTCCGAATTTTTTTTTTATGGCAGATCAATAAATTGACCCGGCTTTAGAAGAAAGCCCAAGAACAAGAACAGAGTCTCATACAAGAACTGGAAAATAAAAGAAACACAAAGAGAGCTGGGAAACAACCAGCTTTTCAGAGATAAAAGAACGTAGTCCCAACCTAAACACACCCTTACAGAAAAATAAAACTGAAACTCAGGCTAAAGCAGCTATCTATAGCGATGCAGGTAGTATATAAGGCCTGACTTGATTCAGCTTTATCCTGATTGCTTCACACCATCCTCCCAGCACCTCCTGGTCTTCCTCCTTTAGCAAAATACGCCACTTCTGTATGAAAGACAGTGATTTATAAACCACACAAAGGAGAGACTTGACAAGATTATTTTCAAACACCCAATCGTTTCTAATGATCCAAATAGCCCAACAAACCCCCCAATTAAAGAAATCCAAGGTTTAAACTTCTTCCTATCTTTGAGCAGACTCATGCACTCCCACAGATTATTAGGTAAAGAAACCAGATTCAAAGCATCTCTAATAACACACCATCCAAAAACAGCTAAGGGACATTTAAACAAGATATGGTTAGTAGTTTCAGTTTTGCCACATAGCTTGCAATATTGATCACCTCCCTTCCAATTTCTCTTGACCAATTGTTCTGCACAAGGCAATCTTCCTCTCCCCACCAAATAGAGAAAGTGTTTTATTTTCAGAGGTAGTTTACTCTTCCAGATCTCTCCCATTTCATTGTTTTTAACCCCACCAAAGGTCAAAACTCTGTACATAGACTTGGTAGAAAAAAATCTTTTTCTTATTATGTGGCCACACTAACTGATCTCTTCCCCCATCCAAGTGACAATTGTTTAGCAGCATGATCAGATTGTTCAACTCATTCTGCCTAGTTTGATTCAAATTTCTTCTGAAATCCAGCCTCCAAACCCCCCCCTCATACAGATCATGGACAGTAGCCCCTTGATCATGACTAATCTCATACAGTTCAGAAAAAAGGACTTTCAGAGGAGCCCTATCACACCAAACATCTTTCCAAAACAGAACACTTTTCCCATCATGGACTTCTTTCTCCACCAGCCTATTCAACCATCTTTTGCACTGTTGCAGTCCTTTCCAAAATTGCGAACCCTCCTCACCCTTGTCACAAAAAAAAACTTCCACCCTGTAAGTACTTTTTCCTAAGAACCTGCAAACACATATCAGAGTCCCCCCTTTCCAATTTCATTATCCACTTACACAGAAGGTAGATATTCATTACCCTGGTATCCAAGAAACCCAGTCCTCCATAATCTTTAGGTCTGCATAACGCCTCCCATTTTATCATGTGATATTTTTTCTTTTCACTCAATCCCTGCCAATAAAATCTGCCTCTTATAGAGTCCATTTTGTGATAAAATCCTTCAGGAAGCAGATAGAAACCCATGGAGTACATTGGGATACTGGTTAAGTAAGAGTAAATCTTAATCTCTCTCCCCTCATATGTAAGATAACCACTCTTTCAAGATTGTAATCTTTTCTCAACTTTCTGGATAACAGGACACAGATCCCTCAAACCAATTTTTTCCACATGCATAGGTAGCCACATATCGATCAGCCCACAAATTTGATGCATTTGTGAAATGACTGTTAGAGAGGACGAAGCCGAGTGAAATGAAGGTTTCAAAGTGCTTTGCTGGTGCTTGAATTATCGGTTGCAGCTGATGCAGTTCTTCAGTCCGGGTGATTTTTGAGTGAACTTGAATTGCAGTGCAGAATTCCGTTGCGACAGGGCAACGGAAACAAAAACGAGTAGCTTCTTCCAGGTCTTTGATTGAAAATCTCGCAGATTGGGGAATTAGCAATGTTCTTTCTGAACAGATTTTGCTTTGTTGGTAGCCTATCTTCGGCTTCTGAACAGATTGGGGAATTAGCAATGTTCTTTCTGAACAGATTTTGCTTTCTGAACAAATTATTAGGGCTTTCACAGTGCCCGAGCCGGCCACGTCGGAGATTTCACTCCACGTTCACCTATTCCGTTGCTTGAGGAAGAATGCGGAACCAGGTTTGGGCCCACACCTTCGTGTTCGGCGACGAGCTCAGCAGCGCCATTGTCTGGAGAGGAGGTGCTGCCCCACCACCGCACCGTTCCCCTCCGGCGTGTCCCCGCTTGGACCTCCCGACGCCTCGCTTCGTCCGCCGGTGGGGAAAGACAAAGGGAAGAGAGAGAGTGAGGGGGAGATGAAAAGTGAGAAGAGAGAGACAGGTGAGACCCACTATAATAAGTAACATGTACTGTGAAGGATTCTCTTTAAAACCACATGCATTGTGGATGGTGTTTCTTACACCATTCCTAATCTAACTAGGGTTTTGGCTTCTCAAATATGGTACCTGCACTGCTATTGCTCTTATTATCATCTTGCACCTTTCGCACTCTCAATGAAACAGAGTTCTGACATATCAATGTTGAGCTTATTTTTACCCGATAAATATATGAAGATATAGTCAAATAACTGTATTTTTACTCTCTAGATATCTGAATGAAGATGTGACCAAATAAACTGCGTAAACTGCCAATATCTGAATATGTGTTGAGCTCATTTTTGTTCGATAGATGTCTGAAGATACGGCCAAACAAACTGCATTTTTACCCCATAGATGTTAGAATGTGCGGCCAAGTAAACTGCTGATATCTGAATATGTACGAAAAAAAAAGGTGGTGGTGTGCTGGAGCAGTCGCTCGGTCTAGGAGTGAAGGCGACCTCCGGGGCACCGCCGTATAGATTTGTAATTTAAGTCCGGTGTTTCAGAACAAGGCCAACCGAAGGCTCCCCCTCAAGGGGATAGCTTATCATCGGGCGCCTTTGCCTACTCCACCAACCGCGACGCGTGCCGCTGCAAGGCCGTCACTCCCAAGATTTCACGATGCGTCCTAACTCCAACCCACACACCAACCTTGCCCCCCGAACGCTTGGGTTACGACGCCAGCGCTACCTGGCCCGGCGAGATGCCATGGATGCAGCGGTGTATTTGTGCCCGCCATTCTCTCCGTCACTGAGCAGTGCGGTACTAAACGAAATGGAACGAAGAACACCGGTAGCTACTGGCTGCCAACTCCGAGTCGGAGATTTTCGAAAGCCGCCGCGGGAAGTGGAAGAGGAAGACCCTGTCGTTCTTGCCTTCTCGGACTCGACATCTTCACCGATTCGAACTCGAACGAACGAGATTAAGCCGAATAAATTCAACACCAGCGCATGCTTGCCTTTCACAGCGACACGAATCAATCGAGCGCGCGAAACCTAGCTAGGTTAATTTGAAACGCACGACGAGGATCATCAATGGCGCAGCAAGATGGCAAGAAGCCGAAGGAGGAGGGCCCGGACGTGACGGTGCCCTCGGGATATTACTTCGCGCCGAAGCCGGAGCAGCTCATCCGCGACTACCTCAACCAATGGATCACCGGCCGGCCGATCGAGGAGCTCCGCGGCATCGTCCGGGTAGCCGACGTCTACGGCTCCGACCCGGCGGCGCTGACGAAGGCGCACAAGGCGTACGGCCACGACGGCAAGTCGTGGTACTTCCTAACCGTCACCAAGTGGAAAGGCGGCAGGGGCGGCGCCGGCGCCGCCGGCCGTCTCAACCGCTGGGTCGAGGGCGGCGGCACCTGGCACAACTCGCAGCGGCGCCGCGTCATCGAAGGCTACGGCGACCGGCAGGCGTTCGAGTACCGTGCCCCCGGGAACAAGAAGACGGATTGGCTCATGGAGGAGATCGCCAGCAACCTGCCGGAGGCCACCACCGACGATGGCATCATGGTCATCTGCAAGGTGTACCTCTCGCCGAGGGCCAAGGAGGCGCCGGCGCCGGAGCTGGCCGACGAGGAGGAACGCCAAGAAACCAACGTGGTTCCCGGGCCCAAGAGACTCCGAGAGCCGGAAGTCACCGGCTACGACGCTCCGCCACAGCCCGACGTCGGATGCTCGTACTCCGGCGGCGGCGGCGGCGAGACGTCTCAAGCGACCGCCTCGATGGACTACTACTGCTCGACGACGACACACACGGCAGACGACCCGGCCAATGCCGCCTACTACTACGGCGACGTTGATGCCATCAAGCCAGAGGCTTACGACGGCGACGACTACGGCATCGCCATCAACGCAGACGGAAAGCTGGTTCTCTGCGGCTACGGCGACGGTGGCATCGGGACACAGGGACAGGTGCCATTGGCAATGCAGAATATCAACGGGGAGATGACCTTGTTCCCACCAATGAACAGCTATGGTGTTGATTCACAAGTAGAAGATGACGCGGGGTTGGATGATTTCTTCAACGACGTGCTCGTCAACTTCGACTGCGCCGGTGATCCCAATGGGGGTGGAGATAGCCACGGCCACTCGAATAATGATACTATGTGAATGACTTAAATTGCTGGCGTAGAGTAGTCGATGATTCTTTTTTTTTTTTTCAGATGATGGAAGAGTATTATCTGATGATTCTTTGTCGACGTAGTCGCTGACTATTCAGTTCAGTTCATGAATGATACTTACAGTTCTTCATTTACTCTCTTTTATGAATTTAACTTCTATTCAAGCCATATCCTATGCATACAAGTTTCTCGTGCACCAACTAGAAAATATTACAGAAATTTTAAAAAAAGTTGAACACATACTTCCAATAGTATTACATCTACGTGTAAAATATTATCTTCAAATTCATTATATTTTAACCGTAATAAAAAAAGATAAAATTCTGATAGATTTTTACTCTTAAAATTGTTAGATTTTTCTCTTTTTTATGGTAAAAATATAATAAATTTGAATATGAGACTTTGCAATATGTATAATACTACTAAAAGTAAATATCCAATTTTTTATAAAATTTTTCATGACATTTACTAGTTGGTGTACACGAAGTGTGCATGAGAAGCTTGTATGCACATGATATATTCCCTCTTAAGGGTGCTAATATATTTCAGTTTCAAATGGTTATATGGCATCAAAAGATTATTTAGAGTAAATTCAAATCACAACAACTTGTTGCGCTACCTTTGATAATAACAACCATCATAATGATAATATGAATTCACTGATACAATAAAGTCTGTTGAAGTTGAAAGCAGAGTGATAAGGGTGCACATCAGTAACGTGTGATGTAGTAACAATTAATGACAGGATATAGTGCAGTTTGGCAAAATTTGAACAAAATCAATGGTTGGTTAGTGTATTGCAAAACAACTGAAATGAGCTGGGCATTTGGTAACCATAGTGCACCCTGGATTCTACAGTTTGTTGTTCAGCTATATGTCATCAGGGCCATTGGCAAGTGGTCTGTATCCATTTGGAGCTGCAGAATTTTCACCTGACCCAACTGGTATGCACTTCAAGATGACACCAACAATCAGACTGACGGACCCAATGCCGACGCTGAGCAGCCAATGCTGCCAGCTGAGTGGAACAGTGCTGGCGAAAGTGCCAAGAAATTCTATGATCACCACTTGAAATGCTACGGTCGCAGCTATGACTGCGATGAAGATCCAATTGCTGATGATGCCACGGAAAACATTGATCTTCTGCATTTCTCTGCTGTTTATTTCATTGAATACCTGGTGCAACATTGCCAGAACAATCAGAACAACAAATTCCCTTTGTGAGAACATCATATTCTTTTAATAAAAAAAAAAGATAACTCTATGAGTTCATGATTCTGAAGCATGATATTAGAAATATAAGCTGTGACCAAACACATTGTGGCAGGACTTCGGAATGACCTCACTTTCACCATATAGGCCTTAAGGCCAAAAAAGAAACTCCATTTTATGTGAGGGGTTTGTGGAAGTAGCATGGTTACAATGTTCCATGATGCACTAACCTGACAAAACACGAAGGAGTTGAATATTAGTGTATTTATGATGGACTTGGAATCTGCACCCTTGATGTTCAGAAGCTTTTCCCCACCAAACATGAGAGCCCCAAGTATAAATAGTTGATATAAACTTTGGCCCATGATATTTCTCCACATGACCTTGGTAATGAATCTTTCCCCTTTTCGGACAGGTGGCCTCTTCATCATTTCATCATTTGGAGGCTCTGTTGCTAGTGCTAAAGCTCCCAGTGTATCCATGATCATATTGACCCACAACAGTTGCACAGCTGTGAGAGGAGCGCTCCCTGCGATGGAAGAGTGAAACATTAGTACTGTCTTGGAGATTATGAGAAATACAGCAGATGAATTCTATAATGTTATTCCCACCTGTGATGCATGCGGAGACAAAATTGATGACTAAAGCAACAATATTGACAGTCAACTGAAACTGCACAAACTTTTGGATGTTAATGTAAACTGCACGCCCCCATCTTGCGACATTTATTATAGTTGCGAAATTGTCATCAAGTACTATGACATCTGCACTCTCCTTGGCAACCTGCACAAATGCAAGATGAAATTGCTTCATTTTGGGGGATGAAAGAGAAAAGTACAAAAATAACTGAATGGACTATCAGGGTCAACTTATTTCTGTCAGAATGAATTCCTACATATTCATATTAAATGTCCGACTATTTTAGTTTCTACTGATGCTACATCCATAGTATTTGAATTGCATAGGGAAACAGTACCTCTGTTCCCGCAATGCCCATAGCAAGCCCAATATCTGCTTCGTGTAATGCAGGAGCATCATTTGTGCCATCACCTGTCACAGAAACCACCTCATCAAACATACCTCGCAAGTTTGTCACGAGTGTATGCTTATCCAATGGTAAAGAACGGGCCATGACCTGCAAAATATTTCAAGATATAAAGTTTGGTCAAGATTTTAGTAAATCCATAGACTGAGGAAAGCATTATGAACCTGAATATTAGGTATCAGGTCCCTCATCTCTTCTGGGCTCTTGTTATGGAATTCTGGCCCTTCTATTGCTATGCCATCGTCAGTCAATATTCCACATTCTTTAGCTATAGCTTTAGCTGTATTGATATTATCACCAGTTACCATTCTCACAGTGATACCAGCAGACATACAGGTCTTAACAGCATCCTTAACTCCAGGGCGCACAGGATCCTTGATACCAAAAATGGCTATTAGAGTAAAACCACTTGTTGGACTATCTGCATTTTCATCAACATCATCATCCACTTCCTTATATGCCAGGCACAACGTCCTTAAAGCGTCTGAAGCAAATGAGTTGATAGTATCTAAGATGTTCTTTCTCTGAGCTTCCGATAAGGGAATAGCATTTCCATCACCATCAACCATCATGTCGCACATCTGCAAAATAATTTCTGATGCACCTTTGCAGAACCATCTGGACGTGCCACTGGGTAATAAAACCAGCACTGCCATCTTCTTCTTGACTGAATTGAAAGGCTCAACCTTAACCTTGGTGCAGGCCCTATTCTCAGCATCATGATCTCCTTCCAAGCCCAAGCCAAATTCTAATATTGCTCTTTCTGTTGGAGTTCCTAAGACAGTTTGCTTGCCGTCCTTTTCCTTCACCACCTCGGCGCTAGTATTCTCAAAAATGCCCTGCAAAAGCAGACTCAATGTGCTAGAAGAAACCACAGAATTAAGATCTTCTGAAATGGAATTACTGGTAACTGACTTTGAAACCTCAGCTATCCATATTTTGTCAACAACCATATGGTTAGTAGTCAAAGTTCCTGTTTTGTCCGTGCAGATGGTACCAGCAGATCCCATTGTTTCACACGCTGAAAGATGTCTAACAAGTGCTTTATCATTCATTAACTTTTTCATTGCAAATGCAAGACTCAAAGTAACAGCCAAAGGCAATCCTTCAGGTACAGCAACAACTATAATGGTTACCGCTGTTGCAAAGTAGTTTACTATAGTCAATGCATCAGTTGAATACCATTTGAGAAGACCAACCGTCATGCCTTTGTCAATGAGGAATCTAACCAGCAGAACTAAAAATGTTACTATGGCAAATACCAGCCCAATCTTTCCTATAATGGTGGCAACTCCATTTAGCTTAACCTGCAGTGGTGTCTCATCCTCTCCTCCCTCACTCAATGTGCTCATCAATTTTCCCCATTCAGTGCGCATACCGACAGCAGTTACTATCATCTTAGCAGATCCATCTTGCACTTTAGTTCCTGCCAAGATGAATGGTTTGTCTTGAGAAACATACACTGGGTCACTCTCACCAGATAAGCTGGACTCATCAATCAAAAGAGAGTATCCATGGATGTACAGTCCATCAGCAGGTACTTGATCTCCAATTGACAGATGAACTATATCACCAACTACCAAGTCATATATAGATATCTTTTGTCGACGCCCATCTCTGGTTACATGTATAAATATCTTTTTCTTTTCATTGTCTAGCTCCTTAAACTGGAGTGACTGCTTATAATCACTAACAGCAGTAACCATAACAACTAAGAAAATGCTGAGTATTATACCCAAGCCATCATACATGCCCTTTGGCCAACCTTCTGTTGCCAAACCAACTGCAACAGATAGCAATGCACATACCATAAGAATGATGAGGGTCATGTCCTGCAATGCATCCCAAACAAACATCCAGAAACTTCTTGAAGGCTTTTCTGCATAACGGTTGACGCCATATATGTTTTGTCTTGTATCTAAGTTACTAGCACATATGCCACGATCAAATGTTGAACAGACTTTTTTAGATATCCCATCTACCCCACCATGCATCTTTAAAGCTTTTGAATCATGCTTGCTTGTGATCAATGCTAGTTCATCTGGATTGATAGAATATCCAGCTTTAATAATATCCTCTGTTAGTTTGTACTCTTTCTTTTTGGCACCTTTTATTTAAAACATTAAGAGTAAATCAAGTTACAGAGAGTTAACAATGCAAGAATATGAACAACGTAAAAATGTTATCCCATACCATCACTAAAAATGAGTGCAGCCTGTTGCACATAGAGGGCAACCCGAATCTTTTCCTGGGAAAACAAGCACACAAATGGAAACGTTTTTACTGGTTATATATATCGTTATAATTATTTTCCTGTAGTTGTAAGATAATATCACATACTGTGTAACGTGGTAACTGATAACGATTTTTTCTTCTTTTTTTTTTTTTTGAGAAAGAGAAGCGACCCTCTCCTTTTCCATTAACAGAAATAACATTACAAAAAGGTAGTAACTGATAAAGAATAGCAATACTGTTGTTTAGTCCGTGAAAATGAATTTAATTAATCCAACCCTTACAAGAAATATGGTTTTGTGCTTTTTTTTGTTTGCAAACATAATAGTCAGCAACTTTATCGCAGTCTTTTTTCTCATACTGGGTCATTTTTTATATATATAGATGCCTTCACTACTCTTCTAGGCTGAAAAGGCAGATCAACCAATCGATCAAGGTGGGTGCTTGCGAATTTTCCCAGTGTGATTGTCCAAATTAAATTAATTGACTTGTTAAGCATAAAGTGATGACATTCACATCAAAACTATTGGCACTGAGGAACAAAATGTCAAGCACTCAATCATCTAGAAGAATTCATAAAACAAGAAGGTTCCTAATGAAACTGAAGTTAGAGGATTCATATGAATATAAACCGTAAAATAGGGGGACTTCTGTGAATTCGTGTGACGGAAATAATACTATGTGATAGGGTGGCTCAGAAGTCAGAAAATAGGCATCTGCTGCTCTGCCCATCGTATCCACCAAACCTAGAGAACATAGCGTATATATAACTAAAAATATACTACAGCACATAGTAATGTAGAATTAATCCCTGACCTAAGAGTCTTAAAACATAATATTGGATTCTCCCTGCCAAACAAACAAGATTTCTTTTATTCTTTTCACATGAAGACAAGAAAAGTTGAAATCAACATGACTACTCCATATGAGAGACTTAAAATAATGATATTATATTTGCAGAGACTGACAGGCGGAGATAACTATATAGTACTCCTATATAACAGAATCTATGGGATAGGGTGATATATTTGTCCTTTTCTAACACCAATTTTTTTTGGCTTTCGCAAGGTTGCTTCGCGGAAGTTTCCTTGAAGGTATTGGGCCTTTTACCTTATAACATGATGCGGACGTACTGTGCGTCTGTGCCCAGTACGATGGAGCAATAGCATAAATAACCTGATTTTGTGTCTTAGTAATTTGTTTGGCACCGATGAGCCAATGATCGGAACGGAACATGTAGAGCAATCTAAACAGGGAAAGTGTGTGTCACGATCTGACGGCAAAAGACAAGACATACAAGGTTACTGAATACTACTACTACTAGTACTGAACATGCAGTTAAGAGAACACACAAATCAAAAGCAGTTCTTTTAATCGAAGTGTTGTTCTTGATAAACAAATCGGCTCACGATGAGATCAGTGGAAAAAAAAAGATCAGATCATCAGAAAAAGAGAGCGTGAGGCCGTGAAATGAGTGAACAAGGAAGTGAGGCCGGGAGGGGAATGGATAGGGCGGGTAGTTCGTGATTGGTTAGTACCTGGGTGGAGCGGACCTTGGCCTTGTCCAAGGAGCGGCGTTCGAGGTCGGGAACCCAGCGGAAGCGGCGGCGGCGGTTCTTGACGATGGTGCCGACGGCTTGCCGCCATCGCCGCTGCGCCTCCTCCGACGGGTTCTTGGCCGGCACATCGAAGTGCTCCTGCAGGTATCTGTCCAGCTTCTCCATCTCCGGCCGCGGCCGGTGAGCACGCTCACGCGGCGCAGCCTACCACTCCACTCCACTAGTACTACTCTGCTACTGCTAGCGCGTGCCCGGCCGGAGAGGAAGGGGAGAGAGGGAAAAGGAGTTATTTTTTCCTCCAAAGCTTTCAACTTGGCCTAAAAGAACGCAACTGCATCTGCCCTGTATTGTTCGGGATATGGAAAATGGCAGGCGATTGGATCGCCATTTTCTTTTCTGATTGAATCTTTCTTTGCTGTGTGTATACTAGTACTAGTACGGTAGTACCCTGAATTTTTCTTTTGTTTTTGACGAGAGATTGGTATTTGACTAGGCAGGCGATGGCCATGGCTATGGATGGATCGGATTTCCGGTGACTCATTTTTTTGACGCAAATTTCTGGTGACTCTGATGGATGGATTTTGCTTGCCTTCGATCTGATGGAAGAGCACAGTAACTCGGTGCTTTGCTGTGTTTGCCCGATGATGATGATGTTTAGGTAGCGAGCGATAATGCTGAGAAAGCACCATATACATGCCGCTGGAGTAGTGGTTGCAAAGTGAAGCAACATGGATGACATTGGACGGGTACACTGTCACAATGCTTTACTGTTGGTTAGCCTGGTGTTCGTCAGTAAGCCCAAGAACCAATCCGAATGTGTTGGTTAAGCACAGCACAAGTCACTGTTTCTCTCTCTCTCTCTCTCTCTCTCTCTCTCTCTCTCTCTATTATACTTACTTTTGCTGTCAGCAGAAGTCACTCTTCATTTCGCCGTTAAACCTGTGAAGGAGAAGAACGGAGGCGAAATTGTGAACGTGATTTCCCACGATAGTTTGGGGTAAAGTGAAACTGAATTGTTTTCATAGCCGACGACATTTTCAGGCAAATGCTAGCTGGGTCGTTGACGTACCAGGCCCTTTTCAGTTTTCATGGACTCTAACGATTGGGCCTTCCAGATTGGCCCATTTGATTATGGGCCTTCTACTGTATTTGGTTCTCGGACCGACCGAAAGCTCGCTACCGATTCCGGCGTGATGTTACTGCGCCGGCTGGCCGGGTCCGCCCTCCGCCGCGGCGCCAACGACGGCGGTGTCCTGGCCGCCGTCCGCGCCGAGATCGCGCATGAGCTCTCCTCCTCTCCCCCGTCTCTCCAATCGCAGGTACCCACCACCGCTTCCTCCCACCGCGTGCTGCCCCGTCCCCAAATCCAGCGTCGCTAACTCCCCTTTGCTTTCGCAGGACATTCCCGACTTCTCCACCGTGTCGGACCCGCAGCGCGGGCAGGAGGTGCTCCTGCGCCGCCGGGATGCTTCCGAGGAGGTCCTTGTGTCGGCAATGCTCGCGCCGCTGCGGTTCGAAGGGGAGGAGCCACTGCCCAGGGACGCGCTCATGAAGGTGTTCGTCAGTAAGCCTGATGTGAAGCCGGTGATGCGGTTCGACTGCCGCGCGTTTGCAGGTGAAGGTGATGGCGGCTCTGCGGACTATGATGTTACTGCTGCTTGTTACCACCCGTTTGCTGGCGACGCTGGGGTAGACAAGTATGAAGGGCCGCAGTTCAGGTGATGTTTCTTCATTTGTGTGATTTTAATCTCTGTGGATATTGTCATGTGTGACGTGGGCTCATAAACTGGGAGTTTCTGCAAGTAATCTGGTAACAACAAGCACTTCCATGACTTTTTAGTGCAGTTCTGTAATTCTAGTGATTGGCAGAAAACAATTAGCACATGATCGATGTCAGGAGGGCCTATGCCCTCCAAGGAAATTCAGTACCACCTATATTTCTTCCTACAAAAGTAGAGGAACACCTGTATTTTTCTTGTGGTTGTAGCATGCTGATTGTATCCTGGTAGCTAGTGTCATTAGACTAAAATCTATTACGTCTTATTTTCTTATAATCTTGTAATGTTTTGACAGTGAACCAAGTATTTGTCCTTGTTATTAGATCCATGTTAAGCCGCAGAGTCCTCATTTGCTAGCATATCTACTTATCTACCCTATTGTGGAAATTCATCAATGCAGATTTTGTTTTTTATGTTCCACTATTGGAGGATTTCTAAAAGGAACTTTGGTAATACGATGGGTGGGTTGGGGGGTCTCACGAATTCCTGTTCTCCATTACTCAAAAAATTGCTGCCTCTTGCACCTGCAATTCTCAGTCAAAATTTATATCATGTCTTCTGTTAGAGTTTTTTTTAATTTACGTTAGCTTGCAATGGCACAACATGAATGGATGGATGCACATGAATTTCTTAAAACATATCGATTACTTGGACATACTATGAGTATGTTCATCCTAAAAATTGGAACCTTCATATGTTCCTTCTCCATTTATTTTGAAGTTCAAAATGGACAATAGAAGCTTCTTGTTGAAAATGATTTATAGCATAAGGGCAATGCTGATATTTTTGGAGGTACTACAGGTGTAGCAACAAGCAACTAAGCAGCAGAGGCTATAAAAGTCTGAAAATCGATCCTTGGTTTCGCATTAAAATAGATACGTTAAAATAAACGAGGAATGTTCCACCTTTTTATTCTATTTCATCAATTCCTTATCTCAATTGTTTTTATGGATTTTATTGTTTTGACTGGATTGAAGCGAGCTAGTACAGATTTATAGCGTCAGTGGGCTGTAAGCATATCATCAGCCACTTACATCACATGTGTTAACCTGGGGCTAGACTATGCTTAGATGGCTCATTACTACAACTGTGTTATTGTTGTTAGCAAAATGACCTCAGAGCCTGTTGTCTCAAATAGATAATGTCGCGACGTGATTGGTTAGGGACTCAGCTCGTTGGTAGGATTGCATTGTCACCAGCAGTTAAAGTAACCTTAGCTATTGCTATCTTGTTCAATGGTGACTTGGTGAGCATGTTTTGTGTTTGCTGAGGTATAATGTTTCTAATTTTTTATAGTTCTTTTTACTGCTCATTCATGAAATCCTACTTATGAAAGTTGACTGTATCACATTGCTCCACTGAAGGGGCCTATTTCTGTTCCCTTAAACATCAAAGATCATTTGATTCCTTTTTTTAAGTAAGAATGCAGAGGGGTCTATATTCCTGTTGTTTCAGTTAAGATCATTGCAATTGCAACCCTGGTTTCCTTGTACCTATTTGCAATCAATGACAATGGTTCCCTTCTTTTTGCAGAGATTTGGATCCGCAGTTACAGGTTGCATTGAAAGGATATCTGTTAGCAAGAGGCGTTAATTCCAAGCTGGCAAGCTCACTTCTCCATCACTTGGTTGAGAAGGAGCTCTGGCAGTATGTGAACTGGTTGAAAACTCTAGAAGAAATGTTCAGCAAAGATCATTGACAAAATATTCCAGCACTGGAGACCATTGAAATGTTCCGCATCAAATACGCATACTTTTGTTGTGGCATTGCATAGATGCTAGTTTCATGAAATGCAATTGTGTTGCTTAATTTAGTTTCGTGGAATGGACCACGAAATCACCATACTTTGCTCGAATCTAATTTTTTTAAAATTTCCAGGTATGGCTGGAACTTGGAACCTTCGTGAACTAACAACCATCCAAATGTCGAGGGTTGATCACGAGTGAACACGGTTTGTTTTGGTTGAAAAGCAAACTTGCAATGGAGGGAATTTGGCCAATAATTTATTTTTACTGTGCTCCATGGAAGCATGGAACATGACGAGCAGTAAATCACAGTTGCATAAACTGGTTGCTGCTAACGACGAATAATCGAGGATTAGGACGGTGAAGCGTGTCTGCTTCGGCTAACCGATAAGAACGCCCTCTAAAAAAAAAGCGATAAGAACGTCCCCACCATGACACCGGAAAAAGCGCCAGATAACTCAAAGCCGCACACGGACTCGGCATGGCATCCCCGGGCCCACCAACACCGCCTCCGTATCCGTATCCGTTTCCGACTGCGACCAGAATAGTCGGGCGCCCACCGACTCGGTTTCCTCCTCG
Source organism: Oryza punctata (assembly GCA_000573905.2). Lineage (NCBI taxonomy): Eukaryota > Viridiplantae > Streptophyta > Magnoliopsida > Poales > Poaceae > Oryza > Oryza punctata. The sequence continues at coordinate 2,028,455 of CM002499.2, read as the reverse complement.
GTGGCTCCCCGCTCCTCTATAAATGCAAGCCCGTTCCCCTTAGCCCTTCATCTCTGCGGGTTTCGCTCGATGGCTTCTTCCCCTCTCCCCCTCCGCCGCGGGTGGGCTGGTAAGTCGGTAGGTAAGGGATCCATCGGTTTTGATCTCACCTGGTTCGCTGCCCTTTGTTGATTGATCATCAGGTGGTTCGGTCCGGTTTCTAGTTTCGGCGACCGCTTGATCCGTTCGGTTTGGGGTCTAGTTTCGGCGATTCGTCTCTTGCTGTTGCGTTAGTTCTCTGAACGGCCCTTCTTTCGATTGGTTTATGGCTAATCGTGATTTGCTATGTTAAGATTGCGAGGTCGGTTGGTTTGCTTCAATTTCTGTTCGGTGAGATGGATTGTCAGGTCAATTAAGCTCCGTGGATATTTTGGCTATGATCAAGCCTAGATAAAATGAAGTTTTTGCTCTGAAATGATCATGGGATTATTGTTCTGTTTCAAGGTTGTGATGCTTGTAGTTAGAGACAATTCGTCTGCTTGCAATTCTGCGGTTTTTCCTTCAGATCTGGTAATTTTATGATAAAGGTCAAGTCATATCAGAACATTTAAACATGATCGGAGGAGGTTTTCTTAGGTCTGCACAGAGCTTTCAAATCACCGATGTTAATTTGTTCAATTCCGACAAGACTAAAGATTATTTCAAGAAGATGATCCATGTATTGCCTTTTGGCTTTTAAAAATTGGCAATATGTGCTAAAGTTTGAGTTAAACTAGGGCGTTGGAATGATTCTTCAGTGTTGTTCTTCTGTGTCAGTTCTTAGGTGAACTTCTGGATTTCTTTCACGAGTAATTAAGGAGCTCTTTTTAACTTCTGGATTACTTGCTGACCTGCTCAGTTTGAGGTACAAATCCTGTGATTTTCATGTTTACTGGTGTTAGTTTTTAGGAACATTAATGCTTTGGTTTAGGGTTATGACTAATTGCAATTTTTTGAATTTTCAATTTGTTAATATTGTGCAGTTGGTTTGCTTCCATTACAAGCGACTGTCCGACCACTTAATCTGCATTATGAACATTTTTGGCATATTGAAACCAGATAAACTGAAGCCTGTGGTATGAATTGGTCATGGCTAGGATTAGACATTGGTGTATAAGATGGTTTCTCCATTTCATTCAAGACTGGTGCTATTCAAAACTAACAAGTGATTGATGTTATTTGGAGGCAGTTTGTCTGCTTGGGACTTTGCTGTTATTAAGTCAAACCTGCTATGGTTTATGGTTAAGTCGATCTTGTCAGAACATTTAGACATGGTTATAGTTCTCACAGAATTTTGATGTTAACTTGTTTACTTCCGGAAAGCTAATTTATCAGTTAAGATGGAGATGCTTATGTAGTAAAAAGGCCCATCCTAAAGTTTCTGTGGTAGATGATTCCTTTGGCAGTTACTTCCTTTGAACAATATACATGGCTGTGAAGGTGATGCTGGAATCTTTTGACTAATGGTTAAAATAATTTGAAGATCTGTGTCAAGAATATTTATGAACCTAAATTTGCTTTCCTGCCCTGAGAAGTAAATTCGATGGTTGAGTGTAAAGTGTGCCATTATAAAACCATCTATCAAATGTTCTTGTGAGTAGAAATCTATGCTTTATGAACTGTGGAGGAGTTCTCAGTAGCACTATCTGTTCTCTACTTAGTTGGGCCAGCTAAGTTTCTCCAGTAGTATCTTTAACATCTGGGCATGTACTGTTCTATAGCTAGCTAGATTGTGGGTTCAGTCCTGTATAGATTAGCCCTTTGTCTGTTCGTTTGGTGTGTTGTCTTTAATGTGTTTTTAAGCATCCTAAAGATGTTGTAAATTGTAATTATGAAATGATACAGGCTTCTATGTACTGTAAGGTGGTTGTAATATGATAATTTCTTTTGACAATTGTGTATATGTTTAACTTATATTACCATGATCTGTACGGAAAAATAAGTTGATGGCATTGTTTTGTCCTGATTTAATTTTGTGTGTTGAGTGTACCACCTCATTCAGGAACTAGGATATTTTCAAGTAAATTGCAGGGTCCACTGTTTCGGAAGTTGCTCATCTAAATAAGTTGGTAGTTAACTGAAAGTTTACAGTCTCAACATTGTTTGCCTAGGCTAAGATGGTAATGTGGATGTTTTCTAAATATTATGCTTTTTATAGGAATTGATAGCGCTTTTGAAATTGACGTAAATCTCTTGAACTTTGTTCAAATCACCCAAAATATATTTCGAAGTATATTATACATACATTATCATCGTGTACACTAAAAATATAATTCTGCTAAGTTGTCTGTAGATTCATCTCCCCTGACATTTATTATCTTTTATATTTCTTCTTATTGTTCGTGTAGCACATGCCCTTTTTTAGTGCCCCCACTTTTAAGATTTACAAATAAAGGACCTTAATTAAGGCCACAGTATCACTAACAAAGAGATTGTTCGACTGTTGTGTATGTTGTGTAGTTAGTTCCATACTAACAGAGCAACTAATATATACCATCCTTTTTGCCTGTATGGATGCACTATAATGGGTGCCCCCCTCTTCGTATAATATTATGCAGTTTGTAAAAATGTGTCACTTGATTAACTCAGTATGCATGCTTATTAATTTTTTTCAGTGTAATGCTTGTGTAGTTATGTCAATATCTTCATACTTTGAAGATAAATTAATTAGCTCAACTATGACCTTGTTTCTTGTAGAATTCTTTCTTACTTTGTATCATATATACCTTCATGTGTGGAACTTCCATTTCATTTTAGTATGGTCCTTGCATGTTCCCGTTAGATGGCTACCACTCTTTTCTTAATTTGATGATTTGAATTTTGTCCTTAGGTTTGTTTTGTTGCGTCATTTTTCTTGTGTGAAATAAGCTAGGGCAATCATTAGCTGTTATTTGCCTTCGATTGAAGTCCCATAGGTCGCCGTTTTATTTGTCTAGTATAGTAGTTCATTCTTTTTTGTTTGTTTAGAATTTTAGTTTCAAGAACATTGTTCACCATGTCATTTAAGTTGAATTTTCTAAAGTGAACTTGAAGAATACTGACCCTTTATGGTTCAGTTAAACAGCAATATGGTGGTTTTATTTATGCATCAAGCTTTGCGTGCATGGTTTCAATTTTCTTTTTTAATTTGAACCAGTCTTAATCGCTTCATATTATCTGGTGGTTTTAAATCTCTCTTTATTTAAATGCGCTTTAGTTTCTGTAGCTTAATTCATTCTAGAAATTTTGTTTTATTTTATGGTCTAAAACTTGATGCTCTCTGTGAGCTAAATATATCCTATGTCCAATTAGCTTATACCCCTAACATTTCATTTCTTCTTGCTAATAATTATTAATTCCAGTTTTGCTTATTTTCCATCTGCATTTTGTTACAAAGGCTATATAATATCAATGTTCTATATGGTTTCTTTTCTGATGTTTGTTCGTTTGATGTCAATATATGAAGGGATTACTGTGTGAATACTTGTGTTTTTGTATGTGTTTGTGTCTAGTAATGTATGAGATACTGAGTTCGAATCAATATAGTGCTTTTCTGGACATTGTTGAGCTACTAACTGCCATTTTGTAATGCTATTAAAAGCTCTGATGCGTTTTGAGCCTTTTATTTTCTTTTGCTCCAGCAATAATTTGTTTAACCATAATTCATCCTCCTTTCTTTTTGGCTATCCGTTGATTCCTTTTAGAGAGCAGATACTTAAATTTTCTATGAGTTTTGAAAGTGCATATCAGACAATGTCTTTAATCGGCCTATTTAAAATGTTTTTACTTTTTAGCAACGTGATTTACACCTAAATGTTTACATTAATGTCATCTTGAATTCTTGATTATGACTTGATCACTGACCAGGCTTATGCTGATTTCTGTTTTGTGTTTTCTTCATTAGTTGTTTCCTTTCGTGCGCCTACAATTCTAGTATTGATATTTGTGATGGCGATGCGCCTACAGTTCTGATTTAGTATTGATATGTATGTGATAGTAGATACTAGTTAACAGGATGTTGAATATGGAATAAAATCACTATAGTGTGCATGGTCCTGAATGTATATAACTAAATTTTTTCAGATTTATCCTTTTCACCGTGGTTCAATATGATCTTTAACAAGATGATTAATATGAAATTAAATTAAATATTGCTACAAGGATAACTTGTTATTATAATTCTTTTCCTCGCCCTTCTGTCAGTTTGTGTACATCATTTTATTTAGGAAATATAATCCTAACATTTTGACTGTGTTAATGACTTCAGTATGCTCGATCCAAATTCTGTTGCTTCATTTCTGGTGTGTAGTCTGCACTAATGCTTGAAGCGTATGTGTTGGAGTATGTTATTAACCATGTTGGATGGCCAAAATTCTGAATGCTCTTGCGCTGACTTTGTATTTCATGTACATCCTGTGAAGACAATAATCTAAGATCATTTCAGTTGGATGAGATCAATATTTTACATAAGCTTTCTGCCAATCGTCCTTTTCATGTTGATCTAAAATAAAATTGATTGTTACTGGTTGTCGTTCCTCGAGAAGAATGAATGGGATCTTTCATTTATCCTGAGGCGTGGTGGACTTAGTTGTATTGTTATCTGCCTGCTTTGCAAGCTAGAATGGTTATTTCCTTCGCGCATTTGATTTTGAATTTGTCTATTTTCGTTGGTATAGCTCCTTCTGCTATAGAGCTATGTGAATTACTGATGACTGATTTGTGATTATAGTTGCTTTGTGTTAACCTTTTGGTTTCCTTGATGTTGGTAGATGCGTTGATGGGCTATGGGTAGCTAACTCGATTCTTTGTGATTCTTTTGTTGAATTTTTTTTCACTTGCTTCATATCTTTAGGCGGAATGTTGGGGTGTTCTGTTTGGGGGTAGGGGGTGCCTAACACTGCCAATGCCGGTCCCAAGCCCGGATAAAAGTGGAGGGGGCACCGATTTCTTGAACTTTTTGCCTAACACACCGGTTATGTCGTGTGTATCGTTGTGTTATCGGTGAGAACTGCTACTAAAAGTGTCTTTCTGAACGTCAAACAGTTGGGAGTTCTCTCGTGGGATCTGCATCGAACTTTTGCGCTTGCAGTTCAAGTCGGTGCAGTGGAAGACAGAGCTCGACAAAAGTCTGAATTAAGCTAGTTCTCTGGTCTGGTCTATGGTTCTGAGCCAGTCAGGGTTTACGTATGGTTCTGAGCCAGTCAGGGTTTACGTTACCGTACTTACCGTGGGTACGGTAAAAGAAAAACCACGGTAACCATCTTAAATTCAAATAAATATAAAAAATAATTTAAAATTTTGATAAATTATATACGAATTTCGTACGGTTTACCACGGTTACCGCATGGTAACCGTGCTTACCGCCGGGGCACGGTATCCGTGCGGTAAACGGTAATGTAAACCTGGAGCCAGACTTCATACATGATACTCCTTTTCTCTTTCAAAAAAGATTTTGGTTGGATGAGATATATTGTAGTTCTACGAATCTGAATGTGCTCTCTGTTCAGATTCGTAGTACTTAAATACGTCACATCCAACTAAAAACCCTTATATTTAGAGATAGAGGCAGTATAGCCGGGTGTGACATTAGTGGACAATAAACACTCCTCCCGATCTGAAAGGATTATTGCCACTAAACTTGTTGGGTGAAAGGATTAGGTGAGGGAACCCTCACCTCCCGCACGATTAATTAAATATTAGCTTAAAAAATTAAAAAATAGGTTAGTATGATTTCTTAAAGCAATATTACTATAAAAAAAATTGGTAAAAAGTTTAGCAGTTTAGGAAGTGTGCAGAAGATAAGGTTGAAGAACCGAACACAGCCTCTCTCGTGAACTCTCCATGACATGGAAGAAACACACAGCTTCACTGATCAACGTTATTCCCATCCAGAACACACACGAACAACGTTACAGAAGCAAACACGCATTCGAACACACGAACGCCCGCCATGGTGTCCTAGCGCGCACCATCCTCTGCCTCTGCCTCTGCCACCACCCACGCCGAGTGAGCATACAGGATACGCCCTTTCCACCCCTGCAGCAACCACCCTGCATCCTCCTCGATCACGAACTCCTCGTGATGCCTCCGCCTCACCCTTCTCCTCACCGCCTCCACCACGTCGGCCTCCACCGCCACCTGCCTCAGCCCCGCCCGCCGATTCCTCGCCTGCCACCGCCTGTACGTCTCCGGCCGCTCCACCCGCTCCGCCCCTTCCCCGGCGATCACCCCCACCGCCGCCCGCCTCAGCACGTCCCTCTCCAGCACCATCCTCAGGTGGCTCATCTCCTTGGGCGTCGTCGCGTCCAGCATGTCGAACAGCGCCGAGAAGAAGAAGAGCGCCTCACGGAACCTCGTCGGGAAGAAGGGCGCGCCATGGGCGCCGTTCACCACGGCCTGGACGAACACCGCCGGGCGCATGTCGCGGATGTTGCCGAGGACCATGTCCCTCGGGCTCGGGTCGTCGAACACGCCGCTCTCGTCCATGAGGGTGCCCAGGTTGAGCACGTCGTTCACGACGATCGCCTCGTCGTCGGGGTCGACGCCGCCGGCGACGTCCTCGGCGGTGACCGTCTCCCACCTCGCCGCGGCCACGGCGCGGAACTTGAACGGGAGCCCAAACGCGCGCGCGCAGTTGCTGAGCCGCCGCCCCGTTCTCTCGAGCCGTCGGGCTGGCCGGAACCCTGGCTGGGGGTGGCCGACGAGCGTCATCCTCACCTCCGGTGGCCCGCCCTCCCTCTCCGCCAGCCACTGCAGCAAGGATGGCCACTGGAGGCCGTGGTACTGACCGCCGTAGTCCACGATGTGCAGCTTGCTCCTCCCTTCCGCCGCGCGGAGGATGGTCATGTTGGCGAACGTGAACGCCACCCACTTGAAGCAGCACGCCGCCATGAACACCTGGTACGCTTCCAGCAACTCCATGGCCGACGCGCGCTCGGCCGCCGCGAACAGCCGGTGCTCCAGGCTTGCCACGCCGGCCAGCCGCGCCTCCAGGCCATCGGCGAAGTAGTGCGCCAGCCGCTGGGTGGCGTCCCCTGTCGGCGACGAGTGCCGCTTGATCTGTTCCAGGAGTTCGCCGGCGCTCCGGCGGTTGCCTGATGACACCGCCTGCGCGCAGGACAGCAGCAGCTCGCGCAGGTCCACCACCTCCCCCTTGGCCTGCCTCCTCCTCCGCCGCACCGCCTTCGCGCCCTTTTTCTCCGCGGGGACGCGCGGCGCGTTCAACTCGCCGTGAAATGCCTCGTCCCCGTTGAGCATCATCCTGTCCAACATCTCGCCGACGCCGTCGTCGCCGTCGTCGTCCTCCGGCATCACGATCATTTTGCTCGCCCTGCCCACCTCGGCCTCCAGCTCGTCGCCGCAGTGCCCACTACTCTTCCGCCCGCTTCCACTGCCGCTCCCCTGCATCAAGGCAGCAGAATCCTCCATGTTCAGCTCACCGGCGATGCCAGAGGAGGACAGGATCTGGGAGAACGGTTGCTGCGCCTCGAGGAGAGCGGGGTGGTCGGGGTACAGGCAGAAGAACATGTCGTCGTCGATGTCCTCCTCCATTAGAATACGCGAGATGTACGGGAGCACCAGATCGTCGGCCGTCGTGGCGGCTTCGGACGGCGGCGCGGCTGGCCCCATGAGACGGCCGGCCAACTCCAGCAACGCAGCGGCAGCGCCTCAACAAGACACCAACTCCTCTCATCACCGGAGTGGCATATGATGTACTAGGTGTTTTCCATGCTTACATTGGAGTCATCGATCAGCTCAGCGTATCGACATGGCTGTGGCTGATGGCATCAGGCATCAGCTGAACATAGGTATCATCTAAGCTCATTGATAAATGCGATGCGACCAACACACACAAGCTTTGCTCGACGAAGGGTGAAACTATCCACAAGAACTGACGTTGTCAATCAGATCATCAGTTTTGTTCTCTGAAAAGGAAATTTTGTTACGTTTTGTTGTATGGATTGATAGCTCAAGTCCAGTGGAGGTTACAACTTACAAGTGGTAGAAAGGAAGGAACACTAGCATTAAAACCAAAGCCAGCACCTCATCTGCTTGTTGAATTTTTCAGACGAGTATGCAGCAACAAACCAGGCGTCCAGATCAAACCCAACTCATCCTGGCGAGCAGAACACGATCGAGAGAAATGGACATACTTGTATTGTGCATCTGTACTATGTTTACCACGTCAACATGTCATAGATAATTCCATGAAGCAATTCTATATAAATCCTGCCATTTTGAGCGAAATGCTCAGTGAATCGTCTCAGCTCTGAGTTCTGAACTCTGAAGTCTGAACAGGCAAGCGAAAGCAGAACAATATGGAGCGCTCTTCTCCCAAGCTGGTCATTGCGCTCGTGCTGCTCGTCGCCTGTGTCGTTAGCAGTTTCGAGGCTGCCACCGCCCAGTACGGAGGCTCGTCCAGCAACGGCGCGGCGGCGACGGGCCAAATGGCCACCGGTGGGAGCTGCTCTCTCGGCGTTGCTGCCGCTGTTCTCGCCATCGCAGCGTTTGCCTGGAACTGAAACACTGACCTCAGCTGGTTGAGCTCTCTGTTGCTTCTTTCTTTTCGTATAACTATTGAGTGATCTCCCTTGCTCTGGATATGTTTGTCAGGGCAGATGTATCTTATATTTTTATATGATGTTCTTGTTTGCGTGAGATTTATGAGCTTTTGTGTGTATGTGATGTGAATTGAGTACTTAGTCTTGCATGCCTGAGTAATTAATGGTGTTCGTGTACCTGTTTTTGTGTACATATCTGAAATGAAGTCCGAGTTGCTTGAGTACTTCTGTTGTCAGACAAATTTTTTTCTTGTTGTATTTGAACAGTTTCAGGACCGGTTTGTGCTGCTCATCAGGCATCTCCAGCTGACCGTTGCAGATTTGTGTCCTGATCCAATTAATGAGTTGGAAAATCATGGGATTTGGCACGCAGAAAATATTATTCAGTCATCAGATTCATGAGTCATGCAGCTCCTAAGTATTTTTCCAAAAAGGGAACATCATCTCTACAAAAGAAGTAAAAGTGCAGAGTTAACAACTCCTACAGAATATCCCCACACCCACCCACCCACAAAATTGGACAGAGTATCTGCAAAAGAAGGAAATGCTCAGAATTAACAGTTCCTAAAACACAAATTCCTAAAACTGAACATTATCTCTGGAAAAAGGGGGGGGGATGTGTATTTTACACTGCATAGAAACCAAAGACATTTTACACTGCATAGAAACCAAAAATGTGTATTTGATAACAAACCTGAAAACTAATTACTAACTTGTATCAGATTCCAGGGGTAAAATACCACCCAGGAAACGAGGCATCGACCCTCCAGGCTCTGTAATTCTACTATCTTATCTTCTGATAAAAAAAGCTAGAAACAAAAGAATACCTACAATATCAACTCATCCTTTGAGGTAGATGACACCATGAAGCTTCCGATAGCATCGCTAGGGCTTAAAGTATGGGGCACCACTATGTTCTGCCCTGAATCCTGGCTGATATGGCAGTTCACTATAGAAGGTGCACAACTCCGTCTCACACCCAACTCCGGCTTTTCAGCAAAGCATTGAGCCATTCCATCACAACCCAATGCACCATTGATCCTTGATCGCACATCCACCAGTAACAACCTCAACCGTACCACTTCTGCCTCAAGTGCAGCTTGCCCTTGCAACCTCTTCAGCAGCTGCTGGTTAATGGCACGGAGCCTCTTCACTTCCTCTTCCAAGTGTGCTGTATGAGCCTTCTTCTTCTGCCGGTATTTGCGAACAGCCTCACGGTTGCCCAATGGCTTGTGGGCCTTGTTACGCTTGGGTTTGTCACCTCCACAGCTATCATCATCCGTGCTGAACACTTGGGTATGAGTGTGGTAGCATGTATGGGTGTGCGCTGTTGCTGACGGACCAGGTGGGTTGCAAGTATGAGTGTGGGTGCATGTTGTCCTGATGCTTGGCAGGAAATCGTCGAGGCTGGTAGGAGTCTCAGCATTTGGAAACATCATTTGGCTGGAAAGCTCTATCTCCCCGTCATCCATATTTTTTCACCAATTTAGAAGATGCAGATGACTAAATGAGTGGGCGGATATGTAAATTCTTGCACCAAATAGGCCCTGTATAAAGTTCAGAAAATTCAGAGAATCAGAGAATATCTACCAGGTTGGACTGTTCAAAGAATAGAGAAACTAAGTTCCACAATGTCCCCTTAAGTAGGTGAAACAATCTAGGTTAAACATTGGCATAACTGCTGGACAGAGACATGGCAATTTATGCTGCAAATGTATATTAGAAGCTAACCTGACAATTACAACCTTTGCCATTGCCCTGTTCTTCAAAAACCTAAATCAGTACTAGAATTCTTCAGACAAAAGGTTGTATCAACTATCAAGAATGACTTGGCCAGATAAAGCATACATAACAGTTCTTATATAAATAAAGATCAGCATCATGAACCTAACATGTTTCAGGGAAATCCGACACCTAGCATCATTGATGTTACTTAACCGTAGCAATTCGCCTACAAGATTGGACAGGCAAAACATCAATGAATATAGAATGGTACAGCACAGCCCCAACCCTGAGTAAAAATGTTACTATTGGCAACCTAAAGGTAATTAACTAAAGGGTTTTTTTTTGCATGAAGTAACGAGATTAACATGAAATGTCAATTTGGCAGTTTACAAGAGGCAGGAGAAACAGAGTTTAAGGCATCCATGTTTTTCATGCAAGAAAGCATCAGAAATTCAGAAGTTGCCCAAACAGGCGTCTAGACGTGCAAATCACCCCATGGGCGGAAATCGTGGTGCCCACAAATTAGGAAAACCTAGAGGTTTGATTACAAAGGGAACTAACCACCCATTCTCAGACCGAAAAAGCACGCACCTTTCACCTGCCGCCAGGACCGCCGGACTGTGGCGTCGCCGGCGTCCGATGTTTCATGGACTCGTGGTCGGCCGGTATCTGGAGCGGCGGTACGATGCCACCAGATACGAGGTTCCCCGGAGCAACGGCTCGTCGAGAAGCAGCGCAGCGCGGAGGCGACGGATGCTTTTAGATTAGAAGCCTAGAAATGGATGGTGTGGCGGCACGTACCAGTCCGTCTCGAGAAAGTCACAAGGCAACACGACGTGTTCAGCTCGGGTAGCAGCAACCTTGTCTCAGCACACACGTCGCGCGCCACCCAGCCTAGCCACACCTCACTGTCTACCTCAGATTCTGGTCCAGAAATCTCATACTCCAGGTGGCTTACCGTGGCGAATTGACGGTACTGCAAGAGCAAAAGATAATGTAAAACAAGCTTACAAAGAGACGTGAAACTGGCTTACTGTACCAGTGCACCATCAGATTCAGCAATCTGCAATACACGAAAATACAGGTAAATACGCATGTAAGGTCTGTTACAGAAACGCACTCCTCTAATAAATCGATGAGTACAAACAGTACAAATTATTTCCACCAGATTTTCTGGTAATTTTCTGCAACGACACTACATCTTCTAAGTGGTAGCTACAGCTATGCTGATCAGATCAGTACGGGCGGCGCCGGCCTTTGTGGCGGCTACTGCTGTTGTCATCTCTCTGCCGCTTTGCACCTGGCCTGCTACTGCCGGAGCTGCCACCACCACCGCCATGACGTCCTCCACTGCCACCGCCATGGCGTCCTCCACTGCTGCTATGATGTCCAGCTTGCTGCGCCGGCGGCGAAGCCAGTGGCAACTGTCCACCAGGCTGTTGTCTGCCAATAAGCAAGGACGATTATCATCAGTAATGGAACAGAAGTCATTTCATCTCATGCTGATAAGTGATAACATGTTAGCTTTTTCTGAAGAAAAGATGGTATGGTAGCGCTTACACAACATATACGAGACGGCCATCTGGTAACAACATTGGAGCCATTGCTGCACCTGGAGGAGCATACAGCATAGGCTGCAAAATGCAGAGCATACAATGGTTAGAAGGGCATCAACCATCCTTTTCTACATGTATTTCCGCATTGATTGGACAAAGGGGGCTATGATGATGTACTCACTTACCTGTGCAGTACAAGCAGGAGCAGCACCATAGGCACCTGGTACTGACATGATACCATATCCAAGTGGAGGATAACTCGGGAGCAATGGAGCTCCGTTTGAGCTAGGTAGTGATACTCTATCATCCTTCTTGTCAGCAGCAGGAGGTTTCGCAAGTGAGCAATCCAGGACCTGACCTGTTAAGAGAAATATGTGAGACCTTGAATGCACAAAACAAACCAGACTAAGCATAGTGGGACATTAAAGGGCAAGAGGAAAGCTCACCATCAAGCTCATATCTCTCTGTATTCTGCAGAGCCCTCATGGCCATGGACCTGTCCTTAAAGTGAACAAAACCATACCTATTATCATGACCTCCTCTTGACGGAGGAAGAACAACCTTTTCAATTTCTCCATGGTGCTCAAACAGCCTTTTCAGCTGTGCTTGAGTAACATTCTTGGGCAGATTTTTCACATATACAGATTTAACCTGAAAACACACCCAAAATAATCAGGCTTATATAAAACATCATGGTATCAGAATTCTAAACGAACAAAATATCATTGTTCATGTGATGCTTGAACGAACCTGTGAAGTAGAGGCCGAGTCGTTATTCTTAGGATCTGCCCAGCTGACTGTAGGAGCATTTGAATCTAGCTTGAATGTTGGGGAAGACATCTCCTGCCTTGCATACTCTGCACATGCATGGTTGTAGTACTCAACAAAACCATAACCCCGATTGCGATTTGCACTTGAGACCTACAAGTACAAAGAATTTTTTAGGAGAAGATCAAGGGTGCATAACAAAGTTGTTGAACTACCCGGATCCATACCTTCATGAGATCAGCTTTTAATACTCCTGGACCAACTTCCTCCACAGCCTTTCTGAAATCATCCTCTGTCCAATTATGGGGTACATTTCCAATAAAAAGCTTGTTCTTAGCCTGCGAGGAAGAAACCCTTATCCGCTTTCCCTGTAATGAGAAGCATAATGAAAAAATTCAGTTGGTATAAAAGATCAAGATAAATCAGTTGTCAGCTATAACAGGGAACCAAGAAATATTCTGCACATGTATGTAACCAGGGCAACAAAGCTATGTTTTCCAAAACTATTGGTTGAACATAAGCTACCACTACTCCCGATCATGAACAAGTGTTTCCTGTTAATGGCATAATCAGTAGTTTTAACCAAATATTAGAAGTTACAAAACCATGATATTACTAGAGACCATGTATAGTAGATACATGTGCCCCTCCCTCTTTCTTCCTACATATCCAGGGAAACAGGGAGCACAGCAGATGTGTGAGATTATAGTGCTATGTCAAAATCCAGTAATCCGCAGAAGTTAACTGCAGATATAGGTGCAATAAGATTGAAAAAAAATAAAAGGAAAGCTTAGTGCATGATTATATTCGAGTGAAATCACTATTTTGTTCTCTGCCAGTTCACATTTGGAAACTGCAAAAGGTGTAGTAAAAATGTCCAGAACTTGTTTGATCGATTACCAATCTTAGGATAAAAACTCAATGCCAGTGATGAAGTGAAAGTATAGACATTGCATATGAGATGACATGATAAGCAACTTTCATGTTCATCAGAAAACAAACCTTAAGTTTTGCATTGTTCAATTCTTTGACAGCCTTTAATGCCAAACCTTTAGTTCTAAAATTAACAAAAGCATATCCCCTGCTATCGTCCTTTCCTCTCATCATTCTCACCTGCATAAAATGGGAGAATATGTAATTCAGAACAAAACATGCCACATGGAAACATAAAACGAACAATCTAAGCAGCACTTACTTCCACAACTTCTCCAACCGGTTCACATAGTTTCTTCAGATCTTCAGAAGATACATCACTGGAGATGCCTCCAACGTATACTTCAGAACCATGGGGTGGAAGAGCAAGAAGCTCAGCATGCTTTCCTTTTTCAGTAACATCCTTCTGGTGAACACCTTTAGTTTTACTTACACCTTCAGTTTCATCAGATTCCTCATCTACCTCCTCAACTTCCTCCACGACATCTTCATCCTCCTCTACCTCCTCCTCCTCCTCCTCCTCCTCTTCTATCTCCTCCTCAATTTCTTCATATTCAATTTCCTCCTCTTCTACCTCCTCCTCATCATCATCAAACTCCAAACATTCTTCTGATTTGTCTGGTTCAACTGAACTGGCAGAAGCAGCATTATCTGTCCTCCTTGGCATCTTGAAAAGCTCAAAGTTCCAAGGCAACTTTGGAAAGAGCAAAGGAGCCAACAATATTGGGAGAGCAAAGTGATGATACAAGGATAGGACGAAAAACAACCGAATAAACAAGAGTACTTGTTATGCAATAATCTCAGACAGGATGCAGCCATGGGTATCCAACTGGATAGAAAGAAAATGTATAAGGAACAAATGAGGAAACAGTGGTATGGTACAAAGGATTATACGGGGAGGTTCTCAAGATACAATCCCCGATCAGCGTGGACAGCAAGAGCATGCAAAAGAGGGGAAGCAAAGATGATGCAATGTGAAGAATAATCAACAAGCTGATGATGTGCAATAGAAAGATACCAATATATTCCATGAAATGGAAGGGAAAGGAAAAGAAAAAAAAAGGCACAGAAATAAAAGCACGATGAGAAATAGAACACAATTTACACAATATGATATCTGAAGTAAAAATCTAATTCCTGATTAAATAACATTATAGCAGTTGAGAGTCTGATTAATAACAAAGAATGGACAAAATGCTAGTTGGAATAATTTTCATACAGCAAGTAATCAACCTAGCCCTAGCATACAAGGCACATGGGCGGATCTAACATGGGACATGGGGGTTCAGTTGAACCCCCCAAACTTTTTGGGAACAAACAAACTGTTATTAGTATTAAGGTTAAGGCAAATTTCTAGAACAGAAGCTAGGGTTAACGCAAATTCGATTAAAAAAAAGGTGCATGAGTAGAGGAGAAGGGAAAGAGGATGTGCTAACCAGGATGCGGCGGAAGCAGCAGGACGAACGACGGCGCCCCTGCTCGCTCGCTCGCGGGATGGATGGGGATCGGCGCAGGCGGCGGTGGCGGAGGATGCGGCGGAAGCAGCAGGACGAGCGACGGCGCGGCCTCTGCTCGCTCGCCGGATGGATGGGGAATTGGGGATCGGCGCAGGCCCTGGGAAGACCTACGGATAGCCTCTCTAAAGTCTAAACCCGACCGGTGTTCCATCGATCGACCGGTTCAACCATCGGGTCAATAAAATAATAAAATTAGTACTACATTATATTATATTTTATTGAGAATTTCGATTGAATCAACACATAAAATATATATTTATTTCGTTCCTAAAATCATTGTAGCAACTAACCCAAATAGTTAGGTGTGTACACATGATGTAGGTAGAGATAGAAACGGGTCCAACTATCTTGCTTAGAAAATTTGAGGGTTAGGTCTAAAATGACATGTGCTCACTTTTTATACGTTTTTGGCATGAAAATATTTAAGGATTAGGTAGGTTTTTTAAAGAACCCATGGGCCTTGTCTATCGGGGGGTTCGATCCTAGGCCAGCTCACTTTTCCTTTGGTTCTATAGAAAACCATCCGATTTAAATGATTTTTCTCAAGTCAATTACATCTTCGAACTAAGCACTGGTTTCGGATTTTTTTAAACCCCCGATTCTGTTTGATTTTTACAACTAGGCTATTGAGATGCCACTGAAGAGAGTAATTCTTTGCAAATTGCTAATTTTGCATATGTAGAAGGACATGTCACATTGCCAATATGGAGGGGTATGAAAATGACCCATTTGCCCTCGTTTGATCTTAGTGTACATCGAGTATGCCGATAAAATACACCTGCAATACTTGAGCAACTATATACAAATATATGCTAGCAGATCCAATAGGTCAATAGGTTTATTGTATTTAAATATTTTCGTTACAAATTTATCCTCTTATATCTGTTCACGTTACTAATTTTTTGCACGAGATAATCCATAATAAAATTGAAACATGAAAATATGTTCATATGCAAGTATATATAGTATACAATTGATCAAATATTGTATTTATATGTTATTGGCATATTCAATATACACTGAGGTCAAACCAGGGGTAAATGGGTCACTTTCATGCCCATGTCCACATTGGCAAGGTGACATATCCTTCCACATATGCAAATTAACAATATGTAAAGATTTCTCTCTCTCTCCAATGGTATTTCTGTAAGTTCCTTCGGAAGAATGATATCTCACAAGTGGCAGTCCATAAAAGTGCCAAATAGTTAAATTTTCCATCAGAAATCAGGATAACTCAAAAGAGGTCAGGAACTCAGGATCCCCTGGTGCTAGGACGTTAAGATGATGGATTTTATTTTATTTTTATAGGGTTGAGATGGTGGATAAATATGTACGTTTGGCCCTGACGTACAACTAAAAATTTATCCTGAAATTTTTCTGTTATTCCATCTTCTTCTTGTTATCTTATTCTTCTCTACTTTCAATAATGATAATGCTAGCTCTAGCCACCATACCTTGCAGCTGAATACTGCTAGCTACTTTGCGTACACACGCTAATGTAATGTATTTTGTTTTTTACATAACTTAGTAGTAATTCTCATGATATATTAGTTAGTAGTAAATTTTAGAGTTACTAGCAATTGTCGTGACATCCAAGTTACATAACTAGTTTTAGAATTTAAGAGATATCTTTCATCAACATAATCTTGAATTCTCTTAACTAGTAATATATGAAGATAATATCCAATGCTATATAATCATATAATCTACAATTTAGATGGATAAATTATAGAGTGACATTTGTTATCTAATGATCATAGTGCACTATAAATATTGCTCAAGAGAGTTGTGAATTTTACTATATACAATTGCATGTTTTATGTTGTGTTATATAACTTAAAATTAATTAGATGGGTATAACATTATATATGTCAATGCATTTTTCTCTAAACTAGGTTAATGTTAGAGAAATTAAAATTAGGAAAAAACTAAAATAACTTATAATGTACAAAATATGATGTAAATTATAGAAAAAAATAATGTTCATTATTATACCTATTTAGAACAAAATAAAATAAAATATTAAAATATATAATATTATACAATAATAAGATATTATGTTATTTTATACTAGTTTAACGAACCCCTAGTTAAAAAATCCTAGGTACGCCACTGACGTCCTTGCTTAATTTTTAGGATCGTAAGTACCACATAGTAGATAATAATATGTTTGTAGGATCAAGGAGGCCGACTAGAGGGGGGTGAATAGGCGGTTTTAAAACTTTTGGCTAAAACCAAGTTTTGAATGCGGAAGCGTAAATCAAAATGGTTTTGCACAATTCAAAACCTAAATCAACTAGTCTCAAGTAAGTGCACAAAGAAGCTAGCCTATGTTAAGGTTTGCAAGCCTAGGGTGATAATAGCACAAATAAGCTCTAGTATGTAAACTTGCTCAAATGTAAATGCGACATATAAATGAGACAAAAGACAAGGAATTTTTCACCGAGGTTCGGAAACTCGCTGGTTTCCTAATCCCCGTTGAGGCGAGCCCAACTCCACCGCTCAACCACGAAGCCACCGCACGCCCCCTTCGTCAAGGGGTGGACAAGGTGGGAGCCGGCCCACAGAGAGGACTACCCAAGCCTCGATCACTAGGGTAGTTCTTCCTTCACTCCGAAGGTGGTGAACTCCAAACCACTCACAACCGGCGCCGGGCCTCCTCCACAATCTCCTCGGAGAGGTCACCGGGCAACACCTCCACAAGCCGCCTAGGAGGTGGCAACCTCCAAGAGTAACAAGTCTAGGATGCTTGCTGAGGATGATCAAGTGCCACACTAGCTCTAACAATGAAGCAATGCACATGGATTGGCTTAACTCACTCTCCAACACCTCACTAGATAAACTAAGTGCACAAGGGTGTGAGAGCTCTTGCAAGGGTTCAAGATAATGCAATGGAGTGCCAAAACCTTACCCTTGCTGCTGGGGAATGGGTATATATACCCCCAACCACCAAAACTAGCCGTTGGAGTCGAAATCCACCAACTCTGCTGTCTGCCGGTCAGACCGGCCTCAAGTGTAACGGCTAGAAAACTACAGTGCAATTAATGCTCTGACAGCAGGGGGTCCGATCAGACCGGCGGCCAAATGACCGGTCAGACCGACCACGGCTCGGTCAGACCACCATCAGCTCGGTCTGACCGACTACGGCTCTGGCGGCTCTGGATCGCCAAGACGAGACCTCCTTCAAAATCAGGATGAGCGGTCAGACCGCCATGGGATGGGCGGTCAGACCGGACAACATACTTCGGTCAGACCGCCATAAGGGTGGCAGTCAGACCGCAGGTCACTTTTCAGCTCAACCGACCGTTAGTAAAACGGCGATATCTCTTGACTCGGGTCTCGGAATTTGGCGTTCTTGGACTCTATGGAAAGCTTATTCAAAGGGCTATCCAACCCATGAACAATCCATCCAAGAAACACAAATTTTTGTCAGGGAGAAAGGGCTCACACTCCAAAGGATACTCCACCGGACATAACCACATGAGGCTACCCAAACCTATAGGATTTGCCCACTTCTCTCTTTGTTTAGGACTTGAGAAAACTCACCACACTAGGCTAGACAAGCCCACCAAATGCATATGAACTAATATGGCACAATATCATCCACATGCTCGCTTCATAGACCCCTCTTGATAGTACAACGCCTATCTAGCAAATCCGGTCTACACCAAACACCAAGACTTGGAAAAGACTAAGAAAACATTCTTAGATCCATGATACCTTTGCCTCGCGCATCCAAATTGGGGTCAATGCTTGAGCCAAGATCAACACTTGTGACCATTCAGTTGAACCATATTTATGCCGAGGTCTTGAGTCTTGACCATTCTTTGTCAAGATTTTCTTCTCATCACAAACTTGACATCATTCTTGTCGACATGGTGATGTCCTTGGCTTGGTGACCATCAACCAATGGTGTCATCCATTTGCACAGCTCAAAGGAAAACATTAGTCCCAACAAATCGGTTGTCATCCACTTGGTGACCAACCGGTTACATATGAAAGATGGATATGTTTGTTGAGTATTCATTAACACTACAAGTGTCATATACTCGCATGCAAGCTCAAATGCAAAGATCCAATATAAATAATAGGTAAACCAATATGGATCTAGAACATGCAAAACAAGTGTATAGGATTTTCGGAATATACAAGAGAGACAAGTATATGCATAATTAGAGAATAACCAATGGGGGGTTTATCCTATACACATAGAGAAGACATATATAGTAACGATATAGACCAACATAGACACATACCTTTATGATCTCCATGTTCTCAATGTAAAGAAGACTAAATAAGATAAGTCTCAAACAAACATTAGTCTTACACGTATATATCAAAAACATGGAAATCATATATATATATATATATATATGATGGAGAGAAAGAGTGATACATATCATTTGTTCCCCATGCATTTCTATCACATCTCATTATCGGGAAATAACCTAGTTGACCACTTATGTGAAAGAGAGGTTAATCCCATAAACATCAGTTTATCATCTATCACCAAAGCAACAATTACACAAATTGTTTAATCCAAAATTTTTCAATCTTTTCTCTCTTTGGTGATGGATAATAACCCGGTATAAACAATATAAAGAGATGAGATGAAAGATGATTTCAAATCAAGATGGAGATCTTATAAGAAACAAAATATAGAATAAACTCCCCTCAAGATATGCATACATATGAATATGAAAGAATATATGTGCACATAGTCAATTAAGATCAATGAGGAAGCTCACACTATATTTTGGATCGACAAGAGAGACCAAGTTAGAATATGTGAAGATTAATACATACCTCTCATCATTTTCATTTTCATATCCATATGAGACTAGTCAAAGAAAAGCTCATAAAACAATTAGTCTCCTATAATTAGATTTGTCATTAATCACCAAAACCAAATTAAGGCAGTTGAACTTACAAGAACCCACATTATGGTGGTCAAGGCTAAAATAAATGAGAAAGCGAAGAGTTTTCTCAGGTTCGTGCACAGCCCTTCAGCTCCTGCGCGGCCTTCAGTAAAAGTACTCTAACTTCTTATTGGAAAATTTTATTGAGGTGTTGTTTGATGCGTTAGAAACTAGACTTATCCCTGTTTCTAACCATGCATGCCATGCAACCCGTCTCTTGACTGGCTGGGTCGCACAAGCCTTGAAAGTTGAGCCTTTGCAGCGTAAACCATCTCCTTGTTAGCGTAGACAGCTACTGGTAGTGCATGGGTTGATTCATGCTCGGTGTATCCCTTGTCGTTCTCAATGTAACCCATCCTTCTTGGCATAGTGGTGATGTCTTCGGGTGTAAACCTTATCAATACAAAGGTAGAACATTTAGGTAGTATAAAATTCTCACTAAAATTTGGGTTAGGTTGAGCAAAGAGTGAGTTCACCTCTTGTTGTATTTTCCTAGCACGGCTGCACGTCATTGGACCATGATATGTTTGATTGTCCTTGCTGAGATGTAATCCATCAACTTGGTTTACGTAACCTTCATTTTCTTCATGTGATGTATGAAGTAAACCATCACCCTTGTTTATGTCAAGTGTAGCTAGGATGTCCTCATCCTCCCCCTTTTCAAAAGGAGTCGTCCTCAACTCTGATGGTTCATACAGTGGAGAGATGTTAGAGACATTGAAGGTGTCACTAATGCCATAGGTGCTTGGAAGATCAATCTTGTATGCATTGTCATTGATGCGTTGTAGCACCTTTGAAGGGGCCATCATCCCGGGCTGTAGCTTGCACTTGCGTTGATCAGGAAATCGATCCTTCCGTACATGTACCGAAACTAAATCATCTAGTTCAAACAACATCTTTTTCCGTCTTTTTGTTTGCACACTTCTCATATAGCTTGGTCATCTTTTCAATATTTGTGTGAGTCTTCTCGTGAATTTTCTTGACATAATCTGCACATTTACTTGCATCAAAGTTCAAACGCTCCTGCAAAGGTAAAGGCAAAAGATCGATGGGAGCAGTGGGTTTGTAACCATAAACAATCTTGAATGGACAAAGATTAGTGGTAGAGTGTACTGCTCTATTGTAAGCAAACTCCACGTGAGGTAGACATTCTTCCCATAATTTCAAGTTCGTCTTGAGGACAGCTCGTAACAACATACCGATTGTGCGGTTGACAACTTCGGTTTGTCCATAAGTTTGGGGGTGACATGTGGTAGAGAACAATAGCTTCGTGCCAAGCTTTCCCCACAATGTTTTCCAAAAATAGCTCAAAAACTTGGTGTCTCGATATGAAACAATGGTGCGTGGCACTCCATGTAGACGTATAATTTCCCTGAAAAACAATTCTGCAATATGTGAGGCATCATCGCTCTTGTGACAGGGAATAAAATGTGCCATCTTGCTAAATCGATCAACAACAACAAAAATGGAGTCCCTCCCTCTTTGTTCGAGGTAAACCAAGAACAAAGTCCATTGAAATATCTTCCCAAGTAACACTAGAAATAGGTAGAGGAGTGTATAAACCATGAGGGTTCAAACGGGACTTAGCTTTGTGGCATGTCTTGCAACGTAGCACATATCGTTCAACATCACGCCGCATATTTAGCCAAAAGAAATGATTGGCCAACACATGTTCAGTTTTCTTGGCCCCACAATGACCCATAAGTCCACCGGTGTGAGCTTCCTGCAAAAGGAGTAACTGAACAGAGAAATCTGGAATACATAATTTGTTAGCTCGAAATAAAAATCCATCATGCAAGTATAGGTGGGATGTCCTCATCAGCTAGGCACGTGGTGGTCAAGGGCAATGTACGCGTCGGCCTCCGCGGCTCTAGATCACGTGGCTCAACGAGGGATGCGCGCTGGAGATTGTGAGGAGACCACGCCGCCAACTACTCAGATCGAGGCGAGACATGGCAAAGGCTCAAGCTCGTGGAGGAGGCCAATGATGTGGCGGCGGTTGACCTAGAGATGGGAGAGAGATAGAGAGGGGTAGAGAGAGAGAGAGAGAAAGGGTAAAGGGGAGAAAGAGATGACCGACATGTGGGGACCTTTATTTTTTTCTCACTGACATGTGGGGTCCTATCAGCGCCACGCAGGACAAAACCGCTATCCAAACTGCCAAGGGATTCGATTTGCTCTAGTTTTGGAAGAATGGGGAGGCGTTATACCCGGTATTATGGTTAAGGGAAGCGATTCAATCAGGAGCAAGAGTGGAGGAAGGCAAAATAGACTTATTCTAAAAGAATTATTGGATCTTCATAGGCCTCCAATGTGCGGCGAAATGCACAAGGTTAGCACGATTGAATGGACTTCATGTATATGTATTGGATTCTTCTTGTTAGCTTTGAGTGAACCAAAATATAACACTTTTTTTAAAGATATATCTAACTATTTATCTCTTTTAGATGTGATGTTTAACAATTTACCACTGAAACTACATGTTATAGATACACGAGGACCCATATATCATAGACTATGAGTAGCAAATTGTTACATAACCATATCTTAAAAATGACAAATAGTTAAATGTCCGTTTTTTTCAACATAGTACAAATATAGACGTTCATAACGGTACACAGGCACATCCTATCTCTATAAGTGTCTCCGGAAGACTTGAACCACCATACATTGATATTGACGAAATCACTACGGGCAATCTCGTTATCGATGGGTACATCGTCTACTATTAAAAGAAAATTAGCCATAAATGCGAGTACTCATATCAAGTCTACAAATTGAATTCCGGTGGGTTAGTTCCATCGTAAGAAACCTAAATAGTTAAGTTACGGTTTCTTTAACGCTCACCTTGTAAAGATAAGTACTCTTAGAGGACCAGTATATAGGGTTTAGGATGAGGGTACTCCTATATTGGGTGTAGCTAAGGAAGCAGTAGTACGAGTAGGAAGCTAGCAAATCCCTTTCTCTTCTAACTACTCAGACCTACTAGTCACTCAATCTAACCTCTTCACTGTAATAATACTTTGCGTCCTTTCCTTGCTGCCCTTGTTTGCTTTGGGGGGCTTTTCTTGTTGCACTTTGAGTAAAACTAAAGGTACTAGTAGTATTTGGTAGCCATTGGATTATCAGGTTTGGATCTCTGCATTATTGCATCATGCACCAAAGAATTTTGTCTTGTTTTGATGAAAAGAAGTCATACATAGCACATCACCTCCTGAATATGGTTCTTCAAGCAAATGAATATACTCTGCTACATACATTGCTGCACAATCAACAGATAAAATGCTACAATTAATAACCATGTACGGTGGTTCTCACAGTGCATCATGAAAGTCAAACGAATTAGCAAGTGACAGTGATGTTAGAGGAACACTAGTGCTCAGGGAGCAAGGAGTTTTAATACGACGACTGAATCTTTAAAATGACAAAATGAATGCTGTAATTTAAGCATGCATATTTCGAATCGCAGATCATTAGTATTATGGTTGCAAACATAATACTAAACAGCTTGAAGTTGATCATGAATCAATCAACTCCATATTTTCAGGCATCCTACAGATGAAAAAAAATGCCGTTGATTTATCAACGCCCATTAATGTACTATGCTTGGTGCCGACTTTGATCAGTTCTTCTGATCACCGCCGTCTTTCTCCGGCAGCAGCCGCGCACCGGCTTCCGTGTCGCCGTCCTTAGCCGTCGCCATTGACGCGGCCCTCCTCTCTGCCTCCCTGGCCTTGAGCCCCTGCAGCTTGGCATGGTTGTAGTAGGCGACGCCGAGGAATGCGATGCCATAACCGACCAGGTTGACGGGCGTGACGGTGTCCTTGATCACTGTCCAGGAGAAGGCGATGAGCAGCCAGTCCTTGACGACGCCGGCCACGTTCATGGTCAGCGCCGACGTCTTCCCCACCAGCAGGAACACCGCCAGGTTGAGCGCGAACGCGCACAGCGAGTTCGTCCCGAACACGAACACGTCGGGCCGGACGACGGCGGCCGCGGCGGCGCGCAGCCTCGGCAGCTCGACGAAGTACCATGGCAGCGTCAAGAACACGAGGCAGCACGGCGCGATGTAGTAGAGCGAGGTGATTGGGTTCAGCGACATGCCCTTGGAGGTGAGCAGTATCTGGATGAGCACGAGCCGCGTGGCCTCGGCGGCGACGGCGGCGAGCTGCAGCAGGACGCCGAACGCGTCGAACCGCGCCTCGCCGTAGGCCGCCACGGCGACGCCCGCGGAGATTCCGAGCATGTTGAGCATGGAGGCGCGGCGGAAGGAGTCGGTGCGGAAGGCGACGGCGAGGGAGTAGACGGCGACGGGCATGAGCGCCTTGAGCATCTGGATGAAGGAGACGGAGAGGTAGATGTATGCGGAGTTGGAGAACCAGAGCGATAGCGCGTAGAGCGCGCCGATGGGCACGACGGAGGCGGCGTAGAGTCTCGGCGTCATGGGCGGCGACGCCGGCACGGCGACGACGCGGAGGACGCGGACGAGCACCACGGCGAGGGAGGCGCAGAACGCCATGTGGATCATGGTGAGGGAGATGGGGAAGGGCCAGTTGTACATCTTGGGATCGAGGATGTACTTGTTGTACACGATCACCGAGAAGCTCAGTGTGATCCACACGCTGACGTACGCGTAGGACAGCAGCACCGACTTGAGCACCGACGGCGCCGCCGCCGGAGATGAAGAAGACGACGACACGACGTCCATGACGGCGGCAGTGCCCTTGCCATTACTGCCGCCGGCGGCTGCAGGGACCTTGGCGCCATCGTCGCCGGCGCCGCCCATTTGGGCGAGGTAGCTAGGAGAGGAAGCTTTGATGTGGCTTGCGAGGTGTGACGCCGGCGGTGGTGGGCGCGCGCGCGTAGAGGAGATGCGCCGAACAGTTGGTAGGTATTAAAGTTGCTGGTTGTTGCGGTGACGTGCGTTTCTCTGTCGTCATGGACGCTTTACGTGTGGAGTGCTTCAGCTAATCAGCTCTCGATTAGTTGCTGAACTGTACTGTACTGGTATTGCTGCGAAGAGAAGGGTCGTTGATACTGTGCTCCCATTTGCTCAGTTAGTCAACTGATTGTGCTTGGGATCCGAGGATTACGAATTTAAGATTAACCAGAAACAGAATCAACTGCATAACACTTCTCGTCATTTGACAAGAACGTGTGCTAAGCTGGCTAGCAGCATGCCAGCATCAATAGCTGCACAGCTGACGATGAAACGGACCATTTCAAATCCGGAGAAACGTTGACAAACAAAAGGCAATTGAATGGGAACTACCATGACTTGAGCTCACTCAACATGTCTCTTCGATTTCATTACTCATTTCATTGGCGAATGCATAGCAGAAAACTGTTATAGATGGGAAAAGATGGGAGATGACTATATAGGCCGGACCCGGAGAGGATCTCACAAAGCCCATAATAAGCCCATAGCTTCACAAGGCCTTTGGTCCAAAACAAATCCGAAACCTAACCTTTTTGAACGTACGGCCCAATTAAAATCCTGTACTCCCAGCATCTCGGCCCACTTTGATCTGTCACTCTTCCCAGCATCTCGCTCGCCGCTGCCGCCGCCGCCGCCACCCCATCTCCGCCGCAACCAAGCCTTGAGGCTACTGGGAGGGAGGGGAAACCCAAGAGCGAGCCGCCGGTGGGGAAGAGAGGAGGGATCTAGGCGAGAGAGATGGGGTGGAAGGCTGCGGAGAAGCTTATCAGGCACTGGAAGATCCTCCGCGGCGACAACGTAATTTTCTTTCCCCGTCCTCGTATTCCTCTTCGCCCCCCGCTCTTTCTCGCAAAATCTCCAATTTAGCGCTGTTTATTTCCAGGTGATGATCATAAGAGGCAAGGACAAGGGGGAGAGCGGGCTCATCAAGCGGGTCATTCGGTCGCAGAACCGTGTCATCGTCGAGGGGAAGAATTTGGTAAGTTATTGCTGTACTGATGCATCCTCCTCCAGAAATTGTCAAACACTGCGGTCGGTTTAGGGGCTGATTGGTTGAAATATTTCAAGGTTTTGTCTCATCGGTTTAACTGGCTCAGAAAAATTCCGCTTATTATTTAGCCTGATGCAAACTACTCCTTGGCGCACACGTATTTTAAATTCAACTCTTTAAATATTTAACCAATAAATAGTTTATTCGATGAAAATAATATTATTGGATTATCATATAAATTTACTTTCATACGATTATGATTTTGATACTACAAACATTATGGTATATGAGAAATTTAAAGTCAAAGATTAGTTTTGAAGACGGTGCCAAGTTTAACCGCGCCTTAGTGAGTGGGCCGGAGGGAATACTGTATTTTTTTTTCTTTTTTGGATAAAAGGTTGAAGCCCAATTATTAAAAGTTTAGAACAGAAGCACAAAAGCTTCATTTAATAATGAGATAAATGAGCTTAGAACGTTTTGTCTGTCAGATGGACTTGCAGTATGTGACCTGTTCCTTTTCTCTTCCATGGCGCACTCGTTTTTTTTTTGTGAAAACTCTTAAGTCCCGAGTTCAGATTTCAGAGTAGTGTTAGACTGTTAGGGGCTGCAAATGTGGTTTATGACTGATGTAACAGATTTAAGCTCAACCAGTTTTTCAATTGGAGCGCTGTTTGCATGAATTTGAACCTGTAAATACCCATAACATAATATTATCCCTTAGACCATACATCCATTGCGGTGCACGGATAATATAAATATGAAGAGACTTTGTATCAGGAGGAATTGGATACTTTGTGCATTTCGTCATATATATGAATGGTGGGTGGTGATATGCTCAACAATTTAGCTATGCGTGATCCAACAAAAGCAGTGGCCAGACAATTTAGCATCTACCAGTAGGCATATGATAATCAGAATTTGTAGATGCCTACTGGATCCTTGTGTTTTATGTACTGCATACTGGTACATGCTGTATCTCTTTTGAATCATGTGTATATGTATGATTTGTTTGCTATAGCAAATAAATACTGAATTAGTTGCTTCCAGATGGATCTTGAGGATTTGATTTTAATGGATGCGAAAGAAGAATGGTGAAACTATAAAAGTCTTGTCCTTCTAAAATCTTCGCATGTTTATTGTTGTTACATTCTTTTTGGGCTACTGGGTAGTTGCAATAACTATAAGTAACAGCAAATAGCCCACAACATTTTCTGAGTCTTATGTATGTGAGTGTTCTCTCTTCTACAAAGAATTTACATAATAATAATTGTGTTAATGCCATTTCAGGTTAAGAAACATATTAAGCAAGGGGAAGGACATACAGGTGGTATTTTCTCAATTGAAGCTCCACTTCATGTTTCAAATGTTCAAGTACTTGATCCAGTCACTGGGTATGATACTTACCCGTCAATCCTGTCATCTAGATAGAATCTTTTTCTTCCATTTCTACTGCATTTTACTGGTAAAAGGTAAATTTAGCCACACAATGTTGGCAACAGGAAACCATGTAAGATTGGATACAAGTATTTGGAAGATGGGACTAAAGTCAGGTTTGCTAGAGGAATGAATGCATCTGGTGCTGTGATACCCAGGCCAGAAATTTTGAAGGAGCGAAGAAAGCCAAGACCTACATCACGTATGTCTCTGTTCATTGCATGGTTCCCTTTCAAGTGCATATACTTTTTTTTGTGTCTATGCTGTTCCTTTCCTGGATCATAAATTAAGATGTGCCAGTTTGATGTTCAACTGATATCACAATAATAATAAATACTAACAAGAGAAAGCATCAAGTGCTTATAATATAACTTTGGTACTGTGACATCATGCATAATTACTACTTTACTACCGTAGATGTTTCTTATGATGTTTGCCTTGTGGTACTATTGTTTGTTTTGTATTTGTTCTGCATTGGAATGATAATAGCAGTTGCATAATATTACAAAGTGAAAAAAGTCGTGACTGATCTGCCATTGACCTATATTACTTACCTGGAATACTTTTGTATTTTTGCTATGTATTATCTACTGTGTCATTGACATAGGAGCAAACCACGTTCTATTCCTATCAGTATACTTCACTGCATATGATGTATATTTGTTTTGTGAGGAAACTAAATTTGGTCATTTTGTTTCATTAATGCAGCTGGCCCAAAGGATACACCAATCGAGCTTGTGCTGGAGAAAACCTATGATGACAAGGCTGGAATTGGGATGCCAGATCTATAGCTGCTTGTCTGGGTTGCTACTCAGGGAGAGTTCATTGTATGTGACAACACGCTAGTTGAGATAGCAGGAAGTCTGTGTCTCCAACCTTGCACCTGTATCAGCCTGCTCTCGAAATAATCTTGACAATGGTGATTGAAAAAACATCACCTGCATGTTTTTAGTTTCGTTTTGGTTTAGAATCTTTAACCTACTGGAAATGTACTTACATTTGGTAAAAGGTTCAGGTCGAATTTTTCGGATATACATTCTGTTTTGAAGAGGCCTAAGCCGTGGCAGGGTCGGTGGTAATGGACCCAATAATTTACACTAGAAATTTTAAGGGTTGGATTGAAAATAAGTTTGACTTAATTTTTATACATTTTTGATCTAGAAATATTTGAAGGCTAGGTAGGGTTGTGAAAGAACTCATAGGTCTGGACGCATTACCATCCCGGAACCTCCATATGATCTGCGACAGGCAACCTTGTTTGACAACGCGTCTTGGCTGGTGGCGTCTCCCTTGCTCTGCATTTCACCTGCTGCTTCTACAACTCTTCCGATGCGACGCTGAGGCGGACAGGAGCGCGGTGGTGACCGTGGTATACTGTTCAGTAGCGTGCGGAATGCATCGGTCACCGGGACCGTTGGCTGCAGCGGCGGCCGTCGTTGCGGCGCAAACTGCGGGCGTCGTGATGGATGGGTCTGCACGGTGTGAGGCATCGCAACTGAAACTCTAAAGAATCTGAAGAATATCTGAAGAATGTGTGAAGTTCAGATAACGGACAGCTGTGATTGCTTGATACCGGTTCGGGGGAAGTTTAAGTCATATCGGGGATGGCACGTACGGTTTGAGAGGAGGTATATAGTTTGTCATACTTTGATGTGCGATTTCCCCTCGCTGATTCAAGTCATATCTGTTCTTTCTTTTTCAGATTTTATAGGTCAAATGAATTATCTTGTTTATGATGTGATATATCACATATGAATAATTTAATTATCCTATCTTATTTTTATAACTTTGTTGTGACTATTTGGATTATAAATGAAACTAGCATGGTGCTCCGCGCAGATTGCGCGGCTAGCATCATTATATTTTCTCTCATATAATAACATATATATTTTCTCAATTTATTATTAAAATATATTAAAATGACAACATGATTTTAAATTTTGTACTAACTTTACCAAACTACCAATGTGTAATATTCATACTGTATTGTATATACGTGATAGTTATTAATTATTTTTTATATTAAATTTTAGTTATTTCTAAATTGTATTCCTACATGGACTCTAGAACTCATCTTCCAATATTCCTTATTAATTAATTTCAAACTTTCGTTCTTTGTAAATTGTATTTCTATATGGACTCTAGGTTCTTCTTCCAATATTATTTATTTTTAATCCTAAATTTTTGTTATCTTTAATTGTATTTCTATTTGAACTCTAAACTCATCTTTTAATATTCTTTATTTTTAATTTAGAATTTCAGTTACTTCTAAATTGTATTCCTATATGGACTCTAGACTCTTCTTCCTATATTTTTTAATTTCGAATTTTAATTATTTGTAAATTGTATTACTATATGAACTCTAAACTCTACTTTTAATTTTATTATTTTTATTCCAAAGTTTAGTTAATTCTAAATTCCTATATAGACTCTATACTCTTCTTCTAATATTCCTTATTTTTAATTCCGAATTTATATTATTTCTTAATTGTATTTCTATATGGACTCATACTCTTCTTCTAATATTCTTTATTTTTTATTTCCGAATTTCAGTTATTTCTAAATTGTATTTGTATATGGACCCTATACTCTTCTTTCAATATTTTTCTAATTCTGAATTTTAGTAATTTCTAAATTGTATTTCTATATGGACTCTAACCTAATTTTAATTTTCTTTTTTTAAATTCCGAAATTCCGTTAGTTATAAATTGTATACCGGTATGAACTCTAGCCTCCTCTTCCAATATTCTTTATTTTTTAATTCCGAATTTCAGCTATTTCTAAATTGTATTTCTATATGAACTTTATTTTTCTTTTTCTCCGATTAATATGAGAATTTGTAGATCGTGAGAGCGAACGTGGAGGCTCCTTTTTCTATTACAAGTTAATAGATTACTTCTCTATGGGAGAAGAAGTTATCTAGCGCTATTTTTTTGGAGAGGCCATTGGAGGGCGATGAGGTGTCTGGATGCTTGTGAGGTATGCCTGAGAGTCACTTGTAGGGTTATGATTACTTCCTATTTATATATTCGAACCTTATAGTAGCTAGTATATGATCATTCAAAAGTGATATATGATGTTCAAGAATATCGAGCAACCAACAAATATAGGATCTCTTAGTTTTTCTCTATTTCCATCCCGCCGAAGTTTTTTTCCATGTAAACACACAACTAATGTTATAAACCGATACAAATTATGTGTGTTCATCACTAGTGCGGTGCACACTAACATGTAACTATATAAAGGGTTATCATACAAGGGTTTAAAACCATCATAGTATATGCAAAAAAAATGTTTTTATGTGTCAATAATATTAGTATGTTACTATCACATATGGATTTGAACCACATACTTAATGGCTTCCAAAAGAATGACAAAGATCTCTTTCAAACCATCGGATCATAGAGCTGAATTGCGGTTTGGTTTCTTTATTAATAAAAAAAACTCTATTGTTAAGCAATCGTATTCTTGAGGTGAAACTTGTGATCGAATTACCAGTCAAACAAAATATGCTTGTAATTCTAGTGTCCACGGATGTTGCACACCGGTGCGCTGGCCATGAATATGCTATTGGTCTCCTTCTCTTTAGTTTGGAGGTATGTTGGGGGACTGCGAGTGTGTGAGTGTGGTGGTATATGTGTACTCTTCGGTGTAATCGAAAAAAACGCATGTAAATGGATGCCAATATGCCCATGCATATGCTCTATTTTATCCACGCAAGAAATTAATTAAACCGGGAAGTTTGAAACTACGAAACATTCACCAAACCGATCAAACTAGGTATAACAAACATGCAGAAACTGATCACACAACATACATCCATGAACAGATGGAGATGCATGGACCAGCGCATGGAGATAGCTGCACCTGCACATACGAATTATCTCACAGGACATGCATGCATGCAAATACATGCATGATCTTCATTGCAAATTACTAATAGGGAAGAATCAGTATCTGTCGACAAATGTCTTGATGGTGTCGATGAGCTCCCTTGTCCG
This sequence comes from Oryza punctata, assembly GCA_000573905.2. NCBI lineage: Eukaryota > Viridiplantae > Streptophyta > Magnoliopsida > Poales > Poaceae > Oryza > Oryza punctata. Next base: position 1,997,114 of record CM002499.2, on the reverse strand, counting down.
CTCCGCCGTGAGGGGATCGGACTCCACCGCGAAGAAGTTGAGGTAGAAGACGTGCGCCACCGCCGCCCGGCTCACCACCGTCTCCACCGTCTTCCCAACTCGCGTCATGACCTCGCCGTACTCCACCTGGGGATCATGGAGCAAGTCCTTCTCCGCCACCATCAGCAACATCGGCGGCATATGCAAGCGAACCACGGCCTCCGCCGCCATCAACGGCGACGTGTACGGGCTGTCCTTGTTCATCCCCAATGGCACCCCGAGCGCCAGGAGCTTGTCCACCATCTCCTCCATCAGGAACAAGCTCGCCGGGTTCTCGAGCTCCGACCGGCTCTTCTCCTCCTGTGCGAAGCCCGGATTGAGAAGTACCCCGCCGGCGAGCCTCACCAGGTGGAGATCAGCCCCTGCGCCGTCCTTCGCCGCCGCGTGTGCCGCCACGAGGTGCACGAGGTTGCCGCCGGAGCTGTCGCCGATGAGGAACACGCGCGAGAAGTCGGCCTGATCGCATAGGCGTTCCACCGCCGGATCAAGGTGGTGGGCGCCGTTGTTTGCGTCCTCGCCGCAAGCGACGTCCCTCAGCCAGAGAAGCGCGGCATGACCAGCGTCAATGGCGGCAGGGAGGCGGTGCTCGGGCGCAAGTGGGAGGAAGACGGAGACGATGCCGGCGACATCGAGCTTCGCGACAAGAGGGGCGTAGAAGTTGTGGTAGAGCGCCCACGATGGACGGGAGAGACAGAATCCGCCACCATGGAGGTGAAGGATGAGAGGACGCCGCCGTCGCCGGGGCGTGGCTGCCGGCGGCTCGGCCGGGAGGTAGAGGCGGACGTCTACACCCCTGGCCGTGGTAATGTCGTGCACGGTGACGCCGTTGCGCGGTTCGGTGTAGGGTGGGACGATGGAGGTGAAGGGCTCGGCACCCGGTGGTGTCAGCCGCTCGACGGTGCCATCGGAGTAGAGGCGGAGCCAGCCGGTAACCTCCTCGACGACGGTCTTGTTAGGATCGGTCTCCGGCGCCGTTGTTGCGGAGGCCATTTCACTATTTCAGCTGTGGTTGCTAACTTGGTAAAACCAAGGTGAAGACCTCAGTTATTTAAAGGCCAGTGAGCTATAGCGTTGGATGTTGGAGCAGGAGTAATATACACAAAGTCCACATGAACTAAATATAATGGGATAGAATCAGAAAATGATTTTTCTAACATACTTTGGTGGAAATGCTTAGGCCTTATCCGGATAATTAATTCATTAATTATATGCTTAAGGTCAACTTTCGGAACAAATACATGCAGTGCAGTGTCATTAGTTTACGATTTGTTTGAAACAGAACCAAACCAAAGTTATTATCTATGTGAACTGGCGAGCTCGCGTGCGGAAGTAAACTCCAAAAATCTAAGAGAGGTGGCTTTGAAAAATACAAGATCAGCGAAAAGTTATACAGAGACATATCTTTTATGTTATCCGTCGAATCGGTAGAGATCTCTCTATGTAATATAAAATCGTTAGAGCTGAACTAGAAGCGTGCAATGCATGTGAAACTTAATACTTTTGTAGTTAAGGATTGATATATAATAAGTTGTTTCACCAATATAGTCACATATACATACTCTCTCATTTTTCTTTATGTATTTTTTTATTATACAGCAGACGCACACGCACACACATGACTACACACGTAATGTCATACTCACACCTTAAATGAAAATTAACGGTATGTTCCCAATCTCACTAAAATCATATCTCATACATCAGCAAAATATATCAATTGTCACTTTATAAACACGCCTGATTACTATTGCCATTGTACCCTCTTCGTTTCTCCACCAATGAGACCGGCCGCTATCGTCAGCTAGCACACGTAATATCTCACATCTGGGCCAGGCCCATGAATCAATCGAGCCCGTTGTGGTAATTGGACGGAAATTTTTGCAGTACTGTTGCCTGACCGTAACCGCGTGCTAGGTTCCCCACTTCCACATGCGTGCATTGCAGCGAAGACGAGTGAGAGTTAACGTGCACACATAGTGACATAGATGCAACGTATTCTATGTTGCCTGATGAAAACTCCACGCTAAGCTTGCTTGTTCCGCAGACATCGCCCTGATGGTATGTGCTATGAAAATATGACACTCCAATTATCAGTAATCACTGACCCTAATCCATTTCCCAAAGCTTCCAGTGTCAGACGAGAAGAAAAGCTATCTGGAGTAGTACCATGCGAGTGAGTGTATTGAAATGTATGAAGTACATCAATCACGCTTCGAATGAAGCAAAGAAAATTGGTGAGAGCAAAAATTGTCTACGGAGCACAGTAACCTGTGTCACCGCGCGTGCGCGGCGAGGGGCACGGTCTCCGCGAGCGGCGTGGCCATCGGCGACGGCAGCGGCGAGTCGCGGCACACCGGGCAGGTGGCGCTCACCCGCAGCCACCGCTCCGCGCACTCCGCGTGGAACCGGTGCCCGCACCCGGGCCCTCGCCGGAGCGCGTCGCCGGCCACGAACTCCCCAAGGCAGATGGCGCACTGCGTCCCCGCGCACGCGTTGTCGTTGTCACCGACGCCGACGTGTAGGAACTTGGGGTAGAGCGCGTCGATGGCGGGGCCGTCGAGGCCTAGCACCACGACGGCGGACGCTGCCGGGGCGCCGTCGTCGTCGTCGGCGAGGAGCACGGCAGCTGCGCCAGCCTTGGCGCGGACGCAGATGTAGGAGGCGAGCATGACGGTGGAGATGAAGATGAGGACGCCGACGGCGATGGCGATGCCGTAGCCGAGGCACACAGCGCCGCCGACGTCGGCTGCGCCGGGCGCGAAGGTGGCGGCGGCGGGCGAAGATGCGGGCGCGAAGGAGATGGACGCGTGCATTCGTAGCAGCAGTCGCGCGTGCATTTCAGTGTGAGCAAATAAAATGGGAGAGTCCGAGAGATGGAAACTGCAGCTGCAGGGAAGTGGGGCTTGCAGCTGAACAGTGGCACGAACGAGAATGATGCGAGCGTCGTATGGGTTGAAATAGCGTGATAAAATTTAAGGCGAAGCTCATCTGAATTGATTCTGAATTTCAATGGTGAGGGTGCGGTGCGTACGGGAGTGGATTCTAATCTCTCGGAAGGATATCCTCTCCTATACCTTTTTCTTCTAAATTCGATATAAATAGTTGTGAAAAATTATGAAAAAAATTAATAATGTTAAATATTGTGATATCTATATGTCTACCAAAAATCAAGTTTAAATTCAACTTACACATCAAGAAAAAAAAAAGATAAATTCAGAAATTTACAGTACGCTACTATTCATACGCTGAATTTATTTTTTTTATATCTGAAAGTGTGAGTTGAGTTTGGATTTAAAATTTTATGCAGTTGTGTAGAAATATTGTATGAGTGTTGTTAATTTTTTTCGAAATTTTTCATAACCATTTGGATGGTTTTTAAGTAAACGAGAGAACATCCCCTCGAAGAATCAAAATAGTTTCCTGGTGCGTACGCGCAGTAGCAGACTAGCAGTGTGAGTGAAGGATTGAAGGTGAACTAGGAAGTCGACAGATCATACAAGTTTCAGAATTACTGTGTTACATCTTACATTATACAGCAGTAAACACTAAACAGTCGATTTGTTCTTGCTCACCGTGCAATCACGTGGGAAAGAAAGCCACGATTCATGCAGAGCACACAAAGCAATTTGAAAGAGGACCACATTGCAAGCTTCAACAATACTAGTATAAGTTATATCGCAAATGAATGTAAACACAAGTACTCGCGGTACACTAGCGGACGGTAGGTTGTTGGGCTTGGAATCGCACCAAGCCACGGAGAAATAGACAACAATAAAATGTCCAGATTCATTCAGTTCCATGACCACAGTCAACAGTTCCCCACAGCCCCGCGTGCTGATTTCCTCTAGAAAATGCTTCAGAAAATGGATTTCAATCGCTATCAAAGTATCAATCGAACAATCACTCGTATACTGTTCTGCTTCTCATAATTTTCGCAAATTAAGAATTGTAGTAGAATCCAATCTAACTGCGAAAATGCCAATGCTAAATAACAACTGGAGAAATTTTGTGGCATCCTACCAAGTTGCTGTTCAACAAACCATCCCACGATGGCGCCATGTTACTTGACATTTTATAGCACGGCACGAATCTCACTGAACTACGGGGACCACATCTACCAACATTCTCACTTTCTCAGCACTCGACGCCGGCGCACGCGGCGCGGCGGAACCCGGGCGGCAGGTCCGGCGCGCGGCTCCACTTGCCGCCGGCGATGTCGTAAACCAGCACCATCCCTTCCAACGCGCCGCCGCCGGCATTGTGACCCCTCACGGCCGCGGCGCTCACCACGGCCGCCACCCTATTGGTTCCTAGGCCGGCCATTGCCACGCGCACCGCCATGCCGAGCCCCACCGATCCCCTCGGCATGGGCGGCGCCTCGAGCGCCATCCACCCGCCCCAGCATCTGCCGTCACCGCCACGGCCGGTGGCGCCGCACCACCTCCAGAAGGAGAGCTCCACCGCGTGGCTGGCCACCACGTACAGGTGGTCCCCGACGCCGCACGCCCCCACGACGCAGCCGCCGCCGGGGAGCGCACGGGGGCGCGCCCAGGCGCCGGACGCGACGTGCAGCGCGTCCACCGACCCGGCGCACACGTGCGCCTCGAGCGCCCGCGCGCCCTCGCCGGACACCGCGACGCCTCCGGCGACGTAGAACACGCCTCCCGCGCTCGCGCCGGCGCACCCGTACCTCCGCCGCGGCACCTCGCCAACCAAGCGCCACGCGTCGGCCTCCAGGTCGTACTCCTCGACCGCCGCGGTGCGCGCGGACCCGCCGGCGACGTAGATCCGGTCGCCCACGGCGGCCGCGGCGAACTTCTTCCGCGGGAAGAGCGTGGGCGCGCACGCGCGGGCCGCGCCGGTGAGCGCGTCGACGCGCAGCGTGGCTCCGCGGCCGATGAGGAAGACATCGCGGCCGAGCACAACCGCGCGGGCATGCGCGAACACGGAACCGCCGCAATGCAGCAGGGTAGGGGGCAACGGCAGCGCGGCGACCTCGAGCACGGGCACGGAGGCGTCAAACCGGAGCAGCGCTTGCGCGATGCAACCGTTGTCGGAGACGGAGAGGGCGAGGAGGGAGGGGCGGAGCTGGGCGTGGGCGCGGCGGAGGTGGAGGAAGGCGTCGGAGGCGAGGAGCGTGGCGAAGCGGCGGCAGACGGCGGGGAGCGGAGGGAGGGAGGCGCGGGGGACGCGGGCGAGGCACTCGAGGAGGAGGTCGTCGGGGAGGGCCGAGATTGGGGGAGCCGGCGACAAGGGAGGCGGTGGTTGCGGGGTGGGGCAAAGAATGGGGACGGGGATGGGGAGTGGGACGGCGATGTGGCGGGCGGGGTCGGCGGGGATGCAGGATTTGACGAGCCACGAGAGGCTGCGGGAGTGGCAGCTCTCGGCGGCGGGCATGGCGGATTGCCGGATTGGGAGCTCAGCTCAGGCGGGCAGTTGCTGCTCCGGTGGGTTGTGATTGGACGTGGGGAATCGTGGGAGGTGGAGTGGAGTGGAGGAGAAGTCATTGGGCGGCTGGGCTCGTGCCCCCACCTTGTGCGGGACGCAGCAACGGCGACGCCCGACGGTGGTGAAGCCGTTGCTTTCCTTTGAAATTTGAAAGTTTGATTTTAAAATTAGAGCATTTTGAATTGCTTGGGTCAGCAAATTATAATGCTAAACGGTGTGTTTTTGAAAAAAAAATATATACGAAAGTTGTTTCAAAAAATCATATTAATCTATTTTTTTAAAACATAAATACTTAATTAATTATAAGAAAATACGTTACTCCGTTTTACCTATACGGAGGTGAGTTACTAATCACACCTTCCGAACACAGCCGCAGCCTTGGTTGGGCCAGCTACTCACAGCTTGTACCACTCGAGCTTAAGCTTCTGCCTGGAGGAATAACGGTGTACTTTACTTTACAGTCATCAGTTCCCCATCTAAACTATAGTAATTTCTGATCATAATTTAGTTCCCCATTCTGAAATGTTTGGCTTGACCAACCCGTGAAGAGTTCATACCCAAGACTTTACAGGCAGATCAACCTAACCAACCACATACAGTACGAACAATTCACCATCTAGCACAGAAAAGGTAGCTTCCAAAGTTCCAATGTGAGTCATTCAGCAATCAGCACTACATTGCTTTTTCATGCCCCAAAGTTAAACATGTAAGGCCATGTATAACGGGTAGCCCCAGGGCATACTCTCGCTCACACCGTCCATCGCCCGTCCATGAGCCGTGCCCCTGGAGGGAGGCACGACCCCCATGAGGGGAACGCGCGCCTCCACTCCCTTTTCCTGAGCAATGACTCGTGGTCCCGTCTCCCCCACCTCCTCCCTTCATATTTTTCCCTACTGGCCACTCTCGCCTCGGCCGCCAATGAGGACTCCTCCCGCCGCCGCCACGTCACCGTTGAAGCATAGAGGACGGATCCGCCGCGGTGACGACCTGGGGAAGATGGATCCGCGACGGCGACCACGGATCCGCGATGGCGACCACGGATCTGCGACGGCGACCACGGATCTGCGATGGCGACAACGGATCCGCGACGGTGACCACGGATCCGCGACCCGCGCCCAGCTACAGCCACCGTCGCGACCTTCTCTGCCTGTGCCTTGGCCTCCTCCGTCGGCGCCACCACCATCTCCTCTTGGATGAGGCGCGGCCGGCGCCACTCCATCCCGATATGGCTGCGGGCGGGGGAGGGGGGCAGATCCGCCCACGACGGCACCGGATCTGCCACCTCCGGCCGACGACGGCGCGAGGCGGAGGAGGCCGGGGAGGATGGCGAATACGCAATGCAGGGAGGATGGCGATGGCGCGAGGCAGGGAGGACGGCGATGGCATGACGGGCGGCGACGGGAGAGAGAGGGAGAAAGGTAGCGGCGGGCGGCGCAAAAGAGGGAGGGAGAGAGGCGACGACGCATCGGTGGGCTGGAGAGGAAGTCGGTGGGATGGAGGCAGGGTAGGAGAGTAAAAACATCCCGATGGCTTCTTGGGTTGGGATACCCGTTGTGGATTGGAGTAGGTTCACCGGGTTGCTTCAGATTTTGTAGAGCCCATCTAGGGATATCCTCCATTAGAAGATAAGTATCCCAGAGAATTTCCTCACTTAGTGAGGATACTCTAGGTGTGGCGAGGATACTCTAGGTGTGGCTTTGGTTGTAGATGTCCTAAATGTTCTTTGATTTTGGAAAGGGATGGGACATAGAGCGCACCAGTGAAGTGTAAAGTACATCGTCATAAGCTGGTGGGTAATGTCCATCATCAAAATTGATGGATGCAAATCACCAAAGTCAGACCATATTGGCAGTCAATTGTTCCAAGGATAAAAGAACAACGATTATGGTTAACACGAGTGCAAAGAATAGAAGAATGTACGACCAAGTGGCATCAGAAACCCAGAAAGCATCACATGTGTGGTTTCCCGGAAGCTGCAAAGTACATGCATTCCAGCCTCTTTCAGTTCAGAGATACATATATTCCCTAACTGTAGCAGCCTGGCAGGTTTTAGATGCCCCCAACCACCATGAGCGACCGAGCTATGCATACGATTCCTCCTCCTGCCTCGTCGCACGGCGAGGACTTCGCCGAGGTTGTGGTGGTGCGCCATGGAGAGACATCGGCGAACGCCTTACGCATCATTCAGGTCGGCGGTCTTCTCTTCCTTGTGTTCATGTCACTAGCCTGTCCTTTTCAATTTTTCTTGGTAATGATACTTGGTTGATGGCCTAGCTCTTCAGTCATCTCGGCGTCATTCCATCAATTTTCTCGTGTTGACAGAGCATCCGAACCATTTTAACAGGGGTAGATGGATATAGAGCTAAACGAGGATGGCAGACAGCAAGCGGTTATGGTGAGCTTTACCAATACGTTTCAAGTAGTGAAATAGGTGGGGTTTTGTCTTAACTTGTACTTCCATTATGTAAAAAAAAAAAAATCTGAACTTGGAATTGGTGCTAAGGTTGCTCGTCGGTTGGCGAAAGAAGCTAAGCCAGCCGCTGTGTACTCCTCTGATTTGAAGCGTGCTGCCGAGACTGCACAAACTATAGCTACAGCTTGCAATGTATCCAACGTAAGTACTGTACATGTACATACATTCTAAGCTGCCATTTTCTGTGGTAACTTGCTATGTTTCTCACTTTGTTTGTTTCAGCTGCTATTGGATCCAGCACTGAGAGAGAGGCACATGGGAGATCTCCATGGTTTGAAGTTTGATGACGCTGTCAGAAGCAAGCCTGATGCTTACAAGGCTTTCTCATCTGATGACAGAAGCCAAGAAATCCCTGTAACTTTCATCTTTTTCTCTGCAACTTCTTTAAGTCTTGATTTGCCTAAAATAATAGCTATGCTTTGAACAAATTATCTGTTTTTCACAGGGTGGTGGGGAGAGCCTTGATCAACTATCTGAGCGCTGTGTTTTTCGTACTTGAACACAATAGCTGCGAAGCACAAGGGTACGTACGTAGGCAGTAATATAGTTCTCTCTTGAGGTTTTCGTATGTTTGACACCACAGTGAAATTTGTTAATGAGTTAGCTACTTGAAATCTACTCCAAGTGAAAAATGAAAACTAGCAGTGCAAAGAAAAATTCAGAATACACCTGCACATTCTTGTGGTTGCAAGTTATTCAAGCGGTTACTCAAGAAACTCATCCTGAAGTTTACACGTGTGCTGCATTGGCAGGGGATCGGGTGATTGTTGTCTCCCATGGGGCGAGCATTGAGGAACTCTGCAGACACGCCGATCCAACAAGTTCAGTTCGCAAGAGAATCCCCAACACTTCGATCTGCGTCTTCCACATTTCCGGCATCACCGGCCATTGGATCGTCGAGAGGTTTGGAGATGTCGCCCACCTTAACGAAGACGGCTTCCTGCAGAATGCATTTGGCGGCGATGGGACCTCTGCGTAATGCCTCACCCAACCAGTCAAACAAGCCGCTGTTGTACTGTTCTTGGATTCGGACACTATCACACTATCAGTTTATCTCTGTATCCTGAAATGTAGTCCAGTGTTACAGTGATGTGAGTAACATCTAAAGTTCTGAGTTCAAATCTAAATAGCAGCGAATTTCAGATTGGATTATTTGAGAACTAAGTTCCTTCTTTAAAAAAACTGTATATATCCGGTTGGATATAGAGACCGGGTAAAAATTATCCTTCTCTAAAAATCTTTCTGTCTCCTTAGACTTTCAAGTTGATAATCATAAAAGTTTCATGTTAATGAGTCGCATCACATGACTCACATATTACAATTCAATTTTGCTTTCGGTTGCACCAACGGCCATCGGAGATGTGTCGCCCTTTGTCAACGAAGAAGCGAAACACAGAAGATTTAGATGGGCCACAAGTGGGACACAATTCTGTTTCAGCCCAAAACTTTTTCTTAAGTTCACTTTAAATCTCTCAATTTATCACCGAGTCTGAAATTTGTCCCTAGACCATAAAACCTGATATGACACATCTCCAACTTATAAAACCAGTGCAAATAAGACCCCAAGGTGGTTTGCACAGCGATTTTGGTTGATGTGACGCTTACGTGGTTGGTTTGACTTGATCCTCATCCTACGCGGCGCTGACGTGGCATTGGAAGAAAAATACAAAAAAATATATATTTTTTAAAAAATGTAGGGCCCACATGTTAGTCGGACAAAAAAAAATAAAAACAGTGGGTCCCACCCTCCTCTCCATCTCCACGGACGGTGGCGCCGCCTTCTCCCCTATCCTCTCGTCGCCATGCGTCCAAAGGAGGTCGGAATCGGTGGAGCTCGGCCTAGGCATCGTGTACTCCTCTGCCAGCCTCTGTGCTCCCTTGTCCCTCCCCAGTCTCCTCCAACCAATTCCTCTCCTCGTTCCCCACATCTTCGCCCGTCTCCCCCTCCACCATCACTTCCTCCTCGTCAATGTCGCTACCGCCGCCCCCATCGCGTCGCGTCGACCCCTTGACACAACGCATGCGGCGGCCTGGACATCCGATCATTTAACGTGCTCTGGACACATGCTGACGGCGAAGACTCTGGGTCACGTTAGGTTACAACTTACAAACACTGAGATGACCTGATAATAGACATTCAGCAATCAGGAAACATAAAGAACATAAATTTTCACAAAAGTAAATTATTTTGCTTTGGACAGGCACAAAAATATCAGGCACAATATTCTAATATTTTTTTGTTGTAGTATAGGGAATTTTGTTAGATATCTTGGTATTCTCATGCATGTTAGAAAGCTTAGTAACAATAACTGGAAAATAATTTAATGAAGAATTAAAAAAAACTTAGTAGTTGGAAAGGTAAACATATGTTGTAGGGGGAGATTGATTTTGATTAATCCTGTGCTCTCGAGTCTAGTTATGATTATGATATTTTTTTAGATTCCTAATATGGTGAGATCATTAGTGAAAAAAGGACCAACGACAATCAAATCCTAAAAGAGAAGGAGGAGGTTCTTCAAAAAAATTAATTATTATAGATCACGTTTCTTTTGGCAAGGAGATGAGTATATAAAGAAATATAGACTAACTTGATGGGATATTATATGTCAACCAAAAGATTAAAGTGGACTCGGTGTTCATAATTTAGAATATAAAACCAATGTTTATTGAGCAAATGATTGTTTAAGTTAATAAATGAGAAAGGTGTCTGACAAGACTTATTGAAAAGAAAATAGCTTAATAATAAATCAATTACTCAAGTTGAGAGGAAACAAGGGGTTCCCTTTTTATCAGGACTTATAAAAATTAAAAATATTTTCTTAAATATAGGTTCCTAGATAATTAATTATGGTGAACAAGTCAGATTCTGAGAAGATAAGTGGTTACGAAATACTTCCTTTAAGGACAGATACCCGTATTTGTACTCTATAGTTTGTAGGAAAAATTCTTCGATTGTAAATGTTATAAGCTCTGTTTCACTTAATGTTTCTTTTAGGAGAGCATTATTAGGATAAAATTTGATCAATTGGCATAACTTGTGTGCTTTAATTGGGCAAATACATTTGTTAGAAGAAAAAGATATTTTTAAATGGAATTTTCATCAAAATTGTCAATTCACTGTTCGATCTATGTACTTAACCTTAATTAATAATGGTTATGTTGAGAGCAATAAGATATTTGGAAACTTAAGATACCTTTCAAGATCAAGATTTTTAATGTGGTATTTGCTTAAAGGGGTGGTGTTAACAAAAGATAATTTAACTAGAAGGAATTGGAATGGTAGTATGAGATGTTCTTTTTTATGAAGAATGAGATGATACATCATTTGTTTGTGGATTGCCATTGTGCAAGATTTTTTTGAGAGCAATACAATTTTCTTTTGGGTTATATCCTCCACATAGTATATCTCATATTTTTGGGAATTAGCTTGTGGGTATCAATACAAAGTCAAAAAAAAACTTATTCTTGTTAGTAGCATCTGCTATATGCTGGGCACTATGACTTAGTAGAAATGATATGATTTTCGATAGATCACCATTAAAATCTTATGTGCAGGTAGTTTTCAGAACAACATATTAACTCCGGTGTTTAGCTTAACTACAAAGATGTGACGACGATATCAAGCTAATAGAGAATGCATGTCGGGGATTTGAGTCTACGGTCATGCAACTATTTATCAACTTTGGGTGGAGATTCACAAATAGGATTCAATAAATTGTGATTTTTTTATCTTGTGTTGTGCTTGCATTTTGTTAAATTTTGGTGTGTTCATGTGAACACTTTGGTGTATGGTCGTTTTTGAGCGAATTGTGTAATTATTGATTGTAACTCGTTGAGCAAAGATCAGATTTTATTCTATTATCTTGAAAAAAAAATAAAGGACATATGCAAGGGACTGTTCGTCCAAGCATTCAGTCTGGTCGCCGGCGGCTGCGGCTAGACGTCGTGGAACGCCTCCGGCATTGTTCAGGTCGGTACGCAACACGAAGCATCTGTTGCTATGTCCTCCTGACGATGCGTTGTGTTGGGAAAATGAAAATACACACCCCTGAAAGAACACTGAATTTCTGCAACAGGGGCAAATGGATCCAGAGCTGAATGAGATTGGAAAACTGCAGGCTGTTGTGGTATGAATATACACACTCGCTCAAATTTTACTGATTTTATCAACGAACTCGATCGAAATTTCAAACCAGAGTTGACCAATATGTGGATTTTTAGTCTTGTACCAGCGTTGGTGGTTTGACATTTTTTTGGTCTGAATGAATCTGACGCAACCTTGTAACTAAGGTGGCTCGTCGTCTGTCAAGAGAAGCTTGGCCAGCTGCTATATACTCGTCTGATTTGAAGCGTGCTGCTGGGACTGCAGAAATCACATCGAAAGCTTGGGACGTATCCAGGGTTCACAAAACCGATGAAAGCCGGTCGGTTTTCACGGTTTTTCGATGTTTCAATACAGCTCGAAATTAATTTTCGATCGGAATTTCAAATGTTTTCGGATAAATTCAAATGTTATACAGTAAATTTGATCAAAATTCAATCGGAATTTATTGAAAATCGGTCGAATTTTATCGAAAACCGTAATACCGACAGGGCTCGAAATCTAGTGGTCAACCGGTAATATAAACCAAGCATGTATCAAACTTGAGTTCTTCTAGCCTCCTTTCTTCCCTGTTCCATGGGTAACACCAATAATCTGTTCCAGTTAGTGTTGACTGAAGCACTGAGAGAAAGGCACATGGGGTATCTGCAAGGTTTGACTTGGGATGATGCCGTGAATAAAAGCCCAGGCGTTTTCAAAGGCTTTGCTAATTTTGAACTTAAAAAAGGTTTGGACTTTGATGACAGAAACCAAGAATTGCCGGTAAGTTCCAACCGTATTTTGATCTTTGGAACATTTTTAATCCCAGAAATGTAACTTTGTCTTGGTCTGTGAAATCAGAAGGGGAACGAGTATATAACATTTTGTAGCAGTAGTACAGTACTCCATCCGTTATTTAATAGATAACACTATTGATTTTTAAATACATGTTTAATTATTCGTGTTATTCAAAAATTTTATGCAAATATATATAATATAAGTTATACTTAAAATACTTTAAGTGATAAACTAACTCACAACAAAATAAATTATAATTACGTAAATTTTTTTAATAACACGAATCGTCGAGTGATTAAAATCAACAGCGTTAACTATTAAAAAATGAAGGTGGTACTATTTATGTAGTACTCCACTATATAACTTTGAAAAGTTCATCACTGTTTTAAATGATGTTTAGGGTGGTGGAGAAAGTCTTAATCAGTTAAGTGAGCGCTGCATCTCCTACTTGAACAAAGTTGCTCAGAATCATATCGGTAAGTATCAAACCGTCATTTAAAAATTGAACTTTGACTCCATCTCATTTGTGCATGCCATTTTGCACCTTATCCTGACTAGCAGCTATCCTGCTAATTAAGAACTCTGAACCTTGAAGATGTTTTTGCTGATGCTGCATTGGCAGGGGAGCGGGTAATTGTTGTCTACCATGGTGCAGCCATACTGCAACTCTGCCGGTACACTGATCCACCCAACAGCTCGGTTCGCAGGAAAATTCCCAACACTTCGCTCAACATTTTCCGCATTTCCGGCGTCACCGGCCGGTGGATCCTTGAGAGGTGTGGAGACGTCAGTCATCTCAGCGAAGATGGCTTTATGGACAACGCATTTGGCGGCGATGGAGCCTCTGCCTAACACATACGGCGATTCATGTCATCAGCAGTAATTCAGTCATCCATGACTCTTAGTCTGAAACATTTTTTGTTTTTCTTATTGCTATTTTCTTCTGTGTAATAATCATGATGAATTAATCATAAACTACTCGTTGTTCGTAGAGTTAGGTGTACATCAATCTTCTGCAAATCAATCGCAAAAAGGGGGGAAATGGCTAATTAGGATGTCCCTTAGAAGAGGAGCGGCTCTCTGCCGTTGGATGATCTTCTCGGTACTGTAGCGTCGCAATTTAACGGTTAGGATTCCGTTCAGATCGTCAGGTGTCTCTCCTGTTTTAAGGCCGGCCCATCGGTTGCGGCTTCTCGCTTACGTGTTTCCTCCTCCCGCCGCCGCCGCCGCCGTCACCGTCGCCGCCGCGTCGTCTGCGTTTCATGTCCAGGCTCCTGCCCCGCATCACCCAGCTCCCGCGCCGCCGCCGTCACCCCAACCACAGTCCAAACCCACTAATATCCCCCGTCGTCGCCGCCTCGCTCGCCGGCGTCCTCGCCACCCGCTCCACGAACCCCACCTGGGCACGCTCCCTCGCGGCGCTGCTCCCCTCCCCGCTCTCCGACGCCCACCTCGCTGCCGCCGTCTCCTTCCTGCCCGACCCCGACCTCGCCGTCGCGCTCCTCTCCTGGTCCCAGTCCCCCGACCACCATGACGCGCTCCCCGGCCCCGCCACTCCTCTCGCCCACTCCGCGCTGCTCCGCCTCCTTGCTCGCTCCCGCCGCTTCGACGCCGTGGACGACACGCTCCAGTCCATGTCCCTTGCGGGCGCCGCGCCCACGCGCGCCTGCCTTGGCGCGCTCGCCGCCGCCTATGCCGATGCTGGCATGCTCGGGAAGGCCACCGAGATGTGCGACCGCGTCAGGGAGCAGTACGGCTCGCTCCCGGAGGTGACCCATTGCAACCGTCTGCTCAAGCTCCTAGTGGAGCAGCGGCGCTGGGATGACGCCCATAAGCTGTATGATGAAATGCTTGGCGAGGATAATGGTGCGGATAACTACAGTACTTGCGTGCTTGTTCGTGGGCTGTGCGTAGAAGGGCGAGTGGAAGAGGGGTTGAAATTGATTGAGGCAAGATGGGGAGCTGGGTGCATTCCACATGTAGTGTTCTATAACGTCTTGATTGATGGGTATTGCCGGCGCGGGGATATGGGTAGAGGATTGTTGCTCTTGGGACAGATGGAGGCAAAGGGATTCTTGCCAACCCTTGTGACATATGGATCTCTTATAAATTGGCTTGGGAAGAAGGGTGATCTAGAGAAGATTGGGAGTTTATTTTTGGAGATGAGGAAAAGGGGATTGTCCCCCAATGTCCAGATTTATAACAGTGTCATAGATGCTTTGTGCAAATGCCGGTCTGCAACACAGGCTATGGTGATCTTGAAGCAGATGTTTGCAAGTGGATGTGACCCAGATATCATCACATTTAATACTTTGATAACTGGGCTTTGCCACGAAGGGCATGTTCAAGAGGCTGAGCTTTTTTTGAGGGAGGCCATCAGGAGGGGGTTGAACCCAAATCAGTTTAGCTACACTCCATTGATTCATGGATTCTGCATGAGAGGACAGTTAATGGGTGCATCAGATTTGCTTGTGGAAATGATGGACAGAGGGCATACTCCTGATGTTGTCACATTTGGAGCACTAATTCATGGTCTTGTAGTTGCTGGCAAGGTCAGTGAGGCTTTGATTGTCCGTGAGAAGATGACAGAAAGACAGGTGCTCCCGGATGTTAACATATACAATGTATTGATTAGTGGTTTGTGCAAGAAACACATGCTTCCTGCAGCTAAGAACATTCTTGAAGAGATGCTTGAGAAAAATGTCCAACCTGATGAGTTTGTTTACGCCACATTAATTGATGGGTTCATTAGGAGTGAGAATCTTGGTGATGCAAGGAAAATATTTGAATTCATGGAACAGAAGGGTGTCTGCCCTGACATTGTTAGCTGCAATGCCATGATAAAAGGTTATTGTCGGTTTGGAATGATGAGTGAGGCAATACGATGCATGAGCAACATGAGAAAGGTTGGGTGCATCCCGGATGAGTTTACATATACTACAGTTATTAGTGGCTTTGCTAAAGAAGGTAACATTAACGGAGCTCTAAGGTGGTTATGTGATATGATCAAGCGGACATGCAAGCCAAATGTTGTCACATACTCTTCATTAATAAATGGATACTGTAAGACAGATGATACAGACTCTGCAGAAGGCTTGTTTGCAAATATGCAGGCTGAAGCTCTTTCTCCTAATGTGGTAACTTATACCATTCTAATTGGTAGTCTGTTTAAAAAAGATAAAGTACTCAGAGCTGGTTTGTACTTTGAAACCATGTTGCTTAACCATTGTTCTCCTAATGATGTTACCTTGCATTATCTAGTCAATGGGCTCACTAGTTGTACCCCTTGTATCATCAACTCTATCTGCTGTACCACTGGTGAGGTGCATGACAAGGATGCCCTTTTAGTTGTATTCAAGAAATTGGTTTTTGACATAGGGGATCCGAGGAATTCAGCATACAATGCCATCATCTTCGGCCTGTGTAGACATAATATGCTCAGGGAAGCATTGGATTTTAAAAATAGGATGGCTAAAAAGGGCTATGTGCCGAATCCGATCACCTTCCTTTCACTTCTTTATGGCTTTTGTTCTGTTGGAAAATCAATGAATTGGAGGACCATCCTTCCTAATGAATTTCAGCGAGAGGAATTCGAGATAATCTTTAGATACAAAATTTTGTTTGACCAATATGTAACTGAGTCAGTTTGCTGTGAAGTCTCCAGGGTTTTACAGCAATATCTTGCAGAGTGTAAATCCTTGCAACGAGTGAAGCAGAAATTTGCTAATTCTTGATGCCTGTCTACATGGCTCTTGTAAATGAGGGAGATCATTTATTCTTTTGTTTGGCCAGAGAAATCACCAGCCAAATTCATTATTAAAGAAAGGAGAGTGTAGGGTACAAAGTTACAACAGCTTATTTGATCTTTTGCTTCATCAACAGGAGGTTGAAAGAGCAGGAATGTTCATAGTACCAACTAACTGGAGGAGTGGTATTAATATGACCAAATCTGCAGCAGAGATCTCCACCCCAAAGGTACTAATCTTGCTATGCCTGGTCATATATGGTTGAAGTTCTCCTGACAAGTCAACTTAGTAATATTGAACGTTGGAACTTCTAAGATTCCATATGCAACTTCTTTAAATTGTTTACTCAATTGTAAACTTGCTAGAGGAAAAATATTTTCATACTACAGGTGTCATGTTTCTGTAAACATAGTTATCTTCTCATCCACAATTCATCGGCATTATTCATTTGGACTTACATGCAATAGGAAAATGTGGTATTAGTTTCTTGTCCATCTTGATGTTGTGTCAGAATTAATATTTTCTGTTGTTCTCAAGATCGTTAACTAAAATCATAAACCACATATGTTTTTATCTTGCAGTAATCATTAACCTGTAACTGAAGTCATCTGTGAAGATTTTTTTTTTTTCATTTTACTCTGTTCAGTTCCTCAGTAAAACATCAATATATGTAAGACTTAAGCAACTACGAATTAATACTGGTATAGAGCTTTCTTGCTTGTATTAATACTGGTATAGAGCTTTCTTTCTGGTACATTAGGTGCCTGTCAGGCAGCAACAATTCTTATGAGATTCTTACTGAAAAATAAACAACTTCATGTTTCTTTGCAGGTGAATATATATTTAACCGGTTAGTGTCTCAAATGAAGCCTCAACTGATACAGTTGATGGTGTCGTGACACTGCAAGCAAAGATTATTTTTACAGCAAACAGACTGCAAAATCGCTTAAGGCGCCGTACCCTTGTAGCAACTGCAGCTAGATTTATTCTTGGATGTGATTTGGAATTTTTCTGCCCTCGTATCATTCAGTATAGGTGATAGTTTCAGCCTTGCATATCTTTGCAGTTGCCGATCACGTCATCCTCCACCACTCAGTAAGTATGCAGGTAGTTTCTTTTAGCGATAGGTGTAGGAGTGCTGGGCATTGTATAGCTTACACGTAATTTACATGTACAAGCAGTCGTGTACATAGTTGCTGAGAAATCTGGAAATCGCATTCTTGCTCATCCGGAACAATACCATGACAAATTTTGGGTGCTGCATCTATTTTGTGTCATTTTTGTACAAAATCTATTCGAGTTTTGTATCATTAGTTCATCAGTGATCCGCTGTATAAGTGTATATATTCATTTGGCAGTAAGAAACAAACAGTAGTTAAACAGATATGTTTGTGTCTTATATAGCTGACTTTGAACTTGTTAAATTTTCCAAGTATGCCCTACTGTATACACAAGACAGTGATACACCATCCCTTTATATTATCTATCTATCTATTATATTATTAAAACAGCCTTGAAAGGAGACACCACGTTCGCTGCACGTTCGCTGCGGAGGTTAGAAATTCCCACATTAATCGGAGAAAAAGAAAAATGAGAGTTCAAGTAGAAATACAATCTAAAAAATAACTGAAATTCGGAATTAAAAATAAGCAATATTGAAAGAGTAGTCCATATAAGAATCCAATACAAGATTAGCTAAAATTTGGAATAAAAATAAAATAAATTCTGAAATTAGGAAAAGAAAAGGAAGAGTTGGAATACAATTTTGAAATATACTGAAATTCGGAATTAAAAATAAGCAATATTAGAAAAATATTCCATATAATAACCTAATACGAGATTAATTAAAATTAGGAATAAAAATAAAATAAATTCTGAAATTAGGAAAAGAAAATAAGAGAGTTCACGTAGGAATACAATTTAAAAATAACTAAAATTCAGAACTTAAAAATAAGCAATATTGGAAGAAAAATCCATATAGAACCAAATACGAGATTAATTAAAATTCGGAATAAAAAACAAAATACATTCTAAAATTAGAAAAATAAAAATAAGAGTTCATGTAGTAAAGCAATTTATAAATAACTAAAATTTGGAATAAAAAATAAGCAATATCGAAAGAAGAGACCATCTACAGCACGTGTTTAATTAAAATTTGTAATAAAAAATAAATTAAAATTTGAAAATATAAAAATAATTATAAGTGCTCAAGTGGGAATAAAATTTATAAATAACATAATATCGGAATAAAAAATATGGAATTTTCAAAAAACACAATCCATCTAGAAACACAACAATGACAAAATGACAATAAAGAGGGGATAAACAACATGACCGTAAAGAAGTAGGATGACAGCGGTTGATGGGACATTTAAATACTATAAACAAAATCCAAATAAAAACGCAATGACGATTAAGAGAAGGGACGATGGACGGGCCGTTGAAACAACACGATCACTGTGGTTGGCGGGACTTATAGAAAGTAAAAAATAAACCCCAATAATAATCACGTTTGATTTGTAAAATCTCAATGATAATAAAGAGGAAGGTAGCGGGCGTGAAAACTGTAAACAAAACCCTAAATAGAATCTCAATGTGCGATTAAGAGGAGAAAAGGCGCGCAACCTGTTAAGCAGCACAATCACGGCTATCGGTAGGACTTTTAGAAAGTAAAAAATAAACTACACTGATAATCACGTTCGATTTTTAAAATCTCGATGATAATTAAAAGGAAAGGCATCGAGCGAGTCGTAGAGGAGTATAATGGCAATGCTGTTGATGGTTTGGCGGGACTTCTAGAAAGTTCAAAATGAACACTGACGATAATTATGTTCGATTTTTAAAATCCCAATGACAATAAAGAGATAAGGCGGCGGATGGGCTGTAGAGGAGTAGAATAGCAGCGTTTGACGGGACTTCTAAAAATTATAAAAATGAAAACTAACAAGATAATTAACTCTAAAATTTATAAGATCCAATTTTAAAGTTCCAAGGTGGATGAATAAAAGTTGTAGTAGATCGAATAAGCAAATAAAGGGGTAATAAAGAAGAGGTAATGATTGATGTGACTTTTAAAAACTATAAAATTAGAAATATAGAGATGATAAGATTTTGTCTTTTAAAATCCTAAGATAACGGGATAGCTCTTTAACAAATTTTAAGTAAACTCATATATAACAGGAGATAATTTTATATGGATACTAGCCGCGCAATTGCGCGGGCCACCCAGCTAGTTGATTATTAAACTGGCATGAATTCCGCCTAGGATAAATGATTTTTCTGCCGTTGTAGTCCACTAGCAAATAGAAAATGGACAACACAACCAAATTACAAACGTTATTGTTAACCCAGAAGAAGAAGAAAGCTCAGAAAGAACACAAAAGGGAGATCAAAATGTTGTAGCAGAGAGCAAATGCCATCCTCTTATTCGGTCTAAACGATTGTTCCTAAATGACTCGTGCCGAGGGAAACTTCATTCGAGAAAATCCTCATTCGAGAAAACTCATTCGAGCAAGTTTTCCTCTAGACTTCGTTCGAGCATCTTCCACTGGTAGAAACAATTTTCTCTCAAGCATGTGTCCACTCGAGCGACTTTATTTGCTCAAGTGCTCTTTTCCCTAAACAAATCATATTTGCTAACCAAGTAGGAAGGGAGAGTTTTTGTCCAGGATAAAGGAGTTCATAGGTAGCCGATAAGTAGGAAAGTGCTTTCGAGTCTCCAAGAGGAATCATTCGAGCAAGGTGGAAGAAAACTTGTGCGGTACGCCATAAGAAGATTCTCTGGGGATCACTTCAACCACTCTTGCCAACTGGAACCAGAAGTTGTTAGGGACCACTAGAATGTACTTTTATACCCATACAAATGTGTACTTTATCAATAACTTCACACGGACGATCGTGAGCTATAAAAGCTAGCCCAAATCCTGTAGCAAGACAAGACATATTAAATAGTGAAATACATCCTATCATATTAAAACATTTACTATTCGAGCCCATACTTAGAATAAGTGGAGAATTCATATTCTCCCATTTATCCCCAACCTTATCCATGCCCTAAGTTCACAACACAAAAGTTAAAGCTTAACTTGTTAATTACCCGTACTTGTATCATTCAGCGGCAAGGCACACCCTAGTAAGCTTCAGCCTTTCTCCTAATCTTCACAGGTAGTCCCCCCTTCATCCTCAGCGTTATCGAGAGCACGTGCTCCGGCACGCCATCGCCGGCGATCTCCTCCTTGACGACGTCGACCACGAACTCCTCGAGCACGTTAGCAACTATGGACTTCATCTGCACGTACGCCATCTCCTTCCCGAGGCACATCCTCGGCCCCGCGTGGAACACCGTGAACCGGAACGGGCTCGCCGGCTGGAACGCGCCGTCCTCGCCGAGCCACCGCTCCGGCTTGTACTCCATGCAGTCCTCGCCCCATATGGCGGCGAGCCTCCCCATGGCGTACGCGCTGTACGTCACCGACCAACCGGCGCGGACGAGCGTGCCATCGGGGAGCGTGTCGTCCGCCGCGCACGACTGCGAGTCGATCGGCGCCGGCGGGTACAGCCGCATCGACTCCGTGAGCGCGGCGTGGAGGTAGTGCATCTCCCGGAGCGCGTCGAACCCGAACGGCTCGCCGGGGCGCGTGCCGGTCGCCTTCCTCACCGCGCGGACCTCGTCGGCGATGCGCGCGGCCACGTCGGGCCGGGACGACAAGAGCCAGAAGAACCAACTCAGCCCCGACGCCGTGGTCTCGCGGCCGGCGATGAGGAAGCTGAGGACGATGTCGCGGAGGACCTCGTCGCTGTGCTCGTCGCTCGCCACGAACCTCGACAGGACGTCGTCTCTGTCTTGCACGGACGAGCTCTGGCGCCGGGCGCGGACGATGTCCATGGCGAAGGCGTGGACGTCGGCGATGGCCTTCCTCAGGCGGCGCTCGGTGCCGACGTTGAGCCACTTCTTGATCTTCCAGGAGACCTCAATGGGGTCCAGGAAGCGACCGACGACGAGGTCCTGCGCCTCGCCAAAGGAGTGCATGAATTCCGACCTGGCATCCTCCATGACCCCGCCGTCGGCGAGGCAGCGGGGGTCGTGCCCGAACGCCACCAGACAGATGGTATCAAATCCG
The DNA here is from genome assembly GCA_000573905.2 of Oryza punctata. Classification (NCBI taxonomy): domain Eukaryota; kingdom Viridiplantae; phylum Streptophyta; class Magnoliopsida; order Poales; family Poaceae; genus Oryza; species Oryza punctata. The sequence continues at coordinate 1,975,409 of CM002499.2, read as the reverse complement.
AATCGCTGGAGCACGTCCTGCAAGTCGAGGACGACGACATCGCCATCGCCACGACCATCACCGGCGGCGCGGCGGAGCAGCGGGAGGAACCGGTCAGCGACCTCGGCCTGCACGACGTCGACGACGAACTTGCGCAGGGAGCGCTTGCTGAACTCGTAACTGGCGTTCTTGCGCTGCCAGAGCCACTGCTCACCGTCGGAGTTGAAGAGGCCATGGCCGAGGAAGTCCTCGAGCATGCCAATGGCGTGTTCCCCCTTGGGGTAGTTGGCGAAGTTGGTGCGCAGGATGTGCTCGACGTCGGCCGGGTTGCCGGTGATGATGCCGGTGCGCATCCCGGGGATCCAGAAGCCCATCCTCATCTCCGGGCTACCGACGATGAGCTCCGTCGTCCAATCGAGGAAGCGGTGGCTGTTGTTGACGAACGCCGGGAGGTGGCCGAGCAGCGGGTGCGCCTTGAGGCCATGGGTGGTGGGCTTCTTCTTGTCGGCGAGGATTCTGGTGAGGTGGTAGGAGACGTAGAGTATCGGAGGGAGGAGGAAGAACATGGAAGGGTAGTAAGAGTCCATTGCCATTGATCGACTTGGTAGCAAGCTGGTTGCCTGTACGTTGACCTGTGGATGGAGGCAAGAGGAGTGTGCACCTGGCATTATATACTGGGACACTGGATCTCCAAGGCAATTTTTAATTGCAATGTCCATGTCAATTAAACTTCTATCAATTCACTAATTAATTACTTTGAAGATCAACGCAGTTCTTAAAGGGAGTATAATATTGTGAAGAACTGTGCGCCTGGCCATGATAGGGATAGGCACATGATTGGCAAGTTGTTTCGGCTTGTTAGCCAAGACAAGGCCTTGCATTGCAGGCAATACTAGTTAAATCCAGTGGAGGATAAGAAATGTTTTAATTAGGAACCTTCTGATGATGAACTGCTCTGCCATACATCGATGAGAACATGATTCTACTTCTACATCGATGGCAATATGCTTACAAGCGGTTACCCTTACCGTTTACCGTGCGGTTACCGTACTCCGGTGGTAAGAACGGTTGCCGGGCGGTAACCGCGGTAACCGTACGAAATTCATATAAAATTTATCAAAATTTCAAATTATTTTTTAAATTTATTTGAATTTAAGACGGTTACCGCGGTTTTCCTTTTATTGTACCCTCGTGATAAGCACGGTAACCACGCGGTTTACGGCGGTAACGTAAAACCTGCCTATAAGTTACAACGGATTTGTTGGTGAACCAAAACATAATTACATCAGCAGCCTTAATCCTGCTGCTGCTTGGGCAGGGCGTAGCGGCAGAGAGGGCAGAGGCAGCTATCCCTGTGCCATCGGAAGAGGCAGATGTGTGGCATCTAGATCATGTGTATGTCCTCACGAGTGGATAAATGACTTCCTCAGATCTCGTGGAAGGAGTGGGAACAGGGCATCGTCCTCAGCCTGTCTTTCTCCCCGAAATCCCTGAGGCACACGGCTGCCTCCCGTCGCACGCCTTCGTCAGCGCGAGGCCGAGGAGGACATCGCGCGGCGCGGCGCGTACTCGAGCGTACTTGCACGGTGGCCGCATCGGGGCGACGTCGTCCTAGCATAGGCGTTGGCATGCTCACCTGAGGCAAAGGATGAGGCCTGACCACTCGGCCAGCCCAGAACACCTCGCCCTGGTACACCACTCGACGGAACTCTTGTATCTTGTCACGGATGCTCCGGGCGTTGCAGCGTGTAGTGGAATCTGACTGGAACTCGTGCTGCGGGATCCATCGATCTCCCGGCGCTACCGACTACGGTGTGGATACTAGGGTCGACTCCCAATTCTCTGAGTAGGTCTTCGAATATCTCTGTCCCGGATGGATCAGGAGGTGGCGCCGCCAACAGCGCCGCCGCCCGAGAACGAGAATCCATCAATCTCGGATCCATCACCTGCAGCAGTCAGCCCCGCTTTTGCGTTGTTGCAACAACTCGATGATGCCAGATTTTTCATAGTCGACTATGTGAAGGCACAACGAGATTGATTAGGACTCGGAATCGGAGTCGGAGTAATCCATTCCGGCGCGCTGCACATCACAGCGCAGCGCAGCGCGTGGCAGTACACAATCTTAACCTCTATCTACTGCTTCATCTGAACGATACGTCCGGTTCGTAGTACTCGTAGTAGGTATTTTTGTCTCCCGTACAACTGAGACCCGTGCACGTATGCACGGTTGAATGCCTTGGAGATCGGCAGCCCAACGAAGTCAAGCATTGCATGTATCTGCATCACTAAATGCCTCAACAGATTGACACGTACTCGCACTTGACATGTTAATCGCAACAGCTGAGCTAGTGACATACTGACATACATCTACGCAAGTAGCACCGGCCATATGCTATATATACATGCACCATTGCCACCATGCATCCATCACACAAAAGCATCATCTATCTATATATCATTCGAGCAAATCGATACAATGGAGGTGCAGGTGAAGAGGAGTTTGGTCGTGCCGCCGCCGCCACGCGAGACGGAGGAGGTGCCGCTCACCGTGTTCGACCTCGTCGCTTCGACGTACCACGTCACCGTCCTCTTCGCCTTCTCGCCACCCAACCCGACCACGCGCGCCCTCCTCGACGCTCTCTCCGCCACGCTCCCGCACTTCCCGCTCCTCACCGCGCGCCTCGAGCGCAGCGGCGGAGGCGGAGCTACCCGTCGTCGGCGCCCGTTCTTCGTCACGGGCAGAGGTGGCGCCGGCGCACTCGTCGTAGAGGCCGACGTGTCGTCCGAGCTCGCTGACCACCTCCCGCTCGCGCCGTCGCCGGAGCTCGCGCGCCTCCACCCGCCGGTCAACACGGGCTCGCCGACGCCGCATGTGCTACTGGTGCAGATCAACCGCTTCGCGTGCGGCGGCCTCGTGGTCGCCTCGTCGGCGCACCACCAGGCCGCCGATGGATTCTCCATGAGCACCTTCTTTCACGCGTGGACCGACGCCGTCCGTCGCAACGGCGAGCCGGCGATTGACCGCCTTGTCCCGTACGGCCCCGGCGCGCTCTCGCCGCGCCGCACGCCGCGGTGCGAGTTCGAGCACCGCGGTAAGGAGTTCTTGCCGCACGACGGCGTCGGGAGCAGGCAAGGACAAGATGCCGGCGCCGTCCGCGTCGTCGACCCTTCCGAGGTCGCCAACCTGCTGCTACATTACCCGAGCGAGTTCGTCGCGGAGCTCAAGCGGCGTGCGCAGGGCAAGTACACCACGTTCGAGACCGTGTCAGCGCACGTCTGGAAGAAGATCACCGCGGTGCGCGGGCTCGACGCCGGCGCGCGCACGTCAGTGAACGTCTCCGTCAACGGCCGCGCCCGGCTCGGGATGGCCACCGTGCCAAACAGCTTCTTTGGCAACCTCATCATCAACGCGAGCTCCGGCGCTACAGCGAGGGAGCTGACCACCGGCACCCTCGCCGACGCGGCGGCGCTGGTCCGCGCGGGGATCCGCGCCGTCGACCGTCGCTACTTCCAGTCGTTCGTCGACTTTGGCGCGCTGCACGTTGACGGCGTCGGCGGTGAGGAGGTGCCGCTTGAGCCGGCGAACGTGGACGATCCCGGCGTGCTGTCGCCGGACGTGGACTCGGACAGCTGGCTGCACCTGGAGCTACACCGGCTGGACCTGGGGCACGGCGGGCGGCTCGCCGGGATCCTGCCGGCGAAGGTGCCGGAGGACGGGGTGGTGGTGGTGATGCCGAGTCTGAGGAAAGGTGGAGGGGTGGAGGTGTTCGTGGCGCTGTGGGAGAAGCACGCAAATGAGCTAACCAGCATCGCTTACACCATGGATTAGTGATACACTAAGCATGATTTAGCTGCCTAATCACGCATGTAATAATAACAACCTAGTTAGTTACTACTCCTTTTACTGCTGTAATTAACGAATGCATGCACAAATAAATAAACAAAGTTGTCTTGAAGTAATGTCCGTAATCAGCATAATTGATGAATCCTAATCCATCTCGACATTCTAGTTGTGCCTCACTCACAACCAGATGACAACCGTCGTCTATAAAATTGTACTAGCATCATCTATCTATCCCAACTCCCGGGCTCGAAGCTAGTAACAAAGCTAAACGAAAAGCAAGATTACTCGATGGATTCACCGACGTCGTCCACGGAGGCGATGAGACTGGGACCATCTCTTCCTAATTTAACCGAGAGAAGAATCAGCGGCTTGTTGCCACCACCAGGCTTCCGTCGAAAGGAGCATCGGGGTCAGCTATACTGGGTGGGCCAACCAGATCGGCCTCGCTGGCCAACACGCATACGGCCGCGCCGATTCAGGCCGGCGAGTGACGCCGAGCCGCGGCCGCCGCCGTGCAAGCGCGCACGAGCAGGCACGGTGTCGCTCGAGCCTGGTTCCGACGAGGGCAGCCGATGCGAGGGAGGAGACGTGTGCCGTGTGCCTTGAAGGACTTCAAGGAGAGAGACTTGCTGAGGACGATGCCTTGCTTCCACAGCTTCCATAAGCGCTGCATCTTCCGCCGGCTCAGGGATAGCCGCCTCTGCCCAATTTGCCGCCATGTTTTGCCAAAGCCGCAGCAGGATGACAACGATGGTATTTATGTTACAGTTGACTGATAAATTAATCCTCAGCAAAATGAGAAAGAAGCATGCCGTCATGTTGATGTGTTTAGACTTCGGTGTTTATTTTTCTCTTCAATATGTAATGTGTAGCGGAGTATCTACAATACTACGTTTATTTCATCTCACTTCTTATTTTGTCAAAGATGGTATTGCTAGCACGGTCTTTTATTTTGTCAACACTTGGTACTGACGCCGAGCACTACATCTTTCGCGGGCTCTGATGCTAGGTTGGTACTTACGACGAGCGTTGCATCTTTCATGTGCTTTGATATCCGAGCTCGTGAAAGGTGCAACACTCATCATCAGTACCAAGTGTTGATAAAATAAAAAATTATGTTAATAATACCATCATTGATAAAATAAGAAGTGAGCTGAAATAACCACGTTCTAAATCTTATATAGTGAAAGCAACAAACTTTCTTACACGAGAATACGCCACATCATAAAAAATATACTGGCGGTCGGATAAAGAGTTTGGTTAAACAATGATTATTGGATCAAAATACATGCATTTTTGGAAAAAAACACAAATAGACTAAACATATGGAAATTTCGGGAGGTTTCTAGTGAGGTAGTGTCTCCTCTTAGACATATGAACAAAGAGAGAGAGAGAGGGGGCAAAGACAATGAAAAAAATATGAGCTTTCCTATTATGGGATTCTTTCATTACCAGCAAAAGGTACCTGGCATGTGGGCATCGGCACAGGGCGTGGACGGCATTCTCTTTCTCTGATCCGCAGATAACACAGGTATCAGATACCTCCAGGTTCCTTTTCTTCTTATTCTCCATCGTCGCTAGGCCATTTGACATCACTCGCCAAGCAAAGATCTTGACCTTCTGTGGTACATTGCATTTCCATATCAGGTTCCAAGCTCTAGTGATAGCTACCTCTGAAGAAACCGAGCTCAACTCCTCGCTTGCAAGTGACACTGCCAGATTATAAGCACTTCGATGGATTCTCCAGAAAAGGTAGCGATGCGTCGAATTTGGATTGAACTGATGTTAATTATTTGTAAGATCTCGGGATACGTGTTCACCCTGGCAGGAGGAGCTATTTCATGGAAAAGCTCAAAACAGACTATCACTGCAGGGTCTACTATGTATGCCGAGTTTATAGCATGCTATGAGGCAACGGGGCAGGTGAACTGGCTAAAGAAATTCATACCCGGTTTGAAGGTGGTTGACAGTATTGAGAAACCACTAAAGTTATACTGCGATAACGAACCCGCAGTAATGTACGCTCACAACAATCAGTCAAGTGGTGCTGCCAAACACATTGACATAAAGTACTATGTTGTGAAAGACAAAGTTCGGGATCAAACAATCAGTCTCGAGCACATTAGAACAGAAAGGATGCTCGCGGATCCGCTAACGAAAGGCCTACCACCCAACGTGTTCAAGGAACATGTAGCCGGCATGGGTTTACGGGAAGCCTTATGAATCCTGGACTAAAGGGCCCAAAAGTAAAGTATCTGTTTCAAAATGGAGACGTGTATAGTGGCTATTAAATCTATCGGTAACTAACCGTGACGATGAAATATGCTCTATTCGCAAATCTGTGATGGAATAGAAAAAGTTAAAAGCAGTAGTGAGATCAAGGGGGAGAATGTTAGAAAGATCTCCCTCCGTTGAGCCCAACGGCTCAACGGGCCTTGACACGCGCCCCGATCGGGGGCGCCCAGCCCAATGGCTGGTGGGCCCCCGTCACACTGCGCCATATATAAAGAGAGGGTGGGGGCCGGGGCGGCACACACGACGAGGTTCGCTGCCGCCGCCACTCCACCCACAAACCCTAAAACCCTACCGATCAAGGGGGCGCAGCCAGTGACGGGAAGACCGCCACCGCCGCGCCACAACCATCGCCGGAACGACCACTGCCGCGAGCTCGACGCCGTCCATCTCAAGCACCTACGGCAACAAGGATGGCCGGCGCCTCTTCCTCATCCTCAACCAACACCGGTCGGTACCCCTACTCCCTCTCTTTCGCAAAGAACTTCACAAGAACACATAGAACTCCTATCGATCTAAACCCTAGGCGGTCCAAAGAATCCTAACAGTTCCAAGCTCTAGTGATAGCTACCTCTGAAGAAACCGAGCTCAACTCCTCGCTTGCAAGTGACACTGCCAGATTATAAGCACTTCGATGGATTCTCCAGAAAAGGTGGCGATGCGTCGAATTTGGATTGAACTGATGTTAATTATTTGTAAGATCTCGGGTTTATATTTATACCCGAATATACAAATTTGTCCGTAATGGACACGACTCATATTGCCCTAGTACAACTCCAACTAACAAACAAGTCTCTTAGGCAGACTCTTACCGGAAATATCTATAAGGAAATTACATAAAATCCTAATTAATAGATACAATTGTCATTCTTAGACTCCATCCTTGCCTGGCAACATCATTGTAATCTTTCTTTCGAATCCGACATTGATCATATAATCAATATTGGCTGTATCGGCTAACCATATCAAACTCGGTATCAGCCGATAAGACTTCCAGCCGATGCGCACTCTGTTTTCAAGAATTCCGCATATCTTTAAATCCGCTTCGAGTTGGATTCCGTTTTCAATTCATATACTTACCAAATTTCTTCGTCAACAACGAGCTTCTGTTAGGGTCCGATAAAGATATCATAGTTTATCTTTGTCGGGCCGACATGTGAGCCCGTCATGGATATGTGTCATCCGTGACGGGCTCGAGTTTTATGCACATCTAACATGTTTGTACGAGTATATCTTTGCCGGGCTCTTTTTAGACCCGTTTGAGATGACTTTGTTATGATGGCCCGCAAAATCCAGACATATGAGAGGCCGTCACAGATGAGAGGATATGACCATTGCCGATCCTCCAAATTATGCTCTTCTTCACTAGCTCCAGACCAAACTCAATTGCCTGCCAACCTGGTGATGCAATCTCAGCTTCCTCGATAGTTTCTGCCTGTTCAATCTCAGCTTTGAAGAACAAAAGAGTATCGTCCGCAAGAGCAAATGTGAGATATCCGGGGCATTGCAACATATGTGAACTGGCGAAAGCACTCTCTGTTCCAGGGTTCGCATTTTCGGTTTGAAATTTCAGAAATTTCCAAAATTTCAGTAATTCGGTCCCCACCGGCAAGCTCATATCTCGCTCGAAATTTTCCTCTTCTTTTTTTGCAAAAATGTGTGAAGTTGAACAAATTTTATTCAAATTCATTCAAAATCAGTCAAAAATTCCAAAAATTGGACTAAAAAATTTCGAAATTTCTGATAAAAAAAACCCAATTTCGAAATTGAAAACTTGCTCTGTTCAACCTTTTCTTCCAAAAGCAACGACAGTCCGTCTGCGACAAACAGGAACAGGAAGGGAGATAGGGGATCCACTTGGCGAAGACCACGGGAAGGAGCGAAGCCCCTCATGTGGTTTAACTATGCTTCTTGTACAGTAGATGATTAGACAAGGGAATTTTGTAATCTGCTGCATCCGTTTATCAACTGGATACGATGCTGGCAACTGTGCAATTCCCTCTATAAAAAACACTTCATGTCAATTTTATATACTAATGTCAGTGAGCCGGCACAACTGAATTCTGTATTTTAACATCAATTTTTGCGGTTCAAATGTTAAAAACTATGTTCACTAATGATACCAGAAAATACATTTACGCCAAATTTCCGAGATCAAAGGCACCATAACCATTACCAATTTACTGCATTGCAAAGAGAACACAAGAACAGAGATGATAACGAAATGGCATGATTATCTGAGACTCAGAATTGAGAATTCGACTTAGACAAGTTGACTAGACAATCACTTCCCTATCATAGATCCAGCTGAACTTGACCTTCCTCTGCTCATCCTTCTTAGCCCTGTCCTCAGCCCGCTCCGCGGCCCGCCGCATCCTCTGCGCGAGCCCGCACACGAAGTCCCGGGCCCTCCGGCCCTCGCCGGAGAGCCCGCTCTCCAGGGTCTCCAGCTTCCACCGCTTGACGAGGAACTCGACGATGTCGGCGTAGTCACGCGCGGTGTAGACGTTGAGGCGCTGCGCCACGGCGGCGAAGTGGTCGAACAAGTTCATGTCGCGGCCGTCGTGCATCAGGTGCGCGGGCATGGTGATCCGCTTGTGCATCATGTCGGCGATGGCGAGCATGGCACCGTCCGGGTCGAGCCGCAGCAGCTGCTCCACGATGCGTCCGTACGCCGTCTCGTGCCGCTTCTCGTCGGCGGCGATGGTGCCGCAGGTGCGTGCCAGGACGTCGTCCCCGTGCGCCTTGGCGAGGCGCGCCGTGTTCCCGTGCGACACGGCCGTCGCGCGCTCCTGGAAGCTCGTGTACACGAACCCCAGGTACGGGTTGTTCTCCGTTCCCGGGTCCTGCAATGCAACCGATTCAACAACAATGCTGAGGAATTAAATTTGAAAATATAAGGTTTATTTTCTCCGATTAAATAACAAAGCTAAGCCAAAACTTGAATTAAATTTGAAAATATACTGTTTATTTTTCCGTCAGAAATATCATTGATGTAAATCTTTTTTTATAAATGTAACACCGGTTTAGTTGAACCGTTGCGCGAAAGTGACATATGCCACGCGGGCGGTCTCGCAGGCAGTGTCGCGCGGAGACGGCGGGATCGTGTGAGCGTTTTTGGAATTGGATGATTAGCTATTAATTAATAATTTTTAGTGATTAATTATCCTGATTAGTGATTAATTAATAAATTATTAATCAGGATAATTAATCACTAATTAATCGCTGCTTAGCGGCAAGGGTGTGCATGCTGTCGGTCTGCATGCGTCGCACCACACCGCGCGGTCCCATACCACCACCGCGCGAGACCACAATATTAACGGTATATTTATGCGAATAAAATTGCATCCCACGTATGTATTTCTGATTGAAAGAAAATTAAACAGTATATTTTTAATTTTTTTTCCGCCAAAACTGCGACCAAGCAGAAAAATGGATCAACATTTGAAGAGATTCAGTTGATGCGTACCATGCCGGAGCCGATGAGGTACTGGACGGTCTTCTCGACCATGCGCATGTCGACGCGGCCGGAGAGGTACATGTACTTGCCGAGGATGTCGCCGTGGCGGTTCTCCTCTGCGGTCCAGGTGCGCGTCCAAACGGCCCAGGGGCAAGCGCTGGCGCCGGTCTCGTCGCGGACGCCGTCGAGCGTGTTGATCATGGTCTGGTACGTCGGCAGCGCCTCCTCCGTAATCATGTCTCCGACCAGCACGACGAAGTAGTCGTCGGGCAGCCCAGCCGCGCGCGCCCGCAGCTCACGGACCTGGTGCTCGAACATCTCCGACGACGAGTCCGGCAGGAAGTCCGTCGGCTGCCAGCACTCCTCCACGGGCTTGAGCAGCGGCAGCAGCGACGTCCTCGCCCACCCCTCCAGCGACCGGAACACCTCCGCCTTCTCCGGCGGCATCGAGTGCGTCACGCGGCGCCGCGTCGCTGCCGTCGTCGTCTCCAAGGCCGTCAGCACCGCTGCCGACACGCGGCATTGCCGGCGCTGCCGACACACCACGCCGCCACCACTGACACGCACGGTTCCCACGACCTGCATGACTGTCAGTCAAGTATAGCTGGTTGGTGGGGATTTGTCTCTGCCTTTCTGGGATCGTCGACCTCCGCTGCGTGGTATATGAAGGGAGGGATTCGCCGCTACAATGGTGGGCGGAAACTGAAACCGGTGGGTGCTGCAGTGGTTTTGTGCAAACGGATCGACGGTGTGGGAGTGAATCCTGTGGGTGCTTGCTTGCGCCGTTTAGCCGAGCTCCAGCTGCCTGCACGCCGAGCCTCCACTCCACTCCACACGTTCTGGATGCACTCGCTGCACTTTGTTCCAGCTGTCATGCTGCTATGACTGCACAAGACTCTGGCATGCCTAGTGTTTTTTTTAAAGTGCTGTTTGTGTCTGCAGCAAGCGACTTATCTCTCCTCTACCTTGGTATCTCCATGTGAAACTCAAAATTGTGGCTAGTGGATGGGGAGTGGACCAGACTTTTCTTTAATAAAAGGATTCTTAGCTGTTAGATAATCTTAGATGTAACAAAATTAATGAGAAAATTATTTTCATGCTTAAAGGTATTTAGTTCGAAGAACTTTCTAAACATATTGCAAAGAGGCCTCTTCTCAAAATATTATGGGGAGCAATCTAGATTATCAGTGTTATATTTTCACAAAAGACATTCGTCGGGTTTAGGTGTTGCACTGGGATGGCATTTTGACATTTTCTATATATTAGAATTACTTAGTTTTCTTTTTCTCTCCTTTTCACTTCGGATTTGCTAGAAAATTATCGCAAGTTTTTTCCCCAAAAGCTTTCAGATTTGTGACCATCAGATCACCTCAAGATTTGTGCATGAAGAGAAAAAAATTGCTAGAAAGAAATTTTCACACGTGTCATGCATAAAATCTCAGTGCTATCTAACCAAAATATTGTTGAATGCAAGTTTTAATAAGTTATATCGCAGTTACAGTATAATTACAGTGCAGTTACAGTGTAGTTATAGTGTAATTACGGTGCAGTATAGTTATAGTACAATTACAGTATAATTACACTTCAATTATACTGTAGTTACATCTGAAAGTTTTTAACCCAAAAAACTTGCGACAGTTGTAGTTACATCTGAAAGTTTTTAACCCAAAAAACTTGCGACAGTTTGTAAGATACTCCCATTTCACTTTTTAAGTGATTACAACATTCAAAGATCCGGCATTTTTACAATATTGTTTTTCCTATGCTGTATGAGGTTTCTAATCGATCCAGGCTCACGGATTATACTGAACAGGACCGTCCGTTGTTGTCATGTATTTACAACTAAGGATGAAAACAGATCGGAAACGAAATGAAACTAGTTTTATCATATTTGTTTTCATTTTTTTTGGAATCGGAATCGGAATCGGAATCGAAAAACCTGGATACGGAAATGAAATCAAATATTATCGAATACAGATACGGAACGAATACGAAATGGAATGAATGCGGTAACTGATATTTGTCAGGGTATAAAACTGCCTCAAATTGAGCTTCCTTAATCAAGGAAGAGATATCAACTTGTTATCATAGTCAACATATCCAAAATTTATATCGTCAATTTTGTAAAAGCGATCTCACAACGACATGTGAAAATCGATTTTCATAACCGTTCCCCTAAAAGACCCGCATGTGTAAATATGATTATCCACTTTCTATCTTACTTCATGTATAGCTTACTTATCATATCACTTATCAAGTTCTTGTTGTATAAATTGAAAATACTATTTATTTTATTTCACATCTTCAAAACTTGTAATATTTGTTCTATACTTTAAATATTTTCAGATACAAATATTATAAACTACAAAGTGGTAGATTTCACTGAGCTCTACAACTTTGATATGGAACACGTCTCCATCAGATGTCGTTTGAATTGTAAATATGAGATTTTGCAAAAATCAATATGATAGTTTGTCTTCATCTGATTTCGTATGAAAAAGTTATTATACGTATGTGTTTCTTTTGAAATTTAATCTCTGCCTGCGGATAAAAAAATTCCCGGATAGTTTCCGACCGTTTTCCGATTTCGACGGATAGTACCCTTAATATATTGGTTGAAAAAAAATCGAATTAGTTTCCGAACCCAGAAATATCCTACCGAAACTATCTGATTCTGAAAAAACAACCGGACAGACGGAAAGTAGTACCCGTACCAGTTTCATCCATAATTCCAACTTTCCATACCGAACATCCAGTTGTCCCTCTCGATCCGATGTCGCCACCACAAAGGGACCGGGGTCAAATGGTACTTGTCCAGCTGCATGGGACAAGTAACCTGGCCGGCAAGTGACGTAGCCGCGTTGGGAAAACGAGCTCCGGCTAGAATTTTTACTGTCAAGTGTGGAGAACAAGTGACCAACTTTGTTGACATGGTTGGATCGTTTTGGTTCTCTTGTGTGAGGGAAGCAAGCGGGTTATGGTAAACACCGTGGTCCGCCCCTGGATTTCACTATCGGGCGGAATGGCACGTACGGCTTGTGCACGTGAGCACGTGGCATGCATTTCGTCGACACGCTGGCTGCAGAGCGATTCCCGAGCCCACCAAGGCGCCGCCACCGCGCGCTGAATCATGACTAGTAGGTTCATTTTTTATTAGGGTTAATTTAATCCGTACCATTACAAATGTGGCTATTTAGATAAATATCATTACAATCCGTATATTTGTACCTGTGCCACTTAAAATTTGCAAAATTGGAACCATGCCATCACTGTCACATTTTCCATCTTCTTCCTCATCTACATGTGGGACCCACCCGTCATATTCATCTTCTTCCTCCATCCTCCCCTCTTCTCTTTTTTCCTCATCTCTCTCCATCCCGACGCGCGCGCTGGTCCACCTACTCTACACCGAGTCCGGCCATCGCTTCGAGGCGCAGCTCACCGACCTCCTCCTCGCCGTCCTGTTGGGCAACCTTAGCGACCTCATCCCATCTTCTTCCTTATTCTCGCGTCTTCTTCCTTCTTTCCGTCGGGAGGGGGCCGAAGGCTGGAGCGTGCCTATCCACAGCTCGGCGTAGGGCACACCGGGTCGAGGTCGTCGGCTGCGGTGGAGAGGCGCACGACCTGGGAGGTGGCAACCCACCGGGCCTCCCGGTCACCGGCGGCGAGAAGGCCTCGTCCAAGCCGCCCTCCACGCCGCCGGGGCGACTGGCTGGGGTGCAGCCTCTACGTCCGCCTCCTCCTCGCACTGCCTCATCACCATCGTCGTCGACCTCTCCGACTGGGGCTCTATCCCCATCACCGTCGACGACGAGGACACCGCCCCCAATGCTGCCACCCATCATGCCATCGCGGATTCGATTTGGGTCGTCGTCGCGGATTCGATTCAGGTGGGCCTCCTTGTCGCGCGCTGCTCTGACGCCGCCACCCAGCACGCCCGCTCCGAAGGCGAGGGCACCTTCGTCGTCGCCGCCATTGCTGAGAAGTGGTGGATAGAGATGAGGAAAAAAGAGAAGAGGGGAGGATGAAGGAAGAAGATGAATATGACGGGTGGGTCCCACGTGTAGATGGGAAGAAGACGAAAAATGTAACATGATGGCATGGTTCTAATTTTGCAAATTTTGAGTGATACAGTTACAAATAGACGAATTGTAATGGCATTTATCTGAATAGCCACATTTATAATGGCACGGATCAAATTAACCCTTTTTATTACCACAGGGAAAATATGCTACTACTACAGTACTTTGTTCGAGCTGTCATGCTGCTGAGTGCAGAAGACTCTGGCATGCTAGTGTTATTTTAAATGCTGTTTGTGCTGCGTGCAGTAGGAAGTCCAAATTGTACCGTAAGCAGTATCTCTCTTCTCTACCCTGATGGCCTTATCTTGGATGCTCTATTAAACCGTTTTTACTGTTTGTGGACCAGACTTTTCTTTAATAAAAGGATTCTAAGTTGTTAGATAATTGTGCTCTTAACTCTTAACCTAGTGCTCAAAAGGTTTATGATCTTAGATGTAACAAAAATTAATGAGAAAATTATTTTCATGCTTCATAGGTACTGTATTTAGTTCGAAGAACTTTCCGAAAATATTGCAAAGAGACCTCTTCTCAAAATATTATGGGGAGCAATCTAGATCGGTTTTACTATATTTGTGGTGACACATTTTTTGTTAGATCTTAGTTAGATTTTAGATCCTTTAATTTCTATAAGATTCGTGTATACGTTTGTTCATGCGTACTAAACAACTTCTTTTGTTGTTATAATTATATATTTTATATAAATTTACAACGGAATTGCTATATTTTTGTTGCGCCATAAATCTATATTTTTGTTGCGCCATAAATCTATATTTTTGTTGCACCATAAATCATGTATATATAATTACACCCACTTACATACCACTTACATATGTATTATGTAATTAGTACGTAATTTTAGGATTTACATATACAATTTTAGAATTTACATTGTAAATACACTAAAATTACATATGTAATTTAGAGATTTACAATGTAAATACATGCCAACTAATTTTTGGTGAAAAATATGACGTCATAGATATAACTACTTCCATCTAGATTATCAATGTTATATTTTCATAAAAGACATTCATCGGGTTTAGGTGTTGCGCTGGGATGGCATTTTGACATTTTCTATATACTATTAGAATTAATTAGTTTTCTTTTTCCCTCTTTTCCACTTTTCAGGTCATTACATCATTCAAAAATCCTGTATTTTTCAATATTGTTTTTCCTATGCTGTATGAGGTTTCTAATCGATCTGTCATTTGTAATAAAACAAGGGGCTCATCTTCACTCGCTGCATCCTCTAGTGCTGGTCAGTCATTAATTCCAGCCCCTCACTGCATTAACTAATGCAAATGCTGGATGAAACATCTTGTAAATAGTTGATACCCCACGGTTGCTGTGTACGTAAAAGAGTAATTCTCAATGTGCAAAATTAGTGCAAACAATCTAATTAAACTCGCTTACAATTTGCTGAGAGTGTCTTGTGATAATTTTGATTCACAAATATATGTATTTGCAATATTCACCCGCAAGTGAAAATTTCCAAATAAAAAAACAAAAGGCTACAGATGAAAGATCCGATTGTTTGTGAATGTTTCGAATAAAATAAACAAAACCCTACAAAAAATTTAACAAACGGCACCATTTACTATAATTTTTAAAATTGTGTGCTTCATGAATTGTTGCACAGCTTAGAACAGGTAAAGCCTTTTAGAATGTGGATGTTCAAAACTTCAGATAACCCAATTATTTATATATAAAAGCATCAACCATATACAGAGGTTAGACACTTGACATCACGATCATACACACCATTTAATCACTTGAAAAGTGAGTGGAATCATGGACCTGAAAGCCCAATTTTCTAAGAACTTAATCTTTCTAAAATATCATAATACAAATTGCATACTAATATATCAATTGCATATAGAACATAAAAGAAACAAAAGCAGTTACTATGAATTAGATGAATATCATAGTATAAATAGTATAGATATGTTCAGATCTGGGTCTTGGCTTTACAAATGCATTAGATTTATTTGGGTGACCATTTTTTGAAGTTTTTCAGAACAACTGCTATAGGAAAGTTACCTAAATGATTGATCATGATTATAAAACTGAAACTAATCACATAATCTCACTGTAGATCTACCAGTTTCATGGGGTTAAACAAAGTTCATGTAAGTTCTCCAATAGAAATACTTGATATGGGATGTTTTTGAAGCTTAGATGTATGGGGAGAAAATAGCCACCTAAAAGGGACTTTATGTGGTTAGCTTGCGGAGAGCAGTGGTGGTTTTGGAGCCTGACTGCCTTCCCAGATGCTTGGAGATGTAATCTCCAGCATCCACGAGCTTGTTGAGGTCAACATTGGTCTCTATCCCCAGGCCATGGAGCATGTACACAACGTCCTCCGTCGCGACATTGCCGGTGGTCCCCTTTGCATATGGGCAGCCTCCCAGTCCTGACAATGATGAGTCCACTATGTTGATCCCCATCTGGCAACACAAAAGGAAATGTTAGGACAAGCAGATTTCTGATTGTTTTGTGGGTGTTTTTCAGTAAGGTGGTTTGTCCACTGGTACATGCAGGATGTGAAGTGTTTTGCTTACTTGGAGAGAGACCATTATGTTGGCAAGGGCTTGGCCGTATGTGTCATGGAAATGGACGGCGAGCTTGTCCACTGGAACAAAAGACATGACAGCTTCAAGCATAGCAACTACGCTACCTGAAACAAACAAGATAACAAGGAGCAGAAATTCCCAATGAGATGTGGTTCGTACTGTCATATAAAAAGTTTGAACAATTGAAATACATGATTAGCAAGTAATGTGTCAGAATGTTTATGCATTAGGACTGCAATCGGTATAATCACTTCAAAGGTAGTTATAAATGGGCAAAAAATGTATGAACCAGGAAATGACATGCTGAAAGCAACAAAGGCAACAAAATCAGTACCTGGTGTACCAACACCAATCGTGTCTCCGAGTGAAATCTCCGAGCAACCCATGTCATAAAGCTCCTTGGCTACATATGCTACCTTTGATGGATTAATTGAGCCTTCAACAGGGCAACCAATCACACATGAAACATACCTATTACAATCAAATTGTGCAGATTTTCAGATCATGTTCATTTAACTTTCGGGCAAGAGGGATCATCAAGTTTATGTGACTTACCCACGGATTCGTATTCCATATTTCTTAGCAGAAGTTACAACATCACGGTACCGAACAACGCTTTCCTTGATGGTACAATTAAGGTTTGACTTAGAAAAGGATTCAGAGGCAGATGCGAAAACTGCAACATCTTTTGCACCAGCTTCAACAGCAGCCTCAAATCCCTGGAAAAGTGGAGATAAGGTTGATTCGTCACAATAGATCAAAAGCCCTCCAAAAAACAATATGTATAATCTCTTGATGCTATAGTGCTAGAGTCTCCCAATAATAGAACAGAAACCAGACATACTCTGAGGTTAGGAGTTAAAACTGGAAACCGCACATCTGACACATGCCTAATCCCTTCAACCACATCCTTTGCATCTGCTAGCTGCAAATCCGAATTGAGTGATAAAGGTAAGCTATTTAAACTTGAACTGATACCAATTTGATCATGTTTTTGTTCTGTTATGAATTTTGCAGTATTAGTTTTACTAAAATTCAGTATTGTTATGAATTTTAGTAAAAGAAGTTAAATGGAGTTATCAGTAACAACTTCCGATGAGGAAGTAAGTGCTGTCAGATATGCATGACATGCTACATACTGAGTAAAGGTGGATTTTTTATCCAGAGTTATCATGACAGTCCCTCAAATATCTATGATTTAACTTCATTCATGTATGATACCACATGCCTTCACCTAATCTATGTAATTACCTGCGGCACCCATTTTGGGGAAACAAAACTTGTGGCTTCAACTATTGACAGCCCAGAAGCCACCAATTTGTATATTAGTTCAATCTTTACAGATGTTGGTACAGTACTCTTCTCATTTTGCAGACCATCCCGTGGTCCAACTTCGACTATCTTCACAAATCTTGGGAGGTCCCATAAAACCTGAAAACCAGTTATTCATCAATTGAGAAAAAGGAGTAATTTGTAGTAATGTTTTACAATCAGTGCCCTTCTTGAACCACCATTTTCACATATTTAGTTATGAAGGTATATAGAAAAGACTATGACATGTTGCATTGCCACAGACATAATGCTATATGTTAGTTCATTCCTTCTATTTGAGGTGGTCTGATGAAACCTATAAAATGGAAATGAAATTGAATGCAACCATAAGCCATTCAATAACACAGGATCAAAATACCTTCCGTGGAAGAGCTCTGAACTCCATATCCACCCCGTTGCAGGATGAATCAGTATATTGGCCTTGCATATGCCATGAATGAGCACTTCTGTGAAAGATCGTCTGATTGTTGCCACCATTGTGATGCTTGTAACTGAAAGTAGGTCCAGATGGTCAGAACTTACATTTTTCTCAGGGCATCCTTTGGCAGTAAAATTCTACTGATGATAAAAAAAGGAGACAAATAAGAAAGGAAAATCTTCGGCGTAAAACAGATAGGAAAGGAAGAATCTAGCCTTTGGAAAGAAAGGAACAAAACTTACTTGCTGGTGTTACGGTCATCAGCACTTGCTCTGCAAGCATTTGGAGAGAACCTTTCAAGTCTGTTAATACTCAACTTTGGAAGGTCCCCAACACCGAGCGGCTCCTCGAGGCTCGACATTCTGGAATCATATGTTACAATGTGAAGAAGTCTGTTGGTATGAACACTTGATATATGTCACTGAATTGAGTTAAAATCTCAAAACACATAAAGAACAAGAGGAAAAACAATGTATCGGGTCGTATTATCTCATTGCTCATATGCCAACTGAACAAACATTAGTTTCCGTTTGCCAGTTGGGATATATCGCTGCTGCAATAAGCCACTAGAACAGTCAGAAACGGTACACTAATCCGCATGGAAAGGAAAGTTTGAAATCCAATCCAATGGAACTCCAGAAACAATGTCCATTCTCCCGGCATGGTCAATGTGCAAATGCCTGCACACCGGACCTCGATCTTGACCAAACTTCTTTACGCATTGAACAAAACAGCATACAAAATATTAACCCAAATTATCCATAAAGTAGGTTTATTTAAACATTGAATCATGAAATGGTATGCTTAAGCCTCAATGAACTAAGGACGCCCATTGCACAGTAATTAGTACCACTAGCAGAAATGGAACGATACCAACGCCGCTGTTAATTCCGCTCTTTTCCCTGTAAGCACTCATAGCAATTCAATCTAGCTACAAAACCTCACTTGAAACTCTCCAAGAAACCAAATCAAGCAGCCAAACCGTCACCAGCTAAGAAGTAGTACAAGGAACAGAAGAGATCAGAAAGGGGAAAAGTGCATGAAGAAACAAGAAACCATCGTACCTCGATCGATCGACAAATTGGAAGCTAACCCAATCAAATCGCACCCAGGATTGATGAGTGATATAGGGCACACGAACTCAACAAGCCTTACTTGAATCCGACGGAAAGTAGGAGAGAGCACCGGAGTCCGTCAAGAAAATGGAGGTCGCCGCGGCTGCGCCTCCGCGTCTCCGCCAAGGGAAAGGAACCGGTCGGCGAAGCAGCGCGTGAACCAGGTCTCCCGTGGAACGGCGCCGTGGGGCCCACCGTGTCAGTGGGTGTTGGTCCACAAGACCCGTTCTAGTGAGAAGTGCTTGCCGGTTTGGCGGACTATGTGGAAGCCGTGGTGTTTGGTTGGTACTCCTTTTCAGTTTTGGTGAGCGATCCACCCAACCCCAACCACGCGAGTTCTTATCGGATTCGGGTTGTGGAACGTTATTGTGTTCACCCGTTAACAGCGCCTGATATAGTAGTAATATATTATTACTCCAGTGATCATGCGATTGCCCTGCTTAATCCGCTCAATGTAAATTAATGTGGAAATGGATCTTCTGGATTTCAATAATGGTGATTATGAACATATTTCATGATCACCTCTTTTAATAAAAGATCATGAATCAACCGATAATATACGGATTGTGATCTCTGTGTCTATATATAGTAAGGATACCTGATTCACATATTTATTGCCTTTACAGTTTTCCTTTCTTCATCCCAACCCAAATCTATCCGCGCTTTGAGCTTCTTTCAAGTGTTGTACTCAATCCTCAATTTATCCCATTTATTCTTAAATTGGCGTATATCACACCTATTTCCAGTTCTTTCGGCAAACCTCTCCACCACTTCATCAAATCCAGACTGAGACAAAGGGTACTAGGGCGATTGCCCGCAGCTACCTGATCAGTAAAAATCTCACATAGTATTTTTGTATTGTAGTCATCCCAATTAACACTATCCATCGGTATTTTACAACTGCTGCTTGACACCTTTTCAACCATATCTACCACCCACTCATTCACACTGGTATTATTTTTAATTGTGGAAATAAAAACTCAACAATAGTACAAATGTGAACTACTTCATTCCAAATTAAAGAAGAAACTAGAAATTGTGTGTGGATGGCTGTATTGGAGAGATATATCCAACTAGGAAATAGTCCTTTCTTTATACGATCTTAGTTTATATATGCTTATGAACGGTGCAAACATGAATAAAGGACTCTGTTTGAAAATAAATTAATCTTGGGAAGCCTAGATGGATGTCATATCTGGGTTCTTCAGAAGGCAAAACTATGGATGTCTTAACTCTGCAAAATATTATAATAATTGCATAGGAAAATTTACACCGATAATAGTAATCAAAGAAATCATTTCATTCATATCAATGTATATGTGTTGCCGTATCTGTAAAACTCGTCGTAGGCATGCGCGACTTCAACTTATTCCTGAATTGATTTGAAGGTTTGTTCAACTAATCTTTTCACGGTAAAGATCATCGTAGGCCAGCATATATCAGATTATGAAAGCATTTAATTATCTACCTACCTTCATTCACACGGTAATTTTCATAATCACCGAGCCATCTGAACAAGCAGCAAAATCAATCTATACTGATTAGGATTAATGGAATGATGGGAAGGATTATAGATCTGAATACCTTTCTTGGGAGGACGGAAGCTGCCTGCTAGCCATACTCTCGCCGCGCCACTACTACCCCTCGCCGCAGTCCGCTGCACACTTTCTCGCCCTAGCATTGTCTAACGTAGCACGGGAGAAATTCCCACCTTTTCTGTTCACGTCCTTTCTGTTCGTGATCGTGCCGTGAATGGGTATTTGGAAGGGATTACTTGCCATACTCGGTGGCAGGCGGGTAATTTGCAGAGAAATACGACGGTGTTTTCACTTTGCAGTCCGCCACACACTTTCTCGCCCTAGCATCGTCTGACGTAGTGCAGGAGAAATTCCCGCCCTTTCTGCTCGTGATCGCACCGTGAATGGGTATTTGGAAGGGATTACTTGCCATACTCGGTGGCAGGTGGGTAATTTGCAGAAAAATACGACGGTGTTTTCACTTTTTTCTCGCGTGCGGAGCGAGGCTGGGGTTGCTCCGCCTCCTACGTGCAATTTCGCTCCGCTCTGGCCTCCGCTCTGCTCTATATATTTTCGGATCTCATGTCGTTTGGTTCGACTCTAGCTACTCCGGATGAGGATTTAGGATCTAGAGCCCTACCAAACAGTGCCTTAATGATCTTTGAAAGTGTAAACGTGGTCAGCTGAGCTCCAGAGAAAAGAAGAAATCAGATCCGAAGTTGTGGTGGTGGCCAAAATTCTATTGATGTATACATGCCGTCCCCGTGTTTTATTAAGAGGCTAAGAACCATCTTATTCAATTTATAGTCTAAATATTATATATATATTAATGTTATCTCTATTTTTAATAACTGATGCAGTTAATTTTTAATAACATTTAATTATTCTTCTTGTTCAAATATGTTGTCTAAATATGCTAAAGTATAAGTCCTAATCAAAATAAATTTTAATGACAAAATAAGTCACGATAAAATAAATATTATCTATTATCTTATTAAAGTAATAGAAAAAGAAGTCACCACGTTTGCTCTTATGGTCTAGAAATTCTCACATTAATCGGAGAAAAAGAAATAGTAGGATCCATATATAAATTCAATTAAAAAATAATTGAAATTCGGAATTAAAATAGAAGGAATATTGGAATAGGAGACTAGAGTCCATACAGGTATACAATTTATACCCAATTGAAATTCGAAAATAATTAGAATTTCAAATTAAAAAATAAGGAATATTGAAAGAGAAGTATATATACTTAGAAAAAACTGAAAATCGGAATTAAAAAATAAGGAATATGGATAGATGAGTTTAGAGTCCATATTGAAATACAATTAGAAACAACAAAAATATGAAATTAAAAAAAAAAGAATATTCAACGAAAATTCTAGAGTCCATGTAGGAATTTAGAACAAACTAAAAGTAGAAACTAAAAAGAATAAAAGTTGAGTTTTTTTTGTCCATATACAATTTAAAATAATTAAAATTAGAAATTAAAAAAAAAGGAAGATTGGGAAAATAGTCTAGAGTGTATACATGAATACACTTGATAAATAACCGAAATTCGAAATAAAAGATAGGGAATATTCGAAGAAGAGTTTAGAGTCCATATAGGAATACAATTTTAAAATAACAAAAATTAGGAATTAAAAATAGGAATATTGGAATACTAGAGTCCATATAGGAATTTAGAACTAGCTGAAAGTCAGAACTAAAAAAATAAATTAGAATTAGAATTTAGAGTCCATATATAAATACAATTTAGAAATAACTAAAATTCACAATTATAAAAATAAACAAGATTGGGAGAAGAGTTTAGAGTCTAACTAGGAATACAATTTATAAATAACAGAAATTTAGAATTAAAAAATAATAAATATTAGAAAAAAATCTAGAATCCATATAAGAATACAATTTGTAAATAACTAAAATTCGGAATTAAAAAAGAAATATTGGAAAAAAAATCTAGAGTCCATATAAGAATACAATTTACAAATAATAAAAATTCGAAATTAAAACAATAAGGAATATTAAAAGAAGATTTAGCGTTCATATGGAAATACAATTTACAAATAACTAAAATTTGGAATTAAGAAAAATGAACATCGGAAGAGGAGTCTATATTCCATATGGAAATAAAATTTATAAATAATGGAAATTCGGAATTAAGAAACAAGGAATATTGAAAGAGGAGTCTAGGGTCTATATAGAAATTAGTTTTAGAAATAACTAAAATTCAAAATTAAAAATAATTAATAGTTATCATGTAGTATAATATGAATGGCACACATGAGTTAGTTGGTCAAGTTAGTACATAATTTAAAATTATATTGCTGTTTTAATATATTTAGTTATAAAATTTGAAAATATTTAAGCTATGTACGATAAAAAAAAATATAACGATACTAGCCGCGCGATCTGCGCGAATCACCATACTAATTTGCATATTATTTTAAATAAGATGAATGATCAAATATCGTATAAAAAGTTAACAACTTTATTTATTAAAAAATAGAGGGAGTACTATTTATCATTCATTTGCACAATGAAACGTACTGAGTGTGATCAAGTCGTTTCATCTGGTACTTTAGCAAATTTAACCTACCAATTTGTGCAAAAGTCAAACTAAATTTTATATACTGTAGCATGAAATATATACTTCATCCGTCTCAAAATATAATAATTTTAAAACTTAGAATTTATCTTAAAATATAGCTTCAACTGAATTGCAATGAATTATAATTACGATGGTTTGAAACAAAATTTCAAGATAATTATGAATTTAAAAGAGAAACACAAATCATGTAACTCCTGATTTCCTTCCTTTCAGTGAAGTGTTAAACCCTAGCTAGGCCCTCTTCTCCGCTCTGCCTCCCGCCTCGTCTCCTCCCCATCCCATCTCCGCCGTCTCAGCCTCCGGCGATTCTTCCCACCCAGCAATGGCGATTAATTTGGACGAGCCGCTCGACGCGGAGAAGGGCGAGGCGGCGCTGCGGCGGCTGCGCGACGCCGACCCGGCCCTCTACCTCTCCCCGTCCGCCGACCTCGCCGCCGCCGCCCGTGAGGCCTCGAAGCACCTCTACGCCTCGCTCGTCCCCTTCTCCCCCGCGCAGCCGGCCCCGCTCTCCAACCTCCTCGCAGGCCCCGCCTTCGACGCCGAGCAGATTTGGTCCCAGATTGAGCTGCTCTCCCGCCCCCTCATCCCCCACCTGCGCCGCCAGCTCCGCCGCCTCGAGCAGCAACCCCCGTCTCAACCGCCTCCTCGGTCGAAATCAAAGTCCGCTGACGCCGAAAAGGAGAAGTCAGAGGAGGAGGAGGAGGAGGAAGGGGAGGATGGTAAAGGTGACGAAGAATTGGAGGAGTTGGACGATGTAGATGATGAAGAGGAATCAGAGGAGGAGGAGGAAGAGGAAGAAGACAAAGAAGGAATGGAGGGTAAAGCAGGGAACGTAGTGGAGGACGAGTTCTTCAAGATAAAGGATCTCGATAGATTCATGGAGAAGGGGGAGGAGGCCGAATATGGTGGGGGTGCCAAGCAAGGGAAGAAGAAGAAGAAGAAAACAGAGAACCGGATGGAAGAAGATAGTGATGAGGATGACAAGGAGGATCTTGATGAGGATGAGGACAACGAGGATGAAGAAGATGACGATGAACACTTGGATGTAAGCATTTCGTAATCACATCCCTTGTTAAATTCTTAGAGACCAGTATTAGCTCTCGTAAAGAAGATTGATATATAGAACAACTGATCTAGAAGTATCTCAGGAGTAGACACCAGAATTTCTATAGTCGCAGAAGAGAAAGTGTTTGTATTACCTCAGGAAATTGAGCATATGGATTAAGTTTTAAAACAGTTTCCTGCTTGAGCTAATAGGCTTATATTGGGAGCTAGCATTGGGTACGGTTTAATGCAAGATGCATGCTTGGTAAATGTGATTCTTAAGTATCATTTTTTATTAATGTAGTTGGAAGACTTCGACGTTGATGAAGAAGAAGAGGGTGCAGTTGGAGATATAATGTAAGCCTTTATGCTATTTTCTGAAAAGGCTCATATCATGATTGACAGAATCACAGAATGCGAAACAGTTCGGGTTTTCGCACAGTGTTTTTATATTGAAGTGATTAAATATTGGGATATCGGATGGTTTTAACCACATTTGAATTGCTTTTTGTGAAGATCGGTATGATATTCGTAGAAATGGAAATGGTAGTCATTTATAAATTTGAATTGTAGAATCACTTGAATAATTCTTCACAACCTTTTCCTATTTTATCATTTTCATGCTCGACACATAATTTGACCTGTTTAAGTTAACTGTCATACAATATATTAGATGATGGCTGGCTTTTCATGAGACCAATAGCTCAGAAAAGGGCATATAAAGGCAAATGGAGTAGGAAAACAATTGGCTTCAAATAATGGCATGGAATGGACTCAATTAAATTAGAAAACATTAAGTATATAAGACAAACATATTACATTTTTCACGTAAATTGTCAAAAAAAATGATGATAGCACAAGAAATTGGATTTATGAAAAACAATTAGATTAGGCATAAGGCAAAGAAGAAGTTTGTTGAACATTAAAATATAGATATAACCACATGTGTGGCCATGTGGGAATAGAATGCTGTGAAAAAAACTGCCATGTTCACATAACTCATAGGATATTAGCAAAGGTACCTACAAGTTATATATCATGTACAAAAAGGTTGAGACACAATATCACCCTAAAAAACACAGCTTTTTAGCATATAACCTAGGCAAAACCGAGCTGTAAGTTCTGTCTACTTAGCCACTGAAATGTCCCTGGAAGGATAAGAGATCTGATTAGACAATTCCAAGATCTCACCATGCACATAAATGCGTTGCATCATTCTTTCCTGCCTTGTATTTGTCCAGTGGAGCCTTTACAGAAGTTTCCATATGTTGTATTGACTCAGCAAAGCTTAATCGTTATGCCCAGACTTCGGTTGTATTTAATATTTGTGCATTTATAGTATTATGCTTTGACCAGCAAAGATGATTTTTCCAGGTATAAGGATTTTTTTGAGGAAATGGACGACCAAAAAGTAAGGAAGAAAGGTGGCTCCAAGAAAGTTCAATTCAAGGATGAACCAGATGAACCAGAAGTTGATGACAAAAGTGATGATGGAAATGTTAGTCAAGTACTAGACTTACTCACTTCAATATAAACAAGTGAAGCACATGTATATTATCAACATATTCTTCCAATTCTGCAGGATGAACAGGGTTTGTCAACTCACGAGAAGGCGCGCCTGAAGATGCGTGCTAAAATAGAGGAAATGGAGAAAGCTAATCTTGAACCTAGTACGTGGACCATGCAGGGAGAGGTAATATATAATATGTTTATCCATTCATTAGTTTCTAGAACAAAACAGATTTTTAACTTTGAAACTGTTCTGGTATTAAATCATCAGTTCATGGTAAAGAAACTACTTGAAATTTTCTTGTAGGTTAATGCTTCCAGCAGACCCAAAAACAGTGCTCTAGAAGTGGACCTTGATTTTGAGCACAATGTAAGACCTGCCCCAGTAATCACTGAGGAAGTCACTGCTTCTCTTGAAGAGATGATAAAGAAAAGAATAATAGAGGTATATGTGTTGTTTCCTTTTTGGACATGGCATAAGGGCAATTTTGCAACTTGGTTAACTGAGGGAGCTTTACTTGTTGATTCCCTGTAGGGTCATTTTGACGATGTTGAAAAGCCTTCTCCCTTGCAATTTAAATCCCTAAAGGAACAAAAGGATCTGGTATACTTTTAGTCTTGTCCAATAACATAACTCATTGATGATAACAATAACTAATCATGTAATTGTTGTCTTACCGTTATCAATATTATTTCAACAGGATGAAAGTAAGAGCAAGAAGGGTCTTGCTGAACTATATGAGGTTTGCACTATCAGAATACAGCTTTTATTTTTTATATTCAAAGAAGTTGCTACTTAAGATCAGTTTAATGATAATTTATTGAGGGCTGGTGTTTGTGTTTGTGCAGGACGATTATGCGCAAAAGGCTGGCCTTGCACCTGCACCACTTTCTATTTCAGATGAACTTAAGAACGAGGTGAGCAATCAATCGCTTTCTATTATAATATGACTATTGGCTTTCATGGGACTAAGGTTGTACTGTTTCTATTGTTAAGGACATTTTTTTTTCTTCTTTTGTTTAATTGCTGTGTGATTGTATGTAATTTGTTTTTGAGTTAAAAGCAAGCTGCAAAAAAGAAAAAATCCTACATGTCAAAGAGGAAATCTTGAGTTCTCATTGAATACATGTCATTCTATTATGACCTCCCCCACCACACACACACACAAAAAAAAAAAAAAAAATCTTGTATCAATGCTTGTCTTGGTTGCTAGTGTTGCTACTTTATTCAATATTTTCCTCTCTTGATTGCTAGTGTTGCTACTTTATTCAATATTTCTAAAACTGTAATTTTTTGAGGTACCATTATCAACTTGGTGGTCTTTATAAATTATTTCCCACCATTTCATTGTTGCTTTATGCATATTTTTGTCCCCTGTGATGATATTGGAGGCTTGCTGCATTAAATTTCATTTTAACGAAGTGATACTTACCAGCATTGACCTAACTTTTGTTTCCACTTAGGCAAATACCTTATTTAAGAGAATATGCTTGAAGTTGGATGCACTATCTCATTTCCATTTTGCTCCAAAGCCGGTATGAAATAATGACAAGATATTTTACTTACACTTGTAATTTCTTTCAGCGAAGTTAACTAACAAGGTAAATATTCACTTTTCAGATTATTGAGGATATGTCTATACAAGCAAATGTACCAGCTCTAGCAATGGAGGAGGTAAATAAAATCCTTCATTTCTCCATGATGTTTATATGGTTGAGCATTTCATGTCATGATTTTTCTCTCTTTTTGCAGATTGCACCTATAGCTGTTTCAGATGCTGCAATGCTTGCTCCTGAAGAAATTTTTGAAGGAAAAGGTGATGTTAAAGAAGAAGCAGAACTTACACAAGCTGAGCGCAAAAGAAGAAGAGCTAACAAGAAAAGGAGATATGCAGGTAAATGTCCTTAATTTTTTTAGGATAAATTCCTTCTAGCTTTTAGTATAGATCTTCTGACCTGACATGGATAATGCTCCTACTTCCTCATTCAAAACATTTAATTGTTCATTCAAACATGGAAGTAGTTTGAGAAATACACATTCAATTAGCTAGCAACATTTCCAATTGCAAAGTTGGGTACGAGAATAGATTGAGGTCTGCTAGTTTTTCCTACTTTTGTACCATACAGGATCGCATAAGGAGAGGCCAGCCAAGATGCAGAAAGATTAACTCAATACTGGGGAAACGCTTACATTATGAACAAGTAGTCAGCCATTTCTACTGTTCAGCATTACCTGTTGACCCAAGGATCCATTCATGATGAGTATTGGCAAATGGCAACGCAGCATTGAAAGACTTGGAAGGAGACAGCAGGCTAGGAAAGGAAGTGAAGGGTTGGGTTGGAAAGGAAGTGTGAAGGATTGGGTTCCGATGAGTTTGATCACAGAGGATCTGTTCTCTGATGGCACGACAGACTGACAGTTGTTCCATGTCAAAAACCCTGACGTAACCCATCTCCCGTCTCACAAGAAAAGGCGAGCGAACGTATTGGAATGTGGGATGGGTAAAAGAATTTTTTTTTCTCGTTACACTAGTCGTAGTAGTACTGCATTTTTACAGTACCATTTTTTACACTATAGTAGGAGTATCAATGGCAGTATGTTCTGTTTTTGATACGTTATGGAATTGGTTTGCAGATGTCTGAAATTTGCGTGCGGTGTATTAGTATCATTTTGATCCTTGGCTTTTTGCAGCATTGAGGGATTGATCTAATAAAGTTGATGCAGCTATACTAAGCATGAGGCAAGAAAGCATAAATAAACATTGGGAAGCTCATGAACATTGTACTCTCAGCTACAGTAGCAAGTAGAGATGCCTGTACGCAGGTCGAACTTGGACCCGAGAATGATGACGTACAGTTGGGAATCAAATCATGTTGTAGATATTCTGTCATGCGTCATGCACGTTACAACGTTGCACACGATCATCATCTTCCAGTGGAGTACGGTACATGTACATGTAGTAGTAGTATGTACTACTAGTATTCTGTTCGTTCCGGCGACCGCGTACTGAGACAGGGAGGAAGGCAGCACGCAACGCGATGCTGCAGGACTGGAGAGGTAGCTGAGCGAGAGTGACGTGGTTTGAGATGAAGCTCGCAAGCAAATGCACCACAGTAGCACAAACTCTGCACATGTGCTGCTGTGCAATGCAGAGTTGGCAGTAGAGAAATGTTGTGCTGTACTACTACTGGAGACTGGACTGGCCGTCGCCATTCTAGCAAATGTCATTTGTAACAACGATACGCTGGAGCATGCACGGTGGTGTACCGTGCTCTCAGACCAGCATGGACGCGCGAATGCACAGTGTGTAACAGCAAGTGTGCCCCAGGCAGAGGTAGCAAGCCAGAAAGTCCAACACTACATAAAGTTTTGGATCTTCATAGGATTCTCCAACACATGATGAGTCGCACGCAGCTACTCCTACAGTATAGCAGCTAGGGACAGTTTCTTCTTCAACCTCAGCTGCTGAGCCGGTCGCGCCTCCCAACGCAGCAGCATGCTCCCGCCGGCCCCGTCTTTCTTGTCCGCCATTACGCCAACCAGCCGCAGTAACTCAGCGTACTACTCCTACTCCTTTTCAACATTTCTTTCCCTGCTTTTATGCGCTGCATTTGCATTTTCATTCAAGTTCAGTCGTAGGTTTTTTTCTAACGTTTAACCGTCCATTTTTTTTAAAATATTTTTACAGTTAGTACTTTTATTATTATCAGATGATAAACTAAAAATAATATTTTATGTGTGATCTATTTTTAATATTTTTTTTAAAATAAAACGAACAATTAAATATTGAACACATAAATAATACGCAACACAAAACTTTAAAATAGTACGGAGGAGTACCTACTCTACTCGGCTACTCTCTACCCAGACGAGCCACCATGCTAGCTGCTGCTAGCGTTGCCCAGTGACCTTGCAGCTCGCCATGCTAACTGCGCTGCTGCCTGCTGCTGCTTTTGCCCAAAGCTGCACCCTCCCCCCTGCATTGCCCCTCCCCTGACCACCTTGCCTCATCTGTGTCTCCCTCTCGCCCCCCTTCTCCTTTTTCTCATAACCTCTTCTGCTCGCTTCTCCATTGCAGCCCAGCTCCATCTCCTTGAGTTCTTGTGCTCTCGCAAGAAGAAGAAGAAGAAGCTAGCTTGACATTGCTCTAGAGAGATCGAGGAGCAGCAGCTTGGTAGCCATGATCACGGTGGTGGACCTGTACCACGTCCTGACGGCGGTGGTGCCACTGTACGTGGCGATGACGCTAGCCTACGCCTCCGTCCGATGGTGGCGCATCTTCACCCCGGACCAATGCTCCGGCATCAACCGCTTCGTCGCCCTCTTCGCCGTCCCACTCCTCTCCTTCCACTTCATCTCCACCAACAACCCTTTCGCCATGAACCTCCGCTTCCTCGCCGCCGACACGCTCCAGAAGCTCATCGTCCTCGCCCTCCTCGCCCTCTGGTGCCGCCTCTCCGCCCGCGGATCCCTCGACTGGCTCATCACCCTCTTCTCCCTCTCCACCCTCCCCAACACCCTCGTCATGGGCATCCCGTTGCTCAAGGGGATGTACGCCGCCGACGTCGACTCCGGTAGCCTCATGGTGCAGATCGTCGTGCTCCAGTGCATCATCTGGTACACGCTCATGCTCTTCCTCTTCGAGTACCGTGGCGCGCGGCTCCTCGTCATGGAGCAGTTCCCGGACACCGCCGCCTCCATCGTTTCGTTCCGGGTGGATTCCGACGTCGTCTCGCTCGCCGGAGGAGGCGGCGGCGGTGGTGAGCTGCAGGCGGAGGCGGAGGTCGGCGAGGATGGCAGGATGCGGGTCACCGTGCGCAAGTCGACGAGCTCGCGCTCCGAGGCGGCGTGCTCGCACGGGACGCACTCCCACTCGCAGTCCATGCAGCCGCGCGTCTCCAACCTCTCCGGCGTCGAGATTTACTCGCTGCAGTCGTCGCGGAACCCGACGCCGCGGGGATCCAGCTTCAACCACGCCGAGTTCTTCAACATCGTCGGCAACGGCAGCGGCGGCGGCGCCAAGCAGCAGGGCGACGAGGAGAAGGGCGGCCACTCGCCGCAGCCGGTGGTCGGGAAGAGGAAGGACCTGCACATGTTCGTGTGGAGCTCCAGCGCCTCGCCGGTGTCGGAGCGCGCCGCCGCCGCCGCTGGCGCCGTGCACGTCTTCGGCGGAGGTGGCGCCGACCACTGCGACGCCAAAGGTGACACCTTTTTATCATCTTTTCGTGCACTTTGACTTCCCTTTTTGTTTGGCCGCGTGTATTACACTGTTGTTTGCTTCTGCGCAATTAATCACTCTTGTCTTGTGCTCTTCGCCATCCGATGAGCAGAATCAACGGTCCAGATCACACTGGTCTGCTCATTGTCTGAAGAACTCAACTGCGTAGTGTGTATACAGACTTACATTCTTGAAGTGATTCTTTTTCACAAAATTACTTTCTTCAATTGTTAATTCATTTAACAGTTTGTGATCTTAACAGTGACATTGACTAGATTGATGGATATGCAGAGCTGAAATGTTTTTTTGATGGCTGCACAGGAGCTCAGGCCTATGATGAGTACAGCTTCGGGAACAAGAACGATAAGGACGGACCGACGCTGTCCAAGCTGGGGTCCAACTCGACGGCGCAGCTCCGGCCAAAGGACGACGGCGAGGGGAGGGCGGCGGCGATGCCGCCGGCGAGCGTGATGACGAGGCTCATCCTGATCATGGTCTGGAGGAAGCTGATCAGGAACCCCAACACTTACTCCAGCCTCCTCGGTGTCATCTGGTCCCTCGTCTCCTACAGGTTAATTAAGCAAGATTTTACTCACAATTTCACATTGCCATGTTCATCATTAGTCATCTCTATTTGCTGCATGTTTGTTAATCTTGTGAACAATGTGCTGTAATTTAGGTGGGGAATTGAGATGCCAGCCATCATCGCTCGGTCGATTTCGATCCTGTCGGATGCAGGGCTTGGAATGGCCATGTTCAGCCTAGGTTTGTTTGTGCATCTCTGCTCAATGCTACATTGCTGTAATCTTACACTGTTACATGTCTGATTACAAATTTGCAATGACTGAACTATGTTTTGGTTTGCAGGATTGTTCATGGCATTGCAGCCACGGATCATTGCCTGTGGGAACTCCCTTGCTTCGTATGCCATGGCCGTCAGGTTCCTCATGGGTCCGGCCGTCATGGCTGCCGCCTCCATCGCTGTCGGACTTCGTGGGGTGCTTCTGCACATTGCCATTGTTCAGGTAAGCTACAATTCAGAATTTTGCTCCAGAATACTTCACTGCAATTCAGACTTCTGCACCAGAATTCTGACTTAAAATTGTCACTGAATTTTCAGGCTGCTCTTCCTCAAGGAATCGTGCCCTTTGTGTTTGCCAAGGAGTACAATGTTCATCCTAACATTCTCAGCACAGCGTATGATCTCTTTACTATCCTTTGTGTTTTTTCAGTATTGGAAAAATGTCCAGCCCCATTTGAGGTTTCTTTTCTCTTATATCCAGAAATCTCTCACCCTGTTTCCCGGTTCCCTTTACCATCGTATAATATAATCAAGAAACATAATGCACTGAATTTTCTGAAAAGGGTCGTATCTTGCAGCTTTTGATGATTCCTAATCATATTGTTTTAGACTAAGACAGCCGTTGAACTCATGATTTTCTTTTTAGTAGTACTATCATTTATTAGAAAGGCATTGTGTTAATGAGTTCGTAACAATATAGCATTACTCCCGTAATAGAGAACCATTGATTCTGCCCTCATGATCTTGCGCGCAGCTGACATGACCATGAACTCTTGTCCTGCAGCGTGATCTTCGGGATGCTGGTTGCTCTCCCCATCACATTGGTCTACTACATACTGCTGGGGCTCTGAAGAGCTCTTCAAGCCTCAACTCAACTGTGCAAGAACTTGATGTTACTTACACTCTTGGTTAGGATTTGTGGTTATGTTTCAGTTGCTATCATTATGCTTGGATGCTAGGTCAGGCTTAGTGATCTAGGTAGGTAATTAGCCGAGGAAGACTTTTGGGATTAAGTGACTGCCACCATTTCTGATTGAAGATTAGGAACAAAAAGCACATTAGTGATAACAGGCCTCTAATTTGTAAGACATTGATAAGGCCTATTTGAGATTACTGACAATGTAAGACATTGACAGTGCTTATTTAGCATTCCAACAACTGATGGTAATACTTACTCAAGGAGTTAGAATTCTTATTATAAAGTTCAATTTGGGGATTTTTTTCTGGTGTGTTGCTCACAGCCGCACACACACACACTATTTCCCTTAGCTACATATGCAAGAAGGTCCCCAATACAAGTGCATATTACATCAACACTCCCCTTCAAGATGGGTAAAAGATATCAATCATGCCCATCTTGTTACACATTGACTCACTCTCACTAGGATCTAACCCCTTGGTTAAACAATCAGCTAGTTGCTTAGAAGATTTAATGTATTGTAGTCTAAGAGCCCCACTATCGATCTTCTCTTTGATGAAGAACCTATCAATTTCGATATGTTTGGTGTGGTCACGTTGAACTGGGTTGTTTGCAATGTTGATAGATGTTGAACTGGGTTGTTTGCAATGTTGATAGCAGATTTGTTGTCACAATGAAGCACCATGGTATTATTTCTTAACACTCGTAGCTCTAATAGTAGATCCTTCACCTACAACATCTCACTTAAACTCAATGCCATGGCTCTATACTCAGCTTCCGCGGTAGATCGAGCCACTACCACCTGCTTCTTGCTTCGCCAACAGATAAGATTGCCACCCACAAATACACAATATCCTGATGTAGATCTTCTATCATCCACACTGCTTGCCCAATCAGCATCACAATATCCTTCCACATCCAAGTGTTGGTTCTTTCTAAACCACAACCCCTTACCAGGAGTTCCTTTCAAGTACCTCAAGATCCTATGAACCACCTCTAGATGAGTTGTTCTAGGATCATACATATACCTGCTAACCACATTCACTGCATAAGAAATATCTGGTCTCGTGTGGCATAGATATATCAAACGTCCAACCAATCTCTGATAAGCTTTCCTAACAACTAGATCACCTGACTGTGCACTCAGTTGGTGATTCCTATCAATGGGAGTAGCACTTGTATGACATCCAAGCATTCCGGTTTCTGTTAACAGATCAAGAACATACTTTCTTTGAGAGAGAACTATCCCTTTTGATGATCGAGCAACCTCAATCCCAAGAAAGTATCGAAGAGGTCCAAGATCCTTCACCTCAAAGGCCTCTCCTAATCGTCGCTTTAAGCATTTGATCTCTTCTACATCATCTCCCGTTATCACTATATCATCAACATAAACAACCAAGATAGTGATGTGTGCCCGCTTATGTCTATAGAAGACTGTGTGATCTCCATTACATTGGGAATATCCCATATTGCACAATGCACGCCTAAACCTATCAAACCATGCACGTGGGGATTGTTTCAAACCGTACAAGGACTTCTTAAGCCTGCATACCTTCCCAACAGTCTGGCTATTTCCAAATCCAGGGGGAATCTCCATTTATACCTCTTGTAAATCACCATGTAGAAAAGCATTCTTGACATCTAACTGGTGAAGAGGCCATCCAAAGTTAACTGCACATGATACCAAAATCCTTACCGTACTCATCTTAGCCACAAGTGCAAACGTTTCATGATAGTCAATTCCATATGTTTGACTATCACCTTTTGCAACTAATCTTGCTTTATATCTATCCACTTTCCCTTCAGGGGTTTGCTTCACTGTAAAGACCCATTTACATTACACTGCTCTTTTCCCCACTGGTAGTTTCACAAGTTCCCATGTCTTATTCTTTTCAAGGGCACGCAACTCCTACATTGCATCCTTCCATCTTGGATCTTGCTTTGCACATCTCCAGTCCTTTGGAATAGGCACTATTTGTAATGATGCAATGAATGCTTTATATGCAGGTGAAATGTGAGAGTATAAGATATAGTTTCCAATGTCATGTCTAGAACTAAGGTGTTCAAAACCAAGGCGTATAGGAGGTCTTCCAACATTAGATCTAGTTTCTCTACGTTGTGCAATAGGTAACTCTACTTGTTCAAAAGTAGGAGAAATGTTACCACTTGTCTCAAGGAAGGAGGAACTTGTTGGAGAGAGGCTAGAGGAGGAATCTGGGACTGGGTACTCAAACTGTTGTAGCTGTTGTGACTCCTTGTCTTGCTCTTGCACAGACTCACCACTTCTCTCCCCCTGATTCTGAATTTGGTTCCTTTGGTGCACCTTCAACTACTGTTTATGCATGTGCTCCTACCCTGTCACCTTCTCCCCTTGGTTCTTATTCCTTCTTTGATATACTCTCATTTCAGTTTGTTGTACTCCTTCCACAGGCTCCAGGGGACATGGGATTGTCCCGACAACTACCCCTCCTCATCCTTCTTACAACCAATGTCCATTACCTTCTCACCAATATCCACTACCTTCTCAATAGTATCACCAACGAAACTCGGAATTGACCCAATAACCACATCCTCAACTATCTCCCCCCCTCGACTGTCGATCTTGAAGACAGTTGAGAACTCCTCTAGAAATTGATCAACGTCTCCTCGACTCCTGTAATAAGGTTCAAACTCTCGAAACGTTACATCCATACTAACAAATAACCTCTTCCCAATAGGATCCCAACACTTATAACCTTTCTGGTTAGATGCATAGCCAACAAAGACACATTTGACTGCATGAGGATCCAATTTGCCAACAGAAGATCAATGATCTCTCACAAAGCAAACACAACCAAATACCTTTGGGGAAACTTTAAATTCTCGCTTCCCAAGTAAAAGTGCAGCTGGTGATTTCATACCAAGTATCCTGGATGGCATGCAGTTGATAAGGTATGCGATTGTCATCATTGCCTCACTCCACAGATACTTAGGTACGTTTATTTGAAACATCAATGACCTAGCCACCTCTAGCAAATGCCGATTCTTCCTCTCAGCTACACCATTTTGAGTGGGGGCTCTAGGACAAGTGGTTTGATGAATAATTCCATGATTTGAGACATATGACACAAACTCACTATTAATATACTCTGTCCCATTGTCAGTTCGAATGATTCGAACCCTTGCATCAAACTGATTGGTAACCAATTTGTGGAAGTCTTGAAAGCAACGAAGGACCTCATTCTTATGCCTAAGCATGTAAATCCAAGTCATACGAGTATAACAATCAATAAAAGTAACAAACCATTTGAATCCACTCATAGAAGTAACTGGGCATGGTCCCTAAACATCAGAATGTATTAAGATAAAAAGGTTCACAACTACGAAGACCAATTCCAGCATATGTAGATCGTGTATGTTTGCCAAACTCACAAGCATCACAAACAAGTATACTCTTGTCCACTTTGGCAAAGAGATCAGGATACAACTTACTCAAACTCTCGAATGATGGATGTCCTAATTGACAATGAAGCAAAATAATCTCCTCGGTATCTCCCACTACTACAGCCAATCCCATTTCCTCATGATTGATGTACCACAACCCATTACGCCTGACTCTAGTCCCAATCCTCCTCCCAGTCCCCTTCTCCTGGAAGAGACATGAATTCTCATCAAATATAACGATGCACTTGAATTGATCAATGATGGAACTAACAAAGAAGAGGTTGACTGGAAATGAAGGAACATGCAAAATAGATGACAAGCTAATAGATGGAGTGCACTCTACTGACCCTATACCATGAATGAGTTGAGATGAACCATCAGCAATTGGATAGTTTCAGAGTGAGCAATAGGGGAGTATGAGGAGAAATTATTAGGCAAGCCTGTGACATGTTTTGATGCACCTGAATCTATTATCCAATCTACATGATGTCTATATGTGGATGCAAGTGCCTGTGCCTGAGTACCTTCGCCCGTGTGGGCGTAGTTGGCAAAGTTACCGAAGTGGCTAGTTGTTGCTTTGGCAGAATTTCATTGATCGGAGTCCACAGGGCCCTTATTCTTTTGCCATTCCTCCCATTGTGCAGCTTGTTCACCTGTTAGAGTGATAGATGAACTCTCCTCCATGACAACATTGGCCCTAGGACCACCTTGGCCTCTACCTCGACTTCCACTACGGCCTCCACGTTCACCTCCTCAGCCACCTCGGTCTCCTACATAGCCACCATAGCCACCACGACTCCCATTGAAGCCACCATAGCCACCACGTGCTCCTCTACGAGCTACACCCTGACCATTATTGTTCCTAGGAGAAGGACAATTGTAGCTCACATGCCCCTTTAACCCACAATTATAACACTCCCTATCATTAATTGTGATGTATGCAGACCTCATAGGATTACTACCTCTCATCACTTTCTGCCTCATCTCCTCCTGAACCATAGTTGAAATAGCTTCCTCCACATTAGGTAATGTAGCTTGGTGAAACATAGCTACTCTTCTATCCTCAAACTCTTTGTTCAACCCCTTTAAGAAATGAATGACTCTTCTCCTTCGCAGCCATTTATTTCCAATCACAATATCATCATCATGCTTCAATTGTAGGGGATCATAATGATCAAGATCTGCCCATAACTATTGCAACTCGCTAGCATACTCTTGAACTGTTCTCCCTTCTTGGTTCAGATTCTTTACCTTGTCTTGAGCCTCAACCATCATCATAACATTTCCTTCTCCTAAATACATGTTGCTCAATGTCTTCCATACAGTTGTTGGATTCTGAATAGCTTCTATCATCCTAGCAATAGATGGGGACACCGAAGTCATCAACCATGCTACCACTGTAGAATTAGTGGCATTCCACACCTTCCATTCCACACTAGATTTATCAATAGGTTCAACACAAGTTTCCTCCAAATAATGTTCCACAACTTTTGCTCTTAGCATCAACCTTGTCCTTCTAGACCAGCTCAAGTAGTTTTTGGTCCCCTCCAGCCTCACTTCATTTGGCATTACTTCCAACTTTATCTCAGATGGTCCTATCCCACTCCTAGGACCCATCATACCTATAGCTATGAGGTCCCGCAACAGACTTTTCATCTCACTTTTGGTGAAAAAGGAAGATTCTCCTACCACAACTTCCTTCTTCCAGCCTGTAGTGTAGCATCCTCCTCCACCTTTCTTAGTTCTTCAGTATCCTCGGGGTTCACCATCTTCTCTGCACTCCAAACTCTACTCTCAACTAATCACTGGTTGCCTACTTCCCTTGTTTCCCCTTATCAACAATGGTAGGAAAAAAACTCTCCTCTAGTCTTGGACAAAAGAAAAAAAGGACCAGGCTTCTTCCTCCCCACAGACCACAAATCACATGCTCCTCCACCCAAACAACATCCAAAAAACAAGCAAAAACAAGAGATGTACCACCTCCTTCCTACTTCCTGCAGCAAATAATCCTCATGTATCACCAAGTTTGTAGCCAAGCCACCATCCTCCTCTTTCTCTTAGTTGAGCTCCTCACATTTCCTGCGTGAACTTGCTCACGCAGGTCGCAACACACGCGCAACGCGCGCAACACGCGCTCACCAGCCCCTCAACGTGGCTGAGTGTAGGAGTTGGTCAGGCCAGATGGAGGGCAGGGGCAACGGGCGACGATGGCAGCGGCGGCGGATGACGACGACGGCGGTGGCAAGCTAGGGCTAGGGCTCTGATACCATAAAGTTCAATTTGGGGATTTTTTTTTCTGGTGTGTTGCTTACTTCCACACACACACTATTTCACTTAGCCACATATGCAAGAAGGTCCCTGATACAAGTGCATATTACATCAACATATTACTATGTGTTGATAGATTAGCTATGGATGTTCTTTTTGGAATGGTTTTGGGATGCTTCCAATGAGTACCCACTACCCAGTTTCCTGGGAAAAGATGGAATCTATTGCCACTTTCAAGTTTCAAAGGAAGAAAAACATGGGTATAACATTTTGAGTATCTTTTCTTCTACCAAGTACTCCCTCCGTCCTATAAAAAACCAATCTAGTACTGGATATGATATATCATAATACTACGAATCTAGATATACCTCTATCTAAATTCGTTGTACTAGAATAAGTCAGAGTCACATCCAATCCTATATTCGTTTTTTTTTTGGATGGATGGAGTAAAGCACTACTACAACAAAAAAAAAAAGTTTGGCCCTGAAATTAAAAGGCTAATGACCTGATTGCTCGAAACTATAGGACAGAAAATGATTGTGTTGGGAGTCAGTAAAGTGTTGGCTTTAGGCATACGCACTTGAAGCAGCAACAAGCAATGATACCTTTTCTCGTCCGTGTGTGACAAACTGACAGTGGGTTTGTCTGAACTCTGAAGCGTACCAATGCATGGATCTCGTGAACAAGCCGTTCTGCTCTTCGTCGCATTCTCATCATGTACTCCGAGTTTAGTTCAGTTACATTGGGTAATTGGAGCACTTTGGGTGATGGATTTTGCATGGGAAAATATAATTAATTTTGTGGGGTATCCATGATATCTACTATGTATGACCAAGTATATATGCATTATTGGGTGATTAATATTGGATGGTTAATAAACAAACGTGGGAAAAAAAACATTGGAATTTTTCCATCCTCTTTTGGTCAGACACTGAAATTGGAACATTGAAGTGTGAGATCATGATGATGCTATAACTAATTAAGCATGTAGTAATTCAATCTCTCTATCGACAGTAGATCATATATACTTCAGAAGTTGAGGGAGGGTAGGGTACCTAGTAGCAGAAATGTTGTAACAAGTCTGAATCTGAAATCTGAACCTGTACCTTCTGTAGATCGGATTGCTTATCCTGAACTTGAAGCTTGGTGCATCGATCGTTTAGAGACCTGATTGACCTGTGCTCATTCAACAGAATCCAAAATTGAGCCAACAAAATCAAGAATCACCAGAAAGCACTGGAGATCCGAAGGACGCTTGTTCCGAAAAAAAAAAGGATAAAAGATCGGAAGGAGTACTCGCACCGACGATCCAATCTCCATGGAAACAACGGTGCATGAGCTCCTCGCACCCGTCAATGGCGGATGGCCGCCATCCACTCTAGGGAAAGCAGCGGCGGCGGTGGCCAGAGTCAGCGTATGCCATGGCCACGAGGGGGTTCGGAGAATAAAACTGCAACCTCCCCTGGATCTCCGTGAAGCGTCCGATGAAGGATGTGTGGTATAGATTAGGGTGGTGTTTGGTTCCGTCATTTGTAACTCAATCTGATTAGTGATTACAGTGCTAACCAATTACGCTATATCTTGTTTGTTTCAAGCTCAGGCGAGTGAGTCGCCGAGCAGCAACGAGATGGTGGGGTCCTAGCTCGCGAGAAGTATTAATTAATGGCTCTTCTTATCGATTAATCGTACCGGAGGATTTCGCTCATCTCTTCAGTTATTGGATTCCAATCCCATTACCGGAGAAGAACCAAACAAAGCAAGCAATCCCTTAATTTGTTTACGTTTGCAGCGCTTTCCAATAGTATTTACGTTTGCGTTTCCATTTTCTAACCAAACAGCACCTACATGGGTAAGAGCATCACCAACAAACTAGCTAAATCATTCCCAATACCTGAATTTAGGATTTTTAACCAAAAAAACTTGCTCCAATATTATACCTAACCATCTCCTAAAATTTAGTCGCTCTCTTCTCCACACCTCCCGCCCTCGTTATGTTAGGAGTTTAGTGGGACTCCACCTCCACATTCCCCATTTTAGGAGCAGTATTTTTTCCTTTGTAGTTTCTTTTCCTAATAGTGCTTTGTGTTTTTCTCTTTATTTCCTTGTCTCTAGCAACGGTCGTTCGGCCGGTTGTATCGTGTAATACAAACTTTGCTTTTTCCTAATATATTTATGTATAATCTTTTTACGTGTTCGGAAAAAATAGGAAAGAGGAATCGCTCCCAAAATCTCCAACCGACCGATGGGGCCGTGTCATCGCCGTGCGCGCGCGTAGGACAGAGCCCACTCCTCCTCTGCCCCATCCGGTTCGCGCCGCGCTCCCTCCTGATCCGCTGATCGTGCTTCCCCACCGGATTGTGATATACTGCTGTGCTGGTACTATTGCTGATATCCCAGCTGTTGTTTGCTGCTGCGGTGATGTTGCCCTGTTGCTGATCTGAACCTGATATAGCTGCTGTTGTTTATTGGTTTTGGTTGCTACATCTCCTGAGCAAGCTAATGCATCTGCTTTTGTTGTTCCTGCTGTGTTGTTGATCTGAATATCCGTAAGAGATTGGCATCTTGCCATGGGTGTGAAAATCGGCGTCAGGGGTGTGGGGGCGTGAGAAGGAGATCAGCGTTGGAACTGGAGCGCGCGTGATCGCGGAAGGATGAGAAAAAACGGATTTATGTTGGTTGTTTACAAAGGGCCCACTTTCTAGTTATAAGGAATTAGTTTTGGGCTTTCTCTTAGATGAGTATTTTCACTTCCTATATTCAAATTAGAAAACCCGGAGGATGGATTATTATCACTAGTAATATGCCCGTGCTAAACACTATAGTGTAATTATTTTTGTCTTTAATAAAATTTTAAAATGAATTCGGATGTCGCGAATAGAAAAATTATATACAGTACAAGAAAATATATGTTCCACATGTTGCTGAAAGTGCATCTAGGACTCCTAATATGTTTTGGTGCTACTGACAACACAAATAGAGATACACTAATGATTTGTTGAGATGGATGCAAGGATGAAAAGGAGTGGAACACTGATTAAGAGCTTACCGGCATCACATTTGTGGTAATCATCTTGTGAACCTTGTAATTCTTGTATTCTTATGTTTATGATGTCGTACTATTAAGATGGATACCACATGCATATAATTGGTAGAACACTAGTGCTCAAAATCCTTTAAAGTGTTCCAGAAATTTTATTGTCAGACTATCCGATCATATTAGACTATCCGATGCTCAAACTATCCGAAATCTCACAGAACTTCGCTCTCTGTCTTTGGATTGAGTGTTGGCTTAAAAACATCAGACTATCCAATGTGAGATCGGATTGTCTGATACATCGGACTATCCGAAATTTCACATAACTTCACTCTCTATCTTGAATTGATTTTTATTCCTCTTGAGTGAATTTTTCTAAGTATCAATCGGACTATCCGATGTGATCGGACTATCCGATGATCCAGAAACTCTGGAAGTTCAATGGAGCTTGAGTCTTTGTGAGAGGATGAAGTTCTTGCTTCAAAGATACCGAACTATCTGATAGACAGTCTGATCTAACTTCGGACTATCTGATCTCATCGGATAGTCCGACTGTGGATCAAACTATCCGATCTTGTTTAGAGTTTTAACTTCCGTTTTTAGTCTTAATTAGCCTATTCACTCCCCTTAGGTCTAAGTGACCCTTTCAGTCACAAATTCATATATTCCCTTAGGTCAATTCCATTCATTTTTCTTTTTATCTTATGTACTTAAAAAATATTTTTATTTTTTTCTATTTGTCACACAGGGTACACGTCGGCCGCAACCCATTGACGAGGCAGCATGAGAGCGTGAATGCAGTCAAAGGCACCGTGCACCCTTCCGTTAAGCAAAGGTTAATTTTAGTAATGAAACCACGAGATTCTGACTTTTACATGTACTGACAGGAACATGCTTTTGCTTTTTGGAATTTTGGATAGTAGTCCAAACTAAATTACCAGTTTGTTTAAAAGAAAATAAAACAAATTGATGAAAGTCCATATTTTCATTTACCTCCCCGCCACAAGTACGAACAAAAATAAAATATGGTTTTCATTAGCTGTAGTTCTTACAATATGTGGCTTAAGCCATTAATACCTTGCACTAAAAAGACAGATAGCAACCTAGAATACTTAAAAAGTAGATTAATCATATACTCCTTATATACCACGACACCATGCTATAGGAAAAGTAACTTTTGGATATAGCCAATTAACCAGCCATATATTATTAGTAATATAATTTATTATTATCCAAGTTATGTAGTAAAAAAAATGTTGAATCTATACTACAGACTCATACTTGAGTCCAAACACAGCTATCTGAAACCATTTTTCAAGCTATCTGAAAAATGTAAACAACAGCTGTCTAAACCAATTTTCATGTTCTAAGAGGAAATATCCACCTAGGTATCTACACAATTGGCCTCCATTCACAGTGGTATGACATGATGACAAATATTCATTTGGTAACTCAAACTGAAATGAATGTCAGATCAAGTAATATAGTAAAAAAAAGTTATCTAACATAGAGCAGTGCAATGTACATGGTACTGAACTAAAAGCAACAAAATAAGATTTTTCCATCTATATATTGTGCATCTTTATAATCTGAATTGAGATCAGTGAGCATAAATCAAACCTGTGCATTACATCTTATATATATATCATCAGAAAAACAAGATCATTGTCTGAAAGAGTCCACCGAATATAACCCAATGTTCAATTCCCTCCAGTGAATCCAGTTGCACATGCTTCCTCAGAAATTTTGGATCCTATACCAATCTGAAAGCAAAAAGCTTATTAATCACACTGGCTCAAAACCACACACGCTAACAAATTGATTCAAATTTCATATTTACCCAATGAATGACGCAAGCACAGATTGAGCATAGATTGGGGCATTGGCAGTAGGGGTGGACGGGGAGGAATGCGTGTGACAGCGACGACGGCAGCGTTGATCTGGCCGAGGGATGGACTCAGCGGGAAGGGGCGGTGGTGGGTGGGGCGTCCGTGGCGGGGGATCAACAGCGGTGTCTGAGGGTGAGAAGGGAGAATATCGCCGGTGGAGAGGCGATATGGCAGGGCAGTGTGGCAAGTCATTCTTGAT
This sequence comes from Oryza punctata, assembly GCA_000573905.2. Classification (NCBI taxonomy): domain Eukaryota; kingdom Viridiplantae; phylum Streptophyta; class Magnoliopsida; order Poales; family Poaceae; genus Oryza; species Oryza punctata. The sequence goes on along the minus strand of CM002499.2, from coordinate 1,931,880 downwards.
GCGGGAATCGAAGGCGCGTCGGCGGTGTTGCGAGACGCGGTCGGAGTGAGTGGTCACCAGTGGCGCGATGGCGGGCCGTTGGCATTCTTGCGAGTCGTGGACGACGTGAGGGGGAGCCTAGCGGAGTCGGCAACGTCAGTCGTGCAAGAGAGAGGAGGGGAAAGGGGAGAGGGGTGCAATGGCGTCGTGAATTGCGGCGTGATTTGCGGGCGTGCAGGTCGTGTGCGAGAGAGATACTGGAAGGGAGAGGGGAGAGAGGTGCTTGCGGAAGAGAGAGCGAAACGTTGGACGATTTCAGCCGTTAGATTAGATGATTCTGGATCGTTGGATTTGATGAATGAGATATGTAAGAGTTTAGTTGGTGAATTATAGGGTAGATTCTCTTGGTGATGCTCTAAGTAGTGTGGAGACACATTTTTCACTTTGATCCTTTCCTTATTAGGAATTATCGCTTCTTTCATGTGGGCCTTGCAAATCTGGGTAACTCGGTCCGTTTACAAGGCTTTTGGGCCTGAATGTTTAAAGGGGCCAAACTCACTAAAGGTCAGCTTCCTTTCACAATATAAGGCCAGGGAGAAGACATAAGTAAAATCTGGGGAATAAGTTCATCTGAGATCCCTTAACTTATCAACGAGTCCGATTTTCGTCCTTAAACCGGAAAAACCAGATACAACGGGTCCCTCAACTATCAAAACCGGTGCAACATAGGTCCCAAGACAGTTTGGACGGCGGTTTTGGCTGTCATGGCGTCTACATGGTTAATTTGACTCGGGTTTCATCTGACATGGCATTGACGTGGCACACGAAGCAAAATTTAACAATTTAAAAAATAAAACAAAATATGTGGGCCCACATGTCAGTCAAATAATAAGATTCAAAAATAGTAGGACCTACATGTCAGTGGGCCCCACTTCCTCCACCTCTTCCCCTCCTCTTCCCCATATGCGACTAGCGCCATCGTCGAGATGCAGCCGACACAAAGGCATAGGTGGCGAGGACGGATGCCACCGGTGCCGTCGTTAGGATGCAGCCTGCGCATAGGCGTAGGTGGCGAGGACGGGAACGACATGTCAGCCGTCGCCGTCATCGCGTTGACCAACGACCTCCTCCGGGAGGTCTTCCTCTTGCTCCCCACTGCTGTCGACCTCGCTGCCCGCAACACCGCCTTCCTCCACAGCTTTAGCCGCCTCCACCACCCTATCCTCCCCCGCTGCCACCACCGTTGCTTGGGCTAGTGGTGTCCAGGATGCGACTTCTCCCTCTGCTTCCTCCAGCAGGCGGTGGGTGGAGCAATCAAAGCGGGGCTGCAGTCGGAGGAGCAGAGGGGCGACGTCTCCCTCTCCATCTCCTGTGCCCGTCACCTCCTGCTTCGCTGCCGCCCTCATCTGCCTCGCTGCCAACGTTGCACTGGCGTCATGCACAAGCCCCACCACCACCCTAGCGCCGGCCAGCATCGCCAAGGCCGAGGCGGCAGTGTCCGCGGCCATCGTAGGCAACCTCCTCTTCCCCTTCCTCGCCTTCACCGGCCTCTTCTTCCACTTCTGCCGCGCCCAGGACGGTCCCAGTGCTGGTCCTGGTGGCCTCGGCGGGCCCTTAGACTTCGGCCGCTCCAACAGCAAGTTCCAGGAGGTGCCCAGCACCAACCAGGGCAAGCTCGAGCTGCAAGAGGTTATCGATTTTCTCAAGAACCCCAACAATCATTGCCTCTCTCCCCAAGCTCTCCTCCTCCTCCCTCCGCCCGCGCACCTCCCCCATCCCAAGCCCCTCCCCGCCGTCCTCATCGCCCTCGCCGCTACCCCTATGCACCCCGCCCTCGCCCGCGCTTGCGCCACCCCCTGCCCCGACCCAAGAGGACCGGCGTGGCGAACGCGGCCATAGATGCCCAGCTCCTCTCCGCCGGCCGTCGCATCCAGGTTCACCTCCCGCCGCCCCCTCCTCTTCCGCCCACAACCGCGGAGCCGCCCTTCCTCCCTGCCTGACCAGGCGGCGATAGAGAAGGAGAAGGGGAGGAGATAGAGAAGAGAGGGGATGAGGTGGAGGAAGTGGGGCCCATTAACATGTGGGTCCCACTATTTTTTAATCTTATTATTTGATTGACATGTGGGCCCATATATTTTGTTTTATTTTTAAAATTGTTAAATTTTGCTTCCTATGCCACGTCAGGTGAAGACCAAGTCAAGATATCCACGTAGGCGCCATGCCAGCTAAACCACTGTTCAAACCGTCATGGGACCTATATTGCACTGGTTTTAACAATTGAGGGACCCGTTGTATCTGGTTTTTTGGTTGAAGGATAAAAATCGGATTCGTCGATAAGTTAAGAGATCTCTAAATATATGTATCATCCGGCGACGGGCCGTATGTCTTCCGAATTTAAGCTCCAGATAAAACCGACCAAGTGTTCAAAATTGACCGGCTTCCGTTTGTATTTCGGCAGATATGTATATTATATTAGAGAGATCAAAGAGAAGTCTGGAAGGACTCAAGCAAGGAAAGGGTGATCGGTCAGTCTCTGAACAATGTGCGTGCAGGAAATGTAGAGGAAATCTGAAGAACACCATGGAGTACGGAGTCGAAAAGTGCGACCTCCATTTGGATAATCATCATGCAGAGCGTAAGTTACTGCATCAGGCAGACATTTATCCTTTGATTAACAGACATTTACCTCTCTTTTTTATACGTTAGTTTGCGTTTACAATTTTGTCTGAAACGAACTACTTTAGGGAGAAGACAAATATATATAATTTTTTAAAAAATGACAATCCAAAAGGGGTTGGAGAAAAAAACTCCGACCCCATTAATTTGGACCTCTTTGCATCTTTGCTTCATCATCTACAACACATCCATACTGAGCGTATATGGACTGACCTGCAATTTAAATCAGCACCACGCGGTGAAGTAAAAAAGAGTCTGAACATATGTATCATCTAAGGCGCAGACTGAACTGCACCGATCTGAAGTTATCAAACTCTGAAGAACGTGTAGCATATTTCAAGCTTTCAGCCCAAACTCCACTACGGTGTTCTCCACTGATAGGAGAAAGCAATCTGAACTGTTAATCTCATTTGATCGAATAATTTAAATCTATTTGCACTAGAAATATGAAGAGGTATTATTGTAAAAGAAAGAGACGCGGAGGGGTAATCATCATTTAGCAGTGACTAAACTATTTTTTCCTTTTTTTTTTAGCTTTTTCGATGAAATATGAGCGATGCTAGCACAATGAATGATCGTATATTGATCTAGTCGAGAAAAAAACATAAACAAAAAAGTTACTCTTAATCACTGTATTGGTAAATTACTAATTTATCCTTAATACTACTGATAGTATTATACTACCAGTAGAGCACCGGAGCATTGCTCTATGGATTGGTTGCCTCTGATACTACTGATAGTATTATACTACCAATAGAGCACTGGAGCATTGCCCTATGGATTGGTTGCCTCTGCGTTTGAAGTTGCATTGGTTGCTTCTGCCTACTGAAGATGGTGACAAAGGGGGGATCGGAGAATAGAACTCCGACCCCGTTGGATATCATTTCTACCTTCACCTTGTCACCTACCGAGAGTGTATTGATCACTTCCATTCAGCGACACTTATACATATACGAAGCATATCGACGCATCCTGCTGATCGCAAGATTCCTATGCCCATCAGCCAGGAATATATGATCTGTAATGCAAAGGTCGATTGAACTGAGCCAGTCTGAAGTTCTGAACTCTGAAGAATATTTCAGTTTTCAGATTTCAGCACCCAAAAATAGATATAAAGTTTGGGACGATAAAATACTTGTTATGTCGATACATGAGACGCTGTGTACGATCAACCTGAATAATTACGCATTCTTCCACCTTTTTTGGACAGGCAGCGTTGAAGTTGTGGTTCATATGAGAAGTTCAGAGAGGAGTACGTGGGGTTCCTGCTGAAATGTGGTGACAAGTCTGAAGTGTCTGAACCTGTAACATCTATGGACCAGATTGCCCATTCGATCTGAACTAGAAGATTTATAGCATCGACCTATCGATCCGATCGTGTAGAGATCTTCTCGCCTTGTGTTTATTCAACAGAATCAAAATTTGAGCCGACGAAATCAAGAAACATAGCAGCTCGCAAACATCAGAAACCGGAGACCGAATAGATACTTCTTTCAGAAAAAAAAAAGGAGGATTGAAAGAAGTACTCTCTCCGACAATGCAATCTCTCTCTGGAGCTTCTCGACCATCAATGGAGGACGGTCGCGGACCATCAGGTCGAAGCGGAGACGGAGCTACAGCTTGCGGCCGGTGAGGCGGTGACAGGGGGTCGGAAGAGAAAACTCCGACCCCACTGGATACAGAGCTTAATTTGATGGAAAAATTAATTAAACGACTAGCGACTCTCAAGCTTGAGGGATCAAAGACAAATCCAAGAAAGCTTTAGGGGGAAGAAATCAAGCATGGATAGGCATAGATCAGTCTCTCTGAAGTCTGAACAATCTGGATGAAACGAAGGCAAAAAAGAACACCATATGGGGTACGGAGAAGAAAACTCCGACCCCATTGATATATTTTCATTCCTCATAATTGTCACATACTTCTTCTGTTCTAAAATAACAAAGACCTGACACATCCCAATGTCTGTCTAGATTCATGTGATCAATTAGTTCTATTATTTTTTCCAATTAGTTACATTATTATATTTGATCACCTATGGCATGCTCATGTTCGTCAGGTACATAGACTGAAAAATCAAAGTATTTTACAGATTAAAATGAATCTGGTTAGGTTGTCCAGCACCACACCAGATTCATGCTGATCTGTAAATTACTTTGTTTTTTTAAGTCCTCCAATGTCCTTATGTGAAGTGCTTCTGGGACAAACTAAATTTTCACCCGACAATTGACGATGTCATGGACCTACACAACATTCGGCCGTCAACAACGGTAGCGCGAAAACACTTCGCGATCTTCTACCTCTTGTGCTTCTGGGCGCTGTGGAATAATCGCCATGTAGTCTTTCGAAGCCAACAGCCTTGCCTCATACGCACGACGGGCAGGTGTAAGTAAGAAGCGGCGCTCTGGGCCGAGTGCCTCAAAAGAGAAGAACGCCATGTTGCCTTGGAATGGCAACGTATTTTCTCCTTCCTCTTAAACTCTACCATTCTATCGTAATTTCTAAACTTGATGACTGTTTGAGCAATATATTCAAGTGGGGAATCTCTCCCCTCCGGTGACTTAGTTAAAAAAAACATGAATCTTGTTTCATTTTTATATACACACGCATTCATTTTTACCAAAAAGTTTAGATGGGCCGAATTTACTCTAGTGCTGAATTAGCCAGGGTGATGGTGATGATCCGAGGGGATCGGGGAATAAAACTTTAAATCGTAGGGGAAAGAAATCAAGCATGAGGAAAGGGATTGATATATACAATCTGTAGGAAATAAAGGAGAGAATAACGTCATGCAGGTACGGAGACGAAAACTCCGACCCCCACGTATGCATCTACATATCTGCAAATCCTGTTACGCTAATTCACGACGTCGATCGGCATCATTTTCTGTAAGCGACAAGGAGCCATTTTTCCTTTGATGATTAACAAGCTACAGCTAGCTAGCGATCCTTTTGTGTTCGTACGCTTGCGTTTAGAATTTTGTATGGGCTGAACTACTTTAGGGAGAAGACAAAATAAAATTAAAAGAACCTTAAAAAAATATAAAAGAGAAAACGGCAATCCATGTGGTTCGGAGAAGGAAATTTAAAATATGACTTTAACCGTTAAACTATCCATACTCCCCTTACTACTCATATGCTTTGTTATAGTCCCAACTACTCCAATAGTATATCTCCCATCACAGGAAGATAACCGGATTTTTTTACCTATTTTCTTAATACTGATCAAAGGGTAAAATTTATTATATTTTAGATAGAGGGTGTATGTCTTAAAATCTGATGTATGCTGATGGTATAGCCTGAGCAATTGCCCATCATCTGCGGACACGGGCTCCGTCACCGGTTAATGGCTACGCAGATCTAACTATATCAACTACTACTTTTTATGAAAAAAGTTTTAATAGTTATGACGAGTGAATTGTATTTTCAGTTTCAACATTAACCGCACAATTCTATTAAACTTGCTTGTTTATTGTGCATACGAGGAGGTAAAGTCATTCTTCCCCACCACATACTCCAATTAAATAAATGCATAGTAGTTAAAGTCTTTGTTGATTTTGGTGAGAAAATGTATATGATTATAATATGAAACGGAGGGAGTCACTTTTTATTGCTTCTTTTGTTCGCGTGCTGAGAGAATGTAGAAAGTCACGATGGTTTGTTATTTATTTTTTTTGGTGTTGAAGGTACTACTATATTATTTCAATAAATTTCACGTATTTTCAACTGAATCATGACTCGCACGAGGAGTTTTAGAGAAAAAAAAGGTGGAAATTCCAAGTCGTGATTCCTTGTCGTGTCTTCTTCTCCGCGGCGACACTGAAAACTCCCTCCAGTGAAGCTACCACGGCCTTACTCTAGGGTTTGCTTTGCTCCACCCTTCTTTCCGCTCGCGCCGTCGGATACCACCTTTCCACCCTGAGCCTGAGGTCTCCCCTCCCATCCCGTCGCCATGCCTCACCTCGTCCGCGACCGCCTCTTCTTCGGCGACATCAACGACGCCATCGCCGCGCTCACCACCACCGCCTCCGCCTCGGACACCGGCGGCTTCACCCACCTCCTCTCCGTCGTCAGCTCCGCATCCATCTCCTTCATCACCGACTGCCGCCCGGGCCTCTCCATCCCCACCGAGGAGGTCCGCCGCGTGGTCGCCGGGGAGGAGGGCGCGCCGCCGGTCTCCGCCGTGCCCCCCGGGCGGCTGATGCGGGTGGTGGAACGAGCAGGGGTCGGACTGCGGGTGACGCGGATGGCCGTGCCACTGCGGGATACGGAGGAGGAGAACCTGCTTGATCACCTCGAGCCCTGCCTCGATTTCATCGATGAGGGCAGGAAGGCGGGGAACGTCCTTGTCCATTGCTTTGCTGGGGTCTCCAGGAGGTACGATTAAATTTACCAACACTAATATTCCGAGTTTTTTTTTTTTTTTTTTTGCTTTTCTGTCATCTTTTGTGGCATGCGCTAATCAAAGTGAACTACCTAGCTTCATTAGATATTTTGTAGATATTTTGAGTTCTGGAATGTTACATATCTTTTTTAGGCATACTTCCGTTTTAGCCGAATGGACATCGTGGATTTTATTCCGAGAATTTGTCAAGTATGAAAGCTGAATGCTTGTCGGACTAAAATAATCATAAGCATATGATGAAATGTGAATCCCTGTGAGCTCTGTTTTGACGCGTTGGTTATTTTTGCCGGACCTGATGCATTGGTTAGAAGTTAGAAAAAATATATTGATTAACAGCGATGTAACTCATGTTCACTATTGTTCATTTGTAACAAATAAACTGATACTTGTGAATTTATTTGTATCTTGTTGCAGTGCTACCATCATCATTGCTTATCTTATGAGAACAGAACAAAAATCTCTGGAAGGTTTGAATATTCCAACAAAATGGGTGATTTTTCAGTCATCGCTTTGGTTATTACTCCAGGCGAATACCTGAGTTGTCTTTTTGATACACTCTGGTGACATGCCATGCTTACTGTCTTGTTTCAGAAGCACTAGAGTCTCTTAAGGAAGTCAATGAGTCAGCCTGCCCAAATGACGGTTTTCTTGAGCAGGTAATCCTTTGTGATCTGTTTGCACCCTATTGCTCTTAGCTTTCTTTTATTTATTTGCTGGATGTGTTGTAAATTGCAGTTGGAACTGTTTGAAGAAATGGGCTTCAAAATTGATACTTCAAGTCCTTTATACAAGCGTTTCCGCTTAAAATTGCTAGGTTAGTCATAGTTCATCTTGGATTCTTTGTCACTGTTGGACAGGTTGTGTGGCTATTATGTCAGAGAAACTGTGAAGGTTCTGGCCACTGGTTAGCATTTATTTGAAAAATGGAAATGTAAATTCTTTGTTTTAGCAAAATTTCAACATTACATGTCTGTGAATCATGATATATTTGATGTTTTCCTGCTTTTGTTAATTATTCATGACTAAGAGTGCTATTCATGCAGTCCTGTTGAAAATAAAGCAGTCATACACTTCTCAATATTGCTTACTTTCATTTCTTCCTTATGAAAAATCTTTGACAAATGGACAGATTTGGTTACTTTACTGTTTAACCTTTGTCTTTTCTCTTATGCATATTCTTTTACTTTGCCAACTTTTCAGTAAAGTTGTCAATTTTTTTCCTTCTCGCAGGCCAATCCTACAAAATTGGAGAGAAAATAGGAAGCTATGTATTTGAAGATGATCCTGGTCTTTCTGGAAAGCCTAATTCTTCTACTCAGGATTTACCAAACAAGCACACCCAACAAACAGCATACCGCTGCAAAAAGTGCAGGAGAATTGTTGCTGTACAGGGCAACGTTGTGAGCCATACTCCTGGTGAGGGTGAATCTTGCTTTCAGTGGCACAACAAAAGAAAAGGTGGGCAATCATATAACAAAGAGCAAGATTGCTCATCACTGTTTGTTGAGCCCCTGAAGTGGATGACTCCAGGTAATTCACCCCCGTAATCCAGCCCTTTGCAGTTACCTACGGTCACAAATGACTTCTCATATTGATCTCCTATTGATGTGGCTCATAGCAAACCTGTGTTTACTGCTGAATGCTCGTCCAATCTGTTATGTGATTCTGTTTGTTTTATCACTTCTAATTGGTGCTTTTGTTATTAATGGAACAGTGGAAGATGGTGCTTTGGAGGGGAAGCTATCGTGCATCCACTGTGGAGCGCGGCTAGGATACTTTAACTGGTCAGGAATCCAGTGCAACTGCGGCAGCTGGATCACCCCAGCCTTCCAAATTTCCAAGAGTAAAGTTGATATTAGTACGACTTAGATAGTTGTCAGAGGCTAGTAGATTATTTCAGGACCATGTGAGCTGGTGTAAATACCGTTTTATCAGAAGGATTTACGAACTCGAAGGATCTCGACTGAAGATTTTCAGATCCATTGTGATATCATGAAGCATTAGTCTCAGAAACCTCCACTTGTATTGCTACTTGGTGATAGAAGACTATACCATCAGTTGCAATTGTTGGTTCTGATGATCTGAAAGGCTATCAACACGAATTTCATTTTGTTTTTTTTTTGTATGAAATGCATATCTGTCTGCAAATTTGTAATGCAGTTTTATTTTTGTACATGAGTGCATCCATTGAAAACATTTAAACATACTGTGTTTTAAGCAATGGCATATGTCATGTTTTGTGACATGCCGCTGAGGTGGCTGGGTCGGAGTTTTCGCTCCCGACCCAGCTAAGCTCTGCCCTAAGATGGGCTTGCCCACCGAGAGGTGGGCTCGACGTCTGCTTATGGGCCTTGTATTCGGCCTCAGCCACGTACGTGGGCTTTATATTGGGCCGCATGTTACCGGAAACCCCCGGTCCTTGAGGCCCATGTACACCATCACGTCAGGCGGAATCCCCTCCACGCCGCACTGTGTCACACGCCGGCGCGCCGGCCAGCGGCGGAACTCGCGACACGCGCCGGCGAAGGAGCATCAGCCCAGGAGGTGGACGGCTCAGCAGCGCTGCACGGCGCGCCAGCGAGGTCGCCCATCCAGCCTCTGCGTTTAGTTGTCGACTAGTCGGGAAGAAGGCGAGGAAGGGAGGAGAGGAGGGGAGGATGCCGCACCGCGCGCGGCCGATGACGGGGCTGCTGCTGTTCACCGGGGTCAACCTGGTGCTCCTCAACACCATCACCCCCGTCTACGACTTCGTCTGCTTCCATCCATACTGGGAACGGAGGGTACGCTGTCTCCCTCCCTCGCTCTTCTCCTCTCTCCCTGTCTGCCTCCCTCTTTCTTCTTCACCCACACTTCATCCCCATCGCCAAGGAGGGAATGCTTTGATCCTCTCGCCCTACTACAGCCTGGCTAAGTCTTTGCCTTGCCCGCACTTTTCGGTCCGTGCATCTGTTGATTGTTTCTTGTCTCGAGCATGCGCGCCAGCTGTTTGTGGAAATGCGCTTGCGGTTGTGCTGAAGTTTCTTCCATTTTGTTCTTAGCATGTCCTTGCCAGCCCTAAGAACTAAGTCCGTTTCCAGCTGCCTCGGCCCAACACTTTTTGTTTCTGAATATTAATTTCGGCAAATTGTCTCTACTTGTGTACCATGATAAAGCATTTGCCATTTCATATCAACTACTCTGCCCTTTGACAATCCATTTTAGTAAAGAAATTCTTACATCAATACCCAGAATTTTTGCAATTAAAGAGTGCAGTGTTTTCCACAAAAAGAAAAAAAAGGAGAGAGTGCAGTGCTAGGATGTTATTTAAGCTATTATGATGTTCTTTCTTCGCATATTATGATCTTTATATATCACATACGATTTTGAGTTTTCGTTTCTTGTGTAATTTCATGTCCAATTTAGAGAGAACGTCGTCAAAAGGAACGTGAAGCACTGAAAGCCAGCGGTTCTCTACAAACTGCTAAATGAATTTTCCTTGGTATGTATGCAACACTCCTTGGAAATTTTGTTTTAAGGTAGTGTTCATTTCTTTAGCCAGTTTAGCAGGAGTAGCTTCACAATTTAGTGGGTGTGAAGAGGGGAAGAATCCCCAATGTATCTGGCAACGGACTTATATATTTCGTCCAGGCTAGTGATAGTGGCCTTGCTTTGAATTAACATATCTATGCAAAGCATTTGCTTAACTATGAGTTAACATTTCTCCAAAAATAAAACTGTGAATTAACAGTATATATTTCAAAATTTCAGGTGTTTGATTACTTGGTTAGTTCTATCAAACCCTAGATTCTTCATTGAGTTGGAGTGAAGAAAAAATTAGTGGGGGAAGTGATATTGTGATGCTTTTTGCCCGGCTAAAGAAAATATTGTGATGCTTTTGCCTTTTCAGATATAGGTAGATCTTCACTCTCCAGCTCTTGTTTCATAATGCTACTCAAATGTTTCATCAGATCCTTGTAAAGACAACTGAGGAAACTACATGTTATGAATTTGTTTCTTGAAACTACTTCTATGGATCTGTTGTCATCTTCTCATACTCATCTGGTTGTAACATAAGTAAATGAAAGCATATGTTTGGCTCAAGCCTTTTAATATTGATTTGGCTCCTATGAATTAAGTAATTAACTTGCCTAGTTATTGTCTGGGGTGGAAGGAACATTTGTTGCACAACTAATCCTGCAGAGTGCTTCACTCTTCTTTGCTCAATGGTTTTGCTCTCAACAAGTAGTGGAGGCATGCTTCCTCTTGCATGTACCAGTAGTATCTTGGGTTTGCTCGTCAGGTAGGACACAAACCATAAAGCATGCAGTGTACAAGATGACTGAACAAAAAGAAGGGACAAATCCCCATCTTCCCAAGCAACTAGCCAGTACATTGTACAAGACCATAAACCTGTAACCTGAGATGCAATTGGAAAGATCTCATTGTATATTACACTAAAGGTAAGTGCACATTTAGTTGCACGTTCCCACTATACACACTACCTGTTCCGCTATAGAACTAGATCTCGCCTCTTCTTCTTCGGGTTTGATGCTTCTGCACAACCTGATCCTTTCCTCATCATGGCCACAAACTCTGAATAATCTATCCGCCCATCCTACATGTGTAAAATGCAGTCAGCGTCTCTTGATAGGACAAATATTTTCAGCTTTATCAACTTCGTCTGTTTTACATGAACAAAATTTACAGAGCATCTCTTCCTTACATTATTAGAGTCTGCATCTGTGATGACGTCCTTGATCTCCTTGGCGTCGTACAAACCTTGTTCCTTCAATGCTTGCTCGAGCTCCTCCTTTGTGATGTAGCTGCAAGAGGGATGAGACAAATGTGTGTCCTAGTATTATTCCTGAAGTTTAGAATTTCAGCTATACCAGTTTTTGCTGGTTTTCATGCTTAGCTTACCCACTATTATCTTTGTCAAAGTACTGGAATGCTGTGTAAAGGTGCTCTTCTCGATCCATTTTGTTCATGTGCACCGTCGCGGTGACGAACTCCTCATAGTCAATCATTCCATTGCCATCAGCATCAGCCTGGAAGTTGGAAGGAATTTCCAGCAGTCCTGTCAGTTTTAGCATTTCATCTCGAACCGAACTGAAGTTTGTTGTTTCAGCATGAGGACTCACTGCTTCCATCAGTTGCTCAATTTCGTTGTCTGAAAACTTGGTGCCCTGCTTTGCTAACCCATTCTTGAGCTCCTCAAGCGTAATGGTCCCGCTATTGTCCTTGTCGATGTTCTTGAACATCTCCTTCAGCCCCTTGATCTCCTCCTCTGACAGGCATCCAGCTATAATCTACAGAACATTCAAAACAATAACTAAGATATAAATCCTGATGAACTGTTGCTCAATCCAATTCCAACAAATATGTGTGAAGAAAAGTAATGCGTACCCTCAATGCAGCTTTCTTGAACTGGTTCATGGCCCTGAACTGCTTGAGCCTGTTGAGAACAACATTGTCAAGTGGTACATCAGGAGCATCACCATCTTCTTTGATCCACGGGTGATCTGCAAATCCAAATTTTATGCAAAATATTTTTTGAAAGTGACAAATTAATCCAGATCATATACAGCATATGTGAAAAGCAGCAGATTTGAGTAAACTTTATCTGTATAACAAACAAAGAAACAAACTCACTGAGCACTTGGAATGCTGTAAGCCTCTCCTTGGGGTTGATGTTGAGCATCTTCCTGACGAGGTCCTTGGCTCCGGAGGAGATCTTCGGCCATGGTTCGCTGGCGAGGTCGATCTGCCCACGCAAGATAGCCGTGAAGATGGCGTTCTCCGACTCGGCCCAGAACGGCGGCACGCCGGCGAGGAAGATGTAGAGCATGACGCCGATGCTCCAGATGTCTGCCTCGGGGCCATACTTCCTCTTGAGCACCTCCGGCGCGATGTAGTACGCGCTGCCGACGATGTCGCGGAACACCTCGCCTTCCTTGAAGAAGACGGAGAGGCCGAAGTCGGTGGCCTTGAGCGGCGCGTCGTCCCCCTTGCTTAGCAGCAGGAAGTTCTCCGGCTTGAGGTCGCGGTGGATCACCCCCATGGAGTGGCAGGTGTGCACGATGCCGACGATGGCGCGGAGGAGCGCCGCCGCGGCGCGCTCCGTGTAGTGCCCCCTGGCGATGATGCGGTCGAAGAGCTCGCCGCCGGCGCAGAGCTCCATCACCAGGTGGACGTTGTGCTTGTCCTCGTAGGCGCCGCGGAGGTCGACGATGTTGGGTTGGCCGGAGAGGTGGTGCATGATCTGCACCTCGCGGCGGACGTCGTCGATGTCCTCCTTGTTCGCCAGCTTCCGCTTCGCGATCGTCTTGCACGCCAGCTTCTCGCCGGTGGCCTTGTGGGTGCACAGGTGGGTCACCCCGAACTGCCCGCGCCCGAGCTCCTTGCCGATCGAGTACGTCGTGCGAACCTCCTCCATCGGCCGCTCCAGCACGTCGCCGATGGGGCCTGCCGGCTTCTTGGACGATGACGCCGCCGCCGCTGCCTTGGCCGCCGGCGAGCACGGCTGCTGCTTGGCGGACCCTGGGCCATTTTTCGACGAGGTGCCGCGGCTCGGCGGCTCCGCCTTGGAAGGCCCAGGCTCTGTCTCGTCGCCGGCGACGGCCTTCCCGCCACCCGTGCAGCACTGGCCCATGGCGTCGGGGGATGCGCGCGTGCCTGCTCCGGCGACGGAGAGGCACGAATCAGAGAGATAATTTTTGGTAGAAGAGATAACGGGTGTGGAGTTTGATGGGTTGAGAGGAAATGGCGGGAAGAAGTGAGCGGTAGTTGTTTCGGTTTGGATTTTCAGCGTCTCGTAGGTTTGGTCGCAGGCTATTCTTGGCTGCTAATAATTGTTTCTGGTTAGATTTTCCTGTGACCAATCATCAATGTGCCTTTACAATTGCCTCAAGAAAAAAAAGCACATCTACAAACACTATCAAACTAAGCAAAGCTTAACAATCGAAATTGTATTCCTTTGTTCTTGAGATGGTAAATTGGCCAATCATGCTATCTCAAGATTTATATTTAACAGTAGATTGCTTTACAAAATCAAGTGCTTCTCTGGTAGTATGTATCATCGACTGAAAACTTTCAGGCTTCACAATCTCTTGATTTAGGGCTAAATTAGTATGTCACTACACAATTCAAGAAAGCTAATCTTGTACTAATTGTATAAGTTGCTCTACTGTCCAAAAAGTGAAAGCTTCCTCTGGAATCTCTAATGCAGTATGCAATTCTTCCTCCTGAATAACCTCATCAGATAATGTTCTCCTGAAGCTGTCAATAGCATCCTCTGGATGCCCTTTCGCAATGGATGCCTGCAGTGGTGTTGATAATGGTAAGCAACTAACCTGTCACATGGCCAAAATTAAACTAGAAGGACAAGAGCCACACTTCAGGCTCTGTATGTGATGTGAACAATTCATACATACCAAATGCACTTCGTCAATACTGAAAAGCCAAAATCTCCATTTCCTAGCCTCTTTTCCATCAATGCAGAGAGAAATATTAGTCCAGTTTATATGGTGAAATTCCAAACGTTGCAACCCAAATCCAACGCCAGCACCTGTAGCTTTGACAAATGCTTCTTTAAGACACCAGTACCTACAAAACAGCAAATTGTTAAATTTTAAGTAACACCACAAATTTTGGATTGTAAACATGATCAGCACCCTGCACTTGTTCTGAAAACAAAATCTGAACAAGAACAAATTCATACCTGTAGAACTGAATTAACATCTCATCAGGACTGCCAGAAGAAACAATGCAGTTCCACTCATGGTCAGTGAGATAGGAGGTGAAGTTGTTGATGAACTCCAGGGCAGTTTCTCCCTGAGGCTTGGAGATGGATACAATGTCCAGGCCAACGAGGCAGAGAGGCTCAGATGCTATGCCAACGTAGTCTCCTTGGTGAGAAGTGCTGAAGTTGAAGCCTGGAACGGTGACATTTTCATTCTGCTGCAATAATCGTTGCAGAGTCTGACCATCAAACAAACTGTTCACGTTTTATACTACCGCAGTAGAAACTGCCGGAATGTGAAACTGAAGTGATATAAATTTGGGAGCAAAGTATCAACCAGGTAGGGCTTCCCTTCAAGCGTGCGGTTTATGCGAATTTGGTGAAGCGGAATTCCGAGGGCATGGTGCACGAGCGAATACTGGAGCAGGCGGCTGACGAGCGCCCGTTTCCTGTCATCTTCTCTGACAAATCTGCACCAGTGAGGTCATGAGAAGGAGGAGATAATCTATTCTAGAGGCTGAATTGAACTACATTAGTGAGTGGGTGGAATCAATGGGGGAAAGAGGATTCAGGAAGGTTGGAAAAACCTGTGGATTGCGGGGCGGTCGTGCGGCGGGAGGAGAGCGGCGGCGGCTTGGAACTCGGCGGGGGAGGGGAGCCAGCGGCCGACGTCGACGAGCCACCGCCACCGCCACCGCCCCCCGCTGCTCTGCTTCTCTCCTTCCTCCACCATCAACAACTCGACCAATAGTCAACTCAAGGGTTAAGGCAGAGAAAGCCATAGGCCATGGCCGGCCGCCAAGGAAAGGAAGACGACGACATGGAGGGAGGATGGGCCTTGCTCACAAGGCCTGTAGGAGGAAAAATTAGAATTTTTTTATTTTTTTTATTAAAAGTTTTGCAAAAATAATTTTTCTATTTCAAAATTTGACAAAACTAATCTCCCGCCACCCTTTGGGAGGGCCCAGAGAGCGGCAAATCTGACGTGGCAGATGGTCGTTGGCTCTTGGTTAACGGCCGTCAACGAGCGGCCTGCACATTTTGCAGGCGGCCCCCTTGCCGCCCTCTGTAAGGGTGGTTTTGCACTGTGGAGGGGGGCCGCTTGCAAAAGGGCGGTAAGGGGGTCTGGAATTTTACAGGTGACCCCCTTGTAACTCTGTAAGAGCGATTTTTACTGTTCATCCAAAAATAATGTTTTCGATATGAATGGTAAAAAACATATTGGATTCATCTTGAAAATGCGACCTCATAACTTCGTACTTGCTTAGCGAGCAGCTAATGCATTCATCTAATCACTGGATACTCACAAATCAACGAAGTCAATGTTTACTCTACTCCTTCCTTATTTTTGTTAATCTCTTTCTGTGTCGTCAGATTAGATGCAATATATATGCAGTTCGTTACAGACTTACAGTACTTTCTTATTTTTATTGTGTGTTTTCTTTTTCCTATTAACCATTTGAACTGCTGAACGAAATCCTGAACAAGTTTATCTGAAGCAGTATGTTACATCTTCATTTTCGAAGCTGCATGGATAACTGAACTCATAACTATAACTACATGGAAAACATTATTTTTGGACAAATAGTAAAAATCACCTTTACAGAGGGCTACAAGGGGACTGCCTACAAAATCCCAGATCCCCTCGCCGCTCTTTTGCAGGCGGCACCCTCCACAGTGCAAAACCGCCCTTACAAAGGGCGGCAAGGGGGCCACCTGCAAAATGTGCAGGTCGCCCATTGACGGCCGTTGGCTGAGAGCCAACGACCGTCTACCACGTTAGATTTGCCGCCCTCTAGGAGGGCGATTTTTAATAATCGCCCTCCCAGAGGGCGGCGGGAGACTAGTTTTGTTAAATTTTGAAATAGAAAATTATTTTTGCAAAACTTTTAATAAAAAATTAAAAATAAAAAAATTCGAAAAATTACGCATGAGGTCTCTCAGCTTGTTACATAATTGTCCATCAACCAAAAAACTAGATACAACACATCCTCCAACTTTTAAAATCAGTATAAACGAAATCTGGTATTGTTTATAGTTTTAGCTAACGTGGTGCTTACATGATTTTTTACTAGATCTTTGTCCCATGTAGTATTGATGTGACACTTTGATAGAAAAAATAATAAAATAATTAAAAAGGTAGGGCCCATTGGTGTCGGATCCCCTCCTATTTCCTTTTCTCCCTTGTTTTCTCTCTTTCTTGCATCAGGCAGGGCGTGCACGGAGGGGTCGAGGGTAGCAGGCTGGCGAGTGGACAGAGACGGCTGCCTGTGTCAGTGACCAAGGTAACCGAGGCCAAGCTCACGCGCTGCCGAGAGGAGGAGCGGCGCACCGAGGAGGAGTGCGAGTCATCGGCCCCTCGCCTCCCTCGTCCTCTTGTCGGTCCCTCACCTTCTTCCTCTTCTCGCCGGCCCCTTGCCTCCCTCATCCTTTCGCCTACCCCTAGCCGGCCGCCTCCGCCTCCCTCGTACGGAGGCCGGACAAGCTCGAGCTCCGACCCCTCTGTGCACGGTGCGTGTGGCAGGAACTGACATGTGGCATCCGACAACGCAAAGACAGTGAGCACAGACACGACCTTCTCGCGCGACGTCGGCAGGATCTCCCCAGAGTCGAGCATCACGACCATGACGAACACAGCTGCTTCGGAGAGGATGACCACCTATGGTCGACTGGGAAAGGAGCGGCGGTCACGGCGTGGGCGATTGGTGGAGCGGCAGCAGACGAATTTGGGGGTATAGGATGCATGGTGAGTGGGCACTGACAAGGGGTGGAATAAGGTTTCGGAGCTCCGGGAACATGGTGGCGACGATAGCTTGGTGGATTGGGGACGAGAGCGGTGGAATCGGTGTGGGTCAGAGAGGTGAGAGTGGTAGCGGTGGTGGTGCGATGCCACGATGGTGAGCGTTGTCCTCCTATGGCCGCTGCGGTGCGGACACTTCGTTGATTGACTCAAGCAGCCGTGGCGGTGGCGACAGAGGGGAAGGGAGCGAAAACAAAAGCTGCGGGTGTAGCTCGTGACTGGATTGATCGCTTGGGCTCCGACCATCGTGCGAGCTCGACCAGGCCATTGGGGGCAACGACCACCACCACGTCCAGCTCCACCTCCGGCGAGAAAGGAGGGCGACAACCCCTGCAACGTCTCCCTGGTAGCATCGATGTCGCCTCCGTAGGTGTGCTCGCTGTAATAGGCGATCACCAACGTTGTCGGGTCGTCCTGTGAATGCGACTGATGCACCCGCCACATGGCTCACCTTCTTTTGGTCGGCGTGACGGGGAGAGAGGAGATCGCGGCGGCGGCAGACTCCACCGCCTTCCGCTTCTTGCCGGTAGTAGCACCAGTGGCTCCCCGGGCCCCGGCTCAGCTTGGCGATGACGCGGTCGCAGCAGCGGAGATCGAAGGATCTCCGCGGCGAGCTCCTGCTGCTCTCTTCGAGTGCTCCGCTGCCTACACAGCGACCGCCGCCCTCCTCCGGCACGTCGTCGGTTGTGACCGCGGTGTCCCCTTCGCGTCGCCGCCACATCAAGGTGCCAGCCATGCACTCGAAGAGAGGAAGAGAGGTGGTGAGGGGAGGGGCAGCAATCGCTGACATGTGGGGTCCACGTGGGTCATACGTTGACTTAGCTGTCATATCGGATAAAATCGCCTAAGAATTTAAAAGGATCTGGTTTTGTAAGTTGGAATGCTATATATCTGATTTTTCGGTTGAGGAACGATTTTATAATTCGATGATAAGATGAGGGAACTCTAGTGTACTTTTTCCAACTTGTGAAGCCAAACTAAGCCCAAATTGCAAATGTGCATCTTGCCATAGTGCTATGGCTGAGACATCAGCAAATTAAACAACAACAGAGACATAGCCATAGCCATCACCATCTGTCAACCTCTCATTT
The DNA here is from genome assembly GCA_000573905.2 of Oryza punctata. Classification (NCBI taxonomy): domain Eukaryota; kingdom Viridiplantae; phylum Streptophyta; class Magnoliopsida; order Poales; family Poaceae; genus Oryza; species Oryza punctata. Next base: position 1,913,213 of record CM002499.2, on the reverse strand, counting down.
TCAAAAAACAGCTACCATTGATACGCTCAGTGTTGTGCACTATATTGATTTTCAAGAGGATCTATTCTATACCACTGAGTACCACTGAGTATGTTCGAGTTCAATAATTTAGCATCGATATTATCTCTATTCATAATATACCAGTGATTTTATCAATTGTTCTACAATACGCCATTGTGCTGGGCCTTCTTTTCAAAATACCCAAAATACCTTTAGAAACATACAAGATTAACAATGGATTTATCTCATTAAAGTTTTAAAAAAATATGAAAATTTTTATGTGACCTTACACAACATGGAAGTTTGTGTACAGGTTTCAAGTTTTTTGGTATATTTAGTTTTTAGAAAAAAAATTTTTGTATATGAGATAGAACTTGCTTATAAAAGACATAATAGCAAAAGAATATCTTATGTAGTGTATGAAAGATGATTTATATTAAAAACAACATATAACAGATAAGTTGTATTTTTTAAAAAAATAGAAATGTAAGAAACTTGAAATTTCTATATAAATTTTCATGTTGTGTAAAGAGGTCACATAAAAGTTTTCATATTTTTTTAAACTTCTAATGGGATAAATCAATTGTTAACCTTATGTCATAAGGTTATTTTGGGTATTTTTGAAAAGAAGGTTTAGTCCAATGACGTATCGTAGAACCATTAATAAAGTCATCGATATATTATAAAAAAGATAACATCGATGAGACTCGAACAGTGGTATAGAATAGATTCTCTCTTGATTTTTCGTGAGACTCGGAGGAGATGGTGAATAATTGAGCTCGAGTGTGAGACTGACAGCAATGCCACGCAGGCTCAAGATCGCAATAGTTAATGGCGAATCGAGCAAATGTCAGTTCGCTATCGACCGACATAAATCAGGTTGATTGGGAACGGAGACATCTCATCATCTCACCCTGGAGTCAGGAGCTCAGGAACAGCAAGAGGAGGAAGAAGCTGAGATGGCTGCAGGCGACGCTGCGACGCCATTGCTGGAGACGGCGTACCATGAGGGCTGCCCCGCCTGCGCCGTCGACCGCAGCAAGGCGCTCAACCCTGGCATCCCCTACATGCGCTTCTTCCACATCTGGATCATCATCCTCGTCTCATGTACGTACTGCCTTATAAGTATATACGTGTGCATGCATGCTTCCTGCTCTGCTTGATTGCCTCTCCAATCTCCTTATTCCTGTTATGTTCGAAAAAGCTAATGGGCGAGCGCTCGCGTTCACGTTCACCAGCCCCCGTGCGATCAATTTACTCTGACAAGTGACTAATCTCATTTCATGATATCCTCTTTGGGCCTAATATGTAATTATGTATATGGCCACTTTTTTCATTTTAGGGTAGTTCTCCTTTTCCTTTTGGGCTTTACTCTTTCCCATTTACTTTTTTTTTTTGACTTTTAGGTGATTTAGGTGAGACCAGGGGTTACAAAACCGTTGGGGCGTGGTTACCGCGACCCCACTGTTTAACGGTTACCGTGGTAACCGCGCGGTTATCGCGAGAAATACCGTGGTTTTAAAAACGGAAAAGGTTACCGTGCGCAGTAACCGCGATAACCGTAGCGGTAACCGTGCGGTTTTGTAAATCTTGGGTGAGACCAACCAGTTGGGCCTCACAACCCGCATGCATGATTTTTTTTCCTTTTTTTCTTTGAATTCGTTTAAATTTGTATATATGATATAAAATTTATATGTGTGCATAACGTTTATATGTATAAAATTTGTTACATATTATTTTTTCGGGATGGGTTAACATCTTGTTGAATTCAGTTCAAATTTATGTTTATAAAATTTTTACATGCACAAATTTCTATATACAAAACATCTATTTCTATATATATATTTTGTACATATAAAGTCAATATATTTTCTTTAGTGCATCATGTTGCTTTTGTTGGGCTGAATTCTGGAAAAGAGAGAAAAAGATGCACGTGGAAGCCTACAAGCGTGGAAACGTGATCGAGAAATCTGAGTCGTCGCACTCATGCCTTAGCGATTCCATCTTAGGTGTGTAAAACGTGATCGCGCACACCGCGGACACGTGGTTGCTCGCATATTCGCATATTAGACGGACCTTGTTATGTTTGCATATCCAATTCTTTTTTTTTCATTTCCTCCAACATTGCAAAATGTGAATGCTTTATCAATCATTTATAGTTTACCTGAATTTATCTTATTAGAGGATTATTTTGTACTACCTCCACTTTTTCGTTTTAAATAGATGATGCAGTTGACTTTTGACATAACATTTAATTATTCGTCTTATTCAAGAATTTAGTATAAATATGAAAAAATACAAGTCATACTTAAAGTTTCTTTAATGTTAAAACAAGTCGCAAAAATAAATGATACATATAAATTTTATTAATAAGAGAAAAGGTCAAATGTCACGTTAAAAGTTAAAAAACAAAGGGAGTATTAGTGTCCAAAATTAAGGGGTTAAAAGGAAAGTTTAGGCTTGTAACCGTTGGTCGAACTATTGAAGCGAAATTCTAAATTGTTATTCCTTTCATCTCTTTTGTATCTTTATTTATCTTGTTATTAGCTGAGCTTGTTCCATTAATGTGGGCCCGTGAGCTATTCATGGTAGATTTCTAACTTTTCATCCTTACAATTTTTTTTGACTGAATTTCATCCTTATAATTGAATTTCAGGTTTGCCAATATCATCATTATTTCCTTTCTTATACTTCATGGTATGTATTTTCGATCGTAAAATTTATAATAGCACAAGCAATATACTCTACATTGTATAAGTTTCAGTGTAAATCATCAGTTTCTATTTCTCATTATCGGAATTTGTACCTTGCATAATTATTTGGTTTCGTGAAATGATGTTCATCATCCATGTAGCAATTCAAATTTCTCTAGTTTCCATTTATATTAACTAGTTTATGTAGTCTTGGAAACGGAAATAACAGTAAAGTTACCACCTAATTCCTAAATCTTAAAGCTATGTATAGTCATATATCCGTTGCTATGTATATTCGTATGTTTTGGTTAATCATTGTTTGAATAAAAGGTATGCTCGTAGTTTAATTCTCTTCTTCACAACAGGTAAGAGATTATAACATCTATTTTTATTGTATATTTCTCTTGTCTACAACAGATAAGAGATTTGCATGTTGCAAAAAGAGTAGAGGACATTGGATTCTATGCAGGTTTCGTAGGTAAGAGATTATAATGTTTGTAATACTAAAGGTCATGCTTTTACTTAGTAGTGATAAATATTTTTTACATCCACTTATCTATCACAAACATGATCTATTATAATTCTCAATCTATTAGGTGCGTCATATATGCTTGGTAGAGCTTTAACTTCCACTGCTTGGGGGATGATAGCAGATCGTATTGGAAGGAAGCCTGTTATCATTTTTGGAATTTTTTCAGTGTAAGTAATTTTTTAGTTCAGTTCTGATCGAACCAAGTTAGTAATGACTTGTATCAGCTTCTTTATATCACCTTTGATTACTTTACCTTGTTGTGAAATCAGATTTGTATTCAATACTCTCTTTGGACTAAGTACACACTATTGGATGGCAATAACTACACGATTTCTTATAGGTTCATTGAATGGCTTACTTGGACCAATAAGAGTACGGTGATTAAATGATCTAAATTCATGTTTGCTATTCACTATTGAAATACTAAAACTAGCACATTGCAATTGGGCTTTACAGGCTTATGCCGTCGAAGTTTGTCGACCAGAGCATCAATCCATTGGATTGTCATTGGTATATTACAGAGTTCTATAATATTTTGTACTATTGTTATATTGCACTTTAGATTATGACACTCTTCTTATATGATTAGGTTAGCACATCATGGGCAATAGGTCTCATTGTTGGGCCAGCTATCGGTGGATATCTTGCACAGGTATCCTACTAAATTTTAATACCATATGAGTTGGGTGCATGCTTAAACAATGCATTGACACTATTACGTGCTTTTGTTTCATTTGACAGCCAGCAGAAAAATATCCAATTCTATTTCCAGCAAACTCATTATTTGGAAGGTATTCGTTGTTATAGGAAATATAATTGTTCTATATGGTGTAACTATCCTTAAATGACTGATTCTTGAAAATCTTTCCTTAGGTTCCCGTATTTTCTATGTTTATGTATATCGATCTTCTGCTTCGTTATTCTCATAAGTTGCATTTGGCTCCCGGTATGTGCACAACTAGCCAATTTTATTCTTGTTGATATTCATTTGGGCACACACAATTCTTGTTTTTATGTTTCCCTTAGCTAAAATTTATCTTAACTACTTAAATACAAAATTTAATGAATATTTTGCTAATAGTTTCAGGAAAATAATGTGTTTTCATTTCAAAATAATGTGTTTCATAAAATTTCAGGAAACACTACATAAACATGCAATAGAAAGAAAGGGAGATTGTAAAACTGGATCTTTGAGTACACATTTAGTTGACTCCCAAGAGTTTGCCGAGCAACAGACTAGTCCAGACAAAGATAAGAGCTTATTTAAGAATTGGCCGTTGATGTCATCTATTGTTCTCTTTTGCATCGTCTCCTTTGATGATATGGCTTACACAGAGGTATGTACCAACTATGTCTAGACTAAGGATATAGTCTTTCCTAGCTAAATGAGTCCAGATGTTTGAATAATTGAGGAAAAGCTGCCCTGTTTTGGGAAATATGGATTAAACACTTCACCCCAGTTACAAACTAGGGTATAGTGTTATCACTATAAATAATGCTTCTTATGTTTATGTGAGAGAGATTTAATTTATTTCAAAAGGGCCACATGATTATTTAATCACTTTAAAACAATGTTTGAAACATCATAAATATTTAATTGAAATATCTATTTCTCACCATGCATCAACCAGATCCTAATACATTTTTGTTATTTATACAATCATTTTTGTGTTATATAGAATTATATGCTAAATAAGTAATAATTTAATTTTGTAGATATTGTAAAAAAAATTGTTGATGAGACACATCCCATCTTCATCCCCAGCCATGTGTACAAAAAGATAATAACATTTAGTTGAAGGACACACACGCACTTATTAGTTCGTAGCAAACAATGAAGCACATACAAGTTTTATTATAACATATAAATTTAATCAACAGAGTAACCTACATGAGCAATTGCTGTTATTTTTTTCATTTACTTGCAAGTTGTGAACCTACATATGTTCTACCAATCTGCGTTGAGGCCCTTGAACATGTTCGTCCCACGGAGTGCCCCAAAGAACTATTTAATAACAGTAAATGTTTTCTATCTATATTGGTGCTTAACATTAGGTCAGACTTTTAAAATTTTGGCCATTCATTTTATTTTATCACAAGTTTATAAAAACTATTAAGTTTAATATCGTGGAAATGCTTTTAATGGCAACTCTACACATACCATATTTTTTTTATAACGAACCATTTGAGAAATTACCAATGGTCACAATTTCACCACATCTTGTCATAAATACAAACATAGACAAATGAATTACTCTATTTCAATTTTGTTCCTCTCCGCCGATGAAAGCATAGGGAAATTACATATAAATTGCAGGATTAGATTAAGATAACACGGATATGTTAAGCTATCTCTACTATATGTTCTATTAGAACTGTATAGATATCTAATATTTTGTATTTGCAATTGTTTCTCCTTTGTCTTAGGAGTTCTCTTCTTGCGATGATTAATTTCATAGCATCCTTTCTCTAGAAAAGTATAGCGCACACATTATTTTGAATTTTTTTTGTATAATTAATTTTTTTGGTAAAGAAGTTGTTTTTTCAACCTTTGAAGATAATTGAAATCAAATTTTAGATATTTTCTCTATGGTCTGAAAGTGACAAAGAATTTGGCGGACTAAATTTCTCGTCTGAGGATGTTGGTCAAGTTCTTGCGATTACAGGTACATGTTAACTTATCAAATAGGTCAATATTCTTGCATTCTATTCAAGGTAGCTAAATACACTATACAAAGCTTTACTGATATGTATTTATATTTAAATGAAAAGCAAAATGTTTTCTACTGATTCTTGACAGTGCATAAATGATAGCTTGGTATAACATGGCCAGGAATAAATATTGGCAACAGGACATCACAAAAACGTGGTAATTAGCTGCTGGACACTTAATGCATTATTTTATTATATTTGGTGCAAATGGAGAGAGAAACAACACGGAAAGTACAAATTTTCCCTTGTATTCATCGGCTTGTAAGACGACTCGGTCTGGTTCGAACTAGACCCTATCTATTCTCACTCCCTCGATGTAGTTCATTCTCACTCCCATGGTCTAGGTTTGATTCGAAATAGACCTGATGGGGTTAAAAAGAAACATGCCCTATGGGTAAACTTATCTTTTCTAAAACAATATCTCTCCACTTGGATTAGATATAATAAAATTATACATTCAATGTCCAACAGCTAATTACTATGTTTTTGCGGTGTCCTGTAACAAATACATGTTCTTTGAGTGTCCTACAACAAAGACTATAAATTTTTAGTGCCTTGTAGCAAATGTTTCCATTTTTTTATACGACATCAACTTTTCTTATTTTGTTTAAGTTGTAGAAACCATTTTTTAATGGTATGGTCTCATCTCTTCTTTTATATCATGGGTGCTAGTATACTTATATACCAGACATTTATGTACCCAAATATTGTGAAAGTTCTCGGAATAATCAACACTTCTCGTGTTGCAGTAGTAAGTACAAGTTTACTTGATTATTCAATGAAAGTTTATCTTTAATTTTATTTTAGTAATGTTTGTCTCTTATTTTTTGTAGATTCTTTCTATGGCACTTCTTTGTAGTTATCCTCCTATGACATATCTCTCAAGACCTTGGTTGTCCATAGTAGTAAATATTGCATCGATGCTTAAAAATAACTTTGTGGTGAGTAAACATAAAACCTGAAGTTTTATTCATCCATGCTCAAAACAAACAACACCGATTGATGTTTTTATACTTCCATTTTCTTATCTCTATTTGCATATAGGAGATTTTTTTTACAATTCTTAGGAAGTTATAGGAAAGTACCACACTTTTTAGTGTAATCTACTGGTATACATGGTAGTACAGGAAAGTACTGGAGTACATCATTAATGCTAAAGTACTATAAGTTGCCACAAATCAAAGGTGGTACCTTTTCCTCATGTATTGTACAATCACTCTTGCATTAAAGCAACATAGTTTACTCAACTTTGGAAAGGTGCACTTTTGTTTGGTTGCTTTTTGGTTGAGCAAGATTAATTTCATCTAACCAATTTTCAACAAACAAGTTGTATATTTAGAAGATTCCAAGAATTTTTTTTTGTGCAAGTAAATTTCTTGCTCCTAAAATATTAGGAATTCTCTTACTACGTAATTTGTCTTTTCTAAAATGTTGCTACACTAGCAACCACACATAGGGAACTATAATCGTGAAAAAGTGTAATTTTGGCTTCGCCACTGAGCTCATAATATTAGTGTAATTCACTACTTTTTATATCTTGGAAGCGAAACAAATATATGCAGCAACAACATATATCATACAAGTCTTGACCACTAATGCTTTATCATTTGCTCCTACATATTTATTAGGTTACTATCAATACATGCTCTTTCATTCTTCAGAACAACTCTGTGGTATGTATCTCGTTATCTAATTTAAATTGTATTAGCCTTTTCTACATACAATTATTTGTTTAATTCTTATTTCTCTATTGAATAAATAGCCCCAGCATCAAAGAGCAACCGCAAATGGCTTAGCCACCACTTTAATGTCCTTCTTCAAGGCATTTGCTCCAGCAGGAGCTGGCATTGTGTACGTACAAATTTATTTGCTAATATTTCTATGGTCAAAATCTAGAATTAATCTATAGTTATCAAGCAAAGAAAAAGCAATGTATTTTAGGATTAGGGCTGTAAACATGTTACGACCAAGTGAGCCCAATCAGGTTTGGCTTGAGATCGATTTACGAGTGGAATTTTAATGGTCCAAATAATACATTTAATTAGCTTGTTTATAATATAATAATAATTTTATTGCTCCATTCATTGCAAATTAGTTATTATTTTAGTTTTGTCCTAAGGCAAACGTATCTATCCTTTGATAATTAATTTCTAGAAAATCATATAGTTTAACAACATGTGAATTATATATTATGAAAGTATATCTCAGAGCAAATATACAAACATAAATCTTATGATATTAAACTACATGAAGTCTAGAAGTTGATGGTCAAGGATACAAATGTTTGAATTAAAACAAACCTAGAATAAAAAGTAATTTGAAACATAGGGATTACTTAAAATGCATAAATATTTGCTTGAGTGGTTAGTAACTAAGTTGATTACTGCTTATAAAAAAATGCAACGGTTGAATTGATATATATCATGGGTCTTGTTAGCATATTAATTATGATTGGTTAATGTAGGTTTTCGTGGGCACAAAAACGCCAACATGCGCTTTTCTTTCCAGGTAAATTCACGACATCACTATTATGCATAAGTAACATGCAAAAACTCATCATTGCTTTATTAGATCCCGTGGCTGGTTAAATGCACCAAGTCTTGAACTTTGTGATAGTTACTTCGTATTTTGATTTTATCTGAATATTTATTTCTATCCCTTAATGTTAGTGATTTCTCAAAAGTAGTGATTAGTGGGTGTTGGATGCTCCTTCATAGCTTATACTAATAAAACCATAACTCTGATCTTTTTATTGTTTGCATCATCTTTGTCTGCCATCTTTTCATTGTGTTCTCATTGTTACATTTTTGTACGCAGGTGACCAAATGGTGTTCTTCCTTTTGATTATTATTGAATTTCTGGAACTCATTTGGACCTTCAAACCATTTCTGGTCGTGCCATAGCAGTTCTCTTCAACCCCAAGTAATCAAGCTTTCAGATCATCGATAAGTTGGGTGACATGTCATGTTTACTCCGCATTTGCCTGTTTCTGTATTTGGATGATAGCTAATAAAGATTTATGCATATCTCAGGAGCAATACTTATGTATCCTACCATGTAATTGTAGATAACATATTAATACTTATCCAACTACATGTGCGACGTATTTAAATGACCTTTTTCCTTTGGTTTGTAAAATTTAAAAAACTGCTCGATTTTTCACGAAGATGAAGCATAATATCACGCAAATTGCAAGCGTGGATAAAAACAAATGGCAAGGTACCATATAATATTATATAGATTTATCTTTTTCCATGTTAATTTCTAGGTAGTAATATAGCATGACACATTTTAAACGATATTACCAGATAAAATCATAAAGCTCTGACACGTTATGCTTTGTATCTGTATAAATTGTATGCTTGTTGTTTATCGCGGTGGCTATTGATTAATTGTAGCTTAATCGAATACGTGGAATTTGTATAAGTTACATTAAACCATGATTGCTAAAGATGGTTAAAGAGATGTTAGTATATATGAGAACATTCTTCAATTGATCAGTATATAAAGTGGTCTACAGCTAACTGACGAATACGAGGCAACATCCGAGCGACTAATTAAACATGATTACTGTTGACCTTGGGAAAATAATGAGTATAGATTGTATAGTACTGGTATAATTAGTTCGCTTACACGAAGATCGAGGGCTGCACTCTGCACGCACCTGTTTGTTAGTTATAATCAGAGTGATATGGAGAAGCTGGGAGTTAATCAGATTTGCCACACAAAATCAATATGCAATTCTTGAATACGTATGGACAAACTGACGATGTAGACTGATGAATAAAATCCTGTATGCATGCGTGTGCTATTTTGTACTAATCTTGTTTGGCATGCATGTGGGCATGGTTCAGGCAATGTGATAGGTAGCGAATTGATTGGCAATGTGAGAGTGAGTTGATTGAAGTAGCAACAAGCCAACAACCTGTCGGGCCTAGCTAGCAGCCGGCCGGCCTGACTGACGTAGGAGCTGACGATCCCAAGTTAGCTGATTGCACATTGTTGGTACCACTGCCGCTCAGTTAGATATCCTCATTAATAATAAGCAACTAGTAGTGTTTTACTGTTTGATGATCACTTATTTCTAGCAGTACTGGGCTAAACACACAGTAATACAGTAATACTCTAAACACACAGTTTCGGCTGAAATTAAGGAACTGCTGGGTTCAGGCAGCAGCTGGTTGACTTTGGTTAACAGCACACAATTTGCCTAAAATTTCATGAACTGCTGGGTTCTAGCAGATTAATTAGTTCTCTTACGATTGCAGCAGCAATGGTGCCTCCATTAAGTTTTTTTAATATGTATACGTAATCTGTCGGTGGGATGTATGATGGATTAATAAACTTCAACTACCTTTTAAAAAAAATAAACTTCAACTAAATATTATTAAATATTATTGTTATTATTATCATATACTCCGACTTGGAGTAGTACATACTGTTTAAGAAAATTGGCAGCAACTGCAGGTGGCAATTCCGACTTGGATTGGTGCAGCTATACATGAAGTAACGTGGGAAAGTCCATTCGTTCTCGCGAGGAAACACCACCACTTTATTTTTAGGCTTAAGTGGATCAATACCATTACAAATATACTAATTTTTCGACGTACCGTTAGAATTTGGAAAAATTAAAACCATATCACTCTATCACAATATCTAACAAAAATCTATGTTAGTCCCAAGTACATGTAGATCCTAGTTATCAGTTCCATCTTCTCCACATTCTTCTTCTCTCTTCTCTTTCCCCTACCTCTCTCCACTCTCTCCGATGCTCATCATCCTAAACCACCAGATGGTATGGTATGATTCCAATTTTACAAAACTACAGTGGTACGTAACAGCTATCATGAATAGTAATGTTATTTTTCTGAATAGCATATTTGTAGTGGCATGGATCCAATTAACCCTTATTTTTTTATATTGTTTGAAAAATCATAAAAAAAATTCAATATGAAATATATTAATAAATAAAATACAAGCTCAAATTTAACTAGAAACAGAAATAATAAATTGACTTCGAATAAACCACGTAATTCATAGTTAAATTTGTTACTTTTTAATTTATATATACCAAATTGAATTACATATTTATCGAGTGACATATCTTATTATTAAATTTATTAATGATTTTTTAACAACATGCACAGGCCTCGAACAACAAAAGTCCATCTTACAATCATACTATTTGGACAACGGAAAGCCCGTTTCGACTAGTCTTCTTCCCCCGGCTTTTCTGTTCCTTGCATTTTCTGCTCTGCTCCTAGGTAAGACAGGCAAGGCACTCTCTACTTGATCACCACGGAAACGGAACGGAATCCACATCAGCTAGCTTCGAGCCTCACGTGCCCATTCACTCTCTTTATTTAATGTGGTGGATTCCCGATCGATCGATCAGCAGGCAATATATATAGACATAGTTAATCGATCTCAACAACTACCCATCAATAATTCATTACATATACAACCATTCAGACTTTATCGAGTCAGAGAGATCGACATTTGAGCGAGCGAGATTGGTGAATTGATGGGTGATCATGGACGCCGGCGGCAGGCGGCGCCGCTGCTGGAGAAGAAGGGCAGCACCGGCGGCGTGGGCGATGGGTACTGCATTGAGGGGTGCCCCGGCTGCGGCGTCGACCGGCGGAAGGCGGCGAGCTCCGGCATCCCCTACGGGAGCTTCCTCTTCGTCTGGATCGTCACGCTCTGCACAGGTACCCTTGGGCCTTGCCCTTCATTCTCTCTTCCACCCCAATCGCGCGCTTCTGCACCTGAGCTTCCGCTTTTCTCAATTGATGTCCACATTTTCTCGAGTTTAGCACGAGTCTGTTTAATTAGTTTCTCCTATTTTCTCCATTGATCATGCCACCTCGGATCGGAGTGCTATATATATACTCCTACACACACAGGTACGGCCCCTTCAATTTATCAAAATCATTAAATTAATACTTACTCCAACCAACCGTTAAATTTTGGCCTAATAAGAGTACTAATTTTACGATTTGCTCTATAAGATTCGTGCACCTCAACCAACCGTTAAATTTTGGCATATCACAAAGAGCTTGTTTGGGGAGCTTACAGTCAAACCACCCAACTTTTCCATTCAGATTTTAATAAATTGTAGGCGTAGAATTTAGAAAATGAAACGGAAGCCAGAAATACTCTGTACAGGCCATAAATTGGATTTTTCGAGGTTGAAACTTGAGAGTGCTAATGGCGGGGTGCATGCATATGTGGCAGACGGTCTCACATGCCCTGACCTGCTGAGATTAAATTCGTGGGCTTACTGCTTGGCGTGTTGTAAGGTACATGCAGGCAATGAGGCAACCAACGACTTATGGTTCATTCATTGTTTTAATACTACCTACATTCTCGTTTCTTGTTTAGCACAAGCCAACCATATTGCTCCATGATTAGCGCTTTCACTTCATTCACGTTTTCTTTCTACTCCCTCCGTTTCATATTATAATCTCTCTGTTTCATATTATAAATCGTTTGATTTTTTCATAATCAAACTTTTGTTAAGTTTAACTAAGTTTCAAAAATTAGCAATATCTAGAATACCAAATTAGTTACATTTAATTTAATATTAAATATATTTGTTCTGGGTTGAAAATACTAATATATTTTTCTATAAACTTGGTCAACATATTTTTGGGTTGAAAATATTAATGTCTCTATTTTTTTTAAAAAAAAAGATAGCAGCTCATGCGATTTTCAATTCGTATTGTGCTCGTGTGAGAGGCTGAGAGCTTGGTACTAGGCCTTGATACCAAGTGGACTACCAGGCTTATGGGCCGTATCACGTATGGTGCATGTGTGCAACAATAAACCGAATTTTTTTATTTTTAAATTTTTCTAATATTTACAGAAATATTATAGCGGCGATAATATTTGTAGAGATAGACCCTGCCGCCCTCCACTTGGGCGGCAAGGTGACGTGGCAGACGCGCGCGGGACGGCCGTTTAGGGGAGCTGTGAATTTTGCACGCGGCCCGAGGGTGGCAAGGGTCTCTGTGCAAAATTCCCAGCTCCTCGCCGGGGACCTGCCATTTTGCAGGCGGCCCCGTTGCTACCCTCTGCTAGGGCGGCAGGTCCCATCGCCTATAAAAGGCCTGCCGCCCTACACTTCTTTCATTCCTCCTCTCACCTCCACATTAAAAAAAAAGAAGGGGAGGAGAAGAGAAGAAGAGATGAAACCCTACCAGTTTGAAACTCCGATTTCAGATAATATTCCTGGATCATATACGTGACTAAATGTATGATGTTAACAAGGGTTTTAGTTGTATTTTTGTACAACTTTGCTTGAATAAATGCACTATATTAACTAGGGTTTAGTTGTGGTACTGTAGAACTTTGTATTGTTAGATATAAGTAACTTAGTAGATCTGTAGTATTTATAGTTATTAGGTTTGTAGTTATAAATGTTGTTAAGTAGCATTACAATAGCATACATAAAAATTGTGGTACGTTGCAAACAAGATATTACACTGTAGTTGTTTATCACGTAAAATAATGACCTAGTTATTTACCTGACAGATATATCCAATAAACTTATATTTCAACTATACCATGGTCAAGAAAACGTCCGTTACGGGCTAACTGGAGTAGATTTATCAGAATTTATTGTAAGAGCAAAGGGAATTGATAGACTAGCTGAGAAGAGTGTACCTTCTATAAAAAGATAGTTGATGGGGGGCTTGGGAGTTGATCCACAGAAAAGTGACATTACAATTTATGTTGTAGTAAGTCGGGCAACTGAGGGTTTTTATTTGGAACAAATGCCAGTTCAAAACTCTGCGATGTGGAGATGGTATTTGGAGAATGCATTCAACGAGAGGTGACCTCTAACTATGCTTCCGTATGTTCATCCGAAGGATCCAAGTGTGCAGATGAACATGGATGATGGCGAGGGGCCAAGTGCTGAAGTGAATGAGACTGGAGTGAATCCGGTCAACGCACCAGAGGAAGATAGCGTAGTAGCTCCAGTAGGCATGCACTCTGGTGGAGTGGCTGACGAGGGGGAGACGGTCGGTGCCGTTGTAGACGAAATGGAAAGAGAAGATTCTGACAAGGAGCGTGTAGAGGAAGATGATTCGTCAGATGATGACGAGAACAATATTAATCCAGCCGAATGGGTTAGTGATGATTTTTTTTGGTCTAGTCATCTCTGAAAGGGAAAATGTGAGATGGGAGTACAAAGAGAATGAGGTTATTTAGGGAGCGAGGTATGTTAATGGAGAATACATGAAGGAGGCGGTGAAGCATTTTGCAATGTCACTTCATAGAGTTTTGGGTTGCCAAGTCTAACCGGTCACAATATGAAGTTAGGTGAGTTAAGGAAAAAGATGAGTGTCCCTGGAGAGTGCACCCTTATAAGGGAAAATGGAAGCATTACTGGACAGTGTCAGTCGTTACCAAGCATACATGTTATCTACCTGTTGTTCAGAAATACCACAGGAATATTACATGTGCATTTGTTGTATCTGAGATGTATGCGCATGTCGTGGACAATCTGACATATCGAAGAGAAATTCAAGTATATTATTAGCTACGCCAAGGCGTAGAAGGCAAAATAGAAAAAAAAAATACAGATGAGATTTGGAACTTATGAAGCCTCGCATGACAATTTGCCACGTCTACTATCTGTTATCCAACAAAGAAACCTTGGGAGCTCTTGTGCACTCAAGACATTCCCCTCAATTGAACATCCTGGCAAAACTGTGCTGCAAAGAGCGTTCTTAGCTCTACATGCATGCAAGATGGCATTCGTGCACTGTCGTCCAGTACTTTGCATTGATGGGATATTCTTGACCGGGAAGTACCGGGGCCAGATACTAACAGCAATTGGGGTAGATGGGAACAATCACGTATTGCCCTTGGTATGTGCTTTTGTTGAGAGTGAGAACACCGACAGCTGGTACTGGTTCCTCCATCTGGTTAAAAAAGAAGTTGTTGTTATGAGGCCCAATGTGTGCCTAATTCATGACAGGCACGCTGGTATGCTTCGAGCGATAGAAGAGTTAAAATTTGGGAGTATGGATAGAGAATACCCTGGTGAGTGGGAAGATGTACAGAGTATGTGGTGCATGCGTCATATGGGAGCTAATTTTTTCAAGCAATTCAAGAACAAGGAGCTGATGAACATGTTCAAGAGGCTATGCAATAAGAACCAGGAGAAAAAATTCAATAAGCTTTGGAAGAGGTTAGACGAGTTGACAAGCCCAAAGGACCCAGTGGATCACTTCACGTACTATCAGACCCTCGTGCTACCCGTGCTGTCCCACCGGATCACCTCACGTACTCCCAGGACCACGTGCGAGCACAGACTCTGAGGACCAAGCAGGGTCGCGGCACGGGGCAGGGCCAGTAGAGTAGACTTCTCTTTTTTTATTTTCTTGACATGCTAGTACTATATGCTTGTAGACTGAATACGTTGTTGATATTCGGGTTTCGCATTCCTTAACTTCGCCGTTACTTTTTACAAAAGCACGATCCCTTTCGGCGCATGCACGAGTACTTTCGGCCGCACCGATGCAGTCTCCTTTATTCGCGTGCGATACGACTGCGGAATGGTTTCTCACCCCCTTACACTTCCACAAACGTCGAATATTCCATGTCACATCGGCATACGTCTAATCTTACTTTCGGTGCCATGCCGCCCTTTAAAAAGGTGGAAGGCCTTATTCCGTCCATATATAGGTGGTAGGGTATACATCCGCATACATCCACTCTTACTTTCGGTGGCAATCAGGCTGACCCACTGTGCCTCATGATGTAGACATGTCAAGGTTATCACTGCGATTTTGGTGCCTACATAAGTCCCCATAACGAGCGATGCGGCACAAAAATTTTTCATCTATGTACTCAACAGGCGCTAGCACAACCCTTAATCCCACCAGCTTTCAGCAATGGCTAGACGCCGGGGCGTTGAGGATCCCAACTGGCGTAGCGATCCTTGTGCATACCTACTACCACATTGGTGCCAGCGGCCTCTTTGCCTTTGCGGTAACCGACGCCAACTAATGGCTTCGCTGAATCCAGATATTCGAGGAAGGCGCATTTTTAGGTGTCCTAACTATGACTGTGAGGTATTTCATTCTCTGCATATGCTTATTCAGTTTGCATGGGCGATTGTTTATTCTTCATCCTACTCTATTCGTCAAACCAGCGTTACGGCTTGCGGATACATTGAGTGGGTCGATACAGAAAATCCCGTTCTCGACCTGACCACTTGTTTGCAAGAACGACGCTGGTATTTCTCATCCAAAAGTAATGAGCAATACTTGCAGAGAAATGTAGCTTACGAACGACAACGTTATGAACAACAGTGCGACTGACGGGTGCTAACGAGCGCACTCCCTCCATGGGAAGCCCGTCCAAAATGCAGATGTGGTGATCGTTGTCAGGTTCTCCATTCCATAAAGCCTAGGACTTTGGGTCAGAGAGGCCGCTGGCACCAATGTGGTAGTAGGTATGCACAAGGATCGCTACGCTAGTTGGGATCCTCAACGCCCCGGCGTCTAGCCATTGCCGAAAGCTGGTGGGATTAAGGGTTGTGCTAGCGCCTGTTGAGTACATAGATGAAGAAATTTTGTGCCGCATCGCTCGTTATGGGGACTTATGTAGGCACCAAAATCGCAGTGATAACCTTGACATGTCTACATCATGAGGCACAGTGGGTCAGCCTGATTGCCACCGAAAGTAAGAGTGGACGTATGCGGATGTATACCCTACCACCTATATATGGACGGAATAAGGCCTTCCACCTTTTTAAAGGGCGGCATGGCACCGAAAGTAAGATTAGACGTATGCCGATGTGACATGGAATATTCGACGTTTGTGGAAGTGTAAGGGGGTGAGAAACCATTCCGCAGTCGTATCGCACGCGAATAAAGGAGACTGCATCGGTGCGGCCGAAAGTACTCGTGCATGCGCCGAAAGGGATCGTGCTTTTGTAAAAAGTAACGGCGAAGTTAAGGAATGCGAAACCCGAATATCAACAACGTATTCAGTCTACAAGCATATAGTACTAGCATGTCAAGAAAATAAAAAAAGAGAAGTTTGCTCTACTGGCCCTGCCCCGCGCCGCGACCCTGCTTGGTCCTCCGGGTATGTGCTCGCACGTGGTCCTGGGAGTACGTGAGGTGATCCGGTGGGACAGCACGGTTAGCACGAGGGTCTGATAGTACGTGAAGTGATCCACTGGGTCCTTTGGGCTTGTCAACTCGTCTAACCTCTTCCAAAGCTTATTGAATTTTTTCTCCTGGTTCTGATTGCATAGCCTCTTGAACATGTTCATCAGCTCCTTGTTCTTGAATTGCTTGAAAAAATTAGCTCCCATATGACGCATGCACCACATACTCTGTACATCTTCCCACTCACCAGGGTATTCTCTATCCATACTCCCAAATTTTAACTCTTCTATCGCTCGAAGCATACCAGCGTGCCTGTCATGAATTAGGCACACATTGGGCCTCATAACAACAACTTCTTTTTTAACCAGATGGAGGAACCAGTACCAGCTGTCGGTGTTCTCACTCTCAACAAAAGCACATACCAAGGGCAATACGTGATTGTTCCCATCTACCCCAATTGCTGTTAGTATCTGGCCCCGGTACTTCCCGGTCAAGAATATCCCATCAATGCAAAGTACTGGACGACAGTGCACGAATGCCATCTTGCATGCATGTAGAGCTAAGAACGCTCTTTGCAGCACAGTCTTGCCAGGATGTTTAATTGAGGGTAATATCTTAAGTGCACAAGAGCTCCCAAGGTTTCTTTGTTGGATAACAGATAGCAAACGTGGCAAATTGTCATAGGAGGCTTCACAAGTTCCAAATCTCATCTCTATTATTTTCTGTTTGGCCCTCCACGCCTTGGCATAGCTAATAATATACTTGAATTTCTCTTCGATATGTCGGATTATTGACCTTGGTTCATATGTCAGATTGTCCACGACATGCGCATACATCTCAGATACAACAAATGCACATGTAATATTCCTGTGGTATTTCTGAACAACAGGTAGATAACATGTATGCTTGGTAACGACTGACACTGTCCAGTAATCCTTCCATTTTCCCTTATAAGGGTGCACTCTCCAGGGACACTCATCTTTTTCCTTAACACACCTAACTTCATATTGTGACCGGTTAGACTTGGTAACCCAAAACTCTATAAAGTGACATTGCAAAATGCTTCACCGCATCCTTCATGTCTTCTTCATTAACATACCTCGCTCCCTAAATAACATCATTCTCTTTGTATTCCCATCTTACATTTTCCCCTTCAGAGATGATCAGACCTAAAAAATCATCACTAACCCATCCGGTTGGATTAATATTGTTCTCGTCATCATCTGACGAATCATCTTCCTCTAAACGCTCGTCAGAATCTTCTCTTTCCATTTTGTCTAGAATGGCCTGACAATCTCCCCCTCGTCAATCACTCCGCCAGGTTGCATACCTACTGGAGCTACTACGCCATCTTCCTCTGGTGCGTTGACCTGATTCACTCTAGTCTCATTCACTTCAGCACTTGGCTCCTCGCCATCATCCATGTTCATCTGCACACTTGGATCCTTCAGATGAACATACGGAAGCATAGCTAGAGGCCATCCGCGTTGCAATGCATTCTCCACATATCATCTCCACATCGCAGAGTTTTGAACTGGCATTAGTTCCCAATAAAAACCCTCAATTGCCCGACTTACTACAACATAGATTGTAATGTCACTTATCTGTGGATCAACTCCCAAGCCTCTCATCAACCATCTTTTTATAGAAGGTACACTCTTCTCAGCTGGTCGATCAATTCCCTTTGCTCTTACAATAAATTCTGACAGATATACTCTAGTCGGCCCGTAACGGACGTTTTCTTGACCATGGTATAGTTGAAATATAAGTTCACTGGATATATCTATCAAGTAAATAACTAGTTCAGTATTTTACGTAATAAACGACTACAGCGTAATATCTTGTTTGCAACATACCACAATTTTTATGTATGCTATTGTAATGCTACTTAACAACATTTAAAACTACAATCCTAATAACTATAAATACTACAGATCTACTAAGTTACTTATATCTAACAATACAAAGTACTACAATACCACAACTAAAACTCTAGTTAATATAGTGCATTTATTCAAACAAAATTCTATAAAAGTACAACTAAAATCCTAGATAACATCATACATTTAGTTATGTATATGATCCTGGAATATTATCTGAAATCAGAGTTTCAAACCGGCAGGGCTTCGCCTCTTCTTCTCTTCTCCTCCCCTTCTTTTTTTTTATTATGGAGGTGAGAGGAGGAATGAAAGAAGTGCAGAGCAGCAGGCTTTTTACAGGCGATGAGGCCTGCCGCTCTGGCATAGGGCGACAAGGGGGCCGCCTGCAAAATGGCAGGCCCTCGGGCGAGGAGTTGGGAATTTTGCACGGAGACCCTTGCCGCCCTGGCAGAGGACAGCAAGGGGGCCGCATGCAAAATTCACAGCTCCCCTAAACGACCGTCCCGCGCGCGTCTGCCACATCACCTTGCCGCCCAAGTGGAGGGCGGCAGGATTTATTTCTGCAAATATTTTCGCCGCTATAATATTTCTGTAAATATTGAAAAATTTAAAAATTAAAAAAATCGTGATTTCTCACTGCATACACCCTGAAGCCTATTAGCCCATAATTTCAAAAAAAAAAAAAACATTGCCCGCACCCTGAAGCCTATTAGACCATAATTGTTTTTAGAAAAAACGAGAGTTGGAAGAAGAGTTGCGTGTTGTTCCGATCGATTAAACAGTACAAAAATTTCGTGATATACTTTCTAAAATCTATTATTTTCACTTTTTGACATCTAATTATTTGTTTGTGCCCTTAAATAATTATTCACTTTTCGTGCTATATACCGTGAGTTTATAGGATTTTATAGGATTGCATGCTTCCAAATATGCATGGAGCTATATGTGACGTGGAGCTCCAAACACCCAAGTCGGATAGTTTTTGTCACTTTGTCCAACTGTTGGTGGCTCATGAACTTTGGCGTGTATCACGCACAATATACGAACCCATTCGCTTTCGTCAAATACTAGCCACTTTCTATATTTTATTTTTATATACAACTCCTTCTTTATTTTGATCTTTTGATTCTTTCTTAGCTCTATATCCAACAGTAAATTTGGTTTCAAAGTCTTCTGATGACGTGGCAAATCCTCCATTCGAGAAAGAATAATTCTTTTACTACTTTAGATTCTCTATTGCTCGATCTCTGAATATTCTGAATCCTGAAATCCATAGAAAATATCTTGAAGATGAATGTGATGTACATGTTTGGGAGACTTACGGATCTGAATGTACTGTGCATGAAAAAAAATTCAAATATAAAAAACATGTTCAAAATTCGAACATAATATATTGCTCAAGGAACATATACAGATTTGAATATAGTGCAAATATGGGCATATATAGTACATATTGAAATACGAAAAGTGTCGAATCCGCAAAAAAAAAAAAACATTACATTTGAATTTAGAAATTTTCAGAACGTGTATACAGTTTGGAACATTAACATGCACACATTAAATCTTACTCGAGCCGGGAAAAAAATTAAAGTTAATTTCCATGGCAAATATCAGAATCCCCTTCGTCTGAATCTCCTAGCATCAAGTTTGGTGGGCCACATGAAAGCCAGGTAGGCATCTGAGTCTGAGGTTGGAAATCTTTTGTTTTCTTCTCCTGTTATGATGTGCTAATGGAAGGAGTAATAGATTAGTTCCAAATCTTTTGTTTTCTTGTGCTGATGTGCTAGTAATCCTATGTATTCTTGTGTGTGGCAAATGGCAATTCGCGGCGTGGAATTTTCTCACATGGTTTTGGCTTTCTCTTCCTCGTCCTCCTCCTCTTCTTCTTCCTGTCGCTCGCGGTGAAGGTGAGAATTCCATAGACGGAAGGGAACTCCCGTTCTGCCTCCTTCCTGCGTGCGTGGCAGGGACATTTTGGGATTCTTGATTAAGAGGAGAAGCCGATTAAGAGGTACCCCTACGTGCGTGTAGCAAGCAATCGATTGATTCATCTCCTCTCCTCGCATTGCCCTTGCCCGGCGGGAGGGGAGGGGATGGAAGAGGAGGTGCCATTGCTCAAGCTCAAGGGGGACTACCACCAGGGTTGCCCCGGCTGTGCCTACGACCGCAAGAAGGAGGTCTACAGGGGATTGCCTTACAAGGAATTCCTCTATCTCTGGATGATCTGTCTCACCGCCGGTATGGAACATTACAACCCCCCCTTCCCCTTCTGGAACATTCCTCTCATTTCTGGAATACTACATCTCTGAAGATTTCATTCTTGGGAAAAGTTCTAGTAGCTTTTGAACCCATGGGGATCTATGAATTTCTTTATTCTAGTGTACAAATGCCTTAGGCCATTCACAGTGCATCGCCGTATGCCGCGCGAACCTCGTCAGGTTTTGTCAGGATGAGGGCGCGTGATGGCGGAGCGAAAGGAAGAACCCTGCATTGGGGAGGTCGTGCCCTAGTCCGGTGGTTAGAGAAAGGGGCAGCGGCGGCGACATGGGGGAAGAGGGGTCTACCTTTCCAGCGCCGCCGCCGTTGTCGCGTTCGCCGTCGTCGTCCTCGCCGTGCGTTGTGGAGGTCGCGATGACCTCGAGCACTCCAGATCTGGCCCATAGGAGCCCTCCTCGTCGTCATCGCCTTCTTGCCGATGAGCCGCCGATCCCGCCGTCGTCGAGCCCGTTCTCGGTCCGCCGGCCGTCGCCCCTGCCACCGCCCGCCGGAGAAGGAAGAGAGGACGGAAGGCGGAGCTCGACTGGGCGGCGTCGGAGGCCGCCTCCTTGCCGCGTCGATCTGCTCGACGACCGCCCGGATCGAGGCGGCGCCAGGTAGAGGGTAGAGGCGGCGGCGGCGTCAGGGAGGGAGGGGAGAAATGGCGCCGCCGGGGAAATGGCGCCCGGCTCTCCGCCGTGGGCTCGTGAGGGAGAAGCCGAAGCGAGACTGCGAGAGGATAAGGAAGGAGAGAGAGTGGGAAGGAGTAAATTTATATTTCTTCTCTAGATTACAGGGTTCGATGTAAATTTCAGACCTCTACACAAATTGAAAAAGCATAGGAACTGAAAAAAATATCAGAGAAAATTAAAATCACTCCATAAGCTACTTGCACCGTGGAAAATTTAGATTTTAGACCGATAGCCTACCCTAGATGGTACCCTGAAGCTCCTCAAACAAACTTAACGAACTGTGAATGCACTAAGATGCCTGAATGTCACCAACATAGGGAATCTAGGTATCCTGTAGGAACATGACAACATGTGTGTTTTTTTCTTGCAATTGCTACTACTATGTTACTGCAATGTCCCATGTGCCGCTGTTTGTTCCTCCATCTGGGTTTGGTCGGTGTTCGGTTGTGCCGGCTGCGACGATTCATGTTCCGGTGGGGAATCGCTGATCCTCTTCTATATAATAGATTAACAGGACCAAGTTAGTTCAACAAATTGTCTCAACATGATTTCAATAATGGGGGAATGTTGACATGTCGTTGCTGTCTTGTAACTACTTAGTTCTCCGTATTGCTTTCAGTGCTGTTTGAACACCACCGTTACTTTTACAGTTCTCGAGGAGGTACCACTAGATACTATGAGGTACCAATCAAATCTGACCATTTATTAGACAAGGGGTAAGATCAGTCTAAAATATTATTACTAGCTTGACTTGCTTTAGCCCTTCCTTTTGTTTCAGTCTCCTAGAAAGCGCTGTAATCCCATAGGCCCTTCGTGAAATTTTTGCGGCGGTGAGGTGCGACAGAAGACGCAGCCGGCCCTGGAGTCCGTCCATCACGCGCATGGAGACGTCGAAACGAGGTTGGGGTTGATGCCCTCGAACTGGATAAAGCAGACACGGTCGCCGCCGTTGAGCGCCGCCGGTCGAGCTCGAGCACGAAGCACATCCCCTCATAGCGCCGCGAAGTTGTGCGCCGACCGTTCATTTACTAGGGGCATCAAGGCTGTAAACAGTGCCCATGGCTAAAATCATCTTCTTCACCTTTCCTGTCCGCTTGTGGCACCCTAAAAAATCAGCAGTTTGGCGACATGCGCGAGTCATCAGACTGCAGCCATCAGAGACCATCAGAAATCAGGTCTTGCGGCATGCGGTACCAACTCTTTTGGACCTTTAGATTGCGCATAGTGGACGGCCAGGATAAGGTACTGCCTCCTCTCAAGGAACTGTAAAAAGTCTAATTACAAAATGCGATGTGATGCTCCAACTCATCTACTATATACGTCAACCCATTTACACCGGTCATCACGAATGGCCGGTGGTGTTACAGTTGCAAACTAGTAACGCCACGTGCCGTTTCATGTGACATGTGGGTTATCTGGGGGGTCTATTATGTTGTTAACTAGAAAATTTACTGTTTCAAGGAGATCACTGTGCGAGGAATACTAGATACAGAATTAATTCCTGTGATGGCATAGCACTAGTCGTCCAAACCAAATTGGGCACATAATTAATTCCTGCAATCTGTCATAGCACCAATAGTCCAACCCAACATCCTTGATAGGATCTTCAATAATAGGACTGTTGGTGATGCTGATTCAGACCTTGCAGACTTTAGGTTCTTTGTTGTTTTTGTGATCTTTTTCACCTACCTCATCTGCTGAAATTTTCACAACACTACATGGCATCTATGTCAAGTGCCAACAAGCAGCAGAAGCATACACTGAAATGTCCTGATTCTCACGGCTAAAAATTTGTTGAAGAGGCACTGGCCCTGCGACTGGATTTGCAGCCTTTGTAGAAGTGCTTTTGAGGACACAAATCATTTAGCAAAGGATTGCCCTTTCACAATCTCAGTTTGAACTAAAGTTTGCCAATGGCAGGGGCATGTCTTGGCCCCCCATTTTTTCACGATGGACTTGTTAGATTGCTGGGAGTATATTTGCATTACCTTCTCAGCAGCAAATAAGAAGAAACTTGTGGGAGATCTGCTCGTAACCTGGTGGAACATTTGGCTGGAACGCAACCGTCGAATTTTTCAACATAAATGCCAAACGGAGGATCAAGTTGCTTTTCTCATAAAGGAAAATATAGCCCAGATTAAACTAGTTTCTCACTCCCTTTAAGGGGCTGTGAATTTCTTTTAGTTGATTTATCTCTTTTGGAGATTATGTAATTTGTCTGCCGTCCTCCTTTTCTTAAGTCGTCTCCCCCACCCCCTTTTCCTCTGTTAAACCTGGTTTCTCCTTCCTTCTAATATATTCGGCAAGTCTTTTGCCGCTTTTCGTTTCAAAAAAAAAAAAAGAAATGTCCTGATTCGGTGTTAGATTAGATGCATACAGTCCGCAGTGCAATATTCACTTGTAAAAATGCCCTTAACTGATTTTCCTTAATGATGTAATGTTTTTTTAACAGATCTTTTTATACCGCTCCAAATCGCGATAAAGGTGTAAACTGTAAACTTGGAACTGATGCATGACTTGTTTCCCATGTGCCCTATATAAGCATCTGTAATTGTGCCTATTTTTAGGGGTGAAGTTCCATGGGCTGTTCTGGCGTTCTGCATGAGCTCCTTCATCGTGGTTGCATTGAACAGTAGTCTTTCTCTTTTACAATAGTGGAACATGAAATTAATTAACCTACTTGAACACCGTTTTCTATCTGATGTTGAGGATATGGAGGGCTATCTTGTTTCCTGGAGAGTATTGCTCAAACAATTATGCATGGAACAATCAAAATCTGAGAAGCATCTAGCACTTCAATTTTTCTTCATTTCAAGTGCAACTATCTATTTCTAGCCATAATACTTTCTTTTATTATCCCTGTTCTCACCAGCATCATTTAGTTGTTTTTAGAGAAGTTCTCAAGTAGTCCCCTGCTATCATCATTGAGTTAATAATATAACAAATATTGTTATCAATACTTACGTATCTTCAAAAGTTTTAAATGTTTTTATCGTAACAACATATCCCATCTATTCTCTTTTTACATAAATTTTCAGTGCATACTCAAGATTTCTAATTTTGTCCCTGCCCTTTTCAGCTTTACCAATATCATCATTGTTCCCCTTCTTGTACTTCATGGTATGTCTATCTTCATGTCTTCTTTTGATGGCTAAAACTAGAAAAAAAAATTCTTGTGGCTAGTTTATCTCCTTTTTTGACAACTATCTTTACTCTAGTATAGCAATTAAGTCTTCAAGACGTGTCTTGTTACACAGATAAGAGACTTGCATGTTGCAAAAAGGACAGAAGATATTGGGTTCTATGCTGGCTTTGTGGGTAAATTTCTCATGAATTGCTTTTTCAAATTTACGATTAACTCTGGCTCTCACCTTGACTAGTTCCATATTTACTTGCCTTATAGGTGCTTCATTTATGTTTGGTCGATGTTTGACTTCAACTGTTTGGGGAATAGCAGCAGATCGTATTGGGAGGAAACCTGTTGTTGTGTTTGGCATTTTCGCGGTGTTAGTGATATTTTTCCTCCTCAATATGAAATAATAGTTGATATCTGGCACAACCTACCTTTACTTTTTATTGGTGTTTGTCTAACTAAGTTCTTGGTATGATGGTATCAGGGTCATATTTAATACGTTATTTGGGCTTAGTTTCACCTATTGGATGGCAATAGCTACAAGATTCCTTCTTGGTGCTTTAAATGGTTTACTTGGGCCGATAAAGGTACAGTACATTTGGAACTTTCGTTTGCTGTACTTGTACCTGGTCATGTTTTTTTTCTTGAACGCTTGTAGCTGGTCATGTTGTTCTTGATCAAATTTATATTTTTCCTTTTCAGGCCTATGCTATTGAAGTTTGCCGACCTGAACATGAAGCTCTTGCATTGTCACTTGTAAAAATACATGCCATACTGTTTTTTTTTCCTGTTTAAATTGTGTTGATTTTGATTTTTTAATCTTAGGTTAGCACAGCATGGGGAATAGGTCTTATCATTGGTCCAGCTATTGGAGGCTACCTTTCACAGGTATGTCACAGAGAATTGAACAATGCTAGGGATTTTTTTTAACAATGTAGCTACATTCAATACGATTTCTTTTATGGCAGCCTGCAGAGAAATTTCCCAATGTCTTTTCCCCTGACTCACTGTTTGCAAGGTATTCTTTGTTGTGTGCCAACGCCCTACAGAATGTTTTTTATGATTCATCTACAGAATACTTACTTTTGCTGGAAAACCTTCAGGTTCCCATATTTCTTACCATGCTTATGCATATCAGTCTTTGCTGCTGTCGTTCTCATAGGCTGCATATGGATGCCGGTAAGTCAGATGCCATTATTGCTAGCTTCACAGAATATGCAATCAGTGTAATTTGATATATATTTAGTTGTATTTGATATATTTGCACTGTGGAAGATCTTATGACAAGGATCTGAAAAAAGAAATCAAATGTTTTGCTGCATGCTTAGCAACCAAAATCAGTTAATAGTAATTATAGTGGAGATAATCTTCATTTTGTCCTAATGTGGTTGTTCCACTTCATCAGGAATTAATAGCCTCTTTTGTTACTTTTTAAGTCAAATTTGTATTCCCTTTCTCTTAAAAACTTGTGCATTAGCAGAAGTATCAATATTTAGCATGGCTCATAGTGAGAAAGGATAATTCTTCGGTACTTTGTGTTGATTCTTTTTGTATGGTTGTAAAGTATCTCGAAATGTATTTTAGGAGACATTACACAAGCACAAAGCTGATGCAAATAGATATCAAACTGTTGAAGCTTTGGAGAGCCATTTGATTGATCCAAAAGAAAAGGCTGACCAAAATGGTAGTTTGGACTGCAAGAAGAGCTTATTGAGCAATTGGCCCTTGATGTCCTCCATAATTCTCTATTGCGTCTTCTCCTTTCATGATATGGCTTATACAGAGGTATTGTTCTTGCTATTGTCTATGGATGGTTTGCTACTGCTTTGCATATAAACTGTTAGCTCCTGTGGTTTACACTCAGTTGATCACTAGAATTAATATGCATTTCAGCAGACAACGTTTGATGTCCAGCATGATTTTCTATCATAATATATGCCAAAATATACAAGTTTATAATGACAATAATAAAGTGTATGATGATTGCACTAGATTAATATACTCCCTCCCTTCCATAATATAAGACACAACTACTTTTTAAAGTTGTTTCATAATATAAGGCGTGCATGAATGCATGCCATTTTCTAGCACCTCTTTTCCACTAAAATATTATTATTTAAATCCTCCACTATCAAGGTCTCTAATTTTATTGGGTGCATGCATTATATTTATTAGGGTAATCCAAACTATGAGGTGATAATAATTACTTCTTGGTCTTTGGGTTAAGGGTGGTTGTACCTTATATTTTGGAATGGAGGGAGTATTACAGATGATGCAATATTTTTAGACTAGTGCAAAACAACCTGTACTTCAAAATGCCTTTAGCATAAAAGTATTCAACTTGTATCAATCACTGGTAAATTAGGATTGGGCATTTTTTTCTGAGACTTGCTACATTTTAGGCTAAAGTAGCTTCTATGGTTCTATTGGTTTTAAATTTATCCCTGTGTACCAACATGGAACATACTTCCAATGCCACTTAATGCAGATCTCTGCTAGATTTTGCATTACTTGTTTAAAACAAACATTAGCCTGTGTTTTCTTTAGCCGGGTCGGCTGAACTGCTGAAGATAAGCCCAACCATGGACTGTTTTTAGTACTAATGTTATTTGGTATCAACTTCAGATATTCTCTCTATGGGCAGAAAGTGACAGGAAGTACGGTGGGCTGAGTTTGTCATCTGAGGATGTGGGTCAAGTGCTTGCAATCACAGGTAGCATTTTCTTATTCTTTTACCAGTGTTATTAATGATAGTATCCTGCAGAAAATGATGTCTATATTTTTCTTGTACTTTCTTCCTAGACAACCAAATCTTGCCTGCCGGTTAAACTGGAGTGCCAAGAACTGAAAAGACTTGAGCTTAGACAAAAACCAACCAGAAACCGAGTTTGAACGATTCTAGGTTTCTAATTGAATTTTACATTCTTCCGTGTAAAAAATGCTTATATATTAGGATGGATCATTTAACTTCAATTCTGTGGATTGCGAGTAGTCTGCATTACTATCTAGTAACTGCAGAGAAGTGTTATTAGCCAGTGCTTGCAAGCCAGATAGAACATCCAAATTCTATACTTCATCTAGTTATGTTTTTGTGGCTAACTTTCTGCTGTTTGTGATGGCATTTTCATTTCAGGTGCCAGTCTTCTGGTAT
Organism: Oryza punctata; assembly: GCA_000573905.2. NCBI lineage: Eukaryota > Viridiplantae > Streptophyta > Magnoliopsida > Poales > Poaceae > Oryza > Oryza punctata. The sequence continues at coordinate 1,885,029 of CM002499.2, read as the reverse complement.
ATCAACTCTTCATTTATCCTCGCATTAACAAGGTTATAGGACATATTAAGGCTTCTCGAATTGCAGCTGTGAGTAACGAGTTTCCATTATGTTGTTGGGCAAGTATCTCTCTTCTTTATGAATGTCTTACCTACTGTTCTCTATCTTGCAGATTCTGTGCATACCTATTCTGTTTGCGTATCCATACATGACATACCTATCGGGACCTGGATTAACAATCATACTGAACATTGCATCAGTTATAAAGAATAATCTTGGTGTGAGTATATTTCCATCTCAAGTTTTAGGAATCTATGTACGTGATTTTTATAACCGATTTGTGCAAAAGAAAAGGTAGCTTTGATATTTATAAAACCTGCAGTTTGCCAAGTTAGATGACAGGCATGAACTCAGAAAAAAAATGATAAATAGGATAAGATAAATATGATATGCACTTATTATTATCCAATCTGACCTTTTTGTGGTGAAAATTGAGTTGATTATACATGACAAGACAGGACATATAGAATTATTTTCTTGTCTTATGTATTTGCCCCTTTAATGAAAATTTATAAATGTTAATGCATAAATAGTTTCTTGTACCCTGTTCTAATAGTTTTTTATTTTATACCATGTTAGGTTACCATCATTACAGGCTGTTTCATCCTACAAAATAATGCTGTGGTACGTACCCAAGATAATGGTTAATTTCAACAACATTTTAAGAAAAATTGCTTCTGATTGATATCTTAATACTGCTAACAGCCTCAAGACCAAAGAGGGGCTGCTAATGGCTTGGCAATGACAGGAATGTCCTTTTTTAAGGCAGTGGCTCCAGCAGGGGCGGGCATTGTGTGAGTATATTTTATTTATTGTAACTACGTGAAATGTTTTACGAGTATACTTTCATTTTTAAAACTTTTGACAAGTATATTTAATGAAATATGTTTGAAGCTATGAATCTCCTAAAGTATGCTGGATTTACTAGTGCTCCCTTGCTACTAGATCTAATGGAGATATCTTCTCCATGTCTAGCATAAATTCCAGATGTTCTTTTCTGAAGCACGTTATAACCAATGCCAGGCATTATGTTCCATAAAGAAAAAGAGAGAGAATTATGCATTACACTGTTATTGTTATAGTATCGTCTAGTGGCGCCATGAAGTCATGAACAACTTTGAGTACAGTCACATGTTATCTTAGTGAGATGCTCTAACAAATCAGCCTCTGAACTAGGATACATTCCAAGAAATTTTAAAATTGCGTCAGACATTTAAAAAAAGATATAGCAGTAGGCATTTTATGGCTCCATGCCTCCGTCCACTTTTAATTTTCGTTAATGCAGGTTCTCATGGGCACAAAAACGACAGCATGCTTCCTTCCTTCCAGGTAAAATTCGTTGTCTTTTGTGCAACTTTTGTGTAGCATGCCTTCTAGTCAAATTCTGAATTGTATGATGCGTGATATTCTAAATTTCAGAATAGTACAGATCTTGTAAGAATTTATCCTTGTGTAACTTAATTTCTTCCACTCGTACAGGTGATCAGATGGTGTTCTTTCTTCTGAATGTCTTCGAGTTGCTTGGACTTATCCTCACTTTCAAACCCTTTTTGGCCGTGCCAGACCAGCACGATACAAATTAGACTGTTCAGTTATACTAGAGATCTAGATTCTTCCGTCTTCAGATGTTGGTAATTCATGAGCCCTGCACCCGGCTGTGAAGCAAAGGCATAAGCATGCCTTTTCTTAATGCTCATCTGGGTGTCCCAGGAGCAATAGAAGCGAGGGTTGTTATGATACCCCCTTTTGTTTGTATAGTAGGTGCCAGATATGCAATTGCACTATTGCAGCATGTCAGTGAAAGGAATATATATAGTTGGGACTTGGGGTAAATGGTGGCCAAATCAATGGCTAGCTTTTTCATGGCCAGTCTGCATTGTATACTAGTAGCATACGCTACTAGTATTAGTATGTAGTACTACATTGTTACATTGTAGTAACTAATACTGTAACTCTGTAAAAGGCATCAGCTTGGGAATGAAATTATTGCTCGAATCGATATCGGTATATTTGCTAGTATTATTTTGTTCCTTTTTATCTTTGGTAGTATTCATAAATCGCAACCAACGGAAATGAGGATTAAGGATATGTGCATTAAAAAAATAGAGTAAATTTACCAAAACTACATATCTTGCAAAACTGCAGATTTAAGGTCATATATCACAAAATTACAGATTTAGCAATAAATTTATCACAAAACTATAGGTTTAAGATTAAGTATCACAAAACTACATATTTAATCATAAAATTATCAAAAAATGGGGTTTAAATATTTTGCACTAATGTTATTTTTGAGTTGTAAATGTCTAAGTTTTATGATTGAATTAATATTAAACCTATAGTTTTATGATAATTTTGTTACTAAATCTGTAGTTTTACGATATTTTACCTTAAATCTGTAGTTGTGGGATAAAATTAGTGTTAAACCAAGTTTTGTGGTACATAATATTAAATCTGTAGTTTTCGTTTTCTGATAATTTGATCAAATTATCTGTAGTTTTTTGAAATTTACATTAGCACATAATTAATTAAGTTTTAATTATTATAAATTTTAAAAATAGATTTATTTAATATTTTATAATTTTTTATATAAAAAAATTAGTAGTTTGAAAGGCATACTAAAACCAGACACACGAGAACACCCGTGGCCGCAATCGCTCGTATTATGTCAGGCCTCTGGTATGTGGACGCAATCGTTGTATTAGGCCCAATACGACGGCCCATAGCCAAACTCCAATCCCAGAGGGCCCACCAAGTCAGCCTCACATCTTCTTCTCCCTATCTCTCTCTGTAACCTAAAACCCCACACCTCGCGCGCCGCCGCCGCCTTGCTCACCTCCTCCCCGACCCCGAGTCCTCTTCGTGTCGTGTAAGCTCACACTCACAGCAATGGCGATCAAGCGGACCAAGGCGGAGAAGAAGGTGGCGTACGACAAGAAGCTCTGCCAGCTTCTGGACGAGTACACCAAGGTGCTCATCGCCGTCGCCGACAACGTGGGCTCCAACCAGCTGTAGGAGATCCGCAAGGGACTTGGGCGACTCCATCGTCCTCATGGGGAAGAACACCCTCATCCGCCGCTGCATCAAGGTTCACGCCGACAACACCGGCAACAAGGACTTCCTCGAACTCATGCCCCTCCTCGTCGTAAGTTCACCTCCTCTTTTTCTTTCACATGTACATACCTCAAGTCGATTCCACGGCTTTTGCTAACTTGTTTTTCTTCTTGTTTGTAGGGAAATGTTGGTCTCATCTTCACCAAGGGTGACCTCAAGGAGGTCCGCGAAGAGGTCGCCAAGTACAAGGTTGGCTTTCAATCTCTGTTCAATACACTGCAAGTATAGAATAGTGTTTTCAATACACTGCAAGAATATAATAGTGTTGTTATGGTGATTGTGTAGTACTCTTAGTTTGCATTGGGTTGCAGGGGCACATAATTTGTTCTGTAAGTGAAATTGGTGGATTTAGTGTGCTATATTAAGGTGATCATGCTGAGTTATGAAAATACTAATAGGATATGCCAATTTGACGCTTGATGAGCTTTGCTAGTTTATGCGAGCTTGTTACTTAAATTTAGTGTAAAATATTTATCACTTTGAATTTAGCTCTATGCGTGGCATTTTATCCATATGCGTTGTAGATATTCTGTGTGTGTGGTATTATTAGATGTTCTGTGGGATGTGAAAGTAAAATTTTCAACCTTATGTAACTTTTCCAATGCTATTTATGTCTCAAGTATTCCATTGGTTATATCATGATGTGATGCCATAGATAACGAATAACGATACATATAGGGTGTGATATTAGCTAGTATTTGCTATTGGGTCATGATGTGAAAAGTTGACTTGTTATGGTGTGAGTTGATGCTCAAGTCTCTAGCTGGTTTATTTTTTTTTTCACTGCAATCTTTTTCTACTAAAATGTAGCTTGTGCTGGGCTGATCTCTGTGAGAATTGTAACTAGGTCATTATGTCGTGAACTTGTGGTGCTATCTAATGAGGGAATAACCCTGATCTTGTTTTTGTTATAAAACAGGTTGGAGCTCCTGCTCGTGTTGGTCTGGTTGCTCCTGTTGATGTGGTGGTTCCCCCTGGAAACACTGGTCTGGATCCCTCCCAGACTTCTTTCTTCCAGGTGATCATTTGTCGATGTGTTAACATATTGTTTCTCTTCAGAGTCAAATACAAGTTTTCACTGTTCTCTCTTGTTACAGGTGCTTAACATCCCCACCAAGATTAACAAGGGTACTGTGGAAATTATCACCCCTGTAGAGCTCATTAAGAAGGGTGACAAGGTTGGCTCCTCTGAGTCTGCCCTGCTTGCCAAGCTTGGTATCCGCCCCTTCTCATATGGGCTTGTGATCACCAATGTCTACGACAGTGGGTCAGTCTTCAGCCCTGAGGTGCTTGACCTCACTGAAGACGACCTGATGGAGAAGTTTGCATCTGGTGGTTGCCTCGGTGTCCCTGGCAATCTCGTACCCAACTATTGCTGCTGCGCCACACATGTTCCTCAATGGGTACAAGAATGTGCTTGCTGTTGCTGTGGAGACTGAATACTCATACCCTCATGCTGATAAGACCAAGGAGTATTTGAAGGTAACCTAGTTTCTATTTCGTCGTTTCCCTGTTTGATGTCTTAATGCGTGAGAATTGTCTAAGTTAGTCTACATATGATAATTAGATTGCGGTACCAAACTGTAGCATGCCCATGTCTGGGCACAAACTGAATAATCATTGAGAATTTCATGGTTTAATAAGAAACTGAATATTTATGATAGCTATTTCACTTAGTTTGATATGCATTTAGTGGTTTTAGCCCTTTCTTGGGAATACAGTTTTACTTTTCTTATTCACAATGCAAACTCAGTTATATATTGATTACTTTCTTATTCACACTGGAAGCTAAGTTAATTCTGCTTTTTAAGAACTTGGGTGTTTGACCACCTCAGTTTCTTACATATTCGTCTTGCCTATTCTTCTCAGGACCCCAGCAAGTTCGCTGTTGCTGCCCCTGTTGCTGCTGCTGACAGTGGCGCTGCTGCTCCAGCTGCTTCCAAGGAGGAAGAGAAGAAAGAAGAGCCCGAGGAGGAGTCCGACGGTGACCTGGGCATGAGCCTCTTCGACTAAGCCTAGGCTGCCATATCGTTGCCAAGTCGAAAGTTGTTTCAGTTCTGAACATCAAATTTTGTTTACAATCTTTAGCATATTAAGCATCTACTAGTCAAGAACTATGTAGGTCTTAGCCGTATATATTCAACAATGTTATCTTTCAATATGCAATCCGGTTGTGCCCGGATTCCTCTGATGTTCATGGTGTGCTTGTGCAAGGGCTATCTTTCTGTTCATCCTCTTGCAAAATTGTTGCTACATACGATTTGAATCGGAATCAGGTTGATGCTCAGCACAATAACTATTTTGATTTAGGAACTACCAGACGACCAAATGGCGTAACGATAAGCCATACATCTCTGATCATTCAGTCCCTTGCAAAAATTGTCATTAAATTTCCTTAATGCAAAAACGCCAGCATGCTTTCTTCATTCCAGGTAAAATTTGTTGTGTTGTGAAAATTTTGCACGATCTATCCCAGTAAGATGCAGATGCATCAAGCTGCAGGGTTCAATCGTGAGCGTCGATTTTAAATTGAACGGCTGGTAAAGCAGCATGTGCTTGGCACAGAGTATATAAAACACAGGCAGCCACCGGTTCAGGTTCAGGTTCAGTACTTGTGCTCGAGTGGGCAGTTTTGCAGCAGCTGAACAAACTAAGATCGACCGGACCGGAGCCGGAGGAGATCGATGGGCAGCAACGAGGAGGCGGCGGCGCTGCTGCTGCCGGCGGCGACGGCGGAGGAGAGGTGCCCGGGGTGCGTGCAGGAGCGGAGGAAGGCGAGCCCCTACTTGGAGCTCTTCTTCGTCGCCGTTACCACTCTTGCCTCATGTAATCCATTCATTTTAACTAGTATGATTTTACTAGCTGCATTATCCTTGCACTTCTTATTAGTTCTTACATCTGCATCCAACTCCTAAATCTCACATCTTTTCTACGGCATGCACAACACTGCCTCTCTATTCCCTTGGCTACTCCACCGCGCCCACTGTGGCGGCGCCAGCCTCCGCCTCCGCGCCCACCATTGCGGTGGCGCCCGCTTTTGCCTTCGCGCCCACCACCGCGGCGGTCGAGCGGTCCGGCCGCGGTGGCGCGACGTTGAACGGCCCGGGACAACGGCGCGGCGGTCGAGCGGCCTGGGCCGCCACCGCCGCCATCTCTCCTCTCGCCTTCGCTCTCATTCTGCGACGATGAAGACCCGGGTGGCGTCGACCTTGAGCCACCCTCCTGTCGCGACGGTGCACCCAGCCGGAAGAGCCATAAGGCGACGGCGACCTTGAGCCGCCCTCCTGCCACGATGCCGCACCCTAACTGGAAAGAGCCATAGGGCGACGGCGACCTTGAGCCACCCTCCTGCCGCGATGCCGCACCCCAGCCTGAAAGATCCATAGGAGGCAGGGCCGCCGCCTCCGGCTACGATGGCGCCTTCCTTTGGTGCTGTTGCCGTAGGGAAAGCCCGCTGTAGGAGTAAAGAAAGGGTGCGCCCCCGGATGTGAATCGTGGCGCGGCGGCGCAAGGATTGCAGCCGCGTGAAAGGCCACTGCGGTCGTCGACAACGTGACCTCGATTCGTCGGCGAGCTCCCTACCACCGCCGCTGTCCCGGGCCGCTCGACCGTCTCGCCACCGCGCCCGACAGCATGCTTCAATTTGGCGGTCTTTGGGGTGCGGCGATGTGCGGCCGAAAGCTGGCGCGGCAGTGAGGCGAGGACGGCGTGGGCACGTCGTGCGCGCATGCGGGGTGGGAGGAACGGCGCGACGAGACGGCATAGCGCGGCGTGGATGCGACTGGCGGAAAGGCGCGGAAGTCGTGGCCGACGTGCGACCGGGAGGGCGGTGGGAATCGAGGCGACGCGGCGTGCCGACGCTACTCGCACGTACGGCGTAGACTCCAGCGGCGAGGCAACGTCAGCGGTGTGCGCGCGGGATGGTGGGGCAAGATCGGCGGCCGTCGGCAACTCGTCATCGACATGGGCGGCGCGGGAGAGTGGTTGCAGGGCATGGCGTCGGGGCGGGCGGCACGGTGAGGCGGAGAGGGGATGACGCGGAAGCCGTCGCGGAGGCGGAAGCGGGCGCCACCGCGGTGGTGGGCGCCGAGGCGGAGGCTGGCGTTGCCGCGGTGGGCGCGGACACGGGCGCCACGGTGGCGGCATCACATCAGGAGCGGAGGCAGAAGGGAAGGGAGGGGCGGTGATTTTTTTTTTTTTTTGTGTGTGTATAACATGTGTGTCAGCTAAAACCGATCACTATGTAAATGCAAAGCAAAGAAGAGATGTTTGCAAGGCATCCGCACCTCACCAGATTGGGCCTAGATCCCGATCCGGCCCATGTAGACCTTGGGCCGCGGAGACAGTTATGACCAAATCCGGCTTCCTTCCGGCGTGGTTGCGTGCGCCGGCTATGAGCCGCCGCGAACAGGGCGGCGACTCGTGCGGTCTGGCGGTCGCATGCCTTCTTGACGACCTCATCCATGTCGGGAGGCACACCCGCCGTGGGCTCCGCGTTCCGGCAACCGATCGCCTCGGCGTCGGAAGCGAACGAGAAGCGTCGCCGGCCGGAGGACGGGACGCACGCCGCCGCTGCTCGTGACTCGCCGCCGGCGCTGCCACTTGCCAAGCTATTCTGCAGCATGGAACACTCTGCCCAGTGCACGCGTGGCTGATGCAAACCCACAACTGCGCTGCATATTCAGCATCCTGATTATTGTAATCAGAGAGATTCAGAAGGGAAACTTGATCCAGTTTGGTTTTCTTGAAACCTGCTGGTGATACACCTAGTGGTGTTCTTGATGCTGAATTTGGTGAAGCTAATTGGACCCATATTTACCTTTCAAGTTTTTATGATGTTACCTGCAGCACTACTAGATATAAGTGTAATTAGTCAGGGGGTAAATTTAATAATTATATATTTAACACCTGCTGGTGTACTGAATGATTTGGCATAACTGCCTAGGTAGATGGCATTCTAGTGACCACCTGTACGACTATACCCATGAAAATGGAAGTCCAAAAGTGACTGGATTACTTTGGCTGCAGTCAGCATGACATGCCCAATTATTTGTCATCATGGCGTACTAATTGCATCTCGACAATGATCTAACAAAACAGCAATTTAAGGTAGTATAGCTAAGGTAATTCCTGCCTCACATATCTCTGTAACGAATGACTAGGCTGACAGTTTAGTTGCCCTAACTCCTAACTAAAGCCTGAAAGGAACTGAAGAGTGAAGACAAGCTGATCCAATCGTTGGGTCAAAAAAAAAAGAAAAGAAAAGCTAGGCGGCTGAAGAGATGAGAATGACTGATTTAGACAAAGGAAGATTGGTTGGTAGTCAGGCTTGTGCACCTCTGTAAAATGCCAGCCGCCATCTTCAGATTGCATCGCATATTCCTCGTAAGGTCATCGTCTTCAGATTGCATGGCTCATATTCGCATGGGATAGGAATTTTAACTCTCTCCCCTTTGATGAAAAGGTGAGAACTGGTGGCCAGTGATCAGGCAAACACTGACACTGTCGCCGTCGCATACTATGTATTCCTGATTCCTGCGTATGGTCCAAATAAGAAGAAACTGATTGGCTTTTTGCAGATTGCAAGTGCACTCTGGCTACCTTAACAAGTAGTCGTTTGTAGTTGACAGTGTGAAACAGTGGGCAAACTAATTGTTTTGTTTCCTAGCTAGACTAACACTGGAAGCTAGATAGTGTTAAAGGTAGTGTGTCAGTGGCCACGTAGTGGACGACGCTTGCACGGCAGAAGCAGGCAAACAATCAATCGTCAGCAACAGGTAGGCCATCTTGTCCATATACACGTACGGCCACCTGCATGGCATGGCAGCCGGCTCGATCCTGTGCAACAGAACAAGGCCTTTGTCCACGATGGATAGATACATGTTGGCCACTGCAGCTGCATGCACATCGCAGTTCACACGCATGAACACAAGATCGTCCTTGTGTTTCTCTTCTCTGCATCCCCCTGACCCTGTTACTGATGTGGCACGCGTACCAAGAGACAAAAGCAGCAGTAGCAGCCATCCATTAATATGGCTTGACCCACTCGCCTCGCCTGGATGTCTCTCTAGCCACCGTTTGCCTTCGCCAATCTCCACCACCACATGTCCACATCATCTTCTTCCTCGCCTCCTCTTACCTCGTCCTGAGCGTTAGTCCTGGCTGCAGTTGCCTTCTCCTGACCAAGTCCTCTTCGTCTTGGCTAAGTAAGCGTCCATCCTAGCTCATCACCACACTCTGCATACGTGCTGTGCTTTGTCAACTCCATTGAGAGCGCCACCGTTGATAAGCACACAGATGGCTGAGCCGCCGGTGGCCAAGGTGTACCACGACGGCTGCCCCGGCTGTGCCATGGAGCAGAGGAAGGAGGAGCACAAGGGCATTCCCTACAAGGAGTTCCTCTTCGTTGCCATCACCACCCTAGCCTCCTGTATGACAAAAGCACAAACACATGCAGAGTCAACTTAGTTTGCTGTTTGTCAATCTCTTCTTGGTCTTATCTTATTCTACTGAATTTTAATTAGTAGTAACATGCATCCTTTCTCTGTCTCTCTCCCCCCCTTAATTTTCAGCTCTGCCAATCTCTTCCTTGTTCCCCTTCTTGTACTTCATGGTAAGTTTAGTTTCCATGCATTCCATCTAATTTCATGAAAAAATATATTTTTACAAAAGGTACTCAATCCATTCCCTTCTCTAGAACAGATAAGGGACTTGCATGTTGCTCGAACAGAGGAAGATATTGGATTCTATGCTGGATTTCTTGGTAAGACTTCTTGCAAAAAAATTGTCAATGAGTTCATGCATACTCCTTTCCTAACCATATGAGATATTCAGTGTTGTTTACATTATATATTTCTGCTGCAGGCGCATCATATATGATCGGTCGAGGTTTCGCATCAATCTTGTGGGGTATGGTGGCGGATCGTATTGGCCGAAAGCCTGTCATTATCTTTTCCATTTTTGCAGTGTAAGCACTATAGTACCTTCCCTAAAATATTGACAGGAATGTATCCATTGCATATTGGCATTTACTTTGTACTCTGTTCCATCTGCTAAACAAATTTTAACTTGTCTTCGAATCTATACTTTCAGCATTGTGTTCAATACTTTATTTGGATTAAGTGTGAAGTACTGGATGGCTGTTACCACAAGATTTCTTCTTGGTGCTCTGAATGGACTGCTTGCACCAATAAAGGTACCTTTTTAGGAAACATTAATGTACTTTGAAATGGGAAAGAAGTTTGTTGGGAACAAATAAAGGATTGTGTCAGTATCAATTGGTATTCTTGTTCCATCAAACATCTACTCAATTATGTTTCTTATATTACTTGTGGCTGCAGGCTTACTCTATCGAAGTTTGCCGAGCTGAACATCAAGCATTGGGCCTATCAATTGTAAAATACAAATCTATACATAGCACTTTACATCTATATATATGATGTCATAACTCTGTTTCATGTCATGGGCTCAGTTTCATACATGTCATCAAAATTTTAGGTGAGCACAGCATGGGGAATAGGTCTTGTAGTTGGCCCAGCAATTGGGGGCTATCTCGCACAGGTAATATTACATTAGCTTATTCAGGTTCACAGATAGCTTATACTTACCTTTTTCTCTTTCTTGCTACCAGCCTGTCAAACAATATCCTCATCTTTTTCACGAGAAGTCAATATTTGGGAGGTATTTTTCCTATTGAAAATCGGTTCTTCATATTCAATGAGAAATAAGTTGCAATTCTAAATATGCGATCGCAACTCGTGCAGGTTCCCATATCTTCTACCCTGTCTTTGTATATCACTTTTTGCTCTCTTGGTCCTCATAAGCTGTATATGGCTACCGGTATGTAGTACCTACTACTCCCTCTGTTTCATATTATAAACGTTTTAATATTTTCCTAGTCAAAATTTTTAAGTCCAACAAAATTTATAGAAAAAATTTAACAATATTTTCAACATAAAACATACATTTTATCAAAATATATTTAATGTTACATTTAATGAAAGTAATTTGGTTTTGTAGATGTTGCTAAATTGGTCAAATCTAAATTTGTTTGACTAGAAAAGGTCAAAACAACCTATAATATGAAATAGAGGAAGTATTTGTTAAGTTGTATTATTAATATCATTTATTCTATTTCTATCTGGAAGAATTGTGTGCATCTTCTTTATGATCTGTTTCTAATAAGTCTGTCTTATTGGATAACCGAAAGAACCAAGACATATATCCAAACTAACTGCATGATCCATGTGCCTGGTCTACCAACCCTTTGTAAACCTTGCACATTACTTTATCTCTATTATCATTTTTAATGACTGCATATTTATTTGATCAACTAAACAGGAGACCCTACATAAGCATAAAGGCCTTGAAATGGGAGTGGAGATAGCTGAAGCTTCAACTACTCAAGGAAGTGCAGAATCACATAAGAAAAGCTTATTCAGAAATTGGCCATTGATGTCATCTATCATCACATACTGCGTCTTCTCCCTTCATGACACAGCATATAGCGAGGTGGTTACAGTTACTAATGTGACATGAAATTGTTATTATATGTTGACTGCTCAACATCTATGTAACAATATAAATAAATGCACGCCAAATATAAACTCTATATGTCAAATAGTTATCATGGTTTTCTCCATAAGGAAGGAAATTCATGTTTCTTGCTCTAAAATAAGTTGACAATGCATTTGTTGTAATTACCCTTTCGTCTTTATCTATGATAATATTTTTCTTTCAGTTTAATCATATATATATCTGTAAGTTCCATGTTGACATACCCAAGTATTAGCAAATCTTCCATTTTAGTCAATGAAGTATTGATCTATTTTATATTAAGTAAAAGTGTGTGGTCATGCAAAAAACAAATATGCTATGTGGAAATGTAATTTTTTTTAAACATTTCCCTTTACATCAGATATTTTCTTTGTGGACTGTAAGTGATAGAAAATATGGCGGACTCAGCTTTTCATCCAAAGATGTTGGACAAGTTCTTGCGGTGGCAGGTAAGTAAAATTCAATCAATTTCTTTCCAACAAATTTTAAACATAGGCAATTCTTTAATCGCAGGGTGTTTGCATTAATGTTGAATGTTGTATTGAAAAGATAAACATCTCTTTGTTACATTGTAGGTGCCAGCCTTCTTGTATATCAGCTTTTTTTCTATCGTTGGGTTGATAAAATCCTTGGACCTATCAACTCAACCCGCATTGCGTCTGTGAGTTACTAATTTCACTGTTTATTATATACTTGGTACAATTTACTTATTATTGGTTACTGATGGGAGTTTTAAGAGAAAAGAGCTCAAAGAATTGTTGGTTAATACATGTTTTTATTAGCTGACCTTTAGCATTGCAGGTACTATCTATACCGATCATTGTTGCTTATCCCTTTATGTCGCACTTATCGGGAATAAGACTTGGTGTGGCCCTCTATAGTGCAGCAATGATCAAAAGTGTTCTTGCTGTAAGTACTTCATGGACTTAGGATTTTTTTTAAAAAAATAATAATTCTAAAAGTATAAACTCGTATGTATTTTTTTAAGTAAACCTTTTGGCTATGCCACTCATGGAAGCATGGTAAACAAATACTTAGCGAAGGCACTATTGCACCTTTGGTCGGGGAGTCCGCGGGTAGCTTTGACCAAAAGGTTTAGATCCGAAAATAAAATACCAATGTTTTTATTTAAAAAATAGGTTGAAAAATTCATGAGCTATCAGTTCTGAAATTTAACCCAAAAGATTGTTAGCACTTGAACTACACAAAGTTATATGCTATTCTATAAGAAATATAAAAAATGCATGCTAGGTGATTTAGTTTATTTATTATTCACGTAGCATATTTGAAGATACTAATATTTAGTAATGTTGATCAGATAACTATAATTACGGGCACTTCTCTTCTGCAAAACAAAGCAGTGGTACTTGTCCAACTTATCCCATCTCACTTGACTATTGTCTGACAGCCTCACAAAAGAAAAGAAAATTTTCTGATTTTTTTGAAAAATGCATTATTTTGACAGCCACAAGGGCAACGGGGTGCTGCAAACGGAATAGCTACAACGGCCATGTCCTTGTTCAAGGCTGTTGCACCAGCTGGCGCAGGTGTTCTGTAAGTACATATCTTATTGTCTACAACTCTCGATTATAAACTAACAATTGAACAGAACTACTAGACTCAATCTCAACTCCAAGATTGAATCATAGATATATGGACAACATTTTTCAGAAAATGGATTAAACTGGCCTCTACATCCAAATAGATGTACACAACCAAAGATATATGGACAACATAATTGTCGCTTTTCAAAAATACTAGAGGAGTATGACCATCAGTGGTATTTACCATTTGTTTGACACAAACCGTGGTCATGAAAAATGTTAGTGGCTAGTTCGTCCTTCCAAGTTTAGTGAATAGTTGTTGCCTGGATCCTGAAGATGGACATGAAAGGATGAACCTGTTCTATAACAGAACTGTAAGCCTGTTTTGAAGAAGAAAAGGACTGACTGCTGAAAACCTGTGGCTGCAGATTCTCTTGGGCACAAAAGCGACAACATGCAGCATTTTTTCCAGGTAAATACTCCTATGCATTTTTATGAACCATGTTGCAGCCATTACTACAGTACTTTATATAAGTGAAGTACGAATCCGTGTTGTGAATTAGCACATATATACAAGAATAGAAACTTGTGTTATGTTGATTTGATCATAAAATGGAAATTCAATGTTGTGCAGGTGATCAGATGGTATTTCTTTTACTGAACCTGACTGAGGTCATTGGGCTCATGTTGACCTTCAAACCTTTCTTGGCGGTTCCTCAACAATATAAATAGAACATTCAGATACTGTTAACTGGAGTGGCAAAGACCATAGAGAGATAGTTATAGCTAGTACTATGTTTTTAGTGTTAAAAGATGGTTTAGATATGGTTGTAGCAGAATGTTAGAAACAAGCACCATTCCAGGTGCAAAGTCTCTGTTGGTTGTTCTTTTTGTTCTGCTTTGGGCTTATGAGCTAAAATAATAATCTTGCAAAAGCTATGACCTTTCTTTATTGCAGTGTTGGAGTACAAGTGTACAACACATCAGATTCGTGCGACTTGTTAAGTTACTAGCTAGTTGGATGGGATTCGACCATTTGAACTGACTAATCAAGCACAAGAAATAAACTAAAAATCAGAGTACTGACCTATCAAAAAAAAAAGTTCAGAGTGTAATCCAACACAAAAGGGAAGCGATTGGTAGTGTACCAGGGGGAATTGGCTGGCGCTTCAGGATGACGACGCCTCATCGGGTGCAGGCGATGGGAACGCTTATCTTCTTTGTCAGCAAAGTCAGCAGCGAGCAGTCGCCGTACGCCGCCGCCGCCGCCATTGCCGCGGGCGGGCACCACACCACGAAGAGGGGAGCACCGGAGCCACTTGCGGCCGCGGCATGGCGCCTCCCAAATCTGAGCCCATTTATGTTTGGTACGGCCTATTTCCTCCGTTCTAAAGCATTAAAAATTATACCAAAAATAATATTTATTTATTTATTTATTTTCAACAGCATAGATGCAGACACTTATATACGCGCATACTTACCTCTATAAATACACACACGTACACTCTACCTTCGAACCACATCTCACATCTCACTTATTAAGGGTGCTATAGCTTTTCTTATCTTGACCTTAAAACTCTACTAAATAATATAAAAATACTTATATTTTGGAGTATGGATTAGTAGCTAACTGCCTAAGCAGGCCAGCTTAATTTGTGTTGTGGTGTGTTCATCGATCCAAGAATTAATGCATATCTCTATTTCAGAATTAGCTGATATGGAAGAAACCATGCGAGCCACACACGTCAATCAATCATGATGTGAATTACACCATTGTTTCTAGGGAAAAATTAAATAATATACGGATTAATTACATAGCTACGAGGCAGAAATGGGTGGCACACTTCATGCATGCTTCCGAACACAAGCACAAGCAGATGGTGCATCATGGTGCTGTATCCATCAGCAGGTAGGCAGGCGCAGCTTGGTGCAGCTACCAACTGTCATGGCCATGCGTGTAGTCCTAGTATTGATCGATCGATCGATGCAGAGAGATATCACATGCATAATCTTCTGTTTTGACTTCAAGTAATACAGACAGCCGTCGCATATTTTCTTCTCCCCGGATATGATATGATCCTCTTATTTATTAATTTCATTAATTATGTTACAAAACTAATCTCAAAATCGATATCGGTAGCTAAACACGAAAGAAACACCATATAAGATCCAAACACGATAATAACACTGAGACACGATATTTGGTAACGGAGTTCAACCGTAGCCTATATCTCCGGGGCACTGATTACGGACGCTCCTCCCTGATCCAGTATATTACAGCGTATCAGAGTTACAACGACTCATGGCCGGTCGCCGCCGGCAGCCGCTCCCTCTCGCTATGCTAATTCGTCATGTCACCATGAGGTTACAATAGGCACGCCTCTCTATTTAAGAGAGATTCTATGATAGAGTTCGACTCTTACTCTAGTCCTAACACCTAATATAATTCCAAGTCCTAAACTGTAACCGACTACGTACATATATTCGACACAAACTCTAACAAATTAATCCCTGCATGATTGCGAGCATATATGCTAGCTGAATCTCTCTGTGTCTGCCACTATAGCGCTAATGAACAAGACCAAATTAAGATTTAAGCAGAGAGAAAGTCTGGATCACTGAATGTGCTAGAAGATGAGTTAATTAATTTCACGGCTTCAATATTGATCACTATGAATAATTGGCTTGGTTTCATTATGTATGTACATTGTCACCTAGCTAGCTTTTAACTCAATCATGGCTTCATTATTCGCCAATTGCAAAAAAAGAAACATATATCAGCCTCATTCAGAGTCTTCACATATATATCATCATGTGGCACGAGCTGCCTGAAATATCTCGTACACGCGTGCATACTGAAGAGGCCGGCAAGCTTGATGCATGCTGCCATGGTGTTGACTATAGCTAGCAGCAGCATGGATGCACACAGAAGCAACTGCATGGATCCATGGCTATATAATATCACTGGATGTATGTCTTGCCTACCCATCCGGTCTCTGAACATCGATCGAGTTGACCGCTGTCGTTTTAGTTTCAATCGGTATCTGAACTTTGTGTGCTCTCATGATACATTTTCTCCAAATTGAGTGTAGTGCATAGCTGTATACTTAACCTGACTATCACAATTAATCTACTTGACTTTTCAGGTCATCCTACTGCAACAATGGGTGAGGAGGCGCCTCCATCGCCGGTGATGAGGCCGGTGTTCTATGATGGCTGCCCCGGCTGCGCCATGGAACGGAAGCTGGAGCACAGCCAAGGCATCCCCTACAAGGAGTTCTTCTTTGTTGGGATCACCACCATTGCCTCTTGTATGTTCTTCTTAATTAATTAATGAACTAACTATGGTTGTGATGTCTTGAAATTTTTACTATGAGCCCATATACATGCATGCTATACTATTTGTTTTGATGATACAGCTAGCTTTCACTGTCCACGCTGATAATCTTATTTTCTGATGATTGGCAGTACTGTTTTCCTTTTCAGCTTTACCAATATCCTCGTTGTTCCCATTCCTCTACTTCATGGTACGTTAATCTCAACAAGATTTAATCCATGTCATATCTCTTCTTTATAGGAGCAAAAACACAAGTAATTAATATCTTCACAAGACTTCCTTTGGTCAAATCACAACTCATGCCATGTTTCACTAAGTCATATTTTATAATCCTAGTTTTTCTTTTGCCTTCGGTATCAAATAATTATTTACTTCTCTTCACACCAGATAGAAGACCTACATGTGGCCAAAAAGGAACAAGATATTGGAGTATACGCTGGATTTCTTGGTAAGAATTATGAAAGTTATGATTTTCAATCAGTCTAGCCTACTTTAAATTCCAAAGTTCCTTCTCTTTCCTATTTCATAAAAGATATATACTCATGCAGAAGTAGAATGTGACAATATTTATGTTTTGTAGGTGCATCATATATGATCGGTAGATGTTTTGCCTCACTCTTTTGGGGTGTAGTTGCAGATCGTATAGGGAGGAAACCTATCATTAAATTTTCTATTTTATCAGTGTGAGTATTCATTGTCTCAGAATGTTCACTTGTAAATGAAAATTTTGAAAAGCTCAATATATGATCCTCTGTTTTTAAGGGTCATATTCAACACTCTGTTCGGATTAAGTGTAAAGTATTGGATGGCAATTGCCACAAGATTCCTTCTTGGTGCTCTAAATGGCATGCTGGCCCCAATAAAGGTATGCTAGAAAGCATAATCATAAATCAAGTAAGATTATTCTATCATTCATGTGAACAAATATGTATGTATGCTTACTGGTTGAATTATTGCAGGCTTATTCCATTGAAGTTTGTCGACCTGAACATCAGGCTCTAGGATTATCAATAGTAAATAAATTTATACGCATCTCATCACAAGTACAAAATTCAGACAATTATATCTCTAATCCACTTCATTACTTATATATAGGTAAGCACTGGTTGGGGCATAGGGCTTGTTGTGGGTCCAGCCATTGGAGGCTACTTTGCACAGGTAATTGTTTAGTTATAAATTGTAACCATTCTTTTCACAGAATATTGCAATAATATTGTAACTTATTTTGTCTCTCATTTCTCTTAGCCTGCTAAGCAATATCCAAATGTATTTTCCGAGAAGTCAATATTTGGGAGGTATACAAATCGTTTGTCTCAAGATATATTTTATGAAATTTCATGAATAGTTTATCATTACAAGAAGTATATGTGTATTTTTTATAGGTTCCCATACTTCTTGCCATGCCTTTGTATCTCACTCATTGCTCTTGTTGTTCTAATAAGCTGCATATGGCTACCGGTGAGTGATACTCCTGTATATACTACTTTTATGTGTTTTACAAGACTATACTTAAAACCACTATCAAGTTTTCCACCTCTTAGGCTAGCTCCCAAATAGCTCCGTTAATTCTTTCAATGCTATGCATAACTTTACCCAACCATGAATAGGAGTGATATATGTCAATTGGTCACATAGTGAGTTAGTAAGAAGACTAGCTTAATTGAAACATGAACATATGGAGTGCAAATTCAATAGTTGACAAGTTGGAGGTTTTAAAATAAACATATAATACATTTTTTTAAGAACATGAAACACTTCCACTGATTAAAAAAATATTTTCTTGTATTTTCTTGATTTCCATTATGTCTAAAATAAAATAGGATTAATGATGAACAAACTAATTTGTATTTATTCTTGTGCTCAATTGTTGCATGACCACCACAAATTGTGACTTCTGCACTTGAAGCTTTTAAGTGAGATTATAATTATTTAAGACATGACCGCAAGGCACAATATTTATCAAATTGACAATTTTGATTACTAGGAGACACTTCATAAGCATAAAAATACTGAAGGTGAAATTGAAATGATTGACAACTCAAGAAGTACACTTGACGAAGATTCACATAAACAGAAGAGCCTGTACAAGAACTGGCCATTGATATCCTCTATTATTGCATATTGTGTTTTCACCCTTCATGATACAGCATATAGTGAGGTAATGATTTTAACTACGCCCCTTTTCACTAGAATATGCAGATTGGTTAGTATATAAAAGAAATATGTTTTTCATATATATGAAGGACTAATTGATTTTTTATATATATTAGATATTTTCCTTATGGGCTGTAAGTGACAAAAGATATGGTGGATTAAGTTTTTCGTCTAAAGAAGTTGGTCAAGTTCTTGCAGTTGCAGGTACTCCATTAACTGTTGTGGAGTAACTTATTATGGCCATCATTTCCACCTCTCATAAAACTTATGTACCACTTTATGCATTTGGGTTAAGTACTATTCATTCAAAGTTGGTAGATAAAGTTGTTCGCACGCTATATATATTGTTATACTATATATGTGTTTCTTCCTGGACATCTAGTCAACACTCCACAATATCAAGAGATTCTATAAAATTTTCAGAATTCTATAATGTTTTCTCTTTCGGCAATTAATGTGTGAAGTATATACAAAACAATTTACCAATAAGGGAACATGGTACTAGAAGGAATGTGTAATACTCATCTCAACTCATGTTTATGATTGTTACAGTTGTTGTATTGAAGGGCATAAGTCCTAACTCCTATATTACTCATTTTACCAAAATTTCTTGAGTAGTATAATTATGCAAACCCTAAAAATATTTTAATCATATGTGCTATTGTAGGTGCTGGTCTACTTGTGTATCAGCTTTTCATCTATAGATCGGTCCATAAATTTCTTGGATCCATCAATTCATCTCGTATTGCATCAGTGAGTATTTAAACTATCTGCTCAAAACACATACACATGTTTCTTAGCCAAATATCTGATACAATTTTTGTGTGTATATTGCAGGCTTTATCCATACCAATTCTTGCTGCTTATCCCTTTATGACACACTTGTCAGGGTTTAGACTTGGAATAGCTCTTTACCTTGGAACCATTTTAAAGGGTATTTTATCAGTAAGTTTCAAATATTGTTTGTCATATTCCAAACAACATGATTCAAGGAAAATTAGATATGATATATTTATCATGTGAAACATAATAGCATAATATACACTATGAAAATAAAATTCATTTTATATACAAGCCAAAGAATACTTCCTCCATCCCAGGATATAGCAATCTAGGACTGGATGTGATGTATCCTACTACTGTGAATCCGGATATGAGGTATATCCAGATTCATAGTACTAGGATACGTCTCATTCAGTACTAGGTTACTATATTTTATGACAGATGGAATAAATATTTTTATTCTAAAATTGGCAATCGTTTGATCACTCATCTTATTGTGCATATAAGGACTAGTCAACTAATCATATCTTGACTAGGAGGGTGCTCATATATACTCTGCAACTCATATCTTGACTAGGGGGCACTCATATATACTCTGCGATTCAATTGACCTTTATAACATGTGTATATTACATAAGTTTGATTCTTATTTTTAAAATGATTACGCTTGATCTATCTTTGTTGGTGAGGTAAATTTAGTTATATATACTATACATGACTTATGATATGCATCAATTTCATGCATAATAATCCTTTTTTAAAAAATTGTCATATAGAAGCAATTACATAACTGATCATGAAAAATAAATAGTCATTTCTAGTTTTATGTCAATTGTCATTCTTATTAACGTTACAACGTTATCAAATCAGATGACTATCATAACGGGCACTTCCCTACTCCAAAATAATGCTGTTGTAAGTATCAAGTACACCTACCATTTTATTTTCTCAGTATTAACAATCTTATCTAATTCATTTTATTCCAAACAATAGTCACAAAGTCAAAGAGGTGCTGCAAATGGCATATCTACGACAGCAATGTCATTCTTCAAGGCAATTGCTCCAGCAGGAGCAGGAGCTCTGTGAGTATCACTACAACGTACCCAATTTTTCTTAAACACAAAAGGTTTTAGCATGAAAATATTACGAATAAATACCAATATTATCATATTAGAGTCCTAATAACTACTAAGTCCAACAGAGTTGAACTAGAAATGTTTGTGGACTATCACATTCACAAGTAAAGGAATAATTTTACATTTATTCTATACTAAAATTGGTATGGAATTTTCATGCAAGTGTGTTATGCATATCTTATTTATGAATTGTATAGGTTCTCTTGGGCCCAAGAACGCCAAAATGCAACCTTCTTCCCAGGTATATAATTGATTTACAAATAAGAAACCAACTTCTGTTGTATGCATTTTATAGTGCAATTATAATAAATGTACTGCACTAATATCAGTTATATTTCATTGATGTTGCAGGCGATCAAATGATATTCTTTATTCTGAATGTGATTGAATTAATTGGACTTGCGTTGACCTTCAAGCCGTTCCTGGCAATACCAAATTAAACAAGTATCAGTTGAAGTAGAAGCTGGAATAGCACCCCCAAGCAATGAAATATTGTGCAAAACTACACTGTGTTGTGGTTTGCTGAATTGATGTTTGGCTTAAGTGATGTACATAGAAATATTTGGCCCATCTTCATAATCATGAAAATTACTAACGTACAAGAGACTGTCTATCTGAAAATGTTCCTCTTTCCATGAAGACTATGTATGGTGATGGATTAGAACTTACATTGCGTGGATGCAAGCATAGACTTGAAGGCAGTGCAACAACTAATTTTAGCTTCCACATTTCTTGTACGCAAGCCTGTCTCTCTCCCCAGCTTCAAAGGAATGAGGATATCTTGTTTCATGCGTACAGTGTTGGATGTTTACTAATCCGAATCAATCTATCACCCAGGAATCTAGGATGTTTAATTTGTTTAGGACTGAAATAATCACCGATTGATCACCGTGTATGATTGATCGATCTGATCGATTGAGGACTGAAATAGAACAGCAGAAATGGTTAATTTGTTGCTTTACTCAACCACAAAAATGTTTCTTGTAATCACAAGCAACAAACCATTAACTCTGTGTCTATATATCTCTGATATCCATGTAAAAGATTTTGCACGGTGAACTCACTGCCAATCTCTTCATCCAGCTCACTGCATAATCACACACTAACTAGCTAATTAGCTGCACTAATTAGGCATCCATGGAGAGGGGTCAGAAGAAGAAGCTGGCCACGTTGGTCGGCTGCAACTACGCCGGCACGCCCAACGAGCTGCAGGGCTGCATCAACGACGTCGCCGCCATGCGCGACGCCCTCGTAGCCCGCTTCGGCTTCGCGCCGGCCGACGTCACCGTGCTCACCGACGACCGCAGCTCGCCGGTGCTCCCCACCGGCGCCAACATCAAGCGCGCGCTGGCCGACATGGTCGCCCACGCGGCGCCCGGCGACGTGCTCTTCTTCCACTACAGCGGCCACGGCACGCTCGTCCCGCCGGTGAAGGGGCACGGGCACCACGGCCACGGCGAGTGCGACGAGGCCATCGTGCCCTGCGACTTCAACCTCATCACCGACGTCGACTTCCGGCGTCTCGTGGACCGCGTGCCGCACGGCGCGAGCTTCACCATGGTGTCCGACTCGTGCCACAGCGGCGGCCTCATAGACCTCGAGAAGGAGCAGATCGGCCCCTCCGTTCTCTCCGGCGGCGCACCGGTCTCTGCTGCCTCCACCACGCCGGCCGCGCGCGCCACCGCCGCCCGGTTCTTGCCGTACGCCGCCGTCGTCGAATACCTCTCAGGCGTCTCGGGCGTCGACGCCGCCCACCACGTCGCCGAACACCTCCTCGCGCTCTTCGGCACAGACGCCAGCGCCAAGTTCCACCACCGCGACGCCGAACAGGCGGCGCGCACCGACGATGGCATCCTGCTGAGCGGGTGCCAGACGGACGAGACGTCGGCGGACGTGGCGGGGGACGACGAGGTGGCGGCGGGCGGCAAGGCGTGCGGCGCGTTCAGCAACGCGATACAGACCGTGCTGGCGTCGCACCCGGCGCCGGTGAGCAACCGGCAGCTGGTGAGCATGGCCAGGGCGGTGCTGAGCGAACAGGGGTTCGAGCAGCACCCGTGCCTCTACTGCAGCGACGCCAACGCCGAGATGCCATTCCTGTGGCAGGAGGAGAAGAAGAAAACGGTGACCGCGGCGGCAGAGCCGGCCATGTCGGCGCTCTGATTGTGTTCGACAGAGGAAGATTAATTGGTCAATACCGATCATTAAAAAATATTTAAGAGTACGATTTTAATCGTCTTGTTCAATGCCGCAACAAGTTACATTGCAAATTTGTATGCCATCATGCTGAAGGAACATGCTTATTGATTTTTACATATTGATGGATATATCATCAGTTCAGTATTGATACAAATGTAACAAGATAGTTTATTGCTTATGGTGCTACACTAAGGATGGTTTGGATGAGGACGAGGATAATCCTCGGTAGTGAATTCTTCACTAGATAGTGCTACATTAGGGTGGTTTGGATGGGGACGGGGATAGTCCTCGGTAGATAATTCTTCGTTGGATAGTGCTTTGCTAGGATGGTTTGGACGGGGACGAGGATAATCCTCGGTAATGAATCCCTCATTAGGGTTCAGATGTGCCTTTTCCCTAACATGGATTATCATCGTTTTGCTTGCGGTCGATCTTTGATGCTTTGGTGCGAGATCAACATTGTTGTCCATAGTAGTGGAATCTTCGCTTAATGTTAATTCGCCAAGTTCCATCAAAGTTCTTGGTATAGCTCGCTTGTAAAGATTCTTTCTTGAGTTCACAAATCCATGACTTATCCCTTTTAAAGTTAAGAAAAAACAAATATGTCAATGTTAGAATTAGGGATAGTTCCTAAAATGTTTCTTCAACACATACCTCTCAATTGTGAATTTTTTGTAACGCATGGAGACATTTAAGTATGTTCGAAAGTGACCATTTCTTGTAAGTTTGTAACAACATGCCATGATTGTGTGAACAAATTTCAAATACAAATTCAATTCCATTGTATCACCTTTATTATAAAAAAGCAATATTTTTACCAGATATTTTGTGAAATTATGAGTTTAAGTGAGCGAGCGTACTACTTACCACACCAATTAGATATAGAATTACATATAGCATGAGTTTACTTGGTAAGACAAAATGCATGTAATGAGAAAAATACTTGTATCCATTCACTTGAATAAATCATATAAGAAGATAATAAGTGGAGTTAAATGAGAAATACCTATCATTTTGTAGATGCTATTTAGACAAAACACAATAACATGCTAATTTTGTTGGTAAACAAGAATATAAAATACCTGATTGAAATTCATAATGTTGGCCAACTACTAAACAATGAGAAATTTGTAGTATAACTAAAAAGAAAATGAAGTAGCCCAAGACTATCTTCATATTCTTGCCTTGTTTGTATGCAAACTTGTCTTTGTAGATATAAAATTGTACCTTGTACATCTAGGTTTTATAGCACAGACGATGATCTCACATAGGTACAGAGATTATTGAACATTTTTAAATAGGCATTTAATACTCATGTTTGGATTCGTTTTTTGGTGTAACATTTAATAGGTATATGATATGGCCATTTTGATGATTTATTTATCAGCAATATTAAATTAGGTAGTATTTGTTTCTGCATGGAAGATTGTATATCTTGAAGATATACATTAAATTTATGTCATAAATCCACAGTTCTCATCAAATCTGTATTTACGGTATAAATCTTAGAAGATATATACCCACATCATCCATGACATGGCCTCAATGTTTTTACACATTATAAGTGCATGGAGCTATTTCCTAAATGTAATCTTGACGAAATAATTTAAGGTGTCAATTGGGTGATAGTTTCTATTTGTGCAATTGAATCTCTTAACATCACTAAAGACCTCTCACTTGTTACGTAGGGACAAACAAACTCACAAGATGAATCAAATCTTATTAATTACATACCTAACTTTTGTAAATTTAATAAATAGTAAATATACACATGTAGTAATTTGGAACAGTATTCCTAATCTTGTGTCAACAAGTATTTTTATCGTTTACAGTCGACCTCTAGGACATCCAATTTTACTTGAGATTTGTGCTATCAAGTGCAGATGTAGCGAAAAATAAGTGCAGATGAGCGATAAGCAACTGCTACTTTGTTTAACAAAATCGAGATCGAGACCATAACACATTGTGTCTAGCCGGGTAGATTAAGTCTAGATTAGTTTTCTTCTCTCGTGTTGTGTACTTTTATTCTCGTCTCTTTTATTTATTTATTTTTGGTTGTTTATAGTCCATTACGTTGATACGGTGTTAAATTTTAGAGTTACAATGTAAATACACAATTTACAGGGTAACTTATAAAATTTACATTGTAACTATATAGAACTACATAGAACTTAATAATAATTATTATTATATGTTGAAAATTTTGGCTATATTTTAATAAAAATGTGGCATCATAATTTATTCCCATTTAGAAAGCAGAAAAAACACATTGGATTAAGAGCATCACCAACAGTCACCCTATTCCCTTCCCAAAACTGTTTTTAAGGGTTTTTAGTGAAAAAAATCGGATCCAACAGATCCCCAAAAGTCATGCGCTAGTTTTGGTCTTCCCATCCCCATATTTTTCGCTCTGTGAATTTGAGAACGAGAAACCAATCTCCTCCGACTCCCAATCTCTCATTAGCGCCGTTTTCCTCTCCTTCCCCGCGTCTCTCCGCTCCTTCCCTCTCAAGCGGCGAAAATGCTCCCGCTCGGCGATTCATCGTGTGCGCGCCCTCGCCCGCCAACTTCTCGGCCGTCGGCGTCGCGCCCACCGGCGTCGCGCCAGCAGGATGCAAGATGTTTTCCATCGTCGGGTTCAGCCTTTGCGCCGCCGCCGCCACCTCCGCCGCAGCAGTCTGGGATTCCACCACCGCCACCGCTATTTGCTCTACCGCCCCAGTATGGATTGCCTCGGCCGACGGCCCCTCTGCGCCCCACGGCGACGACTTCATCCCGTCTAGGGTTTGCGCCTCCACGACCTGCTCAGCCGCTACCCCGACCCAGCGAGTAGCCAGTGGAAGAAGAGCAGCCGGTGTCCGACACATACGCCGAGGGGACGAATTATGTGCAGCTCGATGAAGCCGACGTTGATTTGGGTTGCGATTGGTCTGCTGGTGAAGGTAACAGATTCCTAATCCCGTATGCTTGTTCATGAATTGGATGTGTGTAAAGTCCATTTAATTGCAAAGTGTGGCATTGTGCTGATGAAAAATTAAGATAATTGCTCTGTGTTGTTCCTGAAAGTTTAGATGCAGAGAATGTTATCTCTGAACACTACTGAAAGGATTTTCCTTTAGCTGTTCCAACTCTTTTCTTGTATGTAACTATATATATATGTTGCATCAGCTAACTTTGCAAACAACGGTGATCGTTGGAGCACATTAATATCATTATGAGTTCCAGGTAAGCCAAAGAACGCATGCCAAATCCATCGGTCGTGCGAGACAACAGCTTCTAAAATTATAGTAGGAACTCCCTCTTTCCCTTTAAATTGACCGTGCCATGCAGTCGGGTAGTTCTTCTACTCCCAGTGCATACAATCTAAAGAACCCAACATACCTGGAAATCCTCTACTTTCTCCAACTGCAAGTAA
This sequence comes from Oryza punctata, assembly GCA_000573905.2. Classification (NCBI taxonomy): domain Eukaryota; kingdom Viridiplantae; phylum Streptophyta; class Magnoliopsida; order Poales; family Poaceae; genus Oryza; species Oryza punctata. The sequence goes on along the minus strand of CM002499.2, from coordinate 1,858,755 downwards.
CCTAGCTATATTATTCTCGTTTGGTGTCCTCATGTACTCCTCCCCGAAAACTTCATCAACGGCTACGATAAACCTTCTAAAACTCTCGATAACAGTACTACCCCCAATACGAACATACTCATCAACTGCATCTGCAGCTATTCTATAACACAATATACGTGACACTGTTGTTACCTTTTGCAAATATGATAGCCCAATGATACTAGCTGCATTTCTCTTCTGCACAAAATAATCATCATGCGCTTCAACAGTATTCATTATGCGTAAAAAGAGAGGCCTTTTCATTCTAAACCTGCACAATAAATAGCAATAAGAATTAATACGTGCATCACTATTTGAAAAAAAATATAGTACAATCAAGATGAAAAAAATATGTGCATCAAGATTGAAAAAAATACAATTCACTATTACCCACCTGCGTCTAAAATGTACATGAAGGTATGTAGGTTCTTTTGAAAAATAGTCATTGTACAGTCTCCAATGACCAGCCAATCTTTCCCGATTAATCACCGCATGTCCAAAGATAGATCCGCCTCGCTTCGGTTCTTCGTTGTTATCATTGAAAATTGTTTCAATCGCCTCGAAAATAAAATCATCATCTTCATCCGATGAAGACTCTTCTTTCAGTAGCATCTGGAGGGAGTTGCTTCGTTGATTCATAACCTTAATTTTTACCACGACAAGAGCACCTAGGGATAGGTGGGGGTGGTAACAGATATAGAAGAGGGGGAAAGGAGAACAGGGGAGGGGGCGGCACAAAGGGATGGTGGAGGAGATTGGTGGCGGCAGGGTGGAGGAGATTGGCGGCAGCAGGGTTGGCTGCGGCGGCTGGGAGGGCGATTGGCGGTGGGGTCCCTAGTGTAGCGCCAAAACACGCGAGAAAAAGAAAAACGGAAAAAAAATATGTTGGTAGTTTAACAGAAGGGCCCACTTCTTATTTTTGGGAATTAAATTTAGGTGTTCTCTTGGAGAGATCAACTTTTCTATTTCCTATTTTCAGTTTAGGAAACCCAAAATTAATTTTTTAGGGAAAGATTATAGGGTGACTGTTGGTGATGCTCTAAGAATACTTTATAGCAATAGTACCACTCCCCCGTTTGGAGGATGACGACGAGCGATGGAGCGGATTGGTTTTTGAGCAACAGAAGGTCTTCCAAACAAGGCCTTCAGATTTTTGAGCGGATTAAGACGGCCCATTTTGTTTGGGTTAGAGAGTCTCTACTCATTACGGGCCCAGTAGCCCATTCTTTATCGAAGTATTCGGCCTTGGCCCAGCTAAGCTAGCGCCTGATGGCTCGGGGTTTAGGGCTTGCCCGTGCGCGCCGGCGCCGCCACTTCCAACCTCCGCCGTCTTCTCTCCTTCCGGTGCCTCGCTCGCAACCGCAGCTCCGCCTCCACGACCAGCGCCTCTTCTCTTCCACCGATGGGTCGCAAGATCAAAGTCAAGAAGAAGAAGTCGGCGAGCAAGGTGACCGATTAGCGACAGTCTTGACTGTCTCGTGATATCTTATTTTGTGGTTCAATCTCCTCCTCATGGTCTAATTCGAGCCTAACTTTGCCTCTACTCTTTCTTTAATCTTTATATGGTTGGTTGGATTGAAGAAAGCCGAAGCTTCATCGTCTACGGTGCCTTCTGGCCCAACCAAGGTGAGAGGGGAAATACATGCCAATTCAATTATTACAAGCAGATGCACACATATATTTTTTGTTTTTTTGGTAGTCGCAGTGAGAGGAAAAGGTTCCATGTGTGATTAGTTCTTTTTCCTCCTTTCGGTCTATAAATTTCCTAAGCTAAGGCAAATTGCTCCTGTCACTACTCTTTGGAAGAAACACTGACCCGATTAGTATTTCTTTTCAGGTATGGCAACCTGGTGTGGATACACTGGAAGAGGGGGAGGAGCTCCAGTTTGATCCTCAGGCTTACAATTATCTCAGAGGGTTTAACATTGGCTGGCCATGCTTGAGGTAAAAATTCTCCACGGTAGCCATTTGGGCGCTTCTTATTTGAAGGCCAACATGAGCATCATTGTATGGTCTATTTATCCTCATTGATTTATTATCTGTTGCAGTTTTGATGTTGTGCGGGATCAACTTGGGCTTGTGCGATCTGAATTCCCACATACATTGTATGGCGTTGCTGGAACTCAGGTCGCATTCTCTCTTTACTCCTTTTCCTTCAAAATTTGCATTACGAATACATATATTTATTTATTTGATTAATAACTTCTGTTAACAACAAAGTTAGGATTCCAGTTCATTTCCGAGTCAACTTTGCTCTGTCATAATTCATGGGTGCATGTGACTTTTTTTCTATTAACATTCCTTTTCAATCAGTGGTTTCACCTCCTCAACCCAGAATGATGGGATCAATCTTTTGTCAACATAGTTTGTGTACTTATGAGCGATGCCTATGTTTTCAGGCTGAGAGGGCTTCATGGAATTATATCGGCATTTTCAAGATTTGCAACATAAACGGGAAGAAGCGGGAACCTATACCAGCATCAGCGGTTGATGGCGACAGTGATATGGATAGTGAAAGTAGTAGTGATGAAGAAGATGAAGCAGTTAATGAAGATACAATGCCCATTTTACATGTAAGTTCTTTCTCCAAGTGCACAGCTTTGAATTTAGTATTTTAGCTATAAATTTTACTTGTTTTACATCCCAGTTTACTCATTTGATACATTACTCTAACATGCTTTGTGTCTGTTTATGCATGTACAGTTAAAAAAGGTGGCTCATGCGGGGTGTGTAAATCGTATTCGCTCCATGAATCAGGAACCACATATATGTGCAACATGGGGAGACACAGGTCATGTTCAGGTATTTCTCTGTCTTGCAATACTTCTTTTTTTTACTCTTGTTGATGAAAGAAGTCTATTTTTGGTCCCTGAGTTCTTTGCAAAGTCTGATCTCCCCTTAAACTTCATACGGATACCATTAATTTTCATGCTCCAATTGTCATACAAAATCAGATAAGCCCCTGCGTTCAATCTATCTGGTTTTGAGTAGGATCTAGCTTCTCTAGTCACCTATCCACTTCACTGCTGCTACCTTACTGTACATAACCACTGAAAACCCCTGAATCAAGTTAGCGGATATTAGCATGCCTTGTTAGACAAAACTAGGTATAAGATATTATGAGTATTCTGTACAGGTTTTGATTTTTGATAGCTGAGGCACTGAAAGTAAATTGTATCAATGTTTAGAGTGCACTTGTGAGGTAGTCAAGGGATGAAAGCCCTGTTGTTTAGTGGTGGTTCCACTCAATCTGTGCATTGGTACCCTGTCCTGTTTTCAATGAACATGACATATTGTTATCTATTATATTGCACCCTGAAAACATGCCCAGGAATAGAATCTACCATACTTACTACTTTGTGCATAATCAAACTGTCTGTTATGTTGCTTCATTTGTAGGTGTGGGACTTCAGCTCCTTCCTTAATTCGTTAGCAGAGTCTGGAGCAGTTGCACACAACGAAGACGACAGAATCCATAATCATGTACCTGTGAAAATATTTGGTGGCCATCAAGATGAAGGCTATGCGATTGATTGGAGTCCGCTTGTTACTGGAAGACTTGTTTCTGGTGTGTATTAGATCTTGTCCATGCTATATGTTTGTCACGTCCTATGCTATGCTGTTTTGCTTATAAAACCGTGGCCTGTCCTGTGTTCGTAAAACACCCATATGCTTTCATTTCATACATGGGCATTGTGTATATCAATTTAATGATTTGCCTATGCAGGTGATTGCAATAAATGCATCCATCTCTGGGAGCCAACTTCAAACAGTTGGAATGTCGATACAAATCCATTTGTAGGACACTCTGCAAGTGTTGAAGATTTGCAGGCATGCCACTGAAAGCATATATACTTCTTGGTGCTCTCTAGAACACTGAACATTTGATTATCTCAAACATCTTGACTATATTTTTGCAGTGGAGTCCCACAGAAGCCGACATATTTGCCTCTTGTTCAGCCGACAGAACAATATCTATCTGGGATATACGGACAGGGAAGAAACCTTGTATTTCTGTTAGGGCTCACAATGCTGACGTGAATGTCATCTCATGGAACCGGTATGATATGTTCACTTGAAAATTTGATTATCTTCATGAAAAATTCTTTCTAATATTTCATGAATATACTGGCTACCGTTACCAGGCTCGCTAGCTGTATGATAGCTTCAGGATGCGATGATGGAAGTTTCTCAATTCGTGATCTTAGATTAATCAAGGTACTTCATATTGTTAAGCCACACTGTTCTGTGCTTGTCAGTTGCAAATAGCACACTGAAATGGCATATTTCCTCTATCGCTGTTTTTATGGTTTATTTTCAGTTTGGATTTCTGTCTGTCATTTTCTATGCATTTAATATTTTGGAAGGAAAATGTGGGCTATTGAGTCTTTTGACGGTAATATTGATACAAGATGATTGAGCCTTTTCATGGATGATATTTTGCATTTCCTTGCTACTTGATTTGTCAAGCCAGAGATGCTATGGTAGACAATTTGTTGCTTCTGATGTCTATAATTAATATACAGACTCCTATAGAATACACGCTCTTGTGCAAAAATCAGTGCAGCTAGATAGTTACACGATAATGTTAATTCTTTGTTATTTGAAGCCCTTTTACAACTATAATAATTTCTTCTGTTCATAGTCTCATCTTGCTGTTGAACGACAGTATTCACATCAAAATCATATCTTTTGCTTTCTGTTCTACTTCTAGGATGACTCCTTGGTCGCCCATTTTGAATACCACAAGCACCCAATTACGTCTGTGGAATGGAGCCCACATGAACCGTCAACATTAGCTGTATCATCAGCTGACCATCAACTGACGTAAGTCTCATCACTCCAAGTTTTATACCTTTATGTTTAAAGTGTACTGAAATGCCCCCAAAAAATGCTTTTCTTTACTATTTTCTGACTTGCATTTTTCAATCCTGAATTGTTTGTGTACAGAATTTGGGATCTTTCATTGGAAAAAGATGCTGAAGAGGAGGCAGAGTTCAGGGCAAGGATGAGAGAACAGGCTGATGCCCCTGAAGATTTACCCCCACAACTTCTCTTTGTTCACCAGGTACTGTTACCACACTTGTTTTATGTTTACTTCCTCTCATTTTCGTATCATTGCGTGCACCCATTCCTTGTGTAATTAAAAATATATGTTTCTGGACCTCGAGATGTATTTCAGAAGTCCATACACTGTTACTGAGCGAAATCATAAATGTGATGTTGATTGTTTATGTGCAGGGCCAGAAAGACTTGAAAGAATTGCACTGGCACCCACAGATACCTAGTATGATCATATCTACGGCAGCTGATGGATTCAATATGTTGATGCCCAGCAACATCGATACAACCATTCGAGAAGCTGACGCATAGATTTCTACAGAAGTACTGTTCATCTGAATCAAGGTTTCATGGATTAATTTTTTTGAGGTGGAAGAGTGTGTAATGATACTGCATGTCTGCAAGTATCAGTTTTTGATAGCTTGTATCCTAGTTTCCTTGTCATTCATAGTTTTTGCTGTAGATTCTCCTGGATTTTTTGCAATTTGATCCTTTTCAAAAACTTATTTCACAAATAGACCCCTGAAAAAACTTATCCCGGAAATGGTCCTTTCTGGTACGCTAGAGACGCTGGCGCCGTGGTCCAATGGGATGGCGCCAGTGCCAGCATCTCTGGTGCTGTCCCCTTGCCACCGTGGCACAACACTGTGATCAGATACTGACGTGGTAGGGGGAGTGCGCCAATCATGCTGTCACCGCTCCCACCCTCCCGAGCCCGAGTGTCACTCTTGCTCTCTCTCTCCCCTCTCAAATTTACCGATATTTCATGACACCTCAAAAATACACACTCGTTTTAGTTTTTCCTATAGTCCCAAAAATACCCAAAAACAATTAGTAGATTATATTTTCGTAATTCTATAAACCCTTTAGCCTTTTTTTATTAGTAACCCGTATATGGTTTGTTGAGTTTTTTTTATATTCGAGTGTCCTTTCTTAAAATATACATAACATTCTTATACGGATTCAGAATCATGCAATTATATATCCACGGACATCTAAAAAAAAAGTTCGGCGAAATTAGAATCTCGAAATTCCGCTTGCAAGATTGTGTTTTCGAGGTGAGAAGCTTTTCGATAGAGCTTTGAAAAATTGTACAGATCACATATTTTGTCCGTTTGAGCTTAATTTCTCAATGGTTGGTTGTTGTGTGATCCTAAGTGTGAAAAAAATATCAAAAATATAAAAATAAAAATAAAAAAAGTTACCTCTCCTCTACACTAGTGAGGAAGTAAAAAGATAGCGAGAGGAGGGGGTGCTAGTATCATTGGCGTGCTCGCCCTGCCACATCAGCGCCAACCCTCCACGGTGGCAGGGGGACGGCGGTAGAGTTGCTGGTGCCTTCCCATTGGACCACGACGCCAGTGATCTAGCGTCCCAAAAAGAATTCCATATAAGTTTTTAAGGGTCTATTTATGAAATAAGTTTTTGAAAAGGATTAAATTGTAAAAAAATCCATGTAGGTTCTCAGTTTTGCGCTGATGTCGCCCGAATGAGGATAATCAAAAGTATCTCGATCAACTGAGATGATATGTTATATTCTACAAGATAAGATTAATAATTGTGTATCTCTGTGCTTGCATTAGTTAATATTCACCTCGATCGTTTGTATATTTTTGCCTGATAATTAAGCTGGATATTAGGTCCATCGGCCAGAAATCTGGGTCTTGCAGCAAAATAAGTTGGCCAAGCATCATTCTTGCTGTAAATATATCTTGTTCTTAGAAAACCTAACAGCATCTACCTGGTGGTGTTAATGAAACCAAAGGTGCCTATAAGTTGTTTATTTTGTAAGGTCCTTTATCGATTGCTCGCAGAATATAATCATGTACTCCTGTTATAGCTTAGATGCGCCACTTTCGGCACTTGACAATCAACTATCTGATACTCCTATTAATCAAGAAAGTTTCCTAGACTAACATCAGAATATTTGTTACTGTTATGGCATCGGAACGTGTGTGCAATTCGCTGGCATTTGTTGTGTGTGAAGCTCTGATTGGCCATTTGATATCTTGACGAACTTTATTCGTTTCCGAAAATTTGGCAGCCGCCCATGTTGCCTTTCTGAAGATGATTATGCTGTTGGTTTGTTTTGTGATAGAATCAGAATCAGAATGTCATCATTATCCCTGAAACTAGTAGAAAAGAGCAGCAGCAGCAGCCATCGGTCACGATCACTGCACTGCAAGCCTGCAACCTGGAGCAAGTGAACCATGCCATATTGGCATACGATACGCGAGCAAGTGCCCTCCTTTTTATAGCCAACAGCAAGAATAAGGCAGATATTAGAAAGCTGGGGAATCATCAACAATGGCAACTTAATCCCCTCGATCGTCGTCTCCAATCATCATTGCCTCTTCTTGTGTTAATAATCTCAGGGGAGGCAATTAATGGACCACCTGACAAAGGAGCAGATCGCCGAGTTCCGGGAGGCATTCAACCTCTTCGACAAAGATGGAGACGGTAATCCAATCAATCAATCCATTACTTGCATTTCATGTGTTCTTGATCGATTGGTTTCTTGGACGATCAATCAATCCAAAAAAAACATCAAAATGCATGCAGGGACGATCACGAGCAAGGAGCTTGGGACGGTGATGGGGTCGCTGGGGCAATCACCGACGGAGGCGGAGCTGAAGGTCATGGTGGAGGAGGTGGACGCCGACGGCAGCGGCAGCATCGACTTCGAGGAGTTCTTGAGCCTCCTGGCACGCAAGCTCCGCGACACCGGCGCCGAGGACGACCTCCGCGAGGCCTTCCGCGTCTTCGACAAGGACCAGAACGGCTTCATCACCCCCGACGAGCTCCGCCACGTCATGGCCAACCTCGGCGACCCCCTCTCCGACGACGAGCTCGCCAAGATGCTCCACGAGGCCGACTCCGACGGCGACGGCCAGATCAACTACAACGAGTTCGTCAAGGTCATGATGGCAAAGTCAGTCTTCTTCATTCATTCTTCCCTTTTCATTCAGTTGCTTAACTCATTTCTTCGTTTCTCCTCATTGTTAGTAGATTATAATTTCTCCTGCTTAATCTGCAATAATGATGATTCTACTGAACCATATATAATGTAGTGTATTCATCAGATGAATCTGAGCTGGGACGACTGAAATGTACTGTACTTTCCTATTTCAATTGCTTAATCCTTTTCTTCGTTCTTCTTTACTTCTCATGTACTAGCACTGGAATTACAATCCTTGTAGATTATATGTCCTCCTATTTAATCTGCAATAATGCTTCTGCTGAACTGTAGATAATGTGGTGCATCTGTCATCAGATAATCATATTTATCTGAACTTTGTTCATGTGCTATTATATGCAGGCGAAGGCAGAACATGATGGATGGACATGGAAGTGGAGGTCACCGGTCGAATCACTCCCGCCGGAAATCCGGCTGCTGCGGCCCAAAATCCTCATGTACCATCCTCTGAAAATTTGTAGGTTTAACCCAGGTTTGCAACTGTTTCTATGAGAATTGTAGAGTTCAGAGTTTGTTGTCACCTTAATTTTTTGGTCCTGGGGCTCTGCAAACAAGCAAATCAGACAACTTCACGTGTAAATGAAAATGAATAATTCTGACCAATTAATTATACTTGTTCCTCACAAGATTCTGATTTACATACAAAACTTGCAGACACACAAAACTCATTGAGTGATCAGCTTCACTTGAGCTATCACAAGGGTTCTCTGACAAATAAGAGCAGCATTTACAAAAGTAGTGGAGACCAAACATAGTTTACAGGGGCCACTCACATCTAATTACAGGTGCAATGAACATTCTTTCTGCTTTTCCAGCCTCTAGAAATGGGAATGCTGATTCAGAAGAATGGGATGCTAAAATAGTTCACCCATCCTTCCTCTCCCAAGTTACTCTAGGAAGGTTGATTTTGAAGATCGTCTGATTTCCAAACAACATCCTTTAAGGTTCTGGAAAGGTTCTTGTAGAACTGCAGCACATTAAAAGTTGTCGTGATTCAGTACAAGCCATTCAAACAAAGTTTGCAAAAAGAAGAAAAAATGATTTTTGTGCTGAGTGCATCCAATTTACTCAGCTTGGAGCAACATAGCGTAAGTAGTTGATCCAATTATCAAATTAAGGCCCAATTTCCCAATGATAATCCATGAACATCAGCTTTTAAATGACATGAGGCGACATATGATATCTACCTTATGAAATTCCAGGGTGTCACCTTTTGCTTTCCGTACTTCAACCATATGAAGAGAGGGCGCAACCTGCAGTATCTGAATAGTAATGCACAATAAGTGTTAGATTGAAGCATACACTGATAAGTGCTGATTGCGGTATAGCAATTTCATATTACCTCAGTAGCAACATTGAGATTTCCTTTTCTCCCTGCTTTTACCTTTGCCAGTCTTAACTGGTCAATCAATTAAGAAAAATCAGCATGCAAAAAATAGCTATGCAATATGCCTAGAACTCATTGTTTTAATAGGGATAGTGAGCGGACCTTGTAATTTTTCTTCTGAACATCAAATCCTAGAGGTTTTGCAGCTTCCTCAATCTTGCGGACAATTTCCTTCGGTGGACATTTTGATGTAAACCTTGTTTCTCTTTTGAATTCCTGAAAATAGTGTGAACAGTGGAGTAAGTTGTAAAACTATGACAAAATATGGACATAATTATGAGGTGAAAAATGCACAAACATTCTAACCAATGAACTGCATAGATTCCAGGACTCGTGAGTCGTGACATGCAGTATAATCTAGCCATATAACTGAGTGAATTGACAAGATGCCTGTTAGGTGATTTTACATGTTTCCAGCTTGATTTAGGGAGGTATAAGTGCAACAAAAAACAATGGTGCTTAAATTTAAGATCACAGGTTTGTTCAGAAAAAAACAATTAAGGTTACATGGAGAATAGGTTCAAGGTTCTTGATCAGTACTGATGAAATAGGGAGTTCACGTACCTGCTCTGAATCAAATAAATTTCCAAGGTTGAGGCCTGCTGACATTGAAATCAGTTCAAATGCATTGAGAGCTTCAGGTTCTTCTTTCTTTTCTGTTACATGGTGCTCCTGGAGGAGGTCAAATCACAGTGGTCAAACCATTTAGCAAGTGCATGCTTTACCTTCATATCATACAAAACAGAGTACTCACTTCTGAGTCATTGAAGACAGCATCAACATCATCTAATGTTGTGTCATATTTTTCGTCAAACTCTGGGCGTTTGTAGCCTTTTTTGAACCACTCATCCTCTAATATTTCTGGAATTGTTATTCTCTACCACAGTAGCTCAAGAAGTTAGCTTAAGCCATGTTGTGTCATGAAGAAAGATGGTACTATTTTATAAGTTGTGACTATCTGTTTGAATGATTATTATTAAGCGTAGAAGAGCCTTCTAAAAGGGTGCTAGCCCCTGTATAACTGAGTATTATCCGGTTCATGGATGCTATGGGCATTACAAGATCTACTATGTTATTAGAGGATACATTATAGTGACTTCAGTGATGCATTACACCTAATTATCTTAAGGAAATTTAATATTATGTCAATCAGCTCTTGTGTTCTAGCATACCGTCATTGGGTTTGGATCAAGGATTCTTGTTAACAACCTCTTGGCAGGGAAAGACGTCCAAGGTGGAAATGTAAACTCTGCATTTGATATCTGCCAGGAGGTGCAGAGAAGAATCACATAAGCATGAACAGGTGATACAAAAACAGTGATCTAAAAGTGGTATAATTCTCACTTTCTTATACAACGTCATAAGATTAGAGTCCTCAAAAGGCAAATACCCTGCTAGCAGAACGAACAGGATAACTCCACATGACCACAAATCTGCCATTGCTCCATCATATCCTTGATCTTCAAGGACCTATCACAAATGCGGTTGAAATGTATAAATTATTAATGGCTTCTAGTGAAAACTAATTCCAAATAAACTAGTGATTGGTCAAACTTTTATAAATCATCTTTCTTTCTGACACTACCTCCGGTGCAACATAGTTTGGTGTCCCGCAGGTTGTGTGCAGCAAACCATCATCCTGAACAAGACCACAAAGAAAAAGGAAATGTTAGTTGAAGAGACATATTAGTAGTAATTATCTAATAATTTCTGAACTGTAATATTTGGAGCCTATCGGTACATACTTAGAAGACATAAAGCAGTAAACTTTTACCTTAATCTGCTGAGAAAGTGCACTCAGCCCAAAATCGGAGACCTTCAGGTTCCCATATGTATCTAGTAGTAAATTTTCTGGCTGCAAGTATTTTAGTTTAGATTGTTTCTTTTGGAAGGAAGCTTAGATCCTGAAATATATTTCTTTTTTGACAAAAGAGGCAGCAGAGGAAAGGGAGATGAACTCACTTTTAAGTCCCTGTGGTACACACCCCTGCTATGACAGTAATCAACAGCATTAATTAATTGTTGGAAGTACCTTCTTGCCTCATCTTCCCTCATACGACCATGGTTAACCTTAAAAAGACAAATGGGAATTCAAGTAACTGTTAGTACAAATTAAAGAAAGGTATTTTTATGTGTTTTGAAAAGAAGAGAACTATTTAAATTGGAAATGGATAACATATGGCATGTCACTTACAATTGTATCAAAGAGCTCACCACCGGTAACATATTCTAAAACAATGTAGATCTTTGTCTTGCTTCCCATCACCTGAAATCAGAGAGAACATTGATTTGACAATTAGCAGTGTCCCCTAATAAAAAGACACTGACTAATTGCATCTGGAATTTCTGGAAACAAAATTATGATTGGTGATAAATACTTTTGAGGTTCTGGCATGGACCCTAGACATGCTTTAAAACCCTTTTCTCTTCCTAGCTCTTTTCTGCTGAACATATATAATATTGACTGGGAGACAAATACAAAAGGAATGGTAAATTCTTAATTACCTCATATATGCGGACAACATTTGGGTGCTTAATCAACTTCATCGTCGAAATTTCCCTCTTAATCTGCATTCAAAAAACAGAGTTACTCATCAGCAAAAAGTATTACTTCCATCAACAGCTACTAAACCCTGAACATAGTGCCAAGTTTTTTGTCCCATGAAAGTAATTAACAGGCAAAAAGAATCGGAAGGACAGTCACTTAAATAAAGGGAAATCTGAAGGACAGGATCATAATATTCCAGATGTGAAATATCACCAAACAATTAAAGGTGCTACAATAATTCAGATTCAGAACTTGGTCGTTAGCTGGTGTTTGACAATGACCTGCTCGACCATCTTATGCTTGAGAACTTTCTCCTTATCTAGGATCTTGATGGCTACTGGATCACCGGTCTCGGTATCCCTCGCGAACTTGACCTTCGCGAATGTGCCCTCTCCGATTGTTCTTCCTAGCTCATACTTTCCCACACGTCTCTTCACTTTGGTTGTACTCATCCCCTGCCTTGTGCCCCTTTGGAATCTCAGAGCGCTTCCACGCCCTTGAAGATGCTTTCACTTCACTGTCCTGTGGAAAACGTTTGCTTAGTTACTGTTGATACATGGAAAAAGATGAATAGATGATACATGATAAAGATATTTTGTGTATGTGTGATTGTGTCAACAAATTTCATCCGGAGCCTATTCATTCATTATCTGAAAAAGATCGGAAGCCTGTGGACAAACTTGTCTAGTACAGGAGCACAATGACATGTATACTGTATTTCTCATCTTATTTCTTCCCCAAAATGATATATGCCATGTTGTCCATTTAAATTGTGTGCATCCTAGCTATGCAGAGGCTGAGGGTGGTCTTAGAGTAATTGTCTAAGATCAATAAAACTCTCTTTATCTAAAAAAAGTCAAACTTTAGTCTTTGAAAACATATAATAGTATCTTCTGCTCCAGAGACACACATGCAAAGCTGTTGAACAATCAGTTTTCCAAGATTTTATAGTGTAAGATACCATAATATTTGTGGACTAGTACTCAATTAAATTAATTGGTAAGTATAGAAGATCATGTGAATCCATTAATTTATTTTTCCGAACACTTGACCGATCAATTTGCAGTAAAAAAAAAAGGAAGGAGAGCACCGTTTGGATCTGGACAGCATATTTATTGTCAATGAGACACGAGGAGACTGCAAAGAAGCTATTGAATATTCATCAAAGGTTAAGACTTAAGAGTGCAAGGCATATTCCAGAAACAGTACAAATCAAGAACATTTCCTTTTGAAAGAACACGAATCAAGAACATTAGACAGGAAAAACTCTCAAACGGGAAAAGCAGGAACTTTTTTTATGTATGTTTCGAGGAGCAGAAAGACGGAGAAGGTTCGAGAATGAACACATATCCTCAGTCACCACGAAGAAGTTTCCATAGGATTACTGGTAGAAAGAATCACATCCCAGCAGCTTGTAATTAGCAGTGATGAACCCATAGGAGTAAACGGGGACATAAAATTTCAAGAAAGCAGAGAAAATCTCCAACCGAAACAGAAACGACAAGCTAAATTCAGCAACTTTGTTTCCTTTCAAAAAAAAAAAAGTCAGCAACTTTGTTCGTCTCAGCACACAGCACCAAACGATATGTACAGATTGAAATGGAAACAACGCACACAATGCAAAGAAATTGCAGGGATAGAGAGGATGAAAGCAATTTGGTAGGCTGGAGAAATCAAGAAGAGAAGAGGCCTCAGAACAACTCACCGGCAATTAAGCTGAAATCTGCAAGACTGCAATGCAATTCGATCTGCGGCTGCTCTTATGGCGATGGAAGAAAAGAGAAGAGGAGGAGATCCCGGGGAAGGGAAATGGCTGCTGAGATCAGGAAGAGGCGAAGAAGAGCTAAATAAATAGTGGCAGCAACAGCATGTAGTATGAAAGGAGGAGAGGTTGAAGAAGAGGAGACGAGAGTGAGTTGGAATGAATGACCCGGGTGCTTCACATGGACAAGCTCCAAGCCCACAGACAGTGGGGCCCATTAAATGGAACGGCTGTCAGAAATGGGACCCACTGCCACACAGGAAAGAAAGAGAAGAGTAGGTAGAGACAGCAGCGTGGAGTGATGATTCCGATGGAGATGGGCGCCGCATGCCAAAACATGGCTGCTTCCAGTTCCACGTGTTGTTTCACCGCGCCTCATTTTTTTTTTTTTGATTCGATCTACTGCCTGACATTTTCGACGGCTGAGGGTACACTACCCTAATATCACTATTATTATAATCAATGGTATACGAGTCGGTGGAACAAGCATATGAGTTAGAGTCAAGATCCAATCCAAAATGAATTTGAAGATGTGCGGGAATTTTGGAAATAGAGTGTGCATCAGATGGGAGTGTATCGGTCGATACCGAGTTTAATACGATTGGTCGATACAGCCGATATTGGTAAATTTGATTACGTAATTAATGTCGGATTCGAATGAAGAGTTTCAATGATATTGTCAGATAAGAATGGAGTGCGAGATAGATAATTGTATCTATTAGTTAAGATATTATGTAATTTTCTTAGAGATATTTTCGGTAAGAGTCCGTCTAAGGGACTTGTTTGTCGGTTAGAATTGGATTGGGAAAGTATGAGTCGTGTCTGTTATGAATAAAATTGTATGTTCGGGTATAAATAAGACCGAGGTCTTGTAAATAATTAAATTAGTTCAATATACTCTCGGCACGTCGCCACCTTTCGTTATTTTGTTATTTCGACGAGTTCTTACTTTCGAGTTGGCCTGCATCGGTTTCGATCTTCGACAATAGGTAAAGCTTGTTATGGCGATTTGTGTTATCGGGATTAGTGCTTACATCTTTATGACACTCTAATCTTGCTTTCGTGAATCACCGAGTTATAATATACGTTTTATAATCTGGATTGACAATGTTTTATACTTGCATCGGCTCATATCTTTCTAGGGTTTTATCAAGAACAGCTAAATTATCTTATTGGCTTAGATTATTTAATGTATCTACCATCCCGAAAAGATAATCATTGGCTTGATTATCTAGATATTATGTTTCTCTTCATACTTAGTGCTGCATCAATTAAGTTTGATCTACTAAGTCGTGCTTAGAATAATGATCTCTAGACTGCCTCATGGTTATTAATAAGGATAGTATCGGGATTTCAGCTGATCTTATCTGATACAGTTGTTTTACTGTGATTTATATCTTGTTTAATAAATTGTATCTACCCTTATATCATGATCTCAACTATTTAAATATATTAAGCTTATTATCAATCTGATTGATATGAGTTCAATATGTTTATTATAAGATGATATCCTAGAATAAGGTAATATCGGAGCTATAGCCGATACGTGCTTAAATTTAAACATCGGCTATGGCATGAACACATATAATCTTTATTTCATATTATTTTGGATTTAGGTAATTTATACTATCTCGGTTAAATCCGACCTATCCCAATTGCTTATTTCTAAAATAATATTAATATATAGATTATATAATGTTGATCTTTACAGCCGATTCACTTGTCCTGCATTGGCTAGGTTACACTACGATACAACATCAGCTTTCTAGCCGATCGGCTATCGTTTACTAACAATATTTGCATGTTTAATCTTATTGATTGCAAGATCAAATCAACTGGCACGCCCTAGAACCCGAAGGCAAGCTTTGGACCTGCACTAGAGTAAAGCAAATATCTCAGACCGTCGTGTTTTGCATCAACAGGGTCTCACCCTTCATTATCCCATATATCAGTGTTTATATCTCATATATCAGTGTTTATAATGATAGTATCATTATGGTAGAGGTTGTGAACCCATTTTCGACCTCATCTCGATCACTACTCACTTTTACTACTGAGGGTATTTGGTTGGTTGCTTCACTTTACCGTATCACACTTATCTATACCATAGTTTTTTAGTCAATTGTCTGTTTTATTTTCATAATTGTGTTATGCCATAGTTTCGTAGCCATACGACCCATATGTCATACTCATATATTTAGAGTTAATCATACCACACTTATGATCAACTATTTCTTAGCCACATTTCTTGCCCCATACCACAACTTGTCTAACCTTAGTTATGGCAAACTTAGGCATCAACCAAACATCCCTTTAGTGGGGATTAGAGAGACTTCCTCCCGAAAATAAAATATTGGATCCTCATGAGAATCAACTACGTTGCACTGTCAGAATCTATGTTTCATATTTAAGGGGGGTTTAAAAGACTGGTGTCAATAGTTTATCATGAAAGAATGAACTTACAAAGTTGTTTATCCCTTTTATGCATGTGCGTTGTGTAGTAGAGGCTGTAGCCATCTATGATGGATGACTATTTCGAAATAGCCGAAATTTACATGAGTAGAGATGGAGATAGGAAAAATTAGTTGGAGCAAAGCTACCTATTTAGTCATCAGCAATACACGAGCTCCAAAAGAAAAAAGGCATACAAGGTGCAATTAGCGTTGCGGCCTAAAGCTTCAATGAGTGGTCTCAAAAGTCACATAGGCTAGTTTGGGTTTTCTCCACAATGCAAAGTAGCCTTATAGGTAACTTCAATTCTTCATTTTAACCTATTATACTTTTCATTTAAGTCCTCATTTTTCTTGACTTCATGAAAGTTCAAACTTTTACAGCTTCCTAAAATCTAGAAAGTATAAAAAATCTCTCTCCCACCCCTCTCCTCTCCACTCCCAACCATTGCCTTCTACACCGTCCTCCCACATGTTGGCATCGTCCTCTCCTCCCATCGATCGCCACTAGCATCCTCTCCTCGTCCTCAGATTGGGAGGGGAGCTCGGTGGCACGGGACGCAGGCACAGAATGGAGAGAAGCTCAATGGTAGTTACGAGCTCAACCTAGCAGATCAGGCGATGGCGTCGACCTCTGTGACGGATAGAGCTAGCATAGATCGAGGTGGCCCTTCTTCTCCTTTGTCGATGAGTGCAAATCGAGACAGTGTGGACCGATGACCGTAGATCAAATACCGATCTTAATGTGAGCCAATGATGTAGTGTATGGAGCAACAATGGCGGGGGTTGGACCACCGCTTTTCTCTCTCAAATCACCATGTCCTCTATAGGCTACGTAACCCCTTTGCATACCACACTGTTTTTCTACTCTCTCTTTCTCTCTCCTTCACAGCAGCTTGGCACCAATGTGTTGGTTAAATCGTGCTCCACCTTGGAGTGTTAGGCATGGCCTAAAGAAATGGCCATGGGCCTAAGTGCAGTGAGATGAGATGCTGGATGGCGCTAGTTAGTACTTTCTCCGTTTCGTTTTTTAATAGATGATGTTGTTGATTTTTGAACACACATTTGATTATTTAGAAAATCCAAGAAATGTCATCGACAAGTGCTTAATTCTAAGAAATGTCATCGATAAGTGTGAGTTTTATGAAATGGCATCGTACAAGCGACTTTGTCGTAAAAATACCATCGTCGTCAGGGTTCCGTTAGCAACCCTTCATTAAGTGTTATAAGATGAACAGTGTATTTAACGACGCGGGATGGATGGAAGCCTAACGGCGATGATATTTTTGGAACAAAATCACTTGTACAATAGTATTTCATGAAACTCGCAGTACTTATCAGTAGCATTTCTTGGAATTTAGCGCTTATCAATAGCATTTCTTGAATTTTCTCTTGATTATGTATCTTATTCAAAAAATTGTGTAAATGTATAAGATATAAATTATACTCAAAATACTTTCAATGATAAAACAACTTACAACAAAATAAAAATTTTAAATAAAACAGATGGTTAAACTTATATAAAAATCAATGATATCATGTATTAAAAAAATAGGAAACATAATATTTATATGGTATGTTAGTTTATTTTAACTGATATGGACATATATCGAAGGTAGTTTCTTTTTATTGACCTTGCGCTTAGTATTTGCAACATCAGTCGACGACGCGTATCTGGATATGCACGACGTCCGTCGCGAGACGCGAGCTAGTTTGTACGAATTTCGATTGAGGGTGTGGGGGATAGGGTATATCCATCTGTCGATCGATCAGGTCTTTGACCGATGTACGTACGTAGGTACGATCCAATCATGCAAGGTGTGATCCGATTATATATGTGGCCGGCCATGTGTCGTTTGCATTGTGGTCGGAGGCTCCAGTTTATTAATAAAGGGACTTGCAAGATCAATTCTCTAATCCTAGCTAGCTACTACTAATCTGTTCTCGGTTACTTTCTCAATTATTGTCCAAGACTATATATATCTTCCAGCAGGGCGGAACGTACGCTATGGTACGAATGTGACTTGAACGAATTAATACGTACCCCCCTCTCTCGTTTCATATTACATATTTATAAAACATTTTGATATTTTTTCTAATTAAAATTATTTAAGTTTAATCAAATTTATAGAAAAACTGGTATTATATAATACATAATACTAGTATTATATATTTGTTTTGTGTTGAAAATATTACTGTGTTTTTTTATAAATTTAATTAAATTTAAAGAAGTTTGAACAAAACATCTTATAATATAAAACTTATTTTTTATACAATGATGAACTGTGTCTGCATGGTCGTCGACGCTACTAGCTAGTTTAGCTGCCCTGGATAAAGCCGGTCGGCTGGGGTTCATTCAGCCAGCTAACCAATAACCATTAGTCGTTGTGTCATAATCGAGTACGTCTTCATCCTACTAAACAAATTAGCATACATGCATGTATATCAGTTTACAAAATCACACGAGTTGCACAAACAGTATATATAAGTACTCCTAGTCTTTAATAAGCCCAACTTCCATTAGTATATACTATATTATTAGGCTATCTTATTATTAGGTCTCTGTCTGCTTAATTCGTTCCCTGCAGTACATAGATGTGTGGATCTCCATTCCACTACACCAGAAAATCAACCTGCAGCAAGCACATAAAACACAAATATTATTGAAAGTATTAAATAAATAAAAGGAGTAAGATTTTAAACCAGACCAGCTAACCTAGCTCACTGTGAAGTTAGATAGAAGGCCTTGAACGTTTCTCAATGCAAGTACATGCATATGCATGCTGATCTATTCTAATCTAATCTATCTGTCCGGCCGGCGAGAGAGAAAGACCATGCAGAAGTCGTTTAATTTTGACTGAAACTAGCTTGTAGGGTAACAAAGATAGATGAGCGATGCTCCGGTATTTTTTACTTGTAGTATTATATTAACTGGATCGATACGTGATACGTGGTTATCTATTATGTTTAAATTGTTCATATTCCATCAAAAAGTAAAAAAAGTTAAAAAAAGTTAGTGATGAGATGAATGGTTTAGATTATTTTCTACTAGGTAGATACATATTTGAGCATAAATCATACTAGTACTTAGCTAGCTAGCCACGCACGACGTGAATGAACAGGTAGAGAGAGCAATGGAAATAATGGATTATGCATGTGCACAGTAATAAACGTGAGCATGCAATGCAAAGTCGTAATTAACCTGCAGGAGGCAGCGATTAATATATATAATTAATCGACAGGATTGGGGACGTGAACATGCATGATAATGTGCCCCCATCCATGATAGAACTAGCTAGTACTCCAATGGCATCCTACTGCTAATGTGCTAGCATCATGCAGCTGGGCCATGGCGCCATAGATGCGAACAAAAATCAGTGCATCCATCGGTCGGTGTGGTCGTCTCTGCATTTGCATCAATGTACAAAGAGTGCTACTGATCCGTACTTTAATTTTACAGTTCTTCAATCAATATTTTTATTATATGATTGCTACATCTGTCTTATATAATTATATTTCCCTATCATATGGAGTATATCTCTTTGCTTCTTCCAGCTAGGTAAATAATCGTTTTTATCTTAATTCTCTTATTATGTTATGCCAGTGAGTACTAGAAAAATTATAGTTACATTGTAAGTTTTAAACTTTACAATCCAATTACAATGTAAATGTATACGTAATTTATAGTGTAAAAACGACTCTCTCTCTCTCTCTCTCTCTAAAGAAGATGTGACAAAAATTGTGATTTATAAATATAGTTATCCCGTATTTTTTTATTTGGGGCGGCCCAAACTGCCTAACTAGATTAAAGCCGGTAAAGGCAAGCCTGCTTGCAGCGGTAGTCCGTCCGTTGTTTGATTTGGGCTAGGCCCATTAGCCCACTAAGGCCCAGCCCGTGTAGCTAGCGGCCAGCTGCATGCATTGCTTATGCTCACGACCAGTCCTTTTTTTTGGGAGGACGATTACCAGTCAGTCATCGATATGTCCGGTTTGGATTGCAATTTTCAAGACGATTAGTGGAGTGGAGTACGGTACGAACCTGACCTAAATATGTACCTAATCCCACTGCAACTACTCCGTACGTAGCAATTTTGAGCTGAAACACATTGTACAATGGGATTTTGATTCGAGTCAAGCACGTACTTACATGTATACTTGATGACAACAACGACTAATATAATCGAAGGAAAATTAAACAAACCAACAATTTCCTTCTGGATTAAACATTTGTTAGCTGCTGCTACGTATAATTGAAGGGCAGAACTGCATCCAACTGCGTCGTCGATCAGAGGCAGAGCATGCAAGCAAGCTAACGGCTTGGTGTAACAAACAAAACCGCGAAGAGATCGAGCTAAAGGCAAGAACTGTGACGACGACGCACAGCACTGCACTTTACTTTGCACGGCCTGAACAACCAACTCATCCGCTATATATCGATCATTTCCCATCCTTTTAAAGTTGGTCTTTCCGGCGCCGTAACCAACACTTGTTAATTAATTAATATCCCAGCCGCCCATGCTTCGATATCGATCGATAAATGGAAGCAGAAGCTACTATATATAAGTTAGCCGATCGAAGATCGATTCATCGATCGATAGATATATATAGATAGAGCGCGTGTTAAGTTGCACACGCATATATTATGCATCATGCGCTAGCTTTAGTCGTCACTTGTCCAACTATACGTCCTAGCTAGCTAGCTACTTCCATATATCGATCGATCGTTCGCCCATGAAGCTGTCCTTGCCGCTCCTGCTCGTCGTCGCCGTCGCCGTCGCAGTCGCAGCGTCGTCCCTACCGCCGCTGCACGCGGCCGTGCCGGCGCAGGGACCTCGCCGCGGCGGCAGCGTTACCTTGCACCTCGACCACCGCCAGGTAAAATTAACTACATTTAGCTATCGATCTGTTACTGTTTAGCTAGGCATTTAGCTATCGATGCAACCGGATCGATCATCGATTTATCAGATCATGCGTTTCGATCAATTAATAATAACTAGCTCTTTTCATTGATTAACAGTACGTACGTGTTACGTGGTTTAAGCTGGCATATATATTAACCTGCATGGATGGATGCATGCATATGCAGGTGATGGTGGACAATGGCGTCGTGCAGGTGACGCTGTCAAACCCTGGGGGCCACATCACCGGCGTCAGATACAACGGCGACCGCAACCTGCTCCACTTCGACGGAGAAGCCAACTCCGCCGGGTACGTAATTTCCATCTCTCGATCGGTGTAACTACTAGTAATAGTTTTCTTGCTCTTTAGTCTCTTCTTCTTTTAATTTCAGGAAAGTACTAGCTAGCTAGCTGCTTGTTCATATAACTATAAAGATATGTGCGATGTAATGACACTGTATATTTTATCTTGTATCAAATTTGATCTCGACCTGTTAATTTGCAGGTACTGGGATGTGGTATGGAACTTCCCTGGGTCCAATAGTCCAAGAGGCATGATCGATATGTACGTCATTACTTATTAACTTTCTTGTATTGTACTATATCGTCTGCTAACTATGCTTGCATTGGGTGCATGCACTTTGAGATCTTCCTGTGTTTAAGGTCCTCAATTCATTTTTGTTCTAATTAAACTGGAAATTATGGATGCATCCACCAATGCTACGGTACTTCAGTAGTCACCCAACCATCATCTTTGCGTGTGTTCCTATTCTACATTTGTATATGTGATCTGACTACTGTTCAATCTCGATTTGTTTCTAATTTATACCAGTTTTCTACTTGGAATGTGCAAATTAAATGTCAGCTAGAAAGTTCGATAAACTAGTACTCTTGTTCTAACTGAACTACTACTAGTACTGAAGTAGGTACATAAATCTGAAACTCACTACTAGATTAGTTAGCAGGTACTTAACTGGCTAGCTGTAGATAATTGTGTTCTTGTTTTTATTGCCTTACTCTGTTACAGCTCATAACATAATTAACAAGATCAACCTACCCACTGTCCGCAACAATATAACAGTACTAGTTCGATTATTCAACACAACTTGAACATATAGCTGCTAGCTAGTTAGTTATAATCATGCTCTTTTTTCTTAATTTTGAACCACCCATATTCATGTGGATTGAACTGGCCTTCAGGTCAGATAACAAGCTTTTGCTGTGAGTAAAATATGAGCAAGCCTTTTCAGTTCATCACTCTGCACCGAAAAGATGTCTCCTAATAGCAATAGTACCAAGAGCAAGCTGTAACTATGACTCGAGTTCTTTTCTGATAAGCAACGGTGTTAAATACCGTCAGAAATTATTGCCTAACAAACAGAGGATATGTACAAGAGCTCAAATGATTTTCTTGCTGGAAAACATAATTTCATAGTAATATAAAATAATATGCATTGCACCATATTACGGGTTACAGATGAGGGAATTATGCTTCTCTCTCAAAAAGATGAACTAAATGACTGAATTTTCACAGGCTGGACAGTACTGAATTCAAGGTAGTATCCTCGAGTGAAGATCAAGTGGAGCTTTCCTTCAGGAGCACCTACAATCCATCACGTCCAAATAGTGTCAGGCTAAACATCGACAAGAGGTACTCCATTCTTCAGATTTTTCGACCTATAGTAATAAATTTGGCTATAATTTATCCTGTCATATAGTGGCAGTATACTAGCATCACTGGCATTTTACGATGACTGTTCTAAAATTTCTGCAGGCTTGTGATGCTGAAAGGTAGCTCAGGGTTCTACTGCTATGCCATCTTTGAGCATGTGAGAGACTGGCCTGCTCTTAACATTTCAGAGGCTCGGCTTGCCTTCAAACTGAACACTGACAAGTGAGTATTCCTTCTGAAATTGTTCTCTGAAGACATTCAAATAATGAACCGTGGTCTCTCAGCTATTTGCTTGATCTGTAGTCTAATGTAGAAAACATGTAACTAAATTTGGTTTCATGAATCCGTGAATGTTTTGTCAGGTTCAACTACATGGCGATCTCAGACGACATACAGAGGTTCATGCCGAGCGCGACAGACAGAGACGCACCTCGCGGTGCTCCATTGGCTTACAAGGAGGCTGTCCTGCTCGTTGATCCCAAGGAGCCACAGTTCAGAGGAGAGGTAATTAACTAACTGAATTCTGAAACATTTCTCACGACAAATTAATCAAGCTGTCATCTTTGAATCGAATGTTTGATGTATTATCTGGTGATTCTGATGTGATACTAGGTGGATGACAAGTACGAGTACTCGCTGGACAACAAGGACAACAGAGTTCATGGATGGATTAGCAGCAACCACCCTAACCCCATGGGATTCTGGGTCATCACCCCCAGCAACGAGTTCAAGAGCGGTGGCCCTCTCAAGCGCGAGCTCACCTCCCATGTCGGCCCGACCTCACTCACAGTAAGATCAATTAGTTCACCCTGCAACCAATTACTAACCAAGAAACTCTGCACATGAATATGTTGGGATACGCGTAGGCTACGATAGCATAAAATAAAATTTTTCTACCGCGTAAACCAGGAACCATGCAAGTATGAGATCGTAGATCGTTACCACTCGACGCGCTGTGCAGCGGAAGTATGCGCTAAGGAGCCGAAGGAATCCTCGCGATGTAGCGTGCGCCGATGTAGAGGAAGTAGTCGATCGCACTTGCTTGACCTTCTCCTCCTCGTGCGTTCTCCTCGCCGTGCTCCCACGCCGATCAGCACCGCAGGACAGCGGCGCCTCCACCGGTATCCACACGTCCAGGGAAGGAACATCACGCGCAGATATGCTAGCACCCGCGCGCGACCCTAGCTCGTGGAGGGAAGTCGCGATTGGGGTTTCACGTGGCGTGATCTGTTAATACCGCCGGCCACACCCCCTCATGTATATATAGGGACCAAGTCCGGGCCTCTAAGGCCCATAGGAGTCCTACTCGGATCCCTATCCGAAATTGAGCGCATAATGGATCTCCATCCAATCCCTTTATTCCGACCCCTTAAGCGTGCGACCCTGTAGGTTCATGCACACTCGGGTGCAACCCGAAAACTCCTTTTCGGTCTACGTATCAACAGCGGCCCCTAGCAGAACGTATTGACCTACCGAGCATACATAAAGATCATATCGGCTGAACCTTTAGTGTTTACTTGTATGAATCCCTTTGCCTCACGATATCGATTAAGCTCAAGGCTAGATATGTGCCATCCTCTAATAGCTCAATCATTCACTCGATCCTGTGATAGATTATATAACCTGCGATTGACTCCTCAATCACTTTTGGCATGGCCATGCACTTCCATAATCTATAACATCGAGGGGCCCAGAGATATCTCTCCATAGGAGGGACAAATCCCATCTTGATTATTCATATCCCACTACATGTTTCATAACACACCCGAAGACTATTTTTATAACTATCCAGTTACGGAATAGCGTTTAGCAGTCCCTAAGTAAGTCACTACACATGTTGGAAACCATGATAATCTCAGGTCTAAGAATTCTATACCAACACTAATCGAGACCACTGATGGCACTACACAAATAGTTCTTGCAGTGTCTCATGTCGGGTCTATCCAACAACATGTTCCCCAACATGTGTCCACATTATCAATTTGGTATCTCCATACCATGATCCATGAGACATGATCATCAATCAATACATGTGCTGATCATTTAACCATATTTGTTCCACATATGATATTTGATCAGGGATCCTTTAGAAATAGCAACATATAATATAAAGAGTCTCATAAATGAATCACATATTCATTAGCCAATAATGAGTTATCTATTTCAAGGAACAATATCAGATAAATATGTAAACATAGTATGTGATACAATCATCTCTATGATTGCCTCTAGGGCATATCACTAACAGAATCTTGGTGCAGAGAAAAAACTGAAATTTTGATTCGTGTCAGATG
This sequence comes from Oryza punctata, assembly GCA_000573905.2. Taxonomy (NCBI): domain Eukaryota; kingdom Viridiplantae; phylum Streptophyta; class Magnoliopsida; order Poales; family Poaceae; genus Oryza; species Oryza punctata. The sequence continues at coordinate 1,833,685 of CM002499.2, read as the reverse complement.
TTTCTTGGGACGCATTACATCGGGAACGACATTGTTCTGAAGATCGAGGAAGGCGAGTACTGGAAGAAGGTGATGGGGCCAGTGTTCATCTACCTCAACTCCAACCCAAGGAGAGGAGATCTGCATTCGCTCTGGGTGGATGCCAAGGTGCAGGCAGAAGCTGAAGCTAGGAAATGGCCATACAGCTTCCCTGAATCCCCGGACTTCCACAAGGCAAGTCAGAGAGGATCAGTCACCGGGAGGCTATTCGTCAGAGACAGGTAACTAAACTTTCATCTTCAGATGTATGATTCAAAATTGTTCATGGATCATCATCTCTGAAACCTTACTACTTTGCTTAGTTTGATGTTGCTGATGATTTGTTGATTTTCAGGTACATGAGCAGCAAAGATATGGCTGCTGGGATGGCTTATGTTGGCTTGGCATCTCCTGGACTACCCGGTTCTTGGGCGACAGAGAGCAAGAACTACCAATTCTGGACAAGATCAACACCCTGCGGCAGCTTCATCATCAGCAATGTCCGAGCAGGAGTGTACAACCTGTACGCATGGGTTCCTGGGTTTCTCGGCGACTACATGTACACCTCGCAAGTAACAGTAACACCAGGTTAGCACTAATTCAGATGGCATAATTTGGCAGTTAAGATGATAATTAATCTTGATCAGAACAACTCTATTAAACCATTTGTTTGTCTGAATGTAAACAGGACGGATCATCAACCTGGGTGATCTGGTGTTCGAGCCTCCAAGATCAGGGCCAACGCTGTGGGAGATGGGTGTCCCTGACAGGAGCGCAGCAGAGTTCTTCATCCCTGACCCCAACCCCAAATACCTCAACAAGATCTTCATCACCAAAGACAAGTACAGACAGTACGGGTTGTGGGAGAGGTACGCCGAGCTGTACCCTGACGGCGATCTCGTCTTCAGGATCGGCGAGAGCGACATCTCCAAGGACTGGTTCTTCGCACACGTCACAAGGCAAACAACAATAACGAACAATCAATCAATCAATCAATCAATCAATCGATTTCCTCTCGATTAACCTCTGAAGAATCATCAAGAACCAATTGCTTCTTTTTTTTCTTTGTTGTGCAGAAAGCAAGACGACGGGTACGCGGCGACGACGCGGCAGATCCGGTTCAGGCTGGAGCACGTCGTGGCGGACGCCACATACACTCTCCGCGTCGAGCTCGCGGCGGCGCACATGTCGAGGGTGCAGGTGGTGGTGAACGGCCGGGCGGACGAGGCGTTGACGACGGCGGCGGCGTTCGGCGACGGCAACGCGATCGCGCGGCACGGGATACATGGTGTGCAGTGGAGCTTGGAGTTCGGCATCAAGGGGTACATGCTGGTGGAGGGAGACGAGGAGAATGTGGTGTTCATCACGCAGACGAGGGCGTTGAGCCCATTCTTCGGCGTCATGTATGATTACATCCGGTTAGAGGGTCCATCCCCTTCGTGGCGAGATCCTATGACGACGCGAGGTCGATGACACTAGCTCATACTACATTTGCTAGCTAGGTAGAGCTTGTAGCTAGAGAGTATGTATTTGAATCAGGGAGCTTAGATTAGCTAGGATTTCAAGGGCTCGTACGTATTGATGTTATTTCAAACCATACTATTATTTAGTAAAATGAATAATTATGTGGCTATATTTAGTTTGTTACCAAATTTTGATAATGTCTATGGAATTTTAACAACATTATATTGAGCACATTCTACTAAAACTTGACAATGTTATCAATTTACCAAAATTGTGGTATTACCAAATTTTGGAAATGTTTATTTTAGCATAAATCTGAACAGACCCCAAGATTAGTACTACAACCATAGTATAACTTATATATAGTGCAGGATTTACTATTTTCGGTATGCAAAAATCTACCGGGGGAATGACAATTCAAGAATTTCGGCATGGAAAAAATTGAAATATGAAAAATGGTTAACAAAATTGAATAAGTTTTGCTAAGTTCATAAAAAATGAAAAGTTATATAAATTTTGGGCTAAATGGTTTGTTGGGGTGGGGGTATAGTTGGCCAAAAGGCCCGAGGTCCGACGGCTCGGTCCACGACAAGAGGTTTTGGCCAGGCCCAAGCACAACACGGCCTGATCGTTGGGCCATGCCTAGGCCTCTTCCTCGGCACGGTGGGTCGGACCTGCATGACACGGTCCAAAGATAAGGGAGGCGAAATAGATGAGGGATCTACAATAGACTTATTCCAGCCATTTAAGGCACGACTCAAAGAAATGAGGATGCAAAATAGATTTATTCCAGACATATAAGAGACAACCCAAAGAGACGAGGGAGACAAAATAATCTTTTTACAAGGAGGAACACAGTGGGCTTTCGTGTATTCGGACCATGCCGATACAACCCGGCCGGTGGTTCAGCAAGTGGACGGGTACGGTCCAACGCAACGTGTAAGTCGGGTCGTGCCAGCCTGACTGGTCTCAGCCCGAGCCCGGTCGTGGTTGGGCCGGGCGGCCTACTTGGCCATCTATAGGTGGATGGGGGGAGGGGGTCGAGATATTTAACTATTTACCACTCTTACAAGTGATAATTAAGGATTTGCTACTGGACCCACATGTCATAGATATATAAGGGTCCATATATCATAGACTGTGAGTGGTGAATTCTTAATTGACACATCTTAAAAGTGATAAAAAAGTTAAATGCAGTGGCAAATAATTAATCTAAATAATAATGTATTAGGTCTTTTGTAAGATTTTTTAGACCTCTCATATCTAAATTTTGGCTTCGCCACCAGAGGATAGGGGTGGGAGTGGGGTGGGGATTGTTAAAAAATCCCAAAAATGCAAACCATGATACAATTATTCCAATAACTACATATTTGATTTAATTTGCCAAATGAACGAGTATGCAATCATATGTTTTATGCTTGTTTGAGTATAATAGCCAGAACATTCCCAACCATTTTTGTGGAGTACTGTACTTCACAAAAATATGTATTTATACTACTTCCCCAAACACCTTCCAGTATTCCAAACACCTTCCCCAAATATGATCGTGAGTTACTGCCTGAAAGGTCGTTCTGTGGCTAGCCGGCGGAGCAAGCGAGGCCGGCCAGTCGGTACTCTCGAATAAAAAAGGAGATATAGAAGATAGTAAAAATAAACTTAAAGAAAAAAAGAGAAATAAAAAAGAAGAAAGAGAAAAGAAAAAAAAATGAGGCGCACCAGTCGGCAGTCTAGCCTGCTTGATTGAGATGGCGAGGCAACACGACACGTTATATACTTCCTCAGTCTAAAAACAATTTCTGGCTATGAATGTAGATATAAGATATAAGCTATATTTTATATTTTATAGAGGCTCTAACAAAGATATGATGAACGGTCCACAAAAGTTAAGTCAAAGTATGTTGGGTGCAAAAGTTAAGTTAAAGTATGTTGGGCATAGAGTGAACCTTTTAAAGTCGAGTGTACATGTGTAAGACAGAGGGTGTGTAAGGAAAATGCGTGAGTATAAAGTGTAAGATAAAAGCTATATTATTCAAGCTATTGAATAACAATATGACGGTGGTGGCATGACGAACTAGCTTGGATTGGGTATAAACTCATTTTCCGCTTGTTTCTAATTCAATCAATAGTTGCTAACGATTTGGTATAAGGGCTTCGTTTTTGTTCAAAAATTCTCTTTATTCGGCTATCAAATCCTTGGGGTTGGTTCTTTTAACGATCAGCACCAGACAGTGCGATAATTCATTAAATAGAATAGGAAAAAAATTACAAGGTTAGAACCCAAGAAGGCAGTAACCAGGAACAAAAAAACCACTACCACACATCGACAACACCTACACACATCCAAGGAGAAGGTTAGCACCGGACCGACTGCTGCTAAGCGTAACCAGCCACCGCTAGACCAAGGAAGCTACAATCTAGACCGCCCAAAACCAAGCCCAAACATCTAAGCACTGAACTCAAACTCTAGCCATGCCTTTGGGATTGAGGGGGAGAGGGTGAGAGAGAAGAATGGATCCGCTCTCCTCCTAAGGCCCCACCAACATGGCCAACTTGCATAAGCGAGGACACTGCCGCAAGAGGACAAGATATCTAGAGAGAGCTCGCACTAGTTGTCTGAACGAAGTTTTGGCTAGGGGGCCTCCTATACAACATCTGTAGGGAGAAGAACGACAAAGACACCATAGTCGCTGTCCGTAGAGGTCTCAGGGAGAACCAAGACAGGTTTTTCTTCACCCGGCAGCCCGACCAGAGAAAAGGGGATGGCTCGACAACGCCCCCAAGAGGGAAGACAATGCCCGAAGCGCTATGGTTGCCAACCCAACAAGTCCAGGCTAGGTTTACACCTACCGCCCACCCCCTGACGATCCATAGTTAACGCTCCATTGCTCCACCACTAGCCATCCTCCATCAGGACATGGACACCACTAGACCAGCGCCCCCTACCAGCCAGCCTTCGCATGCCTCCAAACGGAACGTGGCACACATACCGTGACCGACCTCCCTGCCATCTTCGCTTTGGCCTCCGGCGCCGTAGGTCGGGCCAACCTCCCTACCATCGCCCGCACCGACCAATCGCGCTGCCAACCGCGCTCTGCGCCGGCCTCCGACCACCGTCGACCGCACCTTCTCACGCCATGCTGGCCTCCTGCCACTACCGGCCATGCCTCCTCCTCCTGCCATCGCTGGTCGCGCCTTCTCGCGCCATGTTGGCCTCCTGCCGCTGCTGGCCACGCCTCCTCGCGTTGCTCCGGTCTCCCGCTATCGCCATCCGCGCGCCTCCATGCCGCGTCGACCTTACGCCATCTCCAGTTGTGCGTCACCGCGTCGCGTGGCCTCCCGCTATTGCCGGCTACATCCCCTCGCAGTGCCGACACCTCTCCATTCCATGCCTGCTCCCACCGCCGCCAGCTAGCCGAGCCGCCCTTCACCCTATCGCCCCAGCTGTGCCCCGGCCAGATCCAGCCCACGGAGGCGCGGGTGGGGGGAGCAGATCCAGTGGTGGCTCGCCACCTCCAACTCTCCATCGCCGAGCGTCGCGCCACCTCTTCCGCGCCTGAGGTGGACTATCACCGCGATTAGGCCCTGCCGCTGCCATCCTGGTTTGCCGCCCGACTTGCCGACGATGAGCTCCAGCGGCGGCGAGGTGGGGAAGAGGGGGAATGGGGTGGCAACGAGATTAGGGTTTTTGCCCCCTGTATCGCCCGCGCGTGGGCGACACGGAGGTTACCAGAACTTACTATAATGAATCCTGGGGATTGGTTGGATCTAACTAGTTAGGTAGTAAATATTTGTAAAGAAATTTGTTCCTTGCTTCATATGGTTGACCAAATTTGGAGTGAGCGAGACAAATCTATGATGCTGGAGAAACCGAGGTATATCATCTAGCAAGTGGCAAAGATCTTGGCCAATAAGGACAAGCTAGATTTACTCTTGAAGAAGATGGAGGAATCTGACCAGGGAAAGGGGGAATCCGAGCAGAGAAAATGTTCTGGTCTACTAGCACTCGAGGTAGCAATAGAAACTTGGATTCTAGAGGTTGGGAAGAAGGTGGAGGATCTACAAGTGTTGGTGGCAACTCTGTAGTTTTAGATGGAGCATATTCATGCAGGTGCTTGCAACAACGAGGGTGTTGATTCCTTCTGTGGTGAGCCAAGAGCAGTAGTCCTTGTATCACAGTTCGTGCAAACACCAAACCAATCATTGCTCCAAGACGCTTTAGGGCCTCCATGGCCATAGTGTTGCTAGAACAAAACAGAAGGAGGTGCATGGGGTAGTTATTACCCTCAGTTCACACCCTTGTCATTTATATATGAGCAATCTACTTTGCATTCTCAAATGGGGGATATTCTATTGGGAAATTAGGATGGGCATGAGTTTACCCCTGATAAATCACCCATCTGATTAGGGATAACTCACAAACAGTATTCTAATAATCGGCGCTAGGTGCCGATTACGCACCGATTCAGCGCTAGGCGGTGAGTCCCTGTCGTGATTTTCCCTTAGTCGGGGGGCTAGGTGGGCTACCCGCCTCGGTGGGATTAGGTGGCACTCAACATTGCTATTCGGGGTTCGGTGGAGGTGGCACACGGAGATGGTAGGGTTCGGCACTGCTCGGAGGAGCTCGTGAGGCATGGCGCTGCTCGGAGTTGGAGGTGCTGTTCGCTCAATGTTATTGTGTTGTGTTTCTTTCAGACGGTGACGTGGACATTATGCAACCAGGAGGAGGGGAAGACAATGGGGGTAGTTGAGTTACATTACTTGCATCCAACGTCCTTGATTTTTCAAGGCCTACTTGGCCCATGAGTGTCTTGTGTTTTCCTATATTAATTCCATTCCCATAGCCGCTGCCCTCATCGTTCTCTCTCTGAACACACCGACCATGGCGATGCAGTGGTATTGCGATGGACATTGATGAGAGCAAGGCTATGAGCATGGTAAGCTGTGTCTCCTTCAAATTGGTCTCTTTCCCTCTCCTTGCGCTCTTCCCTCTTCTTTTCCTCCATCTCCCTCCCTTTCAGTGGCCGACGCGATGATGCGACAATCAAGTGATCCTCCTACCTTGCTTCTTCATAGCTTTGCTTCAGTGCTTCTCTTGCTCTACGTATCCTTTGACCTAATCCAAACTCTTGCCTCTGCTCGAATACATGGTTTTGCCCCTCCTGCGATGGAATACCTAGGTGGCGCCTCGGTGGGTCTAAGCGCTAAGTGCCGGCTAGCCACCGGCTAGCCACCCGACTAGCGCCTAGCACCTTCTTGAACACTGCTCACAAATATGGAAAAGTAAGTGTGAGGCCTATTTGATAGATACATCTCGTAAACTGGGTGAGATTAGCCATGTTGAACTTCACAGGCAACGTAGCCTTATGGTTGTTATTAGTCAGACCACACAACTTGTTGGGGGCACCTAGGGATAGACAATACTTACTCAGGTTTGATAATACTTATCGTTTTGGATAAGGACACGGTCTCCCAAAAACAACATTGAGCACTATTTTCTATTATAATGTATACAAAAATATAAACAAATACTTTATATGATTTTATTAAAGAACATTTTAAGACTAATCTATATATACGGTCTCATTTGTAAGAAGTTATTCATAGTCAAAGATTTTAATTGTTTGACCTCACTCATGTCCAAAACGACAAGTATTAACAACCTGGAGGGAGTGCAGTTTAATCATGCAGTGGTTCGGTGTGAAATAATCAAGATCTTTCTCATCAAACAATCGAGATCTTAGTCAGAATATGTGGAAAGTTTTGATAGAATCATGTGCTAGGCTCTAGCCTATGGTAACAATGTTAGTTAGATATACTTTCACTAGGTTTGTAGAAGGGTTCAGAAATTATATTATAACTGTTGTTTTTATTTAAATTACTACTAGGCCTTGCCAGTAATTACATACTAAAAGTAATAATTACAAGCAACATAAGAAATTATAAAAGTTGTAACCAGCTAAGGATAAAAGTGTTGAGAGCCTCATTCATCCTACAAACATGTAGGAGAACCTCATTTCGGAAGGCAGCAAATCAACGATCTTCATCAGGCAAAAATATTATCAAAAACATTTCCATTATGTTGCTTCCAGATACGCCAACACACAAAGAACATACTTCTAGGAAACCTTTCCTTATGAACTGGAGTCTTGGCAGCGCCATCATCTGATAAATTTCCAAATTTGTATTCCACCCAGACGATCCCAACAACTCTTACTGAAAGGACAAGTAAAGAACAAATGCATCAACGTTTCTATTGGGCCTTCACACAAAGCACAAGATAAATCTACATCTTCAGGATCATAATGCCTTCTATCTAGCATATCTCTAGTATTCAACTTGTCTCAAAGGAGTAACCACATAAACACTTTGATCTTTTTGACACACTTGGTCTTCTTGATCCATATGAATGGCCTTGAGACCACAATCCTCACAAAGTTGGACCTGTAAAATTTCTAAGAAGAGTAAGTCTGAGTATTCCATATATATGTCTATGTGTCACTCCTCAGTGTGGTGAATTCTAGATCATCCAATTCAAGTTGCAACTTATGACTGAGTCCCATGGGAAGATTAAAACAAGGTACCTGCTACAAAAATTTTAACTGATTCCCATCTAACGGTTGCTTGAGAGAAGAGATTGGGATACTTATACTTTCTTATTTATACATTCCAAAAATCTTCCCAAAGGAATACAGTGGTCCCAGATTGAATGGTACGTTTTGAAATGGCTCAGAAAATATATGCCAACTAGATGATGTCTTCCCACCAAAAAGAGACCCTTTATTGAACACCTCATGAAGAATTTTTCTTATATAATAAGTATTCCAAATAAGCCTAACCCAAGGTAGATCATGAGTTTTATTGAACTTATGAAGATGTTTTGAAAACAAGACCACATTCTATACATATAAGTTTAACACACCTAAGCCTCATTTGTCCTTGGGTATGCAAACCTTGTGCCAAGCAGCTAAATATTTCTTTTTAACTGATACATTAGATCCCCTCCAAAGGTAGTTTCTTCAAGTTGTATCTATACCCTCAATAACAGTTTCGGGTAACTTCAAGGAGCACATATAATAAGATGGAATGGCTGATAACACAGAGTTGATTAAAGTCAACCTGCCCCCATATGGCAAGAAAGAAGCACTTGCTGTCAATCTTCTCTTCATTCTGTCATATTATAAACATTGTTATGATTCAAAGACCTCGAGACCACATAGGAGGTATGGGGATATGTGGTGCCATTTTTTTTTGTGCGCCTGACTTCCTCGGATCTACAACCAAATCCGCACAGGAGTCCAAGTGCACGTGGATGACTGCATGGTATGCTCTGGTTGGTTCGCTCAGATGGACGTGCGCAGATCTCTCTAGGGTGACATGGAAGAAATCCAAGAGGCTACTTAAGAGCCAAAATGATGATGAATGGTTAGGGATAGCTTGAGTAGGGACTATGAAAAATAGAGGGCAAGTAGGATATTTGCTTGGTGTAACCAACCATCTTGGCCTATAAATAAGAGGCTTAGTTCAAGGGGTAGCGGTGCACCCTGTATGAGAGGAACCCCTAGTTTGTGTTGGCCATTTAATTTACTACCATGTTTAAGTTGTGTTGCTTGAAATGTGTTTAAGTTTGTGCTTAAATTTAAGATCTTATAAACTAATTTCAAATCAATGAAGAGTTAGTTTACTTTAAAATCTTATGCATGTAAAGCAATGTGTGTAGTGTTGAGTTTGATTCACATCCTTCTATGTTCTATATTGTGTTGTGCGTGTGAACCTTTTTTTATTCTTCTCATGAGTTATTGTCACGCCCGGAATTTCTATCCAAAACTCCAAACGCTTACATGTGTGTAAACCCTCGTCCAGGAATCAGCCGAGGCACACAACAAACAAATTGATAATAGAGTGCGATCTTTATCTAATTAATCGACGAATATAAAGTCATTACAGAGGTAGATAGTTCCTCTCAAACAATAAAGATCTAAGCAGCGGAATATAAAATAAATAACGCAGGTGACTCCAATCCACAAGCATCTTGACCAGGGCTACGCCTAATCCTCCACACCTTCAGTATCACTGTAGAACTCCTCTTCTGATGAATGATTGCAAGGTGAGTATATGGTATACTCAGCAAGCCACGCAGCAAATATGCAAGTGCAAGGGATAACAAAGGACGGCATAATATAGTCTCATTTGCGTAAATGGCATTTAATAAATACTACAGAATTTAGCAAAACAGTAAAGTATTTAATTAAATAATATTAATCCAACGCTATGCAACACACCCGTTGCACAGGCCCAACTGTTCTGAACAACCATTCCCGGCTGTACAGACCTATCTCCAAACCAGGAATATGCCATTCCAAACCAGGAGCTAAACAAATTATTACCAATTATAGAATCTTTTATTATGGTGAGAAGTGTGAGACTAATCACGAAAGACATTGTTAGACTCGCCCATAACCGCGGGTACGGCTATTCGAATAGTTCTACTCTGGCCAGAGGCGTACCACTGTACCCACAAGACACAACCTCAACATCATGTCAACCATGCGTCGCGATACTTAGCAAGTACCCGAATAGAGATTGTGACATTACCCTATGCATAACGCAATTCAAAGCAGTGCACCATTCCTGGATCATAATCACCCCCTTATAAAATAAGGCATGGACTCCCCAGCGACCCCAGTGGGCTTATCTCCGCCACTTCTCAACCCGGTGCCCCACAATGAACCTCACTACACAAAGGGTAAAGCCGTTGCCCACACTGGCTTGTGGTTGGCACGGTTAATGTTTCACAACCGAAACTCGTGAACCGGTCCTTAACTGTCATGAGCACGACCATCGAAACCATGTGCTCACAACCCACCATTATCAAGTTTTAGTTGGCATATTTATTAATCACCTTATCATGATTAACCATCATAATCTACCATTAATCCATCATCAAATAATAGTGAAGCATTAATTATCCCATTCATGTGAGCTAGTGTTTCTAAGCATGACTAAGCATCCTATTTAATTTAGCTAAAACCATATAATGTTCTAGCTAGTCCAATTATTAACCAAGTGACAAAGTAAAGGTAATCAAAACAAAGGGGCTTTAGCAAAGGCAATAGGTTGTTCCCACCCCGATGACATTCAAAAAATAAATGCAGTAGTTGAATAAAAACAAATAGCTTTAAATGGGATCAACATGCTCAAAGGGGTATTTAGGATCTGGGTGACTTGCCTTGAGCTTCGTGAAACACTTCGGAACCTTCTTCCGCGTAAACGCTCTCCTCCGGAACGTCGCAAACTAAAGCGAATGAACAAAATCAATAAAACAGTACAAAAACAAACATAAACAGTACATGTGGATATTTTTAGCATGTAGATCTCGATTTTAGACGAATTTAGCAACTTGAACCACTCAAATCCGAGTTACGATGATTTAGTTATGAATTTCCGAAGATTAACAAAAATTTCACCAAAAAAAACAAAAGACGCCAGCGAACTGACAGCAAGCAAGCAGAGGCTAGGGTTGGTGGTGGTGGCGACTTCCGGCGGCTTTTGGCGGAGATGAGTGGGTGGCCGGGCTTCCTCTCGTTGCTGCGAACCCAACGGTGGTCCTCCCGAGCGACGGCGACGACCGGAACGACGGCAAAGCTCGACTGAAACTTCTCCCGGTGACAACGGCGCACAAACAGCAGCGACTAGGGCTCCACGATCGACGAGAGTTTGGGGCGAAGGCAGTGGCGGATAGAGGAGGTCCAGGGGGTTCCATTTTATAGGGGCAGGGGCGGCGGCTCGGTGCAAGGCAACCGGAATCGGAGATGGAAATTCTAGGGTTAGGAAGGAAAAAAATGAGTCCGAATCAATCTCCAAATCCGGCGATTTCCAAACAAATTAGATGAAACTTTCTATAGAGAAGAGATAGAGGAGATCAAGGGGATTATTTCCCCTCTATTAATTTAATCAAATCGGGCAAGAATCGGAGAGATTTGGAAGGGGGCAGCAGCAACAATGGCGCTCTGTCTCGGCTGGGCGGCTGCTCGGCTGGAGGAAGAAGACGACCGACAAGGGGGCCCCACCTGCAGGTGCTAGAGAGAGAGAGGGAGGGGGCGGCTGGGCTGGTGGGCTGGTGGGCTGCAGCCCAGGCCGAAGAGAGGAGGGGGAAAAGAAAGAAAATGGGCCTTTGGCCCAAAACCAAAAGAGAGAGGCTTAAACCATTTTTCTTTTTATGTGTTGCATGAAATGTAATTCCACTGATTAAAAAAATACTTTCTTGGCTCAAATAAATCCCAGAAAAATCTAGGAACAATTGAAACAAGAGAAGTATTTATTAAAATTTTATCTAGCCCACTTTTATATTGGAATTTATTAACTAAAATTAGATCTTTTCTTTTAGGCTTTTAAAATCATTTCTTCTAATTCCATTTAAACAACAATTTATAATTTAGAGATTTTTAGAGTGTGACAGTTATTGCTTTCCTTTATTCTTGTGTTGCTCCTGCGGTGAAAAGTGGGATGAAATAGATAAGTCTATGTTCTCCTTTTGAACTGATTTACCTCTTGAGAAAGTAATTGTTTTGAGCAAGAAGATTGTACTTTCATTTTGATAATTTCTAGATGGAAGACAATGATGCATTGATGAAAATTTATTATTTGAACCAACAATCTCCAATACATTATTTTTTTTCTTGGTAAAAAAATTATTTGGCAGAATAGCGTGTCATAGTAGATCATAACTACATACTTCTTATACCCAAAATAATTTTACTAGTGTTTTAAGTGAAAAGGTAAAGCTATAATCACTCCATCTATATCAAAATATAATGATGACACATGCATAATATAATGTAACGTATGGATTATTGGCAGAAATATAGCATATATTTTCGCATAACATTTTGGTCCTTTTATCAACTCAATATTTATGGTGTGAGTGTTTGCATTATAGGGAGGATTTACTTTTATTTTATAATGAAAATAATTTGTAATATATTGTAAAGAGAACACAAGTTTAGAATGAATAAGAATATATTAGGAGAAAAATATAAAAATTAAGACAATTATTTAAAAGCAGCACAATAACGATTTTAGAAGTTGTATAATAGAACTGTTTATGCATTAAATGTTGATGTGAATATTTGCATATGATGATAACCAAGAGTTGACGATACTTTGAATGTACAGATTCAAATCAATTGCATACTCATAACGAAATGAAAAGGTCAACATAGATTATTTAAACTTAGAAGATAATATGTAATTTTGTTAATATAAGAGATGTTAGGTTGGAGCCAACTATCCAAATGACGCTCAAGTGAATAAGAGATGTCATATGGTAAATTTCATATCACATGATAATAAGAAATGTCATAGGGTAAGTTTGTTTGTGCCTTGAGTAAAATCATATCACATGACTGAGGTATGAATGATGGAGGCGGATGTAAAATCTATTGACATAAACAATGTAATAAGGGAAATCGATTTCCTTAATATCAATTTTGATTTGTTTGTAAGCATAATATGCTCTGACTCGAATATCATTTTTAGTGTACGTGTTCACATACTCACCAAATATAAATCCACTATAAGATAGAAAAAAATTGAAGTTTTGCTATCGGGAAGCATTATATATTTTACCATTGACGGGTTCAAGTTTTAAGAAATATCATAGCATGAGTAGTTTGTCAAAAAAAATTCACCATCGTCGGTGTTGCAATCGATTATGCTCCGTTAGCACGAATTAATTTTCCCTAAATAACTAAAATACCCTCAAAACTTCATGTGAGGTGATGTTTTAACGGTGTTTTAGATTAGGGATTGGGAAATAAATCATTGTATATCTTTTTCTCCCTCCCCGACTTTTCTGAACGTGGATTTTTCCCCTCTGGGTGCTTGTGTCACCGCATCCTATTTAAGGACTAGTGTTGTCATTAGCTGTCACCTCATTCTCGAGACAATGCAACAGCACGGTATGAATCCTTGCCCTCGAGTCTTCGTGTGGCTGCGGGCCTCCGCCTCATCTGTCAGATTTATGGGTAAGACATTCCCCATAATTATGGGTTAAAGTCAGTGGGGCCCACCATATACCAAGTCTTATGTGGAATCATGCCTCATATACGGAAGGTGTTCCGGATAAAGAAGAAGTAGAGTTCGAGTTGGAAACTACGAGGACTACTTGGATTGTATCCATATGTGTCTCCCTAGTTCTACTTAGACAAGGGGATAACCCTGGGTATAAATACAAGACCCCCTAGGAGAGAGGACAAGGTAACAGAGATCAAAAAACACCGAGAGGAGGATGAGCCTAGACAGACCCAGTTGGGAGCCACAGTGGCTACATGAGGGATCTAGCACTGCCCTCTATCTCACCGAGTTCGTATTAGAGGAGGAAGACTACCCTATCATCGACTACGTGTGGAGATCCATACCGCCAAGTTGATAATGATTAGATAGGTTATCCCAAATATTATAATTGTGTGATATTAATATATAAGAGCAACATCGGCTTCGCCCAACAGGAGTAGGGCTATTACCTGTTAGTTGAGGGGGTCCGAACCTGTATAAAAACTTTTGTTTTCGTCTCTTTTACCTTAATCTCGTGTATACCCTGATACCAACGATCCCCATATCATGCAAATACCGTAGTCACGATCTACTCTGTCGACATCATTTTCTAGCCTAAACACCGTCATGTGCTCGTTCGAGTAACTACCATGACAGGTGTTCATCAGCTTTGTCTTCTTGCTATCCTCTGCGCCTTCCTCCTCCGTTAGATTTCTCCTCATCAAGCGGCAATGGTGAAGAGGGCCTAAATCTTTTGTGTCATGTTAGTGTGTAGAACAAGCTCCTCCACAACCTACATAGGCAAAGGTCCCTGCCATCATAGTCCATCAAGGAACGGATATAGGCATCGACAGACACAAAACCAAGGTGGCAACACGCATGGTGGTGTGGATCTAGACATGGGCTACAACGTGGCTGATGATGCCCTTCTAGATGAAGCACAACTGCTCGAGGCAGCGCGCTTCCAGGTGTGGGGAGCTATGTCGGGCCTCCCACCATGCCAACCGTCAGGTCCTTGGCCACGTCGCCATTCTCCTGTAGTTCCATTACAAGTTAGGTTGGAGCTCAGTTAATTGTGTTTTCTTCTCCATTGTTGTGCATGCATGTTCTCCAGCACGACACGTGCATCGAAAGCTTGTGGGTCATGTTGACATTACCTATTCGATCGTATCGTGCTTGGACCGCCACCCTAGCTTAGCTGAATAGGCTAGACACAACCCGTTTCTACAGTAGAACAATTCTCACATACTTGTGTAAATTTACAGGGATCAATTTGTATTTTACATGAGCCTATTTGTACAAAAAAAAAAAAAGCCGGGGTCACTACAGCGATGCAAAGACCTAAATACAGCACTAGCTGTCAATATGCAAACTCGTAGCAGTCCAAACCAAACCATGGTTCTAATTTGCAAATGTTTTGCGCGTTGGATCGAAGATGGTCGGTCGGATTGAGGGGCATAGCATAAACACAAGCCGGCAGGGGGTGACCTTTGTTCCCAATCCCGACTCCCTCCCGAAGAAGGCGGATAAGCTCCGGCGAACTCCGGCCGCGTGCCAACTGCAGAGGAGAATCTCCGGCAAGGAGACGCCTACCTATTCCTCCTCCTCCTCCTCTACAGTTCCAGTTCGATCGGCACGACCAAGAAGGCGAGGCCGGCGACCCGCAGTCTCCGCGTCCGGTTGTCTCCTCTCGCGGCGGATCCGAGGACAGATCGATGGTGGCCACGTCGGCGGCCGTGTACCGGCGGGTTCTCAAGGCGGTGCAGAAGCACGTCGGCGGGGGCGACTGCAAGAAGCACTTCCGCGAGTTCGTCGCCTCCGAGTTCCGCCGCCCCACAGGCACGGACGCCGACACCAGAGCGCGGCTGCGGCTCGCCGGGGATTACGCCTACCTCCTCGCCAGCGTCCACCACCACAAGGTTGGAGCCTTTCCTAGATGCATAATCTTCTCCTGTTTTGCGCATTGTTTTAGCAGACAATGTGTTCGATGAAATGGCCAGAAGACTTCTTTCCCCTTTCTACTGGGTTCCTTGCTATTTTTTTCTTCCAAATCATGCTCTGATTAACGTGATGAATTAAACTTCCTTCGGTGTGGTGTGTTTTAGTATACGATCTCGCAGTTGCTTCATTGCTAATTCCCACTTCCCAGTACATCACCACCTAGTTGGCTAGTTTAGACGGAACAAAAAATACACATTGTTGCAATACTGGCATGTTTCGATTGGCTGTTCATGCACTGCTGTGTACTATCAGGGGCGAAGCTAGAAAAAATAGTCACCGGGGTCTACTAGCTAATGATACTACCAACATATCTATTGTTTGCAATGACTTGAGGCTATGCATAAGATAGAACAAAATTAACATGGCATATTATGATAAAATAAAGACTTGTTGCAGTAGTGGTTACCTCTTACATGTTACAAATCTTGTCTACGATTCCTATCCTCCATCTTATGAAAGCGAACAACCACATCATTACTTGGAATTGAAGCTAGCATTTCTGGTTCGACGAAACATATGATACAATCATTCATGAATTGATCACCAATACGATTTCGTAGAGTTGTCTTCACAATTTTCATTGCTGAAAAGCTCCTCTCCACGGATGCAGTGGCGATAGGAAGAACTAGTACTAGCTTAAGGAGTTGATACACTAAAGGAAAACCAAGATGTTTCCTTGTATCCACCATCAGTTTAGCAAGCTCAGAAATACTCTTCAATTTGGCAAATCTTTCATCAGCTCGTACATTATCAATATAAAAATGGAGCTCACGATCAAGATCCCGCAACTGTGTTGAATCAAAATCATCAGGGTATGACTTAGCCAACTTTATCAAGCTCTCAACACTAAAAGAATCAAAAGAATTCTTGGGATTAAAGGCAGCGATGTTGGTGAGCAATTCAGAATTGACCTCATTGAAACGATCATTAAACTCTGTAAGCTGCAAATCCATAATAGGATTCAAGCAATCATATCTATAATGTTGATAGTTGGTACGGTTTGTTTTGTGTCTTGGTTTATGCCGATCAATATAGTCTTCATCCATATCCAACTTAGGAAGTCCATGTTCTTGACAAAATGAGTATATGGTCTCCAACAGAGAATCCCAACCATCATCTCTAATTTGCTGAAATTTTTGCTTAGTTAATTTAACCTCTACCATTGCCTCCAAGATATCTTTATCTTTCCTTTGCAATGATAGTGATAAAGAATTTGCATGCCCTAAAATAAGCAACATTAAGTGTAAGTGGAAAACAAAGTCAAAGTCTTTGGGATAGTCCATAAGACCACGAGCTTGACGTCTCTTTGCATTTGGACCTTCTTTTTCGACATATTGGAGCACTTGAATAACATCAGCAAACAAATTATTTAGGCTCTTGAGAGTTTTATAGTGAGAACCCCACCGTGTGTCACCAGCTCTTTGGAGGGACTGCTCTTGATTTAATCCAGTTCCACTACTCAACTGTCCACTTCCTATAGCCTTTGTAACTCTCTCTTGCTGACTTTCTCGAATCATATCCTTCCTCTTGCAAGAAGCTCCAACAACAGTGAGCAACAGGGCTATCATGTCAAAAAAGTCACTAGCATCATCATTCTTTTTAGCCATTGCGACAATAACCAACTGCAATTGATGAGCAAAGCAATGGATATAATATGCCGAGCTATTCTCTCTTTGGATTAAAGCTCTTAAACCATTAAATTCACCCCTCATGTTACTAGCTCCGTCGTAGCCTTGTCCTCTTATTTGTTTTATGCTTAATCCATACTTACCAAATAGAATATCAATATTAGATTTGAGACATGAAGCTGATGTCTCCTTCACATGAACAACAACAATAAGTCTCTCTGTTATTAATCCAAACTTGTCGACGTACCGCAAAACCACTGCCATCTGTTCCTTCCCAGACACATCAGCTGACTCATCTACCAACAAACAGAACACATCACCACCAATTTCTTCAATGATAGATTTCACTATGATCTGCATGAAAAGTTCATTAGCTTATCATGTTAAAATGACCATGAAAGATAATATCATTTATGTAAAATTAAATAAAAGGCAACTTCCCCTCACCTCAGCAAAACAATTCACAATATCCTTTTGAATTTCTGAAGCCACCATTTGACAATTTGCAGGTGCATTCCTTAGGACAACCTTCTTTATTTTCTCACTCTGCTCTGCCAAAACATATACCAACTCTCTAAAATTTCCCTTGTTTTTAGAATCTTTCGATTCATCATGGCCACGAAATGCTAACCCTTGATGCAATAAGTATCTTGCAGCAGTAATTGAATTATTCAATCTAATGAGATACTCTTCTTTACTGACATTACGCTGCTTGTTGAAGCCAGCAGCAATTGATTGGTCAGGGTTCAGCAAATTGTTACATCTTTTCACTGCAGTGTTATGAAAACTATCACATCGTTTGCCTACATGATCTCGAAGCCTTTCTGATTTGTTCCAGCCATCCCAACCATCTCTTGCAAATGCATCATTCCCACCTTGGCCCTCATTACAATCTCTGAACAAGTAGCAATATAAGCAAAAACACTTATCCACCTTCTCGCTATACTCTAGCCAATCGTATGTCTTGAACCATTCAGGATTGCATCGACGTGACTGGTTTGCAATAATTTTCTGTGGATAATTAAAACCAGGTGGTGGTCTAAAAGGACCTCTAAGCAAATACTTTCGCCTTATCTCATCTTGTAGCTTTTGGCCTATGTAATCTGATATTTTCCTTCTATCCACTGGATCATAAGGAAGCTCATCAAAATTTACTTGATTTCGCGAGATACGCAAAGTAGGATTGGTTGTTGTACAACCAGCATTTGATGTGTCGGCTCTTCTAGAATTTGTTCCACCACAATTCTCATTATCACCATGACAATTCTCATTAGCACCATGGGGGGGGGTGTTTTTCTTTTCAAAAATCGATCCATCATAGTTTGCCTGCCTATTAAATAATTATTGAATAAGATTGATCAGGAACACAATTACACAATATGGACAACAAATGCACAAGCACCCAGCCACCCACTCTTATCAAAACCACTAGTTTCTTACCATCCATTATGCTGGGACTGGGAAGAAAATTTTTCTGAATATATGATTCAATCCTCCTCCTCGTTCATGACCATCACTCCATCAGGCCATGTAACAGAAGTCTGAATAAATTAAAAAGTGCATATCTCAGAACCCTAAATTACTAAGATTAGGTTTCAGAGATGAGAAACCAAGAAATTGGGATATAGTCCTCACAAAAAGAAAAAAAATGGGATAGGGATACTTACCTGATGTCGTGATGACCAGATCAAACGGCAAAACCTTGTAGCTTGGCTGCTCGCGCTGTCGCGCTCGCCGTTGCGGCGTCGCTGATCACCCCTGTGTGCGACTTGAGAAGACCTGAAGACGAGAAGTCGAGACTCCGTAATTACTAGAAAACGAATATACGATTACAATATCAAAACAGGGGAATTTGTGGAGACTAGTGGGAGTAGTGGGCTGCCAGCCAGCCTTGTGGGCTCAAATCCAACTATCCAAGCGTTTTCTCATTATGTGGGCTGGGCCGACGTAGCTTAGATATTAATTTGTTTGTTGTACCATTACTGCTAACCACAATTTGGGTATTAACTAATCAATTCTACTGGGGTCTATTATGTTTTTGACCGGGGTCATTACCAGTAAAATAGAGGGGGTATAACATGTTTGTTGAAAATCGTCGGGGTCTATCGACCCCGATGCTTTGCTGTGGCGTCGCCCCTGTGTACTATGTTAACTCTGTAAATCATGTTTGGTTGTCCAGGACCTGCTATTCTCGTATAATATAGCTGTGGACCGATCAGAGGAGATGAAGAAGATATTGAACAAATCTGCTGCCAGTGTAGGCCTTCAGCTTCCAGATGTCTATCAGGCGTGAGGAATTTATTTTCTGCAGAAATGTGCAATCTTTGGTACTGCCTTTTAGCGACAATTTTCTTCAAGAAGCTTTTACTTGCAACCAGTAATTTGCTTTCAATTTCAAGTTCCAGATTTCAGTTAGTCTGGAAAGTTTTGCTTGTAAGCTGTAAGCAGCTGTATTTTTTACCAAATAACTAGCAATGGAATCATTATTTAACGATTTACATTATCTTGGTTCTGCTTTATGGATTATTTTATGAATGTTGTGCCCCTTCTGTGACTTGCTCCACATCGGCATTGTTGGCTTCTCCTCTGTAGTACCATAAAGGCAGTAGAGCAATCTGATCTGTTGCATCATTAAGGTAGTAATCAATCAACAGAACTCTTTTCTTTCTATGTCCACATTACGGCCAACATGTTATAGAAACATATAGTGCAGGAAAGCGTGAACAGTGCAACGTTGGCTTCTAGACGTAAACTCATACATTCTAAAAATTTTGGCTGAGGCATACAGTCATGCACTTTCTGTTTTTATTCATCATGTGTAATGCAAAGAATAATGTCAACTCATAATGGCCATGTATATGAACAGGTTGTCAATTTAGATGAGTAATACAGAGCTATTAGTTCACATCCCCCAAATTTTGGATAGAACTTCTATCTGAACTGTTACCTTTTCCCAGCATTGTGCTCATTGCTTTCATCCTCAGATGCTGCTGCATTAGCTTCTGTTGATGTTTGTTCTGAACTTGTGTTTGAACTAATAATTTCCTTATCATCATCTTCACTTATTTCGTCCTTATATTCTACTGTAGCTATTTCAGATGTTCCAGCACGTTCATTTGCTTGTTGTGCCCAAGTTGAAGCAAAATGCACTAGTCTATCATCTTCGTTCCTGTTCTTGTCATCTGGATTATCTTCAAAGGAACCGTAGTCTATGTTCTGAAGCACTGTTGGGATCTGCATACCCCCAATGAGTATATCCTTGTTTCCCATCTCTAAATCAATCTTTTCCCTTGGGCTAGTCAAATCCAGCGCAATATATGGAGTATAAAATCCAGCTTCCAGTGCGCCCTCACCTACCCATGAACGGAAATTGTTCTGGGGTGGTGGGATCTTGGTGAAGAACACTTCTACAAAGTTTGCTGCAATGCTCTTTCGGTAGGGGTTGTCCTTATTGTAGTGGTTTCTGAAGTTTTCATATGTTGTCTGCAGAATTTGCAGTTGGATCTAGTTAGACATTCATTTAACACCGTGTATGGTTCTGCTAATTGAAGCCATCAGAACTATCTCAGACTCTTAATACTGTCTACTCATCAAAATGCATTTACTGAATTCCAGTATAAGAGAACCAGTAACTGTAGCAAGTTTCTACAATAGATAAAGAAGGAAGTAAGTTTACCTGATTAGTACTGATCAGATAAAGATGAAATACTGTGAGACCACCAACAAACCATACAACAATAAAAGTATACATGATTAGCACAAATGAGTATATTTCCTTTCGCAAGGCCTTCCAGATGGATCCGCCATTGTCTCCCCTTTCATAGTAGACATTCACCCATGAAAAGATGAAAACAAATATGCACAGGAAAGTCGATGTCGCTACAAACAGAAAGAAGTAGCGGTAGTTCCTCTGCAAGAAAAAAGGAAAAATGTCATTATTTTGATAAGCAAGCGGAAACCATCCGAGAATGCAATGATTGATCACGCATTTAAAAATACTTTAACATCATTTCTGTATAAGAGATTTTGTGAGTTGCTGAAATATGGAATTCAGGTGATCGTTAGTGCTTGGTTAATCTGCTCTTTCACATAAGTTATTCCTGAACCTTAGGTTCACTGCATTAATTGCGAGAAATTCTTTTAGAAATATGTGCTTGAGGCCTCAAAAATGTATGTTAGGTATAGTTCAGGTCTTGCTCTGAAAAATTCGTTGTTCTGTTCCCATAGTTACCTAACCTTATCTGTACATCTAGTCAAACAGTGGAACTAATTAACAACTAATTCTTGGTGATTTTGTACTTAAAAAATAGCTTACATTGAGCCTGGTGTAATTCAACTTAGATGATTGATGAGTTTTTTTAGCTAAAAGTAAAGTTACAACTCTCAAATTCAAGTCGAAATGCTGAAGATGACTGGTAGGAATTTGGCTGGACATTGACCATTGGCAGGGAAGAATTTTTTTTCATATACCAGCATCTTATTGAAACTGGAAAATAAGTTCATTCATTCGATAGAGCTTTTTTTAAGAGACTCATTGCATAGAGTTTGGTTATTCTCTACCAGATGCCTAAAAACACCATGGAAATAAATAGTACTGGAACTGCACATTGAATTAAAGGCTGATGACCATACTGATTGCTGCATCATTGATTGTTCACTTACAAGTCCAATGCACTGGCCGACCCATGGACAGTGGTGATCAAACTTTTCGACGCAGTTGTTGCAGATGGAGCAATGTGAGGATCGCGGTGGGCGGTACCTTAAGCAGGTCTCACAAAACTTCACCTTCACCGTGAAGCCATTGACTGTAACATCCTTTGACCTACGGAACCTCATCCGTGGAGTTCTCCCTGAGCTCCACTCCATCGATGGTGTGGTTGAGCCAAGAAGTTCATCGGTTTCAGGTGGTGCTCTTGTGTTCCTTCGCACTATCCCTGGGTCCCTGGCTGATGTCATGAAGAGGAAGAAAAGGTCCTGCAATTTGAAGGTGAAATTTACATGGCTGTTCAGTGCTAGACATGTGCATCTGGAAATTAGACTTGTGGAATCTTGAAGCCCGGATTAACTGGTTTCACTTTCAGATACTGAAGCTGAAACCATTGTGAGTTCCATGCTGATTAATTGTTGGGTATAGGTGACTAAAGAAAGGATTGGCAATCAAAATTAAATGTGAAAACTGAAGAAGCAACTTATAATTGACTTGGGGATTCACTAACCGCTGCTGCTGTGATGATGACTATCAGCTGTGCAGCTCGATGCATCTGTTGTTGAGAGTGGTGGATTTTGGACTGCATCTGGTAGCAGAAAACGATTGCTGGGCCAAGGATGAGGAACGTGGGCAGCAGCAGGGAAGCTGCATCCGGGCCAAAAATAAGGCGTCCACCGCACAGGAATATCTGCAAAAAATGAAGGAAATTTACTTTTCCTCTCTGCTATGAAGTTGAAGTCAGATCGCTGGAGCAAAGCAAGAAAGAAAGAAAGACAGAGCAGGTATGGTATAAAAGGTACGTTGTTTCCCTTCCAGACTTGGTAGAGCCTCTTGGGCTTAGCGTGCAGCTGCTGTGGCTCATTAGCCTCGAACTCCTGTGACGACGCCATGATCATGATTCATGGCAGCATGGCCTCCTCATCGCTGCTGTTGGTTGCATTGAGGGTGGGATATGCCTGTGCTGTGCTTAGCTTTGATCGATGAGGTCCCAGCTTTCGTTTTTGATGTCATGCATAGTTGTTGCCGTTGTAGTACTTGTCTTGCACTCTTGTGTTGTTGGAGATGGAGGACAGTAGGCCAAGTTAGGAGCAGCTAGCATAGAAAAATGTTGAGAAACAGGTGTGGACAAAACTGAGGACTGGCCGGCGCCCCCAATGTATCTGCTGTATGTATATCCTTCCGTGATCCCCGCTGGAAATATGCTTCTCTATACTATTCTCGACTGTACTATGCTCAGCTCTGTGATCCCCAGAGCTGAACTCCATGCAAGAGTATGACAAAGGATGCAGTGCTGTCAAGAAGATGGAAGATAAATGAATTTATTTACAAAGATGTGTTACAAGCAGAAGCTATGGTATTGGAGCTCTTAATTGGCCTTTTGCTTTGTACAAGTCAGATTATACCAGAAACTGAATGTAAGCAACTAACTGTTCCAAGCTCTTAAGGATGACAAATTTATTAGATGACGGTACTAATGCTGTTATTCGTGAAGCTATGGACTTGTTTCAGTTTTGATGTAGTATAAGAGATGTGATGTTCTGGTCTAGTGCTTGTAACAATTTTGCCCATGAAATGGCGACGTTTGGCACTGCGTTGGGTCCCTCTTGACTGGTTGTATGGTTAGGGGAGTTCCCTTTGCTCATCTGTACTCTAGTGAACAGTTATTTGGAGTAATGGAAGTTTCTTTTCGGGAGGCTGGAAACTGAAGCAACATCAATCCAGTGATAATTTATCGTATTGTTCATTTGGGTGTGTGTTTTAAACTCGCGTAGTGCCAATTAGAGAGAAAGAGAAGACCAGTTATATACTTGATTAATCACGTGGTATCGCATGAGAACGTAGTTTAGTCATTACCATGCACTGCACATAAGCAAAATAGACAAGTATCAAAATTCAGAAACACGGGGGTACTTGTTTGTTTCTTGGAAACTGGTAGGCAGATGGTAGGAGATTTTTAGGAGAATGAGTCAAGCAAGAAAAGAAAGAGGAGCTACGTCCACGCTGCCCTTTGCTGACCAGTCCTAGACCTTGCTACTCTGACTTGGGCCACTCCATGCATCCATTCCATCTAATCTACAACTTTAATCACTCCAATTAACAACAAAAACAACCTCCCAGTGTCAAATTAACACGACTGAAAATCCTAACACGTGTGCATATTTCTCTTCAAAAATATCTGATCCATACTATGGCTTAAAACACGCACTCAGTTGTTATCTACTGCAACAAACTAGTAGAAATCGATCTCCAAATTAATCAGAACTGCGACGCTTGGCACGAGCAATAATAAATCTACAAAGTACACACAATACACGTGTAACATTGACCTACTGTATATGCTAGTGACAAGTCACAAGTGACAGCCACCCGTAGTAAGGAAGGGGCTGTATACGTTACAGTAGCCGTCCGATCCAAATCCTGCGGCTATGGATCTCAGGCTACACGTCAGCCTGTCTTGTATTCGATCAGTATAAAATATGCGGCCTTCTCCTCTCTCTCAAAAAAAAAAAAAAACGCGGCCTTCTCCTCTACTATCTCCGCCTCGGCCGGAGACTCCTCGCCGCCGTCGTAACCGCGTCCTCCGCGCTCGGCGCTTCCTCTCTCCTGCGAACCAAGAAACTTCGGGAAGCTTCTAGAAGCCCCCGCGGCGCAGGATGTGCGGGATCTTCGCATACCTCAACTACAATGTGTCGCGGGAGCGCCGCTACATCCTCGAGGTCCTCTTCAACGGCCTCCGCCGCCTCGAGTACCGCGGCTACGACTCCTCCGGTATCGCCGTCGACGCTGACGTTCCCTCCTGCACCACTTCCACGGCGGCACCGGCGTACGCCGGGACGACCCCGCTGGTGTTCCGCCAGGAGGGCAAGATCGAGAACCTCGTGCGATCCGTCTACTCCGGTCAGTGCTTTTTCCCTCCCTCCTGATTATGCTGAAAATGGGTTCAATTTTGGGTTCTTGGGATGGATTTTTGGAGGAAAGGCACGATTTTCATGTGTTATGTGGTCTGGCTTGGCTGTATCACTTGGTAAAAGCTTGGATTTTGATAGGGATCCATATCACATTTTGGGGGAATATCATTATGTCGTTTAGCGATTTTGGGTTTAGTGATCGTTGCGAGGGAGATTCTTCTGTTCGCACTTTGCATTTTTGGGATTGACATAGCATAGCTTCCAAAATTCTGGATCTCCTCAGAAAAGGTAGAATTTGACCCATTCGGATCAACTCTAAATCTTCTTGGGTTTATGCCATTTTCTGTGATTTATTCAATTTAACACTTGGAGAGTTGAGTTCCTTGCTCTCTGGATTTCCTGACGGTTTATACCGTATACAATTAGTTTGGGCTACAATTTTGGTGCTCTCTGGTACTATATCTTTTGTCATGTTTGGATGTTTCTATGTTTCTGTATTTTTCAGAGGTTGATGAGAAGGATGTGAACCTGGACACCGCCTTCAATGTGCATGCTGGAATTGCCCACACCAGGTGGGCCACGCATGGTGTGCCTGCCCCAAGGAACAGCCATCCACAATCTTCTGGTGCTGGCGATGAGTTCTTGGTCGTCCACAATGGCATCATCACAAACTACGAGGTTCTTGTTTACTTTGTTCTTCTGATATTGCGTTACAATTCTTGTATAGTATTTGTCCCTCATTATCTTTACAGCTGGGGAATGCACATGCATTATTGCAACTATGGTGGATTTATGCTAATGGCCAGCATGTTATGTTCGAAGCCCCCCACATGGGCTGTCTCCAATCTCCATATGTCTCACTATTTTTATTAAAAAAAAAAATCTGCTCGTGCAAAGTTCATATGCTTGTACTTGAAAAAAAGAAGGATAGCAGTAGATTATCTAGCAACTAGAATATCGATGTGCCCTATGTCATTTTGCTAGATTGTTTTTGTCGTAATGCAAAATACCTTATCTTTGTAGAAATGGCAAATGACAACATACTGAATTCTCATTTTGGAAGACACAAATTTATTAAATATGAATCACTCAACCATCTAAAACT
Source organism: Oryza punctata (assembly GCA_000573905.2). Classification (NCBI taxonomy): domain Eukaryota; kingdom Viridiplantae; phylum Streptophyta; class Magnoliopsida; order Poales; family Poaceae; genus Oryza; species Oryza punctata. The sequence goes on along the minus strand of CM002499.2, from coordinate 1,807,801 downwards.
TGAATTTATGGTCATGTGCAACCTCATGATACCATCTCCAATTAATATGGCATCGTGTGATAACAATTTAATCAGAGAATTTTCTATAATAACTTGGCCTATCTGATGTATCTGCTCAGGTTCTGAAAGAGACACTAATTCGGCATGGGTTCACCTTCGAGTCTGATACTGACACAGAAGTCATCCCTAAGCTAGCAAAGTTTGTTTTTGATAAAGCTCATGATGAAGAAGGTATGCATATTATTCAAGTTGTGATGCTGTTGCCATAAAAGACATACTGCGTGATCTTTACCTGGACCTTTTCTTGTCTAGTTATATTATTATGTCTTTGGAGCAAGTATTATACCAGATCTATGTTGAAAACTAGATTTTCCACCTAAGGACTAGATGAGATAATAAATATCTGTTATGTTTGTCGCTCCCAGAACTTTTTATTTAGGCAATGCATTACTCTTAACATGACAGGAGAATTCCTACTGATAATGGTATTACAAAATTAAAAAGAATAAAATTATTAACTAGATCCTGGAGATCAGATGTTGGTCTCTTACTTTGCTAGTTCTAGTTAAGGCAATTTTTAATTATTTTCTCAGGTGATGTGACATTTAGCCAAGTTGTTATGGAAGTCATGAGACAGCTTGAAGGAGCCTACGCACTTATCTTTAAAAGCCCACACTACCCCAATGAATTGCTTGCATGCAAACGGGGCAGCACACTGATACTCGGTGTCAATGTAAGTGCATCCTTGTTTGTTTTAAACTATCGGCTAGGTTCTAATCAAGCATAGTAAAGCGGTGTTTTTTATTCTGTGTAAGAATTATTTGTTATGCTCTTGAGCTAACATCTTTTGCTGTTCAAGTTGACAAGCCTTTTTATTATGGAGTATTACTAGACCTAACATCTAAAGTTAACTTTAACTCTGTTGCCTCTTCACCGTTCTTATCTCCGTCTGCTTCAAACATGTATTAGGTAAAAGAGTCAAAATAGAAAACATGAAGTGCATTTTCTCATGAATGTTGGCTTGTCAAAAGGTCCTAAGAAATACCATTTTTACCATGTTGTTTTCTCATATAGTGGAATCTGCCATAAGGTCCACACTCAATAGAATAACTACGAACTACTGGCTCTGGTTAACTGCCACATGTTTTGTTCATAAAAATGCAAACTTGAGAAACCATGCAGTAGATTACTTGCAGATTAAATAATATTCTTTTATGGTGATGTTGGTTTGATTACAAGTTATCTTTTGTGTAATCATTTCGGCACAATTTATAGCTACTATAATTCTGCTTCTTTTGAGTTGGAGCATTTCTCATATTTTTAATTGTTGTCTTTGTTTTCAGGAATTAAGTGGCCAAAACAGTGGGAAACCATTTCATGATGTCAAAGTTCTGACAACAAACGGGAAGCCCAAAGAATTATTCTTCTCTAGTGATTTATTTGCTATTGTGGAGCATACCAAGAATTATTTGGCTATCGAAGATGATGAAATTGTTCATATTAAGGTACTCTTCAGCTTTCTCTGTTAATTCACCTGCCTTATCTGTTCTTTTTTGCCTTTACTTTTTTTTAGAAAGAAAGATCATTTTTAATGGGGGACAATCTATCTTTTCTAGACCTAAAGTTATCTATTTCCTTTGTACCATTTTTCCTGCCAATTTGACAATTGTATTTTTATTGTGTGACTGGTCTTTATTGACTGAAATAATATGTAGACACGCTAGTGCAACAGTTCTTTTGTTTCTTTGACATCATTAGCCTTACATTTGATGCCTTGTGCAAGCTTTAACAATTTGGTCATTGCAGGATGGCAGTGTGTCTATCCTTAAGTTTGACCATGAGAAAGAGAAGCCAGCTTCTGTGCAACGAGCATTATCTGTCCTTGAGATGGAAGTTGAGCAGATAAAGAAAGGAAGTTATGACCACTTCATGCAAAAGGAAATCCATGAACAGCCACATTCATTAACAACAACTATGAGGGGTAGAGTGAAGGATAGTGGTGTCCTTTTAGGAGGATTAAAGGAAAAGGAGTACCTCAAAACTATTAGGCGCAGTAGAAGATTAGTTTTCATTGGCTGTGGTACAAGTTACAATGCTGCCTTAGCTGCAAGACCTTTTGTGGAGGAATTAACTGGTATGCCAACTTATTGTCCTGACTCCTTATGTAGAAATTTTAGATGTCAACATCAATTACAATATGTATTAGCTACCTGTCTTTTTAACCCAGATACTTCTTCCTTGCATTATTTGGACAATAGGTATTCCTGTGACTATGGAGGTTGCAAGCGACTTGCTGGACAGACAAGGCCCCATCTACAGGGAAGACACTGCATTTTTCGTTAGCCAGTCAGGGGAGACAGCAGATACCCTCCTTGCTCTTGATTATGCACTAGAAAATGGAGCACTTTGTGTTGGCATAACAAATACCGTAGGAAGCACACTGTCAAGAAGAACACATTGTGGAGTTCATATCAATGCTGGTTGTGAGATAGGTGTTGCTAGTACCAAGGTTAATTTCTGTATATTCTCATGATACAACTCTTTTTTGGTCATCTTTATTCCTAACAGTATCTCCTATCTTGCAGGCATATACAAGTCAAATAGTAGTCATGGTCATGGTGGCCTTGGCTGTTGGATCTGATCAAATATCCACCCAAGTTAGACGCCAAACTATCATCAGTGGTCTTTCCAATCTTCCAAGTATGTCGTGTTGGATCACCAATGCATTATTTAGTCTAGGAAATTGTTGATTTAGAACAACGTTTTCCAAATTTGTCTATTTTACTACACAGGCAATGCCAGTGAGGTTCTAAAACTTGATACCGAGATGAAGGAACTTGCCTCTTCCTTGATCGATTCAGAGTCTCTCCTCGTGTTTGGTAGAGGTTATAACTATGCCACTGCCTTAGAGGGTGCTCTTAAAGTTAAGGAGGTTGCTCTGATGCACAGCGAAGGCATGCTTGCTGGTGAAATGAAGCATGGACCACTTGCACTAGTGGATGAAAACCTTCCGATCATTGTCATTGCAACACGTGATGCATGCTTCAGGTAAGCGCTTTGGACAGACTACAGAGCATGTTCATTTTTTTCGTTTATCGAGGAGTTTCTCTAATCAACTTTACCTCTTGCAGCAAACAACAGTCAGTGATTCAGCAGCTCCTTTCTCGCAAGGGGCGTCTGATAGTTATGTGCTCAAAGGGAGATGCATCTGCAGTTTGCCCTAGTGGATCTTGCAGGGTTATTGAAGTTCCAGAGGTTGCTGACTGTCTCCAACCAGTGATTAACATAATTCCATTACAGGTTTGCACATTCTTTGAATTGTTCAATTTCATCAAATTCCAGAACTTCTACTTATGCTTTATCATCTGTATGACAATTTCATTTACTGAGTGTGTTGTTATTTGTTGCTTCAGCTGCTGGCATACCATCTGACAGTTCTTCGAGGATTTGATGTTGATCAACCAAGGAATCTGGCAAAGAGTGTGACTACCCAATGAGTAGGGGGTTCTATCAGATAGTTCAGAATGTTTGAATGTTATTGCTCATAGCCATTTCGCAGTTATGTAATTATTTTTAATTAACTGAGATTCTTGAGGTGGCTAGCATTACAATATTGTTGATAAACCCCATCAAATTTTCTTGTGTGTATTTGTCTTGACTGATGATGCATTGACTCGCTGAAAACCTGTGAGGTGTCCCAATCCTGAAACTACATGGAATTTCTCCATTGGCTTATGGCTGATTAATGCTTGTCCGCAAAGCACCTCAGCCTTATCATACAGTAGAATATAGATCATTTGTTTACAAAGTCAACGGTACAGATCATCAAACCAAGTGTTAACTAAAAAATCATCCAACAAAACTGACAGTCAAAGCCTTTCCTGTCTGCTCAGCTCATCCTGCATTTGACACTGCACAGCTGCTGGTATGATACAAACATTGCTGCTATTAACCAATCGCAGTCCCAATTAGTGATGTGAACCGAATTAAAAAGCTACTATCTTCTAACCCAGCTTTCTTTAAGCTGAAGTTTAGAGTTTCAGAGTTCAGATGCACACAGACTCCATTGGACGCAACGTGCATGTACACCTCGTTATGCATATACAATACTCGGATCTAAGTCAAATCGCTTTCACTAACACTAGTTTATTACCATATTACTATCTTAATTAGTGCTAGTCACTGTTGCCCAGACGATGGAACGCACAAAACTCTTCACTTGTGACAAAAAAATTTAACAGTAATCACTATACAGTCCAAACTCCAAATCAACATCCTAATCCCAGTCCTGTCAGAATCAACATCCTGACTGATGTGCCATGATGACCTCTCGCCTTGCAACCTTCGCGTTGCTTGTGATCACGCTAAGCTCGTCGTCGCGTCCATGTCCATGGCGCGTCGACGCGGCGCGTGAGTGGCTCACCCGGGGCGCCTCGATCGCCGTCGAGGACCACGCCACCGACGTCCTGCGCTCGCCGGACGGCACGTTCGCCGCCGGCTTCTACGACGCGTCGCCCACCGTCTTCACCTTCTCCGTCTGGTTCGCGCGCGCCGCCGACCGCGCCGTCGTTTGGACCGCGACGCGGGCGCGCCCCGTGCACAGCAAGGGCGCGCGCGTCACGCTCGATGCGCGCCGCGGCGCGCTCGTCCTCACGGACTACGGCGGCGGGGTGGTCTGGAACTCGTCCACAGCCGCTGACGGTGGCGGCGGCGGCGCTCGGACGACGGCGTGGCGCGCCCGGCTCCACGACACCGGTAACCTGGTGGTCGAGGACGCCGGCGGCAAGACGCTGTGGCAGAGCTTCGACTTCCCCACCGACACGCTGCTCCCGACGCAGCGGTTGACGGCGGCGACGCGGCTGGTGTCGCGCGACCGGCTGCTCTCCGCCGGATACTACAGTCTCGGGTTCAGCGACTACGCCATGCTCTCCCTCTTCTACGACAACGGCAACTTCTCCAGCATCTACTGGCCCAATCCCTACTTCAGCTACTGGCAGAACAACCGCAAGATCTACAACTTCTCCCGCGAGGCCGCCATGGACGCTCTCGGGCAGTTTCTCTCCAGCGACGGCACCAACTTCGAGGCCGCTGACCTCGGCGCCGCCGGCGTCAGGAGGCGGCTGACGCTGGACACGGACGGCAACCTCAGGGTGTACAGCTTGAACGACGCGACTGGAGCATGGTCGGTGTCGTGGATGGCGTTCGGCAACCCGTGCAACATCCACGGCGTGTGCGGCGCCAACGCCGTGTGCCTCTACTCGCCGGCGCCGGTGTGCGTCTGCGCGCCGGGGCACGAGCGCGTCGACGCGAGCGACTGGAGCAGGGGGTGCCGGCCGACGTTCCGGCTCGAGTGCGGCCGGCCGGCGAAGCTGGTGGCGCTGCCGCACAGCGACTTCTGGGGCTACGACCTCAACGACGGCGAGGTCATGCCGCTCGTCGACTGCGCCAACAAGTGCCTCGACAACTGCGCGTGCGTGGTGTTCCAGTACAAGGAGCACATGGAGTGCTACCTCAAGAGCATCCTCTTCAACGGCAAGACGTTCCCCGGCTTGCCGGGAACGGTGTACATCAAGGTTCCGGCCGACTTCGACGTGCCGGAGTTTCATGTCCACCAATGGCAGCGCGACGACGGCGACGGCGGCGGCGGCCTCGCCATCCAAGAAGACATCGCCGGCTGCGCCGCCGCCACCGGCGACAGTAACAGAAAGGTTCTCCTCAACGTCTCTTCTTCACTGTCATCTCACGACGCCGGTAAGCCGGTGTGGCCATACCTGTACGGATTCTTGTCAGCATTGCTCGTCATCGAGGTCATCGTGATCGGGTTCGGCTGCTGGCTCTTCTCAAGCAAAGGATTGTTCCGGCATTCACGGGTGTACGCCATTGATCAAGAAGGGTACAAGCTGATCACGAGCCATTTCCAGAGATACACCTATGCAGACATCAAGAAAGCCACGGCGAACTTCACCGGCGTGATCGGCCGCGGCGGCTCCGGCGTCGTGTACAAGGGCGTCCTCGACGACGAGAGGGTGGTGGCAGTGAAGGTGCTCAAGAACGTGAGCCGGCAGAGTGAGGAGGAGTTCCAAGCAGAGCTGAGTGTAATTGGAAGGATCTATCACATGAACCTTGTCAGAATGTGGGGTTGCTGCTCTCAAGGCAAGCACAGGATTCTGGTCTCTGAATACATAGAGAATGGATCACTTGCACAAAGATTGTTTGATCATGGATTTGATGATGATGTGCTTGATTGGAATCAACGGTTCAGGATTGCTCTGGGTGTGGCTAAAGGGTTGGCTTACCTTCACAGTGAGTGTTCAGAATGGATTGTTCATTGTGACATGAAGCCTGAGAACATTTTGTTGGATAAGGATTTGGAGCCTAAGATTACCGATTTTGGGTTGTCTAAGTTGTTAAACAGAGATGGTTCAGATGCAATTTTGACAAGGATCAGAGGGACAAGAGGGTACATGGCTCCAGAGTGGGTTACTAACCTACCGGTTACAGAGAAGGTTGATGTTTATAGTTATGGAGTGATACTCCTTGAGTTAGTGAAGGGGATTAGGATTTCGGAATGGGTAATCCATGGGATCAATGTATGCGAGATGGATATTAGGATGGTTGTTAGGGCGACACGTCAGATCATGAAGATGGTATCCAATGAAGAAAGATCTATTGAGGATCTTGTGGATTATCGATTGAATGGTGATTTCAACCATGTACAAGTGAAGATGATGCTTGAAATTGCCGTTTCATGCTTGGAGGAAGATAGGAGCAAGCGGCCAAACATGAACTCAGTTGTCCAAGCACTCATCTCGGTTGAAGGTTAAAGCTATGTCAGTATGCGTCATCCAGTGCATTGTTAATATGTATCTGTTGATTAATTGTTATGTGATAAGTAGTTTTAACCTTAAATTCCTTGCAAGGAGTATTAGAGATTGATATTGGCTAGTTGTATTCTATGGAAAGTTTAGTTTCCATAAACTAATTCGTATTTTTAGATAAAGATATTTCATGAACTTACATTTATTTAATTTAAGGGATTTGCTAAGGATTTGATTAAAAACTTTTGCAACAACAATCATTTTTACCTTAGTATTTATCCTAGTTTCTTTTTTTTTTCTTAAACACGCAAAAGATTTGCACGTCGGTATATTAGGAGAAAATAGAGTTTTAGTTACGCATCGCAAAGGGCAGACCAGCCATTGCCGGGTTACAATTTATCCTAGCTTCTTAGGGAGCATTTGGTATGGTAGTGCAAGGGCGGGAATAGGGGTGTGGTGGAAATAGATCCCCTAACTTACTGCCCTCTAATTTTGTGAGACTGATACGTGAGTCTCACATATCGTGGGCCCACATCTCAGCCACCCACGTCAGAGGGTAGTACGTCAGGGGAGCCTCTTCCGGATGTGGTGTGGTGGGATTTTCTTTGGGCTTAAGAGATGACTAGTACATGGCTAGCTATCCAATGTATTGAGGAAGGGATGGCACGACGCCACCAAAGCTAGGGCAAGGCAAGTGGTAGGGCGATAGACTCGATGCTTGGGGTGGTGTCGAATCTGATAGTGTGACTAGAGAAGGAGATGAGAGATTGGAGAGCGGGAGAAGAGCTTGACTAAGGGAGAGGATGGATGTGGTGCGGAGACTAGGAGAGATTAGGCAGTAGTTGCAAATAGAGCGATACTCTGGTGCTATCTACTGATAGTTTAATACTATCAGTAGTATTAAGGGTAAATCAATAATTTACTAATAGAGTGATTAGGTGTATCTTTATCATTTATAATTTTTTTCAGGCTAGATCGATATGTGATCATCTATTGCACTAGCATCGCTCATATTCATCGAAAAATTAAAAAAAGGAAAAATGTTTAGTCACTATTACTAAATGACGATTATATCCCTATGCACCTTTTTTGATAATAATATCCCTCCACGTTTCTATTATCACTAACTAGGGTTAATTAGGGTAATAGTATAAATAGATCTTAACCACTCGATCATATAAATAGATCTTAATCATTCGATCAAATGAGATCAACGGTTCCGATTATTTTCTACTACTAATAGAAAGTACCGTAGTGGGGCTTTGCAAACTGAGAAGAATGATGAGTGGTGTAGAGATAAAGAGTGATAATGGTCAATGATAGTTCCAAATGGGAGGGTGGTTTTGAGGATTCGGACTAATCAAATATATTTATATAATCAAAGAACCTTTTTTCAATTATGATTCATGAATTCCAACAATCTCCCTGGGATGCATCTATTATTTGATCCAGACATGAGGGTGTGATCCAATCCACGTAGCCAAACATTTGAGTGTACAGATTCACTAGCAATTATCTATTTTTTTTATCGATTATTACTATATTTTCTTTATGTTTTTAGTGGCTTAACATTAAGGCTTAGTTTGAATAAATTATTAATTGAGAGTATTGTTACTACGGATTATGTACAAAATAAATATTTAGATAAAAGGTTTCAATTTTTTGTTCTTCATTAATTTAATTTTAACCTAGCTAGCCGTGTGTATACATGCATGCAAGCATGCTCCATTAGAAAATTTATCGATCCATTGTGGCTTCTATTTATGATTTTAGAAATTAAGGGCTTATATTATCTCTACCGTATACACACGTACACAGGTTAATTATGTGCTTAATAATAATAACTAAATGAATCTATCTATAGTTCTATATACCTACCTACACACAGCATGCCTGCATTATATATATAGGCCCAAAACAATCGAAATGGTAAGCCCAAAGAAGTGCAAACTGGGCCGAATCCCAAAGGCCCATGCGCCATGATTGCTTCATCACACTAGCGCCTACCCCTTCGTCTTCCTCGAGCCAAAGGGGACCTAGCTAGCTAGGGCTCGCTCCTTCCTCTTCCTCCCTAGCTGCGCCTCTCTCTCGCCTCCGGGGCTATCTCTGCTCCGCCATGGATCCTGACGATGATGACGAGGAGACGCCGACGAGCCAGGGCAGCTTTTCTCTCCCAGACCCACGGCTGCGGGAGGCAATCGGGGAAGAAATCAGGCGATTACGCTTACGGGCACGCCGAAGACCCCGCAGTCCCTTCCCCTTCACCGAGGACGAGGAGGAGGACCTGCTCGAGGAGACGGTGTACCCCCGGGGACTGGGGGCACTGCTGCAACTGTACCCCTCTCTCGTGCTCGAGGAGGATAGGAGGTCGAGACGATCAATTTCTCCTTTTGATTAAAAAATATTGTGTTTTTGGGGGGTGGTAGGCTGTTGTTTGCCTGCTCTCGTGCATTCTTGATGACTCATATATGTTCGTCTTGTATTCTTCAGGCCAGCGGAGCAAATGCCTACGGCTGATACTCAAAACAGTGCCCACCGAATCAACCGCAGTGATCCAGCAGCCCTCAGATTCAGAGGAAAAGGATTCCACCATGTATGTTAATGTTATCTCTTCCTTCAATTTTCCTCTGCTAAGTTGATGTTCCCGTTCTGTTTATGGTTTACTCATCCTGTTTGTTGATATGCAATTATGATTCTTTATGCTTTGGGTATTGCCAATTCATAAGCTTTGTACCTGATATATTGCTGTTTTGTTACTATATGCTTATTAACGTGCTTCAAGTGTATCTTTCGACTTCCTACATACACTAAGGAAACTTAACAGGCTGACGCAAAGGTTCTTAGTTAGGTGCATCACGTCGATTGCGTGGCGGACGTCTAAGACTTTCCAATAAGGTAACTCCCAAAAAATAAACTTCTTCTTCCACATCGCCGCGTGTTCGTCTTCACTCCCTGTAGGTTGGCTTCCAGATCCATTCCAAATATTACTTTCAGATCTTTCACTAATGCAAACACGGTTTTCCTGTTACGATGTTTAGGCTTCAGACAGTGATCTGCCTTTTGTTTGAAATGTTCGCTCTTTCTTTCGGATTGGTTGGCCTGCAATAAGAAATCGACGATGGTCCCATGTACATAACCTTTCTACAATGCTTCAAGTACATACTGTCAGTATTATCCATACAATGGGTGCAAGCCTTATACCCCTTATTTTATTGTCCGGATAGGTTGCTAAGAACAGACCAATTGTTAATGGTTACAAACAGCAGCGCTCGTAGATTAATTTGCTCATGTTTATCCTCATCCCACATGGGAACACCTTCTTTCTTCCACAACAGTTTCAGATGCTCATGTTTATCCTCATCCCACATGGGAACACCTTCTTTCTTCCACAACAGTTTCAGATCGTCAACCAATGATCTTAGGTATATATCAATGTCGTTACCAGGTTGCTTTGGACCTTAAATAATAATCGACATCATGATGTACTTCTGCTTCATGCATAACCAAGGGGGGAGATTGTAGATACACATGGTCACAGGCCAAGTGCTATGACCGCTGCTCATCTCTCCAAATGGATTCATGTCATCCGTACTTAAACCAAACCTTACGTTTCGTTCATCCTCTCTGAAGTCTTCAAATGTTCTACCGATGTTTCGCCACTACGACCCATCAGCGGGGTGCCTTTTTTTTGGCGTTCTTCTGCGTGCTAGCGCATCATTCTTGCATGCGCTTTGTTCCTGAACAAACGCCTTAGTCGTGGTATTATAGGGAAATATCACATCACCTTAGCAGGAACTCTCTTCTTCGAAGGTTGTCCGTGAACATCACCTGGATCGTCTCGTCTAATCTTCTATCGTAGTGCCTTACAAACTGGGCATGCTTCTAGGTTCTCGTATTCCTCACCGCGATAGAGGATACAATCGTTCAGACATGCGTGTATCTTCTGTACTTCCAGACCTAGAGGGCAGACTACTTTCTTAGCTTCGTATGTTGTTTCGGGCAATACGTTTCCCTCCGGAAGAATGTTATTTACGAGTTTCAATAACTCCCTAATACCTTGTCACTTACACCATTGTCTTCCATTGTAAGAATTCCAGCGTGGTACCCAACTTTTTTGCCCCTGATCGCAACCTGGGTACAACGATGTTCTGTGGTCCGCTAGCATACGCTCTAAATTCGGGACCTCCTTTTCACTTTCGCAATCCTTCTTTACGTTGCACAACATCTGACCAAGATCATCCGCACCGTCGTTATCTTCAACAGCCCCGTCCGCCTCGCCTGTTGTATTTTCCTCAAATCCACCGTATTGAGCCCAGTCCGGAGTGTTATCGTCTTCTTCTTCATCTTTCATTGCAACCCCTAACTCTACGTGCGAGGTTCAGCAATTATAGCTAAGTATGAATCCCGACTCAAACAAGTGGGCATGAATAGTTCTTGATGTAAAATACTCCTTCTGATTTTTGCACTTTTTGCATAGGCAGCATATAAAACCCTAATGCTTGTTGGCATTGGCCACAGTCAAAAAATAATGCACGCCATCAATAAACTCATTTGACCGTCGGTCCATGGTGTACATCCATTGCCGATCCATCTATATGAAAAAACAAATGTAAAGGAAGTCCATGAAAGTGAATCTAATTAAATAATTATATAATAATTTAAACACATTTTACTGAGTTTTAAATGGTACATCTTAACCAGAGTCATGATTAATTATATATAAACCCTATCATTTTTAAAAAAATGTAAATATATTTGTCCATAGTTAATTATATGGTTTATCTTATTTTATTTATATTAAAAAAATGTTTAAAATTCTAAACATATTTTTAATTTATTCTACTTATTTGTAATTATTTTAATGATGTTTAAATGAGCTTAGTTTTCTATTCTTTTTTCCCTACATCAATTTTCTCTCTCATCTTTTTCCATATACCTATTTGATAGATAATAACATATAGAAATATAGCTAGAAATATAATATGTTAACCATATATCAATAGAGCATGAAGTTGCTAACCTTTTATAACCCTTTGATTTGTATAATATCACCAAAATATTTCCACAAAAAATTTTGGCAGCACCTCCCCTCCTCCTTGCCAATTTTTTGCAGCAATGGTTCGGGCTAGAGAAGGAAGACGACCATATAAAGGGCATGAACTTTAGTCCCTGTTGGTTACACCAACCGCTAAAGTGTCCATCTTTAGTCCCGGTTGGTGGAGAGGCCTCAAAAGTCTAACAATATATGAACCGGGACTAAAGATGATCTTTAGTATCGGTTGGTGTTACCAACTGGTACTAAAGATCCTAACTAGCCGTTTGGCTTATGAATCGGTACTAAATACCATCTTTAGTACCGATTCGTAATAGAACCGAGAAATTTGTGATTTTCAGCCACCGAAGAAAGATCGGTTCTCTAGTAGTGATAACCACCGATTCCTATCTAGAAACAGAGTAATGTTAGCTGCCTGGGAAATAAAATAGTTCAGCAAATTGTTTTACGGTCTTGACGCAAAGACAATCTTGTGTCACTGATGTCTTGTGCTTAGCTATTTACATACCCTTGTCTGCCATCGAGTGACCAATTGCCATGATTCAGTAACCAGCATTTACACATGTTAATCTGGTGCTATTTTACCATGACGCTAACGGATGTGCTTTCGTTTTTCTTATAAATATATATGCAGCTGCATGTTTGATGATGGCCACTCTGAGAGGTCTGCAGAATTGGGGTGAATCCAGTGAGTGATTTTTTGGAGGGTCCTTGAGCTTCATGTTGCGAGTTCTAAAGGCTGCACTATTTTTTATGGATTGAAATATTGAATCATGTCCTGTGTATTCGAACTACAGTCTCTGGAGCTACTTAATTATGTGCATACTAAAAGGTGTTTGTTTGGATTTTACCTTGTGCAATTTTTTTTTGTTTTTAACTGGAGGAAGGAATGTTTGTTTCATGGCAAAGCAACCATACATACAAAGCTCAAGAACATCATTTTTAACCTTGTATGATCTCCTACACACACACATACAGATATAGTACTAGTATGTGTTTGATGCAGCCACTTCCGTCAGAAGGATAAGTTGATTGTTGGATTTCATGTGAAGGATTGTACATTCCTGACCATTAGTATGTTCCAGAGCTCAAGATTTGTTACAAGCAGCATAGCCCTTCCGCTAGCAGCAATAATATATATACTATAGAAAATAAGAAACTAGAAGGTCCTAACTAAGGTGTATAGACATCAAGGGATTGGACGAGCACCTCCCTTAACATATCCATAAAAAATACTTCATCCATCCCAAAATATAAAAACATTGAATGGGATTGGATGAGCACCTCCTTTGACATGTCCATAAGAAATACTTCCTCCGTCCCAAAATATAAGAATCTAGGTTCAGATTTATAGTACTACAGAATATTTCATCCAATTCTAGGTTCTTATATTTTAGGATGGAGGGAGTAGTAATAAAAAATAATCTCAGTTTTCCATAATGTATCGGTTGTAGATACATATTGCCCCAATCTGTTTTAGTACTAACTGAAAATAATGCAATGAGTTGTTCACAATCACGAAAACAACGTACAGGGATACTCAAGCTGGACAAATATATCTCATTCAAACTGGAAATTAGCCGATATGATAGTGCATGATTTCTTCCTACCAATTAAACTACCTCACAATTAATTCACAGGCTTAATTTCCACCATATAGGAGTAGTTCCATGCCGGGTCAACTCATACAACATTTTGCTACCTGATCACTCTCCTTAGGAAAATAAAGCTAGCTACCAAAAAAGTTTGGAAAGAAAGAGGGTAAAAATTATATAGGTGCACAAGGGCCACGGATGGGTGGCAATTAATCAACATTGGTTTAAGTGTGAGACTTAACAGCAACAGATCGAATAGTGAAGCTTTCTTTGGTGGAATTGGAATAGACGACTGAGTACTGATCCACCCACTCCTCTCTCCCTGTCCCTGCATGCATTGCACAGTGCATAAATAAATTGGCAATGAAAATTTTCATCATCTTAATTTTAAGATCCGTGGAATCAAAATTGTACTCTTGCATGCAGAAAGAAATATCAAAGGTATCTTCGTATCACCAACAGAAAGCGGTCTAGCCAGCATGCATGCAGATAGTTAGGTATGTTCTGTATTAACAACAATGCTGCATGATCCTTAAGTAAACTATGCTACATATGTAATAGTAGCAATTTTGGGATCCAGACTCAGTGCAAGTAAATAAGGCAAACAGTTCTCTACAAAATCGAGTAGTAAACTTCATGTCTGAAAGATAAAAAGATAAAATGCTTCTTTGCAGTATGAATTAAGGAACTATTCTTTGAAACTGGTTTTAAGCATGTAATGTGTTGCTTGAGCTTTGTACCTGAACATTAAAACATAGATATGGTTTATTAAAATAAGAAAAGCCCCTGATTTCTGGAAAACAACTCATTTCCCCCTTCTAAACAACAAGAAAGATTCATATCAATTGAACAGTATATACATTATTCACATTGGTAGAACAATATGTACAAAAATATATAAATACAATATTTTTTAGATAATATATAACTTAACATTTAGCATAATGTTACCTGTAGAATTGGTTGGTAGAAGTTCCTAATAGAGCCTGGGTTAACTCTGCCGAATCCATTATGACCAAAAAGAAACCCATAACTATTTTGATAAACAAGGGGGGTGTTAATCCTCTTCTCCCCACAAATCTGATCTGATTTCTCATTCTGTCAGTTTCGTAGGGTAAGAGCCGACAATCAATACAGCATAGGAGCATATCAATGTGCTCGCAGGATTTACAATTGGCTGAAGAGGGTCATACTCATACATCTGTTTTGAGTTCAAACTGAAGTAGTTTCTTGAAAGGCGAAAATGACCTGCCATCACTTTGTTCTCTTCCAAAAGCTTGCAAACAATCGCAAGATCCTTGCTTTTATACTTCTTAAATGAGGCAGTCCTAAAAGCAACTGGTATCTATGGTTACAAGAATATATTAGACATCAAGAAAAAATTAATGTGGTTTTTCTTATTATGGACAGTAAATTTCATAAATAACACCTGCAAGCAACAATTTCAGAGAACCACACTGTTTTGCATAACATTCCACAAAACCACACTTTTAAGCATTTTCTTCATATCAAATGGGCCACATCCACTTGTCGATCAAGCCTACCTGTTTTATGTTTATGTTTGCCAATATGGATAGGCTGGTCAGTTAAAAAAAATAAGGATAGGTTGGTGGGGCCAACAAGCAGGCCCTGTTCATCAATACAATAATAATGGTTAAAAATAAAGTTTTTATGAAGTATTACGCAAAAGGAAGTGTGGTTTTCAATTCTTTCAAAAACAAAGTGTGGTTTTCTGAATATATTAGGGCTGATTTTGTGAATTACAGTAGTACACCAGTTTAACTTAAGCCAATAAGTCCTAATTACAAGTTAAACATTTTAGTGTGAAATATGATGAAAAAAAGAAGTAATTCTTACCAGTTTTTCACTTGATCTACCTTTTCCTAGAACTCCTCCTAGTTTCAAGACATTAAGTGTATTCTCAAGACGGTTTGGTTCTCCTTTCTTCTCAGATCCAAGTTTGTAGCCCGCATGTTCTTCATACTGATCTTCCAAATCCTTTTCACAAAGATTAATTGGGAAGTTCCTTGGTGGTTCATCTGAAGCTGCTTCCAACTTGTAATGGGTTTCTAATGCAGCTAAGGATGAATGGAATGCACATGTTTCTGAACCAAGAAAACAAGTCAAGACATCAACTTTAAGTTGATAAAAATATAAAGAAAGGAAACTAGATCTTGCAGCACACATTTACCTGTAGTTCCCTGGTTTCTGATAACTACCAACAAGTACTTCTTTCGAGGCAGTCCAACCCAAGAGAACTCTGGGGGTGATAGCTGAGGGGGAAAAGATATTTCTGAGAATTATTTTTTTATGATGAAGAGGAGAAGTAATATCCTTCTGCATATTTTTGTACATAAGGTTCATCTATACCATCTACTAGAACAACCAAAAGCGTTCCTATAAATTCATTAAATGTATTTCGCCAGAAATTCATTAAATGTGTTCCCTCTTTCCAGTATTGAGTTTAGTACTTATAGTCATCCCGTCATTCTTTTGAGAGAAATCATTCAATTGGTGCATGACATAAGACAATTGTTATGTGTATTAGCACTTGGTAATCATCTTGAGGTTACCTGCAGATTATAATTGGTTAGGACTGGATTCTCAGCTTGGGGTTCGAGGATAAGTGCAGACTGGGGCAAGTCATCATGTTTTATCAAACAGTTGCGGCATTGGGCATCTTGTAACAGGTCTTTCCATATTGTTCCACTTCTCCACAGAGTGTGCATATTGCCAATAATCTACAGGCAATACCTAAAAAAATGTTGCATCACAATCACACAACACCAAAAGAATATGACTTCAAAACCAATCCAGTTTAAAAGAAGGTCCTGAGTTACCTTGTTCTTGTGAGTGCCAGAATTATCCTTTGTTTATCAACAAGGAACCCATCCATATTTTTCCCATGTGATGTAAGTGACAGAATAAGGACATCATACACTTTTGCATCAAAATTTTCAAGAGATTGGACTTCAACGTACAATTTATTGGCTCCAAGCAAAGTTGGTAGTGATGACACTAGAGCGCTGTTTTCAA
The DNA here is from genome assembly GCA_000573905.2 of Oryza punctata. Taxonomy (NCBI): domain Eukaryota; kingdom Viridiplantae; phylum Streptophyta; class Magnoliopsida; order Poales; family Poaceae; genus Oryza; species Oryza punctata. The sequence continues at coordinate 1,791,299 of CM002499.2, read as the reverse complement.
ACAACACCCCATTGCTCAACACGCCAATGTTTAGTGCACACTCCTTATAGTTGAAGGCTGCAAAAGTAAACAATAATATTATCACATTATGTTAAGGATCTAACTAAACCCAATATATTTGTTAAATATTAGGAATGCTTACTTTCAGACAGCAAATTAACTAAGCTCAGGACACTGTCAATTTCACCTTGACCCAATTCTTCAGGTATGTCAAGAAAAGAGTAGCAAGGAACTTTTGACAATAACAAACCACCATTGTAGTCTGGTGATTGCACAACCTTGCTATCAATGATCTTCCCATTGTAAAATTCCTTGTTTATGAAATATGAAACTGATGGATGCATACAGTGCTGCTGAGTAAACCTGTGAGTACCCAAGTTAAGGGATAGCATTTTCTTGAACATAATATTTCCAAATGTTTTAGATCCATCCTGAAATTGAATCAACAGTATTGTAACAATCATTACTCTGTAAGGAAAAAGTTATGAAGATATTTAACATAGATTTTCTTAGTGTAGTCCCCAAGCAGAAAAGTTTAAGCTAGGATGTTAAGTGCACAGTTATCTCTTAGAAAGGATATGTCACCTGATTTCTGATTACTGATTGTATTTGACGATCATCTCTAGTTAGGACAACATTTCTTACTTCAGAGAGATGAAGTATCTTAAGAATATCATTGACTGTCATCTTGGTGGCATCCTCCACAATAAGCAACTCAATTGGATATTTTTTCTCCTCATGGAAGTGGGAAAGAACAGAGCAACTGGATGTTGTACACACCACGGTTTTGCTTTTTCTTAGTAGATAATCTTCAATGTCTACCCATGTAGAAAATCCCTTCAACTTGAGTGAAGATTTTAGTATCTGTAGCAATACGAGGCAATGAACCCTCTTTTTGTTGAGGTCCTTCACAAAAGAAAGATTTTCATGGTTGACATTGGATTCGTTCTCAGGTGTCCAAGCAAGATTAAGAACGCACTTGAGGACATTTTCATCAACTTTTTGATGTTTCAAACACACACCAAATTCTTCTAGATAGCCAAGTAATTGTGTAATGAACACATCATCAACACCATAGAAAGAATTGGCTGGGAGTCTCTTTGTAATGAATTCTAAGCACTTCTTTAGATCTTTAAAAGCACGGGAAAAGCTTGTCTCAAAGAATTTCAAAAAGCACACATTATAATTTTTCTTAACATGAAACTCATAGAGAATCTTGTACTTTCTAAGGGAATTTATTGTTTCCTTCACAAAGATTTTCCAGTACAACACAACATTTGCATATTCATCCACTGCCTCATTAATAATTAGCAAGCTTTCCACACTATCAAGGTTCATCATGCTAACATATTCATGGGCATCTGCAATAGTTGGTACACACAAAGCAACTCTTCTCTCATAAAGTGCTGCCAACACAACTGCCATCACATGTGTTTTTCCAGATCCAGGAGGAGCCAATACAAAGCCAATGTGCTTATTTTTGCAATTGAGTCCACAAAAAATTGATTTCATGACATTTAGCTGCTCATCAGTTAAAGTGCATCTGAATTCTGGTATAAAATTGCAACCCTGAACACAATGCTTGCAAAATTCATTCAACTGCAATAGAGTAAAATTTAACCATTATTGTCCAAGTTCATAGCTAAATGTAACTATATTTTACGACGGAGGGAGTACTTTAACTTGTCGACGTGTTTTGGCAGAAAAACTTACAAACATGTACTGATCTGGTTTGAGTAACCTGTAGTTTGCAATTTTGATACTAAAAACACTAGGAAGTAAATTATGTTGGTGTTCGTTTAAATTTCAGTTTGGTCCACCTCTTTTTACCAAAGTTGCAATTTGGAATAGGGGAAAGACATTAGTTTCACTTTGGACCAAGTAAATTTACAAAAGGTTTCAATTTGAACCCCCTTCTCCATCCTCCCCTCTCTCCCTTCTAGCTTTGACACACCGGTGAGCAAAGGCAGTCTGAGCTTGAGCATGACCCCAATGCCTGTGGAGGTTGACCTCGAGCTTGAATGTGAGCCCAATGCTGATGGAGACCAAACTTAGCCTGCTGGTGGCTCTCCAGTCCAAGGCCATGACCATGACTGCGGCCTGCAGGAGCCACTTGAACAGCGGGGCGGCGCTCCATGACACACGGTGGAAGCCGGTCAAGGATGTATGTTGGAGCTCAGCTGCTGCTCACCGGCATGGCAAATTCAGGGGGAGAGAGAGAGAGAGAGAGAGAGAGGAGAGGATGGAATATAAGGTCCAAAATCTTTAGCAAATCTTTTTTTTGCCGGGTCGGCCGAAGGTCGGCAGACCAATTTCATTAAGCATATGGAGAAAAAACAAAGTACAAAGATGTTTACAACGACATAACGATGTCGAGCTTGGTTACGTTAGAACGCAGACAAAGGGAGAAAAACGCCCGCTAGCCGGGGAAGACGGACTACTCGCAACAATCGGGGCAGCTTCTCTCCAGGTGATTGCCTCTTCCTTGATGTCCTCAACTAGAGCTTCGGGAGTTTTGTACCGCTGCTCAAAGATCCTCGCATTCCTTTCCTTCCAAATTCTCCAACATTTTAACATGAACATGTTGTCAAAAGGAGCCCTATAGTTCTGCCGGAAACGCAGCCTTGCATTTAACCACCAATCTGATAAGTTACTATCCTCGTCATTGGGGATCATGAAGTCCACATTGATCCATTGTCTCATCAACATCCACACTGCAGTAGTAAAAGTGCAACGTACGAACAGGTGGTGGCAATCTTATCTAGTCCAAAATGAAAATGAAGTATTACCCCTAATCCATAGTTCCAAATTGCAACATTGGTAAAAAAAAAGGTGTCCCAAAGTGGAATTTACTCTTTTTAATTACCATACCATGTGGCAGCTAATCATCTACATACCGCTGCCATGGCATGTTACAAGAACACAAGTCATTTTCTAAAATTGTAGTAAGAAACCTGCACCCTTTCCATATGTGTAACAAACTAATAACTTTAAAATGGTGAGAATTGGACGGGCCTCAAATTCACAACAGAGTCCACTGACCCTCCGACCAGATAGTTGAAAAGATCGAACATTTAGCCACAGGGTGCACCATAGCACCAAGAAACCAGAACTATTTGGATGTGCTGTTCCTACCCATCGAAAATCCATAAACCCAAAGAGCCAATATCTTGAACCAGAACTATTTGGATGTGCTGTTCCTATCCATCGAAAATCCATAAACCAAACAGCCAACATCTTGCCGTGGAATCTAATAGAGGAACCAGCCAAGAAAGCCAAGAAACAGGGGGGTTATGTAGATGATTACCTTAAAGAAGGCACGCAAGCTTTCGGTGCTTGTGCATTCTGCATCCATCGTTGTTGAGTGCGATTCAGGACACGCAGAGAGGGAGAGGGAAAACCATCCAACATCTGCAAATTCATGAGACGCAAATCAACACAAGAGCGAAGGCATCGTATTTCAAGAAATGAGAAGAAAAAAGGAGAGGTTTTTAGGAGCACCTGAAGCTGCTAAAACCCAAGATTTAGCACCATGGTTTGGATCTCCTGGTAGAACAAGCAAGAATCAGCCGACCCAAAAATATCCCACCTTTGGTAGCAAAAACCCTCCCTCCCCCGCGGTGCCTGTAGAGTGCAGACGCAGCAAGAAAACCAAAACCCCTCCAACTCGAGAAGCTGCAGAGTGCTCCCCTTCCCAACTCAACTCACGGAAGCCCCGCCCGAACGGGTTAACGGGCACAGAGCCACTGCGGAAACCGCAATCGGGTGCACGCGGGAACCGGGACCTGCTTCACTCACTTCAGTCTCATGAGAATATTTTTTTCTAAAAAAATTAACAAACTGCACAAGATAATGCAAGGCTTCATATTGATAGAGCGGGAGAAAATTACAAAATCATAGCCCAAGCGGACTACATTAGTCCAATTGTTTCTTAAAAGAAACCAAAAAGTGGGATGTGCCTAGAGTTGCACTGAAATCGATTTTCTTTGAACCTCAAAATTTTGATGTTTGCTATGACATTTTTTTTTCAAAATACAAGTCTATATTTAGTACCCCTCCGTCTCAAAATATACCTACCTAAGAGTGCTTTGGAGTGGTTTGTATGGATTAAAGACTTGAGTGAAAGATCTATAATACCCCTCATTAATGCATGGTGGGGGTGATTGGGAATTAAGGATAGTATGGGTGGGATGTAGGTCTTGAGAGCTAGCGGGGTGATAGCTTATTAGATATAGCATGGGAAGTAATAGCATGGGTGATATCTTAGATAGCTAAATTTCAGATAAAATTTAAACCGAAAGGTAGCTAAATTTTGGGACGGCTGGAGTACTTAAGACCGCGAAATATATCAAATAACTTTTTTCCCCTTCTATGCTGTAGTATTTATGGAGAGCCTGAGAAGGGTGACATTATTTGCTAAGGGCAAAAAGGGAAAAAAAACATTAAAAGAAATACCTATAAGTCCAAATGACTTACATTGAAGAAAAATATTTAACATCTGAAACAACTAATATTTGAAATCGGAGGGAACCAAAACTTATGTTATTCGACATCCAAAAGATTTAGATTATAATACATAGTAATTTTTTTTTGTGGGGATTATAGTAAAATGTGTAATTGTTGGGAGAGAGAACTTAAGTTATTGGACGTCAAAAGAATCAAAGCATTACGAAGAATGGTAGAAAGATCTGTTTATCTTTTTGGATGGGTGAGGTGTAGACCCGTACTATCATAGAGATATTATATGTAATATGGTAGTTTAGTGGAAAAAGTTACCTTTTACACTTGGGATAAAATTTAAACTTTAAAATTTGCTAGATGTTAGGACTGAGGGAATGTATTATAGTACATAGTATTTTTATTGACGGGAATTATATTAAATTATACTATTCCTACTGCACTCTTAATAAAATTTGGTGGGCATAAGGTAAAATAAAATGAATCCTGCCATGTTAAATCTCGTCATCGTCAATTCTTACCTTTCAGACAACTTATATTACAAATATATCTCTGAAAAAACTTAACTAGAAAACAAATCCAAAACCAGCGAGAAGGTCATTAGTGTTGATGCCCAACATCTTGACGCTACATATCCTGATGCCGAGTCCCAGACACATGTGGCATCAAGTCGACATCATCCGATGGTCGGCGCGGAACACTTTGACGTCGAGCTCAACCGACCTCATCTATTCCACATCTATTCCACCCTTTGTGTAAGAGCTATACAACCTGATGAACACTGAACTAAAGTTAGTCGGAAGACTGTAAGAAAGTGCAGGCTCTTATGGACAACTTGATAAACATCAGTAATAGCAAAATTATGTCACAAATGGCTAAAGCTAAAAATGCAATGGAACATTACTAATGTAGATGAATATATATCTGAGCCAACTTTTCACAAATTATATATTTTTTTCATCATAAATAGGGTAACCTCATTTACATCACAATCTACATTATCTCCTACCTTGGAAATGACGGGCAGGATTTGCAGTATAGATTTCATATCCGATCGTTTAATTTTTTAGATCTTCCTTTAGGCACAAGATAATCACTATCAAGTTCAAAATTGCTTGGGCATATTGTAATCACCATGCAACCTGCTATCCACACAGTAGTCAAGCCAAGTTACTTTGGGTCCTTCTATTTGTTTTTAAAGTTAATTCACAATATCTCGGAGTTGGTTGAACACATTCTCTCGATAATATTGTGTTTATGACTTAAAGACACATATTTACGGTTACGAGTTAGGGTACCAAAGAGATGAGAGGTGAAGTGGGTGAGGCACTAGGAGCACCCTCGATGCTATGTTCTACTTAGTACGATCATATATCTTAATTGCCTATCGGTAGTTTCAATAAATGAATATAAATCCTTGATGTATATAGCAATATATGGATAATAAATGAGAATAATCCAAATAGCATATATCATATTTATATTAAATGAAAACATGTCCAAGCAATGCATCAATAGTTTTAATAAATGAACAAATCTTCCCATTCTTAAAAAAAGAATAAATTAATGCACATATATCCGAGGAAAATAAATATATCTTAAGATATTCTGGAGATATTATAAGTTCAAACATTAGCCATTAGATATCTTTTATAGTAGATATTCAAAAACAAGTGAATAGTATGAAGAGACCCCACAGGACTTTGCATAACCACTATATATAGAACCTTTGTGCTGCATATGCTGCACACACATTGATCAACAAACACAAAAATATTAGCATCGAGTACAAGAAGATGATTAGTGCTAAAGTTGTAGGAGTGTTTTGCATCCTTGTCTTTGTAGCCATCTCTTCTTCTCCGAGGCATTTGTGAGAACGAGAAAAATATTGTGATGAATAAGGATGGATGCTATCACAATATTGAAAGACATTTGGGTGATCAATTCCCCAAAAGACATTCACATTGCTGCCAAACAGTGGAGAGCGCAGATGTCAACTGCATCTGTCGCACATTTACAACAGCGGATAAGGCTAAAATTGCTTTGCCAAAGTGGGTTAATGTTGCAAAAGAATGTGACAATCCGTTACACGCAGGGACTAACTGTGGAGGTTACTTGTTAATTTATATTAACATATCTGGCTACATTTAGATATATCTGTTATAATTTAACCTTTTGATAAAGTTCCCACTGTTTGCAATGAATAAAACACTTACGTTTCATTTTATTCTTTGCAGGTTACCGTGTCCCCCTGCGTCCGTATACTAGTTAAGCAGCTACCCTGGTCAACGGAGAAATAAACGATTAGAAATTTGGCAGCTGCATAATGTATCTTGTAAATTTCATTGGTGCAAGTAATAAATGAGAGATCGTAACTTTTGTTTCTGTTCACATCATCTCTCAACTCTTTTTTATTAGCGATGAAAAAGTTGAGAGAATATTGCATGTACAACTAAACTAAAAATAATTACAACAGAACAAAGATTACCCTTTTGTTTTTAAATTTGTAAATGTTCCTCCATAACATAGTAGACATGTATAAACCAGAAAGTAACATCCAATCTATGGATGACAGGTGGGCCTAAGGATGCCATCAAAACATCAATGCTATTTCCATTTTGTGCCATCTTAATTTGTAGCTCTAGTGATGGTGACAATTGCATTGCTGATCTGGACTCCTAAAGCTTAAATAAAAAAATCCTAATGGTTTATGGTTGTGTGCTACAGAGGAAATTAGCTAGATTTTCCACTTGAGAATGATCATTCGGCCAAATGGAATTCAGATTACATTTTTTAGAGGAAAAAAATTAACCAGATAGATGCGATATGGACACGCGGGCCGAGAAAAAAGTAGGCTGATGGGCCGAGTGCTTCTTTGTGCTTGGCCTCTAGGCCTGAAACGGCCGCCGGCCCAGCATTTGCCTCTCTGGTCTGGATAACTCAATCTCAGTGCTGGCCGGCCGCGCAGCGCTCACTCTCCCCTCACCTCGGCTCGCCGACGCCGGTCGCCGGTCGCCGGCGAGCAGCTCAGCTGGCCAGCCTCGCCGCCATGCCTTTCCCCGTCTCCTTACTCTTGCACACGACGGTTTCCGGCGGCTACCGGAGTGGCCAGACTCCAACCCAAGGTATTCTATTCACTCATTCATACCTTCTTTCTCGTAGCCGGTATCCTCCGCCGCCGGCGCCCGGAGCGGCGTACATTGGGATTTTTGTTCATACATCCGCATTCGGATTGATTTCTTTTCGTTTGTTGGTGATGGAACTCTGCTGGATTTTCAGCTAGCTAAACCCAAACCACCATGCCCCGCGTTTGCTCCGCCCCTCGGGCGCCGCCGCCGTGCCCGTGCCATGTCGGAGTAGGGCCTCCTCCGCCGCTGCTGGTCAGGTGGCGCCGCGCCCGCGCCGAGGACCAGCACGGCCCTCTCCGGGCGGCCGACCAAGAGCAGCTTCTCACCGCCCTGCGCGAGCAGCCGGACCCCGACGCGGCGCTCCGGATGATCAACGCGGCGCTGGCGCGGGACGACTTCGCGCTGGGCCCCGAGGTCTACGAGGAGGTCATCCGCAAGCTCGTCGGCGCAGGCGCCCTCGACCTCATGAAGGTGCTCGTCGCGGAGATGCGGCGGGAGGGGCACCAGGTGAAATTGGGCGTAGTCCAATCCTTCTTGGACAGCTACGCGCGGCAGCAGCTGTTCGACGATGCCGTCGACCTGATTCTGAATCAGCTCGAGCCACTGTTCGGCATTCAGGTAGACACGGTGGTGTACAACCACCTTCTCAATGTTCTTGTGGAGGGGAGCAAGATGAAATTGCTCGAGTCAGTGTACTCGGAGATGGGTGCTAGGGGGATCAAGCCTGATGTTGTCACATTCAACACACTGATGAAGGCATTGTGCTGAGCACATCAGGTCAGGACTGCAGTTCTCATGCTTGAGGAAATGTACAGCAGAGGCGTGGCGCCTGACGAGACGACGTTTACCACATTGTTGCAAGGATTTGTTGAGGAGGGGAGCATCGAGGCTGCACTGAGGGTGAAGGCCAGGATGTTGGAAATGGGGTGCTCACCGACAAGGGTGACGGTTAATGTTTTGATTAATGGATACTGCAAGCTAGGAAGGTTGGAGGATGCTCTTGGATATATACAGAAGGAGATTGCAGATGGGTTTGAGCTTGACCAGATCACGTATAACACTTTTGTTAATGGTCTCTGCCAAAATGGTCATGTTGCCCATGCTCTCAAAAGTCATGGATGTGATGGTTCAGGAGGTCCATGATCCGGATGTTTTCACCTATAATATCGTTGTGAATTGCCTTTGTAAAAATGGACAGCTCGAAGAGGCGAAAGGAATTTTGAATCAGATGGTGGATAGGGGTTGTCTGCCTGACATTGCCACATTCAACACTCTCATTGCGGCCTTATGCACAGGGAATCGACTTGAGGAAGCCTTGGACCTTGCACGTCAGGTTACAGTGAAGGGAGTCTCTCCAGATGCATATACTTTCAACATTTTGATTAACGCACTCTGCAAAGTAGGAGATCCTCATCTTGCACTTCGATTGTTTGAAGAGATGAAGAGCAGTGGATGCACCCCGGATAAGTAACATACAATACTTTGATCGACAACCTTTGCTCACTTGGGAAGCTTGGTAAAGCATTGGATTTGTTAAAAGAGATGGAGTCTGCTGGTTGTCCTCGAAGTACAGTTACATACAACACTATAATCGATGGGTTATGCAAGAAAATGAGAATAGAAGAAGCAGAAGAGGTTTTTGATCAAATGGATCTGCAAGGCATTTCGAGGCATGCAATCACATTTAATACTCTTATTGATGGTTTGTGCAAGGACAAAAGGATTGATGATGCTTTTGAGCTTATTAATCAAATGATAAGTGAAGGGTCGCAACCTAACAATATCACTTATAATTCTATTCTAACTCATTATTGCAAGCAAGGTGACATAAAAAATGCTGCGGATATTTTAGAAACTATGACTGCAAATGGATTTGAAGTGGATGTTGTTACATACGGTACACTTATTAACGGTCTATGTAAGGCTGGTAGGACACATGTTGCTTTGAAGCTACTCAGAGGTATGCGGATAAAAGGGATGAAGCCTACTCCAAAAGCTTACAATCCTGTGATCCAGTCTCTCTTCAGACTGAATAATATCAGAGATGCCCTGAGTCTTTTCAGGGAGATGGCAGAAGTTGGTGAGCCTCCTGATGCGTTGACATATAAGATTGTTTTTCGTGGGCTCTGTCGTGGTGGAGGGCCTATTAAAGAAGCTTTTGATTTCATGTTGGAGATGGTTGATAAGGGTTTCATACCAGAGTTCTCATCCTTCCGTATGCTAGCTGAAGGTCTATTAAACTTGGATATGGATGATTACTTCATTAGAGCCATTGAAATAATCATAGAGAAGACTGACCTAAGAGATCTGATGTTTCTGCAATAAGGGGATATCTCAAAATCCGCAAATTTTATGATGCATTAGCAACCTTGGCCGTCTCCTGGAGATCAACACCCCTCAATGGAGTTACCGATGAAGCGGAATACATAACTGGGACGAATTACTTGAATAGTATCAGGGAAACCTCACAGGATATGAAGATTTTGCTGGTTGCTTATGGGAATGAAAGTCTTAAATTATTTCTAATAAGTGATTTTTTTTTTACTGAATAGGTGATTGTGTTCAGTCCTCTGCAGGGACGAAATTAGCACATGAAGATTGAAGAAGCTCATCTTGGTGCAGAAACTAAGTATATACTATATAGGAACAGAATCTAGGTGCTAGGTGCTGTCCGCTTCCAGATTAGTACCTAGCGCCTTAATGAACAGTGCCTGCAGATCCCATCCACTTATTTTGATCAAACCTGATTCAATTTCTATTCCCTAAAAAAAAGCCTGATTCATCTTCATTAGATGTGATCTTAAACTAGGCTATCATGTACAGTTAGATCCCTACATTCTATGAGATGTTGTCTGGTACAAGAAATATCTTATGAGTATATCCTAGTTCACTGTGCTTTCCCTAAGTTCATTTGCACTGAACCCATCAGAATTGTTGATCAACTTCAGATTATTCCCTTTTTTGGAAGTCCTTTCTTTTTGATTGAGCTTGCTGTATGTTTTTTTCTTCCTTTTGGATTGATTGGTGGTACTGAATTGGATTGAGAAATCAGACATATTTTGTCTCCTTTGCAGCTTATTGTCACTGATGCAACTTACGATGAATATAGCTAGATTACTGCTTTATTTCAGGTCCTCCAGTGAATTTTGTATTGTTCTGATAAAATTGTGGTCTCAGTCTAAAATTTAGAGTCAGTTGGTGTGACATTCTGAGTACTCTTCTGCAGTTTACAGTCAATTTTGTACTTGGAAGTTGTCCTGCTGAAGAGGACTATTTCTAGTTGTATTTTGCATAAAAAATGAATTTGTCCAGAAAGAAAAATTCAATTTTAAAGTCAGTAGGAAAGGTTATTGTTGGAAAAGGCATTACTTTTCCTCTTATTTGTCAACCATTTTGTATTACTGAAGGTTCAACCTGTCGGATTTTTCTTCAGCACATTGCAATTCTTAGAAGCATAGGCTGTATACAGCAGTCTGAAGACAGGCATTCCTAGGTAGACTTTACCTACCCCCTGTCCCCTGAGCTCAACTAAAAGTCCTTATGGAAAGTGATTTATCTAGGACAGATCGATGAAAACAACAAGACCAGCTAAAAACCCAGCAATCAAGGTGGGGACATATACAGCTAGCAGATGATGCTTCATGGTGGCTCTTCTGCATTTGCAGAATCAAATGAAGTAATGAACTGACCTTTAGTTTGCTGTGCAGCCTTGAGGAGCAGGATCAGGTAAGAATGGTCATCGTTGAGTTGTTATGTTGATAGTTAAGTCGTTTTTGTTTTGTAGGCATCCATTGTTTAAAAAAAATTATTAACAAAAAATAGCTCAGGTATGGAGATACTTGAGAAGCATACACCTTCTCTAATGTTTATATGATGATGAAATATTTAAAAGTGTATAAAAGGTACTATTTTCATTCTGGCAAGTATGTTTTAGGACTTGATGTTGCGATTGATGTTCCACACAACATGAATAATCTCTCAGAGTGAGTTGACTACTGACAAGCTCCTTATGAGCATTTTCAGTAATGGGCAACTAACCAAACTATTGTTTGCTGAAAGGTTTGTTTTTTAATGCCATGGGATTTTCAGAAGGACTTAGGTTCTCTACCGAGTAAAGTATAAGGCTACGTTTGTTTAGGTGAGTTGGGAACTCATTCCTTCCGTCCGTACGGAAAACGGAGCGACTCATTAGCACATGTTTAATTAAGTATTTACTAATTCTTTTTTTGAAAAAATGGATTAATATGATTTTTAAAGCAACTTTCGTATATGAACTTTTTACAAAAAAAACACATCATTTAGCATTTTGAAAAGCGTACGCGCGGAAGAAGTTGGGAACTTCTTCTACCGAACACACCCTATATACCTGTTGCATTACATTCTGGTCACTATCACAGTATTTTGAACCTTCTATAAAACCTTATATGTGTTATGAAAATGGAAAATGTGATGTGATAAGTCATATAAAGGAAAAGAAGCATACATAATCCAACTAAATTTGGTGAGCAGACATTTCATCAAAAATCAATTCAGAGAACTGCAACGCCTGCATTATTATCAGATGTAAATGACATGGAACAATTATGAGATGTAAGTAAAACACACTTATATAGAACGATTTATACATTACACTAATCCTAGGAAAACAAAACTGACAGAACTAGTATGATTCTCACAATAACATATCACTAAGAGATTCCATACTATAAATATTCTTCCTTTGGTACATTATTGTTTTATTAACTTCTAGCTAAATCCACTGAAAGGAGGCTCTCGACTATTGATTCCATTGTTGGCCTTTTCTTCTTATCTTCCTCCAAGCAGGACATGGCCAACTTTACCAAAGTTGTTGCTTGCAAGTAGTTGAATACATCACCCAGTCTGAAATCTACAAACTCTGATAACCACAATGATTCCCCATTGTTCAATCTATAACAAATCATCTTAATAAACTTCTTGAGCATCACGCCTTCTCATCCTTGCCTTCGATCAGATCAAAGACTCGTCTTCCTGACACTAGCTCAAGAAGAACAACTCCATAACTGTACACATCAACCTTTGATGTTATTGGTAGACCAGATATCCATTCTGGAGCAATGTAACCTATGGTCCCTCGTGCTTGTGAAACATTCTGATTAGACCCAGATCTACTAAGCAGCTTTGCCAACCCAAAGTCAGTGATCTTAGGTTCTAAATTCTCATCCAACAAAATGTTCTCTGGCTTTAGGTTGCAGTGAATGACCCACTCTAGGCACTCATGATGAAGATAAACCAGTCCCTTTGCAACGCCTAAAGCAATATTAAACCTTTGCTTCCAATCTAACAAGATTTTACTGTTGAACAGTACATTAGCCAATGATCCATTCTCAACATACTCTAAGACCAGCAACCTATGGAATCTTTCTGAGCAAAAACCATATATTCTTACTAGGTTCATATGGTTGATTCTTGCAATAACATGCAACTCATCCTGAAACTCCTCCCTATTTTGCGTGACATTTTCCAGCTTTTTTATGACCACTACTCGATCGTCATCCAATATTCCCTTATAGACAACACCTGAACCTCCCCATCCAAGCTCATGTTTAAACCTTTCAGTTGCCTTAACCAGCTCTCTGTAACTATACATTCGGAAATGACTAGTCATCACCCTGTAGCCTTCCTCAGCTGCCCATAATTGAGATGACCGCATCTCCTTCCTCAAGACAAAGAACCATGCAAATGTGAAGAAGAAAACCTCAACAACAAAAAACACACCGATAAACCCATAGAAGTAGAACCATTTTGATTCCTCCCCACCAATCTTATTCATGTTACGAACTGCCTCTGTGGTTATTGTGTTTACATGATCACAGTCAAGTTCACTTGGTGTATAATCATGTATACTAGACTGTGGAATGGGTTTTTTTGAAACATCCAAACTTGAAGGAAGTTTGATATACATCGTTCGCACAAAAGGTGTTGGGAAAGTCCTTCCATTAAAGAGAAAAGATTTTGGATAGCATGTACCATTTCCTTCTTGGTACTGAAATCCCTTACATGTGCAATCACTTATGCAAGTGTTCCAACACACCTCCAGAGGTACCTTTTCAATACGTTGTTGATCAGAACCCCAAAAATCAGTGTTTCGGAGTTGCAAAAATGTCACATTCTGTTTATCATCGCATGTAATTTCGACAATAGGCTTGTAACCTTTTGTCCAGTTACCCGGGTTCCTCATCTTATAACCAGGTGGGCACGAACATCTTGGTGTAGGTGAATAGTGCAGATTCCATATGGACCACACAAACCGTGAGTCATGCATGTTTGAGGTTGAGCAATCCATGAAACTGTCCATGTTCCATCTGAGTTATTCAAGCTATAGAGTCTAAGATTACCATCATAATCCAAGGTAAGCCTTCTTTTAATCCCCAAGCTTCTATCAGAGGCAACACGGGCTTGATGCATAGCAAGATCACTCGAAAAAAATTCTCCATAATCATCAAGACTACCTATCCTTGTACTGTTATAAAGGTTCCTATTATTCTCATAGTACAGGTAATCAGGATCTGGCCAATATATGCCGGAAACATTAGTATCATCGTATATAAGTGACAAAATCGACTGATCGCTGAATCGGAAGGAGTAGTGACCAGGAACCTGAAACCCAGTGGTAGAGACTAACTTTGTTGTAGCGAGAATGCGTTGAGTAGGAAGCAAAGTGTCTGTAGGTGAATCGAAACTTTGCCAAACAATGTTTCCACTGGAGTTCTTCAAGACAAGGTTACCAGTGCTCAGTAATTGAACATACCGAACATTAGGGAATTTACCATCAGTTTGCCACACGATTGTGCCATCATAGTCAGTGAGGACTATGTTTCCATCCTTGCGCAGGGTGATCGCCGATCTCCTTGAGTGCACGGGACGGCCATGGTTTGCGCTCCATATGATGGCCTTGTCAGCTGAATTGGAGTACCAAATTGAGAAGGTGAAGCCGTTAGTGATGTTGTAGGCGTTAGTGATGTTGTAGAAGCCACATGAGAATGTGCCATCAGATGATCGCAGGATGTTGGTTTCATACTCTTCGACAACCAGAGAGGATTTCAGTGGTAGAATATCATGAGTTGCAGCACTCAGTGGTAGAGCAAGCAAAGAGAGGGTGGCAAGAACAGCAAGGGAAGTAGTAAGAAATGGAGCATCCATGGTTGCAGTCTTGGAGAGATGATCTGAGCTTCAGAGTTTGGATGAGCATAGCTTGACTACTACTTTTTTGCATGTGGTGCAATGTATCTTGAATGACAGTTCTGATGCAGAATTGGTCTTAGTCAGAAATTCACAGTGTGGTTGGTGTGGCGTTTTGGAATACTTCTCTGCAGATTTTGACTTTTTTGAAGTTATCCTACAGAGGAGAAGCACTTCTAGTTGGGTTTTTTCTATTAAAAAAATGAGGCATTTACCTTGAATATATAGCCAAAACAAACATCCCTGAGATGCACCTTGAATAAATTATCTGCAAAGAAAACATTTCGATATGCTTGAAACAAGTGATCAAAATCGGTATTCAGTATGTCCCTCTCATGCATGAATATGCAGCCGAACAACCATGCTTGGGGATGACTCTTATCTCTCCGTTCGACTTGCTAGAATGGTCAAGGAAATATATGGATCAGTTCAGGTCAGTCGCTGTTGAACAGGGTCAGTAACTTGAGAGTTCTAATGCAACATCACGGTCTAGATAATTGTCATAGTTATCCTATCCATCTGTCATTCTCTGGATTCTTCAGGTACAGGTCCGTCCATATGGGGGCAAACAATACTACAACTATATTAGCTTGGAAGGAACAAACTAACTTAGTGAGTGTGATGCAAGTTTTGGGAAGTCCAAATTACATGTGATTCTTGGTAGCCGAAACACTCTGCATTTAACTACAACTTGAATGATCAGTGAAACTAGTAATGACATAGGTAGAATGCAGGTCACTAGAACAAATATTAATGCTAGGATAGCATAAAACATGATGCATAATCCACTTTTGAATAATCATTGCATTGTATTACAAACAACTAAATTATTACTATTGCTGAAATATCATTCACTGATCAACAAAGTGAAAACAATCATGCAAATTTGAAATCAAGATGTAATTGTACATGACACGAGCTAAGTAGAGATTTGTGTATGGACACAATTGCCAGTTCTTAACAACAACACCTTTCATTCAACAAGTTTTCAATTGCTTTGAGGAAGATGATATAGCTTTGGGCTGAAAGGGTGGAATATGTTCTGACCTCTGTTAGCTGCTGTCGTCTCTTCCAGATTATTTCCCATCTCTTACGAACAACCTCCTTGCTTTATTCTACAGCAGCTTGCTTGTTTGGCCTTTGCTACTCTTTTTGTCCTGAGTCTGACTTACTCTGTACATTCTCTTTCTTACAAGGAAGAGATCCTACCTGAAGAATAGATGATGCAGAGCTATTGCTCTTTGAAAAAACTTTCCCTGGAGAAACGATGATTGTTTTTACGATAGATCAGTCCAAAGCACAGATGACTGCCCCTAAGATCTTCGTTGAAGCTATCTGTGCAATAGAATAAATCAGTGGGGTACTGTAAAAACTAATGAGTAAATTTAGCAAAATCCCAGGTTTTGCATGTAACAGGACATTGGGCCGGGGTTCAGCAACTGGCCATGCTCAATGCCTCTTCATTGTTAGCTGCTAAGCACTGTGATGCATTCCTTCTTCCCTAGGTGCAGAGCCATCACTCATGAAGCTGGCTTTCTTAGCTTGCAAAAATATCAGAAATTGCCTTCCTGATCATTAGGCTAATTTTCTGACAAATGCCACTTTGAGCTTCCAACAAGGCATTCGGTATTTGTCTGGCACATGTGATTTTATGAATCGTTACTGCTTTTCTTGATTATGCTTCTCAGCAAACCAAAGTGGACTGTCCATTTCATCAATGCCACGACAACCTAACAAAATAAGACCTAGCATTTTCCTTCTTACATTGTTGACAGGGTTAGGATCAACCAGGCATCCCTTACTGTAACTCTCTCTAAGAAAGACAGTCTGCGTGCTTCCTTTCGTTGAGATGTAGAAAATTCCAGGGTGCTTAAGAATAAGTTCCCGCAGGTTTACCTCCATATCAAAAGGTCTTCTGAAGTGAGACAACCTCTCAAGTGGTATCATCTTTTCTACTGTCAAGCTTAAAAGTTCATGAAGAATGGCAATAATACGTTTCTCGAGCCGCTCGACATTGTGGATTGGGTGCAATTCATTCTTCTCATAAGCCTTAGTGTAGGGAAGCCTCTGCCAATTCCCAAGATTTTCCCTAAAACCTTTCTTGATCTGAAAGCCAGTTGGAAAGTTTATAGGAAAAACATATTTTGTCTGAGATTCAGGTAACCATTTTTCTGTATACTCCTTCGCTCTCCATTCTTCAACATTGGCTACAGCTAGATTTTCATCCCTGGCGACCAATGTCAAAGTATCAGGGGAATCTAGAGAAAAATCGGACTGACGGTTTGGTAGTACAGAGCACCTATAGTCATCGGGCAGGCCAAGTTCCCTTCTTATGAGCCACAATGCATGCATATTCAGGGCTCCATCTTTAGATAGCATAAGAAGCTTCTTCAGCCGCTTAACAATAGTCCCTGATGACAGCATCTTCTTCTGTAATCAATTCAGCCATTTTTGGGGTGACCTTACAACATTCATTCCTTTTGACTGGGTGCACATAAATGTCGAAAATGTGGGGATATTTCTTAAGGAAAGCGCCAATCTCAATATTTAGGCCAACCTCATGTCTCCACCTGGAGGAGTTGGAGAGATGCAAAGCCATTCCTCTGCTGAGATATCAACTTGTGTAAATCCAAAGCTAGCCTCAGGTTCTTCAGTTGAATCATCAGCTTGTCCAGTTTATGATCCCTTGTTCTGCCTTCCAGTCGAGTTCTTGCTGAATCAACTGGTTTTTTCCACCTCCTCTGTATAGTACAATTATAAGGACCATGCTGAAACACCTCCTCCAATATGTGCCTTCTCAGGGGAAAGACGCACAGATTTCTTTGACCAAACACTATAGATGCCATTCAGTTGTATATTCAGATCCAGATATTACTTAGAGCATATAAAACAATTAAAAACACCATCGGCATGCAAAAATGGTTATGTGAATTAATGTCGACTTGTCAATCTGCAACAAAGAAATTCGACGCATTGTTATATGTAATACCAAAAAGATGAACAAACTTGTCATCTGTAGAACTACAACCAAATATGGAAGACTAGCAAGATGAACAAACTTGTCATCTGTAGAACTACAACCAAATATGGAAGACTATCTTCTTTTGCTATTGTTCCACAAGGTTGTGCAAATTAGCAAAGAAACGCAGGGATGACAATCAGTTTTGGAACAAGGAAGTGACAAAACCTTAACCTTGCTAGGCATTTCGTCGAACAGCATGTGGTCGAGGTGGAGGATGGCCGTCGAACGCACATGTACGGACAATAATGTCAGGTGATGCGGACGAGAGCAACGGCGATGAAGAGGGATCGACGATTCTCCGTTTTTCCCCTGGAGCTTCTGATTGGCTTCTAGCTAGAGTTGAGAGAACTGGCTGGGGAGGTTCTCCTGTCCGCCGGTGATGCGCCTCGGCTCTGCCATCGCGGCATCGCCTCACCCGCCAGGAAGCCGTCTCGTGGAGAGAATGGTGGCGGTCGGCAGCAACCGCGCGAGTGGGGAAACCGGGGAACGGACGCGACGGCGGCCGCGGGAAGAGAAAGAATGGGCGCCGTCACATCTTCATCCAATCAATGGCTACCAATTGGTCTCACAACCAAATCACTTCGATCTCTAACATTTTTCAATTTCAACATTCTAGAAAATGGAACTATTTCATACAGCGGCATGCTTCTATGGCTCCTAAACATTTTTTTTTGGAAATAGTTTTTTTTTGTTTTGGAGTAGACTCCTAAACAATTTGATTTTTTTAAAAACTGTATATAGATGATTTTTTTAGAAAACCACTTTGGATCATTTTTTTTCAGCTTTATAATAAAAGATCAATTAATTTTTTATTTTCAAATAGTTATCTGAAAATCATTCACGTATTCTATTTAGGCATTTCAGAAAAAAAAATCAAAATGCCACTCTAGAAAATATAAACTGCTGAGCAAAGTGGTTTATGGTATTTTTAATCTAATCAATGTTATTTTCTCTAAGCCCTATATTTAGCGGCATATCATCGATGGAGCCTCAATTCATGATCATGATGGTCGTCTTGATCATTCATTATACACGCTAGTCAAATGCATGTGCGTTGTAACGGAGTTCAATAAGAAAAGAAATACATTTCGACTATTTCAAATTGCAATCTAAGAATTCGTATTCCTACTAAACTTGTTGTTTTCCCTTTAAATGATATGTATATGGAACTGTTTGTTTGACGTAACTCATGTTACTTCGTTCAAAATAAGAGTCCATTATTTTTATGATTCCACATGTAAGAAGGTAGTAGTGGTAGGTGAAGGCAGAGCTTTTTAAAGAGTTATAGTTTCTCCTACCAACATTTTCGTTTTTGAGGAGGGTTATGCCTCTGGTCAAAGTCATATCCTGGCAAAGTTTCATCCATCCAATCTGAACTTCTTCCTTACTTACCGAGACACCTTTTTATAGGCGCTGATTGATAATAAATAGAGTAGTAATAGTGTATGCTCTATGTAGTTCTTCTTCTAAGCTACAATAGTAGGCTAGTGGCCTAGGTTGTATTCGATAGTAGAGGTTGCAACTTTCTCCCCTACACTAAATGGAGTGATGGATTAGCCCGTGACTAATTAATTATTAGCTAAAAAACTTTAAAAAATATATTAATATAACTTTTTAAAACAATTTTCCTATTTTTTTCCAAAAAAATGCATGTTTTGCAGTTCGGGAAGCATTCACGTGGAAAACGAGAGAGTGGATGTTGGGAAAGGGTAGAAACGAACTCACCCTTAGTACACAATGAAGCCTGATAGAAGATGTCGTTGATAAATATTTAGAGTACCCTAGTTTAAAAAAACTAATCAGATTGCACATTGTATATGGTATTGTTGGATTTCATCTTGTTTATCTGAATATTGTTGGATTTTATCTTGTTTATCTGAAATCTAACAAACATTGAAAGATCAATGTAGGACTGTAATGACCATGAATCATATTGTAGAGTACGAATCATTGTGCTATTGATATACAAGCCAAACATGCAGTCTCTTTGAAGTCATCCCCACTAAAGATGCACGTCTCTTAGCATTTCTGCAACATCTCCATTGCATGATTTTTTAAATTTATAAATAGACCACTTTAGAAAAACTTATTCTAGAAATAAACCTATTTCACGGAGCCAGCATCATTGGCGCTGTGGTCCAACGTAACGGTGTCGTGGTAAAACAATCCAGTCTCTATTGCCTAGGCAGTGAGTAGATGTATTAATTCATTGTCTTTCCTATTGAATTTGTTCTCTCCATAACTAGGTGAGATAAGAATACTCATGCTAGATGCTCCCATATAGCGTGTACAAGTAGTAATTTTTTAATCGCTGTCCATAACTATAAGAGTGTGTTTAGTTGGAAGAATATCCCTCGATAGAAGATAACAATTCAACTTTTAAGTGTGTTTGGTTGGTGGTAAGGGCCAGGAGAGGGAATATTCCACAAAGACGTTGGATGAGCTCATCCGGTCGAATTGGTCGGATGAAGATATCCACATTTTCTTATCTCAATCATAGTGATTGATTAGCAATAATTAATACATTTGGTTGTTAGTTATTAACTTTGTCAAGTTTAGTGTTTATTATATATAATTAATCTAGTTTGTTGTTAATTAGTATATCATATGCTAAGATTAATGATAATTAACATACTTTATTATTAATTAATAGTTCATTGTTATCATTCTATTCATCCTCATCCATCTAACCAAACAAGAAACTGAATGAGCATATCCACGCAACCAAACAAAAAGTTGGATCACCATATCCCTAAAATATATGGATGGTATATCCTATCCAACATTGACCATGAACCAAACACAAGCTAAGTTACTCTCCAAAGCCACCCAATATTTTATGAAACAATATGCATCTATTGAGAGGACAATACGATAAGTTCATATATAAAGACTTAAATATGATCTATGAGCTATTGCAACTGCGTGAAATGATAGAACCAAGTCCCCAAAATATTACACCAAGTTGGTTGCAGAAGCAAGCAAAGAGGAAAAGAAAGAAGAGCATAGCAAAGACGATCAAGCAAGGTCGTGGAAGAAGGGAAGTTAGGCTAGAAGAAGAATAGAACCTAGAGCTAGCTCCATGGATCTGTCCAAGCACGTGACTTTGTTCGGCGACGGTAAGCCAAGCGATTTTATTCCTAATGCAACACCTGCTATCAGCTACTAACTACAAGTAAGTTGAATTTGACATGGTCAAACTTTCATGCTTTGGCATAAGCTTTTAGGGGCTTCCTCTAATTTCTCAATGAACCAAACTATTTTTTAGTGTGCATTACCCCTTCAAATACTCTCCATTGATTGGTGTGTTATTGCTTTCATATTACTTGTTCTATGCGAAATCCAATAAATTGTGTACAAATGTTGTTGCTTGCATATAATCTAGGGAGCTTTGTTTCATTGGCCAACCAGGTGTTGTGACTAGTGATCTTTATCGGCATCACAGGCTGCACGATCTGCCTCAGCCTCCAGCCATAGCTGTCGGCACATGTTGCCGAGCGCATGCATATCAGGCTTGAGCTACTATAACGCTCTATATCTGCTATGCTTCACAAAGATTGTGTTCTACACTGTGCATGCCTCCGCGGCCAGCTTAGC
The DNA here is from genome assembly GCA_000573905.2 of Oryza punctata. Taxonomy (NCBI): domain Eukaryota; kingdom Viridiplantae; phylum Streptophyta; class Magnoliopsida; order Poales; family Poaceae; genus Oryza; species Oryza punctata. Next base: position 1,769,873 of record CM002499.2, on the reverse strand, counting down.
TCTGTGGATACTTGGGTACAACAAGAGAATTGATCGGTTGTCGACAATGAGCGAGCGGTGGTGTCGGCGCGTGGTCTTGATCGGCGTCCTGCCTTGTGTTGTGTGATTCGTCATCCTAATTTTCATCCTTGATTATTTTGTTCTCATTACAACTGACAGGTTCTTCTACTTGGGATTGGTAAAGTACCTTGTGATAGCCTTGGATAAAATCGTCACTTTCTTTGCGATCGTGTTGTTCATAATGAGTTCATGTGTTTCCATTAGTTAGTAATGACTTGGATAATTAATAATATCACAATTACTACATTTGTATAATTGTATTTCTATAGGGATAAGTTCGTTTTATATCGAGGGGGGGCCTTGGCCCCTATATATTTTTTAAATTCTTAGTTGTAAATCTATCTTTCTACCATGTAGGCCCCTTAGTTTGCCTGAGTAGTTGTACAACCTCTCAATTTTTTCACGTGCCCGACATCTCTATTTTTTTTCTTTGTTCAATAATATGTATGTCTCTCAAATCTAGTGGCTTTTTTATGCAATGGTGAGACAAGCCGATACTTTTATTAGTTTTTTTTCCAAATGCAATACCTGCATTAATATTTTAGCCATAAAGTAAGTTAAAGGTTAAAAATGGCAAAAATGGTCTTTTATAACTTCGAGTAAATGCATGTGCACTCCTTTATTTCTTATTTCTCAAATACCAATCGGATAGTTATTAAATATTATAAAGTAAATTCATAATACTGACATAATAGGCATCTACCATCTTACCAAACTAGCTGATACCCCACGCGTTGCCACGGACATAAAACATATTGCTACGGGCACAAAAGAATATATATCTTAGTGTGTAATATTAAAGCAAACAATCGAATTCAACCTGCTTACAATTTGCTGAGAATTCATCTTATTATAATTTTGATCCATCAATATATAATCATATGTAAAATATTTGGTTGCGAGTGAAAGTTTCTAAATAGAGATAACAAAGTCTACAAATGAAAGATCTGATTGGTTGTCATTGTTTCGAATTAATTATTTAAAGAGTGAACAATAGAGTCATGGCACCGGAAAGCCCAATTTTCTAGGCAGTCAACATTTCAGAAATATCATAGCACAGATTGCATAGAAAAATACCAATTTGAAACAAAAGTAGTATAATTTATATGGAGTATCATAGTATAAATATGTTCAAATCTATATCACGGCTTTATAAATGAAATGATATCTATTTGTGATTTTTAAAGTATTTCAACGCATTGGCTAAAAATGTTACCTAAATGATTAACCATCATCATGAAATTGAAACTCATAACATAATTTCATTGCAAAATGAACTACCAAATTCATGGGGTAAATATTCAGGTATGCTCCTCAAATAGAAATATTTATTATGGGACGGTTTTAAAAGCTTAGATGTAGGGGGAGAAAATAGCTACCTAAAATATATCCAAGACTAATATATTTTGGTTCCATTCCACCTGAAAAACATGGGAGAACTAATGATACATGTAAACCATTTAAAGACTAAGCAAAATCAATGTTTTTGTGTAAAGATCAATTAAATTGTAGTCAATAGGACACGTGGATCATCAAGCAACTCACCATGGCTTGTGCAAGCTACAATTGCATGAGTGAAATCAGTGGCTATTAACCACCACAATTATTGGAAGTGCAGTTAGTGGGCTGGATAGGTCCATGTAGAAGATAATCAATTGCAGAAATATCGGGAATTTAGATATGAAGTAAAAATCACTTCAAATCAACGAATAAATATATTGGATGGTGCATGAACATTGTATCACATATCAATCAATCAAATATTCGGAGTAATAACTTGTACGTAAGTATGCAGGGTGTACGAAAGAATGACCAATTATACAGTTATACAAACAAATTCTGTAAGTAGATTGGAAACAAAGTATCAGGAAAGAAGGTCAAAAGGGCAAATACCTGTTCCTAGAACATGGTTACTATAAGATGCGGGTGAGACATCGTGCAGTGCTAAAACCTTCCTCTGTAGGATGGTAGCAGCTAGATCAACGATGATATGTAATGACTGCAGGGATTAATGGCACAATGAAAGTATGTGTCAGGTGGAAGGGTAATAAGAGGAATTAAATATGACATTAAAGCCATCAATCACAGCCGCTTGGCTGCCCTTTGATGGCGATGTTCCTTTGCCAGAGAACTAATATAGCCGAAGAGGAACCAGCCATGCATGATCTGCAAGCGATGGTGATGTACTAGTGGCTGTTCATAGTGAGGCGAAGAGGATCAATGGCTCGATTTGTTGCATCAGACGAAGACGAAGGGGATCAAGGATGCACACTAGGACCTCTATTTGTGTCGAGTTTCGGTATGAATTGCTCTTGCCACTGCGCTTGACCAACTGTTGTCATGGGCTCATTGAAGGCGAAGGGGTGCATGATGGGCTGGGCGAGGTGATGAGCTGTGCAATAGAGCTATGTTGAAAGTTGGAAATTATTATCAACATCCAAATCAAAATCTGACGGCTAAGGATGATGACATGGCTTAATAGGAATGCAGCTAGTGGGGATACTTATATAGGATTTATAGATTTGTGTTTTTTCTTATCGGGATTAATGCTTCCATCGCTTCGACAATCTAATCTTGTTCATATAAGTCATCGAGTTATCATATACGTTATATAATCCAGATTGACAATGTTTTCTACTTGCATTGACCGATCTCCATCTAGGGTTTTGTCGATATCGGCTAGATTACTTTGTTGGCTTAGATTATATAATGTATCTACCACCCTGAAAATCAGTCAAAAGCTTGATTGTCTAGATATTATGTTTCTTTTCATACTTAGTGCTGCATCAGTTAAGTTTGATCTACTAAGTCGTGCTTAGAACCATAATCTCTAGCCTGCTTCTTGATTGCCAATAAGGGTTTTATCGGGGTTTCAGCCGATGAGTTATCCGGATGTTGCATCAGCTTACAAGGATTACTTACAAGTTAGTTTTAGCCGATGACAACAAATGTTTCACTGTTTATCTAATCGTTTGGATTTAATGACACCGGATCTTCAGCCGATGTATGCTTTAACCTTCAGATAAGTGCTTATTCAATCTATCATTACTAACCGATTGGTTGCTACTAGATTATATTATTGTTATATTACATTATCATCAGCCGACTATCTTTATGTCATTATTCACTCAAGTATCACGATCTATACTGGATATCGGCTGGTATCGGTATCGGCTGGAATTACTATATCGGCTTGTCAGTCGATCGGCTCTTTGATATTCAATTTATATATCTTGTGAGTTGCAGGATCAAACTGACTGCTTTTTACGTCAACACATTTTGGCAGATCTGCTTAGCTCTAGTGCAGGTCCAAAATAAAGATCAAACTGGCACGCCCGCATCTCATCTCAAAATAATGATCCCACCGGGCATGCCAAACTTTGTTGATGTAAAAACACGATGGCTTGGGAGATCTGCTTAGCTCCAGTGCAGGTCCAAAATAATGATGAGATGCGGGCGTGCCAGTCAGGCCAATACTCACTACAGGCCAATAATGATTTCAAGGCTTACCAAATTTCGTCGTCAACAAGCGTGCAGGGTATTGAAATGAATACTCAAAGGCATATAATGGGTGAAACATAACTTATGTTATACTGAGGGCATGCAGGGTATCGAAAATGAACACTCAAAGGCATATAAGTGACAAAACATAACTTATGGCATAGAAGGGACTAAGTGAAAACTTAGTGAAACATAAAGAACTTTCTCTTTTAAATATTGGTGTCCCTGGAAACAGATAACTGGTTTTTTACCAGATAAAATGTTAGAACCCAGAATTTTGCATTCCAAAATTGGTTAGCAGTAGTCGGTCAGAAATTTTTGACATTAGAAAAGAAAAAAATTCAAGATCTAACATATAAAATACATTAATACATCACAAATAGATCATACTGATTATAGCAATATAATCCATAGGGACATGCTTCACAAAAAAATATATAGCATACAATAGTTCCACCATAAATATCGCAATTGATTTAATTCTAGAAGTGAATGTGAGTATTTCTTTTTCCTTCAGAAATGTAACAACAAATAAACTTGAAAGAGAAGATGAAGTTGGCATACCACATACTTCCAAAGTTTAATTTAAAATTCCAGTCAATTAATTGGTCCGGTTAATCAGCTTAGGAGCGGATACCGATCACTTACCGCCAGGATTTTTGAATGCTGGCAGTATCATGACTCCTCTTTGTGAATATTCAACACTGCATTATTTAATTTTGTCTTCTAATTAACATACTTGCTCCATTTTTCAGTTCTTCCTCGAGGACCAATGCTGTGTCTAATTTCCATTCCCTCCAAGATAAGTCCTTTCTTCCAGTTGAGCTGGACGTGCTCATGCAGGTGGGTGTCTTCTTGGTGGTTGTAGAAGTGCCCCAGTTGTACCTCCATCCAGCCGTCATTCCGTTCTCTTGGGTTGCTCACGGTCTACTCTGCTAATTGTCCTTCTTCGCTTCTACCCATGTCAACAGGTGTATCTTGCATGGGTGGGTGCAGCGAGATGGTGCGTTTGGCAGACACTACTTGATCGTCCATGGTGATATATGCCTCCTGTGTTCGGCAGTCAAGGCCGTATGATTCATCTGCCAATTTGTAGATGAGATAGGCTGCGTATTTTGTGTTGGGTGAGAGCTCTCTGCAGTTGATGCAGCCGCCCAAATCCAACCAGCAGATAGCTACAAGCTCAGCTACTTCTTCAAAACTGAAACAAGGAGAAAGCTTTGGTTTCTGCTTATCGACAAAAAAAGATCAAATCAAACCGAATAAGTGTCATTTTTTTATAGTTTATATCTCAATACTTTTTATATACATTTCTAAAAGAAGCGAGAACCATCACGCTTATGTGACTATGTTTGTAAAAGAAGTCCTTAAAATTTATCTTCTACATTGTAAGTTTGGGATACAAACCTGGAATCAGGCAAGTATGATCCATAATGATCTCGATGATAGCATGTAGCACTTGGCTCCGCTTGTTCTTTCCAACCAAAAACTCTGATTGCAATGTACAAAGTAATCGCCTTGATTCACTTAGCATCACCGTAACAAAAAGTTGGTAATATTGAACAAACTAGTAGATTTTCCCAGGCTGTTTTGCACGGAACAAGATTGTAAAAATAGACTTGGGTTTAATATATAACTCTTAGCTTACCTTTTATATATACGAATGTATTTTGTATATAGTAGATTAAAGATGGACGGTGCGATGGAGTGGATGCATCCATCTTTTTTTCGAAGTGTGACAACCTCTTTCGAATGGCTTCATTTTTTATGTTATCAAGCTCAAATTTTCATGAAGAACACCAACACATTTCTCAAGCTGCTCAATATTGCGCATTGGATGCAAATCATTCTATTCATAAGATCTGGTAAAGGGAAACTGTGCCAGCGCTTAAACTTTTCTCCTAAAACCTTTCCAAAACCTTAAAGCCAGTAGGTAAGTTCATTAGAAAATTATATTTTGTTTCAGATTCAGCCAGCCATTTTATGTGTATACTCCTCCCCTCCATTCTTCAACATGGTCTACTGCTAGATTTCCATTCCTGGTGGTCAAACGGTTTGGTACTAAAGAGCAACAATTCCCTTGTGAGCCACAATGCATGCATACTCAGAGTTCCATCTATTGATATCATGAGAAGTTTCTTCAACTCTTAACAAATGGTAGGTTCACTACCCCTGTCCCCTAGTGACAACGTCCTTTTCTACTATCAAACCAGTCATCTTGTCGATTCTTTAAAAAAACCAGCCATCTTTTAGACCTTGAAATATTCGTTCCTTCTGATAGGGTGCATGTAAATCTCGAGAACTTGGGGATAAAGTGCCAACCTCATTGTTCAACCTGACTTCATGCCATTTCGTTGAGACAAAACGGAGAGATGCGTAGCCATTCCCCTGCTGAGAATAAAAAAAAGAAAGAAACTTGTCATGTACGTCGAAAACAAGCTTCAAATTCTTTAGATGCAATTTTGCTACAGTTGATCACAGAAGGTTTTTAGATGTACTTGCGCACAGAAGAGTGGTAACAGACAGCGAAATACAGGCGTACAACCAATACAGAAGGAGACAAACCTTACTAGGGCTTAAGCATTTCATCGAACAGGATATGCTCAGCTGGACAAAGCGAGTACTCCAGGCTGGAATGACGGACGGATACTAGAAACGCGCAAACGGTGATGTCATCGAAGAGATGTGACGGTGTGGGATGGATCATCGGTGGGGTGGATGTGGACGAGCGCGAGGGTCGATGGCGAAGGAAGATGAGGAAGAGTTACTTTGGGGCTCGGAGCACCTGCTGCCTCTATCTGTCGCCATTGGATTAGGGCCAGGATCATCTACACCGTCCGTGCGGCGAGGGTTTAAGGAAAGGAGGCTGGCTTGGCTCGTCTTCTTCCTCTCCTCCTCCCTCCCCTCTAGTCGCCGTCAAGCTGAACGCCGCGGCCTTGCAGTCGAGAGCTGTAGCCCCAATCTGGATTTGGAGTTGGGACGCCAAGCTTCCCCCGCGAGGCCCCCAAACCAGCAAGCAGGCGGGCTAAAATCGCCACCCGCGCGCGGCGCGACCATGCCGAGCTTCCCTCCGCCAGGCGGCGTCACCGTCTGCGAGATCAGCCGCGACCTCGGTATGGTATCCAGTATCCACCACCCGCGCCGCCCTCTCTGCTTTCTTTCTCTGAATCGGCTGCGAGTTGGTTGTTTATTTCGTCCGCTCCAAATCTGTGAGTTGCAGTTGTGGCGGATGCGCTGTCGGATGATCGAGCCAAGGAAGCCTACGGTGATGTCCTCGTCAGTCCCATCTTCCCCTTCCTCCTCCCCCTCGCAAAAATTTCATCCTTCTTTTGAACAATACTAATTTTGAGGCCTCTAACCGAAACTTTAATTTGGGGTTTCCAGGGAATGGTCTTCAGCCCGATTTCTTTCCAGCCGGATGCTCTTGTTGCCACCCACGAGCCTCCTGTTGTCACTGAAGCTACTGAGCCTGCTGAAGTTGTCCCCAGAACAAGTTTAGCTTCGACTACAGCAGAGTCCTTCAAACAAATGCTATTCCCTTCTTGCGATGTGAGTTGGTTCTTTATCATATCTTAGTGACTCAATTGCTTGTATTCACGATTTTACTGCTTTTCTGTCATGTATTGCCCTATTCTCGTAGTTCACCCAAAATGTACCTGCAAGCTTCTTTTTGTGTGGAAGGCGCTCTGGATAGATTTTGTAACAACCGTACTTACGACAAATCTTTTGTTTTCGCAGCCAAATCTGCTACAAGAAATTGATACCCAAAAAGTAAGTTGGAATCCGCACAAGCATTGCTTGGCATTTGTATCTGGGAAGAACCAAGTTACAGTTCATGAATTTGAAGAGCCAGGTGAGATCTGCTGATTTTTTTTTTTTTGTATTAATAAGATAGATATGATGCCTGGTTTTTGAAGCACGTGTCTATATAAACATTTCTCCTTGTATTTAATGAACTGAACTAAGCCAACAAATCATGTCTATTCTCTGAACAGATAATAAAGAATCCTACATTCTAACAAGTGACCATCAAAAGGATGTTAAAGCTGTTGAATGGAGGCCAAATAGTGGAAAGATGATTGCAGTTGGGTGCAAGTATGTCCTATTGCCACCATATATTAGAGCACTATTAAAGATTTATTTTCATATTCTTTTCATGTCATAATACCTGGTGGCACAATCTACTATTAGATTAACTTATTATTATTATTACTATTATTTTCAGGGGAGGGATATGCCTCTGGTCAGCATCATATCCTGGCAATGTTGCATCTGTGAAATCTGGTGTCACCTCTTCTTCCTTTGGTGCCGGTCCTAGAGGTTCTGGTGGTCAATGGATACTCGTGGACATTCTCCGTGGTTCTTCTGCTGAGCTAGTTAGCGCGCTTTGTTGGAAACCTGATGGAAGATATCCTTTATAAGTTTTCAGTGTAGCATTTAACCATTTGGTTTCCATCTCTTTTATTTGAAAAATAAAGAAATGTAACCTAAAACAAATAACATGTCTTCATTTGCAAACAGAAAAAAATATCAGTGAATCTAGACAATTTTCCTTGACACATATCTCCACATACTTGGTGTCCGCCTCTTGTAATAGCCCATCATTCACAATTTGGGATGTTTCTCAAGGTGTATAAATGTTTTCAGAATGCAGATACCTAGTTCCATCTTACACAGAACTGCATACTAATATCTGTGGATTTTCTTCCATTTCAGGGTTGGGAACGCCTATAAGACGTGGATTAAGTAGTATATCATTAGTGCGGTGGTCACCTAGTGGAGATTACCTTTTAACTGCTAAGCTGTATGAACTTCAACTCTAGTTATTTTCATTACTTATAGCTTTTGAGGATTTATATAGTTTACTTTTTTAATTAGTGATGGAACTTTTCACTTATGGGAAACAAATACATGGACATCGGAACCATGGTCTTCATCTAATGGATATGTATCTGTAAGTAGTATTCATTCTTAAATAAGTACTGTTCAACATTTAACATTGTTATTTACCATGTCACAAGGAATGGATTCTTAATAAGTCATGCAATGAAAAGGCAAATGCTTTGCATGTTATGAGCTACTGGGTCGTGTTTTAACTTAAGAGATTGTTATCTCAGATCTATTGGAAAATGATGTTTTGTATATACATGTATTTATCTTGAAAACTAGTATATTTAGCATGATTATGAAGATTGATAAAAGTATATTACCTTATTTAACAAGTGATTTCAAGCAATATATGTTGTAAGCATGCCTGTATCAAGCTTCTGAACTTGGGTTTTATTTTGTATTTATTACTACCTTGCAGTACCTTTTTATTTGTTAATGTATTGTCATTTCAACATCTGATCATTATGATTCTTTTGGCACCTACAATAGATAATATACACCTATAATTTTGTTTGCCAACAAGGGTAATTGCTTGTTCAACAGTTGATTTTTGCGTCAGTTTACTTTATAAATTATAAATATTACATAAAGCTCATTTTCATTTGAACCTTCCCAAGAACATACATAAGATCAATTTTACAGCAAATGTATCTCATTCACTTGTAATATGTATGTTACCCCCCTTAAACCAGTATTTTGAATTAAATATGGGTGTTGTGACTAGTTCTGGAGTTATGATGCTTTATGTTTTTATCTTGCTTGCATACCAGGGAGCAAATTGGGATCCAGAAGGCCGTATTGCGTTATTGTCCTTTTCTAACTCAACAACACTGGGATCAATTCACTTCTCATCAAAGCCACCATCTTTAGGTATGCACAGCCAGGGGCGGACCGTGGAGAATATCGCCCAGCATGATGATTACATGGTGGAAAATAGACTATCTCCATGGGCCTTCAGTCCTAGGCCTCGGGCCACGGCCCAGGTGGCCTGAGGCCTGGGTCCGCCCCTGTGCACAGCTACCCTCATCTTACTACAACATTTTTATGTGAAGTTATGCTGTTATGTTTATTGTCTGTATCCTGAACATTATATTGTGTTCATTGACTTCAGATGCCCATCTCCTACCAGTCGAACTTCCTGAAATTTCCTCTCTGATTGTCAGGTAACAACAGTGGCAGTACCTACTATTCTATACTCCTGACCTCATGTGCACCTGATGGAACATGAGGTAACAACAGTGGCAGTACCTACTATTCTATACCCCTGACCTCATGTGCACCTGATGGAACGTATTTTGCTGCTGTCTTAAATGCTAACTTGAACTGATGATATTTTGACTAACCACATTTGCAACTGGTTCGGAAGTCATTTATGGTATGTTTTTAAAGAAATCACTCATAGCATGTAACTTATGATTATTAGCAAACTAAGTAAAGGCAAGTTCTCCCTAATCAATGTTAGCGCCTCAACCATTTTTTTCTTCAAAATAATATATTTAGATCTGGCTTGTAAAAAGTCTGGCTCTTGCCATCATTTAGTATATACTCAGATGCTTTCATTTAGGATAAACCTTACATGATCAAAGGTTCATCACTTCATCCATTACAGCCTAGAAAAGTAACTTCTTGTCCAGTCCATATACTTATTTATTCTTTCTCTGGTTCATCTAGCCGAGGCATAGATAAATTAGCATGGGATTCTTCAGGAGAGCGCTTGGCATTATCATTCAAAGATGGCAATGAAATGTTTCATGGCCTTGTTGCTGTCTATGATGTGAGGAGATCTCCACTTGTCTCAGTTTCACTAGTGTAAGAACAGTCTTCTAACTTACCATGTTATCTTGGTCATGAACATTGTATCTCAATAGTTTTGGACCATTGTCTGATGAAGTTCCAATGTGCATATCTAGTGGATTCATTAGAGGACCTGGAGAAGGAGCAAAGCCACTTGCATTTGCCTTCCATAGCAAATTTAAGCAAGGACCATTGCTTTCTGTGGTATGAGATCATCAAAAGTTTTGAGCCTATTAGTTAGTAAATGATAATTGTGGTTGCTCACATTGTTGTCCAACTGTTCATGCAGTGCTGGAGCAGTGGCTGGTGTTGTACATATCCCCTCATACTTCGCCCGCATTGACTCCCTAAGAGGGGGTAAATCAGAGAGATGCATTCTCTAGGTGCCTCAAAAATGCTACTATGATTGTTATCCTCTTGTATGTAAAAATCTTCCCTCTGGAAGCGGTGCTATTGAATGGAGGCAAATAGAAAACATTCTGTAATGTATTTGGTAGCATTACAAAATGTCTGTATTATACTTATTTGGAGGGGGAAATGTATTGTCTGCGTTTGTGTTTAAGCAGTTCCCCTAAGCAAAGACACCATTGTCTTACCATTTGTCCTTTTAGTGCATGATTACTGTTCATTAATTGGCTGCACTATTGCACGGTAAGAAACCTTGAATGAAAGGTTTAATCAGTTTCTATTGGACTTATGTTTGAGATATCACAGATATGTTCTGCTGCATCAAATGAAATGTCAACCCTATCACTTGGTATGACTGAAACACAAGGTAAACATGCAGGAATAAGTATGATTGAAATATAGTTCAAGCCATTTCTCATCCACCCTTCATTCTCCCCTCCTGTTAGCTGATTCAGATTAGCTGGGAATCCATTCAAGCAATCAGGCTCTGAGTAGCCGGAGCTTAGTGTGATCAAAGGGATAGCTTATTGACAATGATATTAATTAACGTTACCGCTAGGTTCGATAATGTGACAACCTTAAACTACTCTTGCAGCGTCATAAACAGCAGGATCACACGAAGTATGATTAGCAAATGCCAGAATGCAGTATATACACTGTTAGCTTTCTGAAATTCAGTACCACACCTCATGTAATCATCCTGTGTTCTTTCTTTGGTAGTAGAAATGTGCATCATTGATTCACATCTCTGCTACGAGCTTGCTGTACTGATCCAGAGCGAGGTCAAATGAAGTGAATGAATAAGGTGCGAGCACTGCTGCCATCTCTTCTGAAGCATCTGGCAGCTCGCTTTTAACCGGTATGACCTGCATGCATCATTCACAAGATACTAGTATGTTAGTGTGTCACACTGAAATTGATTCTGTCTGCGTAAAATTTATCTAGAAAGACTAGAGAATAATTCCAGATAGCTGAATAAACAGTTCCCTGAAAGCTTACAAATAAAGCTGAAAGACAGTTTGCTTATGACATACGGCTTGCATATGTGTGGCATTCTATAAATTTGTAATGGTAAACTTAACCTCTGCTAAATTTGCTTATTCAGTGCATAGTTATGAAACAAATAACTTGTGATCAAACCAATGGTTGTCTTACCTTGTTTGGTTCAGAAAATGAATTTTCATCCAGCAAATTGCCGGATGTGAGAACAGTCACAGTTGATTTTGCCGTATTGATGCCAGCTTGAAGTCCTCTTGAAGATATTGTGAGGTTCACAGCATTTGGCCCAAAGTTTACTGTCTGCAGAAGATCTTTTGAAGATGAATATATCTTCTAAAATCCAAACAGATGTGCAAGTATGCAGTGGTTCAATCAGTTTTATATTGCTTTATATTGTTGTAACTAAATCATTCAAAACGTTTGGGTGCTTCTCTAATGAATTGCTGCAATGGCATGCACGTTAGGAACAAAATGGAATGGTTAACTACCTTTATTCTCAGAAAGATATCCTCAGTGTCTTTCCAGGTGATTGCAGATGCAGCCAGTGAATCAGAGTAGCTGGAACTGATCATAATCGGATGAATCACAGAACCACTTGATTCACGGAAATATGTCTGCATCCAATAACTAGGAGTGCCATACTGTTGCCAGGAATTGAACACAATTGCATCTGGGTTCCAGCTGATCATCACATTCGGATCTAGTCAAACTCAAGCACTTGCGACCAACAAGAATGTTAGAAAAAAAAAGGCAAAGCCAAAGGTACTAACGTGCGGTCATTGTCATTTACGAAGAGTGGTGCATAGCTTGCCATCTGAACAACATCACTGCAAAGAAACATGACATGAACTTTTAATTTATTCATGATGGAGAGTATTTTTGCTGCTCAGTATTAGTATTTACATGTGTACATTTTATCTTGTAATTTCTGAAAAGCAAACTTTTATCCCCTCAATTGAAATCTAATTATCTGAACAGGGTCATAAACTAGTAATTATCCATGACAATATCGACATTTATCCTGGAAAAGTCATGGATGATCTAAATACAGCCGCATGCATGATTCAGCTAGCCCATGAATATGGAGTGAGAGATTATCCAAGGAAACTAAGAAGTGAGGGAGATCACCTATTTTTCTCCAACCCAGTAAGGAAAGCAGCCTCAGCTAGTGAAGCAAGGAGGCTTCCTTTACCAGCATCCCTTTGTTCATTGACAGCATACTCACTGACAAATACCTGGAACAAGATCATAGCGTAGTCATTAATAACTACATTTTGTGTATCCAATATCCTAGGATGTCGAGATTTTTTTTAGATAATGGAAACTTTATTAAGACTCATTCAATTACACCAAGATGATACAATCCAATTGAGCCTAACCCCGGCCTTTGCATGAAATGCACACAACCAAAAAGGAACCATCTAAAACCCCATCCCAATTATGCAAGAGAACTGTAATGATACAGAGAAACAAAGCCTGCCAGAGTGCTGTGACACTACAACACTAACATTAATTGAAGTTGTATGTACAATATTATGACTTCAGGTAGAATAATATGGAAGAAACAATGTCCTAAAAGTATTCTACCAAAATTAGGATGATAGTTCTATTCAAGGCCAACGTTTATATGAGTATTTGAATTATATATCTATTGCCAGAATAAATCACAAAAACAAAGGTCATGTTTTGGATGGGCCATGATATGATGGCCAGGGATCCCAGAGACCCATACCATCCAAATAAGGATTGAAAAATACCTTAGGCCCAATGCGTGATGTCCTATCAAACTTATTCTTCATGATAAAAAGATTAGCAGCACTGGTATAGACCTGAAAACAGTCAGAATGCATCTTAACAAAAGCACAATGGAAAGTCTGTTCGAAGTCATGAAACAGTAGTTAAAAAGTGAAAATGGAAAAATATTTTTGATAAAGAACATTACATGGAAATCGTACAAATCAGCAGGATGATCAAGCGGCCTAGATGATCCATCACAGTTTGAAATCATTTGAATGTCCGGATAGGCCTTGCGTATAGCATCATAAAACTTGAGGTAATTTCCTGTACAATAGGATTCAAAACCATCAGGGGCAACTTGGGGACAAGTAGGATATTCTTGGCTAGCTCTCTAGTACTTTCGTGGAATTAGTGAATGCTATAGTAACTTTGAAGGTTTATGATCAATTATAACTTCATGTGCAAAGAAAATGTATCCTAAGAAACTGGTAACACAAATGGCTCAAAGTTACAACCATTCTATTTTCATCTATTATTGATTCCAAATGTTTATATTTTTATTACTCTTATTTGTAAGGTTGAAATTATTTTGCCATAACAGCAATTGACTCCACAGAGTAATGATGGCATTCGAATAAAGAAAAACATGGGGAAACGAAGAAGGAAACTAAGCGGTTTTAGATATGCAGACATAAATGATTAATAGATTTTGTGTTAATTACACTTGTCCATCACATCATTTTAGCCTATATATGTGCCTATTGAAACCTAAGGAAAACAACTATGGCATTGACAACAAATGGGACTCTGATTAATAAAATATTATAAAAATATACCTCGGTAAAATTCCTTCCCACAATCTTCATTTCCAATAGCAACATACTTCAGTGGGAACCTTTCAGGATGCCCCATTGCAGCTCTAACAGAGCCCCATGTTGATTCTGTACTTCCCCTTGCAAATTCAAGACTATCCAATACATCCTATAATAAGAAAATAATAAGAACTTAAAATAATGATATATACATAGAACAGCATTTTGTTTTGCTATGATGGCATCTGCAATAAGGAAAAGTGGGACCGGAGTAACCCTCTACCCAGTTCTATTTGGATGACTATTCTTACTTTGGACAATTAACGTACCTTAACAAAAGGTTCAATTATGGTGGTATCAACTTCATCATGGTGGCTGATCCCTAATTTCAAGATAAAACTGTAAACAGTTAATGGGCACGCTAGCGATGAGAAAAGATACGGAAAAACAGGAAAAATTTTAAATAAGAAGAAGGTATTACCAACATTGAACACCCAAATAGGGGCAGCACCCAGGTCTTCAGCAAGCTTTCCATGATAATTTCAGTAGAAATATTTGGTTAGACATGCTGATAGAAGAAGGGATGAAAAAACTCAGATTGCATTAATCAACATACACCTGGAGAAACTCATAATATCCTAGGCCATCATCAGTCCAATAATTCCAAACATCTCCAAAGTGCCCAGGTCTCTGTTCCCATGGACCAACGGTTTCTCTCCACCTGAAAGCATTTCTTAACCAATCACCCTCAACAAAGCACCCCCCTGTCAAAATTGCGGTACAAAATTTTGATTCAACATACGTGGAGAATTGTTCTAATTAAAATATGATTGATTAGGGAACACAAGAAATACCAGGAAACCGTAGGAACTGTGGCCTTAATTCCAAAAGCATGTATATTAGATCCTTACGAAAACCATGGTCCTGTACATATATAAGAAAAATGTCCATTAACAAATGTTGAAACTAATAAGCATGATCTGAAAATAAACAAATACGGGTTGGAATTATTTTATTCCAAATTTAATTTCATTAAGTATTACTACTTAACAATGAGATTGAACCAACATGTTTGCTACGTATTTATGAATAACTTATATTTCTCTAGTACGCTAGCTGCATCACAAAGCAGTGCATGCTTGCTTTCTCTTTTTGAGGATTCTTGTTACTATATTCTCTTCATGAATATTCACTGGCTGCTCCCATAGCAAAGCATGCTTTTGTGACTGTCAGTAGCTAATAACAAGATGAAAATGCGATGAACCTTGTATGTGTCTGAAGGCATGAGTGACACTTGATCAAACCAAATTACTGCCTTTTTCATACTTGTTAATTCAAGTCTTGAAGTTCTGCATGTTCCTTGAGTTAATAATTGCAACTCTATCTTTGTCCAATTTGAGAGATCAATACCACTGCAACATTTCAATATGCGATCCTTTCAATCTTACACAAAGAACACATTAACAATTATTTATTTCAGTGTTATGGCAAAGATACGTACTGTATAGGAACTGATGCCAGATTTTGCAGTCCATCTGAGCATGTGAGGGAAGCTGTCAATTCCACTGATTCTAATGATCTGATATACATGACTAGATTATAGGCCTTTCCTTCTTGTATGTTCTGAAAGTTGACATGAACATGTTCATCAAAAAATCAGAAGGTAACCCATCAAAAAATCAAAAGGTAAAGTCCCAAGAGAAAAAAAAAATCAGAAGATAAAAGGGGAAATGGTTTGAGAAGAAAAAATATAAAAGTTATTCATATTTCCAAGTAAAAAACACAACCATTGGATACAAACACAGCTATTTGTTAGTTTTACTTTTTGGAAGAAAAACGATAAATTTGTTGTATTTGTTTAAGTGACAACATTAGAAAAAATATTATTTGGACTATGTGTTATTTTTCATCGATATGGACTCATACCATGCCCCAGAATCCTGGGTTGTAAATGCCAACACCACCAGCTGGACAATTCTCACAGAGAATTTCCATCCTTAGAGCAACACTATTTTGGCTGAAACAAGATGAGCGATCAGTTGTGATGTATATAGAGGATTCATCTCCAATGATTGACCATGGGTCAATGTTTGAAGGGGTGTGGGGCCCTCCAGCTTCAAACCCTGAAGTATAAATTATGCATTCGTCAGTTAAAATAAGATTACAATTTCAATGATAAATTATAAAAACACAGATGCTTTTGTCTCATTTTGTATGTTTTAATTCTGAACTTCAGTTTATTGTGTTCTCTAGCAACTTAGAAGTCAAAATATGGAATTGAAATTAAGCTACCTAATGTCAGTTATCAATATGAATGAGGATAGATATTGTAAATGCTCTTGATAAAGGTTGACAATTTTTTCTCATGAATAAACAGGGGTGATGCATATCATTTCATGTAGGAGAGAAGTTTGCTCTTATACAAGAAAAGACTCTGATTCTGAATGTTGACAAGGAATTCTATATTGTTCTTGTAAAAGACATGCATTGTGTATCACTTGCACAAACAGATCACTTTACACTTTGATATCCTTCATTAACTATTAGACCTACTATGTGAACCTAAGAATATTTGTTATACAGTAAAACCTACAATGTATGCCACTGTCTTTCTGACACGTGGGCAGTGCAAGAGACTGATCCATTGCTTGGTATTTGGACTGATTTATCTGCAACTTAATGCATCCATTCACTTCTCATAACTTCCAAGAGGCATGCTTATCAAACTGAGAGTTACCTCTGTTACTGACAAGCTCCGCTCATATCCCACCGGCTCCAGCATGGTTAATTTCCTATAATGTTCACCTGATCTAGTTGTTATGACTGACGAGGATAATCTAGAATGTTCAGATTGCAGTGAACATGTAATAAAGATAAAGCAAGGACTAACAAAAGAAATCTTCACACCCCCACCCCGACCCCTCTTCCCTGTATAGAGGTAATGCAGATCCACACAAGAAATGGGCCTATAATAGTGGTGGAAAAGGAAATGGTGGAGGGAGAAAACATGTACAAAAATAGGAGTTATTTTCTGAACCATACAGAAGATGTGCACGAAGATTATATGAAATATCACCATAGTTAATACAGTGCACTGAAAACAGTGTGAACAATGGTAAATTCAAATGAAAAGACTAGCTGCATCACCTAGGTAAGGTTAACTAAATTATTGGACCCATCCTAACATATTTTGATGCCTGCAGAAAAAGTGATGCGATAAGATGAACTGACAGAAGCTAAATAAGCAAAACCTGACCTCAAAAAATAATCCAAATAGTGTGTCAGGGATCTTTCGTGAAAACTTCCATGAAGCATCAACCTCTACTAGTGCTGTCTGAGGCAGGTTCAGTTCTGCAGATAGGCATTTGCAGCTGAAGCAGAAAACAAGCAAGGAGCAAAAGGTGCAAGAGAATGCATCTTTGAAACCCATGCCCTCGGTCCTGCCTGCCAAACAACAATATGTCAGTAATCACTAATACAGACCATCGATCGTAGTCATAGAGGTATAGAGTAAGAAAAGTAGCAGTAAAGAGAAGAGTACGGAATCGATTGAATTGTTAAACAGCAAGAAACTAAAGAGCAAACAGAAAGCATCATTGGATTAAGACCCACTTGAAAATTGAAACTGCCAGCTGCCACAACAGAAATCCATTACCAAACACTAACAAAGGGAACTACAAAGATCGTCCGCAGTCACTACTGAACCCATGTAAAGTTCAGTGGAATCCCACATAATCTCCGTCAGAGAAAACGATTATTTTTAGAGGAACAGGGGAAGATTCCCCATCACCATATATTGATGATCAGCTAACAAAACACAGGTATGAACAGAAGGGAATACTGAACACTACATCCATCAGAAGGTTCATAAAAAGTGAAATGGAGACGAATCTATCATGCAGGGAATCAAGAACAGAAAGGAAGCAAAGTAGTGCTCTTCTCTCAGGCATTTCATCAAATATTTCAAGCGCAGAACAACAAGAACACAATCATGGGGCAGAGACAGAACTTTTCAGACCTGAGGATCGAAGGATTCCTTTGCCTCCAACACTTGGAGACGAGAGACAACACTGAATCTGTGAAGCTTCGATAATGTTAAAACTCAGGAGGGAATCAAAGCCGTACTGCTACTTGTTGCTTGCATCCTTAAATAGGCGTGCGATGCTATGAACAAGACAAGTATGGGCTAGCTGGTTAGCTCCATCATAACGTGACATCTGGAGTCTCAGCCACGTACGCAATAATGCAAGCGCAGCTGCTGGGCAGCATATGCACCGTCGGATCTTGATCGAGCGGTGGAAAGGCTGAACGGCCAACCGCTCGGTGGTTGCTTGCTTCCCGGGCTAGCTATACTATGCATGACCGGGATAGAGAAAATACGACTGTATTTCCGTATTTGTACTAGCACAAATCGAACCAGGTTCTTTTCTTTTACCATGTCTAGTTTGAAATTATTGATTGTGCCTAGTTATTTAAATATTTTTTTACATTGATGAATTTCGGTGGCACATGCAATTATTGAACACTGGAAAGGACAAGAGGAGAAGAAAACGATGCAAAGTGTGTGACCACATAAACATTAATTATGCCGTCAGAAAATGGCAAGACATCCTTAATATATGCATACTCTATTTGCCTATATTAAGTGCATCCAACAATGGCCTAGCCCATATCGCACTTTTCTTTGGCTCCAATTTGTGTTTATTTTGATGTACCAGCTGGCGGATTTCCTTCTCTAAGTAATTAATTATTATGTGTCTTATAAGTGTACTATGAGTAAACTAGTATATTACTTGTACCCTTATGTACATAATTTGTCGAATTTTAGTAAATGACAAGAATACTAAAACTGGTGTAACAAACAATATAATGCGATAAAAAAGGATAGACAAACAGTTATATTAATGCATACTACGTCACACCTGACAAGATCAATAAATGATAAAATCTAAAGGGGTGATTCTTTGGGGGAAAACATTAGAGGTCATGGGCCTATTCATGGACTATTGCATAATAACTGGTCCTAACACTACAACGGTCACCCTCATCTCAATTAGGCAGCAACCCTCATCTATGTCGGGTATAGCGCTCGTCACGGTGCAAAGGTCACTGATGTGAGAAGTCATCTCTATCGGGTAAACAGCCATCACGGATACAGTTATCTTTGTTGGGCCTAAACTAAAGCCTGTCACCGATAGGTTTGACCCATAAGACCAATCGAAGAAGGGCCCATCACCGATGTTCTAATCTCAATCCGGTCTCAATTAACGCCTGTCACGGATGACTAACAATCTCAATCGGGTCCCAGCTAAAACCCATCACGGATGACAAACAATCTCAATCGGGCTACAACTAAAACCCGTCACAGATGACTAACAACTCAATCGGGCTTTAACTTAAGCCTGTCATGGATGATGTTATCTCCATCGGGTTTAAGTTAAAGCCCGTCACCGATGAGTGTTCCCCCCCCCCAAAAAATAATTCTGTTTTTTGACTAGCCTCAAACCTTTGCTAGCCATGCCCGCTGCAAAATGACAGAAACAGATATATATATTCCCTTTCCTAGCATGTACAATGATTCACAGGAAACCCCATTCAGAAATCACATATGCCAACACATCCATTCACATACACATCCATTATTCACATACTCCACAATAACATTTTCAAGTGCTAAGCATCAAAACCTGCAAAATCGAGTTGTAAATTGGAACAAATTTATATTTAGCATTGCAAGTATATACATAAACATTTGACCGGATTATACATAAGTGTTACATAATCACATATCTTTGACATTAGTTTTAAAATGTTCAACAATGTTCATCATTTAACTTGAAGCCCGTAGTCTAAACATTCCTTTAGGGTGAAGTATGTCGTGGACGATGAAGCCGGCTATCTCCTCTCGAATCTCCTAGAAGCTCCTAGGCGGAGACTTGGATATTTTTTCCTACATATACATACTTCGAAATTAGTATATATCACAATTGAGATCACAAACCTCAAATTCAGCCAAAGTCTTCACCTTTTCATTGTACAGAATCCGCATGTTGTGGCACACGTGGAATCCGCACTGGTTACCAACTTGTTGTCGGATTGGGAAGTCTTTTTTGTGGATGAGGCGATTTTGTCCTTTCTTATGCAAGCCTCCTTTTTCCACATATGGGCCCCACGCTTCATCTATCGCTTCTTGAATCGGAGTCCAATCATAGTCTTTACTGATTTTGGAGTTCATGTAGTGGCATGTACTCCACTTAGGCGTTATGACCAGAAGGATCCAATGGGCACCACAACATTAATATAGTGAAAGTTAAATACTAAAGCTATACGTGATGGGCAATTGCATATGTTTAGGGTACACACTTACTATTTATTATAGGCGCACATAATGTACTCCTTGTCTTGACGGGCCCACAAGGTGTCATGGATATAGTTATCATTCCCCGACGGTCGCCTTGAAGATTTGTGATGGTGACCACTTGCGGTTTTAGCAAGGCAACTTCCGATGCATTCTTCAGACACCACTTCCAACTATACCTACACGCAAGACAAATACTCTTATAAGCGTGTTATATGGATTGTTATTACCAAATTTCGTACGCAATAATACTTACAAGGAGTAGCACTTAAGGAGACTTATGTCCACCGCTCGGAGCCTGTAGAGGTCAAATAGATCCTTGAAGTCGATCACAATATAATTTTTTGGCCCAAGAAATGGTTGTCGATCGTGATGGCTTATTATATCGCTCTCCCTATTCGTCCTCCTCACGTTGGTTCTCTCCATGTAGTATCGGTGAAGCTCCTTACAAGCGTTGCCCATCATGCCTAGCACGTCGTCTCCAACCAATGGCATGCCTGGTTGGAAGGACGCCAGAGCAACGATCTTCTTAGGTACTTCCTACTCCTTGTCCATATCTAGATTCTTTGGAGCCAGAAGCGAGGCCTGCACCTTTCCTTTTCCTCTTCCTCTCCTCCTTGCAACAGGTTTTTTTCTAGTTATTTGCTGAGGGGAGGAATGCGCCTTCCTGCTCTTTTTCATGGTAGGGGGTTTAGGGATCACCATGCTGTCAGCCTCCATATGATCATCCCCAAAATCAGTATCATATTGTAACTCAAAATCATCAACTTGTTCATCACGAGCGGGAGCTGGAGGGGCTGAAGGAGCAGGAGCAGGTCTTAGCGGCGGACGAGCGTTCGGTGCAGTGGTTGACCTCAGAATCACCTTTATCTCAATGAGGTCCTTGGGCCATTGGATAAAGGTACCACGTGCAGCTCCTGGGGTTTGGATCTCGTCGTTCGGTGGATGCTGCAGCGGCAAATGGGCCCATTCATTCTTCACCGTGTCAACTTGCACTTTCGCCTAGTCAGTCGTCAGTTGCGATCCATGCACTCTTGTATTTGGGTTTGTCTTAAACACAAGTCCCTCGGCTACCGGAACTGTGAAAGTCGGCATTACCCTAACTGTTAGGATGCAGTTAGTTGGTTCCTGCAATAGATTCATCCATATTTTTAGAATATTATATAACATATGGATTTGTTAAGACTGTTATGCATTGTGGCCGAGAGTTTTACCGTTATATGGTCGACGGCGGCAAGGACCGGTGGTGGATTTTCCACTGCCTCAGTTGATGCGCAACTGATATGCCTTTGCGTGGGAGTTGCTAATTCTCGGTGCGGAGTGGTGGTGGCCTCGTCGTTCTGTTGCTCAGCTTGGATCTCTTGCCTGATCCGTGCCTCCACCTGCACCAGCTTCCCGTCGAATTCAAAGCTCAGCTCGGCTCTGACCTGCTCCCGGATCCTCTCAAAAAGGTGTGCATCTTTCTCCGCCTTTGTGAGAGTCTGCTTCTTGTACTGCCACGCATATTGTGGAACGCCATATTTCCATGGAACGGTGGAGCCAACGCCCCTTGTCCGTCCACGGTGTTAGTCGGTGCCCAACACTTGAGTGAGGATGTCGTCCTCACGTCTATGCGAGCAGGCCTCTTGCGAGGACGGTCTCTCAGCAACCAACTCCTTCTGCATTACAATTGAGTTCGGGTTAAACATATTGAGATGAGACACTTACTATATTTTCGTACACTTCTTGATCTTGGGCATTTGGTAACATAATTGTCCCATCGTTGTTCTTAACACCCCTTGCCCTTGCCTAGTTCCTTGCCCGTGGGTGCGGGATATCGCCAAATGGTGGCAGCATGTTCGATGTCTCTGCTGCTTCATCCTCCTCCTACCATTGCACTTGCTTCTCGGCATATCCTCCGGTGCCAAGCCTGTGCGGGTGCAAGTTCCTAGCCTGCAGTGCCCAATAAACCTCGCTTCTCGCCTAGGATTTGGGGGTTGATTTCTTATCATAGAACTTCTCCCACACGGCTGGCGTGATGAACGGGAAGTCCCCAAATGGTTCCGGAGTGCTCGGGTTGAAGACGTACTCGCCAACCTGCCCTGGACTTAAAGTTTTTTCAAGCATTTCCCATCTTATTGAAAGCCGCCTGCTTGAGCCTGTCCTCGTCGGCTGCAGGATAGTCGAAGCTCTCCTTCAACTTTAGCCAAGCAGTGTTCTTCTCTGCTTCCGGCACTTGCTTGATGTCATCCTGCAAAATTACGAAGTTCTGCCTCCCTATCACCCCGCAGATCGTCCTGAACTTCTTGCAAACATTCCTAGGAGCGGTCGGCACTCCTAGGTGGTCCACCTCTGTTATGATGTACCGTTCCTTAGGGATTTTATTTCCTGTCCTAGGTGTCCGTGTCCTTGTAGATCCACTAGTTGTCACCGACATTGGTTCGTCTTATTGAGACATCGTCTAAATAACTTAAAAAATTACAAAATTATTTAAATTACCCTAAATCACAATTCCAATATCCCAAATAACCCTAAATATAAATCACAAGTCCAATATCACTAAATATCACTAAGTCCTAATATCACTAAGAACCCTAAGTCCTAAAATCACTAAGTCACATCCATCCATCCACATATCATCGATAACTAAAATTTACTAAAACCTATTCATCCACATATCACTAAAATCACTAATTAAATATACATATCATACATCCATCCATGTATCATCCATTCATCCACATATCATCCATTCATCCATATATCACTAAAATCTACTAAAATGTACTAAATTCATCCATGCATCCATGCATCTATCATCTATCAGGGCGCCGGGGAAGTGAGGGAGCTCGGTGGACTTACCTAGAGCACAGGGAGCGGAGGGCGGCGGCGCTCGGTGGCCAGGCTCGGGGACGGTGGTACTCGGTGGCGGCGAGGGGGGATGACGGCGTCGGGCTCGGGGACGGCGGCGCTCGGTGGCCGCGAGGGAGGACGACGACGTCAGGCTCGGGAGGGCACGAGGGAGGGCGGCGATGATGGTGGTGCAGAGGACAGCGGCGGGCTCCCAAACGGCGGCGGCGGTAGCACGAGGGCTCTAGGATGGCGGCCGACGGCGGCGGCGGGCTCCTAGTGGGCTGTGCTAGGGCTCCGATTGAGGACTTAGAAATTATTTAGAAATTTTCACGCTAATGTGTAGATCTGAATCGGTGAACCCTAGGCTAAATGATTTCGAACCACGAATCTCAATCGGGCTTAATATAATGCCATCCGTGACGGGCCTACAGTTAAACCCGATTGAGATGACATCATCTCAATCAGGCTTAACCTAAAGCCCATCACAGATGAGATCATCCGTGATGGGCATAAAATACAATAATTCACTAAATAATTCAGTAAAGTACAATAATTCACTAAATAATTTACTTATTTCACTAAATAATTCACCAAATTAAGTAAATTCACTAAAAAAATACTATTTTCATATATTCACTAAATAATATACTATTTTCATAGAACAGAAAGTATTTTACCTATTGTATTTACTTCTATAGCAAGATTCTGTTTAATGCTGCAACATAAATTCGTAGGAGTACAAGTACTTCATTCAGACAAAAGGCTTCTTAATACAAAATACTTATTCATTACAAGCAAAAGAAATAAGTACAAAGGCATCAGTCACAAGGTTATGCCTTCCGTATGATCTGAACGAGCATATGTCACAGTCTCTTGGGGATCATCGTCAAGTTCGATGTGAGTTCTTACATGAAAATTATGGTTGTATTCTTCTTCATCGACAACGTTATCAACCCCGACAATTCGACACTTGCCATCCCTAACGATGTGCATCTTCTTGTTTGCAGGGTCTTTTATGTAGAAAATCTACTCGACCTGTTTCGCAAGTACAAATGGTTCATCGGCGTATCCAACATGTCATGCTCATCTTCATCCTCCTGATTTTGTGCACCACTTCTGTCTGCAGTTGCACCACTTCCTAATTCTTGCTCTCCATGCTTCAACCAACATATGTAGCCCTCCATGAATCCTCGTTGTATCAGATGAGCATGTATTTCCACTCTGCTATCAAACATATTCCCATTTTTACAATCTGCACATGCACAACACATGTAATCATTGTTTATTATTTTCCTACCCTCCCGTGCAGCGTTTATAAAATTTCATACGCCATTTCTATACTCTTTGCTATGACGTCGCACAGTTTTCCCATACATCCAACTTCGATCCATCCCTGAGCTGCAAAAAAGTGGAAAAATATTAGATAAACATTTTGTAGGTAAGTATTTACTAAATTTATGAGAATTGACTACTATTTTTAATTTACTTTTGCACTTTCTGATTTTCTTGAAAAAAGAGACAAAAATCGCCCTCCTCACCCTCCCACCAAAATAGTGAACAGTGGGATAACCATTACATTAGGTGGTTAGGGTATTTATAGTGTGCAATAAATATCTATAACGACCAACAAACTTCCAGTGGTTACGGGTATTTCAGTTATCTTTGTCGGGCCTAAGTACAAGCCCGTCACCGATGATATTCATCGGTGGTGGGCAATAGTTATCTCAATCGGGTCTCAAGTTGGAGCCTGTCACCGATGATGAACATCGGTGATGGGCTTCTGTTAAGGCCCGACAAAGATATCTTTGTCGGGCCGTGATGTGAACCCGTCACTGATAGGTATCATCCGTGACGGGCTCGAGTTTTATGCACATCTAACATGTATGTGCAAATATATCTTTGTCGGCCTCTTTTTAGGCCCGTTTGAGATGACTTCGTTATGACGGCCCACAAAACCCAGGCGTGTGAGAGGCCGTCACAGATGAGAGGATCTATACAAATGTAACTAGGACGATCATGGCCATGCCTCCGTCGACCCATGGGGCTTTTGGTCATAGATATATTGAACATATGTGAAAATTAGATAGGGTTCCATGGGTTTTAGCACTTGGCCCCAGGCCATGGCTAAGGTGGTCCACCACTGGTGCATACATAAGAGTCTAACAATAGAAAATTAGTTTGTCTAAAAAACACCAGTGATTTGATGACGCCGAGCGCAATCACGGGAGGCGTCTGATATAGTCTGTGGTATCAGAGGAGCCGCAATGGTTGTGCGGGAGGTCATGTGCCGATGACTATGCTGTGGCGAGGAGCTACATACCCGGGGTCGGAGAATAGTTCTCCGATCCCCCTGCCCCAAGTTGGGTTCACGCAAGCCGTTGGATCGAGAACGTGCGGCGATGCAAGGGCAAGAGGGGTCGGAGGCGTCGTGAAGACAGATCAGAAGGTTGCACGGGGTTCGGGGAATTGTTCTCCGAACCCGTCGAGTCTGTAGGATCAAACAAGACCAAACAAACCTACCAGATTGGGGGTGAATGGTAGGAAAAACCAAAAACCCAAAATCTTTAGCGGAATAAAAGATTTACCTCGAACGGAGTAGATGACGAAGCCCTACCGCCGCCGGTCACACCGCCCGCTTGCCGCCAGTCAGACCGCCGTTGTCTGACCGGTCAGACCGCGTAGACACCTGCGGTTAGACCATCATACTCGCGCCGGTTAGACCGCCGCCTTACCTTCGGTCAAACCATCGGGACCTAGAAAACACCGGTAGATGATAAACTCGAATATGTAGATCAAATCTCTCGACTTTATTGCATCAACTAGTATTTACAAAGTGCACCAACGACACTCTTTACCAAAATCTCAAACTAAACTCGAAACCCTAACTTTTTCTCAACTCAACTCTCTCTAAAATCGATACTGGGAGGCCACACTCTCCCTCTATTTATACATGAGGTAGGTTGTGCAAAGCCCATGAATCTAACACAAATTAAGACTCACAACCAGGTGGGAAACCCTCTTCTAGAATACCAAACTATTCTCTTTCCTTATCTCTATCAACCTTCCCGAATTCGGATTCACTTCCAAATTCGACTCCTCATTCCATAGGTACACAATCCCTCTTGTATACCATATGGATTCTTCATCACTACGTGCATCTCTAGCCTTGAATATCCCGCGTGATCTTTTGATCCCTGGACGTCTATTTCTCCCAAGTCGACTTTGATCTATCACCGGCAACACTCTCCCGAGGCCTCAAGCAATACTAGCACATGCAACAACCAAGAAACCATATTCCGAGTACAAGTTCATCTCAATTTGACACACATTAGCATAACAACAATATCCATACGCATATAAACCATCTAGAAGTTAGATCCATGAAATAAATATCCAAAACCGACAAGACAACCCGAAACTGACAACGAACAGGAACCCTACCAGTCAAACCGTTGGGTTGGCCGGTCTAACCGCCACATGACCTGCGTTCTGATCGGTGGCACCCAGCCGGTCTGACCGCCCGGGCCAACAACAGTCATCACTTCACAAAACTTCACAACAGCAAACATCATCTATTAAATTCCGAAATCTCATCACAAGAAACCAATCTTTCACATATGAAATATTACAAACCACCAATGGTTTCATCATATAAAATCTGAATCAACTCCTTGATTTTACAGTGTCCACGGGAAGTCGGGAACCATTGGTGCGTGATCGTGCGGTCAATAATGAAGATGACATAGTCCAGCACAGATATATCTCAAGTACAGATTACTGAAACTCTATAGTTTTTTTTAGATAATGACTGAAACTCGAGCTATATTTCGGATCAATTGATCTTCTGATTCCACAGCTAATTAGGGAATGATCCGCAGTCACCTGCATGGAATGTAGCTCAGTCAATGCGAGATATCTCAAGCTCATCGTTGATTCAAACCGTCGGCTCTCTTGTCTGCTTCTATATATGCTCCAGCTCCAGCTTCCCTGACATGATGTAAGAGTAGGACATGTTATAGGAAACTAGCAACTGTCAGTCTTTTTTATTAACATGAAATGAATCGGAGGCATATGGTATAGTTTTACGAGCTTAATTATTGATGGTATAGTATATCCAAAAAAAAATCATCAACTCTAAGCAAGGTAAGGATGTAGTATTAGGTACGTTTAAAGCTAAAGCTAGTATAGGTTCTCAGTTCATTTAGAGACTATCTTATTACAACTTGAGATGGTAAAAGACTAACAATTAATACACCAAAATATTTTTTACTATCTTTATTTTCTTTTATCGATTCTCATGCAACAAATATTTATTTTAGAAATGCTAAAAGTCTAACTTTATCATGTGTAACAACTATGTTTCTATATCTTCTCTTTTCATGTAAGTAAAATCACCTTATTAACAACTTAAAAACCTGCTATTAATTGTCATTGTAAATGACTCAGCCATATTTGGAGAGAGATTTACGGGGAATCAATAATTGATTCTACGGATCCACTCTATCTAATCATTAACTGGAGATGATCTAGTCATTATATAGTTCACGCGCAAGGCCACAAAGGAGTTCGTCCAGAAATAAAACATCTCATTCGACATCATGTTGCAGATCAGGCGAGGTTTCACGATCGCATCCTCCTATGGCATCGTCAATGCGCTCTTCCTCCTCCTCGTTGTACTCGTTATGGCGTCTCAGGCTCAACTCGTCGCCAGCACCGACTCATTCATGGATGGCGCATGCAAGACCATCACCCGCGGTGGCGGCAGCGTCATCAGCGTCAAGTTCTGCATCGACGCGCTCGGCTCCGATGGTCGGAGCCTCAACGCCAGCTGCTACAGTGACCTCACCATCGTCGCTATCGACCTCCTGACATCCAACGCAACGAGCACCAAGGCTAAGATAGACAGCATCCTCAAGGACGATGGCGGTGGTGGCTTGAAACCTAGCGACGCCACGATGGCGTGCCTCCAGTCGTGCCAGGCGGCGTAGGCTGGCGTGCTGTAGGGTCAGCTTAGCATCTTCTACAACATGCAGGCCGGCAGGTTCCTAGAGGCGATGTCGGCACTGCAGAAGGCGATCAGCATGGTGGAGGAATGCGAGAAAAGGTTCGGAAAGAGTAATGTCAGGCCATTGCTCACCGCGGAGGACGATGATAGCTTCGAGCTCGCCAAGCTAGGCCATTGCTCACCGCGGAGGACGATGATAGCTTCGAGCTCGCCAAGCTTGCATCTTTATTGCTCCATGAGGAACACTGATAGCGATAATGTTTATATACCTACCTAGTCTTTTTTCTTCTTATTAGCATATATAGCCATTTGTCATGTATGTCCTTTAATTTTGAAATAAACAAGGATCAAGGAGGTTAGTTGTATATATGAATTTGCAAAGAGAGAACGATGTTGCGGAGAAGTACGTACATGACTATGTAGCACTCTCTCTCTATATATATATGTGTGTGTCAACTTCACATGTAGGTTCACAAATAGAATTCAATAATTGTGTACTCTTTATCTTCTTTATCTTACGTTGATAGTTATTAGTTTTTTTCTTTTGCATGACTATATATACTTTTTAATTTTTTTTGAATTTCACTCATTTTAAGTGTTTGGATGTAATAATTGGCTGTAACTCGTTGATCAAAGATCGGGATGGTAGTCTATTTCATTATCTAAAAAAATGTACTACCTTTGTTGAGGTATACAAGGCATATTAGTTTTTGACATGACCATTAATTAATTTATTTAGTTAATTATCATCAATAATTATAAAATTATCTTCATATGAAATATGAATACAGCGTCATGGCACTATATGTCTTCATGTTTTGGCGTAATTGTTAATAGAAACTAAAATGCAAGCACGCATTATATGTTCCAACCGAGGGAGTATCTTAAATATGGATTTTATGTCAAGAAAACAAGAATGGCCAAAGTCAAACTGCACGTGCTCTCCTGCTCGACAACTGACAACTGTAAACTGCTGAACCAAAACAGATAAATTAGGAAAACAATATCTGCTTTTTCTAAAAAAAAATGATATGCTAGAAACGTGTAAAATAAAGTCTTATGAATAAACAATGTAACAATTATTATTATGTAAATTTTTAAAATGAAAGAAGATAATATGTGGCAAGCAAATACTATTGAAGGAGAAGGAAACCTGCACTAAGTAATTTGACAAGAAGGCCATGTTATGAACCCAAAGTAATCCTCAAAATTTTGATATTTTGACCCTTTCACAAAACTTACTTTATGAATCGTATAAAAAATTATAACCAAAAGTAGATATTTACCTCAGCATCATGGGTCTTGACGCTGAGGCCCAACATCCCAACATCTCAGTATAGATTAAAGGCTTAGCACCATATAGTTCAGTGCTAAGGAATATTTAAATTAATGACAGGATAATCTGTTTCTTAGCAAGTTGAATTGAGTAGCATAGTGGTGAGTTATTTAGTTGTTATAACTAGAGGTGGGGGGGGGGGGTTTGAATCGCCATTATGCGGCTTTTTTTTCGCACAGAAGAAAAATATTCTTTCTTGCTGCTATCGCATGAATCCCATGGAAGAAAAAAAGAGAGAAAATATTGCAGCAGCTGAGGTTTGAACCCTGATCTCCAGGATCCATCAAAACATCACTCACCACTACAACACACAAGACATCACGTGCATTTAGGTCTATTACTCTTTTCATAGTGTATTTCATAGCCTCAGAACGTTAATAGGCCTGGCGTTATGATGTTGGGCCTCAACACCAAGGCCCATGACGCTGAGGTGAAGAACTATTTTTAGTTATAGTTTTTGTGAAGGTTACTTATAGAATAAGTTTGTTAAAAGGGTCAAAATGTTAAAATTACGGAAGTAATCCTCCATAATTCCCACCATAGCTATTTAAAATGCTTCAAGCTCAACAGTTTTTATTATTTAGAAATGAAGCAAAGAGAAAACGTAGTACAACAGACACATTAATATGTTGTAAGGAAAGCACCCTAAATATGCATATGTAAAAAAAAAAAAAATGAAGTGACCTATAACTTATGGAGGAAGCACACATGAATTGCGTCCAATGCAATAACTAGATCTGAACTACTACAAAATAAAGTAATAATTAAAGTAAGAGTAAAACAAATAAGCTACCATCTCCGTTCATTTTATTTTTTTATCAAACTTTTTAAATTTTGACCAAATTTATAAGAAATATAGTAATATTTTGAACACAAAATATGAATGTATTACAAAATATATTAAATGTTAGTTGTAATGAAACTAATTCAATGTTATAAATATTGCTTATTTTTTTATATAAATTTGATTAAACTTATTTAAGTGTAGTAAAAAAATCAAAACAAATTAAAAACATGAAACAAAACGGAGGTAATTACTGATTAGTTTTGGACGAAATTACAAGGGGAATGCCACCGCCCTACCCCTTGGTTCGGGTTCCCCACCCGCAGCGGGCCGAGTCGCGCATCCCCTCGCCTTCTCTCGCGACGACACAAGGGAGGCGCCAGCGGCAGTGGCGGTGCACGGCGACGGTGGAGCCGGCTGACTCCTCTCTCGGCTAGTGCGCCGCGCGGAGGTTTGGGCGGAGCACGGTGGCGGGGTTCGAGCACGGCGGCGGCATAGGAGATCTGGTGCAAGGTTTCCATAAACACTAGACTTTCTCCCTCAAATCTTGTTCATTTCTTGGGGGCTTCATTGCTTGGTTGCTGGTTAAAATTTCTCCCTGTCTGTATGTCTATCATTGCTTGATTATTAGTGAGTATACTTCAACCATTTTCTCTCTATACTTGCCAACTTAGATTTCTGGAAAGATTTGGTCAGCAAAATTTAATACTAACTTAGATTGGATACTTGTATTATCGATCTGTAGTTAAAGTTTACATGAGATGCACATCAGATCAGAAATGTTTCCGTGACACCTTCCGTTCCAACTGCCTGTATGTTTCACATTTGCTCTGGAGAAACTAGTCAGTATTATACAAGTCCCTTTGTATCACTAACAGCACAAGCATGGTTCACTATGGCTGTGTGGATGTTGTTCTTTTCTGTACATATAAATGTCAACTTGTAAACTCTGTTCAGAATGAAGCATCTCAATTTTCAACCTATGATATATGTTGGTATTGAAAAAAGATTGGTGTGAGTGAGTGGATGACAGGCATGGCTCAAAATGTGTCTTCGGGGGATGTTAAAATGCCCATAAACTCTGCTGATTGGAATGACTACAACACTAGAGTTGTCTGTGAGATTTTTGTTGATCATGCAGCAACTTGAAAGTATCAATTTTTTGGAGTACCAATTCTTTGAATTATTTTTTATAACCTTACATACTTACCACATTGAAATTATTAAGGAAAAGGAACAATTAATAATCACCGCGTTAAAATTATTAGATCTGTCTTGTTTAGCCCATATTTTCAGGTTGTTATCCTGTAGAATAGAGTGCTCATTTTTTAGCCTTGGTTCGTGCAGATGATTGTAGATGATCAAAGCTTTTAATACGCATATTGATGCATAAGGTTTTATTTGATATATGCAACAACCTAGAGAAACTCAAATCTGTCTGGTATGCCATCTTGTTCTTGTCTTTGATTCTGTTCTTTGAGTTGGCTTCAAATTACATGTCGTATTACAGAAAATTGTCTTATATTTTTCTAATCATTCTATAAAAACCATCAGTTCTTCTCTGAGAATGATTCACATGAAATTTGTGATGTCCATGTCACATGCAGTCCATTAAGGCCCTTGGCAGGCACATACGACGGCAACCACAACCTTAGTTTTGTTTGTCATATCATCTCTGTTACTGTTTGGTGCACCTTATTTTTTCAAACCTTGTAATTTTGGATTATCATTAACAGCAACTGTGGATTTCAATTTTTCTTTGTCAGTTGAACTCTTAGATCTTACTGTGTATTACCATGCCATTTTCTAGCTGTATTTTCCAGACACTGCATTATGGCGACTAGACGCAATGTTCGGGGGTATGCTCCTCTTCCTACAGAAGAAAGGGATAACGGCAACCTTACAGATGATGTTGACCTTCGGTTCACTTACACCCCAAAATCCCTCAGACAAATCCCGTGGAAGTCAATTGCCCTGGCACTATTCCTCCTCCTCCTAGGATGTTCTCTTCTCTTCCTGTCATATTTTATATTCACAGGTCACATGGAGGGCGATAACTCGCAGGCATATGGTCTCTTGTTCCTGGGCATCCTTGCCTTCCTTCCTGGTATGTTAATGTACACTGGTTTACCTTACATTTTCACGTTATTATGGAATTTTTTTCACCTTCTCAACGAAAAATTTTCCCCAATTATTTATTGGTCATTCACCATGACTTCCTTCAAAAGTATTTATTTTGGTGTAGTTTGTTGGAAATGTTGCTACATTTTTCTGTAAACTTGGTCGAATTTGAAGAAGTTTGACTTAGGAAAAACCCAAAACGCCTTATAATATGGAACGGAGGGAGTATCATACTGGAAACAGAATCGTCGTACTCTTTGGATATGAAATCTATTTAGGTGTGCATTAGTGTAAAATTATGTCCTTTGTTATTGTACTAGACAGACATCTCTACTATTGTATCCATTTTGTGAGAAGGATTATATAGTTCTGACATTGTTTTGTAGGTTTTTATGAGACTCGAGTTGCTTACTATTCCTCGAGAGGAGCACCAGGGTACACCTTTGCATCTATTCCAGATTATTAACCTTACAATGTTCTCATTTTGTCTCACCAAGGGACAATGACGATAGAACATGGACAAAAACTTGAATCTTCAATCAGGATGAAGGAATTAAATGAGCTCTTATTTTATTACCACTAAACTGTTAACATCTAAATGAAGTCAGCTGCTGACTGCTGTTCACCTGATGGCATTGCTCACCAGGTGTCACTTATCTGTGCTGTACAGAGTAAACTCGTGGTCATACTTGTCTGTTGTTACATAGATGGTTGTTTTAAAGTTACCGCATATTTTTGTTCCACAATTACATTGTATTTTGTGTTGATGTCATTAAGGTTTTTATTTGGGTTGCAGAAATAGTATAAACCATACTTTCATCTATATATTCAAGCTCTTATAGCAGCTGATGGCAATGTGTATCATTTTGTACTGCTTTTCTCTATGATGATATTGTACGCATAAATTCCTTCTATGCTACTGAAAGTAAATCCATTCCCTTGCACATGTCATTGCGAGATGGGAAAATATCTATTTGAGTGGTTGGTAAATAGAGTTTATTTAGTTTAGCAAGGTAAACTAAATCTTTTTTTTGGGGGGTTTCAGAACTTCTGTATGGGTATGATATAATTTTTCATTAAGTTAGTTGTGTATCTTTTCCATTCGAAATACAATTGAAATTGCAAAGAATTCCTATCTATCTGATCCTAAAGGTATTCGGTATATTCCTGGTGCGATATTGACTTGTGTTACCATTCTGAATATTGAATGTTATAGCAAGTATGCAGTGTACCGTCATGCATATTCAGGGATTCTAATATTGGTTTGAAATTTTGGTAATTTCGCTCCCTTCAGTAAGCAAATATCTTTGCATGAAATTTTTGGTTTTTTTCAACTTTTTGTGAATTTGGTCAATTTATTCAAATTCACTCAAAATTTGTTAAATTTTATGTAAACAACCAAATTTGGTACTAGGATAAATTTATAGCAAGTTTAGGCCAGATTTGCAATAAACTGGAGCTTTTCAAATGATCGGTCAGATCGGAGAGTGAACTGTGGTCTGACCACAAGTGTGTAGCCAGTCAGATTAGCATCCCCGAATCCAAGTCCTATTAAGACTATTTTTATGTTTCCTTGCATGGGCCTGAGATTTCTTAAGTTCTAATTGATCTATAAGTCTAATAGGATATGAAAAAGACGATGTGGAGGGAAGACCAACCCTTTTATAAGAACTATGATCTATTTGATTCTAACCCCGACCACAACCTGCTATTTTACACTACTCTTTGAACTGGACTTAAGGCTCTCCTCGAAACTATTCCGAAGTTTTGAATTCCATTTCTAACCTGGATAGATTCTAAGCATATGAGAGAAAGGCGGATGAAAGGCAGTCACAATTCTATCTTTATTGATTTGCACCATAAATCATTCATCTTCACTGTAAGAGTGTGATATGCTTTTGTAGGTTTGTCTCGTAAACTTTCTAATTTACATACAAGATGGGTGGTTATAGAGGCTGGCTTTGATCTTTAAACCGGATTTGCTAGCCGATTTAATCTCTTAAATCCATCTTAGTTTATAGTTTATAGATTTGTAGATTGGGATAGTTGGTGATTTTATTAACACCGTAAATCATTAACACGAATTAGCGACTCCGCTGGGGACGTCACTAATTTTAGCCACAGTGCAGTCAGAATCAATATATATTTGTTGCTACTAATTGCCGCTGCATATTAATCATTAGTTGATTGGATCAGATCGGCAACATCGTTCTATCTGTGCCGCCGGTCTGTCCAATCGACGCCGCAATTGCCGGTCAGACCGGCAGGACATCAAGCAGCGTGAAGCCTGACGTCGTGCAACGGAAGCAGCAGCAGATTGGTCTCCTAGTATTCACGTGGAAAAAAAAATCAAAGCAGCAGGTAAACAGTAGTGAATTTGTTCGGTGCAAACAAATTGCTGCACACGGTTACCGAGAAAATCAAATTAAGCAGCCAGATCTTGATTCAAATCAAGATCGGTTAATTCTCTGGTAAAGTTAATTCTTTGGTAAAATTTGCTATATTCACACACAGTGCATACCAGGAAACCAATTGATCTTGGTAAATTTGTTAGCTACACATACTTCAGTGTACCAAGGAAATTTAACAGCCGTATATTAATCTATTCGTTCAATATATTTTGGCTAATCGAAATTAATTGAGAAACGTCTTCATTAACCATGACAAGCGAGAATGATATCAACGATGTGTTCACCAAGGAGAACCAATCAAGGTGTCTCCAAAATATAAGTCACACGTGGTTTCACAAAAGATAATCTCGATATGTCTGATCTATCCCTTACTATTCAAGAAACTATGTATCTATTAGTGCTTATATAGATAAATTTGATGATACATTAGTAGATATGATGATATTGTTGAAAAAATTGGCTCCATGATATCCAGTTCTCACTATATAGTGTTATTACTGATTTTTCCTCTATACAACACACCTACGACATAATGGATGGATTAACAAGTATTTACATGACTGATCATGCAGAAATAGGATTTACTAAAACCTAGCCAATGGTCGGACCGGACCTTGCGCTGGTCCAACCACTCTCTCTGTCGGTTAGACCATGCTCTACCTCGACCAGATTGTACCTCCTGTGGCCAGTCTAACCGCCTCCTCATTGACTGCCAGTCAGACCAGGCCTTGCGCCGGTCAGACCAGGTAGCTGCGCGATCAGATTGGCCTGCCTGTAGCCGATCAGACTGACGCTCTAGAGCTTTTTCTAGATTTTTATGCCACGACTAATGGTACTGATGTTAATTGTTATTTGTCACCTAGTAATATGGTTAGTCATGTTATTCCACATACACATGCTATTTGCACCAACAATTTCTATGAGCCAATCTAAAATCACCGAATAGATGGATTGGCACAGGAGGCATCTTATGGCCAGCAAGAGGATTACTTTCAAAACCCTGTTGCAACTATACACTTTAGGCCACAAATACAAGAGGATAATCAATGAAGGCATGAAGGCTAGTAATAATTCAATTTCATATAATAAATGTTGATTCTTGTTTGTGTTTATTGTCAAGATTTGTAAAGCTTGACTGGATGCACGCATTAATCAATTTTATAAAGATGTGCATTAAGGACGGGGACATAAATGTTTACTAACAATTAGCCGGGTCCTATAACCTTATTTCTTAAAAAAAAAGAAATATTTAGACTCCATTAATATGTCATGTCAATGATCATATTACGATCGATAAGGACCAATGTTTACTTGTATGAGTATAAAATTCGTTATTCATGCAATCAAATTCAGCTAGTAAATTTCGAATGGAAGTTACCACAACCAGATTACAATATAGGGCTTTTGAAGTTTTTTATTTACATTTTGTAGTGTGATTTTGGAACAATTTCATAATTTTTGCTTCACACAGCAATTCGAAGCAGCAAGATATAATCGTATTGAACCACTACTTTGATATATGATATTGATTTTATCCCTATTTTATAGGTTTTCATTTATACCCTTGTTCTATTTTTCAAATGAAGCAGACGATTACCCTATTTTTAATAGATGTAGTGCATCCGGGATTACTGAACTAAAAAGTAGAAAACAAGAATTAATAGTATTTCAATTTATTGATTAACCTTTCTACCCTGGTGATTTTACCATAGCCAAACAATACCCCGAGTCCTTTTTCCATCCCAAATTCAAATCCATGTCTCCAAACCTAAGGCAAAAATAGTAGCTCGGCTAGGCGGCGGAGAGACGACGACAACGATACCTCCGTGCAGGAAGGAGGCCCAGCCAGGCAGTGGCGGCTCCTTTCAGGGAGGAAGCGACGGTGGTGGCCGAGCCAGGCAATGGCAGCGCCGTCTCCTTTGCATGGAGGAGGCGACGGTAGTAGCCTGGCCAGGTGGCAGCGGCTCCTTGCGGGGAGGCAAGGTGGCGATGGCTCCGCACAAGTAGGAGGCAGCGGCCTAGCAGGGCTTAACGTGGGGAGACGGCAACTCAGTGCGATGATGCGGCGGCGGTGAGTAGGGCAGACGATGGCGATTCGGTGTGGGGTGGCCGCCACGAGCAGACGAGGCAATGGTGGTTTAGCGTGGAGAAACGGCGGCGGCTCGGTGCGGGGAGGTGGCAACGAGCAGGTTAGGCAATCAGAATTGTGTAAAAAATTGATATATGGCTTCCTGTTGCACAAAATTGTGCCTAAATTTTATCAAATATGTGGCAAAAGAATATAAATTTGAATTTTTGTTCAAATTGTAGTTTTTCAAAATTGCAAGATGCATGTATAAAATGTGGGTAAATACATAAGTAATGAACCATAATAGGGTAAAAGGGTAATAACAAGTAAGAGTATGAATGTCTTTTTGCTAAAATTTAACGTCGTTAACCTGTCCATCTACTTGGTTTGGATTTTTTTTAAAAAGAGAGAAAACGAAACCTAAAAACAGGGGGAAACCCCCCCCCCCCCCCTCCTTCTTACTGGAAAGAATCAGTACCATAGAAAACTCTATTTGAAAAATAAATGCAGGTAGTATCATTACCATTACCATCATCTATATTATTGAGAACCCGGCGAAAACATGTATTAGAAAAAGACAATTAGAGAAAAACATTGTTGATCAGGGTTCGTCACGGATGAGCAAAACGATGAGCTCCGCAAGCTGGAAGGCATCGTCGTTCTCCACGGAGAGCGGCGACGTCACATTGCTCTTGCCGAACCCGTCCTGGCATTCATTCACCGCGCTTGCCGATTTCTCCAGCGATGAAATCGCCTCCTGGAACCTGCCTGCCTTCACCGCCGCGCCGACGGCGGCCTGAGCTTGCAATATGCCGCCGTACACCGCCTGGCATGACTGGAGGCACCGCGTCGTGGCGGCGTCGCCGCCGCCACCGCCGTTCCGGAGCATGCCGTCTATCTCGGACTTGGTGCTCGTCGCGTTGGCCGTGAGGAGGTCGACGGCGATCACGGCGAATTCCTTGTAGCTGCTGACGTTGCTGCTCCGGTTGTCGGAGCTGAGCGCGTCGATGCAGAACGTGACGCTGAGGAGCTCGCTGCCGCCGGCGATGGTCTTGCATGCACCGTACAGGAACGAGTTGATGCCGGCGGCGAGTTGAGGCTGCTGAGACGCAACAATTAGGAGAACAGCGAAGAGAAAGAGAACACTGACGCCATTGTTGGAGGAGGCCATTATGGTTGTGGATTTGATCTTCGACCTCTCTGTAAGATGATGCTGAATGAGATATGGTTTTCTGGATGCCCTTGCGTGTCATTTATATAAGTACAAAATTTTGCTGGCATTCAATGACCTGATCGATCATCTCCAATCAATGATCCGATATCATCGATTATGGATTTCCCGTTAATTTCTCTCCCCATTAATTGCCTGGAGCTGGAGGGAATTTGTGATCTTTTTAGAGGAAAAAGGAGAATCCTTTCAGAGAGTTTATAGTATATATCTAATTTTCTACCCTATAATTCACCAACTCATTTTACTCATCTCTCATCCTTACACTCTTACATTCTTACATCATGTAAATCCAACAGCTCGTATTCATCTAACATATAATCCAACGGACCAGATACTATGCGCACACCCTCCCATCCCCCTCCGCACCAGTCACCACCTCCGCAGCACCCGCATCGCCCACGCCTCCCCCTCCGCATCGCACCTCACGCCCCTGATCTCGCCCGCCGCTGCCGCTCCCTTCCTCACTCAAGTCTACCCTATCCGCCGCCGCCGCACCTCTCCTCTCTCACGCACGTGTGCCGGTTGCCGCCGCCGCTCCTCTCCTCTCTCACGCACGCGCGCCGGCCGCCGCCGCTCCCTCTCCTCTCATACGCATGCGCAGGCCGCCGCCGTCGCCCCGCGCGCAGCCCCCTCCCTTCCTCCTCGCTCACTGGACGCGCCGCCTCGCCTCGCATTGCCCGCGACAACCACGCCGACGCCCCGCTGCCGAGCCAACCGCGGCGGCGCCCTCTCCTCTCTCCCGCACGCGCACCGGCCGCCGCCACCGCCGCCGCACCTCTCCTCTCTCACGCACGCACCGGACGCCACCGCCCCGTTGCCCCGCGCGCAGCCCCCTCCCTTCCTCCTCGCTTACTGGACGCGCTGCCTCACCTCGCATAGCTCGCGGCAACCACGCCGACGCCCTGCTGCTGAGCCAACCGCAGCGGCGCCGCCGTCGCCCCGCGTGCAGCCCCCTCCCTTCCTCCTTGCTCACTGGACGCTGCCGCCTCGCCTTGCCGGCGGCAACCACGCCGACGGCCCGCTGCCGCGCCAACCGCGGCGGCTTCAAGCCAATCGCCACCACCCCGCCGCACGCCGCCGGTTCTCCCCTTCTCTCCCCCGATCTCGCCCGCTGCCCCCTCCCTCGCTCTCCAAACCCTAACTGCCGCCACACGCCGCCGGTTCTCCCCTTCTCTCTTGTCGTCGGTGCCCACCGTGACCCGCGCTCCCACACCCGCCACAGGTACTCTCCATTGCTTCCCCCACCACCTTCCTCTTCTCATTTTGAATCACCACCCATTTCTTGGTTTAATTATGAATCATTTAGATTTGTCTAAATCAAACTTTCTTCCTGTTAATCAGATGAAAAATTCTAAAGCAAACTAATGAGAGTTAAAATAAAAGATTCTGAGCCCAACTCTGGAAACATCTTAGGAAAGTTGATATTCACATTAATTTCAGAACATCATGTTCCTTGTGAATAAATAATATGATATTCATGCACTTAAGGCACTATTATGTATGTCCTATATATTTGCTGTGTGTTATGAATGGAGTGTGCTAGGTCTATTTGCTGGTTACAGTGTCCATGGCCTGTTTGTTGTAATGTTTATTTGAGGATGAAAATTCAACATTGTGATCCGCAGCAGATTAGTAAAACCCATGATCTTGAGTCATGCCTTTTGTCTGTGATCTGTGAAAGGTTAATCATGCTTATTAATGGTAGTTTTTTTTAATGTTCTCACTGATCATTTCTTTCAAGCAGATAGTGTGCAAAATTCAAGGGATTCCTGGAAATTCAATATCAATTTTCTCTCTTTTATATGCTCACAATGGATTACTACAAATTGCATTCTTGATACATAAAAATTTTGTATTTGCAGACTGTTCCTTGAAGTGAGGGTGGAAAATACAGTTGCAACCATACATTGAAGGAACATACTGCCGAGGTTAGCAAATGCGAGGATTATTTATGCTATGAATTACTAAAATTCGTGAACACAGCACGAGTCAAGCATCTTATTTAGGTTTTATTTTCATTTTTTTTCCTAGGATGAAAAATTTGGGATGTTTCTCATTTAAGTGGGATGGTTATGTTGAACTATATTGTAGGCAACACTGGCCCTTGATTTTATCCTTCTAAAAATAAATGTCAGCACCAGTTTGCTGATTAATGGCAGAACAGAACAAACCTCATAAGTTTGTTTGCCTATGTGCTCAATGATGTACAGTTGACACCATCCACTAAAAATATAATGGCGCTGATTTCCGCCTCCAGATTGCCGACGCCAACCGCGCTGCTATCCCGCCACCGGGACTCCTTGCCCCTGCGCCAGCCACTCAACCGCAACGCCACCAAGTTAATGATTGCAGGGCGTGGTTGACGTACTTTCTTCTAGAGAGACAAGTGGTTCGGCGGTTGGTAAGAGGGTTGTGCTACCACGCTCTTTTCCTGGTGGTGATCGCGACATGCAGCGAAGGTTTCTCAATGCGATGGCTCTTGTTCAGCGTTATGGGAGGCCATATTACTTCATCACAATGACCTGCAACCCATACTGGGATGAGATAATGGAAAATCTCGAACCTGGCTAGTTACCGCAAGATCGACCAGACCTTGTCGCAAGAGTCTTCAGGGCTAAGCTGCGAGACATGCTGGATCTATTTGTGAAGAAAAAATATTTTGGGGAGGTTCAGGCTTATGCGCACGTCACTGGGTTTTAGAAGAGGGGACTGCCACATGAACATATCTTGTTGATCATGAAGTCAGGTAGTAAATTGACAAATCCAGATGAGTACGATAAAGTGATTTGTGCAGAGATACCTGACAAGGCCAAATATCCTGTTTTGCATCGTCTTGTCATCAAGCATATGTTGCACGGACCTTGTGGCGCACTAAACAAGAATTGTGCTTGTATGGTGGATGGAGTGTGTCGCTTTGACTTTCCTCGAGAGTTCAACCAGGCAACACAGCAAGGGAAGGACTCGTACCCATTGTATAGGAGGAGAGATGACGGATGGCGTGTCAAGATTAGGGGTGCGGAGTTAGACAACAGATGGGTGGTCCCATATAATCCAGGACTGCTTATGCGGTATAACTGTCACATCAATGTTGAAGCTTGTGCAAGCATCAAATCTGTGAAGTACCTATATAAGTACGTGTATAAAGGACACGACTGTGCATCTTTCTCGGTTGATCCATCTGGGGAAATAAATGAGATACAACAGTACAGAAATGCCAGATACGTGACACCACCAGAGGCTATATATAGGATGCTTGGTTTCCCACTGTTCGGTATCTATCCAGTTGTTTTACAGCTCCAACTTCATCTTCCCAACATGCAGTATGTCATGTATGATGAGGATGGTAATCTCGAGGATGTTGTCAATCGTCCATCTTCTTCTAGGACAACTCTTACCGAGTATTTCAAAATGAATCAAGTAGACCCGGAAGCAAGGAAATTGTTATACAAGGAGTTCCCCGAACACTACCGCTGGATAACCGGACAGAATGTATGGTAGAAAAGGAAAACGAAGAGAGGCCAGGTTGGACGGATTGTGTACGCTCACCCTGTAGAGGGGGAGAGATACTACTTGAGAGTGCTTCTCAACCACGTGCGAGGTGCAACCTCATTTGAAGATTTGAGGACAGTGTCAGGTACAACGTACTCTACGTTGTACCTCTACTTTTAGAGAGGCATGCGAGAAGAGGGGGCTTGTGAAAACGGACAAGTCACATGACGATTGTTTGAATGAGGCAACCACTTTCCAAATGCCATCTGCTCTACGTCAGTTATTTGCAACCATACTGGTATTTTGCGAAGTCACCGGTGTCCGTGAACTATGGGACAATCACAAGGCTTCAATGTCTGAAGATTACAACCGAGGGAACACAAACCCTGCAGTAGTAGAGCAGATGGTGTTACGAGATATACGTGATTTGCTTCATTCCATGGGGAAGGATATCAGAGAATATGGTCTTCCCGAGATCAATGATATAGTTATTTTTTGGTTATAATGGCACTTATTTTTCTTATTAATTTACAGTCGCACGAACCACCGATAGTTTCATGATGCATATATTTGTTTTCACTAATCAGGTGAATGTTGCAACGATGTAATGACAGAGATTATAGAGGAACTTAACGTGCCAGTGGACCAAGACCATTTAGATATATACACATCTCTTAATGATGAGCAATGTGCAGGATTTGATGAGATAATTTATCATGTAACTAATAAGAAGAGCTAGGTATTTTTTATCGACGGTCCAGGTGGCACTAGCAAGACGTTTCTTTACAAGGCGCTTCTTGCTAGAGTGCGGTCTGAGGGGTTAATAGCCATTGCAACTGCGACATCTGGTATAGCATCGTCGATTTTGCCCAGAGGACGTACCGCGCACTCGAGATTCAAAATACCCATTAAGATTGCGCACAATAGCATGTGCAACTTCACGAAGCAAAGTGGCACTGCGAAATTGCTTTGTGTGGCATCCTTAATTATTTGGGATGAAGCTGCAATGATGAAGCGTCAAGCTGTTGAGACACTTGATAGGTCTCTGCAAGACATTATGGGTTGCTCATTGCCATTTGGAGGAAAAATTATTGTCTTTGGCGGTGATTTCAGACAGGTTCTTCCTGTGGTTACGCGTGGGACAAGGGCCCAGATATCTGATGCAACATTGCAGAGATCGTATTTATGGGAAAACATTAGGAAGATACGATTGTGGCATAACATGAGGGCTCAATATGATCCATGGTTTTCAGAATATCTCCTTAGGATTGGAAATGGCACTGAAAACACTATCAGAGATGATTACGTTTGCTTGCCTGATGAAATTGTGATTGCTCATGGGGATAGCAAGGATTCAGTACACGAGTTGATTAATCATGTGTTTCCCTCGCTTCATGATGAAAAGAATGCAAGCTCTGCAGCTTATATGAGCACACGGGCCATTCTATCCACTAAAAATGATTATGTGTATAAGCTGAATGCAAATATGATCGATAGATTTCCAGGGCAGGTCAAGGTTTATCACAGTTTTGACTCTGTTGATGATGACCCTCACAATAGTTATCCTCTGGACTTTCTTAACTCCATCACTCCAAATGGTCTCCCACCACACGAGCTAATAGTAAAAATCAATTGTCCTGTGATTTTTCTTCGCAATCTTGATCCTAATAATGGATTGTGCAACGGAACTAGACTTATGGTAAGAGCATTTCAAGATAATGCAATTGATGCTGAGATTGTTGGTGGACAGCATGCCAACAAAAGGGTGTTCATCCTACGGATCCCTTTGTTTCCCTCCGATGACATATCTCTTCCTTTCAAATTCAAGAGGAAACAATTTCCAATACGTCTCAGTTTCGTAATGACCATTAATAAATCGCAGGGACAAACCATCCCAAATGTTGGGATCTATCTTCCAGAGCCCGTGTTTTCACATGGTCAGCTGTATGTCGCATTGTCAAGGGGTGTGTCAAGGGAAACAACAAGGATTTTGGCAAAGCCAAAGAAAGAAGTTGACCCCACAGGGAAGAGCACTAGGAATATCGTGTATAAAGACGTTCTTGACTTGTGAGCAAAGGTATCAAAATTTATTCGAAAACATATTCTAGAAGATAGTAATTTGTTGATCGGAATGTTACTCACCAACATCCTCTTGTTTTGTACAGCACGTCATTACCACTCAGGTGGAATATTGTATGATTATTTTCTCCATACCATCGTATTCTAGATGTGTCTGTTCGCACCAGGATAATAACAGGACTACATGTTAACCCATGTATCTCTCTAAATTTTTTAACCCGCAACAAATTAATGGAATAACTCTCTACTTTTTAAATACTTTTTAAACGTATATTGTCCTCGTATATTATATATTATATATAATTAATTCTTGTCAAGATTTCTTTTATCCACGCAATATCATATTATTGTACTTTGCATGAAATATATTTTATGTACGATATGAATTAATTAAAGCTTGATTGCAAAAATCATAGAAAAATATTTTTTTCTAACATGAAATTTTAAATGTTATTAAATATAAATAAAATTGCACCGTAGCGTTAAGCACGGGCATATTACTAGTGAAGTATAAATTCAACCCTCGCACTGAGAATATTAAAAAAGACAAATTCAAACATGTGAATAGTACTTACTATGTATTCAAACTTAAAATTTTAATTAGAGCG
Organism: Oryza punctata; assembly: GCA_000573905.2. Classification (NCBI taxonomy): domain Eukaryota; kingdom Viridiplantae; phylum Streptophyta; class Magnoliopsida; order Poales; family Poaceae; genus Oryza; species Oryza punctata. The sequence continues at coordinate 1,725,350 of CM002499.2, read as the reverse complement.
GTAAATATCCTTATATCCGATATTGCCATTTTATTTGAGATACACATAAGGAAACATCACCATATGGTTGTTCTTACAGATATACCATTATAGTATTTGACAAAATAGTGTTTCTTTTCACTCTCCACCGTGGCTCCGTTCTCTCCTTGGCCGCTCCATGCATATTAGGTGCCTCCCTCGATGATGCCTTGCTAAATGTGAGCATTTTATTTGGCAAACATGGATCAATCTAGGACCTATTTAGTTTGCTACCACAGTTTGCCACGTTGAATTTTTTTTTTTTTGCGGGGAAAAGGGAATAAATTACTCCACACATACAATATATGAGATGAGATTATAACTGTTCTCAGGCCAAAAATCAGACCAACTCACAGCGAGCCATATTATCTAAAGAATGACTCGCACGGTTCTGACTACCAAGGCCCTTGACGATATTAATCTCCCTATTTCCAGCTAACAGGTCTTTCACCTCTTGGACAAGAAACGCCAGGTCCGATCTATCCTTCTCATCGGATTGGATCATGTGGATGGCCACCAAGCAGTCAGTCTCCACGATGATCGGCCACAGAGTCCATTGCAGGGCCAGAGCAATCCCTGCTTTGCGATGACAAGAGGCAAAGATAATCTTCCCTGTGCTGTCTCTAAGCACAGCACCCGTGCCGCCTTTATTCACCTTCGCATCAAAAGATCCATCAATGTTCACCTTCATCCACCCGAACTCCGGTTTCTCCCATTTATTTACACTCGCAGATTGTATTTGGTTCTGAATTACAGGTCTGTCTGGTATGAAGCTTACCACATGTTTGCCTTTCCCCAAGTTTGCTTGAGGATGTTACTTAATCACTAGGAGCGATTTCATATAACTCTGTAGGAATCGTTGCGAGACCTCAATCGGTGGGCAAGGTATCCCGTGTATGATCTCATTCCGGACAAACCAGTTACGCCAAAGCACCATAAGGAACATAGGGCGTTCATGCTCAGGCAGCATTCCTAAACAATCAAAGAACTAGGATGTGCTAGTTATATGAACGTCCATCCTCAATGATATATCATTGGATCCTTTCATGGCTAACCAAAGATATTTGGCCTGCAGGCAACGACATAAAGCATGAGCAATATCTTCCTTCTCCAGACCACAATCAATGCAAATGTCAGAAACCTCCAGATTCCGCTTCTTCTTGTTCTCCCATGTCACATCCTGAGGTTCCTTTTTCTAGCTCTAAATCTATTTAATAAATTGTTTAACTAACCTAGAGAAAATCCCAAATTAATAAATTGCATTTAAGAAGTGGAAATGGCATGGTGGAATTTTTCTTGTGTTCTCCATGTCAAAATACATTAACAGGATTTTTAGTGGAATTTTCAAAGCTTTGGAAATAATTTTAAACCAACTAAAACATTTTTCTCTAATGCAATTAATCCCAGAAAATTCTTTTCCTTTTCTTTTTTCCCCTTTCTTTTCTCTCCTTTCCTCCTTTGGGCCAGCGGCCCAGCCCAGCCCCTCTCGCTACCGCGCGCGCCTCTTCTTCCTCCCCACGGGCCAGCCCACGGCCATGGCCCACGACAGCCCCTCGCCAAAGTCCACGCCGCCTCCCTCCTCTCCCCGGGTCGTCGACAGGTGGGGCCCACCTGTTGGGCCCATCCCCAACCTCCGGCCAGCGGAGCCGGAGCCGGCAACCACCGCCTCGAACCCCGTGCGCGCCCTCCCGCACCCTGAGCGTGCACCCCGCCCACTCCCCGCCTCAGCCCGCACGCCTCGCCCCCATTCCGCACGCCCGTAGCCGTGAGGAGCGTGGGATTCGAAAACGAATCCCGGCCGGCTTCTCTCTCTCTCCCCTCTCCAACTCCGCCGAGAAGCTCGGCCACTACTGGCCACGTCCGCTTCTCCTGCACCCTTATAAAGCTTCCTCGCGACCTCCTCCTCCTTTTTCCACTTTTCGCCACCCTCTCCCGGGCTCTCTACGACCGCCACACCACCTCGCTCTAGCGTCGCCGCTCATCGTCGCCTCCGGTTGCCACTCGCTGCCGCGACGCGCCACCACCGCCATCAGCCTCGCGAGGTCGAGCTCCACCCCGTCCGCCCCTCCCGAAGGCCGCCGCTCGCCACCGCCGTCGTCTTCCCCGTCGCCGATGTTGACGATGAAATTTGGCAAGTATGTGAATCGGAAACAAAGCCCAAATTTGAAGCGGAATTGAAGATATGCGAGATTCTCGGAAACAGAGTGCGCATCGGCTGGAAGACCGTATCGGCTGGAACCAAGTCCGATCTGGATAGCCGATGTGGCCGATATTGCATGTGAAGTCAGTATCAGGTTCAAAGAAGAGTTTGAGACGATAATGCCAGACAAGGATAGAGTCCAGAATTAGAAAATGTATCTATTAATTAGGATTATTTGTAATTCCCTTATAGATATTCTCGGAAAGAGTCCGCCTAAGGGATTTGTTTGCTAATTGGATTTGTATTAGTCCGCATTCTCGACCCGGAGACACCGCGTGTGCGCACGACACGCGACGTAGTGTTCGACGAAGGGTGAGGATGGGCATGGGACAAGATGGTGGACGACAGCTCGACTCCGACGTATGATGACTTCACTATCGAGTACGTCCACTTCGAGAGAGCTGGGGGAGTAGGCAGCCCTTCTTCACCGAGCGTGCCTACCCCAATCCCCGAGCCTCCACCAACTACGGCAGCTCCACACTCTCGAGCCATGACTTCGGCAGCGACGAGTTCTTCACCGACACTACCACAGCTGACGATCCCACATACTCCAACACCAACAGCCACCCCTCCGGGCACGTCCACTCCGACGCCAGCTCGTGTCGAGCACAGCCCGGTGGAGTTCGTTACTCCGCTCTCCCACGACGAGGAGCGCATCGATGCGTACCACGACGGCGAGCCGCTGCGGTACCGTACGATGGAGGACCTTCTCGGCGACCAGCCGGTGCTAGGACTGGTGCCTCACGACTTGGAGGCACAATTGCACCTTGCATGCGACGACGGCGAGTCTCGGTCTTTCGCAGAGGCCAAGAGACACACGGCATGGCGCAACGCAATGCAGTCGGAGATGGACGCGGTTGAGGAGAACCGCACCTGGGAGCTTGCTGACCTCCCTCATGGTCATTGCGCGATCACCCTTAAGTGGGTGTTCAAGCTGAAGAGGGATGAAGCCGGACCCATCGTCAAGCACAAGGCTTGCTTGGTGGCACGTGGTTTCGTGCAACAGGAGGGGATCGACTTCGACGATGCCTTCGCCCTCGTAGCACGGATGGAATCCGTGCGACTCCTCCTTGCGCTAGCTACTCAGGAAGGCTGGTGCGTTCATCACATGGACGTCAAGTCGGCGTTCCTAAACGACGACTTGAAGGAGGAGGTCTACATGCACCAGCCGCCGGGATTTGTGATTCCCAGCAAGGAGGGCAAGGTGCTACGCCTGCACAAGGCCCTCTACGGCTTGTGGCGGGCACCGAGGGCGTGGAATGCCAAGTTGGATTCCACGCTCAAGGGGATGGGCTTCGAGCAAAGCCCGCACAAGGCGGCCATCTACTGGCGGGGCAATGGAGGATATGCCCTGCTGGTGGGTGTCTACGTCGATGACTTGGTGATCACCGGCACCAAGGATACAGAGGTGGCGGCGTTCAAGGAAGAGATGAAGGCCACCTTCCAGATAAGTGACCTGAGGCCTCTCTCTTTCTACCTGGGGATCGAAGTGCACAAGGAAGACTCCGGGATCACGCTTCGACAGATCGCCTACGCCAAGCGCGTCGTTGAGCTAGCTGGGCTCACCGATTGCAACCCAGATCTCATTCCGATGGAGGACAGACTGAAGCTGAGCCATGATAGCACGACAGAGGAGGTGGACGCTACGCAGTACCGGCGTCTTGTAGGGAGCCTTCGATACCTCACTCACACACGGCCGGACTTGGCATTCTCCGTCGGCTACGTTAGTCAGTTCATGCAGCGACCGACGACGGAGCACCAGCAAGCTGTGAAGAGGATCATCCGCTACGTTGCGGGGACTCTCGACCACGGTCTCTACTACCCGAGGTGTCCTGGAAAGGCACACTTCGTCAGGTACAGCGACAGCGACCACGCCGGCAACATCGACACCAGCAAGAGCACGAGCGGGATTCTCCTTCCTCGGTGAGTGCCTCATTAGCTGGCAGTCAGTCAAGCAGCAGGTGGTGGCCCTGTCCAGCTGCGAGGCCAAGTACATGGCGGCCTCCACCACTTCAACCCAGGCGCTCTGGCTTGCGCGACTGCTTGATGATCTCCTTGGCAGAGACACTGGAGTGGTGGAGCTCAGGGTGGATAGCAAGTCTGCTCTGGCTCTAGCAAAGAACCCCGTTTTTCACGATCGGAGCAAGCACATCCGGGTGAGGTACCACTTCATCCGACGCTGCTTGGAGGAAGGGAGCATCAAGGCGAGCTACATCAACACCAAGGACCAGCTTACGGACCTGCTCACCAAGCCCTTTGGGAGGGTCAAGTTCCTCGAGTTTTGCTCCAGGATCGGGATGGCCCAACTTCCTCACAAGACTTAGGGGGAGAATGATGGAATAAGTCTTGTGCTGTGCTATTGCTGTTGTTGTCTTTTTTATTTTTCAGCTTTTCAGCTCAAGATGCTCTAGGACAGCATCTTTACTTTCAGTTTTAGACTAGCAAGATGCTTTAGGACAACATCTTTACTTTCAGTTTTAGAAGACAACATCTTTACTTTCAGTTTTAGACTAGTAAGATGCTCTAGAACAGCATTTCCTTTCAGTTTTAGACTAGCAAACCAGCTATAAATATGTACCCAACCACCCGGGATGGTATGGCATTTGTGAGAAAATAAATAGAAAATTACCCTAACTCTCCTAGCCAACCACCCGGGATGGTATGGCATTTGTGAGAAAATAAATAGAAAATTACCCTAACTCTCCTAGCGCCATCCTCTCAATGAGAGTAAGGATTTTGCTACTAACGGTACATTCCAACACTACCGGCTGGACAATCGTCAGAGACTACCTCTATCCTTACAGCAACAGGATTTTGACTGAAACAAGATGAGCGATCAGTTGTGACGTGCACAGAGGATTCATCTCCAATGATGGACCATGGGTCAATGTTTGATGTGTTGACTCCAGCTTCAAAACCTAAAGCAAGAAATTAGGCAAAAATCAGTTAAAGCTAAACTTGAAACACTATTCTTTTTTCTTTTTCTTTTTCTTTTTGCTGGGAAAAATGTTTTCTCAGATCACAAATCCAACCATCCGTGTTGCTTCTTCAACCTCCAGCCTTGTCACACACACACACCACCCCCAACCAAAACGAGGTTGCCGGTGAATCCCGAGCATCTCTGCTCCGATGAGCCTCCTCCTCCGCCTTGGCTTTCTTCCCCGGCGACAGATTAGAGTATTGGGGCGGGGTGGGGCCGTGGAGTGGAACTGGCGGGGTAGGGGAGTTGTGGAGGGAGGAGCAGTTCATCGGGGCTGCGTATAGAGGGAGGGTGCGGCGCGGTGGCGCCACTGGAGCCGTGGGTGAGGAGGCGGCGGATCCGGCCGCGAGAGACGCCGGAGACGCCGGAGGTAGGGGGGAATCGTTTCAAGAGATGGAACAGAAGAGAGGAGAAGTTCTCAAAAAAACAAAAAAAAAAGAGAAGAGAGAGAGAGAGAAATCGTGGCCATGAGCTGGTGGTTGAAGACGATGTATCAGCGGTTGGATGGGCATCCAACGGCTGATACCACTCCACTGCTCTTCTTTAATTTAATGGTCAATTTCAGCTCGGAAGCCAAATAAAATAAGTAGTATATTGTGGTGTACCTCTGTTACTGACGAGTTCAGCTCAAAGACCACCGGTTCCAGCGTGGTTAATCTCCTGCACAAATAATAATAATAATAATAATATAAATGGAAAAGAAATAAAGAAACAAGACGTAGCTCGCTAGTCACCTTGAAGAACAGGCCGAACAAAGTGTCCGGTATTCTTCGAGCGACAGAGTAATCGACATAGAGAAACGCCGTCTCCAACGTCTCGGCTTCGCATCTACTGCCGCCGACGAAGAACAGAACCAGGAAGACGACTACAATGGCTTGCCGGGACAGCATGCTCGTCGTTGCCGACGGCCACTCTCATCATTCTCTCCACGACGACAATGGATTGGATTGTGTTGCTACTTGCAAGAGGGAGGCTTTGAGTTAGTGTGATTTGAACTACATACACTACTTGCTAGCTGGTGTAGTGGTGTATTAAACAAAACGATCCAACCTGATTATTCGAGGTTGCTCAATATCTACTGTTGAAAATTACTCTAGTTAGATAGAGTCAATCACTTGCTAAGATTGCCAACAAGTTAGTTCGTGCACATGGGATACAGGAAAAATATATAGCCAGAGCCCATATTTTCTTCCTTTTTCCTCTTCTTTATCTGCTCATCTTGATTCATTCCACAGAAATTCCTCTGCCAGAGGGAGGCTTGAGTTAGTGTGAAATGAACTACACTACTTGAGTTACACGAGACGATCCAAAATGATCATACGAGGTTGCACGATCTACTGCTGGAAAATGCTTTAGTTAGATAGAGTCAGTTACTAGTTCACTTCACAAGTTCACATAGGTTCCAGGTAAGCCCATGCATATTTTCTTCCTTTTTCATCTTCTTTATCTGCTCATTTTGATTCATTCGACAGAAATATATCGAGGAAACTAGACGAATAAGCACAAGCATTTCTATTGCTAACCTCGTGCACGTTGCAGCTGCACATCTCTGCCACCACTTTGGACCGGCCCAGCGCCAAGATCGAATGAGGAGTAAGTGATACTTGCTTAATTGCATTGCATCTGCTCCTGCATCGAAGCTATTGGCTTGAGATAGCCAAAACCACAAATTCTACCACACATTGACTTGTGCATTACATCCAGAGATAAAAAGTAGAAAATAGTTGCTTACCTTATCCGGGGTTACTGAAACAGTTCTCATCAATGCACAAGACACAAGTTTCCCTCTCCAATTTTTTCTTCTCATCATGATTTTATCAACCACCAGTTGAGTTTGTTTTCTTCTGAGCTTCCCACCATGTAAATGACTAGTCAATAAACCTATATGGGGAACATACCATATTTACAGTGAAACATATCCACAAAGAATCAACAGGCATCCTAATAGGGATTGGACTCCATTTGGACCTGCTCAATCCTAAACTCAAATTCTCAGTCAATAATCTGAGCCTTAATTTTTCTCAAGTTTAAATGCCAACTTCAGTTCAAGTTCAAATCCTTAATTGATATTCTCTACAAATTTGTTGTCCTTGGACCAAATTATTCTCTTTCCCAGGCCAAAGATTCATATTTGTTATCCTTGGAACAAAGCAACATGGTGGCAATGTGCCATCAGTCTCATCCGATACAAATATGGAGAAAGCAAAGCAAAACAAAACAAAACAAAACAAAAAAGCAAGTAAGCCTGGAGAGAATTTTATTCATCATTTCCTGTGTACAACACTATACAGCAGTGCTTCAAGATACATACATATATATGGACTGCTTTCTATTGGCATATCGCATCTCGTGTATTTCCTGTGTTTCTGTCGCTAACCTTCTGTTGCCGCTTCACATATCTGCCACGAGTTTGGACTGGGCCAGCGCAAGATCGAATGAGGAGAAGGAGTGGGGAGCAAGCGTGACTTGCATCTGCTCTGCAGCATTGGAGAGCTGGCTTTTGACCGGCACAACCTGCATTGGTTGTCATGAGCAAAAGGTTTGGGTTCAGATGACTAAAACTACAAAACTCAATTACACATTGAGATATGTGTTACATTTAGAGAGCAGAAATGGTTGTTACCTTATTCGGGTTACTGAAAGAGTTCTCATCCATCACATTGCTGGATGTGAGAACAGTGGCAGTTGATCCCACTGCGTTGACACTGGCCTGAAGCCCAGTTGCAGAGATCGTGAGGCTCACTGGATCAGACCCAAAGTTTATAATCTGCACAGGAGATTTCAGGATCAATTCGTGAGGTATGGAATCCTCCTACAGATGAAGAGTAGGTTGAGAAGAAAATTCCTTGCCTTTACTCTTAGGTAGCTATTTTCAGAGTCTTGCCAAGTAATTGCAGATGCTGCCAGAGAACCGGAGTAGCTGGAAGTGATTGTAGTTGGATGAAACATAGCACCGCTAGATTCACGGAAAAGAGTCTGCATCCAGTAACTAGGAGTTCCATATTGTTGCCAGGAGTTAAATACAATTGCATCTGGGTTCCACCTGATTGTTTGATTCAAGTGTTATTACAGTACTTGTTAAATCAATAAAAACACAAATGAAGAAACCATGGAGTCATCAACACTAACGTTTGATCGTTATTATTCACGAAGAGTGGTGCATAACTTGCCATCTGAACAATATCACTGCAAAAAAAAACCAACAAGAAGTTACTCCTAACTAACAGTAAATATCTCGTTTGTTAGTAGATCTTAATAAAGCTCTATCAAGTAAAGCTCAAATGTGATTGTCACACAGCCCAGAGAGAAGTAAGAAGATTGTTTCAAGACAAGATCACCTATTCTTCTCCAGTCCAGTAAGGAAAGCAGCCTCTGCCAATGAAGCAAGTAGACTTCCTCTACCTGCATCACTTCTCCAAACAGCATATTCACTAACAAAAGCCTGCAACCAAAACATATAGTAAGAAAGATATTTAATGGACAATAGGGATGAGAAGATAATGATACAAGTGAATAAGAGAAGTAATGATGTTCCAAGTTATACAAAAATGGAAAGATCACCACACATGACATAGATGAACTGTGGATGTTACTGAATTATTGTTAAGGAACAGATGGCCAAGGCCATCCTATGAATATACCAAGAGAGATGTCATGAAGTCCTGGATTATTAATGTAAAATATATATGAAAAACGGGGGATTTCATAGTGCTGTCTTAAGAGCATCTCCATGAACGAAAAGGTCCACAGAGCAATGAAAGTCAAGGCATACACCGTACCTTGGGCCCATTACGAGATGATCTATCAAATGTATTCTTCATCGAAAATAAAGTCTTAGAATCAGTATAGACCTACAAAAAAAGGAATGGTCAGAATTAATAAATGAGAAAAACCTTGACACTGGTGTCAAAGAATGAGAAGTACTGCAGAACAGTACTCCAGAGGATGAGTAGTTTACATGGAAGTCATATAAATCAGCAGGATGGTCAAGTGGTCTTGATGAAGCATCACAATTTGAAATCATTTGAATGTCCGGATAGGCCTCCCTTATAGCATTATAAAACTTGAGGTAGTTACCTGTATAATGGATAAGATAACATCATGCATGTACCTAAAAGAAGAACTCAACAGTTGTTCTCCACACAGTTCCAAGTAAAACTTGTGCAGTAACATTGGAGATTATGATAAAATATAAAATTTTTGCATCCCAATTTTAAAAAAAATGAAAATAACCACATTTTAGTATTTTTTTGCTTCCGGGACTTTTTTTTGTGTTACTAATCCTAGTTTATTTGCAACGATAAAAATGGAGGACATACATTACTACAAGTACAAGGCTTGACGAAGTACAACAGAGGAAAAGGAGAACATAGGACATAAAAAAGGTAATATTATATGCAGAATGAAATTGTGTAAGAAACAAATGTCACCCTGTAAGGTTTTGCCATGGAGATTTATGTGGCTAAATTAATGAACGTCTTCGCAGCAAACAGATACAACATCATAAAGGAGTTGTGGACTTTATTTCCCTCTGGTTCATGTAGAAATTTATTTTATTGAGCTAATTTTATTCGAAATACAAGTCCAATTACAAAACCGGAGCCCAGTGTTGAAAGTGGATAGAGTGGGAGTTCAGTGACTATCTCCATAAAAATGTATTTTTACAGGATTAGCATGGTTCATGTGCATATCCTTTTCTTCAATCATTCACCTTAATTATTCCAGACAAGCCTCTTCAACTTATGCAGTTATATGGTCAAGTGGATGAAATATGAAAGTAGTTGAGGAATATTACCGCGGTAAAATTTTTTCCCACAATCTTCATTTCCAATAGCAACATATTTGACAGGGAATGGTTCAGGGTGCCCCATTGCAGCTCTAACAGAACCCCATGTCGAATCTGCACTCCCCCTTGCAAATTCTAAACTGTCCAATACGTCCTGTAGAGAGACAACAAGAGACGTCCCAAAAATAGAAGTGGTGTTATGACAACTACCATAGTCTCAATTCAAGAAAAGATGTTTGTATTTTCTTGGATAGGTATGTTGCTATCTGTAGGTATACCAGAATGCAAATTCAGGTTAAACATCATCACTGCTTGTGAACTTTGTGAATTAATTCTTTTTAAAGAACTCTCTGAACTAATAGCGTCAAAGAACAAGCCCAAAACCATCATTTTTTCCACGGAAAAATCAACTCTATTTCAACCGTGAGAAAACAAGGCAAGAGTTTTAGCATCATTCAATGAGACTCATCATATGTAGTTTGCATTCTTAGGATCTGCGCAACGAAGATCCTTAATATTTAGATATACAAAGATAAAAGATGGAACACTACTACGATGGTAGTGAAGATAGTATCAATTTTCTCACATGCCATACCCATAGTAATGCCCAGCCATAGCTAGGACGTTGCAGGTAAACTTTAAAGTGGAAACAATTTAGCAAATCAAGGTGCATCTGACTTGACAAAAAATAAACCAGGGAGTTCACAACATACTTTTACAAAAGGAGCAATTGCAGCAGTATCAACTTCATCATTATGGCTGATTCCTGATATATAAAAGAGTTTAGTAGCGATTAAGGAGGTCAGCTGTGGTGATCAAGATATAAAAAAATTGGCAATTATTACCATTGTTGAACACCCAGATTGGGGCAGCACCAAGGTCCTCAGAAAGCTTTGATGTAGAGTTTATAAAGTTTTTCATCAGAAAAATATAGAACTCAAAGGTCATATATGAGTAGGGAGTGATAAGAAAGTGAAGGACAGGTATAAAACTAAACTGGTACCTGGAGAAACTCATAATATCCAAGGCCATCATCAGTCCAGTAATGCCAAACATCCCCAAAGTGTCCAGGCCTCTCCTCCCATGGACCAATAGATTCCCTCCACCTGAATGCATTCCTTAACCATTCCCCCTCCACGAAGCAACCTCCTACAATTGTTTACTTGGTCAAGTCAATTATCCCAGACATGTCTGGCAATATATACAGAGATCAAGAACTTGATTTTCAATTGGAAAATATAGCTCATACCAGGGAATCTCAAGAATCGTGGTTTTAAGTCCAACATCATGGATATAAGTTCTGTGCGAAAACCATGTCCCTGTATGAGTAAAAGAAATGTTGGAAGCACTTGAAAAAGCCCATGAGGACTTAACTGTTATCATACACTATAGATAGATAGCATGAAAAAGTCCATGATATCGATTTCCTTTTCCAGTAACGAAGTTTGACAACAAACTATAATGTACCTTGTAAGTGTCTGCAGGCATGAGCGATACTTGATCAAACCATACAACTCCCTTCTTGTTAGTTGTTATTTGAAGCCTTGAGGTTCTATTTGTTCCTGTAGCAACCAACTTCTGCTCCAGTTTTGTCCAATTCGACGCACCAGAAACCCTGCAACAATATAATCCTTTCAACTAATGGGAATGGGAAAACATCATTGTTCTCCTGTCCCAGTACTGAGAGAAAAGGCACTAACGGTATGGTAGTTGAAGCCAGATTTTGCGATCCATCAGAACTTGTTAAGGAAACTGTCAACTCCACAGTTTCTGGTGATTTAACATACATCACTAAATTGTAGGTCTTTCCATCTTCTATGTTCTGCAGGTTGATATGACAATTAAGGGTGACTAGAGCATAGGAAAGGAAGCATTGCAAAATTTAGGAAAGCAAATGTTTACTATATTTTGCCCAACACAAGTGCAGGAAAGAGCTACCACTACATGAAAAATCGAAACAGAATGCATGGAGGTCCATGATTTACTAGTTAATTTTATGAGAAAAGACAGCAAAATGGCAGTAGTACTATGAGGAAAACAAACTAAAGAACAATACATAAACCCATACCATGCCCCAGAACCCTGGGTTATAAATGCCAACACCACCAGCTGGGCAATTATCACAGAGAACCTCCATCCTAAGAGCAACAGTATTCCGACTGAAACATGATGTTCGATCAGTCGCCACAAATATGGAAGAGTCATCTCCAATTATGGACCATGGATCAATGTTTGATGGGGTATGAGGGCCTCCAGCTTCAAAACCTGTGCATAAAACTCATAAGCTGATTATACTACACCCTAAATGGCTAAATGCCAATATAACTTAAAAGAAGCGCGTATTATTTTCCATCCAGTATATGCTCTTAGTCAAAGTTTCGTGTTTGAAGTTTACAGGATTACAGTTGTGCTAAAAGAACTCTTTTTTTAAGTTTATGGGAAAACATAATTTAGTCAATCAGATGGTATGGAGAATTTTCAAGTAAAGACAATAACAAAAGGATTTTTTTTTACTTAAGCCATGTTTTCTGTTCCATTGGACTGCAGAAGAATTTATTCATGTTCATTCAGAACCAAATATGTTTTATCTGGAAGATCGAACAAAAATAAGTGCATATATTGCAACAAATATAACTGAAGCACCTCTGTTACTAACAAGTTCAGCCCATATTCCACCAGCCCCTGCATGGTTGATTTCCTACAATATTAGCCAAGATCATTATCATCAGGACATAGTGGAACATGTAGTCTACCTGGATTATTCTGGGCATGCTAATGCACTTGAGCATCCTAACAAAAGTGCCAGAGGAAAGGACATAGTGATAGAGTGCAATTGTGAGAAACAGAATTACTATATATATCTCACGGCTTACCTCAAAAAATATTCCAAATAAAGTGTCGGGAATCTGTCGAGCAAGTTGCGGCGAGGCATCAACCTTGAGGACCGCTGTCTGGGTCGCGTGTAACTGTAACTCTGAAGCTAGACATTTGCAGCCGAGGCTGAACAGAAGCAAGAAGCAGAAGATGGTACTCAGGGACACTTCTCTGGAACCCATACCTGGAGCTGTAAACACTAATGCAGTCCGTGTGTCTGTTCAACAAATAAGGCAAGAGGATGATACCGTATGAGAAGTCAACTAAGGTAGATAGATAGGCATCGACAAGTAGGTGCTATTACTAGATGGCATCAAAACAGCGATACCGTTGGAAGAAACGAGAGGGAAACCTAGAGAAGACAGTGATACGTCCAAAACCATGCCTACAAGATAACCAGACTTGCAATCATTTGCTCAACTACAGTTTTAGAAAATCATAAAAGCGTTGACACCAGACTAAAAAAACTAAGTAGTTAATTTGGCAAGGATTAGGAAAACTGCGTTGCAAATGATCTCATCGCATCATCATCATCAGGCCAAACAAACACAAAGACCAATCAAATCCCTTCCACTGGTCATTTCATCGAACAGGTCGTCCGCATAACCAAAGAAGCAAAATTGGAGCGAAAATAAGACAAGCAGTAAACGATTTCACCAAAATTGCTCACCATAGGGCCACCATCCAAGAACTCAGGAAGGAAGAGGAGCTGAGCGCCGCGAGGCGTAGGGGGCGGACAGACAGAGAGCGCGAGGCTTTGGTATTAAGTAGAGGAGGAGAGACAGTGGCTTTGAAGGGAAGTGTACCTCGTGGGGAGGCACGCAACGCAAGCAGTGTGTGGGGAGGAGCTCGCGCGGCCGCCTGATGGTGATCGGACGCCGGAGACGGGCGGCGGCACGGACGGGAGTTGCTTGCCGCGGCGGGGTTCGGCGTGCGGCGGTTGGGTGGGTGGGGCCCACCGACAGACACGTGGGATTGATTATCCGTAGCTACAGTACTTAATCATCGAATGGAAATGGATCATCTGTCTGGCTGTGGCTCTATCTCTGTGGCCCACAGTGGAGCTTTCGTATACTTGTAGACCTACCCTATCTATCTAACATGATTGTTGTCCAAAAGAAAACAAAAATATCTGATACAGAGCAGAGCCTGGATTCAAAAATGATCTCTGTCAATTTGGCCAATATAAAAAAACTGAAATTCATTTTCTAAAACAAAATTTATCTAATTTTCATTTGTTTTACCAATAACCTTAATAACTTGAAAAATGCTATGTAATTTGTGAAAATATTTGAGCTCTGTTATACACGTGAAGATTTCATGGCTCCAGCACTGATCAGAGATACAACCACATCACAAATTTACGTAATTATGCTTAGTATGATTCGGACATAGACACTTCACGGTATTTTTTTCTTTCCTCATCATATTGAAATGAATAAAGTAGTATGGGCGGTGTCCCAACTAATATTTAGTTTTGAGAGTGTCTTAACTTTTACGGTGCTCTACAACTAATTTCATAAAGTGACGATGTCTATACTAAAATTCAATTTTTTAACAAAATCTCTCTAAATTTCACAGGATTTTGCCGATGGGCGATGACGTTAACATCTCGGTTATCAACCAAACCGCAAGGGAGCAATTTCAGCTACTGTTCACATTTTTAAAATCATATCTTAAACAGTCAGGGCACACCGATAGAACAGAGGATCGGTTCTTGGTTCCTTGCTATCTCAAGGGACGAGGCAGTTGTGTCTCCATGAGACTTTGTATTAGTACTAATAAAAAATCAGATAACGTAATCAATTGATCATTTCAACAAGACTACAAAATTCTTCTTCGGAAAAAAATAAGAGTATAAAATTACAAATAGCTCTCTCCTAGGATTTGGTCAGCAGTGTGGCAGTGAAGATTGTCATGTTCATTCTACAAAGTAATAGTAGGAAATAGCACATGCTCTTGCATACAGACAAAAAAAATCATGTGCACAACACAGTTATATTTAGACATTTCTTTTCTAAAAAGATCCATATATTTCACCCCTCCTCTATTGCGTTTATATCTTAAAAAGCACCCCTTTTTCTTTTTTCAAGTCAAGGATGTTATACCGAAACATGGTTGCACAAGTTGTAGAAATTGGAGTGATCTACATGTACTCCTACCATTTCAAGTTACTTGTAATTCAAGAATGCAATTCTATTAATCGAAATACTTGTCATTCTCATATTCCAAATGACTTCTAGCTAAAACCTTACCTCTCTATCCCTCATCAATACGAATTTTTTTATTTTTTGAACTTTTTTTTAAAAATAAACCCTTTCAAAACTTATTTCCAAGATTTAAATCTTTTGGAGCAGGACTGGCGTGGTAAAACATCACTATCACACAGGTCTGGCTGGCGTGGCAGCATTATTTGGTCATGCCGATCTGGCTGACGTGACAACATTATTTGGCCACGCCACCCTCGCTGGCGTGGCAGCACAAAACAAAACTGTCACGCCAGCTGTGCGTGGCGTGTCAGTATTATTTTGTCATGCCAGACGGGCTAGCGTGGCTAAAAAGTTCAGATTTTGGAAATAATTTATTGAAGGGTCTATTTTTAAAAATAAAAAATGAAAAAGTTCAAAAAATAAAAAAGATTCTCATCAATACATCCACACCTCTCATTATAATCCACATCTTTAGCTAAAGGAGTACAAATATTGATGTATTATTTTAATCCCAAAATATAAGAATTTTTATGGATGGACATAGCTATTAAGAAAGTAGGTAAAATTAAATAGAGAAATGTTGTGATTGGATGAGAAATAGAGGTATGTGGAAAATTGAATAGTGGAGAGTTGTGATTGGTTGGAAAAAGAATATTGGTGGAAAAATTGTTATATTTTAAGATAAATTTTAAAGACTAAAAATTGTTATATTTTGGGATGGATAAAGTAATTAATAGGGTAGCTCGGTAATCTACCATACCTTTATATTTTGTCCATAAATTTCTATAACGAGTAATTTGAAACTGAAGAGTAGCATGTCTTTTACAATTCTGCATGGCCATACCTTGAGGACTCGGTGCAAAATGAAAGTTGAGGCCTTATCTTTAGAAAATGCCAAGAAACAGAAGAATAAATTAGGGTAGTGCTCTACCTAAGTAGGAGGAAGGATATATATTTTAAATGAATGTTGGAAAAAGAAACTATCAGTGTTATGGATAAGGCATATCCAAGAGTTTTGGGTTAAATTTGGTGGGCCGATCATATACCAAGTCCTATACAGAATCATGCCTCATATATCGAAGTTATTCCGGATAAGGAAGGAGAAGCGGAGTTCTACATGGAAACTATAAGGACTACGCAAATCGTATCCATACTTATCTCCCTAATTCTACTTGGATAAGGGGATATCTTTGGGTATAAATATAAGATCCCCTAAGAGAAGAGGGGGATTAGTGCCCGTAGAGAAACGCAACAGTTAGAATAGTCACCAATACACGTTGCCAGACATCGACATCAGAGATAAGCCTAGATACACCCAATCTGGTGCTCGCGGAGACCGACAAGAGGGATCTAGCGCTATCTCTGATCTCGCCAAGTTCGTATTCGATGATGAAGACTACCCATCGTCGACTACGGGTGGTGGTCCATGCCGCCGTATCGACAATGACTAGATAGGTTATCCCAAACATTATACTTGAGTTATTCTGATGAATAAGAGCAACACCGGTTTCGGTCAACAGGAGTATGGCTATTACCTATCAGTTGAGAGGGCCCGAACTTGTATAAAAATCTTTGTCTCCTATTTCTTTTACCTCAATCTCGTGTATACCCTGGTACCAACGATCATTATATCATGTAAATACCGTAGTCGTGATATAGAACATCGATATAAATGTTTTCTAAAAGCGTAAAAATAGAATCTTTAATGTTTGAAACACCTTCACATCGTCAACCGTATATAACTTTTTAAGGTAGTCATAATTACCATTGCTCACTTATCAGAACAAAGAAAACAAGTGTGTTCTAACCAAATCAAAAGAGGAGTAAGGGTAAAACTTCACGATAAGCCTTCAAACACATTGGAGCGCATAGGCATAACTTAAAATATAAAAAATTAGAACCCAGGAGCCTTATTCGGACATGTTTAACTTTGACTACCAATAACAAAAAACAATCATTTAAGAATAAATAATGTTATTAGATTTATCACAAAACAAACTATTGTAATATGCTACTCTATTTATTTAAAATAATTTATTTTTATAAATATTATTAGTTAAAGTAGTATACGGAAGATCGTCGAAGTTTAAAAATGCTTATACTTAGGGATGAATTGAGCAGTACGCATATAGGACAGCAAGTGAAACGAAAAGCCCAGATTATGTGCAGACAAATTGAGGAACTATATATATTGACCGAATGACCGGTCAGGCATGAAAATATTGGCTCATGTGCGTGATGATTGATGGAATATAATGTCTTTGGTTTGCTTGGGTATAAACGTGAAGGAACATCGATCGATCATACATGAGCGATAGTGATGGGTCTCATTTACCACTGATCGATCTGATTCTGATCGATAATCACTGAAACGCATGCGTGTGCGTGCACTGCACACAAACGCACGCACGCATCGCATATATTGCTCCAACCATCCATGGATCGATCGACAGATGTATATCTACTCCATAGCTGATGCTCTCTTGCGTGTTCGTTTGCACTCGATATATGATATCCACGAAGTGAAGAAGTTGCATTGCATTGCTTGCAAGATATATATTCGACAGTAATCGTCACATCTGTCCCGGCCGGGAGGATATAATAATGCACAAGTAGTTAGTGTTCATTGTAGTTCCACTACCACTACAACTCTTCCATCGATCTTTAATTTATTGTATTCCCTAAAAATCTATAATTTCTTCACTTTGCTTAGGTTGCCTCCGGTTGACACTGGCCGGTTTAGTCTGGACTGGACACGGTGAAATGCAATTTGGGCGCTGTTGAGGGCCAAATTGATAAATGAGAGTATTAAAAAACCGTCGCAAGTTTATTTGAGTGAAAAAATTAAGATATAGCTATAGTATAATTAAAGTGTAATTACATTGTAACTACATTATAATTGTAACTATATTGTAACTACGATATAATTTATATAAAACTTGTATTCAACTATAGTTTTGTTGGTTACCATCCCATTGTGTGTGACATGTGCGAAAAAATTTCTAACAATTTTTTTCCTTTATATATAAATCTCGAGATAATCCGATAACTACAAATCTGAAAATTTTGGGAAAAAAACCTGCGGAAATTTTCTAACAATTTCTGAAAATTTTGGGAAAAAAAACCTGCGGAAATTTTCTAGCAATTTCGTTGTTAAAAAGCCCATAGCCCATTTATCGATCTGATTTCTAAACAAAGCCCATAGTCCGTTTCACGAAAAGAGCCCACGGCCTCTTCTCTTCCTTCTTCTTCCTCTTCTACAAGCCGCCGACGAGGCAAACACAAAGTCTACCCCAAGAGGGAGAAAATCGCAAAGGAGAGAGAGAAGAAGAAGAGCAGAAGAGGAGAGGAGCCATGGATGCTTCAGCGCTCAGCAACCCGCGGCTGCAGGCCATGCTAGAGGTAAACCTGAACCCCCCATTGTACCAGTTTGAGATGAGCAGCCCAGGCGCCCCCGCCCACTCGACCTATGGAACCCTAGCACGTTACCCGTCTCTTGATCTCTTCCTGCTCATCAGCCCATCTGTTTGTTGGTATACTTGCGATTAATTATGTGTCCTTTTTAGATCTAATCGGAGATTCATGAAAAGATTGAGCTTTGGGCGAAAGTTTGCTGATTTGGGCCAAGTTTGTAGCCCTTTTTGTTCCAACCATTAGCTTATTATGTATAGCATTTTATTTCTTTTGTTCAGTTGTTTTAGCAATATTCTTCAGTCTGCAGGAATTCCTAGGCATTACGATGGATTTTTTTTTCTAGCTAAGAGTAAAGGTTATGCCCTAATTTGGGGTTTAACAGATGTGCTGGAAGTTACAGTTCTGGTGGAAATCGGTAATCGAATCCTAGTTGCATATTGGAACAGAGTGGCGTTACTTAGGTATCCAGTATCATACTATCATAGCAATTTTCTCTTAAAGTGTATCAAGTGCTCTGAGGAAGTGCAGTATCTTATATCCAAGGATTGTTTGGTCTCAAATCTCATAACCGGTTCTGTTATTGATAGAGTCCCAAATCCATAACGTAACTGGAGTTAATCCAGCTTGTGGTTGTGGCTTTTCATCAATTCCTGTGAAACTAGTATTTCTACCCAAGTACCCAGTAAGCCTGATTCTAAACTAAACTAATTTGGACACAGTCTGGTTTAGGCACCATCAGAATGGTGCTGGAAGTTCATGAAGTATTTCCTAAGAATCCATAGCTTGAAAAGTTTCTAACGCTTCAACTGAGGAGATATTCGGTCATTCCTAACTGGCTAATTGCTTTTGTGGTGCTCTGTATTCAAGGACTATAGCTGTTAACTCCTTCATAACAGAAGGTAAAATTATGTCTCATGATATCCGACAAACTATTTTCTTAAATTGCAGTAGTTCCAAATCCCAAGTGCTCTAGCCACTAACTCATATAGGGAGATGAGATGTTTTATTAAATTTGATTAGCTACCTGCTTTGTTATATGACAAAATGACACTGCAGTCTGTTCTGGCATACTGCAAAGACGTTTTCCAGCTGACATACTGTCATGTGTGAAAGGAAGTATTAGAATAGGGAGATCATCATAGTATGCAAATTAATAAACAACTTGAGTAAAAAAAGGAATTACTTTTTTATATCTAGTATTCTGCTAGGACCTTTCTCCCGTGTTTCTGATATGTTATGAATGGCAGAAGTTGCTTGCTTCCTTTACGTACAAGAAATTATTGTTTGTATTCTGTTCTTTGGACAATGGATAATTAAGCCATGTCTGTCATAGTAACCCCTCCAAAATAGTTTTTTAAACATCTCTAATGAAGTATATCTTCAGTTCCTTTATACATAGGTGTACTGATGTTTTGTTTCAAGATCCCCTGTGTAATTGCAGGAGTTGCTTATAACTACAGAAATATACTGATGTTTTGTTTGTTCCACTTCAGGAGGAGAAGAGGAAGGCAATGGCAAACGAGATCGTGGCGAAGCTTACCGATGTTTGCTGGGACAAATGCATCACTGGGAGCATTGGAAGCAGCTTCAGCAACAGCGAAGCCTCGTGCTTGTCCAACTGCGCCAAACGCTTCCTCGAACTGAAGATGCTCACCATGCAACGAATTAGTAGCCCTAGGTGAAAATTCGCATAGGTGTTTCCTGCATCAAAGACGTAGAATCTACTGGAGTTGATGCTAGAAAATAGAGGGGCATCACTTGCTTTTTGCTACACTGTCAGTTTTGGTGTTTTTCCTGCTATACGCTCTCAGTGAAAGGACTGCAAGTTTTGCTCTTGCAAGGAGATTAAAAACGCTACTGTACTTTTTTTTTTGCGGGGAAAAAACGCTACTGTACTTTGACTACTTTTAACCTGAAAAGAATCAGAGACAAGCTCATAGGCTGAAGCAGAAAATGTGTTACTGATGTGGAGTATTGTCTTTGGAGAAAATGAGGTGTGTGTTGAAGTAAAATGAGTTCTTTTTTTTGAGAACAAAGTGAAATGAGTTTAACCAGCTGATGCAATAGTTTATCAGAAATTCAACACCTCCAGTGTTCTGCCATGAAAGACTCAAGACTGAACTATACCGCTGTTCTTTCTTACTCAGATAAACTACACATCACCGCCGTTCTAGTTGTGTTTAAGTAGCCACCATTAATTAGTTATCAGTATATTCGAGAGGCACTAATCTCGAGATTATCCAACGGTGGATGGTGTACGCCAGCGCTTAGTGGCACACTGACACGACTGCATATCCACATATACATATATACATTTGGCGATTTCATCTAGAGGTCTCCGATAGTGGAACTGCAGGCGACATCCTCAAGGTACACTCTCTTCATCCGGTGTTCCTTACCAGCTTTCTCTCCGTTGTTTTTTTCCTAGAATCCTAACTAATTTTCTGCAAGTCCTCTAGCTAGTTCCTGATCATCTTTTTGTAGCAAGTTCGTGTGATTTGTTAGTGTTCTTATCTGTGTGCACTGTGTAAATGTCTGCATTGAGTTTAACTATGGTTTTGTTGAACAAATGGATACTGTATTTGGGTTGCCTGGATGAGCACCTCGAAGCTGCAATGCATTTTGTTGCCATCTTTTTCATTTGGTGCCTGCATTTTGGGTTAATTTTTAAGGGGGAGTAAGTAGGACTTTGAAATGTTAATGCTTTTGTGGGACCAAATTAGTTCCAATCAGAACATCCATGATTCATATGCCACAGAAACGTTACATTGACACATTTGTATCTTTAGTGAGCCATCAGTAGTCAGTCGACAGTCCAAAGTATGCAGACTGTTCTGTTTCTGATTGTTCAGAAGTTGATGCAGCTTTCTGATTGTGCCGATCTATTTTCTTTTTATTCGATTTCTTTGGTCTACGTTGTATTGCACTGGCTTTTGTATATTCATCTCGCATACTTATCCTTAGCATGTCAAATCATTCATCATGCTGATATTATACAAGTATTATGTTCAGACTATTTAGTGACTTACTCCCAGAATTGTTCCAAGAGTTCACCATGGAGAATTCGGAAGATGAAGCAGAGAATGGCAAACTACCCTTGGAATTGGAGCCCTTGCGCTCGTTAGCGCCAAAGTTTCCTACTATTTTGGGATATGATGTGGAAACTCAATCAACCGATCCACTGTTAGTTTATGCCACACCATCCATACCTTGCTCCTCATCAGAACAGCCTCAAGAAGCCCCAGCTTCATTTTCTCTGCCCTTACCAAACTCACCAGTTCCTATAAAGGCTACACCAATCTCAGCGGCATATCCTACACTGCAACATGAAGATGGATCATCCGATGAAGATTACAAGCCCTTACACAAGCAGAAAAAAACAACGCTGCCGAAGAGAGCCAAGAGGCCCCAGCAAGCTGAGAAATCCAATGATGCCAACATCAAGCGCAGATCAATAAGGAGGAACCTGGACAACGAGTTCAACTTGTGTTCATCCTCATCAGACAAACCGAAGGAATCGGTGGAAGGAATCCTGATGATGTTTGATTCACTCCGGCGCCGTGTATTGCAGTTGGATGAAAAGGAGGATGCAAGCAGGCGGGCTGACCTGAAAGCTGGCACCATCATGATGCAGAACAACCTCAGAATCAATAATCATAAGATGATAGGGCATGTGCCTGGTGTTGAAGTCGGCGATATTTTCTTCTTTAGGATTGAAATGTGCATTGTTGGTTTGCATGCACCAGCCATGGGTGGCATTGATTACATCTCTTCTAAGCATAAAGATGAGACTCTGGCTGTCTGCATTATTTCATCTGGAGGCTATGAAAATGACGACGATGACACTGACATTTTGGTGTACACAGGACAGGGAGGCAATAGTCGTCACAAGGAGAAGCATGATCAGAAGCTTGAGAGAGGTAACCTTGCTCTCATGAACAGCAAGAACAAGAAGAATCAGATCAGGGTTGTGCGCAGCGCACAAGATCCCTTCTCTAACTCAGGCAAAATATATATTTATGATGGGCTTTATCGTATCGAAGACACTTGGACAGACACGGCAAAGAATGGATTTAATGTTTTCAAGTACAAACTGAGAAGGGAGCCAGGACAACCTGATGGAATTTCACTTTGGAAGATGACTGAGAAGTGGAAAGCAAATCCTGCCACAAGAGAAAAGGCTATACTGTTGGATTTATCGTCAAAGGTTGAGGACCTACCTGTGTGCCTTGTTAATGATGTTGATGATGAGAAAGGGCCAAGTCACTTCAGTTATGTTGCTGGAGTGAAGTATTTGAGACCTCTTAGGAAGACAAAACCGTTACAATGTTGCAAATGTCCTAGTGTGTGCTTGCCTGGTGATCCTAATTGTTCATGTGCGCAACAGAATGGTGGTGATCTTCCTTACAGCTCATCAGGACTGCTGGTGCAGCACGTTCCAATGGTTTATGAGTGCTCCTCTAACTGTCAGTGTTCTCATAATTGTCGAAACAGGATCACACAGAAGGGTATAAAACTGAACTTTGAGGTTTACTGGACTGGAGACCGTGGTTGGGGCCTGCGGTCTTGGGATCCCATCCGTGCTGGCACATTCATTTGTGAGTATGCTGGTGAAATCGTTGATGAAACTAGGATGGACATAGATGTTGAGGAAGACAAATATACCTTTCACGCATCATATCCTGGTGATAAGGCTTTAAGCTGGAATCTGGGAGCAGAATTACTTGAAGAAAAAAGTACAGCTGTGACAAGTGAGAACTTTAAGAAACTACCTATCATCATAAGAGCAAACAATGAAGGAAATGTGGCCCGTTTTCTTAACCATAGCTGTTCTCCAAATCTCCTTTGGCAGGCTGTACAGTATGACCATGGCGATGATAGCTACCCACATATCATGTTTTTTGCAATGGAACATATCCCTCCCATGACTGAACTGACTTATGATTATGGTACAAGAGGTGCTCCCCCTGGCTTTGAGGGGAAACTCTTCAAAGCTTGCAAACTCAAATCATGCCTCTGTGGCTCTAAGCACTGTCGAGGTTTGTTCTGATAAAAGGTATGGTGGGGCATGCATGAACTGATGTACAAAAGCAGGTAAAAACTGTTGTTTTAACAATTATTCTTATTTAAATTTTAATACAAAAACTGTTTCTTCATGGGAAATGCGTTCCTCCTACCTATTTATGGAGCTGAATAATCTCTTTTAGAAGTAGCTAATTCATCACTCCATTCATGTAAGACGAAGAACTCTGGAAACAGCACTATGTGGTTGAAGTTGCCTGCTGCACCTATGTGGTGATTTTCATGTTTTGGTACATAAACATCTATTTTCAACTTAAGATTAGCATGCCATATATTTATTCAAGAATGTATATAATATTGACGAACTGAACAATTAGATCTGAAACTTTGGCAACTCAATTTCTCTTGTGACTGCCTAATGCTTCCATCCTACATTTTCAGGATATTAAGCTACTTTATGAATGGTGGCATAAAGGGGCTCTCGGTATTTGTGGTGTTGGGTTAGTGGAATGCAGCAAGGACTGATTGATGTTTTGTTTGGCATGAGACCCTCACATTTTGTGCTATACATTAGCCATGTTGTAGGCGTGTAGCCACCAATGCAATTACTATATCTTTTGCTAGTTTCTGTGGTAGCACTAAAACTCTGGTAACTTGGTGGATGAGATCATATGGATGTGAAACTGTAGCACTATAAACTCTGTTAACTCTGTGAATGAGATCATGAGTATGATTATGCTGCTACGTGATGCTATAGGTCGTATATGAAATATTTGAGATCATGTGCATATGGTATTGCAGCTTATGCTGCTGCTTGATGACATGGAGAGTTTTTTTGAAAAAAGAAATGATCATGTGGATGTGGTTATGGAGGAAGTATTTGGAAAAAAAAGGTTATGCTGTTAAAGCTGCTTGATGATATGGAGAATGTGGCTGTGGTTATGAAGGAAATATTTGGAAAAAAGGTTATGCTGTTAAAGCTGCTTGATGATATGGAGTGATACGGAGGATGTGGATGTGCTTATGGAGGAAATATGAAAAGAAAATGTTTGATGATATGGAGGGGATATTTTTTAAAAAAAGAAATATTTGGGAAAAAAAAGTTATGCTGTTAAAGCTGCTTGATCATATGGAGGATGTGGATGTGGTTATGGAGGAAATATGAAAAGAAAATGTTTGATGATATGGATGTGGATGTGGTTATGGAGGAGGAAATATGAAAAGAAAATGTTTGATGATATGGATGTGGTTATGGAGGAAATATGAAAAGAAAATGTTTGATGATATGGAGGGGATATTTTCTAAAAAAAATAATAATTATGTCTGAGCCCAGGTTCGAACTGGGGACCTTTAGTGTGTGAGACTAACGTGATAACCAACTACACCACCCAGACATGTATTGAAAGATCATGTTGTTTTATTTCAATTCTTTCCCATGTTCCTATTTGAACTGTTCAAACCCAGACATGTTGTGTCAAAAGCCCATGTTTTCTTATTTGAACCGTTTCACATGTTGTGTCAAAAGCCCATGTGTTCCTATTTGAACTGTTCGATTTTATTTGACAGAACCTCAACCTCAATTTTTTTTTACTTTTCATGTGAACTATATAGAGGAACTACATCTGAATAGACCACAGATGCGCGAATTGTGACAAATTATTGTATAAATTCTGATGAGTGATATTGAACTATGCGAACTACAACTGAAAGAATTGTGATCTCAAACAAATGAGTGAAACCAGTACAGCACATCCCCTTACGGCCTTACCACAAAATTGTGAGAGAAATGTACAACACATTACATTGTGCTCCAATGTACAATACAACACAATGAGTATTTACCAGAAATCTCCACAAGAACACATCCCGTCTCTGAAGTGATGGAACCGGGTACGGTCCCTCATGACAATCTCTCTACCATACACCCGAGACACGAGCTTTGCGCTCTCATGGCAATCGGCACACACCCTGAGGTTCTTGATGATCCTGATGGGAGCTCCTGGATCGGAAGCGATCAGAGCAAAGGCAATGGCGAGCCTCTCACTGTGGTAGGACAGTGTATCCGCCTTGTCCTCCTCCTCGACATCAAACAACACAGACGAGGTGCTCGACCGGTGTCCGTGCTCGCTTAATCTGGTCTCAATCTCCTCAACCATGGCGTATATCTCCTTTGAGGCAGGGTGTGTCCTGTCACCCACCAAGAACTCATGGAGAACTCCATTGATGTCCACAAGGCTTGACCCGGGGTTCTTGTCAATGCCCATGGACTTCATCTCCTTCCTCGTCTTCTTGGCGTCGTCCCATCGGTTCGTTCTCGCATAGAAGTTGGAAATCAGGACATGGTTTCCACTGTCATCCGGTTCAAGTCGCATCAATTTGGCGACCATCCTCTCGCCGAGCTCCAGTTTGCCATGAATGCTGCAGGCCCGGATCAGAGACCTGTATATTGCGGCATTTGGCGCAATGGGCATTTCGTGGATCAGCTTATCCGCATAGTCAAGTCTACCTGCTCGGCTCAGCATGTCAACCACACATCCGTAATGCTCAATCCTCGGCTCAATCCCGAAATCGATCTCCATTCTGTCGAAGTACTCCAGACATTCATCCACCAATCCAGCATGGGCACAAGCACACATCACGGACAGCATAGTGACGCCATCCACCAGCACGCCTGCGCGGCGCATTATGTCAAACAGGGTGAGGGCAGCACGGCCATGGCCATGGATGGCCAAGCCATGGAGCATCGCATTGTAGCAGAGCGTGTCCCTGTCCGAAGCGGTGGTAAAGACCTTCTCAGCGAGGTCCAGCCTCCCGCACCCGGTGTACATCTCAACAAGCGCGGTGGCCACGATGCAATTGACGGCAAGCCGGCGCTTCACAGCATAGGCGTGCGCCCATACGCCGTGGCCGAGAGCGCCAAGCTCGCTACACGCGCCGATGACGGCGACGAGAGTGATCTCGTTCGGCCTGACGGCCAAGGACAGCATCCGCACAAACAGCTCAAGGATAGTATCGGCTGCAGAGGAGGCACAAGCAACGCCCCTGTCACAGAGGCGCGCGTAGGCGGAGAGCAGAGCGTTCCAAGCCGGCAGGTCGGGGTGAGCGATCCGGTCGAACACCCGGCGGCATGACGCGATCCTTCCGCAGCGGGCGAACACATCGAGCAGCGCGGCACCGAGGACGCGGTCGCAAGAAGCGGCGTGGTCGCCGAGGAATTTGATCGAATGGGTGGCGAGCGCGAGGGCAACGGCCGGAGGCGCGACGCGGAACAGCGGCGGGTAAGTGAAGGCGTTGGGGCGGAGGAGCGGCGGCGAGGAGGAGGAGGAGGAGGAGAGGAAGATGAGGGCGTAGAGGGAGAGCGCGGAGGGGAGGCAGCGGGAGGAGGAGGAGGCGAGGAGGAGGGAGTTGGCGAGGAAGGTGGTGGGCGGGAGCGGGGAGGAGAGGAGGAGGCGGAGGCGGTGGGAGACGGGGAGGAGAGGGGAGGCGAGGCGGAGGAGGAGGGAGAAGTTGGGGGAGTGGCGCGCGAGGCCGGCGGTGAGGAGGACCGCGTGGAGCTGCGCGAAGAGGCGCGGCGGGAGCGGGAGCGCGTCGCGGCGGCGGAGCGCGGGCAGCGGGTCGGCGGCGCGGCGGGCGGGCAATGCCTCCGCGGCGTCTGCGGTTGCTGGGCCCATCTGCCAGGAGACATTCGTCTAGCGTTCACTTTTGATTAGTTAGGACGAGTCTTTGGGGAATTTTTTTTATTTTTATATTTTTTTCTTTTTAATATTCATAGAAATATTATAGCGCGGGGAAAAATTGCAGAAATAGATTGCGCGCGGGACGGCCGTTTAGGGGTACTGTGAATTTTGCATGCGGCCCCTTTGCCGCCCTCTGCCAGGGCAGCAAGGGGGCCACATGCAAAATTCACACAGCTACTCGCCCTGGGGCCTGCCATTTTGCAGACGGCCCCCTTACCGCCCTGGCAGAGGGCGGCAGGCTCCAACGCCTATATAAGGCCTGCCACCCTCTATTCCCTCTCATTCGCTGCTTTTACCGTCCCTCTCTCAGCTACACAGTAAAAGAAAGGGAGAAGGGGAGGAGAAGAGAAGAAGAGGCGAAGCCTTGCCGGTTTGAAACTCTAATTTCAGGTAATATTTCTAGATCATATACGTGATAAAATGTATGATGGTAACTAGGGTTTTAGTTGTATTTTTGTAGAACTATTTTTAAATAAATGCACTTAATGATCTAGGGCTTTAGTAGGGGTACTGTAGCACTTTGTATTGTTAGATGTAGGTAACTTAGTAGATTTGTAGTAATTATAGTAATTAGATTTGTAGTTTTAAATGTTTGTGAGTAGCATTACAGTAACATACATAAAAATTGTGGTACATTGCAAACAAGATATTACGTTGTACTCGTTTATTACGTAAAATAGTGACCTAGTGATTTACTTTACAGATATATCCAGTAAACTTATATTTCAACTATACCATGATCAAGGAAACGTCCGTTACGAGCCGACTGGGGTAGATCTGTTAGAATTTATTATAACAGTAAGGGGAATTAATAGACCAGCTGAGAGGAGTGTACCTTCTATAAAAAAAATGGTTGATGAGGGGTTTGGGAGTCAGGCCGACCCACTATGCCCCATGATGTATACATGTCAAGGTTATCACTACGATTTTGGTGCCCATATAACGAGCGATGCGGCACAAAATTTCTACATCTAATGCCTCCAAAAAGTACTAGCACAATCCTTCATCCCATCAGCTTTCGGCAATGGCTGGACGCCACGGCGTTGAGGATCCCAACTAGCGCAGCGATCCTTGTGCATACCTATTCCCACCGTGGCGCCAGCGGCCTCTCTGCCTTTGCGGTGACCGATGCCAACTAATGGCTTCGCACGATCCAGACATACAAGGAAGGCGCTTTTTTAGGTGCCCTAACTATGACCGTGAGGTATTTCACTCTTGTACACTATGCTTATTCAATTGTGATGCGTGATTGTTTACTCTTCATCTTACTCTACTCGTCAGACCCACGCTACGGCTTGTGGATACATCAAATGGGTCGATACAGAAAATCCCGTTCTCGACCTGACCATCTGTTTACAAGAACAACGCTGGTATTTCTCATCAGAAAGTACTGAGCAATACTTGCAGAGAAAGGTAGTTTACGAATGCCAACGTCGTGAACAACAGTGCGACTGGCAAGTGCTAACGGGCGCACTCTCTCCATGGGAAGCCCATCCAAAATGCAGATGCGGTGATCGTTGTCAGGTTCTCCGTTCCACAAAGCCTAGTACTTTGGGTCAGAGGTTCTTTGTTTGCCCAAATATTCTAGACGACGATTTCATGGTAAAAATATTTTGATTATCATGAATCCTTATTTTATCACAAGATTCGCTAACTTTGTTCGCTTCACATCTATTTGTTTCTCCCAGGAACCTCCAAGAAGATGTCCATACAGACAATGGATAGACACCAAAAAGGTTCTACGTAATCCAAATTCCCGTGTGGTGCAGCTTGAATTACCAGAGCAATACAGGTTTACTAAAGCGCAATTTGAAAGGGGAGAAGGATCCTCACGTAGGGGTTAGCTATTATCGGACAACTTACCTTACTCAAATATGAAATGTCATGTTTCGTTGTCCCATTAATATATCGTCGTCGTGTTCAACTCTTGCACTACATTCCTTCTAGTTCGAATCTATTCTCATCTATGTAACCACAATGGAATCAGATGTATCCTGTTCAAATTGTACTACTACTTATTTACGTGACATAATTCTGCTTGTTTCAGTGCATATAATGTTTCAACGACCGAGACTACGATAGGCCAATATCAATTTCGTACACTAATACTACAAATAAGCTACAACATCAACTCTTATTTAAAATATGAATTACAAAACAACCGACTTCAATAGAATTTTCAAAATATTATTAGCAAGCTTTATCAACAAAGAACTCTTTAAGTGTTATCAACAAAGTTTAAAGAAATTGGTTAGTGTTATCAATAAGCTTTAAGTGTTAATGTAAAAAAAAAATTGGTTAGAGTTGTACTGAAGGTTAGCAAGCCTAGGGCAGCAAGGGACCCTAATTAGACTTCGTTGCACTAAGACCTGCTGGTAAGGGGCCAAATGAAAAATTGCCACCTTGCCGCCCTTGCAAAGGGCGGGAAGGGACATTACCGTCAAATGCGCACACGGCACTGTGAAGACGCGCACGGCGCCGTGCGCCACGTCACCTTGCCGCCCTCTGCCAGGGCGGCAGGGTCTATTTCTGCAATTTTTTCCGACGCTATAATATTTCTGTAAATATTAAAAAATATATAAAAATAAAAAATTCGTCTTTGGGCCGTAAGTAAGTTAAGCCCAATTAAATATTTTGCGGGTTTAACTGAAGCGGAATAAGTTTACTTTAGGTCCCTCAATTTGTCTCCGAGTTCGAAATTCGCCCCTGCACCACAAAACCAGATACAATGTATCTCTCAACTTACAAAACCGTGCAAACGAGGTCTCTCGGTAGTATTGTCTCCGGTTTTAGCTGACGTGGTACCTACGTGGCGCTCCTTTGATTAGCTCTTCGTCCCACGTGACATTAACGTAGTGCTCACATAGAAATTCTATCTGAAAAAATAATTAAACCCGTGAGACCCATATATCAGTTACACACATAAATAATAAAAACTGGTAGAGTCCATTTGACCCGCATGTCATCCTCACTACTCCCCTCCTATCTCTATCCCCTCTCTCTCTCTCCCCCCCTCCTCCTATTCCTTTCTGGTTAGTTACTACGTGACTTTGGGCTGTAGTTTGGACCAATCAAATATTTTTGGGTTTAGTTGGAGAGAAACGGCCTGAAAAGCCCCTCTGTTTTCTTCATGTTCAGCAAAGCGCTGTAGCGAGTTCATTGAAGCACTTTTGCTGATTTGTTTTTTCTGAGCTATTGCTGTGATAATAAATTGAGAAATGCCTAGTTGCCGGTGGAAATTTCTTCATGTTCAGCAAGGCTATTGCTAGGCCCTATTTTGGAGGAGTTTTTTTATTGAAACATAACTTCTACCTGACTCTATATTCCTTATATAATTCCCATTGATTCCTTGTATGAAAATAGGGATAGTGCATCTCAGGGCTCGCAACATTTTGTCAGTTTTGTCAATGCTTTGTAATGCTGCCATATAATCAAGGGATGGATGTCTCTGCCATATTTTTTAGTTCTGTACATTTCTTATGGAGACACCGTAGATGTTTTACAGGGTTGGGAGACAGTTTTACCAAATACAAATGTAATTGTTTGTGATAACAGGGCTTTCTACATTTCCATCTGGATTTGTACAGAGTAGTAAGCAAAGCAGTTGCATTGCAGTATCGCAGACTGAATCACACATGTTGTTGCTGTGTCTAGTATGTGTGGCCTTCAAGGCAGTTGAACTTGCTGGGGCTTTAGCAGCAGCATTGCAAGTTGAGCTTGATTAGTGTAGTGTAGAATGACCAGGCTTATGATCCCGTGTTGAAATGAACCCATCAGATTTGGTTGGTTTTCTGGCATGCTCAGATTTGATGAGCCTAACACATACTCTTTCGGTTCCAAAATAAACGAACGTAGAATAAGATATGATATTTCATAGTACAATGAATTTAAATATACCTTTGTGTAAATTTATTGTATTAGAAAATATCACATCCTATTTAAGGTTGGTTTATTTTGGAACGGTAGGAGTCCCCACCCACCCAGATCTCCTGGACTTACGATCAGCATAGCTCCTCCGACCATGAGCTATCCCTAACAAAATTCAGGGAAAACCAAATTAAATCCTGGATGTAGCCTGCGCTGGGGTTTCATTCCACCAGGAAGGCCAAGGATTAAGACAAGAAGAATCATTCTGAAGGAAAAAGGGGATTACAGTACTAGTGTGAATTAAGAATAACCAATTAAGAGCTTCAGCCAAAGAAAGTATTGATCCCATATTGAGGTGGATAGTGTCTTTTCAGCTATCGCACAAAATTAACTTGCATGTGAATGCTGCCAACATAACCACTACCATCAGTCATTTCAACTGTTCCCAGAATAAACACTTGATCCAATATTCAAGGCAAAATATGAAGCATAAGATTACAGGTTGGCAGGTTAAACCTATGTCAGGACATCAATTAGAACATACCTTACCATAGACAATTTTTATTCCGAAACCATAAAAATCAGAACTTCAGAAGCATAGAGATCTGCAATTGGACATTCAACGAATCAAGGACCAAAATAGATGGCATGCACTAAGCAAGGATCTCATCAGGCATACACATCAGCAACACAAATGTACAATAACGTTTCAATACTAGAGCATTATATACGCAACCCTAAAGCTGCAAGAAGCCAATAAAAAACAGCCATCTTGCAATGCAGAAATAAACAACATGCATAACCATCTGTTCAGTCTCAAACTTCCACAATACAGAAAAAGAACAGTCTCAGGCAGTTAAATTTGATATCATAAACGTTGAAGATGAGCATGTGGAGGTACAGAAATACTGGTCAGAGTGAATGCTCCCCTTTGCAACATCAGAGCATTGACCATTCACTACAACATTAAGTTCCATCGCTAAAATGGCAGTATCCAATGAACAGATACCCAAAAGTGCGAAATAGGCTCACGGTAAAGAAAGTATGCTCTACAGCCCCCTGAAGAAATGTGGTTCATGTCTACTTTCATTATCCAGGATTTGGAACACTTCATGTTGAACAAGACTTTCTTGGAGAACATGTGAAGTAAAGTTCAGCAAGCGGCCATTACATTGAAATTTCTCCAGCAAATTACCCTTTATGTCGTAGTGAAACTGCCAATCAAATCCATCAACCAAGACATCACCCTCTTGGGAAACAATATGAGAACACCAACCATCATCTTCTTCAAAACGGCGAATCTCTATCACTGGCAATTCAATTCGATACTTGTGGACCCATACCATGTGCTTATAATCTTGCAGAAACCAAAGATCCAACTTTGATGATCCAATATGGCTGTTTGACATGGCAAGGCTACCCTCAATCTCGAGTAATGACAACACATTGTGCATCTTGAAAGGTACATGCAACCACCGAAACACCTCATCCAGAGTGTCGAACACCACTATCTTGTTCTGTCCACCTAATTGCGGCAGCCAGTGCAGGTTTCCATGAAACAGGAAAGGCTTGTTGAACTGACTATCCTCCTTCCCTTTCACCGACCACCTTCTCAGGGATGCTGACGATGAATGGGGCCAAATGCTCCTCTCCTTCCCTGAGCCAACAGTGCTGACGTAGAATTCAGGACCCAAACAAATTTCTCGATAGTACAATACTCGGAATTCGGAAGAATGGCCATGAGAATAGAGCCCCACGATGCTATCATGAAAAGACCCAAAGCCATTGACGTGTGGTGGGATTGCAGAGATGTAAATAATTGTTGCAGGCCATGAGCAGGAGACCATCGCAAGAAGCATGGATGTTGAATGGGCTGGCTCCTAGTGAGAAGTCGTAATCCTCGCTGGTGAACCGGGCCACAGATGCAGAAGTCGAGGGCTTCGACACAGTAGTCCAAGACATCCAGGTTGAGGTTGTCGTCACTGCCCACGTCACGGACAAAAGTGAGGAGGCGCTGGGGCGGCTGGCAACGGTGGTCATGGCGTGCCAGGCCTCGCAGACGGCACGGCAACGTAGGATGGATTTCGCCGAAATCATTTTGGTGGCAGCAGGAGCAGAATTTCCGAGAGGATCTCTTCAGGCAGGTTTGTGACAGCGAGGGGCCTGCGCCGCTGCTCCGACAGCCTCACTGTCTTTGCCATTGCCATCGACCCTAATGCTGCGTCCTTGGCTCCTTGCCGTTCTGAAATGCCCCAAGATTTCCATGGAAAGGGAGCAGATTAGGGGGTTCCAAACCGTCAAGAAATCAAAAGAAAATACAGCTCAAAACGGGGTGCTCAGATTTCACTCACATGAATCACCTCGCTCTGTATGTAACTCAACCATTAATTCATCTTCCCTCTGGCAAATACGCTCTAATTTCATACTTTCATCAGGTGCCCAAAGATGAGCTACAACAAAATTCGAATCATCAGAGTAAGTAACTGATCATAACTGATAAATAAGCAAAGCAATTAGGACTGAATCTGATCAGGGAAAACCAATGCCTGGGCTGAGACTCCATTCCACCAGTAAAAGGATTTAAGACCAAAAAAAAAATCATGCTGAAGTAAAAAAAAAAGATTAAAAACACTAATATGAAATAAGAAGCAGCAAACTGAACTGTATTATTTCTGTCCCTCAGAAACGCCTATTGTCAGCAGTGCATATGGAACTATCGATCAATCGGTTCCTTCAACCTCACAGGCATCATAATGCCGGTGGAGGGAGCACCAACTGAACTGAATCAAAGTGCTCAGATTACTAAACTGTTCATCACTGGGACACAACAGATGGAAATCGCACGCCTCAACAACTGTCTAATCAATCAATCACATACACATATAGAGAGAGAAATGTAAGGGTAAACTAGCCGCACAGGTAGGTAGCAACGGAGAGCAAGGGATTGGTACCGACTGTTCCATGGCCTTGAGCTCGAGCCAGGCAGGCGACGGGCTTCCGCTTCTGCTGCTTCCAAGTGGTGGAGGAAATGGAGGCAGGAGGCCGCGCCGCCGCACCGCAGGGGAGAGGAATGGAGGCGGCTCAATTCCTCCTCCTCCTCCATGGATAGGTTAGGTTAGGGCTAAATTAATGTAGATGGGCTAAGAGCCCAACAAGAAATCCGAGAGCCCAAATATGCCAAGCCCATCATCCTCTTCTCCTACCTCGTCATCTTCTCCCCAAAATTGCAATGGGTGGCAACTAGTAGAACCCTAGTCCAGTGCGACCCAAAACCCAAGCTTCCTCACTCCATTGCGGCTGCAGCATCAGCGCACCACCCATGGCGATGGCCTCCACCCTCCCGCTCCTTCTCCTCCACCGCTCCACCCCTCCTCCGACTCCGAGGCCTACCGCGCCGCCGCTCCTCCACTCCCGCCGCCTCGCCTCGCTCCCAGCGACAACCACCCTTGTCCATCCGCGCAAGGGTGTCCGCCTCTCGAAGCTCCATGCCGCCTCCTGCTGCGACTCCGCCTCCACCGCCGCAGCCACCACCGGAGGAGGAGGTGGTGGTGGAGCAAGCGGAGCAAAGGATTGGCGTCTCCTGTTAGCCTGGTAAGTTCCAATTCCGCCTCTTCCTGATTCTGATTCCTCTTTGCGGCCAAGTGCTTCCTTGTTCATTTGCCTCGAGTTGCCATACCCATATCTAAATGCAATGTGCAATGTGCCATGGTATGCAGGTACCTGCTGTCTCTTGATAAGCATCCCGTGGCGACCAAGGCGATTACCTCTGCCGTCCTCACCCTGACCGGGGACCTCATCTGCCAGGTGACTTGCAATTGTTCTCTACTTGCCGCATTTCACATCCATCCAATGCAACCCTAGTGGATTACTTATTAGTGCTGAATTGGTTGACGAACAATGAACCACTAGTCTCCCTCTCTTGTTGTAGAGGGCTTCATGTTACTCTGCAGTAGCACATACCAGGCGTGCTTAGATTAGATGGGTATTAGCATCAAATGGTCAAATCATACCAATTTTCCTTCAAAACAACATTGAAATGTTATCCATTGCTAATACTGCTTGGAACTCAATTTACTGAGTTATGGTTCTTTTCTACCTTAGCTGCACTCTTTTAGTTTCTTTGTTTTCTAAACATGACATGATGTGAAATTCTTAACTGGCTAGGCTGTTATGGTCTTATCAAATTTCAGGTCCATATCTTTTTATCCAATCCTGTGTCAACCATAATCTGAATATATTGTCTTTAGTCAACTGTGTCAGTCTTTAGCCTATGCTAATCCATAACTCATATGATTCCTCAACGGATTTTACTCCAGCAACAGTGCCCTATTCCATTATTAAAAAGCAATGTCTATCTCAACTGGGTTGCATCCATGGATTGGGCAAAATATTTGATATTTCGCCTGTTCTTGTTATTATGGCATCTTGTTAAGGTTTCTTACGAGATATTTACTGTTGCCATTGTTGTTTGCTACTGCTCCAGCTCGCAATTGATAAAGTGCCAAAGCTAGATTTGAAGAGAACGTTTGTATTCACATTTTTGGGACTCTTCCTGGTGGGGCCAACATTGCATGTCTGGTAATCTCATTTAGGCTGAACAACCAATGTTTATAGAGGTTTAGGATAGCATGTGTTCTCTGCCCAGTGCTGTTTGTTTCATTACTCGTTGCCACATGCAGGTACTTGTACTTGAGTAAATTAGTGACGATTAATGGTGCATCAGGGGCAATTGCTCGCCTCTTACTTGATCAGGTATGTGCATGTCCTTTTCCTCTTTCCCTTCTACCCCCAAAGAGAGAGTTATAGTAGTTGCATAGTGTTGCTGCTTGTTCTGTTCTAGCTTGTTTCTGCATTTATTTAGTTATTGACATTTTTTTATCTCCTCCTTTCAGTTCATTTTCTCTCCCATTTTCATTGGAGTGTTTATGAGTTTACTCGTCACCTTGGAGCGAAAGCCTTCTCTTGTAGTTCCGAAGCTCAGGCAGGTGACATGAACCTCTTCTCATTGATTCTCTCATCTACCTGATAATATGTATGTGCACTAATTTACTGCTAGCTAATTTTCAATTGTAATTTTACAGGAGTGGTTATCATCAGTGATTGCAAATTGGCAATTGTGGATACCCTTCCAGTTCTTGAATTTTTACTTTGTCCCACAAAAATTTCAGGTCTTTGAAATCTCACATTTTCATAAAATACTTTGGAGTGCAATACTGTACTCTGGAGCTGAATTTGCTTCTTTCTGTCTGCTTTAGCATGACTGAATGTTGTTCTCACCTAATATACTGCTAATTTTTCCAGGTTCTTGCTGCTAATTTTGTAGCCCTTGCGTGGAACGTGATTCTATCATTTAAAGCTCACAAGGAAGTTACTGTGAAATAGGTAATCTGGGATGGTATATATATGGACATGTTATATGATATCCTTACTTCAGGCTCTCATATTAATTTGTTGAGGCGAGTGTCTGATATAACAACTTTTCCAACAAGGGTACATTGGCAATAGTGCATATATATAACTTATTTCCTGATTTGTATCTAGGTGATATCAACTACATTCCATTACATGTAGTTGTAGGCATTATGTACACCTCTGAGCATCCTTTTATTTCCTGTTGTTTTCATTTTCACCAGCCATGTGAGACACTTTGACTTGTTCTTGTAACCTTGCACAATAACTCTTTGCCAGTGTCCCTTATTCCCGGACTTATTTTCTGCCACCCCTGAAAACAACCATGTGGACTTGTTATGGAATTATTGTGGCTTGACCTCCCCAAAGCCACACAAACCACCTTTTTGTACCTTTTGCAATTTAAAATGATGTTGATTGGTGCTAAAGGTGCCGTTTGTTCTTTTGTTACTTGTGAGGAACAACCAGTAGTGTCTCTGAAGGCAAAAGAAATGGATAAGGTCAAACGAGACTGTTTTGTCTTGTAATTCTACATAGCTAGTAGCAAGATAAATCAATAAGCCCCCAGCCTGGATTTGAATCTGATTTTCTTCTTGTGTTTAAATGATCCAGCATTTCTCACTCACTCATTGATTAGATTTGTCATTTATCAGTTTATCACTACTAATTTTTTACTCTTTGCATTTGTTCTAGGTTTAGGCAGATTCGGATATATAGTTGGCGATGAGAAGTACGTAGTGGCTTGTCGCAGCTGCAGTTTGCTTACGAATGAGCTCCACCTCCATGCCCGGCGAGCATAGCTCTCTTTTGCGCCCCTAACAGTTGGGGTGTAGAAATTTTTTGGTAGTGTAATATCTAGGGCGTGTTCCTTATTGGTATTGCTGTACTGATTACTGAAGGCGGCAAAGTAACTATATCGCCGTGATGGCATGCCTGAGTTCGTGCTATTTATACAGGAGCCTGCAAACGCATGGTGTTGCGATCTTGTACATTGTTATGAAGTAGTAGGTCAAGTGAGTAGGTTCAAACTGTCACTATCTGAAGCAGTGGTGTACTGTTTCATCTTGCCAACGCGACGTGATTAGTGGTTCCGTGCGCCAGCTGACTCTGCTTATCTGGCAGTGGCAAACACAGTCGGTGCCTGCTTTCGTTTGAGCTTGCATCTTTCATGAACAACACAGTTTAGCCTTTTGTTTTCCAAGGATGTTGCTAATGTTTATTTATGACATGAGCATGACGCAGTGGTGGTGTATGCATTGGCGGGGGAGGAATCACATACGCAAGGCATGCTGGTCCAAACTCCAAAGAAAGAAGAGATTGATGAGCCCGGCAGCGGAGACCGGAGTGGTGTCCCCTCCGGCGGGGCCAACATCCTCGTCGCTCTCACTGCGTAGGCAGAGGTCTTGTGTTTCGTGATATCCTGCTACTCCCTCCTTGTCTCTACGTACGAAACCCATCAGAGGAGCCGCGAATTTTGACTAACAGCTGCATGCTGGACCATGAATTCTCCTCCTTGTTAATTCACAAAGTTATGCTAATTCTACTACTAGCGGTAAGTTACTAACTAGCAGTACTCGTATGTGTTAACATCATCCAGGAAGGGACCCAGACTTTTGGCGGTTTGGACCGACTGACTGACCATCATCTCATCAGGACCAGCGGCTGCTAGCGCCACGCATGGATGTTGGATGGTACATCACGTACACTAGTACTCCTATCTTGCAAAGGAGGAAAAAATCACACGCAGTCGCAGACTCCATCCATGGTCTACTAGTCATCAGCTCGTGCCTCCGGTTCTTCCTGTCCGTTGATATCGTACTCCTTTCCTTGTCAAGTTCCCATTTTTGCTTCGTATTTAGGGGCAATCTAGACGTGGGTTACTTGTAAGCACCAACCAACTCAGCTCTAGATCAAGCCCCTACATATGGGTTTTACCAATATTTTATTTGTTTTTCCTCCCCTTAAGCGTTCAGGTTCATCTTATACTCATTTTGTACCATGCTTTTCTTTTTACCAATAATTGATTGTACCTTGTTGAGCAAAGGTCGGAATGGTACTCTATTCCATTATCTAAAAAATAAAAATATGATGCAAAGTTCTATAACTGCAGTACTCCCTTCATCTAAAAAGAACTGACTCGGTGATTATGATTATATGATTGCAACTCGCAATTAATCTGTTCCAAGGACTGATGATCAACCCTGCTCTGCTCCAATTGAACTGTTAGCTTCATCTTAACGTATCTTAGTGTCTAAGCAGCATTTACATGCTACTGCCCCACAGTGGTTTGGTGCATTAACTAATTATAGCTAAAGCCGAATTAATGCACTAAGCACGTCCCTAAAATGTACTGATATCAAAATTACCTGTCTAAATTGCAATATCAAAAATATCTTTTGGTTCATTTTGTTAACTGATAGTAAGGGAAGATATGGTGACAAGCAACCAAATGATCAAAAACCGCTTTTTCAGTGAGATGGTGCTGGAGCAGCTCACTGTTGGAAGGAAGGAGTATTCATCAAAGACTTAAGAGCAAAACGAACTTAACAGTCGCCTCAATTAAAAGAAAAGGAGCACTAAATTAAGTAAGAACAATAAAATAATACTACTGATAAAACAAAACTCGTCCTTGTATATATGAGGCATAAGCTTAAAATTAACAAGGACACGAATAGAGAATGAGAGAGATATATGCTGCAGCCTGTTCGTCGATCTTGTCTTAGTTAATTACAGCCATGAAGAATCAGAAATCGATAATATGATTTAGATTTACAGGAGATCCCACGAGTCCAAGGTGGGGAAGCCACCACAGTTGCCGCTGCTGCTACTGCTGCTCATGCTATTGTTGTTACCCGCTCCTACTCTTACCAACGCCGCCGAGCCGTCGCACGGCGGCGCCGTGGCCTCGGTCCCGGCCCTGCGGCCGAGCAGGAACGCCGAGGTGTCGAGCGTGGGAAGCATCAGCGCGCCTGCTGCGGCGGCCGAGCCCGCTGGAGCGGCGTGCACGGCCGGGCGGAGGAGCTCCGTCGTCGTCGGCGAGAGCGCCGAGAGAGATGGAGGAGGAGGGGGAAGCGGGAGGTCGTCGGCGCCGGTGACCTGGTGCACCATGCGGCGGAAGTTTGCCGGGTCGGCGGTGATGTAGGTGGTGGGCAGGCGCCGCGACGGGCGCGGGCGGCGCTTGGCGATGCGGCGGCCGGTGGCGGCGGCGCCGCGGAAGTGGTGGTGGAGAGTGGCGGCGGCGGGCGGCGGCGGCGGGGGAGGCGAGGGGCCGGGCATGAGGTGGCGGTGGTCGGGAGGAAGCCAAGGGGAAGAGGAGGTGGAGGAGTCGAGCATGTGCATGGCCATGGCGGCGGTGAGCATCGATGATCGATGGATGCTCTCCTCTGCTGGGAGTGTGCGCGCGGCGAACTTGACAGTTCAGCGGAGACCAGGGGTGGCCTATATATGGACAACTTTTTGTTATTTTTATTAATTTCATTTCAAATAAAATTCAGAAATAACACCTTGACATTTTTCTTCTTAAGAGATGAATATTTTATTAGGTATGGTGTAAAGTGAAAGCCTGTTAATTCCCTTCCTGAGGCCATTCTGATTTGGCTCTAGGAATTAAATGCTTGGATACCATACCAGTGTTTAAAGAAA
This sequence comes from Oryza punctata, assembly GCA_000573905.2. Taxonomy (NCBI): domain Eukaryota; kingdom Viridiplantae; phylum Streptophyta; class Magnoliopsida; order Poales; family Poaceae; genus Oryza; species Oryza punctata. Next base: position 1,685,191 of record CM002499.2, on the reverse strand, counting down.
TAATATAAATATATTATGATACAATATGTAGTAAAAATTTCATATGCAAGAGATTTATAAAAACAATAGTAATTAGAGAAAAAATATGATATAGAGAAATGAGTTTATAGCTAAACGTATAAGAATTGACTAAGCCATATTAGATAGGAAGATCGCTAATAATTAGAACAATATCAAAACAAGTGGTATGTCAATTCCGGTTATACTGATCAATACCAATTCATTCGACCAGAATGGCTATAAGTTTTTCATCGCATATCTTTTCAAGTGGTAGAATAGCATATACCAGCTATTTCAGCCTATACCGAAACAACTGATAAATACCATATACCATGATCAATTGCATATAGCATGTTATCAACTTGCCAATGTGCGGGGCTAACACCCCCTCCCTTTTTTTGCGAGGAGGTGCTAAAACCTTTATGTGTCATTTTTTTTTCTTATTAAGTATCAATTATCATTATCATGGCTAAAAGAACTCATTTATCTTTACTCTTTCTTACATGAAAATGATACATGTAAAAACCAAATCTTGCAAACTCTTTACAAAAACTACGTGGCAAACTGTGATTGCATTTTTTATTTTTAATAATTACCAATCAACTAGATCAAATGGTTGAGATCTTTGTAAGTGTTTTGTAAAGGGAATTCAGCATGTATAGCCTTACTTTTCCTTAAAACTTTTAGGGTTTAATCTTATTTAGGAAAAGAGTAGAATACATTGGTGGTACTTAAACTTAAACGAATGTGTCACTTAGGTTTTTAAACTTAAAAATTGCATGATCAGTTACACCATCTTAGTTTAATGAACCATAACAATTCAAACCTCGTTTGACTGGAGCTGACCATCGATGTGGCGTTCCATATAGGTAACAATTTTGCATTTGCCCCCCTCCATATCACAGTATGACGGTAATTTTGCATCTGAACTCCTCCCATATAGTGCTACACTGAATCCCTCCAAAACCCCTAAAATCTCCCAATTCCCATTCTCCCCCAAAACGATCATTCCAAGGGAGAGTGGTGAGTGGGTGGGTGACACTACCCTCGCCATCATGTCGACCCCCAATTTTGCAAATCGGAGATCTTATGTGTTTATCCGTACCAATTCCTGGATCAGTAGTTGGTACACACATACATAGCCGGATCACAACATATCACGAATGAATTCAGTGTAAAAAGAGTTAAGTACTTACATTAGGGCCAGGCAGGTCAACAACTATCAGAGAACAACAGCGGAAGACAAAACAATACAAGGGCCCGATTGACATGCCACAGGCAGTCGACTGGGGAAACGAGACCTAGAACGGGACCGCACTCCGATCATCCTGTTAAGTACGCAAGCGTACTAACCAGGGTTTCTCTTCAGGCACTCTGCTAAAAGATATATATAGAATAACAATGAGTACAAAAGTACTCAACAAGCCACCACACAAGAATGCATATGATAGAGGGTATTTCAAGGAGTGGGTTCCGGTTCTTTTGCGTAAAGCAAATTTTGTAAATCCTTTCGCAAGCCTAAGACCTAGCATAGACTGATCAAATTTTAATACCATAGTTCATTAATCAACGACGGTTCTGTCCACCATCCATTGTCATCCTAAGGATAGCTTCCCGTCATTGAGTCGTCATGGTTTTCTGAGGACGTCCACCTTCCCTCCTCTCAGGGAGTGGCTCCACCAGCATAAAAATCTTCATGCATCATCCCATCCCACACAAGTTAAGAATTTAGAGTCTAGCCAAGTGTAATACATGTCCCGGTGCTCAATATCCGCGAGCACGGCTATTCGAATAGATTTGGTTTACTCACACTGCAGTGGATGTACACTTTACCCGCACTCCGTAACTGCCCAACACATGAGCCTCGTCCCAACACATGAGGCGCGTCACGGCAAAGCCTTTCGATAACCTTGCATTGGCAGTACCCGCTCCATGAACTATCATCCTCATGCACTCTAGGTGTATCTGTTTCTAGTAGTGAGAGGAGTTCTGGTGCTCCCGGGAAGGGAAGTCTCACACGCACGTAAAGTTTATAGTTTAAGTTTAGATTCTCACTCTCACACACGTGGCAGTCCTACAAATGGCGACACCGACGTAGGGCACACATCGCGGCCCTACCTCAACGGCTGCCCCACCGTAGCGCACCTGCCTCACACACGGGGGTAAACCATCTATGCAAGGATACTGCCTCTGCTCGGCTATCTAGTCCGCTAGGTCTATACCCATCCGAGAAGTGCGGTTGTATGAGGGTCGTTTCATGCTTAACTTCATGGCTCGGTCCTTAACTGACCGGGGACGGTACTAGCCTTTTCCAGATACCACCCAAATCCACCATCCGCCCCGGTCGAAAACAGTTGTTTAGTTTCATTTCTCCTTTCACAAATTATGTCATCATATCATGGCAATGTGGCGCTCATGTCTCCACATGCCGCATCTCAATTACCTTCCCAAAGGTAATTGCCCAAGCATATAGCATTTTGATAAATATGAGTATGCATGATTCTAGAATAGCATTACTAAGCATTTGTCATAATTGACTAGGGACTCATACGTAAACATGGTTACAAGGGGATATGGGGTAAACAATATTCAAGGCATGGCATAACAACAAGTAGGATGTTCATCATTGCATGCAACTTTATTTGCAAACAAAATAATTTCGCAATTTGGGATCAATATGTTCAAGGAATAGTGATGACTTGCCTTGCTCAGGATAGTCCTTACTCTATAATCTTGATCAACCTTCTCCTCCTGGAAGCTGCACACGTTGCCTCACGACTAATCGATACACCAATACTATAATACGCGAGAAAAACCAATATTCAACCAACAATCAAACATGCGCAAACCAATATAAATGTTGAAGTCGCAACTAGGGCCGCTCATATTACTCGCTCCTATCTAAATATAATGGTCATAGCATCAAGGTCGGATTAATGATTCACTTTGGTGAATTGTTTGATTAGTTTATCAATCGAGCTATTATTTTAATTATGGATAGATTTTACCCGACGTTATAATAGGTTAATAATTATCCAAGCTTTATATGTTAGATTTGTAAGGTTAATAATATGAGATGTGCAGATTATCTTATTACACAATGTTATAATGGTTAATCCTAATCCATAGTTGGGCTACCATTATATGAGGTCAAGATCTATAATTAGTATTTTGTCTATCTTAGATTTTCTACCACAAAATTTACATTTTAGTGGGTACAACCAAATTATATATACACTACTCTATATAATATGGCATTTATTAATTTCGTGTAAGTGATTTAATCATATTAGCTTTGTTATTATTATTCCTCGAACATATGCTATGGACTGACCTAAGGGTACTCCTATTTTACCTACAAAATTACAAAGGCTAAGCTTATTTAAATAACCTTATAGGTCATGGGTTTAATCATATACATACATGGTTAGTGATAATAAATGGCACTAGTATTTTCCTACATGCTCTAGCAAGTTTTTGAAATAATACTTCCAATTAGTTAACATGATTTTCACAGTGAATAAACATGTTAGAGAAAAATGTGATTATATCTACCTTACAGAACAATATCACTTTTATTTATTAGCACATTTTTAAGTTAGTTATTTATCTAATCATTTGATATTAATTATTTTATAGATACAAATATATTTTATTAAATAGTGAATTATATATTTATTGGAAAGTTCATGAATTCAGATGAATTTAGGTTCAAGTCTCACTCAAATTGGAGCTAAAATGAATAAGTTATGCTTGTTCAAAGATTCAAATTTGAATTATTTTGAGAAATTGTGAAAATGTACTGTTCATAATTCATTTATTGTTAATCCATTTTATCCTAATATTTTTGCGTTAGCTGATTAAGGTATTAGTTTATTTCAATTTACGTGATTCTGAATAAATTGGACTCGGATAAATAATAGTTAACTCTAGTCCGAAACAAGATACTCTGCATATTTAATACTTAGGTTCCGATAATAATCAACCCTAACGAAAGACCAAATAACCATATTGAATGATCGGGTTGGTAGATAAATTAACGAGTGAGAAGTGAATAGATAATTTAATAGACCAAATACCTAAATAAGTCACCGATTGAATAGATAATCGCAATTTATTCTCTATGGATTTTTATAAATAGTCGACGACTAATCCTCCGATTAATATATGCGCTTTTATATAACCTAATGAATACATGTCTAAATAGTTAGCTAAATAAATAACCCATTAAATAAATAACCAAATTAGCGAATAATCTCAATTTGCTAAATAATCCCGATTTAATTTCATGAGTTTCCAAAATAATCGATGTCGGTGGATTTTACTAATTTCTTAAACTATCATTTTATATTAATCTAGCATGTGTGCACATATATTTGAGATAGACAAAATTAAATTCCTAATCCCCTAATTTATCTCTCCCTATTTTATTTTTATTTTTCCCTCTCCTCTTCTTTTCTATTTTTTTTCTTTTTCTTTTTTTTCTCTTTTTCTCTTTCTCCTTCTCTGTTTCTTCTTCCTCTCTACTCTCTCTCTCTGCTCTTTCTCTGCTTGTTCTCTCTCTCTGTGGTTGCAGTAGCCGGCAAGGGGGGGGAGAGAGGGAGGCGGCACCTACCGGCGGCGTGGCGGCGATAGCAGAGGGCGGCGACCGGCGGCGACCAGCGGCGGCGGCCGGCGGCAACCAGGCGGCGGCGGCATCTAAGCGGCGACGGCGGCAATGGCTACCGGCGGTGGAGAAGAGGAAAAAGAAAGGGGGGGCGAAGGGATGGGGAGGAAGGGAGGAGGAGGGGGTTTTATAGGGCACGGCCGGGGAAGGGAGGCGCGGGGAGGCGGCCGGCGCGGGGCTCGAGCGGCAATGGCGACACGGCGGCAGCGGTGCGGCAGGCGGCGCCGAACGGCGATGGCATGGCGGGGCAGCGGCGCGGCTCGGGGCGCGAGGGCGCGGCAGGGGTGGGGCTCGAGGGGGCGGGGCTCCAGGGGCGGTAGGCCGGCAGTAGGCGGCGGTAGGCCGATTCAATGAAGAAGAAGAACAGTGTTTCTTCTTTTTTTTCTTTTTTTTTATTATTATTATCATTGTATTTTTTTTATAAGTGGATTGATTCCCCATTTAGAATTTGTCCATAATTTATAACTATATTCGTTACGCTCATCAACGTGTGTGGATAATCATAAAACTTATATTATCCAAATAAATTCGTGACCCTATTAATACAATGGTACATTGGTCGAATTTATTTATAAAGCAATGTATTTTACATAGATAGGTTTAATCTATTTGGTTTTTATTTCATGAAGACATCCTGAGACTCGGTACCATATTGATCTCAATATTAAATCAAATACTCCCATGAGCCTATTTTACATATAGAGGTCAATTTAGTTATATGACCAATTATTTTATATGAGTGAATTTTATGTAACGGAAGACTTGATAAATTATTTTAAATATTAATTTAATTATTCCAACGAAACACTCATATATAATAGGGTCATTGTAGTGGTGACCATTATTTCATGTGTACTTATATTTTATGACACTCATCACATGGTTAAAGTATTTATTATTTGATTTGTACTTTATATTACAGAAGTTAATAATTATATTTGCACTTTATTTGGCTTGCTCTCTTGTGCAAAAATATTTATAGGGTTAATAATAAATTATGTATTCTGGTGAATTATATTTATTACTCAAATATAGATCTTTACCTTACTTTCATTGTGACCATTTATAGTTTTGGCAGACAACAGCAACCATAACATCCAGCATGATGCAAAGTTTTAAAAAGTTCGAAATTTTAGTGATTTTTATTGCCGGAATTTTCAGGGTGTTACACATCACAACCCTAGCTGTCAGGGGAGAAGGCGATGAAGGTAGGGATTTAGGGTTGGGGGGAGGGTAATACTATATGCGGAAGGGTTGAATGTAAAACTGTTGCCTATGTAGGAGTGGTAATGGGTTAAGACTCATGGGTTCTTTAACAACCCTATCTAGCCCTCAAATATTTTTAGATCAAAAATGTATAAAAATTGAGTCCTACCCATTTTTAACCCAACCCTTAAATTTTCTAGTGTAAAATGTTGGGCTCATTACAAACCCTATACCTACGTGAAGCGTCACGTTGGTGATCAACTTCGGTCAAACAAGATTTAGACTTGTTATGGTTTATTAAACTAAGATAATGGATATGAACGTGCAACTTTTAAATTTTAGGGACCTAAGTGACAACTATGACCAAGTTTAGGATCGGTTTATAAAAAAAAAAAAAGAACCGGTCATATATTTTACTCTTAAAGAACATCATATATAGATGGGGATTTGGCAATGAACAAGAGTGGCTGTACATGTTAGCTAGCTAGGTGTTGAAACTAACTTAATTTTGCTTCAACCACAAGTGATCATATTAGAAGAGTTTGGTATGTCGTTGGACTAATCCACAAGACCACAACAACGATATGATTATGCATTCAGGTTTGATATTAGCAGCTAATTAACTAATACAAATATAGTACTACATGCTTATTTGTACCTAACTTAATAATTACTAATTATTAATGAACTGAAATCCTAGCTATTTCTTGAATTTCAGACACGATCATCAGCTGCTCAGATAGTACGATATGGACGGATGATCAACGGTGTACAAATGTACATCTACATATAAGGTCAATTTGATTGGAGAATACACATGTAGGACATGTTACTAGAATTAAGTCGCAAATATTGAACATTAAAAACAAATTAAGAACATGTGCTTACGTACGTACGAAAACGTAGACGTACAGAATTTGCGAATCAAAATTGACCAATTAAACTAGGTGTGATCTCGCGTGCATACAAACTAAGAAGCTAGGGCTAGAGACTTCAACTCATTTTCTCTACGCTAACTAATTACTAGCTAACGCTCGTGCCCATAGTTTTGATATGTGTCATCAGATCAGAATCGCGTGCCCCTGTTCTAAACTACGTACAGAGTACATGGTGATATTTCGTTGAATTCAAACATTGATCCATTACATTACATATATTTTCCCAATTCAACTGTTTAATTAATTAAGTAATTTTGACCGTGTTTATATGTAACGGCCAGTACTAAACTACTAACTCGTACATCTCATACATGCAATTAACCTAATTAAATCTTGACCTGGCATGAATCAGAGTAAGCGCAGAAAAAGAATGAAATGGACGCTTTCAGTTTCAGCAATATTTCGAAATCAAAAGATGTAATAATCCATCATTTTTCTTGTACAGAAACCAACAAAGGAAGTTTTGGCAAGCTCATTATCTTTGCTTTGTTTATGTTGTTGGCGATGTGAAAACGGTTGGGTGTAAAGCTGAGAATTTTCATCACCAGGTCAATGTCAGGTACTTGCAGACTGTTGGCTTTGCGGCTTGCTTGACTCTATGAATAGAGTCTCCTCTTTTGAGTTAGAACTTTTACGGTACACTGTACTGTTAGTATATATTAGCAGTATAAACGATCTAATGGTGTATATTTCTCTCAGATTAGTTTGCAGTATAAATTCAAAAGGGTATATTTGTCTTTCTATCTTAATTGTGTGGGGGTAATTTTGTAATTTCACATATCGTTACTTCTTAGATCCAATCGAAAGAGATCGATCGCTCGGAGAGGGAGGAATCCGTCGCTTTCTTCGTAACCGCGCTGAGCTACCACCGCCGCCAATAGCCACCGCGCCGCACGACCGCGAGCACTCCGCGCCCCACGCCACCGCGAGCGGGACCTTCGTCACTTGTGCGCTTCTCTTCCGCTGCAGCAGACAGCCACCGCACCGCGCCCCGGCTAGCCGCCGTCAGCCACCGCGAGCACGGAGCGCCCCCACCATCGCGAACGGAATCTATTCGATTTACCGTCCTCCTTTTCCTCCTCTTATGTTATTCCCGCCCACCCAAAACCCTAGGTCTTCCAATTTTCCCCAACTCCACCATTGACGGCTCGGGTGCTTGGGAGGCGGTGGACAGGCGAAGCGGCTGAAGGGCGCCAGCCGCTGGGGGTCTACCCGAGGCATGCAGCGTCAATTCATGCTGAGCAGTGAAGGGGCGCGGCCTACCGGCACCCGGGCGCAGCTGTGACAGGCGGCAGCAGCAGTGCTGGGAATTATCTTGGCATCACAAGGAGGTAAAATATTTTTGAGAATTTCAGAACTTTCCAAATCCAAAGAGTATAACTTTGTAATTGAAATTGCATTTGTGTATTTGTTTGTGCAGATTCAACAAGTCGAAAGTAGCACCATGAAGGTATGATCGGCAACCTGATTATATAGTATATTGCATAAAATGGTACACGCTGAAATGTTCACAGTAAACTATTGATAATACTTGCTAAATCAAGAAAGGAACAAGTTATTTTTTGTAATACTAACTCCTTATATAAGAGGAATCAGAAGACATTGATTTCTGTTAGTATTTTGGTATGTGTAGCATGTTTTAGATCTTGCTGTTATCCTTGTTATTGTGAGAGTCTCCCAAGATTGCCACTAACTTCCTTCTAAATTTTTTTATATCTTCATGCACAATTTATTTAGTTATTTGTTAGATATAAACAAACAATTGATGAAAGTAATTATGATGCAGAAATATTTAGTGGAACTTACATGCGTGAATTCGTTGGACAACCTACTGCCTTGCCAGTGCTCCATGTATTGTAATACAAAGAGCCCACATGAGACGCTGGAAAAATTGAATTATATTAGAGAAGTTATAACATACATGTAGGTAGTGAAAAAAATATTCTTGTAGCTGCCGCATAACATACAGATCTCCTTGTAATGGTAAATTATGTATGACCGTGACTTTTCAGGATGTAATTTTTCGGTCAGTCCATTGAGTTGCTATATGCGGTTCTTCTTGTTGCAACAACTGGAAATAATGTTCTATTCCTTCTAGCTGTTATGCGAGAAAAATGTGATTAGTGCGGTATTTTCATGTCCTTATTGCTTTAATTCTAAGTAAAATACTTACAACTTTTGATAGTTCCTTGCGTTCTGTGGATGGATTTGCCATGGAGTCAAGCACTTGGATGATGCGGCGTTTGGCGTGTATGACTGCCATGTACCAATGTTTGTCTTTTATGTTCATGGGGAGGAAAATCTTAACAAAGTAATCATTGTTAGTATATATGAGTAGTAAAAAGAGCATCAAAATTTCATAGTACCGTAGCATAAGTATTACCATATTGTGCTTTAGATATCTAATAGTTGTTGCTTTAGCCATTGCCCGATCAATGATGTCTTTGGAAATGTAGTGTTCGCCATCTCTTTGTAGCAACCTTGTTATTAACGGTTTCTCTAGGAACACCGTACCTTCTGCCCTAGTGCATGTACCTTCTTTCCAATCTTTCTCCCGTAGACAAGCAATGTATGCATCGATTATCTAAAAGTGGACTAAAATGTCAGGTTATGTATGTGCTAGTATTTGCAAGAGAGAATAGTTAAACAGGCTAGTAAACTTACAACATCATCCAAGTAACTCGCACTAGAATCAGTAACTGGATTAGTCAGAATTTGCATTATTTTTTGGGAAATTGAGACATCATCGATATGCACCACTACTTGTGATTCTGGTGCACTCATTATACTTTTAATGGTCTCCTCATCTTCTGCGGTCACTTGAACTCTGCCATTGAAGTTAAATCTGTTAGTGAAATGCAACAAAAAAATTAAGCAAAAAAGGATGCGATGCGAATTATAGGGCACATACCATTGGATATTAAATTTTGTGTTTGTGAATTCTTTGCTTTCTTCTTTTTAGCTCCTAAGTTGTACACAAAATCAGAATTTGCTTCAAATGTTGATTTACGCAATCTTCGTGTTGGTCCTGAAACTGGCTTGGCAATGACGGGGTTTTGTCTCTGTTGTTCAGTTGTCATGTTACAAATAATTAGTATTTTATTTGACAAAAGAGGAAGAAGTAAGATGCCATATTACCTTTTTTTTAAACATTTCCGCAGCTTTGTTTGAACCTTGGCAAACTTTTGGTTTAGAGTAGTCGGAAGTTGGTACCATCTTTTCATCTTTGAATGCAGCAATTATGTTGGTGAGTGATTGAATCTGGTTATGCATAGACTGCTGATTCTGTTGCATCACCTTCATCTCCCTTCCTTGCTGTTCTATCAGCATGATTAGTTTTTGGGTCAATGACAAAGTTTTTGGGATATCCTGCATAATATGTGTATGATAAGTTACGAGAGACATGTTGTAATGCAAAACTAATTCTGGACAAAATATAAGTTTGTTGACTACCTTGTGTGAAGTGGTTTGTGTTGTGCTATGGACGCGTTGTTCTGATTTTTTTCTCTCCTCACTATCACTTGTTATGTGGTAAACATTCTACGATTAAAGGGCATATTTAATAGATATTAATCTATGTGGTGTGATTCATATTGAAAGTACGAAGAGATGAATGAACTGATTACTGTTGACGTAAAAACACGATGGCCTGGGAGATCTGCTTAGCTCCAATACAGGTTCAAAATAATAATGAGATGTGGGCATGCCAGTCAGTTTGATCCTGCAACTGACAAGATATATAAATATGTTGATCACCAGATAGCCAATCGGCTAACAAGCCGATATAGTAGTTCCAGCCGTTGCTGATACCAGCCAATATCTAATATATATCTTGATACTTGAGTAAATAATGACATAAAGATAAGCACTGATAGTAAATAATGGCATGATGTCAATATTATCAACACTGGTATCCCTATGTTCAACTATGAAATCGGCTATCGCTTGCCCCTTTACTGCTTTAGCCGATTCATATCTGAGATCAAACTCTGTCAGAGCAAAGATCCACTTCCCAATGCGCCCTTTCAAAACTGGAGCCGATAGCATGTATCGTACTACATCGGCCTTGCAGACTATGATGCACTCATTGGATAGTAGATAATGCCTCAACTTTGTGCAAGAAAAATATAAGCATAAGCATAACTTCTCCACAGGTGAATACCTAGTTTCTGCATCCAGCAAACATCTGCTGAGATAGAATATGACTCTCTCTTTTCCTTCAACCTCCTGAATCAAGACTGAGCTGATAGAATTTTGATCGGCTGATAGATAGAGTTTGAATGGAATCCCTTTCTATGGTGGTATAAGAACTGGAGGAGTACTCAAATATTCCTTGATATTATCCAGAGCCTGCTGCTGCTTCTCTCCCCAAACAAACTCTTGATCAGCTTTCAGCCTCAGTAAAGGAGTAAACGGTTCTATTCGGCCAGACAAATTTGATATGAAACGCCGAACAAAATTTATCTTGCCGATCAATATATTGTAACTTAGTTTTGTCTTCTGGGGGTTTTATATCCTTAATTGCTTCAATACTCCTCTGAGGAATTTCAATCCCTCTCTCATGGACTAGAAACCCAAGAAATTGACCAGCCGATACACTAAAAGCACACTTGGTAGGATTCATCTTCAACCCATATTTCCTCGTTCTCTCCAAGACTTGCTTCAAATCGGCTATATGATCATCAACATCCTTGGATTTAACCACCACATCATCTATATATATCTCCACCAATGCACCGATAAGATCGTGAAAAATATAATTCATGGCTCTCTAATATGTAGCACCAGCACTCCTCAAGCCAAAAGTCATAACTACCCACTCATACAAGCCGATAGCACCAGGACATTTAAAAGCAGTCTTATGAATATCTTCCTCAGCCATGAAGATTTGATTATAACCAGCATTGCCATCCATGAAACTGATAATCTTATGTCCAGATGCTGCATCGATGAGTTGATCGGCTACCGGCATTGGGTACTCATCTTTTGGTGTAGCTTTGTTTAAATCTCTGAAATCAATACAAATCCTGAGCTTGCCGTTTTTCTTGATGACTGGTACTATATTGGAAATCCACTCAGCATATCGGCATGGTCTGATGAAGCCAGCATCATAGAGTCTTGTAATTTCGGCCTTAATAGCATCATACATTGCAGCCTTACAACGTCTTGGGGGTTGCTTGTATGGCCGATAGCCTGGTTTGATAGGGTGCCGATGTTCAACTATCGATCGGCTAAGTCCTGGCATCTCATAGTATTCCCAGGCAAAACAATCTCTATACTCCTTCAAGAGTGCAATTAATTTACATTTAAATTCTTTTGGTAAACCCTTACTAATATATGTCGGCCTAGGCCTATCACCTGGTCCAATGTCAATTTCCTCTAGTTCATCGGCCGACATAAAACCTTGCCCAAGCTTACCGTCGAGATCGTCGATAGTATCTTCAGTGTATAAGTTGGAACCCTCCACGGCGCCCTCAAAACAAGAATTGGGGCTCTCCATCTCCTGTTGGCTGTATGGCATGATCAGAAATCTTTAGGTAATCTCCTTGCCAAACTTTTCTAGATAAACAATCAATTCCTTCCATCTCCCAAATAGATAAATCGGCACAAGCTACGTTGACTGACCTGTCGGCTGGCACGATTTCAATTTGGTCTCCTTGCCATTGAATCAAGCTTTGATGCATTGTTGAAGGGATGCAACAGTTAGCATGGATCCAATCTCTCCCCAGCAACAGACTGTAGGAACCCTTCCCATCAATAACAAAGAACGTGGTTGGAATTGTTTTACTGCCGATGGTTAACTCTACATTCAAAACTCCTTTGGTCTCAGATGGATTCCCGCCAAAATCTTTCAGAACCATGTTAGTCTTGATCAAGTCCTCTGAGTTCTTCCCAAGCTTTCTGAATGTTGTATACGACATCAAATTCACAGCTGCTCCTCCATCGACTAGCATCTTAGACATCAGCTTACCATTGACAAATCCCTTAACATAGAGTGGCTTGAGGTGCCGATGATCTGTTCCCTCGGGCTTTTCAAAAACAGCTTGTTCTGGAGATAACATCAATTTAGCTGATGGCAAATCTTCCTCCCGCTTGACGACTTGCTCCACTGCATATTCGGCTGGTAACATGAAAACCATGTTGATTTCAGATGACATCACTTCCTTACCCTTACATTGTTGACTCTTGGTGCGATCGGCTCTGACTTCATCAGCTGACATCACTTTGCTCTTCACGCGCCATACTTTCTTCGTTTTCTGCCGCAGCCGATGCTCAATTGCACTCTCAACCTCCTGGAATTGTTCTCTGTTCCTCATTCTTTGAACTCTTCTCTTTTGATTTTTGGTGAATATTCCAGAAGGACACCATTGGGGATGCATTGGCTTGGATTCTCTACGTGAGTCATCTTCATCATTGTCTTGTTGCATCGGCCCAAGTCTTTCATGTACTGACAGCCTTGATTGACTTGGCCGATGTGTAATTGCATGTTGTCGGCTTGGTTTTTGGATGAACTGGACATCAGGATCACTGCAGCCAGGACAATTTTCAATAGATGGTAACCTCATACCTTCGTTCCAGCAGAATCTGAAGAATTCACAACTCCAATGGGGGTCAAAATATCTTTCTTCTTCCTCAGGATATGACTCCTCCTCCCGTTGGCTCCTGTTTTGATACTTTCCGATCGTGCCAGCCGATCTGATACTCCTTATTTCCATCGGCTGTATTCCGGTTGTATCCAGGACGCACCATGTTAACTGGAAAAGGGTGTCCATCTATCTTCATCGGCTTCTTCATTATGTTGGATCCATCAATCTTAATTTTTCCTTGTTCGATAGCCAACTGGATCTGTTGTCTGAAAATTTTGCAATCGTTAGTGTGATGAGATCCTGTATTATGCCATTTACAATACTTCCTTTTCTTCAACTCCTCAGCCGATGGGATGACATGTCCTGGTGGCAGCTGAATCTGTCTTTCTTGGAGAAGGAGATCAAAAATCTTGTCGGCTTTAGTAATATCGAAATCAAACTTCTCCTCCATTCCCGAATTCTTGGCCCACTGACAGACCACCGTCTTCTTGTTTCTAGCCCACTCGGCTGCATTGATCTCAGGATCATCGTCTTCAGAATCAGAGTCATAGCTATAGACATTATTGACATTGTTTGCCTTTTTGATAAACTTCCTCGCTTCCTGGAACCTTGTCTCATGAGCCGATACCTTCTGAGCTAAGTGTGCTAAACTGTCAAAGTCTTGAGCCGAGAACCTCTCCCTGATCGGCGCCAGCAAACCTTGGAAGGCTAGATCAGCTAGTTGAGAATCCGATAAAGATAGGCTGTAACATCTGTTTCTCACGTCTCTGAATCGTTGAATATAATCTGGAACCGATTCATCTGATTTCTGCCTAATAGCTGTGAGGTCCGATAGCTTCATCTCTTGAACTCCGCTGAATAAATACTTATGAAACTGTTTCTCCAAATCGGCCCAACTCCTGATTGAATTATATGGCAACGATGAAAACCATGTAAATGCTGATCCAGATAGTGACAGTGGGAACAGACGAATTCTGAGAGCTTCTGTAGCCGATGCCTCACCACACTGAGCTAAAAATCGGCTGATGTGCTCGTAAGTTGATATATTGTCTTTTCCTGAGAACTTGGAAAAATCTGGCACATTGTATCGGTTTGGTAATGGAACTCGATCGAAATATTCTGGATATGGATGCCGATACATGTTGCCATTATCTTTTGGCTTAAGCCCGAATTCCTCCCTCATGACGTCAGCGATCATATTGGCCCTGGGCTGATGAGGTGTTGCTCCACCATACTGCTGCTAAATTGGATCCATCTGGCCGTATTGGATCGGCTGAGGTCGTGGTGAATGAGGTTGATAAAGATTGTTGATGCCAGCCGAAATGCCTTGAGGTGGCACAAAAGGAAGTTGCTCTGTACTGTATTGCTGGCTTATCGGCTGAGGAATTCCTGTCGGCTGTTGTGGAACCGAAGGAATTTGGTATGATGTGTCGACAGCTGGCGGTTTTGGGTGAAAAATACTCATCAATTGCTCTGGTGTTAATTGAGTTGATGCTTGCCCCCAAGTGATCGGCTGTGATCTGGTTAGAATTGATGGAATGTTTGAACTTGAGTAAGGAGCCGATGGAGCCTGGGTTTGAAACACTTGCTGACTTCCTTGATTTCCGCCGATCTCTGTCTTCACGGTTCTATATGCTGGGAACGTGCTGTCTGGTAGGTAAATAGGTCCTTTAGCCTTTTCCTCGGCTATCGTTCCATCGATTACCGACTTGATCATGTTTGTCAAAGTATTGACAAGTACTCCGGACTGGTTGACTAGCACATGATGTACAGCCGAATCGATGCGATCTTGTAACGTGTGCAATTCTTCGTTACTCGATTTGGCTTTCACTTGTTTATCCTTTTCTTCTCCTGATCTAGAAGTACTTGGGTCTTGCTTCACGATCGTCGGTACTTGGACTTTAGCTCTTTGGACGACCGTACCTTGCCGGGTGACTGTGAAGGAGTGCAAATACTGGGTTTGGAGTTGATTCAGCATTTGTTGCAATTCTTCCTTCTATTCGTCATTCAGCTGCTCGGGTGTAACCGTGATGATGTTGTCCTCAGCAACTTCAGTGATGTTTGGAGACATGATGACACTTGGTCCCACCGGGCGTGCCAAAAGCGTGTTGATGCAAAAAACACACACTGGCCTGAGAGGTTTGCTTTACTCTAGTGCACGTCCAAAATTAGGGTTTTAGGTTCAAGGGCGTGCCAGTTGATTTGATCCTGCAATCAACAAGAAAAACATGCAAAGAATATCCGTAAACGATAGATAATCGGCCATAGGGCCGATTTCATATCGTATGTGACCTAGCCGATGCAATAAAGCATGAATCGGCTGTAAAGTATAGTGAATGATAGAACTAACCCTAAAACTAGTATATCGACTGTAAAGATTAGTGCTACATAATCAATATATCTGTATTACTTTAGAAATAAGCAATTGGGATAGATCGGACTGAACTAGAGTGTCATAAAGATGTAAGCACACGTTCAATCAATCTCGGCGCATCGCCAACCTTTTATTTTCTACATTTTCGACAAGTTCGTGCTTTCAAGTCGTGCTGCATCAATTTGATCTTCGACAACAAAGTAAGTCTTGTTATGGCGGTTTGCATCATCGGAGCTAGTGCTTACATCTTTATGACACTCTAGTTCTATGTTGTGAATCTCCGAGTTATGATATACATTGTATAATTTAGATTGACAATGCAATCTACTTACATCGGCTGGATTTTTTTTAGGGTTTTGTCGATATCAGCTAGATTATTTTGTTGGTTTAGATTATATGATGTATCCACCATCCCAAAAAGACAACCATCGGCTTGATTGTCTAGATCTCATGTTTCTCCTTATACTTAATGCTGCACTGGTTAAGTTTAACCTATTAAGTCGTATTTAGAATCATGATCTCTAGCATGTCTTATGGTTGTTAATAAGGATAGTATCGGGGTTTCAGCCGATCTTACCTGGTATAGATGTTTTACATAGTTTTATGCTTTGTTTAATGTTCTTTATCTGCCCCTTATATCAGGATCTAATCTAAATACAAATATATTGAACTTGATACCAATCTAATTGGTTACAGTTGAATGTATTTGTTATTAGAGAATATCCTAGTATAAGGTTGTATCGGAGCTATAGCCGATACATGCTTAAATCTAGATATCGGCTATGACATCAGTCTATATAATTGTTATTTCATGTTACATTAGACTTGAGCAATTTATATTGTCTTGGTTCAATCCGATCTATCCCAATTGCTTATTTCTAAAGTAATATTCATATCTTGATTATGTAATACTAATCTTTACAGCCGATATACTAGTTTTAGGATTAGTTTTTTTCATTGATTATGCCTTACAGCCGATTCATGCTTTATTGCATCGGTTAGGTAACTATACGATATGAAATCGGCTAGATGGCCGATGGACTATCGTTTACTAATATATTTGCATATTTCTTCTTGTTGATTGCAGGATCAAATCAACTGGCACGCCCTTGAACCTAAAGAACTAATTTTGGACCTGCACTAGAGTAAAGCAAATCTCTCAGGCCAGTGTGTGTTTTTTACATCAACAGTGTCGTCAGGACCGGCGTACGTCCACGAGGGCCGGAGCCGCTCCTGGAGGGGCGTGATCCGCCGGCGGGTATAGTCGCCAAACACCATGGTGCTGTTCAACCCTAGAGCCTGCAGCCCAGCAAGGATGTCCATTACCGCGTCGTACGCGTCCCCCAACACCGGTGCCTCCCGCCAGCTTGGAGCCTGCACAGGCGGCGCGGTCGGAAGCCGAAGTCGAGGATGGTCTGGGAGCACGGTGTAGAACCAGTCGTGCTTCCAGTCATCCCACTTCTTGCGCTGCTTCTGCTCAATGTAGAGCCACTGCGTGTTGGCCCGCGGCTAGAAGTAGCACCCCCCGGCCTCCGTTGGGGGGGATGACTGCTGCAGGGTGAAGAACCACTAGAAGAGCCGGAGGCTCGACCTCACCCCCAGGAACATCTCACATAGGTGTGGGAAGATGGCCAGCATGATCACGACGTTGGGGGTGAGGTGCGCCATCTGGATCCCGTAGAATTCCAAGATGTCGTAGAAGAAAGAGGAGAATGGGGGGATCAACCCCACCATGGAAAAGGAGATAAAGAAGACCGACCGCTCCGGCTTGGGAAATTTATTTTAGACTTGGGCAATTTATATTGTCTCGGTTTAGTCCGATCTATCCCAATTTCTTATTTCTAAAATAATAATGATTTATAGATTATGTAATACTGATATTTTCAGCCGATGTACCAAGTTTAGGGTTAGCTTCTTATTGATAAACACCTTACGGCCGATTCATGCTATGTTGCATCGGCTAGGTTAGAATACGATACGATATCGGCTAACTGGCCGATTGGCTATCGTCTACTGATAAATTTGCATATTTCTTCTTGTTGATTGCAGGATCAAATCAACTGGCACGCCCTTCGAACCTAAAAGCAAGTTTTGGACCTGCACTAGAGTAAAGCAAATCTCTCAGGCCAGTGTGTGTTTTTTGCATCAACAAAGTCCAAGCCTTCATCTTCCTCAGGTCCATCCTCTGGATTAGTTTTGTGAGCAAGAGTGATTACCACCACCGTACTCAGCAAGTCACACCGGAAATGCAACAGTAATGATGCGTAGGGGAAACAAGGAAATGGCCTAATAGGGTTTATTTTGCATAAAGCTATAGTTTAAACATTTTAACCACGTTAAAGCTTATTTTAAACACATATCTGTTCTAAGCCAATATTTTAATGTCCTCAAGGTCGCATGAGCCTGCGAACCTACCTTAACCTAGGCTAATTTCCACATGACTACACCAACATGATTTCACCCTCCCAAGGTTTTATAAAACAACACTAACTTTGGGTACATTGCTCAGCTTGCCCATAACCGAGGGCGCAGCTATTCGAATAGTTTTTAACTCTGATCAGAGGTGTACAACTTTACCCACAAGACACAACCTCGACACGCGTTGCCACGTGCCGGGTACCACCATGGTACTCGGATAGAGGTTGTGACAAGACTATCCATCTAGGTCTACCCAAAACAGGAGAATCCGCTGATGTTTCGCCGCCCGCCGGTCCCCGATGACATGAAAGTCAACGGATCCCCCGGGACGAGACAGGCCCCCCTTGCGCCGGGTGAAAATCGGCCTTTATCCTGGCCCCACACCCTCCCCGCCAATGGTCTCTGTTTTGAGGAGATCTAAACTTCCAGTCAGGCCTTACCCACTAGACTTGTGGTTGCACGGAGATGCCTTGCAACAGAGGCCCGAAGATCGGTCCTTATATTAGTCGGGGTGCGACTACCAAAGCAACTAGCTTGCACTCTGAGCCCAGCCCAAAAATATATTTTAGTTGCACAAAGCATTTCATCACCCATATATTGACAAACCAGTCAATAGTCCATTACTAATCCAGTTTTAGTTGTTAACCACCATAGTCTAGTTTATCCAAAAGTTCTAGGTTGGAACTAAGCATGACTAAGCATTTACCTAAACCAACTAGCCAGACCATCATGTAGGGTACTAGACTAGTCAATTTATAATTTTACTAGGGTTTACAAAGATCATGGGTATCAAATCATCATCCTGGCCATAACAAAGAGCATAGGAATAACTAATAAACAATTATTAATAATGAACGATATAATTTATAAAGCAATGCAGTATAAGTAAAACAACATAATTTTCTCAATATGGGATTCAACATGTTCAAGGTAGATATGACTTGCCTTGATCGCTCACAAAGTCTTCGGTGTCAACGGCGATGAAGAGCTGATCTTCTGAAACGGCGGGATCTACACGACCCACGTAAAGAAATACAAAATAGGCTAAGAAAAACCACATAAACAGAAGCAATAAAGCACATAAATGGGTTCTACGCATTTGTAGGAGAAATTAGAGATTTGAACGGGTTGATTCCGAGTTCAAACTGTCAAGATATGGCCATTTGAAGTTTGGGTGCTGTTTAAATGGAAATTTGCAATTTCGTGAATTATTTTTCTAAAGGAAAAACAAATTACTGCATCAACGAGGAGAGAGGGTGCGCGTGGACCGGGTCCACGAGCGGGTCCCACTTGCCAACTGCTTGGTTGTAGACCCCCAATTTTGCAAATCGGAGTTCTTTGTGTTTATCCGTACCAATCCCTGGATCAGTAGTTGGTACACACATACATAGCCGGATCACAACATATCACGGATGAATTCAGGCTAAAAGGGTTAAGTACTTTACATTAGGGCCAGGTAGGCCAACAACTATCAGAGAACCACAGCGGAAGACAAAACAGTACAAGGGCCCGGTTGACATGCCACAGGCAGCCGACTGGGGAACGAGACCTAGAGCGAGACCGCACTCCGATCATCCTGTTAGGTACGCAAGCGTACTAACAAGGCCTTCTCTTTAGGCACTCTGCTAAAAGATATATATAGAGCAATAATGAGTACAAAAGTACTCAACAAGCCACCACACAAGAATGCATATGATAGAAGGTATTTCAAGGAATGGCTTCCGGTCCTTTGCGTAAAGCAAATTTTGTAAATCCTTTCACAAGCCTAAGACCTAGCATAGACTGATCAAGTTTTAATACCATAGTTCATTAATCAACGACGGTTCTGTCCACCATCCATTGTCATCCAAGGATAGCTTCCTGCCATTGTGTCGTCATGGTTTTCTGGGGACTACCCCTTCTCGCTTCTCGAGAAGTTGAACCACCAGCACATAAAAGTCATTATGCATACCCATCCCAATCAGTTTAAGAATTTAGAGTCTAGCCAAGTGTAATACATGTCTCGGTGCTCAATATCCGCGAGCACGGCTATTCGAATAGATTTAGTTACTCATACTGCAGTGGATGTACACTTTACCCGTACTCCGTAACTTGCCCAACAAATGAGCCGAAGTCCCAACGAATGAGACGCGTCACGGCAAAGCCTTTCAATAACCTCACATTGGCAGTACCCGCTCCATGAACTTACATCCTCATGCACTCTAGGCGTACACTGTTTCTAGCAGTGAGAGGAGTTCTGGCGCTCCCGGGAAGGGAAAAACTCACACATGCATTAAGTTATATTAAAATTTAGGTTCACACGTGGCGGTCCTACCGGTGGCTACCCCACCGTAGGCCCCGCCCCTCATACACACTAAGAAAACCACTATGCAGGGATACTGCCTCCGCTCGGTTACTCCGCTAGGTCTATACCCATCCGAGAAGTACGGTTGTACGAGGGTCGTTTCATGCTTAGCTTCATGGCTCGGTCCTTAACTGACCGGGGACAGTACTAGCCTTTTCCAGATACCACCCAAATCCACCATCCGCCCCAGTCGAAAACACTTGTTTAGTTTTATTTCTCCACAAATCATGTCATCATGTCAAGGCAATGTGGTGCTCGTGTCGCCATACGCCGCATCTCAATTACCTTTCCAAAGGTAATTACCCAAGCATATAGCACTTTGATAAATATGAGTATGCATAATTCTAGAATAGCATTACTAAGCATTTGTCATAATTGACTAGGGACTCATACGTAAACATGGTTACAAGGGGATATGGGGTAAACAATATTCAAGGCATGGCATAACAACAAGTAGGATGTTCATCAAGGATTAGTGATGACTTGCCTGCTCAGGATAGTCCTTACTCTATAATCTTGATCAACCTTCTCCTCCTGGAGCAGCACACGTTGCCTCACGACTAATCGATACACCAATACTATAATACGCGGGAAAAACCAATATTCAACCAATCAATCAATCATGCGCAAACAAATATAAATGTTGAAGTCGTAACTAGGGCCGCTCATATTACTCGTTTCTATCTAAATATAATGGTCATAGTGTCAAGGTCGGATTAATGAATCACTCTGGTGAATTGTTTGATTAGTTTATCAATCGAGCCATTATTTTAATTATGGATAGATTTTACCCGACGTTATAACAGGTTGATAATTATCCAAGCTTTATATGTTAGATTTGTGAGGTTAATAATATTATATGTGCAGATTATCTTATTACATAATTCTATAATGGATAATCCTAATTCGCAGTTGGGCTACTATGATATGAGCTCAAGATTTATAACTAGTATTTTCTCTATCTTAGATATTTTATCGTATAATTTATAGGTTAATAGGTGTAACCATAAGTGACCGTGTTACTGTAGGTGTAAACGGATGTACCGCACATGCGAGTCAAGGATGTATTAATATTGGATTATTTTCTAAACACTTGCCACTTATTAGAAACTGTACAGTATATGTGTGCAAGAATATCCATGGGTTCGATTGCCTATTGTCCATGAGCTTTTCAATACAACTTATACCGCATATGCAATTAGGATGGCTCTGTTTAGTTAATTAATGGATGACAACCAAATTATATATATAGACTACCTCATTCAATATGACATTTATTAATTTCGTATAGGTGACTTAGTCACATTAGCGCTGTTATTATTTCTCGTAAATAAGCTATGAACGAGTGAGACATGTATAGATAATTAATAGACTAAATACCTAATTAAATCACCGATTGAATAGATAATTGCAATTTATCATCTATGGATTTTTATAAATAGTCGACGACTAATCTTCCGATTAATATATGCACTTTTATATAACCTAATGAATAAATGTCTAAATAGTTAGCTAAATAAATAACCCGTTAAATAAATAACCAATTTAGCGAATAATCTCAATTTACTAAATAATCCCGATTTAATTTCATGAGTTCCCAAAATAATCGATGTCGATGGATTTTACTAATTTCTTAAACTAACATTTTATATTAATCTAGCATCTGTGCTCATATATTTGAGATAGACAAAATTAAATTCCTAATTCTCTAATGTATCTCTCCCTATTTTTATTTTTATTTTTCCTTTCTCTCTCTCTCTTTTCTTTTTCTCTCTTTTTCCTTTCTGTTTTCTCCCTGCTTCTTCTACCTCTGTTCTCTCTGCTCTTTCTCTGTTTCTCTCTCTCACACAGAGTACTGCCGGCAAGGGGGGAGAGGGAAGAAAGGGGAGTGGCACCTACCTGCGGCGGCGGCGGCTGAGGGCGGCGAGCAGCGGCGGCGGCGAGCTAACGGCGACGGCGGCGCAAAACGGCGACGGCGGCAGGCGCCGGCGGCGGTGTGGCGTGGTGGCTCTCGGCAGTGAGAGAAAGGGGAGGAGAAATGGAGGAGGGGGCGGTGTGGGGAGGAAGGGCTTCGGCCAGGGGGTTTTATAGCTGGCCGGGGGAGGGATTTGGTGACTGGCGCGGGCTCCACGACGGCGACAGAGACGGGACTGCGAGGTGACGGCGATGCGGCGCGGGTGGGGCTCGAGGGTGGTGCAGGCGACGGCGACCAGAGGGTGGAGCTCGAGGGGAGGGGGAGCGGGGCTCCAGGCACCTGCAGCGCGCGGCGCATAGCAGGGCTAGGGTGCCGTAGGCCGGCAGTAGCGGCGGTAGGCAGCGGTAGGCCGATTCAGTGGACAAGAAGAACAGTAGTTTTT
The DNA here is from genome assembly GCA_000573905.2 of Oryza punctata. Lineage (NCBI taxonomy): Eukaryota > Viridiplantae > Streptophyta > Magnoliopsida > Poales > Poaceae > Oryza > Oryza punctata. Next base: position 1,662,301 of record CM002499.2, on the reverse strand, counting down.
TTAATTTTTTTTTATTTATTTCTCCAACAAATGAGTTTGCATTACATTGGATTATTCAAAAATTAACCTAAATAATTGGGAGGCCTTGATATCTCCTAAAAATTGATTTAAATATTCCAATAAGACCGCTATTAATATAGTGACACCTTGGTTCGATTTATTTCCATAGTAGTTTATTGTATATAGAGGGGGTTTGACCTATTTGGTTTTTATTTCACGAAGACATCCAGAGACTCGGTATAATATTGATCCCAATATTGAATTAAATACTCCCATGAGCCTATCTTACATATAGAGGTCAGTTTTAGTTATATGACCAATTATTTTATATGAGTGAATTTTATGCAACGGGAGACTTGATAAATTGTTCTAAATTTTAATTTAAATATTCTGATGAAACACTCATATATCATAGGGTCATTGTAGCGGTGACCATTATTTCATGTTTACTTATGTTTTATGACACTCATCACATGGTTAAAGTATTTATTATTTGATTTGTACTTTATATTACAGAAGTTAATAATTATATTGCACTTTATTTGGCTTGCTTTCTTGTGCAAAAATATTTATAGGGTTAATAAATAATATATTCTCGTAAACTAGATTTATTACCGAGACGTTTATCCTCAATTTATCTCATTAGTGTGACAATATCTAATTTGGCAAACAATAGCAACCATAACGTCCAGCATGATGCAAAGGTTTTAAAAAGTTCGAAATTTTAGTGATTTTTATTGCCGGGAATTTTCAGGGTGTTACAAACCTACCCCCCTTAAAGGAATCTCGTCCCCGAGATTCAGGTGAAACTACAGAGACACTAACCCAGTTCCACTTTAAATATTGATTGACAAACAGCGAGCTAATCAAAGGTAGAAAATCCGAGGTCTTCGTGGCTTCCAGACGTCATGAGTTGATGAGCGAAGCGTAGCGACACTCTTTGTACTTCCGCCGTCTTGGTCAGCAACGGACTTAGATGACAGTCTTGGGGCACATGATCCGTCCTTTCGCAGAGGAAGCAGGTGATCTTCGTTGTAGGGCATCCTCCGATTGGATGATCTTCTTCACAGTAGGGGCATTGAGAAACGTAATTGCTACCGTAGTGTCCTATCTCTCCGCAATGACTACATGCCCTAACCTTCAAAAGTCCTTTGGATGGTCCTTGGGATTTGTTCTCTTCCAGACTGATCGGTGAAGGCGGTGTTTCTTGTTCTTCATTGGTGCCTTGAGTACAATCTATCGCATAGTGTCCGAATTTTCCACAAGAAAAGCAGCAGCCATTCCTCCTTGGTGGCCATAGTTGTATCTCTTCAACCTCTGTAGGCAAATCACCCACTTCTATTCCCATTTTAGTGAGGTCCAGTTCAGCATAGGTTATTAATGATGATGTCTTTCTCTTCCGATTTCTTCTTCCCCAGGGTTGCGTAGGTCCTTGTCTAGGGGATTGTCGACACCGAGATTTTGGATGCACCGAATGTGGCATTGGTGTTGGTAATACCCCTGAACTCATATCGTATATCGGGTGCCCAGGCGAATTCCTTGTCTGTCCGAGTCGCAATTTCCCTTGAGGGCATTTATTGGCATAATGTCCTTTCTCGCCACAACTGAAACATGTGATATTTGCCTTCCGTCCTGTTGGGGTCAAGTGGTAGCTTCCATCTGTAGAGTGCAATTAATTTATATTTACGTTCTTTTGGTAAACCTTTACTAATATATGTCGGCCTAAGCCTATCACCTGATCCAATGTCGATATCCTCTAGTTCATCGGCCGACATAAAACCTTGCCCAAGCTTGCCGTCGAGATCATCAATGGTGTCTTCTGTGGATAAATTGGAACCCTCCACGGTGCCCTCAAAACAAGAATTGGGGCTCTCCATCTCCTGTTGTCTGTATGGCATCATCAGAAATCTTTAAGTAATCTCCTTGCCAAACTTTGCCGGATAAACAATCAATTCCTTCCATCTCCCAAATAGATAAATCGGCACAAGCTACGTTGATTGACCTGTCGGCTGGCACGATTTTGATCTGGTCTCCTTGCCATTGAATCAAACTTTGGTGCATTGTTGAAGGGATGCAACAATTGGCATGGATCCAATCTCTTCTCAACAACAGACTGTAGGAACCCTTCCCGTCAATAACAAAGAACGTGGTTGGAATTGTTTTACTGCCGATGGTTAGCTCTACATTCAAAACCCCCTTGGTCTCAGATGGGTTCCCGCCAAAATCCTTCAGAACCATGTTGGTCTTGATCAAGTCCTCTGAGTTCTTCCCAAGCTTTCTGAATGTTGTATAAGGCATTAGATTAACAGCTGCCCCTCCATCGACTAGCATCTTTGACATCGGCTTACCATTGACAAATCCCTTAACATAGAGTGGCTTGAGATGCCGATGATCTGTCCCTTCGGGCTTCTCAAAAACAGCTTGTTGTGAAGACAACATCAACTTAGCCGATGGCAGATCTTCTTCTTGCTCGACAACTTGCTCTACTGCATATTCGGCTGGCAACATAAAGACCATATTTATCTCAGATGACATCACTTCCTTGCCCTTGCGTTGTTGGTTCTTGCTGCGATCGGCTCTGACTTTGTTGGCTGGCACCACTTTGCTCTTCACACGCCATACTTTCTTCGTTTTCTGCCGCAGCCGATGCTCGATTGCACCCTCAACCGCCTGGAATTGTTTTCTATTCCTCATCCTTTGAACTCTTCTCCTTTGATTTTTGGTGAATATCCCAGAAGGACACCATTGGGGATGCCTTGGCTTGGATTCTCTATGTGAATCATCTTCATCATCGTCTTGTTGCATCGGCCCAAGTCTTTCATGTACTGACAGCCTTGATTGACTTGGCCGATGTGTAATTGCATGTCGTCGGCTTGGTTTTTGGATGAACTGGACATCGGGATCACTGCAGCCAGGGCAATTTTCGATAGATGGTAACCTCATACCTTCGTTCCAGCAAAATCTGAAGAATTCACAACTCCAATGGGGGTCAAAATATCTTTTTTCTTCCTCAGGATATGACTCCTCTTCCCATTGGCTACTGTTTTGATACTTGCCGATTGTGCCAGCCGGTCTGATACTCCTGGTGTGGTTTTTATGTCTATCGGCTGTGTTCCGGTTGTATCCAGGATGCACCATGTTAACTGGAAAAGGGTGTCCATCTATCTTCATCGGCCTCTTCACCATGTTGGATCCATCAATCTTAATTTTTCCTTGTTCGATAGCCGACTGGATCTGTTGTCTGAAAATTTTGCACTCATTAGTGCTATGAGATCCTGTATTGTGCCATTTGCAGTACTACCTTTTCTTCAACTCTTCAGCCGATGGGATGACATGTCCTGCCGGCAGTTGAATCTGTTTTTCTTGAAGAAGGAGATCGAAGATCTTATCAGCCTTGGTAATGTCGAAGTCAAACCTTTCTTCTGTGCCCGAATTCTTAGCCCATTGACAAACCACCGTCTTCTTGTTCCTAGCCCACTCGGCTGCATTGATATCTAGATCCTCGTCTTCAGAGTCAGAATCATAATTGTAGACATTATTTACATTGTTCGCCTTTTTGACGAATTTCCTAGCCTCTTGAAATCTTGTTTCGTGAACCGATACCTTCTGAGCTAAGTGTGCTAAACTGTCAAAGTCCTGAGCCGAGAACCTCTCTCTAATCGGTGCCAGCAAACCTTGGAAGCCTAGATCGGCTAGTTGAGAATCTGATAAAGATAGGCTGTAACATCTGTAACTCATTTTCTAAGGTTGAAAGCCGATCAAGAATTTATCTGGGGAGAGAAGCAGCAGCAGGCTCTGGATAATATCAAGGAATATTTGAGTACTGCTCCAGTACTTATACCACCACAGAAAGGGATTCCATTTAAACTTTATCTATCAGCCGATCAAAATTCTATCGGCTCCGTCTTGATTCAAGAGGTTGAAGGAAAAGAAAGAGTTATATTCTATCTCAGTAGACGCCTGTTGGATGCAGAAACAAGGTATTCACCTGTGGAGAAGTTATGCTTATGCTTATATTTTTCTTGCACAAAGTTGAGGCATTATCTATTATCCAATGAATGCATTATAGTTTGCAAGGCCGATGTAGTAAGATACATGCTATCGGCTCCAGTGTTAAAGGGACGAATTGGGAAGTGGATCTTTGCTTTGTCAGAATTTGATCTTAGATATGAATCGGCTAAGGCAGTTAAAGGGCAATCGATAGCCGATTTTATAGTTGAACATAGGGATACCGGTGTTGATAATATCGACATCATGCCATGGACTTTATTCTTTGATGGATCAGTTTGTACTCATGGTTGTGGTATCGGCTTGGTAATAATATCGCCTAGAGGGGCAAGTTTTCAGTTTGCTTTTACTATTAAACCATACTCAACAAATAATCAAGCGGAATATGAAGCTGTTCTCAAAGGGTTGCAGTTATTAAGAGAAGTTGAAGCCGATGCTGTTAAGATCATGGGTGATTCATTGTTGGTGATAAGTTAATTATCTGGGGAATATGAATGCAAGAATGATACCTTAATAATCTATAATGAGAAATGCCAGGAGCTGATGAAGACATCCAAGATGGTTACTTTGAAGCATATTCCTAGGGAGCAAAACGTTGAAGCCAATGATTTAGCTCAAGGCGCCTCCGGATATAGGCCGATGTTACAAGGGATTGAAGTAGAAGTGGCCTGTATTCCAACCGATGATTGGAGGTTTGATGTTTTTGAGTATCTAAAGAATCCTTCAAGATCAGTTTCAAGGAGATTAAGGTATAAAGCTCTTAAGTATGTTTTGTTGGATGATTCATTATATTATCGGACGATTGATGGAGTCCTGTTGAAGTGCTTGAGTATGGAAGAAGCTAAAGTTGTCATGTGTGAGGTTCATGAAGGTATTTGTGGGACACATCAATCGGCTCATAAAATGAAGTGGTTACTTCGAAGGGTTGGATATTTTTGGCCGACAATGCTGGAGGATTGTTTCAGATATTACAAGGGTTGTCAAGATTGTCAGAAGTTTGGAGCAATTCAGAGAGCGCCAGCATCGGCTATGAACCCTATTATCAAGCCGTGGTCGTTTAGAGGTTGGGGTATTGATATGATCGGCCAGATCAATCCACCATCAAGCAAAGGACATAAGTTCATATTGGTTGCAACTGATTATTTCACTAAGTGGGTTGAGGCCATTCCTTTGAAGAAAGATGACAGTCAAGATGCAATCAATTTTGTTAAAGAGCATATTATATACAGATTTGGTTTGCCACAAACTATTACAACTGATCAGGGTTCTATATTTGTATCGGATGAGTTTGTTCCATTTGCTGATGGCATGGGAATTAAGTTGTTCAATTCCTCACCATATTATGCACAAGCCAATGGACAAGCTGAAGCATCTAACAAGAGTTTGATTAAGTTAGTCAAGAGAAAGATAGCCGAATATCCCAAGAAGTGGCATACTATTCTGGCTGAGTCATTATGGTCCTATCGGATGGCTTGCCATGGTGCAATTCAGGTACCTCCTTATCAATTGGTTTATGGGCATGAAGCTGTATTACCATGGGAAACCAACATCGGCTCTAGGAGGATTTCTTTACAGGATGAGTTAACAGCCGATGATTATCATAATTTGATGGTTGATGAGTCAGAAGATTTGGTTCAAGCAAGATTGCGAGCTCTTGAGAAAGTTAGGAAAGATAAAGAGAGAGTTGCCAGGCATTATAACAAGTAGGTCGTACCCAAATCTTTTGAGGAAGGCGAGCTGGTTTGGAAATTAGTGCTGCCGATAGGGGCCAGAGATAATAAATTCGGCAAGTGGTCACCGAATAAGGAAGGACCGTTTCAAATTCATAAATGTGTTTCTAAAGGGGCTTATATGTTAAAAGGACTCGATGGAGAAGTATTTGGAAGAGCACTTAATGGAAAATACTTAAAGAAATATTACCCAAGTGTTTGGATTGGTTCATGATCGGCTATGGTTTGCTGGTTGATGGTTGGTAGCCGATGTGTTTACATCGCCTTTAGATGGCCGATATTTTTATCGCCCTTAGACATGTAAGTTTGCAGCATTGTGTTCCCTACTACAAACTTGGGGGGCATGGAAGATGAAAAGTTGGAAATTTTTAAGCAAAAGTTTGCCAGATATACAATTGGTTTATATGAAAGCAACAGTATCAATCGGCATAAGGAAATTAAGAGGTTATGTTACAAGATAAATGTTTTAGCCGATTACAGAATTGATTACAAAATTCTTCAAAGTCTTATTACAGGAAATCATTGAGCAAGATATTTCTGGATTGCTGACAATGCCTGTTGACGGATTTCTTCAACTTCTGCAATGGCTTGGGCATCTTGGGTGTCAGTTCCAGGAATTACCTTCAGGGACTTAGTCATGGTGGCCACATTCTTTATAGCCGATTTCAGTTTTGCTTTCTGTTCTCCAATGGCTTTAGGGAGATCGGCTAATTTCTGCTTTTCCAATGCAATTTTGGCATTACACTCTTCAAGCTTGGCTAGCAGATCTATTCTTTCAGCCTCTAGTTGATTTATTGAAGTTTTAATTGGCTCTTCGGCTAGTTGATCGAGCTTGGTTTTCTCATCATGAACTAACTGCCGATTGGCTTGAATGGTGGCCTCGATATCCTTTTTCTCTCGTCTATCGGCTATCCTTTGTCTTGCTTTCTCCAGCTTAAATTGATGTTGCTCAAGATACATAGCTGGGGTAACTATGTTGGACAATTCATCTGGTAGAAGAGCTTGGATTTCTTGGAATCTGGTCCGGAGAGTGCTGCAGTCAACTACCAGGCTGTCCAGAGATGCTTCTAGCCGATGTGCAATATCTTCAAGATTCCTCTTTACGTCATCGGCTAGAGGAGCTAAGGACTTTCTTGTTACTTCTTCTTCTGTTTATTCATCAAAGTAGTCCTTTATATCAAAAGAAAATAAATCGGCTAAGACCTGCAAGTAGGAAAGATGAAAGGAGTACAAGTAAGAGGATATTTTTATATAGCCGATTTGAAGAGTTTTAAGGATGAGACTTACAGGGATTGTGGGAGCAGCGATTTCTTCTTCTTCGACATGATGGCTGCCTACAGCCGATGCGGTATGTTCACTTGAAACCGGTTGTGCTACAGGAGATGGAGGAGAAGGAGGCTGAAAATATTCATGCAAGTGTTAGATAGTATCGGCTAATGAAGTATTCGGAGGATTAGAAGGTTGAAACTTACCAAAGGAGCTTGAATGGATGATTTAGCCGATATTGGTGCTGGTTTCTTTCTTTCAGCTGGTCTTTTCTTCTACAAAATGCAAGAGTTGGAGGATTAAGTTGAGGGTGAATAAGGAAAATTTGTATCAAGGAAGATGAATTTACCCTAGGTTGCCGAGTGAAGACAGCTGGAACAGAAGGAGTTGTGGGGGTTTGCTTTGGAGAGGCTGGAGGTGTTTCTTCTCTTACATCACTGGATTCGGCTGCAGCTTCATCTATTGCTCGTTCAAGGATGCTTCTTTTAGGGCTTCATCTGCATCATCGGCTGTTGGAGGTGGTTGTTTCTTGGCCTTCTTCTTAGTGGCTGGTGGCACGACAGTTGATGCTCTAGTTCTCCTTTTCCTGCCTGCATCGACTGGTTCCCTCATTTGTCCTTGGAGCAGGCTTGATGTCTTGGGGGCATGATAGCCGATGACAGGAGGAGTCATGCCACATCTGTTAGGAAATAGCCCTGCAGCATATTCAATTTCTTTGCCACTTTTGCTGGTATGAGGGGGAGATGAGTCTGTGGTCTGAAAGAGTAGAGATAGTTCATAAGTTATAAATGGAGTCGGCTGGTATGTTTAAAACAGGAATGAAATAAAGAAAGAGAAATTACCTGAGGGATCATGTCAGGGAAGAGATCTATCATATAAATGGTAGCCGATTGGTGAAAAAGGTGTTGTTTCCATTCCACCCACCAAGAAGTGAAGATTTTACTCCTGAACATAGCTAGCTCAATGTCATTAATACTGCCAAGGGGAGGCCCTGGAATGTTTAGTAGCCGATCCATCATTAAGTTTGAAGTTATTTCTCCTCGGCATTCAATTTTGTCAGCAAACCATAAGCCGATTGGGAGTTGTCCCATACCAAACTGCCTGGCTGAGCTCATGGGATGATAGAATTCATATGAAACCTTTATGTTCCTTCCTTGATGGATGCCGACAGGAAGGATGCATGGGCTGATGGTTGTGGTATATACTTCTCTGGACTTCTGGAATTTATCGTGGTTTATTTCTTCAAATCTGAAGTCTGATGGCACTTCAAAGTTGGCTGATTCATCATAGAAGAACTAGATTCTAGCATTTTTTTGAAAGCCGTCATAAAAGCTGAAAAACCAGTCCTTGAGCAGTTCTGCTGATAATTTTGCTCCTGCATCGGCTGGGGTGCTGGCATATTCTCCAAAGGACATACACCTCCGATGGGTTATTTCTTCTCCATCGTCATCAGTGATCGGCTCTAGTCTTGGAAATTCTGCTTCAGTTAGGGGTGGCCGATTGACAGCTTTCATTGCAACTAAGTTTAGCCAAGATTGGAGTAACCACCATGGGCCACCTGTACTGACTGTTGAGCCGACATCTAGTTTGGCTGATGCATTATTCAGAGTTTGATATAAATAGCCGAGCAGAATTTTTCCTAAAGGAAATTGTCTCTTTTCTTCAAGTGCTTCGGCTATATGCTGCCAGTTTGAGGTTGGGCCACAACTAGATCCACAGAACAAAAATTTTTCCAACCACATCAGCAAGAAGGCAGTATGTTCTCTGGGGGAGACTGAGCCTTGACCCATGTTAGCCGAAATAAAGCCAGACCATCCTCCTATGCTCTTGGTTTTAAAGTCAAATCTATTCTTGGAGTTGAAGATCATCGGGTTGGCAGATGAGGTAATATCCAGTCCAGTTAACATAGTTATGTCCAAAAGTGTTGGGGTCATCGGTCCTTGATTGAACATGAAGACATTAATGGTGTTGGACCAGAAGTAGCTAGCAGAGGCCATCAGTGGTTCGTCTTTGGCCGAATTAGCCAAAGTAAGGGCTAGGGCTTGGCCGATTCCAAGTTCATCCCAGTGGTTCTGCTTGCTAGCCGATATGCGTTTATACCATGCAGGCCAGTTTTTCTCTAGGGATGGCCAAGATTTGAATGTGTTTTTCCAATGCCCTAGGTTTGGATTTGCTAGTCTGAAGGGAATCCTATTTGTTTCGGCGGTGATAAATTCAGTTGGGTCCAAATTGCCGATTGGTCCAAGGAAGTAATTATTCTCATGGTTCAGACTAGGGACAACAACTAAGTTTGCGAGATGCTACATCAACAAAGTAAAAGAGAAAAGAAGCGGACTGAGATTGCGGAAAACAAGATTTAATGAGCAAAAAGGAGATCTAGCCGATGGGACTTACCTCAGCGTATTCGGCCGATGGGGCAATGGATGGAGCGGATGACGAGGACATCTTTTCGCCGGCGGAGGTTGAATGAGTAAAGAATGGCTTGGAGTTGACTGCTTGCGCTGAGGGGATCGCCGGAGTTGGGAGCGATGGAGATTGCGAAAGTGGTGGCAATAGTAATAACGGTGTGAAGTTTTTCGGGGCCGTCGGTTAGGTATTTAAAGTGATGTGGTAACGGTCAAAAACAGAAAGAGCGAGATTATCTCAGAGATAAGATTTGGCAAATCCGAAACATTACCAAATATTCCGGACTTGGGGGGCATGTGTTGACGACCAAATTTGGTAATTCAAATATCGGAAATCAAGATGGAATCGAAGAGGATTGAAGAGATAAGATAATATCGGAAAGCAGAGTGAAAATCGGCTGTGGTCCGAATCGGCTGTGGACTGATCGGCAGAGTCAGAGTCGGACTAGGTTAGCCGATTGAGCCAATGTCGGTAATATGACTTGGTGTACGTCATCAGGTTACGTTAACGTGTTTCATATGGATTGCCATGCACGGATAGAGTACTGAGGAGGCAATTGTATCTATTAATTAGGATATTTTATGTAATTTCCTTATAGATATTCTCGGTAAGAGTCCGCCTAAGGGACTTGTTGGTTAGTTGGATTTGTATTAGGATAATATGAGTCATGTCCATGTTGGACAAGGTTTGTAATTTCGGGTATAAATATAATCTCGAGGTCTTGTAGATGATAACAACACACGTTCAATCAATCTCGGCGCATCGCCAAACCTTTGTTTTCTACTTTCGACAAGTTTGTGCTTTCGAGTCGTGCTGCATCAATTTGATCTTCGGCAAAAAGGTATATCTTGTCATGGCGAGTTACATCATTAGGGCTAGTGCTTACATCTTTATGACACTCTAGTTCTTTGTTGTGATTCTCCGAGTTATCATATATGTTATATAACTTAGATCGACAATGCAATCTACTTGTATCGGCTGGATCCTTTCTAGGGTTTCATCGATATCGGCTAGATTACTTTGTTAATCTAGGCTATATAATATATCCACCATCCCGAAAAGGCAACCATCGGCTTGATTATTTAAATCTCATGCTTCTATTTATACTTAATGCTGCATTGGTTCAGTCCAACCTATTAAGTCGTATTTAGAATCATGGTATCTAACCTGCTTCATGGTTGTTAATAAGGATAGTATCGGGGTTTCAGCCGATCTTACCTGATATAGATGTTTTACATTGTGTTATGCTTTGTTTAATATTCTATATCTGCCCCTTATATCAGGATCTAATCTAATATAAATATATTAAGCGTGATATCAATCTAATTGATTATAGTTTAATATATTTATTACTAGAGAATATCCTAGCATAAGGTTGTATCGGAGCTATAGCCGATACATACTTAAACCTAGATATCGGCTATGACATCAATCTGCATAATCGTTATGTCATGTTATCTTTAGACTTGGGCAATTTATACTATCTCGGTTCAGTCCGATCTATCCCAATTGTTTATTTCTAAAGTAATATTGATGTATTGATTATATAATATTGATCTTTTCAGCCGATATACTAGTTTTAGGGTTAGTTTTATCATTGACTATACCTTACAGCCGATTCATGCTTTATTGCATCGGCTAGGTCACATACGATATGAAATCGGCCCTATGGCCGATTGTCTATCGTTTACTGATACTTTTTGCATGTTTTTCTTGTTAATTGCAGGATCAAATCAACTGGCACGCCCTTAAATCTGAAACCCTAATTTTGGACCTGCACTAGAGTAAAGCAAACCTCTCAGGCCAGTGTGTGTTTTTTGCATCAACACCAAGTCATATTACTGAAATCGGCTCAATCGGCTAACCCAGTCCGACTCTGACTCTGCCGATCCAGTCCACAGCCGATTCGGACCACAGCTGATTCTCACTCTGCTTTCCGATACGATCTTATCTCTTCAATCCTCTTCGATTCCATCTTGATTTCCGATATTTGAATTACCAAATTTAGTCATCAACAGAGATCAACGAAGATGCCGGCGGTGAGGGAGAAACGGCGGGAAGCTTCGGGTCATCGGTGTCATCGGTGTTCTGGTGGTCCTCACGCTCGAAGGAGGGGTGGACGGGGAAGAGGAGGAAGCGGCGAAGCAGATGGTGGCGACGCCGGGCTCCGAGGAGGTCTCGACTGCCGGCGAGGGGCGGCCGGAGTTGCCCGACGGCGGTGGCACGAGAAGAAGGCGGTGCAGCGGCCTGGGAGAGAGGAGGGGGAGGATGGCGGTGTGTGGGGAGAGAGGAGGGGGTCGGGGCTCCCTTTTATAGGCCGGAGGGGAGGGAGAGGGTCGTCGGGGATGGAGATCGACGCCGGCCATGGTGGAGCTCACCATTGATGAACGCCATCAAAATCCATCGCGAATAATGCGGGATAGAGTAGGAAATTATGGGGGAATTGGAGAGGATGAGGTAGCGATTAATTCCCCTCTATCAATTTGGTGAAACGGCGAGTGGAGGAGGTGAATCGGAGGTGGACGGCGCTAGGGATTCGGCCGGAGAGAGAGAGGGCGGCTGGAGGTCAGGGATAACGGGTGGAGCCCACCTGTCATCGGGAGAGAACTGGCTGCCTGGCTGGGACGTGCAGAGGATAGAAATTAGACTTTTTTCCGAGAGAGAGAGGGAGGCGGGTTGGGCTGGGCCAAGGAGAGAGAGGGAAGGAAGAGAGGGAGGGGGACTAAAAGGGGACTTTATCCTCGGGCTGAGAGGGAGGGTTGAGAAGGAATGGGCCGAAAGTGGCCCAAGAGGAGGAGGGGATTTATTTTAACTTTTTAATTGTTTTTGTTGCCTTAAAATTATTTAGAATGCTCTGAAAATTCAAGTGAAAATTGGTTAAATATTTTCAAGAATGGGGAATTTATTAAAAATACCCACAAGCCAGTTTGATACAAATCTTGGTGAGTTTTAATTGTTGGAGGCTCTTTTAGGCTTTTAAAATTTCTAGAAATGCACTAAAACACGATTTAAATTTAGGGTGATTTTCAGGGCGTTACAGAGAGCGTGACACAGGTAGAGCGGTAAGCGAGAGCGTGATGGAGATGAACAGGGGTGCGGGAAGGGCTTGGGTGCAAGAGCTGGGAGAGATGGAGTGGCGAAAGGAGGGGAAAAGAGCCCCCCTGCGGCGCCCTTTATACTTCCCTCTGCGCCTGTTGATGCAAAAAACACACACTAGCCTGAGAGATTTGCTTTACTCTAGTGCAGGTCCAAACTTGCTTTCGGGTTCTAGGCGTGCCAGTTGATTTGATCCTGCAATCAACAAGATGAAACATGCAAGTCTTATTAGTAAACGATAATCAATCGGCCAGGAAGCCGATATCATATCGTGATATAACCTAGCCGATGCAATATAACATGAATCAGCTGTAAGGCATATTTGATGATAAATTAACTCTAAATCTAGTACGTCGGCTGATAATATCAGTATTATACAATCTATAGATCAACATTATCTTAGCAATCGACAATTGGGATAGATTGAACTTAACCAAGACAGTATAAATTGCCCAAGTCTAAGATAACACGAAATAACGATTGCATGTACTCACGACATAGCCGATATTTAGATCTAAGCATGTATCGGCTATAGCTCCAATACAACTTTATACTAAGATATTCTCTTGCAACAAATATATTTAACTAGTATTAATTAGATTGATAGTAAGTCCAATATATTTATATTAGATTAGATCTTAATATAAAGGGCAGATATAATGTATTAAACAAAGCATAAAACCATGTAAAACAACTATACCAGTTAAGATCGGCTAAAACCCCGATACTATCCTTATTAACAACTATAAAGCAGGCTAGAGATTATGATTCTAAGCACGACTTAATAGATCAAACTTAACCGATGTAGCATTAAGTATAAAAAGAAGCATGATATCTAGACAATCAAGCTGATGGTTGCCTTTTCAGGATGGTAGTTACATTATATAATTTAAACCAACAAGTCAATCTAGCCGTTATCGATAAAACCCTAAACAGAGATCGGCCGATACAAGTAGATAGCATTATCAATCTAGATTATACAATATATATGATAACTTGGAGATTTACAGGATAGAATTAGAGTCTCATAAAGATGTAGGCACTAATAATAATAATGCAAACCGCCATAACAAGCTTTACCTTTTCGTCGAAGATCAAACCTGGTGCAGCTCGACTCGAAAGCAAGAACTCATCGAAAGTAAAAGTAACAAGGTTGGCGATGCGCCGAGATTGATTGAACTGGTGTTATTTTATTCATAAGATCTCAGGTCTATATTTATACCCGAAAATACAAACTTGTCCAAGATGGACACGACTCATATCATCCTAATACAACCCTAACTAGCAAACAAGTCCCTCAGGCGGACTCTTACCGAATATATCTATAGGGAATCTACATAAAATCCTAATTAATATATACAATTGCCAATTCTGGACTCTATCCTTGTCTGGCAACATCATCTCAAAACCCCTTCTCGAACCCGATATCGATCAAGCAACTAATATCAGCCATATCGGATGTCCAAATCGAACCTGGTTCCAGCCAATGCGCACTCTGTTTCCAAGAATCCCGCACATCTTCAATTCCGCTTCGAATTGGACTTCGTTTCCGATTCATATGCTTGCCAAATTTCATCGTCAATAGCGCCCTAGCCCCACGTTTCTCGCGCCCACTTCCTCCGCCCCCTCGATTCTCTGCCCCTCGTTTCTCGCACCCACTTCACCACGCGCCCGTATCTAGCGCATGCGTGCCGTGTGCGGTCAATTCGGCCAGGACAGGGCGGGCCCACGATCTCCTTAAGCAAGCATGGTAACCGCACCCATCATTACTCAGAGGCCATTTCGGTTTCGCACATCACCTAAAAGATGCGACAATCACGAAGTGATGGCCCATCATTACCGGGGAGACGGTTCCACTTCGTGCGGGACCCGCCGTCAAGGCGCCACCACGCGAAGCCAAAATCGGGCCTGCACATCCTTGCCCAGGAGGGATGGTGTCAACCCTCGTCACCGGTAAGAAGCGTCGCCCAAGGATAACGCCGGGGGCTGCTGTCGGTGATACGGGCCCGGGAGTATCGCGAGTAAAGGGGGAAGGCCGCCCCGTGTATGCGTGGCACGCCCCAAGGGGGGTCGGACCATGCGTGGAGTGGCAGCTGCCTCCCGCGCGGGGGGTCGGGCTGCCCTGAGCCCCCCACCCACGTTCAGCCCCACGTGCGTCGACTGGGTGGCTATCGCCGGCGCCCACCTACCGCATTTAATGCAGTGGGTGAGCGTGTCAGGAGGCTACGTGGGCTGACATGAGAGATGTGATGGCGGATGTGACGGCGCGTGCCGTGCGCACGTGCCTACCGGTGTAGGGCGTGCCAGGCACAAGACCCGTCCCATCACATTTAATGCGGAGAGCCCAGGTGGCCGAAAGTCTTCGGCATCCAAAAGGAAGAATGACCGGGTGCCCACCTGGTCAATCGGAATGACGGCTGAAGGCGTACTACGATGGGGCGTGCACACGTTGGCACGTTGAAAAGGAGACGCTCAAGTCTTCACATCTGTAGCACTTTCCATTTTCTTTTTCCCTCGAATCTAAGTCTGTGGCCTTTGTGGAAACCCCTTGAGGTGTATAAAAGGAGGTCATGGCTGAGGTAGAGAGGGAGGGAGGGCTTTTTGGCTGTCGATTTCCGACAGACGCCCAAGGGAGGGAGAGCAAACGCTTGTATTCTCTGACATACAAAACACACATCAAAATCACACACACAGGAGTAGGGTATTACGACTCTATGGTGGCCTGAACTTGTATAATCCGCTGCGTCTCCTCCATCCTTGAGGGGCCCGAGCCCCTCTAAGCCTACTTCTCTTCACGCCTCAAGATCGCACCCATGCCCCTGGTCCGAACGAAAAAGGGGCCCCCACGATTCCCTGCTAGAGGAGTTTCACCTCCCAACAATGCTGGACTCGGAGAAGAAATCTAAGGACATTGTCAAACAAGAATTGAGTCCGGGAGAGACAATTGTATCTATTAATTAGAGATAAGAGTCAGTTGTTTCCATTAAGGATTTTGTGGTAAGAGTCCACCTAGGGACTTGTTTGTTTATTTTGTACTGAGGAAAGTTTGAGTCGTATCCGATATGGAAAAAATCTGTATGTTTCGGGTAGAAATATATGCCCAGGGTCGTGTAAGAAAAACAACAACAGTTCAATATACTCCGCGCATCGCCACACTTTTACTTTTCGTATTTCTCAACGAGTTCTTGTTTCGAGTCGGGTTGCATCGGCTTCGGTCTTCGACAAGTGGTAAGATTTGTCTATTATCATATATCTTAGCTAATCTAAATCGACGACTTTATTTACTTATATCGGCCAGACCTTGTCAAGGATTTTGTTGATATTGGTTAAATATATTTCATTGATTTGGATTAGCTAGGATATTTACCACCCTAAAAATCAATCATCGGTTCGATTGTTTAGACCTTATACTTCCTTTCATACTTAGTGCTGCATCAATTGAGTTTGACCTACTAAGTCGTGCTTGAAATTGTAAGAACTAACTTGCTTCTTGATTGCCTAATCTCAATCTTACCTGATATATCTGTTTTGCATGCTTTTCATATGTTTAATCTTGGTTAACATGTTATATCTACCTCTTATACAAGAATATCAGTTATTTAAATATATTAAGCTTCTAACTGATCTTGATCAGATTTAAGCTATCTGAGATTGATACTTGTTCAATATGTTTACTTTAGATTGATATCTTTGTATAAGGTTGTATTGGAGTTATAGCCAATACATTATCTTTTTATAACTGAACTGTATCATCGGCTATGACACAAACACCTATAATCTCTAGTTCATATGATTTTGGATAGAAGAAGTTTATACTGTCTCGATTTGGTTTGATCTAAGAAAATATATATTGCATGTTGTTAGTCTCTACAGCCGATGGAGCATGCTTAGGGTTTCTTCATATTTATTTCATCTACACCTGTTCACGATGAAATTTGGTAAGCATATGAATCGGAAATGGGATCCAATTCGAAGCGGATTTAAGGATATGCGGAGTTCTCGGAAACAGAATGCGCATCGGCTGGAAGACTGTATCGGCCAATACTGAGTTTGATATGGTTAGTCAATACAGCCGATATTGGTTGCATGATCAATGTTGGGTTTGAAGGAAGGGTTTCAATGATGTTGCCAGGCAAGGATAGAGTCCAAGATTGGCAATTGTATCTATTAATTAGGATTTTATGTAATTTCCTTATAGATATTCTCGATAAGAGTCCGCCTAAGGGACTTGTTCGTTAGTTGGATTTGTATTAGGATAATATGAGTCGTGTCCATCACGGACAAGTTTGTACTTTCGGGTATAAATATAAGCCCGAGATCTTGTAAATAATTAACATCAGTTCAATTAATCTCGGCGCATCACCAACCATTCTCGTTACTTTGTTTCGACGAGTCCTTGCTTTCGAGTCGAGCTGCATTGGTTTCGATCTTCGACGAAGAGGTAAAGCTTGTTATGGCGTTGTGCATTATCGGAAGTAGTGCTTACATCTTTATGACACTCTAATTCTATCCTGTAAATCTCCAAGTTATCATATATATTGTATAATCTAGATTGACAATGCTATCTACTTGTATCGGCCGATCTCTGTTTAGGGTTTTGTCGATAATGGCTAGATTGACTTGTTGGTTTAAATTACGTAATATATCCACCATCCTGAAAAGGCAACCATCGGCTTGATTGTCTAGATATTATGCTTCTTTTTATACTTAGTGCTGCATCAGTTAAGTTTGATCTACTAAGTCGTGCGTAGAATCATAATCTCTAGCATGCTTTATGGTTGTTAATAAGGATAGCATCAGGGTTTTAGCCGATCTTACCTGGTATAGTTGTTTTGCATAGTTTTGTGCTTTGTTCAATATGCTATATCTGCCCCTTATATCAGGATCTAATCTAATATAAATATATCAGACTTACTGTCAATCTGATTGATAGTAGTTAGATATATTTGTTGCATAAGAATATCCTAGTATAAGGAAGTATCGGAGCTATAGCCAATACATGCTTAAATCTGGACATCAGCTATAATATGAATACATATAATCATTATTTCATGTTATTTTAGACTTGGGCAATTTATATTGTCTCGGTTAAGTCCGATCTATCCCAATTGCTGATTTGTAAAGTAATATTGATTTACAGATTATATAATACTGAAATTTACAGCCAATGGATCAAGTTTAGGGCTAGTTTGTCATTGAATATGCCTTACAGCCTATTCACGCTATACTGCATCGGCTAGGATATATTACGATATGACATCGGCTTTCTAGTCGATCGATTATCGTTTACTAATAAAACTTGCATGCTTTATCCTGTTGATTGCAGGTGAAAGTTCAAGTGTCATTAATTTGGTTTTAGTGATTAATGATAAATCCAATTATATGAGACTAATGTTTTATAAGTATTTCTTTCCTAGTCTCATGTGGATATGAAATTGAAATTTGTGAAGAGGTGATTCCGGGACTTCGCATGAGTTGAGATAGAAACATTCTTTAATGGTGGACCTAAACCTAATCGCAAGATCAAATCAACTGGCACGTCCTTGAATCTTGAACCCGAAAGCAAGTTTTGGACCTACACTAGAGTAAAGCAAATTTCTCAGGCCAGTGTGTTTTTTTGCATCAACACGCTTCACTTTCATTTAATTAGGATCTTTACATTTGAGCATATATTTGAGTATATGACACTTGTGGTGTTGATTAATACTCATCACTTATTCATATCATTTTATATACGCGATCGGTTGGTCAACATGTGGAGGTTGAAAACCGGATCATTGGGACTAATAATTTTATTGAGTTGAATGAGAGAAATAGGTCCGAAGGATTGCAAAGGTGTTGATACTCAAGTGATATCATTACACCTAAAGGTACCAAGCATGACAAAGTGAAGATATTGAAGATGTGGAATACGAAGTGGCTACTAAAGCAAGATGGTGAAGGGCAAGCGATGCTCGGTCACGATGGACCATGCAGTGGTGAAGGGCAAGCAAGGGGCTTGGCACCGAAGAACCAAATCCGGTGGTGAAGGGCGAGTGATGGATTTGTCATGATGGACCGTGCAAGGCCTTTTGAAGCTACAACTAACCGCATTAATCATTTGAAGAATATACGGTGAAACGGTTTTGACGTTGGTGTCCCTTAAGACAAAGAAATGAATATGGAAAGAAGGCATTTCTATTGGTATAATTCTCTTCTTATTTAAATTTGAGTATAGTAATGCTGTACTATCAAGAGGGATGCAATGTCGATATGTTTGTGTATGTCTCGGTGCTCAAAGTGACCCATTCTAGCGCTACCTTGAAAGAAATCCAAGCTTTAACAAATCATTTGAGTGGTTTTAAACCTTGTTATTGCTTGAGTTGGGTAGTCCTCTAAGTGAGCTTTCCATAGAGACCAAGATCATCAACCAGGACTCCCGAATGAAAAGTTATGGTCGTTTTACTCTGTGTTTTCGGAGATTCCGAAAAAATCTCGGAAGGTCCAAAAATATTTCGGATAAGTCCGAAAATTTTCGAAAATTCCGAAAATGGCTACGAAACTGAGATTGCCCTCTATTGATTTTTGGACTTGTCCGAAAATGCATTTCGGAAATTTTGAAAATTGCAGTTGTGGCCTCCAATGCTAGTTTTGAGAGGCTCGAGTATATAAACTCCTCCACCCCTCCTTTGAGTGGCTGTTGTTCTTGGGCATTATTAGACACATCCAAAGCCAAATAGCCTCCCTCATTCTCCTACCTTTGTGGTGCCTCTTTGTGAGAGGGATTTGAGAAGGGAAGAGAATTGGATTGAGATTGAGAATTTGAGAGATAGTGAGATTCACTCCATACTTTGAGCACTTGAGTTCATAGCAAGCAAATCTTCGATTGTGTTTGTTACTCTTAGGGACTAAGGTCTCCTAGACGGCTAGGCGTCGCCGGTGAACACCCAAGGTTGTGGTGTGCCATGGAAAGTCTGTGAAGGCTTTGATTTCGCCTCCGCAAGGAAAGAAATCAAGAGTGAAACCAAGGAGTGCATTTGTGCAATCTCGTGAGGAAAGGGTTGAAATAGACTCGGCTTTTGTGGCACCTCAACGTAGATGTAGGATCCGTGGATCCGAACTTCGGGAAACAAATCACGCGTCTCCTCTCTTGATTTGCTTGTTCTTGCCTTCTCTCATATTGTGCTTAAGCTTGTTTTTACCCGATCTACTTGCATGCTTAATTAATATAGTTGGTGATCTTATATCTTGTTTAGATACCTTGTTTGTCACCTTTTAATTCATATACATTTTGTTTGTTTGAGCTACAAGTTCATAGCTAGTGTTTTATTACGTTATCCGTCGAACTTTTCGGTTGAGACCGGAACTTCCAATTCTATACCGGAAGTTCCGATTTAAATCGAAAGTTCTCATAATTCTAATATGCTATAAAGTTGTGATAACTTTTAGGAACGCCTATTCACCCTCCCTCTAGGCAACATCAAGGTCCTTTCAACAGGATCAAATCAACTAGCACGCCCTTGAACCCGAAAGCAAGTTTTGGACCTGTACTAGAGTAAAGCAAATCTCTCAGGCCAGTGTGTGTTTTTTTTGCATCAACAACACCTTGCAACCGATTCAACTTAGTTGCATCGGCTAGGTCACCGTGATACGTCATCGGCCCTCTAGACGATCGGCTGTCATTCACTAACTTGATTTCCTGTTTATTCTTGTTGGTTGCAGGATCAAACCATTTAGCACACCCTGAACCCGAAAGCAAGATTTGGACCTGCATTGGAGTTAAGCAAACCTTCCAGACCACCGTGTTTTTGCATCAACACCATGTCACTCAGTCTAGCACCGTCTCCCCGGTGGCCTTGCGCAATCCCGCTACTCACTCCCGTGACTCTGCGAGGGCACAGGAAACATTGATGCCTCACCTGCAAGGTAATAAATAGCGGCTGTAGCGGCCACTATAGCGGCTGCAATAGCGGTAGCGGCCCCCTCCCGCTATTGCTATGGAGTAGCGGGCTGGATATAGCGGCTTGGAACTTAGTGGCCGCGAAAATGATAATAGCGGGCCGCAATAGCGGATGGGCCACATGTTGTTACCCTAAACTAGCCCACATTTTCTCTCCACGCATTTGCATCTAGCATGCTGCCACCAACACCACGGCGCCTGCGTCGTGCGGCGGCGCTCCACGGACACCAGCCAGCCAACCGGACGTTGAGCGGTGGCTGCCACGGAGCCGAAGAGCACCTCCCACCTCGCTGGTTCAATTCGACGGCCAAAGAATCAACTGCACGTTCAAGCCAATCAACATCGAAGAAAAATTCAGTTTGGGAGTTTGTTTTACCTTTAACTGGAAAGACATGTTCTGAGACCATGTGTTGGCTTAAATTTAAGATATGTTGGAAAGGCAAGTGTGTAAATAAATATCTATATTTTCTCAAATTTGCATGCGATTATTTAATGCAGCTATTGGACTTAGCGTCCGCTACCAAGATCCCAATCCGCTAACGACCCGCTATCTGCTATTTATTACATTGCTCACCTGTGTCACCTCCTCCGTATCCATCCCTATTACCTCCCTCCCGCTCCACTCTGCTTCACTACCGCCATCTCCAACCAACGTCGTCTAGGCATCTATGTTGTGCTCGATCCGGCGCTTCACCGGCAAGAAGTAGGGACGCTCTAAATGAGGTCATGGATGAGCTCCATCCAGTGGGAAGAGGTCGTGGCACTGGCCGATATGGTGATCCAGCGATGACCATCAGACTGCGACGCCACTCGCGTGTTCTTTGTCCGCTGGCGTTTGACATGTTGGTTTTGCATCCTCGATCAATTGCCACTCCTGCAGTTGTGAAAGGTCGATGCCATCAGTCCTCCTGTTCTAATTCCTGCCCTTGCACCGACCATTAGCACAAAGGCCGCAATGTAAGGCCGTTCTACCTCATCATTGATTATTTTCCATGCATTCACTTGAGATTTTACAGTATCCACCGTCTTGCCTTGGTCCCGTTGAGTTACTCATGGGTTAGGATGTACAACAGATTAGGGAGAGGATTGGCTTCCATGCTGCTGTTTGTATCTGCTGTCAGACTGAGCCATCCATTGAGTTTTGTCCTCGCTGTTATGGCTGCCTGCAAGATTCAGTTGATGTCCTCACTGTTAAGAATGGCTGCAACTCTGCAAGCTAGATTCAAATGGTAATATTCTTGCTAAATTTGCAACCAATGATGAGATAAACTGAAATCCAATTATTTCCTTTGATTTTAACTGCATTCGCTATGGTGCAGTATGGTAAGAAATCTTCCACGCACTACGGCAAGTAGTGCGTATGTATGGTCTTCTCAGTTGTCGTACCTAACGATTGCTGTTGATTCTTGGTGTTTTCTGCAGTGATATGCTACTGTCAGCTTTGTCGTGGTGTATGTTTGATGAAGAAATCTGATGTTTCTGGGCCATTTATTTTTCCTTCATGTTAATTGTTTTAGACGAGTGATATTTCTGGAATGTCCAGTGATAAGCTCAATGTGTTTGCCTTCCGGTAAAAAAATAGGCTGGGTTTGATGTCTTCATGCCTCGCAGATACCGCTCAAGGTCATTGTACCTTGATCATTTTATCCTTGATTCATTCCGTCTTTAAGACAACACATGCAAATATTTGCTTTATATGTACTCTGATAGACTGTTCACCATATCTCTGTATCATGTCTTGTCAACAATACAGTTTCATTTATATTCCACTAGTAGCATGCCTATGCTAACGTTACGGTAATATTTAATAATGCACGTAATAACGTTTTTCAAGCATATATATGTAACAAATACATAATCATATTCGCAACATGTAATCCTTGCATGATATATTTAACTTTTACCACGTGCTTACTCAAAAATAAGTCGCTACAGAAAATGTTATCAAAACTTCAAAGCATATTAGGAGAAAACCAAATAACAAAGTAATTATGCTAGCAAACAACAAATAAAAAGCAAAATGCTTTGTTTATCAAAACTTCAAAAGATCCTAGGAGAAAACAAAATACAAAAGTAATTATGCTAGCAAACAACAGGTAAAAAGCAAAATGGTTATAGATCTGTTATATTAACTGATCCACTTCTTTGCTCCGACTCCAACTGCCTTCCATGATGAGCGCACGATATTTCGGCTGCTTGATACAATCTCTATAGCACATTCTGGCTGCAACGAAGGAAGTATTATTTTTCATTTCATCATATTTTGCAACTGAGGTGAATTAAGATTATTACTTGGTACAGGATATTGTCCTTGAAGTTCTATACTCCTAATTCCTGGTAATTAGGAAGTCCTACACTCCTAATGGCTGTTTTTTTCTTTGTTAGTTGGCTGATATGTCATGTAGTCAAGTATACTTTGATTATGGGTCTATAATGTTTGACAAACATGCACATGTGGATTTACGTGTCTGAAAATTCACTGTGATTTTGACTTCTTTATATTCATCGGAAATGCTGATAACATAACTTGAATGGTTTTCAGATACAACATAAGAGAGTTGAAGGAGCTATAGTTGTAGTAACTTCTCCACATTATTGGAAACAAAATTGTTCGAGAGGTACTGCAATCAAAATCAATCACAAACAGTTCACCATAAAAAAATCCTATCTACGATAGATCAAGTTCTTGAAAAATATGAGCTAACAATAGTAAACCTACCAAGATGATGATTTCTACCTTTGGAATTATAGCCAACCGTCGAATATTTTATAGTAACCATTTCAAATAGGTCCATACTGTACTACAAGTGCTGAAAAAAGTTGTGTAAATGATCTGAATTGAAATGTAAAAACGAAAATTAATCAGTTAAGTTTTGAGTGGTCTCTCCATTCCTCTTGTCACCGGGTTTGTCTCCTTAGTGAACTTATACTGTATATTTGATTAGCAAAATATACATAATGTTGCTGTAGTGTTAGCACAGGCATATTACTAGTTTTATCAATCTTCTACCATGTAATTCACCAACACAGTGGTATATATTTTATTACTCATTACTCATGGATCAGTCAGGATCTTCTCCCTTATATCCAACGTCCGAGATTACTCTCCCTTCCCCCTCTCACCCTCCCGAAATCCACGCCCTCCCTATCAGCCCGTAATTTCATCTCTTTCTATCTTTTCGGCGTCGCCCACACCATCTCCTCCTCGCCCTCTCTTGCCGCTCGCCAGCCGCGCCGCCCCTCCAATCTCCTCGTGAAAACCCTAGCCTGCCCCAACGCCGTGTCTCTCCCCTTCTCTCCTCCGCGTCCTCGCAACCAAGGTTGAGGTTATCGAGATCAAGCTCGACGAGGACGCCACCGCAGCGAGGACGCAGCAGGATGGGCGCGATAGGCGGGGAGACAAACGGTGACTGCGGCTGCCACTGTTGTCTGTTGATCCTATGATTCCCCATTTCCCCTCATGATGGATTTTTTTCTTCTTTCACTACAGCAACGGCACATTGAATGGATTTGCTTCTCATGTTCAGGCGATTGGAGATGGTGGTGGCTAATTAATCCCTCGGAATCCTTCTCCAATCCCCTCATCTCTTGGTTAGCAGCAGATATAACTAACTTATAAGGATTGAAGTTCAGGTATAAGGTACTAGCACACACATTCTATATCTGATTATACAATAGACGCTCCTAGACTGCTATTTAGTTTATCTGATTGCACATTACAGGGATTTGGCTATGCAGAGTTGCTCTCATATACTTTCAGGTTCATTTTGTCAAGTGGAATTGACATATTGTATTGCACATATGTTGCTTGATAAAATGCTCCAAAACCCCCTGAATCCACGAAAGTAGGTATGTTTTGTATTTTAGCACAAATGGAATTTCTCTGCCTCATGCAGTTCCTAAAACGATCCAGATATAAAATTTCCTGAATTGTGATTAAATAAGCTCTTATGTTCACTGTTTTTCTTCTTATTTTAAACAAGACAAGGGAGCTACTGAAGTGGATCAAGAGTCAAGACCACGGGCCTTCAGAGTTTACTACTTCTTGCGATTTGGTTAAGATGATATGGAAGGACCCAGAGGCACCAGCAAAGTATAGTAAGTACTTATCCTATCCCTTTGTTGTCAGGTTTACATTTTCTACTTTGCATGCTGAGAACAAATTTGATATACATTTGATGTTATAAAGTCATGATGCCAGTACATACCAAATGCTATTTTTACCAATATATCCTATTGTATTACTGACCTATTAAGATTAATTGTTCATCGTAAGTCTTGTGGTCTCTCACATTCACAACACAGTAGTCATGATCATTTATCAATAGTTGGGCTTTGTATATCAAGGAAGTACATTGTTTCTGTTAAACATGCTGCTGTCTAGAGGAATGAAATTTGGCTTTCTAATGCTGAATTAGAACAACAAAAGAACATCACTACGAGTGGGACAGGATAACTCATAGAAACAGTAGGAGCGTCTTATTTGTCAAATTGAACTGAAAATAATTTCTGGTCCTTGGAATAATATTTAGTAGATGTCATCAATCATTAGTAATCCCTCTGAACAATTAATATGCACATTGGGAGTAATCATCACCTAGCTGGATTCACCATATTGTTTTAAACATTATTTTTGCCTTATGAAGTTATGATGGAGTGTGTTCTTAGTTTCTCTATTACTTTACTGTTTCAGTAAGAAGTAGAGAGTGTGGGTTGGATGGAGCTCATGTAAAGTCAGAACTATTGATATGGCTCTGATCTGGAACCAATTTCAGTTTTTACTAGAAAACTTGCACCATTTTGTTTCAGCTTGTCAATTTGACATTTCATGGTAAAGCTTCAAGTGTGGTTGAGCAGGTACACTACTGAGGGTCTGGAGGGTAAAGATTATGCTGTACTTCTTGAGTAGTTAAATTTTTTACCTTCATTTATTTCGCTAATATATTTCAGTAATTTACATGGTGCAGATTTCCATCCGATCTTATGAATGGCTATGCTTTGACCAAGGTAAGTTTGGATCCAGTAATGCCTCTCTTATCTTCATTCTTGAACAATAGGAGACTTTTAGCGATGCATAGTTAAGAATTTCTAACTTTCTTATATAACCTAACAAATGTATAGATGCTTCTTAGGCGTAGTAGGATAACTAATGCAAGTAGACATGAAACTTAAAAATCACTGAATCTCACTGAAATATAAGCGTAATTCATAGAAATTATTTTTTACATGCCTATACAATTAGTCCTGTAGTTAGGTTCTTTTAAGTTTCATAGTCTGAAAATGTTTTGAGGTTCACACTGTAAACTTTAACATCTCGTAGCATAATAAAGGAAGAGGACCAACCGCAGTGAACGTTAGTTATTTTTTCAAACTGTAAGAGATCAAAATTATATGCTTGAATGTTATGGGCTTACTCATGAACGTCATAGTAGCCTTCACTAAATGTGAACTGTCAGAATGTTGCCTTTTTACGTGTGTTGTTTCTCTAAAACTGAATGTGAATCCCTTATTGTGAATTGACTATATGCCAGTCCCATTTTACAAAACTTAGAAATAATAGTGCCTTAGCCCCTGAAAATGATCAAGCTAAAAACTCACACATGTAAACTGCAAGTTGGATATTTATACCCCTCTCACCACATTACATAGAAAACCAACAATTTGAAAACTTGGTATAACTGCGTTCAAGTCATTGACGGCAGTGAAATTTTCCACAACAAATCTATCAAAAAAATGACCATTTTTCACTTCAACAAGTTCCATAGGCTCTGGTCAAATTTATATTCAGGAGCACAACATATGCAGTTCAGTGCCACTTGAGCCTCCAGTTTTTTTCAATCTATCTGCCACATCAATCTCCTAGTTTGCTTTACTTTATGCCACATTGCCACCTACCAACCGCTGCATATATATTGGACACGACCACAAATGTTACACCAAACTGATACAGTTGCTAAACGTAGATAGTAAGCAAAATTAGCTGGTTTAATAAGAAAGTGTTAAATCTAACCACTTTTTCGGAAAAACCACAAGTGTTCCTGTGGTTTTCTACAAGTGAAAAGACAAAAGATGTAGTCTGTGCTTAATTTTTTTCTATAACCGATTAACTTGTAAAATCTCCCTGTAGAAAGAAAAATAGGTTCATCTATCTGCTTTGGTTTATATTCATATACATGAACTGAACCACATAAGAGAACTACAAGAAAAACCAAAAGGTATTGCATGTACCATCTACTTTTTAGATCCCAGATCGATTAAAACGACCCGGCTTTAACAGGGAAGCCTAAACTACAAGTAGCATCTATGTGGATTTCTTTTTAACATATGAGGAAACTGACCTATTCTAGAAAACTCATATACATATATCAAAAATTCAAAAGAACGTTTCGCTAACATATTCTAGGAAAACACATAGCACCATTCTTCCATCAAGGAACCCCAAACAGTAACTATAAAAATTAACCAAGGAAAAGTATACTAAAACTTAGGTATTTTGAAGGCGATGATTTCATAGGTCAGTCGAAATAGAGTGAATGCACTTCAACTGACAATTGAGAAATGGGATCACTTATTAGGGACCATAATAACTGCACCACATAATGTGCTCCAACCATCTAAGAAGTAAGATCACCTGCAATGTCAAACACTAAATCAGGGCCAGGCTATAATCAAACTGCTTGCACACCATTCACTTGTACTTTTATTAGCACATACCCCCTAAATTTAAGCCAATTTAAGCTCTTCTAGAGTTGCATTTGATGACTCAGACCTGAACTATGCTGTATAAGGAGCAATAAAATCAACTAATATAGATCATAGCATTTGGAGAATGAAAGAGAGACTATAAAAGGAGTATTGTATTACCGGTAGTATATATTTACCTTGGATGGCAATTCAATGTCATTGTGCTCTACACATACCTACTCCAACAAATTGATCTTCAAACTGTATTGCCAGTAACGCAGGGAAGGTCTAAAAGGAATTTGATTGACAATGTCATAACTCACAAGGCACTTTAGAATATAATTCATTAATTCCAAACTGTATTCTTTTAACAGCTACTTGGAAATGTTACAGAAAGTAACAAATCATTACTAAGGACAAACAGTGATAATCATTGTGGATCAAAGGAAATGAAAGTATTGAAGGTTGCACATACCTGAAGAAGATAATCATTGGATAATGTCACACCTTATTATGCCTCTTCTGTACAGGACATGAATCTCAGCGATCATCTCCTGATGCCCTTGTCCATTAGGAGCAGGCGTGTGGCGAGATTGGAGGGGGAATGGTAGTTATGGGAGAAAGAGAGGGGGAGGGGAGGCTGATCTGTTTGTGAGGGAGAGATGGGTGATCTGAATCGTTGGTTGTACAGTACATGATTTAGGCCGTCGGATCTGTCCAATGATGAATGAGTACGAGTAAAACGAGTTGTTGCATTATAGGGTAGATAATTTTGAGTATTAGTTTGATGTTTGACTGTTACTTTCTTTGTTGATAGGTAACAGATTAGTTGTTGCAAGATTAATTGTCCACACAAAGCAAGTCTTTTAATGATTCTAAGGCACAAACAATCTATGAGGACATGGTGTGCGCCATGCTGATGCAGGTCTTCAGATGAGTGTACATTAAGTTCCCTACACACATTGAAAAAAAGAAATATTTTTTATTTTGTTTCATGGTTTCTAGCTATTTTTAGTACCATCTAAATGATCTTACTAGGCTTAAGTTTTGATATTTCTTATAGGGACCTCACTTTCTTCAATTCATCGACTTAGGCAGGCTGTAAATTTCTAACAATGGATGAGACAACTATATCTCAGGTTGGCAATTTTCATTCAGAACTTCTGAAGCTACATTATTTCGTTTGTCTGAATATATTGATTTGTTCTTCCTTCAGAAAGTTAAACAATTATACAATACAATATGATTTTTGTGCAAACATGTCCTACTACTAAGCTCATCTGCCGAAAAGAAAAGTCAAATCCTGAATATATTGTCTCTCAACCTCGCCCATGGTCTTTATATATACTGATGGTAGCTTTTTGTGGACTTTGTTCACTTGAAAGTGTGAATAGAACTAATCTGCAATAGAAATATTTGTTGTACTTCAACATATAAGAAACATATGGTGGTAAGACATCTCATTCCTCCTTTTACTTATCTTTTGTTTTCTTGCAGAAGTTGATAGTATTGTTAGACGTTAAGAAATGGGGGCATTTGAAAGATCTATATTGTGATCCAATTAGATTGACCCTTTTCAAACTAAAAAAGAGAAAAAAAAACATATTTTCACTCTATTCCAGGGCACCCTTATGAAGGCTAAAATGATGGATGGCAAGAAGAGAGTTCATCTTGGAGGCCCACCATTTCTATGGGCAAAAGGCAGGAGTTGTGACAAATTATACTTGGTAGGATGAGAGAAAAAAAGTACAATGTCCTTTATTCTAGGGCTTAACATGAAGAAAACCGCAGACGACTTTCAACACAATATTTGATTCTAGATACTCATATATATAGTATCTTTTGCATCCATTGCTGTAGGACTATTCGAATAGCTAGCAATTTTGTGTATAGTATAAGAAATGATTCATTTTCCAGCTCTTTATGAGATCCAATGTTTATTACGATTATTTTATTGTCTGTGTCCACTGCTAAGCAGGAGCGTGAAAATACAGTCACTGCGCTCAGCGAAGCGCGCAGGGCCGAGGTTAGAGTAGTTGAAAAAAGAAAAGAGGACAAATAAGAATTTCCGTATTAAAACAAGACACGCACGCACAGCAGAGTGGAATACATGTGAAATGGATGGGCCTACCCCGGCCCATTTACGTTTGAAGTAAAAAGAAGGATTGGAATACATGTGGCCCATTTTACACTTGTGAGTGAATGAATGTAACCAGCCATATGTTCCCTTTTGTTTTTCAGTCACTAAAACCCTAAAACGAAGGAGCCGGAGACTTGCCCGAGTCCCCAACCAAACATGGCCAGCGCCAGCGCCGCCGCCGCCGCGGCGCGTATCCTCCGCCGTAGCAACCACACCCCAACAAACCAAACCAGTGAGATGTTCACAGCCGGCGCCGGCGCCGGCGCTCTAAGCCGCCGCAGCCGCCAACACACACTCCAACCTGGCCCTGGACTGCATCCAAGTCCCGACTGCACCGCCCCCCTCCTTAACAACAACAACAAGCCCCAGATCCAACCCGGGCCTCAGAGTGCGATGCTGGAGGTCTACTACACCATTCTCGGGAGATCCCTGTCTGATGATTTGCCGGGTCTAGAGCAAACCCAGCACATGGTGGTGGAGGTCTACAAGAAGCAGCCCCAGTGCCCCAGGAGGCCACCTGCATTTGGGTGTTGCGGACGCTGGAAATCAATGGCGTTCCGTCCAAGCAATGGCTTCGGCTTACACACAAGAGGATATCATATATGGACAAACATGGAGCAGGGGCCTCCCCCTACAAACCAACTCTCGTGAGTACTTCAATTACTAATGCACTACTACTTTTACATGCACTACTTGAAAAAAAAAGGCTTTCTTTTCCTGCATTTTTGAAATGTATTGTCATAGCTTTTACAACTAACAATGATTTATGAAATTGCATTTCAAATAAACCATAACATATCTTAGGATACATAGTCTTCAGTGAGTAGATAACAATGCTCCATATAAATGCTGTATAAAAATGAAACTTTCTGCCTTTCCATGCAACATTGGTTCATTTGCAAAGATGATGATTGTAGAAGCTGAATTAAAACACTGCTGCTTATTACTGTTACAGATTCTGCAATCAATATGACTTCATGCTTGCGGGTTGGGTCCATCCTCAACTCTATTTTGAGATACATAACATGGTTTACAAAATGGACAAGAAGAGATTGTTACACCAAGAAGATTGGAGATATTACTTGCCTACAGATCCTGCCAAGAAGTTCTTGAAGCCATTGCTCACCCTAGCAGGCCACAACAATCAGCGAGGGTATAGTATCGCTCCATCGCTTACCCTGGACAACCTAAGAGTTTCGCTTGTGTCTGGCACCTGTGTCTTTATTGAGCCCAGATTTTGCTATATTGGTGAGATGGTTGGAACAGAGAGGATTGATAGGGCAACATCGTACTTTGCTGTCAGAGAAATATTTGAAGAACTTATCAGAACAACTGAAACTGATGACGTATTGACAAATATGTGCCCCAGCTTCAATCATATGTTCAGCCTAATCGAACATCTGAGGACTGTCCCGGCAGAAAAAGCACTACTATATGAAAAGGTCATAATTGATCACCCCTGCATGATGTCCTCCCAAGGATCAGTAATCCTGATGAGAGACGCGGATATGATTCTGCGACGTCAGTATAAATATGCTCCAAAAACAAGCAAGATCAGGCGTCTGATCAAAAGTATACTCATATCACTGCCCTATTTGGGGCCTAATGATGACCAAGAATCCTCAATTGATGAAATGGCTGTCTTTCCAAACCATCAAGAACTGTGGACTGATATAGCAAAGAACCATCCTCTACTCAGATGTTGGCACCAGTTCAAACAACAGCAACGACAGCAACATGAATTGGCTCGCCAAGAAAAAGGTGAAAATGATTCGGCCTCTAGTATTCAAAACAATGGTGCTGAACAAGAAAAGAAGTTGGATAGGGAGCAGATTGGATCAGGCCTAGTTGGTCTATGTCGTGATGGAGTAAACCACCTGTATGATCCACATGTCAAAAAAATGCTTAAAAAACTAAATGATGGTCGCAAATTCAAGATATTCTGGCCCCTCAAGATTGAGGAGGTCATCGATGTGATGGAGATTAACCTTCCAGGGTATAAACCAAAGCTTGTCGAAGGGCTTCTAAGCTATCTGGACTGGGCCTTTTCTAGAAGGCGATATTGCTGGCCAAGAGATGACAGATGTGATTCTCTCATCTTTCCAGTCCCTATCTCCAAAGGTATTCAAATAACATTTTTCCTTAAGAGTTAAGTTACTAACTCTTTTATTATATAAAAATGCTAAATCATATGCTTTTGCAGGCACTCAAGCCAAGCTTCTGAAATTGGGGTAACTATTCTTCTGTCCACTACAACTATTTGGTGTTCTACTGTAAATGTTTTTTTTTTGCATAATCTATGATAAATAGCAATGATTGCTGTTGTATCCAATAAGTACCAATTGTTATAGTATTGAAGTGTATCATAGTGTGATACACTATGCATATTGTATCATAGTGTATGCAATATGCATCTTGTGATATACCAAACGGGCAAATTGTTTTGGCCAGACAGTGAGCTGCGCTAGAGTTAAGATGGTGTAGCTCCAGATTAATCATATTTGAACTTCACAAACATGACCCACACAAACTGATTACAGCATTTATTGTGCAGGCGTGAAGATATAATAATCAAATTTTTGATTAAATATGACGAAATGCACCATGCGGGAGGTTTCGAAGTACCTGAAGGTCAGTTCATGAATGAACTCATTCTGAAGATTATACTGAAAATTTGGCTCTCTTTTATTATATAAAAATTCTAAATCATATGCTTTTGCAGGCATTCCAGCCAAGCTTCTAAAACTGGGGTAACTATTCTTCTGTCCACAACTATCTGTTGTTCTACTATGAATTTTTTTTTTTGCATAATCTATGATAAATAGCAATAATTGCTCTATATCCAATAAGTACATATTGTTATAGTATTGAAGTGTATCATAGTGTATGCAATATGCACCATGTGATATACCAAACAGGCAAATTGTTTTAGCCACACAGTGAGCTGTGCTAGAGTTAAGATGGTGTAGCTCCAGATTAATCATATTTGAACTTCACAAACATGACCCACACAAACTGATTACAGCATTTATTGTGCAGGCGTGAAGATATAATAATCAAATTTTTGATTAAATATGACGAAATGCACCATGCGGGAGGTTTCAAAGTACCTGAAGGTCAGTTCATGAATGAACTCATTCTGAAGATTATACTGAAAATTTGGCTCTCTTTTATTATATAAAAATTCTAAATCATATGCTTTTGCAGGCATTCCAGCCAAGCTTCTAAAACTGGGGTAACTATTCTTCTGTCCACAACTATCTGTTGTTCTACTATGAATTTTTTTTTTTGCATAATCTATGATAAATAGCAATGATTGCACTATATCCAATAAGTACATATTGTTATAGTATTGAAGTGTATCATAGTGTATGCAATATGCACCATGTGATATACCAAACAGGCAAATTGTTTTGGCCACACAGTGAGCTGCGCTAGAGTTAAATGGTGTAGCTCCAGATTAATCATATTTGAACTTCACAAATATGACCCACATTGCCACACAAACTGATTAGAGCATTTATTGTGCAGGTGTGAAGAAAAAATGATTGCATTTTTGACTGAACATGAAGATGCACCACAAGGGAGGTTTCAAAGTACCTAAAGAAGGTCAGTTCATGAATGAACTCATTCTGAAGATTAGACTGAAAATTTGTCTTACTCTTTCACAAAAGCTAGACCTCCTTTTTGTGGCAAATGATTCAACATTACCATTCAATACATTTATGAGTACTAATGCTTTTCTAAACCTATATGTTGCTTGGCTATGCATGTTTTTAAGTGTTATACCATACAGATGGTTGCTCTTGTAGCTGATTAGAGCATCTATTCTGCAGATGCGGATACACATGTTGTGAGATGCATCAAGGAGAAGGTTTGAAATTAGCTGAAGAAACGCCATTTCAGGAGGAAAAAATCTAAAAGACTTAACAATGTTCAAATTGGTACTCTGGAGAGAGCTCTGCTGAAGAAAGCTCTGATTGAAAATTTTGTCAAACTTTCTAACGAAAGCTAGACCTCTTTTTTGTGGGAAATGATGCAACAATACTACCGTAATGCATTTATGGCTAGTAATTATTTCCTAAACCTGCATTACTTGGCTATGCATGTTTAAGTGTTATGCCATGTTAATTTCTGTTAGAAAGTTTTACTTATTGTTATGATTTAATTTTGGATCGAAGTAGACGTACAGATAATATTGAAGCGAGTTTACCTTCAAATATTTTGCGATGATGATTGAGGTCACTGAAATGAACATTGCTTCCATGATCTTGTAATGCATGGAGTATGTGAAACCATCTGAGACTCCTGAAATCTCCTTCTTGTATCTTACTGTGCATCTCCATCAAAAGTCTGAACTTGTGGAGAGGGGGGTAACCAGTAACAAGAACTAATAAGAAAATACCCTAAGTTTAGATGTCTGGCTTTGCACCATCGTAGCTCTTTAGAATCATTGCTGGATCAATCAGATCAAAGGTAGGATATCCACCATGGCTATCTTTGAATATTAAAATGCAAGGCAAAGAATATTATTGGGTCAGTTACAAAAGGATATTGGGTATTATTTTGATCAGAATGGACATA
Source organism: Oryza punctata (assembly GCA_000573905.2). Classification (NCBI taxonomy): domain Eukaryota; kingdom Viridiplantae; phylum Streptophyta; class Magnoliopsida; order Poales; family Poaceae; genus Oryza; species Oryza punctata. Next base: position 1,628,448 of record CM002499.2, on the reverse strand, counting down.
GTGCGATGCGCTGTTCTTCTCAATCCACTTACTTGGCTTTGCTCCATTGTTTTGTGGAGTTTCTTTTCACAAACATGTCTGGCATTCATGGGCTCCTCTCAATAACAAGTTCTCTGTCATCTATCTGGCCCTCCATGATATGGAGGGCAGAGATATTACAATGATGTGGCCTACCCGGGGCTACCCCCATAATCCCTTTAGTGTACCTTGCTGTGAAGATTCTGATCCATCAATCGACTCCTGGTCAACTGTATCCGAGCTTGACTGCTAATCATGCAGACTCTGTAATAAAGCATGGGTTTCTATATACGAGGTGGGAATCAATAATGTCTCAATTACAATCTGACTTCCATAAAGGTTGCAACTCTGTGAAAAGCTTACCATTAGATCCATATGGTTTGAGAAAAAAGCCAGGACTTTAATAGTTTCTGTCAAGTGGTGTCAGTTTTACTGAAATAAATCATCAAAGGAAAATGCAAGCGGTGACGATTAACTGAGGCATCTTGTGTAGACAAGTTTTTTAGCTAATTTGCTGCTGATTTGTCTTGTTTTTTTTTCTGATAGTTATACTCAACAGCTAGCGGCTGATCATGGTCTTTGCATGTCTCCCCCCATATATTATTTCTCTTAATCAAAGCCAAACAGACCTTTGCACGTTCCAAAAGAAAGGGTCACATTCTGCTATGGTCAAGCTTTCCTTGAACATTGCACCTGTGCAGGAAAGGTGATCACTCCACTGAGCAGGTTAATACCCCTTGAGGAGCAGCAGTCTCCCTTATCTCAAACAAGAAATTTCTTTTATGCAGGCATTCCTTTCAGAATTTCCCAAAGGTTTCAGCTGTTTTTATGGATTTTTCCCTGCTGAAACAAACTCAAAATTAAGAGTCAGGAATTAAAGAATCTAGGGGTATGGATATAAATGCTAAAAACTTGTGTATGCCGATACGTAAAAACTTATAACCGATAAATTAGTCATATATAATTAAAAAACTATTTGTCCTCAACCAAGTTTATAAGCTTCATATGATGTGCCATATTCAGTAATAAGAGTCCAATGGGTGACATCATCACTCTTCAGGAATATGAGGTGCTGAATCAGAAGCTAGGAAATGGAAAACCAAGAAGCAAATGGGTGAATAATATACTATTACAAAGAGAAGAGAAATTAATTAGCAAAATTGAAACAGATGGTGCACACCTATGTATCTTGTTGGTCCACAAAAGGGATAGGGACCAGGGGACCTAATTACTCATGTAAAACAGAAAGAACTATTGTGTCTTGATCTAGCCCGTATAAAGATAATATGGATATCTAAAACAACTAAGCATTGGGCTAGCAAAGTTTTTGCCGGACCGGCAGTGAAGAAGTGCCCTGGCCGAATTTTCTTAAGATAAAAAAGAGAATGTTAACTTTCAAATAAAAAAGAGAACCAATTCAGCTTCTCGCTTCAATATGTTAAACTTTATAAAGAATGTGACGGTACGGCTATTCCATGAACTCCAAAAGCACTCTACTATAGACATTACTTTAGCACCATTACAGCACATGCGCTCTAAAGTAGTGATACGATTTTCCACCGTACCTCAGACGAACTCTCAAGTGCACTATGGTTTTTAGTGCATGCAAAGATATGAAATGATACATAATGATACTCAAAACATATTCCGCATTCAACTATAAGTTCATAGGCACACCGCTCAACATACCTTAACCGCTAAAATAAAGGACCACCACAACATCCGTGCCCGTGATGCCGGACAAGTAGTCTTATGATTTGCCACCATCACTGAAAAGATTTAAACACGAGGTAATTGTTGCAATCGACAATAACGTATCATACAAAAATATTGCAAATACCGCACTACTTGCCTTATACACATGATAATCACGCTCTCTTGGGCGTGCTAAAAATATTTTGGGGGTGTTGAAAAATATTGACGAAGAACAATAGAACCCTCGTTGTCAAGCCGAAGAGAGACTATCTCTCTTCTTCTCTTCTTCTTTCTTCATTTGTTCGTGCGTGCATCTAGGTTTTCGGCAAAGCAGCGGGCAGCAACATGCAGTAGCGGCAGAAGCTAGCCCTAGATTGACAAAAAAAAAAGAACTAGCGGCGGCGACGGCTTGCCTTCCGATTAGAAGGATCTCTACCTGAACGGCATGCATGTAGATCCTCTCAGGCCATTAGCAAGGCAGAGGCAAGGTTAGATGATGGAGATGCACGGAGAACAACAACACGCAGCGCAGGAGAGAATGGGAGATCGGCGGCAAGGTTAGAGGCAAGGAAAAAGAACGGCGGCGCACGAAGCAACAACAACACGGAGCGCAGGAGAGAATGGGAGATCGGCGGAAGAGGAAAAAGAACGGCGGCGCAGGCGCTGTGGGGGTATGCGCAGGCCACACGGATAAGGAAAGCTACAATTAGGGTTTCTAAGGTAGCTAGTGGGCAATTAGCCCAAAGGACACCAATGCGCCCGTTAGGCCCAGGTAGGGTTTGAAGAATCTCTTATATTGTGTATGTATATCTTATGTTGATCTTATATATAAAAAATATATGTGCGTTGCAACGGGTAAAAATATTTTTCCAGTATATAAAAATTATTATGAGCTAAGCAATAAATTAAAACATTGATATCGTTATACATTAAATTAAAAAATTAATGAAATTTTTTCCTTGGTTTTATGCCGAAGGCTCATTCCTTTTCTTCCTTTTTCAGTCTCAGCCCAGTCCGCTGCCTCCCTCCGCTCGACCTGCCACTTTTCGGCTTAGCCCACAAATGGAGCTACAGGCCCAGCTCACTGTTGATGCAAAAAACACACACTGCCCTGAGAGGTTTGCTTTACTCTAGTGCAGGTCCAAAATTAGGGTTTCAGATTCAAGGGCGTGTCAGTTGATTTGATCCTGCAATCAACAAGAAAACATGCAAAGAATATCAGTAAACGATAGACAATCGGCCATAGGGCCGATTTCATATCGTATGTGACCTAGCCGATGCAATAAAGCATGGATCGGCTGTAAGGTATAATCAATGATAGAACTAACCCTAAAACTAGTATATCGGCTGAAAAGATCAACGTTACATAATCAATAAATCAATATCACTTTAGAAATAAGCAATTGGGATAGATCGGACTGAACCGAGACAGTATAAATTGCCCAAGTCTAAAGATAACATGATATAATGATTGTGCGGATTGATGTCATAGCCGATATCTAGGTTTAAGTATGTATCGGCTATAGCTCCGATACAACCTTATGTTAGGATATTCTCTAGTAATAAATATATTAAACTATAACCAATTAGATTGATATCAAGCTTAATATATTTACATTAGATTAGATCCTGCTATAAGGGGCAGATATAGAACATTAAACAACGCTTAATACAATGTAAAACATCTATATCAGGTAAGATCGGCTGAAACCCCGATACTATCCTTATTAACAACCATGAAGCAGGTTAGATATCATGATTCTAAATACGACTTAATAGGTTGGACTGAACCAATGCAGCATTAAGTATAAATAGAAGCATGAGATCTAAAGAATCAAGCCGATGGTTGCCTTTTCGGGATGGTGAATACATTATATAACCTAGATTAACAAAGTAATCTAGCCGATATCGATGAAACCCTAGAAAGGATCTAGCCGATATAGGTAGATTGCATTGCCGATTTAAGTTATATAACATATATGATAACCCGGGGAATCACAACAAAGAACTAGAGTGTCATAGAGATGTAAGCACTAGCCCTAATGATGTAATTCGCCATGACAAGATATACCTTTTCGCCGAAGATCAAATTGATGCAGCACGACTCGAAAGCACAAACTTGTCGAGAATAGAAAACAAAGGTTTGGCGATGCGCCGAGATTGATTGAACGTGTGTTGTTATCATTTACAAGACCTCGGGATTATATTTATACCCGAAATTACAAACCTTGTCCAACATGGACACGACTCATATTATCCTAATACAAATCCAACTAACCAACAAGTCCCTTAGGCGGACTCTTACCGAGAATATTTATAAGGAAATTACATAAAATATCCTAATTAATAGATACAATTGCCTCCTCAGGACTCTATCCGTGCATGGCAATCCATATGAAGCACGCTAATACAACCTGATGACACATACCGAGTCACATTACCGAAATCGGCTCAATCGGCTAACATAGTCCGACTCTGACTCTGCCGATCAGTCCACAGCTGATTCGGACCACAGCCGATTTTCACTCTGCTTTCCGATACGATCTTATCTCTTCAATCCTCTCCGTTTCCATCTTGATTTCCGATATTTAAATACCAAATTTGGTCGTCAACACTCACATAGCCTACTGTCATCTTCAACCTCCGGAAGACAGTCCCATGCCTGTACAATGCTAGATCCAATCCTCCCTATCAAATTCGGCCGAATTTTTCTCGATCTCCTAAAATTGGTTGATGGCTTTTAATCCACTCGATCTCCTCTTTGAATCAAACTTGTCGGCCGACCATCATCAGCGACCTGTTAAATAGAGATTAAATTCACCTAATTAAAGCTGAATGGAAAGGAGAAATCATGGGGAAAATGATGAGGGAGGAGTGGGGAATCGATTTTTGCACTCAATTAGAGGAGGAAATGTATAGGGAGGTAGATCAATGTGGCGGCGACTCTAGGTTGGCCTACTGCGCACGTGTGGATCGGACCGAGATTGAAAAAAACAGCGAAGGAAAAAATTGGAGTTACCATGTGCACGAAAAAAAAACCTTCAATCCGCAAAACTCGGATAAAAATGGCAACGGTTAAATGAAGATTAAATCTAAAGCCAAATTGAAAATGAAAATCAAGCAGAAAATGATGAGGGAGTAGTGGGGAATCGATTTTTCAATCAGCTGGAGGAGGAAACGCATGGGAAAGCAGACCGACGTGACGAAGGCGCTAGGGTTCGACCCGGTGACGGAAAAAATCGTGCGGATAGAAAAACCGAATCCTTACCGCGTGACCTAAAATATAGCAAAAAAAGCGGATGGAAAAAAGGGAGAAAAAGAAAACGACAAAAAAATAGTGATGTAAAAAAAGTGGATGGAAAAATTGGAAAAACCGGCAACCAAAAAAACGTGCAAAAAAAACTATGACGTAAAAGAAATAGCCAAAAAAGGATGGAAAAAAGTAGCAAATAAAGAGGACGGAAACAAAACCGGAAAAAATGGCGACAAAAAGGGTGAAAAAACCGGCGATGAAAAAAACGGATGGAAAAAACCGGAAAAGGGAAAAAGGAAAACACAGAAAAATAGTGATGTAAAAAAAGTGGACGAAAAAACGGCAACTGAAAAAAGACATAAAAAATAGGAGTAAATTGCATTGGTGGTATACTAATAACTTATTAGGTGGGTGTAATTTAGTAAATAAACTTGTAAAATGCTAGTTTCAGTACACAAACTTGTCTAGTTTGTGTGAACGAGGACCAAAATATCATTGCTCTTTATATGCTCTAGCATTAAATAAATTCGACTCAGTAAATATATTGTTTCAAAGGAATTTGAAGACTGCTTCCTTTTCCTTTTACCTCTTTCGGCTAGGGGTTACCAAGAGTACTTGGTCTTAAAAGATGAGCTAATTAGTCTAACTCTACATCATGGGGATGGGGACAACTGGTCTTTCATTTGTAATAACTCTGCATACTCTTCACAGAAGTTTTATGCTTTGAATTTTATGAGTCTTTCTTCCCCAAGATCTTTCTCCTGGATTTGGAAATCAAAATGTGTTAACAAGATAAGAGTTTTCATGTGGCTGCTACTCTGGGATCGGCTAAATACAAGAGATGTGCTTGACAGGAGGAAGTGTGCTAGTCAAAATGATGATTTAACTTGTGCTTTATGTGGTTTAGGCTCCAGAGAAACAAGAGATCATCTCTTTTTTAACTGTCCCTTTAGTGAAGCTTGCTGGCACAATTTGGGTTTTCATTGGAATAGCAACCTTGATCTGAACCAAATGCTATCCTTAGCAAGATCAACTTTTCGAAGAAAGGGGTTTTTTGAGATCATCTCCATTGCCTGTTGGCACATTTGGAAGCAGAGGAATGCCCTAATTTTCAGAAATATTACACCTTTGGTACAAAACTGGTTTAGGTCTTTCAAGGAAGAAATTCTCCTGCATTTCTGCAGGATGAATGGGGATCTTTTAAATTCAGTTTCGTCCTGGTTACAAACATTGTAATTTCTGGGTCTGGGGGTCCTCCTTGTAACTTTATTTCTGTCTTTGTTATAAAAAATTAAACTACTGGGCGACGCCTGGTAGTATTTTTGATCAAAAAAAATATCATTGCTCAGTTCTTTTTTCATCGTTTTCTACTATCACTATATCCTATTCTATTTTTTATTGAAGATGTGTATGTCTAATAGCAACCTTCTCTAATTAGCCATGCAGTGTCTTTTTCGCCTTCCTCCGCACACACTGGATAAGTTCATGCACCAAAATGAGCATTTTATAAGTTCGTGCACTAGATTGCACCCACCTAACAAGTTTGTGTACTGGCAATACTATTTACTCAAAAAATAGAGAAAAAAGCGGATGGAAAAAAAGCGAAAAAAGGAAAAAATGGCAAAACAAAAAGACCCAAAAAAAGCCGCGTGCGCGAATTCTAGTTACAGAAAAAAACGACGACGGAAAAAAAATGAAATCCTTATGAATATTTTTATTAGATATAGATATAAATATAGATAGACTACTTAATTATCCAATCGTCCAAATACGTTTTTGTCCGTCTCAATCCGCTTTTGCTCCTGTCGTCTGTTCCAGCGCTTGCGACATGTTTTTTCTCATATATACGCTTTCCCCACAGGGAGTGTTTCCTTTGCATCCACATAGTCGGAGACAGGGATAGCAAGATGTGTTCATTAAGCCATGACAACACAATCATTCAATCAATCCAATCTTGTGAAAGCACTTCCCAAAATCAGAGTTCCATAGCTTCAATACAATCAATGAACAAATTGGATACACGACACCACAAGGCAAGAACAAGAACCAAAGCTAAACAATGACAAAAGTTGAACCATAAACACATGAACAAATCCAAAAATCCCTTTAGAAAAACCCAATCTTTGGCCTACCTCACGGCACACCAATAGCGACTGCAATCCCCATGCGAGCAAATCGACAAAAGAGGTAAAAATCCCCGTGAAAAGTCTACAAATTTTTAACGAATGATAGCTCCTCTCGCTGCCGAGGTGTTGGGGGAGACGATTCAACTATTTAATTTTCATGTTGCTAAGATTAAGGAACATCCTTTTCCATTTGATTTCTGATGTATTTATATCAGGATTTGAGCTAATCAAGTTGCATCCTTTCATTTGATTATTTTATGTACTTATATATTTGGATTTGAGGTTGATGGTTTTGGTTCAGGGGTCAGGGCTTTTGCTGATGGTGTCCCATCCGCCGTGAAACAATTAATTCATGCCAAACATCCTAATTCCATTTGAAGTGGTTATAGTAATCTTGTTTCCTAGCTACTAATCTGTCATGAAAGGTAGATCAACCTAACTAGATTGATTTCGATTGATTTCGGTGTTAGTGATGAGTTGCAAGCGTCTATTTTTATTTTTCAAAAACACGGTTTTCTTAAACTTCATTATCTCATAGTTTTTCCATTGCAACATATGGGCCCTTTGCTTGTGTGTATGTATATATATATTCACAAATATATTTGACATTTTGAATATTATTTAGTCAAACTTTTTTAAAACTTTGATAATACAGTATGTGATGCATGGATCACTAGTATAGATCCTCTCATCCGTGACGGCCTGTAACTTAACTGGATTTTGCAGGCCGTCACAACGAATCATATCAAACGGGCCTAAAAAGAGGTCGATTGAGATATGGTCGCACAGACATGTTAAATGTGCATAAAACTCAAGCCCGTCGCGGATGACACCTATCAGTGACGGGCTCTAGCTTAGGCCCGATTGAGAAAACCTTCAATATCTCAATCGGGCCCTAAAAGAAACCCGTCACCGATGATCGTTTCATCTGTGACGGGCTCCAACGTGAGGCCTGATTGAGATAACAATAACGTCCGTCACAGATGACATTCATCGGTGACGGGCTTTTATTTAGGCCCGATAAAGATATCTTATATGTCCGTCATCGCTGTTAGTTTTTGGACCGTTACAGATATTTATTGCACACTATAAATACCCCCAACCGCCTAGTGTAACTGTATCCCACTATTCACTATTTTGGTGGGAGGTTGAAGGGGACAATTTTTCATCTTCTTTTCCAAGGAAAACAGAAAATTCATAAAAGTGAGAAATACTAATCATTAATTTAGAAAATTCATCAATTCTCTTTAATTTAGCAATACTTATCTTATAAGATGTTTCTCCATTTTTTCATTTTTGTAGCAATGGATCGAAGTTGGATGTATGCGAAAACTGTGAAACGTTGTAGTCAAGAGTATAGAAATAGGGTTAAATTTTATAAACACTGTGGAGGAGGATAGGAAAAGAAGAAACAACGATTATATGTGTTGTCCATGTGCAGATTGCAAGAATGAGAATATGTTTGATAGCTGAGTGAACGTACACACTCATCTGATACAACAAGGTTTCATGGAGGGCTACACATGTTGGGTGAAGTATGGAGAGCAAGAATCAGGAAGTGGTGCAGCTGTAGATAAAAGTGGTGCGCAAAATCAAGAAGCTGAAGATGAGCATGACATGTTTATACCTTCTCCATTGGGCGATGAAATGGTTGATGTATATCACGATCTGCTGCAAGACATGTTACGTGACGTTGAGGACCCAGCTTACAACGAGAGAGATTCCATAAAGTTCAGCAGGTTGGATAGTGAGATAATACATATTGTTTTACCACTAGCTAGCTAGCAAAATGACAAGCCAGCCCAGTAATGTCATTCAGTTAGGACCAAAAGAAGCTAGTAAAGGAAGGGACAACAATTTCATGGTTGATGCCATCTTGTGTAAGTTATTTAGGTAAGATATATAGCCATAATGTGCAAAGGAAAATTCGTTGTGTGGATATTATGGTACCCATATACTCACAGATATAGAATATCCGACTGATTATAGGGGTATGTTATGTAAACAGAATATGAGTGGTACTAGGATTCGGGTGTTTTATTGCTTTGTTTGTTAAGGCATAGTCCGAATCCCTGGTATGGAAAAATTGTAAGTCAATTTGGGAAGATCTAGCCCATGTCGGATTAGATCTTATCTTGTAAATCCTCATCTTCCGGGTATATAAGGAGGATAAGGGACCCCTTGGGGACATAAGTTTTTCATAAGATCAATACACAACCCGGAGGCAAAGTCACCGAAACAGGAGTAGAGTATTACTTCTTCGTGAAGGCCTGAACCTGTCTAAATCCTTTGTCTCATAACCCATCTACTTTTCTGTCTTGATTGCCACCCCCTTTTCTTATTGCCGAAATATAGTTTCGACAGTTGGCGTGCCAGGTAGGGGTGCATCAAGTCATTGCCGATCAAGTAAGATGGGATCTTCATCAGGCATCGATGACTTCGTCTTCTCTCCCGGGCAGGCGTACCGCTTCGGCAGCCTCGACTTCATCACTGACAACTTCGGCAAAATTACTCTTCTCGACTCGGCTTCCAGCCAGTCAGGAGGAGATCGCATCTCTCGGCCGCTCGGGTTACCAAACATGGCTGAGACTAGTGCCAAGATTCTTTCCCGTAGCATGGCGTCAAACCACTCGGGAAAGGCATCTACATCGACTTCACTTCCTACGTCAAGCCCACTTCAGGACAATCAAATCTACCCGACGATCACCATGGAGTTACCAACGGATCCAAAGATTGGAACCGGCTTCAGAGATATCAACGTCGTTCTACCCAGACTTGGATCTTGCTCCTCCACCGAGCTCGCCGCCTACGCCAGCTCCTCGGAGGAAAGCGTTCACGGCAACCCACCCGACGCCAAAGCTGCTAACGACACCGACTCCATCGACAACTACACGTCGGTTTTCTACGGTATCTTCATGGCCAACAACTAGACCGACGCCGAAGTAGCCGCAAGACTACAAGCAGAAGAAGCAGCCCGAGTTGGGGTCGAGCAAGAGAGGATTCTACTGGAGCAAGAACACGTCAGACTGCAACAAGATAGAGCTAGACTTGAACAATAATGGCAAGCCCAAGAAGAGCAAGAGCGGCAACGCAGAGAAGCTGAGGATGCAAGACGCAAAGAAGACGAAGAACGTAGAAACAGAGACCTGGCTGCGGCAGGACGAAAAGCAAGAAACGCCATCGGGCAGACTGTGGTCGACAACACCAATGTTTTCCTCACACCTCAACAGAACGCAGTCGGGGCAGTCACCCTCCTTGATGCACTACTCAGCGCAGCTCCGGCTCACATCACCCCAATAATAAATCAAGTCAAGACCCTGGTCGCGGCAACAGTACCACGTGCCGAGTCAAGCTGGCAACCCAGCGAGTCAACTTCAAAGGCACCAGGCGGCAGTCGCGCACCACCATCAAGAGTAAGAGACAGCAGAAGCAGAACCAACTCGCGCGCTGAACACCACACCGGAGCACGCCGAGACCAGTCGGTCCACTCGCCCGCGGGCAATTCCGCCCGGCCGTCACACCACACCAGAGATCGCCGAAATCCATCCGACTATCAAAGTCCACCCAGGGCTTCAATCGACCTGAGAGACACCCTCAATCAGAGACGAAGAGAGAGGCATCACAATTCAAGACGATGATGATTGCGATGGGGTTCCAGCATTCACCAGAGATCTACGTCGAGTGAATTGGCGACCGGTTTCAAACCGACTGGTATTGAGAAGTACGATGGGAAAACCGACCCAGAGTCATGGTTAACCATCTACACACTCGCAATTCGCGCAGCAGGAGGAGATAGCAAGGTCATGGCAAACTATTTGCCAGTAGCATTGATCGACTCAGCCAGAAACTGGCTCGCCGGGTTGCCACGAGGCACAATCGGCTCCTGGAACAAACTCCGCGATCACTTCGTCGCCAATTTCCAAGGCACTTTCGAGCGCCTAGGAACCCACTTCGAGCTATACAACATCGTCCAGAAGCCGGACGAAACCCTCAACGAATACATACGGCGTTTCTCCGAGAAGCGCAACAAGATCTCCGACATCACCGACGACAATATCATCGCCGCATTCACACGGGGGCTACGCAACGATCTACTCATCGAGAAATTCAGTCGCAAACCTCCAAGGACAGTCAAGCATATGTTCGAGAAGGCGAATGAGTATGCCAAGTCGGACGACGCAGTCAAGGCATCAAGGCAGTCGACGGGCACCTGGAAAAAGAAGGACCACGACACCACGGCGGGAACTGGTGGGAGCAACACGAAGCACAGGGAATGCAAGCGTAAGCCTGAAGATCTAGTTGCCACAGCTTCAAATCAAAACCACCAAAGCCAGCGCCCTCGGGTCAACTCCTACGATAGAATCATGAACGGTCCATGCATGCACCACCCTGGCAAAGACACGCGGCCAAGGATTGCTTCATCTACAAACAGTTCGCGGAGAAATACGCCGCCCAAGCCAAGAAGCCAACTGAAGGAGAAGGAACTTCAAGTCAAAAGAAGAAAGATGATGAAGAGCCAAGCCAAGGAGCATATCAAGACCCCAGAAGCGAGCTCAATCATATTTTTTGGTGGTCCGCTTGCCTACGAATCCAAGAGGAAACAAAAGATCACCGACAGGGAAGTCAACGCGGCACAACCTACAGTCCCCCAATATTTGCGATGGTCGGAGGTTCCCATTAAGTTTGACCGCTCGGATCATCCCGACCGAGTGGTCCACCCGGGGCGGTACCCCCCGGTACTAGACCCAGTCATCCAGAATGTCAAGTTGAAGCGCACCCTCATTGACGGCGGCAGCGCACTCAATATCCTCTTCGCCAAGACCCTGGATGAGATGCAGATTCCACGATCCGAGATGAAGCCGAGTAACGCCCCTTTTCACGGAGTCATCCCAGGGCTATCTTCAACTCCACTCGGCCAAATCACTCTCCCAGTGACCTTCGGGACCAAGGAGAATTTCAGGACGGAGAATATCAGCTTTGAGGTAGCCGACTTCGAGATGGCCTACCACGCCATCCTCGGTCGCCTGGCGTTAGCGAAGTTCATGGCGATTCCCCACTACACCTACATGATGATGAAGATGCCAGGGCCACGTGGCGTCATATCCTTACGGAACAACGTCAAGCAAGCCCTCACATGCGATAAGGATAGCTGCGAGTTGGCCCAATCTCGTGAGAGATTAGTCGGCCAGCAGGAAGTACGACTAGCTGCATCAACATCACAAGAAGGCGAGATCCCAGCTAGCAAGGCGGCCAAAACTGGAGAAGGCGACGCCAAGACAAAGAAAATTTCTCTAGATCCCTCTGATCCTACCAAAACTGCTGTAATAGGCGCCAAGTTAGATAGCAAATAGGAAAGCGCGCTCATCACCTTTCTTCAAGCTAATAAAGACATTTTTGTTTGGAAGCCATCTGATATGCCTGGTATTCCTAGAGAGGTGATTGAGTACTCTTTAAATGTCAGAGAAGACGCTAAGCCTATCAAGCAACGACTCCGTCAATTTGTGCAGGACAGAAGAGAAGCTATCAAGGAGGAATTAACCAAGCTGCTCGCAGCAGGATTCATCAAGGAGGTATACCATCCCGACTGGCTCGCCAACCCGGTACTGGTTCGCAAGAAGACTGGCCAATGGCGCATGTGCGTCGACTATACGGATTTAAACAAAGCTTGCCCCAAAGATCCTTTCGGCTTACCCAGGATAGATCAAGTGGTGGATTCAACAGCCGGATGCGAACTACTTAGTTTTCTTGATTGTTACTCGGGTTACCATCACATCAGCCTTAAAGAGTCCGACTACTTGAAGACTTCATTCATCACCCCGTTCGGTGCATACTGCTACATCACCATACCGTTTGGGCTGAAGAACGCAGGGGCTACATATCAGTGTATGATCCAGCGATGCCTTGCAACTCAACTCGGACGGAATGTGGAGGCCTATGTCGACGACGTCGTCATCAAAACCAAGCAGAAAGACAACCTGATACAAGATCTGGAGGAGACATTTGCCAATATACGCGCCTTCAGGATAAAGTTGAACCCTGAGAAATGCATTTTCGGAGTACCGTCAGGGAAACTACTCGGCTTCATGGTGTCTCGTAGAGGAATCGAGGCCAACCCAGAAAAGATCAACGCCATATTAAACATGAAACCTCCGAGTTCTCAGAAAGACGTTCAGAAGCTCACCGGATGCATGGCTGCTCTTAGCAGATTCGTTTCAAGACTTGGAGAGCGTGGAATGCCTTTTTTCAAGCTACTCAAGAAGACCGACGATTTCCAATGGACACCGGAAGCACAAAAGGCGTTTGATGATTTCAAAACCTTCTTGACAACTCAACCGGCGCTAGCTTCACCACTACCGCAAGAACCATTGCTCCTTTATGTGTCGGCGACTGCAGAAGTGGTGAGTACAGTTTTAGTCGTTGAGCGTGAAGAGGATGAGCACACCCAAAAAGTTCAGCGACCAGTCTACTTCGTCAGCGGAGTTCTTGCCGACTCCAAAACCCGATACCCTCAAGTGCAGAAGCTGTTATATGGAGTCCTAATCACCGTTAGGAAGTTGGCTCACTATTTCCAAGCTCACCCGGTCACGGTGGTTACATCGTTCCTGCTCGGTGAAATCCTTCATAACAAAGAAGTCACCGGCCGCATTGCTAAATGGGCCCTAGAGCTGATGCCTTTGGATATCACCTTCAAGCCTCGGGTCTCTATCAAATCGCAAGTGTTAGCCGACTTCATCGCCAAGTGGACCGAGTGCCAAGACGACGTCCCGGTAGAAAAAATCGAATACTGGACAATGCACTTCGATGGGTCAAAGAGGATTTCAGGGTGCGGAGCAGGGGTTGTTTTGATTTCCCCGACTGGAGAACGCCTCAGCTATGTTCTATGGATTCATTTCCCAGCATCCCACAACGTGGCAGAATACGAAGCGCTCCTACATGGGTTACGGATTGCCATATCCCTAGGGATTCGCAGGCTGATAGTCCGAGGAGATTTCCAACTTGTGGTCAACCAAGTGATGAAAGACTGGACATGCCTCGACGACAACATGGCGGCCTACCGACAGGAAGTGCGCAAGCTAGAAGATAAATTTGATGGGTTGGAGTTAACTCACGTTCTCAGGCATAACAACGAGGCGGCCGACCGACTGGCTAATTTCGGATCAAAGAGGGATGCCGCCCCATCAGATGTTTTTGTCGAGCACCTTCACCAACCTACAGTTTCAAACAATTCAACTGCCGAAAAGGAAGCTGGAGAACAAGTACTGATGCTTGACGCCGACGGGAGGACACCTTTCATCAAGTATCTAAAACATCAAGAGTTGCCTCCCGAGAAAAATGAAGCTGAACGAGTTCACCGCCGCTCCAAGACCTACGCCCTTGTGGAGGAGGAATTATACAAGAAAAGCCCATCTGGAATATTACAAAGATGTATCTCTATCGAAGAAGGCTTACAACCTCTAAATGACATTCACTCGGGAGTATGCGGAAATCATGCGGCAGCAAGAATGCTAGTCGGGAAGGCATATCGACAAGGCTTTTTCTAGCCTACAGCAGTCAGTGATGCGGATAAAATCGTTCGCACATATGAAGGTTGTCAGTTCTTCGCTAAACAGATCCACTTGCTAGCCAGGAGCTACAAACTATTCCCCTTTCATGGCCTTTCGCGGTCTGGGGACTGGATATGGTGGGCCCTTTCAAAAGGGCGCAAGGCGGATATACTCACCTGTTCGTAGCAGTGGACAAATTATCCAAATGGATCGAAGAGAAACCAGTGGCAACCATCACCGCGGATAAAGCACGCGACTTCTTCATCAACATCGTACACCATTTTGGCGTGCCAAATCGAATCATCACCGACAACGGAACTCAGTTTACCGGTGGCGTCTTCAAAGACTTTTGTGAGGACTTCGGTATTAAAATCTACTATGCTTCAGTCGCTCACCCAATGAGTAACGGCCAAGTTGAGCAAGCAAACGGCATGGTACTTCAAGGAATCAAGACTCGAGTTTTCGACAGGCTGCGCCCGTATGCTGGCCGGTGGACGGAAGAATTACCCTCGGTACTGTGGTCACTGCGTACAACCCCGAGTTGGGGCCACGGGCCAGTCACCTTTCTTCTTGGTATACGGTGCAGAAGCTATGTTGCCGAGTGAGATCGAGTTTGAATCCCTACGAGTTCGCAATTTCAATGAAGAACGCCACGAGTCTGATAGAATCGATGATCTAACCCCACTGGAAGAAGCAAGGGAAGCAGCACTTATCCAGTCGGCCAGATATCTTCAAGTTCTACGACGCTACCACAACCGCAACGTCAAGTCACGCGCCTTCATAGTCGGCGACATTGTTCTCCGGAAGATTCAAACAACTAAAGACAAGCACAAATTGTCTCCCTTATGGGAAGGACCGTTTATTATAGCAGAAGTCACTCGCCCGGGAGCCTACCGACTAAAGCGTGAAGACGGAACTATTGTCGACAACTCATGGAATATAGAGCATCTCCGACGGTTCTATGCTTAAGAGCTGTTTTGTAATTTTTTCCCTTAGACTGCCCGCTCGCCTATCTCAGCCGAGTGGCCAGTCGGGGGCTACCGATAATAATACAGTATTAAATTAGTTTTGTTCATGACTTGTCATTGACCCTGTTTAAATCTAGGTCCAGCAGATAAGGACTAAAAGTTTTTTGATGGCTGTAACAAGTTCTAGGCTTGAAGCAGTCAGACAAAAATTTTAAGAAATTTGAAACTGAATCTTTGGTTTACTGCATGGCATAAATAAGTCATTGTACATTACTAACAATACTTTACATATCTTCATACATAATATCAATTGAATCTATGATTGACAATTTTCCAGGACACCTGTGGCCAGCTTCTCAGCAGAATCTTGAGCTTGGTTGATCAGCTCCATAGCTTGCTCATCAGACGTCCCGACAGCAAAGCCATCCCCGACTGCATCGACTTCTACTCGGGAATACAAGGACTTCACTATCGCCAAAGCCTGGCTGGCACCCATCGTAGCAGCATCTTTGATATTATTGAAGTACTTCGCCGGAGCATGTTGACGTAAAAACACGACGGCCTGGGAGATCTGCTTAGCTCCAGTGCAGGTCTAAAATAATGATGAGATGCGGGCGTGCCAGTCAGTTTGATCCTGTAACTGACAAGATATATAAATATGTTGATAAAACAGCCAATCGGCTGACAAGCTGATGGAGTCCAGCCGATGCCGATACCAGCCGATATCGAGTATAGATCTTGATACTTCAGCAAATAATGACATAAAGATAATCGGCTGATGATAATGTAATAAAACGATAATATAGTCCAAAAGAAACCAATCGGCTAGTAATGATAGATTGAATAAGCACTGATCCGAAGGTTGAAGCATACATCGGCTAGAGGTCCGATATCAATAAATCCAAATGATTAGATAAACAGTGAAACCTTTGTTGCGATCGGCTAAATCCAAATTATATGTAATCCTTGTGAGCCGATACAACGTCCAGATAACTCATCGGCTAGCACTCCAATAAGACATTAGCATGAACCTATCGGCTTAACAAGATTTATATTATCAATAACAATCTAGTAGGTCGAACCGAACCGATGCATCACAAGATTGTATATGATAATCTAACACTTGATGAACCGATAGATCAGTCTAATGCAATGGATATAACAAATCTATTTAGAACAACATTGTGATTGTAGAGATATATCGGCCAAGATAGAAGATCAGACTTAACCGAGACAGTCCCAACTAAACCGATGCGTCTCTAAACACAATGCAATTAAGATAGAATTGAGATATCAGGTAAATATATCGACCGAACTAGAGCGATCCAAGAGATCGAAGCGATGCAGCCTTGAACAACACCAATGCAGCCGATAGATTCACCAGGGCCCGATGGAACGTAGGGCTTACCCCTTCGCCGGAGATCGAAAGCCGATACAGCCCCGCGTCAGGTGCCAAATTCCACCGGTTGATAAGTAAAAACCTCAGAAAGAGGGTGGCGATGCACCGAGAGTAGTTGTATTGATCTAGAGATAATTTACATAGACCCGGGTGTACATATTTATACCCATGGGTAGATACTAGTCCATATCGGACACGACTCAAACTTTCCTAAAGATAAAGGGAAAACATAAAGTCCTTATCGGACACTAAACACACTTTCCTAAAATTAAAAGGAAACTAACGACTCTGCCTAATTAATAGATAAATTGCCATGCCGCATCCTTCTTGAACTTGGACTTTGATTTATCTCCTTAACCGAATCCATCAAGAACACAACTGTTGGCGATCTAATAATACCCATCGCCCGATTCCAGAACTCTGAAGCTGATACTGACTTTAGGCCGATGATGACTTCGAGGGTTACCAAATTTCATCGTCAACAGAGCAGTACGGAGCCCTTCAAATATTTGGACCGCATCCTCCTGACTGGTCCCGAGTCCATTTTGGAATATTGCATTTAAGATTGGAGCAGCGGCATTGGCAATGTCGTCCCAGACGCTCTCTACCTTTTTTACACTCTCGGTGAAGACTTCAAACTAGGCCTTGGTTTTCACCTTGTGTTCTGCATTTGTACAAATCAGAGACAGAATTCGACGGTACGGCACAATTCACACAACAGGGATGGGATAGTACCTTTGAGGGCATCTTCAGCCTGGATCTTGCCAGCAGCTAGTTGAGCATTGGCCTCTTCAAGCTTTTTCACTCGAGCAGCCAGGGATTCTATCTTGGTAGCTTGAGCTACGGAACAATAAACAGATAAATCAGTCACACAGATTGGATAAGCAGCAAGTTTATGGCAGAGTGATTTTTACCTCCAATTGTGCCCCGATAATTAAAACTGGCATCCATGAGCTGATTGATCTGGTCCTTTAATTTTCTTTCTTTGACTTGAGCGTCCTCTCGGGTCTTCGCTAATTCAGCTTGGACTTTCTCAAGATTTTCAAGATGAGGCACGAGTTTTTCCAATGCACTCGTTTTAGCCTCGCTCCTCAGATGGATCCTCTGGATAATACATCAAGTTAGCAGCATGGCTAGACCAGATTATTGGATACAAGAAGAAAAATACTTACATTCATCAGGCGAGTTGACTCGGTCAGGTTCTTTTTGAGCATCTCGAGCTCCTCATCCTCACTTTGACGGTTGATGATGATACCTTGCAAAACACCGTCTCGATCCCTCCATTGGAGTTTAGTCGGAGGAAAGGAGTCCTCGACTGCTTTTATTCTCGGGATCTCCTCTTCGACATCATCGATCAAAGGACCTAGTTTGCAAACTTTAAGATGACAAGAGCACAGCATAAAAATCGAATTGAAATACAGCAAAGTGACGTACCAGATATTATCTTGGAGTTCTTCCTTGGAGTTTTTTCCGGTCCGCCGACTAGATCATTTGTCATTCTTGGCTCTACGGAAGTCGGTGGAGGAATCTCGGATGTTCTCCCTTCGTCCCTTTCTGTGTCATTCTCGGGAGTTGGTCCCTGGTCAGATTCTTTGGGAGCCTCTCCGACTGGTTCGGCAGACGTTTCAGGAGCCTAGTCGGGATATCCGTTTCCCCTATCTGATCCCCAGCTGAAGGACCGACTTCAGGGTTATTTGTATCTTGCTCCGACTGGCTGCCAGTCGGGGGCTGGGCTTCGGCAGTATCAATGGTTTTCCCCGACTGACTATAAGTCCAGGGCTCAGGGCGTGGTTCGCTTGGAGTTGCGGCAGGTGGAGTATCATTTGAGCTACCCAGATCAATATCTTGGGGTTTCCTGAATCACACAAGATGGCCTTCGGTATCAATATATTTCTCCGAGAAATTAGAAATAGCAAGAATGACAGTAGGAGTGATACCCTGTGGATCTCCGAATTTTGGGTGCTGGCCGACTGGCTGGAGACTTTGCCGGTGCCGGCTTGGCACTCGTTTGCGACTCAGTCTGCTCATCTTCGGAGTCACTGCAGACTAGCTTTCTCCTCTTCAGTTTCTGCTTAGGGATGCTCTCTTCAACAGTTCGTTTACTCTTCCCGGTTGGGTTGATCTTTGGTCCGCCAGTCGGGTGGAGCTTTTTTGGAGCAGATTCTTTATCGGCCGAAGAAGGTGGATTTGAAGAGAAGCGCTTGTTGTCCTAATTAACAGGTTGTGCGTATGAGTTAAAATAATGATCAGATTGACAACAGTCGGATAAAAAGGCTAGCAGATTCTTACCTCGGGAGGGGGCCGCACCAGGCCATATGGAGTCATCGGGAGCTTATGACTGTAGTCGACAGCGATCCCTGAAGAGAATACTTTGTACATCTGGTTGCACATGATTTTGTAGTCAATGGAATCCGGGTCTTCTCGGTTGGGATCCGACTGCCCCTCGTACTCGTACGCCGGTTTGCTCCTTTCTTTGATTGGGGCCAGTCGGCACTTGATGAAGTGCCGAGTGACCTACTCCCCTTGTAGGCCTCGTTGCTTAATTTCCATTAATCGGAGTAGCAATTCATTGGCTTGGGCGAGTTCATCACCGTCCGGAAAGTTTTTCCAGTTTTCATGAGGAATAGGAGGAAGGCCGACAAACTCGGGAAGACATGGAGAAGGATTTGAGATGTAAAACTAGTTTGAATGCCATCCTTTGTTGGAAGTTTTGAAGGGAAGCGAGAAATATTTCTGTGTCAGAGTTCCCCGCAATTGAAATCCAGACCCGCCGACTACACACGGGTTGTTTTTGTCGGGTTGGGGCTTGAGGTAAAAAATGCGTCGGAACAATGCAAAATGAGGTTGAATACCAAGAAAGGCTTCGCAGAGATGGATGAAGTTGGCTATGTGGAGAACGGAGTTGGGATTCAAGTGATATAACTGGATTTTATAAAAAGAAAGGAGACCACGGAAGAAAGAAGAAGCCGGAAGAGCGAAGCCAGAGTAGAAGAAGGAGGAAAATACAACAATCTTGCCGGTGTCGGGGGTTGGAAAATCCTCGCTGTACGCAGGGCGCCACCCGATGATTTCTTTGGCAGGCAGAACTCCGTCCTTCACCATCTCCAGTAGATTTCACTCCTTCACGTCAGATTTCACCCACTGCTCGAAGGAGATTTCTCTCTCCTCGGCCATGGATGTGGATTGGATCTAAGCGGAATGGTTCGATTCTTGCGGGTGAGATGGAGAAAAGATTGGGATGGAGATGAACCGCAGAGAAGCTTGATGCGTGGCATCGAGGTTTGGAGCTTGTGCGCGCGTGGATTTGGAACCCTAGATTGCTGTCACTGTGCGCGGTTTGGGGATTTTTGGCGAAGAAGACGAAGCGGCAAGTGTTTTAACGGTTAAGTCAGGATTTTCGTGCGCAGATTGGGCCGGGAATTGTGGCTTAACTATAGCCTATGAGGTTTAAAAAGTCTGATATATGTCCCTAGGGGCTTAATCTTTTCTGTGATGAGCGGAAAGGAATATATCAAAACTATTTCATACTGTTGCGACTTAAACTCTTCGGAGAGCATACAGTGTGAATTTTACCACGTCAGTGCGCATATTAGAATAATCAAGTATTATTACTTCTGATTATTAACCATTTTTTGGTTAATTCCAGGCGATTGGAGAATCTTGTAGGAGATTTCTGCCATATATGCCTTATTTTCTCCAAATAAGGTGAAGTCATGTATCCTTAGGGGCTGAAACACATTTATTTTTATAATGTGTACATAATATAACTAACTGTTTGGAAGACTTATGCTTATAAAATAAATGGTTTTGAATAGCCGATTTTATTGATAAACTTTTTTGATATAAACAATTTTAGGATTGTTTATCATTTTGCTACTTAGGTGGCTGACAAACCACTCGGCTGGTAAATTTTTGATTCTGACTATATGTTTAGTTTTTCTAACTAAGCACATAGTCGGGGGCTACACCTAATTAGGTGCATCTAGTCGATGCACCTAGGTATATTTTTTTGAAATTTTTTAAATATTTACAGCCCTTTACAGTCTTGCGATCTGGATTTTGCGCCCGGAAGATTATGGCAGAGATAATTGAAGTATTTGGAGCTGATGATTTTATATTTGGGAGAAGATTATCTCGTCGACTGCAAAGGTCTCAGGGGCTACTGTGGATATTATGGTACCCATATACCCACAGATATAGAATATCCGACTGATTATAGGGGTATGTTATGTAAACAGAATATGAGTGATACTAGGATTCGGGTGTTTTATTTCTTTGTTTGTTAAGGTATAGTTCGGATCCCTGGTATGGAAAAATTGTAAGTCAATTTAGGATGATCTAGGCCGTGTCGGACTAGATCTTATCTTGTAAATCCTCATCTTCCGGGTATATAAGGAGGATAAGGGACCCCTTGGGGACATAAGTTTTGATAAGATCAATACACAACCCGGAGGCAAAGCCACCGAAATAGGAGTAGGGTATTACTTCTTCGTGAAGGCCTGAACCTGTCTAAATCCTTTATCTCATAACCCATCTATTTTTCTGTCTTGATTGCCACCCCTTTTCTTATTGCCGAAATCGGTTGTACCCATCCTGGTAAGATTACTGGTTGCTGGAGCATATACGCATTCTTCAAAGCACATGTATATGCTGCTGCCTGCCGGCAGAGTAGCAGGGGGTTGCAAATCAGAGTGTGTGCAATGCAAGCACAAGGCACAGTTGTACTCTCCTAATTACAGTCCAATGGAAATGTGGATGATAAAATGCATATCAGATAAAACATTGCAAAACCAAAATGATTTTCAGAAAACCTGTTGTATGTTATAGTAGCCAAATGGGTAATATATGGACTTGTGCTTGACCATCCAGGGCACTTGTTGATCATCTTTGGTACCAATTGGACGCACCAT
Organism: Oryza punctata; assembly: GCA_000573905.2. Lineage (NCBI taxonomy): Eukaryota > Viridiplantae > Streptophyta > Magnoliopsida > Poales > Poaceae > Oryza > Oryza punctata. The sequence goes on along the minus strand of CM002499.2, from coordinate 1,606,535 downwards.
CTGCAGCCCAGTGAGGACAGCGAATTGCGACTCAATTTGATCGTCATGCCTCATAGAAAAGAACATCTTGGCTACACAAAATCTACCAGAGCCAAGGCTGATGATGTCGAGATGAATTGGCAACCAGGATTCAGGTATGTCGAGGTCTAGCCAGGTGTGTAGCTGACCCTGTGTGTTGGTGAGATCACAAGCACACAAGCTGTAGGGGTGATCGCCGGATAGTCCGAACCAGAGCTTGAGCTCCGGCACGTACTCAGCTTTGCCATCGTCGGAGGAAACATAGATAGTGTCGCTGCCGACAACTCGTGTCTTTGGGCTATGTATGGCCCGACAGGCCACAGCCCAGGGCCTTCTTCTTGCTTCTTGCACGGTAGCTGACAACCAGCAAGAAAATTGATTATTTTCTGATCGGATTGCTGCCCTATAGGATTGGAAAATCCGTTGCCAGCAAAAATTTCTCCCCTATCATCTACATATATGGTGATCTCTGATGCTGAGAAAATGTTCCCTTCTCAGTTGATTTGCTCCCCTTTTCCTTTCTTTTTTTTTCTTCTGAAAACATAAGAGGAGTTTTGATGCTTTTATTGAAAGAAACACAGTAAGGTGTTTTTTTTTTTTGGTACCACTAGGTAATTGCTGAGGATACCACCTTACAAGGAGATAACAGATAGAAGAACATTTTAACACTATCACCCCTAAACCAAAAGATAACAGCCCAAATATAAAGAGGAAAATAGCTAAGGTGGCAAGCTAGAAGATAAACTACTCCAGAAGACAACCGAACCATTGGCCCTTTTAGAGGGTTAAATAAGATATCATATTTACATGATGTGAAAATAAACAAGTTATTTATATATTCTCAAATGTTTTAATTTTATTTTTCTACCCTGTCACATGGGACATTTCTTACCTTGGCTTTCACCCTTTAGATTGGTTTTACTTAATTGTCACATGTTGCGTGAAGGGGAACTGTGCAGGCATTGCAAGAGGAAACAAATTTATATCATATCTATCAAGCACTCCATCAACTAATTATCCCTTATCCATGAATAAATTTGCTTTCCTCCAAGTAATCATGCAAATGAAGCGGAGAGAACACATGACTTTGTACCGTTGCAAGGAATTCAGAACTAGTATTTGCTCAACAACATATAAGATGAAGCTTCTGGTTGAAGAAAGGTAGTGAAAACCAGGAGATGACAGTGAGATAATACATATTGTTGTACCACTAGCTAGCTAGCAAAATGACACGCCAGCCCAGTAATGTCATTCAGTTAGGACCAAAAGACACTAGAATATTACATGCCACTAGCTAGTCTAGAATTCCAATCCTACTTAAACATTAAGTATACCGCCACTAATTTACTTGATCATTAGTATCTTGTAGTCCACTAGAAATGTGGACGCCAAATTGCATATCAGATAAAAGCATTGTTTCAGCCTTCAGAGTATCAACATGAATAAGATTAGACCATATAGGCTGATTCACAGAAATCATGATGGTGGTATTAGTTTTATATAGAACACTTGGTCAAATTTAGTTCAGCTGACAAGGAAAAAACTTCAGTCTCAACTCTCCACTGTTTCCACTGCCTTTCCATTCTAACAAGATAGTTCTATTGAAAATACAGCCAGCAGCTAGCTAGGGCCTTGTTGCGCTGCAGTGCTGCACCCATGGTACGTGAATAAATAATGAGCTAATAGCCATCAAGAGTGATACTGCTTCATACAATTAGCAAAGTAGCCTCTTACAGAACATGCACTAATTTAGAGTTCCAAATTTCCAATCCTACTCACTAGCCCCTTGCAGTCCACTGGAAATCTGGATGATAAATTTCATATCAAATGAAGCATATTGTTTCATATGAAAATGAAATCAGTTTCGGTGAACCCATTGTGCTTCATATATAGCAAAATGATATTAGTTTCAGAACCAATTCGATTTGTGTTATAATAGGTACATGCATATCAGGAATACTAATTATAAATATTATACCCAGATACCACTACTGATTTAGAATCCAGTCCTATTAAATACTAATTAACTAGGGTCTCTTACAGCAGTCCACTAGCTAGCTAGAAACATGCATGATATAATGCATATCAGATTAAAGCTAGCATTAATTGCTTCAAATTAAATATCAAAATGAAATTAGGGCACATATGCTAGCTAGCTGCTTGATAGTAAAATCCTCAGCTTCAGATGACCCATTCGATTTCATGGTCCCAAAAGTTGTAGTACATGGACTTGTGCTTGATCATCTGGACACCACCTTGATCGTCACCATCTTCACCACAAGGGCGAACCATCTCTAGGCCAGTCAAGACAGCGAATCTCCCCTGAATCGGGTCAGAGTCCATTGTGTCATCATCATCATAATCGGAGAAACCAATTATGCAGTCACCTGCAGTAGAACGGAAAGTCTTGAAAACACAAAACCTGCCACAACCCAGGTTGATGAGGTCAAGGTTATAGGGCATCCAGGATTCAGGTACGTCGAGGTCCACCCAAGTTTGCTGCACCGTGGGTGGCTTTGCTGCATCCGAGAGGAGATCACAAGCGTGCAAGCTGTAGGGGTGGTCGTCCCATAGTCCGAACCAGAGCTTGAGCTCCGGCACATACTCAGCTTTGCCATCAAATGGCATTGTCCAGCAGCCCAGGCGACGCCAGTGACGCCTCACTGTGTCGAAGGCATAAGTAGAGTCTGGCTCCACGAAAGAAACATAGATAGTGGAGCTGTCAACTACCGTGTAGGAAGCAATGTTAGCATGCATGTAGTTGAGGAAGGGCGGTGGCTGCAGAGAACTCCAATAGGGAGAACTCCCACGAAACCCCTGACGAGAAGAAGAGTAGTTGAGCACTTCAAAGCAATAATTCTTGGTTTCAGGGTCAGCATTCTGGGACATCACGTAGAGGCTGTCTTCATTCCACCTGTGGGTATTGTTGTTCTTGTCCTTCTTGTTTTTGATGGGGAGGGAAAAGGCTTCCCAACCCTTGGAAAAATTGAGTTTGGGAAAGGCAAAGACGGTGGAGTCGTCGGCATCAAAGACGATAGTATGTCCACTGTGGTCGGCAATGAGGATCCTGTTTTCATTGCCGAGGAGAGAGGCGAACTCCAGATGCCTATGTCGATGCTGGCCATCCAAGGGGGTTGGTTCGAAGTTGAACATGGGAGAAGGAAGCTTCCCCAACATCTCCAAGGTGTGGAGGCCTGGATGTTTCCTGCCATGGTGCTCCTTCACGTACGCATTGAATGATTCTTGGGACTTTGCCGTTGCCTCTTGAGCTGCTCTTGTTGATGGGTAGAAGAGATGATTTGCAGGTATGCGGCGCAGAGAGTAGAGTCCACTGCGGGCGTTCTCCACCACAAGGTTCAGAAATTGTCTCCCCATATCTTTTTCCGAACCAAAACCGTTCTTCTTATCTGCTGGGATGATTCTATTGTTGGGTGGGAGTGCCTATATAACTGTCGCACAATTTCAGCATAAAAACAGTCAGTTTTTCACCATTACAGATCAACGGCCAGGACAAAACAAACAAAAGCTCATTACTGATGAAACAATTTGACACTGAACTTTTAGCATAACTACTAGCTGCATTGCTAAAAACCAAAGCTTGGCAAGGTCTGTGTGCAAAATAGATAAATATATAAATTTACATTTTAAATTACAGTGTAACTGAAATGTAAGTGGCATGTAATTGTAGTTCAAATGTGATGTGAGTACATTTTAACCTTAACTTTATCATACACTACATCGACCCAAGTAAAATAGCAGCTAAGAGCAGCTGGCAACTGGGCATTCGAAACGGGCTTGCATGCGTGCAATAGAACGAATCTCAGACCCGATATGATGTTGATAAATCTGACTGTAATCAGCCAAGAATTGTGGCGACACAAATTTAGTAATTCCGCGTAAATAAATAAAAGAAACAAGAAATAACGAGCTCAGACCGACCAATAGAAGGAAAGAGCAATGATGGAGAAAGAAAAAACCCATACCTGCAGCAGCGCAGCAAAGGATGTGGATTTCCTTTCAATTCCTTGCAATCTGCGACAGTCGGCCGGGAAGGGATGCTGATGGAAGCTGATCTACAGGCAGCGCCACAGCGGGGTCTAGATCTAGCAGCAACCTTTCATACAGGAAGGAAGGAAGGAAGGAAGGATGGCGGCGGCTGCCGAGGAGAGGCTCGCTCAACCTCAGCGCGATGGCTGGCACGGATTAGGTCAAGCCGTCTTGGTCGTGGTAGGCGCTTCCTGTTTACTTAAGGGAATTGCTCCAGCTGCATCTGGCCCATGGGCCCACAAACTTTCGCTCCAGTGGTGTGCTCGGAATAAGTTCACTTGACCCCCTTAACTATTGGCCGAATCTGATTTATATCTCTGAACCACGATACGGATATCTTACCCCTCTATTGGTGCAATTTAATTCCCTTGATGGTTTTAGAGGGTGGTTTCGCTAACACGCGCTTTACGTGGTGGTGTTAACATAGTCTTTATCCCATGTGACATTGACATAACACTTACGTGGTATTATAATTAAAAAACATATGGGAGGCAGATGTCCTCCTTCCTCTCTCTCCAACCCTTCTTCCTCCTCCCTCTCTCTCCCTTATCTCTCTCTTCCCCTTCGGCCGGGAGCAGGGCGTCACCGATGAGCACGACGGAGTAGAGGCGATCGGACGGCGAGGATTCGCCGCGCGCGGTTTCTAGCGGTAAATTTGTGGCTATCTACGGCTCGCGGCGCAAGCAGAAGAACTTGACGACACAGGGTCATGAGGAGGAGGCGGCGGAGGTGGGAGGTGATGCCCGTGCGCCGCGCAACGAAGATCTCCCGCTCCTCCTGCAGGAGGCGGGTGACGGAGCCCGAGAGGCAGAACTAGAGGTGGTTGTGCTCTGGCCCGATGGACTCCACGAAGGCAGCAGGGAATCGCCGCAGGAAGGAAATTACGCGGCGGTCGGGAGTCTCGAACGAGCGGCAGAGCTTGAAGATCGAGGTGACGGGGGTTAGTGACAACGAGAGGAGGCCGGCGAGGGACACAAGCGGCCGAAGGTCCCGCGTGTTGGATTGTAATATGGAGCATTTGTATTTTTCCATTTGTTTTGTTGCATGTAGAGTCCGGCTAGAGTCAGAATTCCGGCCGGTAGAATAGCATCTTTCTGCTTAGCATATTTGCTTCCTTTTTTTTTTAGCTGCGATGACTCGGCTCGGATCGTGGGATGGTGCGGTCAGTAGTTGATCCGAGATTGTCGTGATTTGATTCTGTTATGCATGTAACAAACTCTGTGTGGAGATGAATAAATAGAACGAAAAACCGAAAAAGCTGTACGGCATTACGCAGCACAAAATCTGATCTTCTGATGTTCTCTTCTGCTCTGTTTTTCTGAATTTCTTCAGTTAGCTGTAGCAAATCCTACAAGCATCAGAGAGAGTGTTTTCTGTGTTCTGTGAGACTGAGGGCCAGCTCGCATGCGTGTTTTCTGACATTTGGTATCAGAGCGGTACCATCACGATCCGGCGATGATGTCATACACACCGCCTGGACGTCGTGGTAGCGGTGGCAGCGGTGGAAGCGGCAGCGGCCACGGCCGCGCAAGTGGCAGCGGCGGGGGGAATGGCGCAGACGGTGCATCACTCCCGCTCATGCCTCAGGGGAGAGATGCAGGGCACACCGCCCGTCTCCTGATCCTATCGAGGACAAATTATCCGGACTAGGCGCTGTTGATGCGCGTCAACCTGTAGGCGCAGGGGCTCTAGACGGCCGTCGATCCCGGCTACGCAGAGTACCGCGAGGATCGTGCAACGCTCTCAGCAATTCTCCAAGCTGTGCTGTGTGAGATGCTGCATGGCCTGGTGAAGCACGACATAGCAAAGGCGGCGTGGGATGCCATTAAAACCATGCGGGTCGGTGTCGACCACGTGCGTGAGGCGAAGGAGCATGGATTCCGCCGTCAGTTCGAGGCGATGCGTTTCAAGGACGGAGAGACGCCGGAAGAGTTCGAAATGCGGCTCACCGCCATCATTGCGGACATTCGCGACATGGGCGGAGCCATGGAAGACGAACACATCAACAAGAAGCTGCTGCGTGTTGTCCCCAAGAAGTACAAGCCGGTGGCGATTTCCCTCGAGCAGCTCCTCGACGTGAAGACCATGGCCTTGGAGGAGCTCGTCGGGCGGCTGTCGACGATTAACTCCTACAGCGATGATGAGGAGGCACAGCGATGATGAGGAGGCAAGTGACGACGGCAAGTTGTATCTGACCGAGGAACAATGGCAGGCACGGAGCAAGCAGAAGGAGCAGGATGCGTCCGACGGCAGTGGAAAGGGTCGCAGTGGCTCTGTCGCACCGAATCGCCGAGGCAAACCTGCTGGCTCGCCAAAGGGAAAGGAGGCGGCTTCCAGGGGAAGAGGCGGCCGTGACACCTCAAAGGTGAAATGCTTCAACTGTGAAGAATATGGCCATTTCGCTAGGCAATGTCGCAAACCACGAAACCAGCGTCGTGGCGAGGCAAACTTAGTCCAGACAGAGGAAGAGCCAACTCTGCTCATGGCTAATGTGACCGGGCTGTCGCTCGCCGGTGAAGCAGCCGTTGGCCGAACACCTTGTGTGCAAGAAGTGCATCTCACGGAGAAGAAGGTTGTGCTGAACCGCGAGGATGGGCGTGAGGAGGAGAAGACTGGAGAGTGGTTCCTAGACACCGGGGCCACGAATCACATGACGGGCGCACGCTCGGCGTTCGCGGAGCTTGACACTGGTGTCGTCGACACGGTTAAATTTGGCGATGGCTCGGTGATTGACATCCAAGGCCGTGGAACTGTGGTGTTTCAGTGCAAGAACGGTGATCACCGCTCACTGGAGGCAGTGTACTACATCCCCAAGCTGCGAAAAAACATCGTCAGTGTAGGTCGCCTCGATGCGCGCGGATACGACGCACACATTTGGCATGGTATTTTCACGCTGCGTGACCCGGAAGGGATGCTACTGGCTAAGGTAAATCGTGACTCAAGTTACCTCTATGTTCTCAAGTTGAATCTTGCGACATCAATGTGTATGGCGGCGAGCGGCTCCGAGCTAGCATGGCGATGGCACGCTCGTTTTGGCCATCTGAATTTCCAGGCGCTTCGGAGGATGGCGCAAGGAGGGTTGGTCCGTGGGCTCCCGCAAATTGATCACGTCGATCAGTTGTGCGACGGGTGCCTCGAGAGCAAACAGTGACGCGCACTGTTCCCGGAGGAGGCAAAGTACAGGGCGCAGACGACGCTCGAATTGGTGCACGGTGACCTCTATGGACCGATCACTGCGACACCAGGCGGCAAGAAGTACTTCTTACTCCTGGTCGATGACATGAGTCGTCACATGTGGATCCGGCTCCTCTCCGCCAAGCACGAAGCTGCAGCGGCGATCAAACAGTTTCAAGCCGGCGTGGAGAAAGAAAGCAACCGGAAGCTCATGGCGCTGCGCACTGATCGCGGGGGTGAATTTACCTCCGTGGAGTTCATGGATTACTGCGCGGATCGAGGGGTGAAACGTCAACTTACTGCTGGGATGATCCTTCACCATCCCAGATCAACAATTTCACAATTTCAGCACAAAAACAGTCAGTTTTTCACCATTACAGATCATCGGCCAGGACAAAACAAACAAAAGCTCATTACTGATGAAACAATTTGACACTGAACTTTTAGCATAACAAATAGCTGCATTGCTAAAAACCAAAGCTTGGCAAGGTCTGTGTGCAAAATAGATAAATATATAAATTTACATGCACATAGAACTAAACTTACATTTTTAAATACGGTGTAACTGTAATAAGTGACATGTAATGGTAGTTTAAATGTGATGTGAGTGCATTTTAACCTTAACTTTATCATACACTACATTGAACCAAGAAAAATACCAGCTAAGAGCAGTTGGCAACTCGCCATTCAAAACGGGCTTGCATGCACTACTGAAGAAGTGATCTTTAATCGGATGGTAAAAATCACATTAGTCCTGGTTTGAAAAAGAAACAGGACTAAAAATCATTTTTAGTCCCGGTTAAAAAACCCAAATGAACTTTTTGATCTTTAGTCCCGGCTGGTGAGATCATTTTGTCCCGGTTTATTTTTGTTAGGTCGTGTCAGGTCGTCGGAGATCTTTAGTCCCGGTTCGTATTACCAACCGGGACTAAAGATCACCCGGTTGGTAAAACATTGATAAAAACATCGTTTCTCCTCTCTCTCCGGCAGTCAAAATTTTCTAAGTCCCAGCTCTCCCACCTCTCCTCTCCCCTCCCCTCCCCTCCCTCCTACCCTCCCCTCCCCTCTCCCCTCCCACCGGTGGCGGTGGCTACCGGCGGTGGCGGTGGCGGCGCACCCCAGTGCGGTGGCCAGAGGGAGGGGGGACGGCGGTGGCCGGCGGCGCTCCCTCTCTTCCAAATCCGGCCGGCCTCTGGCCAGTAGCGGGCGGTAGCGGTGGAGGCCGGCCTCCGGGTGACGGGCGGCGGGCGGCTGGCGCACCCTTGGATGGTGGCCAAAGGGAGGGGGAGGGCGGTGGCGGCGGCTCCCCTCCCTCCCTCCTAGATCTAGCCAGTGGCGGCGGCGGCGCACGGCTCGCAGAGCCGCCGAGGCCCTCTCCTCCTCTCCCTCATCTGTGGTGATTTGTGGATGATTTTGTTGTAGATTTTTTAGATGTTTTTGTGAATTTGCGAATGATATTGTTGTTGCATTCGATCTGTGATGTTAATTTTGATGTTGTTACTTCAATATGTGGCATTGGAAAAAATAAATTTTATGTTGTTGCATTCGATCTGTGATGTTTATTTTGATGTTGTTACATTTGATCTGTGGTATTGGAAAAAATAATTTTGATGTTGTTGCATTCGATCTGTGGCGTTGAAAAAAAACAATATGCAAGCAGCAAAAATAATGGAGAAAAAAACTTTAGTCCCGGTTGATGTTACTAACCGGGACTAAATATCTAAACTTTAGTCCCAGTTGGTAACACCAACCGTGACTAAAGATAGATCTTTAATTTCGGATTAGGTGTCCCGGTTTGCAAACCGGGACTAAAGAGAGTATCCCAGTAGTGATGCGTGCAAAAGAACAAATCTCAGAGCCGATATGATGTTGATAAATCTGACTGTAATCAGTCAACAACTGTGGTGATACAAATTTAGTAATTCCGTAAATGAATTAAAGAAACAAAACACGATGAGCTCAGACCGACGACCAATCTACCCTATACTTCAACAAATACTTTCACTTATTCTTTCATTCTTTCATTCATCACTCAACGATTTGGATCATCTCAGTGAAATCCCAACGATCGATCCCACCTCCCACTTCCCTCAATCACGCGCTCCCGATCCGCACTCCCCCTCTGAGACTCTCTCTTGCTCTTCTAGTTCTGCGTCTCCTCTCCGTCCTCATCCCACAACCCGCAACCACATCTTCCCTAACCGCGCCGCTGCCCTAATCGCCGCCTCCAGACCCGCATGCACCCCCTCGCTTCCTCTCTCTCGCACACCCACCGCCGCTGCCGTTGCCTCACCTCGCTCGCTCCATCGCGCCAACCGCGACTCCCGCCGACGCCCCGCCACCACGCCAACCGCGAGGACCGCCGAAGCCAGCGACGATCTCCTCTTGCGACCGTTGTCGACCGCCGAAGCCAGGGACAACCTCCTCCGCGGGTGCTGCTGACCGGCTCCGCCGCCCACATCGCCGATCTACTCCGAGCCTCCACATCGGGGACCACCTCCGCATCGACGATCTACTCTGAGCCTTCCTCGCTGTCGGCTTCCTCCCCCGTGCTCAGCTCCAGCCCTGTCCACCTCCGCCTGCTATCGATCCCACAGCAGCATGGGCGAGGCCCAGATCCATCGCCTCCCAAGCGGAGGCCGCAGCCTCTGGAGCCAATGGCAGCGCACGCCTGAAACCCCTTCGTACCCATGCCACATCCCTAGCTTTCCCCTACCATCATCGTCCACTATGCGACATGTCGGTGGGCGGCAGTGGGTGGTTGGCGAGGCTGGAGGCAACGGACTGGCAGGTGGTGGCCGTCAAGCTTGTACCCAAGAAGTACAAGCCGGTGGCGATTTCCCTCGAGCAGCTCCTCGACGTGAAGACCATGGCCCTAGAGGAGCTCGTCGGGCGGCTGTCGACGGTTGACTCCTACAGCGATGATGAGGAGGCAAGCGACGGCGACAGGTTGTATCTGACCGAGGAACAATGGCAGGCACGGAGCAAGCAGAAGGAGCAGGATGCGTCCGGCGGCAGTGGAAAGGGTCGCAGTGGCTCTGGCGCACCGAATCGCTAAGGCAAACCTGCTGGCTCGCCCAAGGGAAAGGAGGCGGCTTCCGGGGGAAGAGGCGGCCGTGACACCTCAAAGGTGAAATGCTTCAATTGTGAAGAATATGGCCATTTCGCTAGGCAATGTCGCAAACCACGATGCCAGCATCGTGGCAAGGCAAACTTGGTCCAGACAGAGGAAGAGCCAACTCTTCTCATGGCACATGTGACCGGGCTATCGCTCGCCGGTGAAGCGGCCGTTGGCCGAACACCTTGTGTGCAAGAAGTGCATCTCACGGAGAAGAAGGTTGTGCTGGACCGCGAGGATGGGTGTGAGGAGGAGAAGACTGGAGAGTGGTTCCTGGACACCGGGGCCACGAATCACATGACGGGCGCACGCTCGGCGTTCGCGGAGCTTGACACTGGTGTCGTCGGCACGGTTAAATTTGGCGATGGCTCGGTGATTGACATCCAAGGCCATGGAACTGTGGTGTTTCAGTGCAAGAACGGTGATCACCGCTCACTGGAGGCAGTGTACTACATCCCCAAGCTGCGAACAAACATCGTCAGTGTAGGTCGCCTCGACGCGCGCGGATACGACGCACACATTTGGCGTGGTATTTTCACGCTGCGTGACCCTGAAGGGATGCTACTGGCTAAGGTAAATCGCGACTCAAGTTACCTGTATGTTCTCAAGTTGAATCTTGCGACACTAATCTGTATAGCGGCGAGCGGCTCCGAGCTAGCATGGCGATGGCACGCTTGTTTTGGCCATCTGAATTTCCAGGCGCTTCGGAGGATGGCGCAAGGATGGATGGTTCGCGGGCTCCCGCAAATTGATCACGTCGATCAGTTGTGCGACGGGTGCCTCGCGGGCAAACAGTCATGCGCACCGTTCCCGGAGGAGGCGAAGTACAGGGCGTAGACGACACTCGAACTGGTGCACGGTGACCTCTGCGGACCGATCACACCGGCGACACCAGGCGGCAAGAAGTACTTCTTACTCCTGGTCAATGACATGAGTCGTCACATGTGGATCCGGCTCCTCTCCGCCAAGCATGAAGCTGCAGCGGCGATCAAACAGTTTCAAGCCGGCGTGGAGAAAGAAAGCAACCGGAAGCTCATGGCGCTGCGCACTGATCGCGGGGGTGAATTTACCTCCGTGGAGATCATGGAGTACTGCACGGATCGAGGGGTGAAACGTCAACTTACTGCACCCTATTCACCGCAGCAAAACGGTGTCGTAGAGCGGTGCAATCAGACTGTGGTGGCCGCAGCGAGGTCCATGCTGAAGGCGGCAAACATGCCAGCGTATTTCTGGGGAGAGGTGGTGGTTGCAGCCGTCTATGTCCTGAACAGGTCACCGATGAAGAGCCTGGATGGAGTGACACCGTACGAGGCTTGGCATGGCCGGCGACCCGCTGTCGAACAACTGCGGGTTTTTGGCTGTGTGGGCTATGTCAAGACGGCGAAGCCAAACTTAAGAAAGCTTGATGATCGTGGCACGAGGATGGTTTTCATCGGCTACGAGCAAGGATCAAAGGCCTACAGGATGTATGATCCGGTGGCACGACGCGTGTGCGTTTCGCGTGATGTCGTCTTTGACGAGACGACGTTCTGGGACTGGGGCAGCAACACTGATGAAGAAGGAGCTGATCATGACGCTTATGTGGAGTTCACGGTTGAGAGTTTCACAGTTCCAGTCCAAGGGGGTGAGACACCTGCCCAGGAAGCGGCAGCCACTCGAAACATGCCGGCAACATCACCAGCAGCAAGCACAGGAACTACATCGACCCTACCATCTGGAGTTGAATTCTGTTCTCCTCCTACTGATGCAAGTGAAGGGACTGATGAAGGGCCTAGGAGGTACAGAACAGTGGCTAGGAGGTACAGAACAGTGGCGAACACGCTTGCCACCACAACTCCAATCCTTGATTTTGATTACAGTGATCAATGCCTTATGGCAGTAGAGGAACCCGCAAACTTCTTGGAGGCTGAGCAGGAGAGCTGCTGGAGGAAGGCCATGCTTGAAGAGATGGACCCAATTGAAGGTAACAACACCTGGTTTCTCTGTGATTTGCCTTCTAGCCACAGAGCGATAGGGCTGGAGTGGGTTTACAAAATCAAACGTGATGCCAAAGATGTCATTGTGAAGTACAAAGCTCGATTGGTGGCAAAGGGATATGTCCAGCAACAAGGAGTTGATTTTGATGAAGTATTTGCCCCAGTAGTGAGGATGGAGACTGTGCGACTGCTGATTGCAATGGCTGCTCATCAGGGATGGGAAGTTCATCATATGGATGTGAAATCAGCTTTCTTGAATGGTGAACTGGAAGAAGACGTTTATGTTGTTCAAACACCTGGTTTTGTTGTGGATGGAAAAGAAGACAAGGTGTTGAAGCTGAAAAAGGAGCTGTATGGACTGAAACAAGCACCACGTGCATGGTATGCCAGGTTGGATTCTAGTCTTCAGAGCCTGAATTTTGTCAAGAGTGGTGTTGAAAGTGCTATGTATACTCGAGGAGAGAAGAACTCACGACTTGTGGTTGGTGTATATGTGGATGACCTCATTATTACAGGTGCAGGTCTGATGGAAATAAACAAGTTTAAAGAGTAGATGCAGGCTCTTTTTAAGATGAGTGATCTTGGTCTACTCTCTTATTATCTCGGGATGGAGGTGAAATAGGGAAAGGAAGGGATCACAATGTCACAAGGTGCATATGCAGCAAAGATACTTGACAAAGCTGGGATGAGGGATTGTAATCCATGTCAGACTCCCATGGATGCTCGGTTGAAGTTGAGCAAGGAGGGCGGAGAATGTGTGGAGGAAACTCAATTCAGAAGCATAATGTAACACCCTGAAAATTCGACTATCGAATACAAAACCCTAAAATACGAACTTTCAAAAACTTTTAAATTAAGTTGCATCATGCCGCGATTAATTGCTCGTTTATTCGATCTTTAGTTGCGAGACTCAGATTTATCAAATCGATTTACGCGTGAACCCTAAAACGAAAATCAACTAAGTGCACAATTAAGAAGAATAAAATAAAATATGTGGTGAGGCAAGATTGTAGTGAGGAAAATATTTTAAATAAACGTCACGAATGTATTTGGGTGAAATAAATTTAAATAGGAGATTTCACGTATATATATATAAATATTTACACCCTTGCACATATATATAAGCATGTGTAAATATATGTATATAATGTGAATAGGTATAAAATAGGGTGACATAAACCCAAATGGGTATCCTTGCATATATATAGATGTGTATGCATGAGGGCGTAGGTATAAACCCTAGGTATGAATATATATAGACCTACATAAAAATCGTTTAAATATTTCATATAAAAATATGTAATAAATTATCAAAACTTGGAAATTTAGAGTAAAATAATTAGGAACACTAAAAACATTGGTCAACATTTATTTGGTTAAATTTACAGAATTTTAGATGGTTTTTTTGGAAAAACTACCCCAAATCATAAAAAAAAACTAGCGGCACTGTTCATTGCCCGCCAGGTGTTCGGCCCGGTCCCCCGCGCCCCGCGCCGCACGCACGCCGCCGCCCGCGCCGCGCCCGCCGCCGCCACGCCCTCACGCCCTGCGCGTGCCCCGCGCGCCCCGCGCCCTCGCGCACGTCGCCGCCCGCCGCCGCGCCCTCGCGCCCCGCGCCGCACGCACGCCGCCGCCCGCGCCGCGCGCGCACGTCGCCGGCCACCCACGCCGCCGTACGCACCCACGCTGCCGCACCCATGCCGCCGTACCGCGCGCGCACGTCGCCGGCTGCCCACGCCGCCGCGCCCATGCCGCCGTACCGCGCGCGCACGTCGCCGGCCGCCCACGCCGCCGTACGCGCCCACGCCGCCGTACGCGCTCACGCCACCGCGCCACGCCGCCGTACCGCCCACGTCGCCGCCCCCACTCCGCGCCCACGACGCAGCCCATCCTGTCGCCGCGCCGGCCACCTCCGTGCTCTCCCCCCTCACTATAAAAGCCACCCCCGCCTGCCTCATCTCCCCCACACCGCCGGCAACTCCTCCTCCTTCCCCCACCCCTTCCTCCCCAAATTCCCCTCGGCGCCGCAGGCCACCGCGCGCCTCGTCAACCACCGCCACCGGTGAGCCTCTTCCCCCCTCCTCCCCTTCTGTCGGCCGCGAGAGAGAGAAAGAGTAGGACCGGTGAGGGAGCAGGTAGAGAGAGAAAAGAGAGGAAGGAAGAAGAAGCAGAAAGAGAGAAGGAGAGGAGAGAGAGAAGAAAAGAGAGGAAAAAGAAAAAGAAAGAAAGAAGAAAAGAGAAAAAAAAGAGAAAAAGGGGAGAAAATAGGAAATAGAAAATAGAGAATAAAATGGAAACTCGCGAAATTTAATCAGATTAGTTAATTGCAAATATTCACTGAATTAGATTATTTATTTAAATAATTATTCTTTTGCGGAATGTGTAGTCGATTGTTTAGGTTTTTATTCGTTAGATCTTGCTAACTCACGTATATATTAGTCGGAGGATTTATTCGCCCATTTATTTCTAGAACCTCCAAATCAATCATCGCTATTTAATATTTATTAAAATGTCCACTAAATCGCTATTTAATTTTACTCGTTGAATAGGCTATCCGTAAGTAGCCGTTGCGATTAATTGGTCAACTATTTATCACCTAAAGTTAAACATTACTATCGGGATCTAATTTATCCGAGTCGCGTAAATTAAATCGGATAAATATTCTAATTGGCTAATGCTAATATTTTAGGGCGAGGGCACTAAAAAGAAATCGGAATAGAACCATTTTATAAACAATAACGGAATCAATATCAACATTCAACGCTCACGTTCGATCTATTTCTTTAATTGGATTTTGTCGGATTTTAATTGAATTCTAAGCGAATTCAATTTCTTGCGCACGTAATTCTAGACACCGAGGGGGTTGTGAGTCCGACCGAGGATCAAGACCCGCAGGACTTCGAGCAAGGCAAGTATCACTATTCCTTGAACATATTGATCCCAATTGCAAAATTATTTTGTTTACGAATAAAGTTGCATGCAATGATGAATATCCTACTTGTTACTATGCCATGCCTTGATTATTGTTTATCCCATATCCCTTTTTGTAACCATGCTTACGTACGAGTCCCTAGTCAATTATGACAAATGCTTAGTGATGCTATTCTAAAATCATGCATACTCATATTTATCAAATGCTTTATGTTTGGGCAATTACCTTGGGGAAGGTAATTGAGATGCGGCATGTGGAGACATGAGCGCCACATTGCCATGATATAATGACATGATTTGTGAAAGGAGAAATAAAACTAAACAAGTGTCTTCGACTGGGGCGGATGGTGGATTTGGGTGGTATCTGGAAAAGGCTAGCACCGTCCCCGGTCAGTTAAGGACCGAGCCATGAAGTTAAGCATGAAACGACCGCAGTACAACCGTACTTCTCGGATGGGTATAGACCTAGCGGACTAGATAGCCGAGCAGAGGCAGTATCCTTGCATAGATGGTTCACCCCCGTGTGTGAGGCAGGTTCGCTACGATGGGGCAGCCGTTGAGGTGGGGACGCGAGGCGTACCCTACATCGGTGTCGCCGTTGGTAGGACTGCCACGTGTGTGAGAGCGAGAATCTAAATTTAAACTATAAACTTTACGTGCGTGTGAGACTTCTCTTCCCGGGAGCACCAGAACTCCTCTCACTGCTAGAAACAAATACGCCTAGAGTGCATGAGGATGATAGTTCATGGAGCGGGTACTGCCAATGCAAGGTTATCGAAAGGCTTTGCCGTGACGCGTCTCATGTGTTGGGACGAGGCTCATGTGTTGGGCAGTTACGGAGTACGGGTAAAGTGTACATCCACTGCAGTGTGAGTAAACCAATCTATTCGAATAGCTGTGCTCGCGGATATTGAGCACTGGGACATGCATTACACTTGGCTAGACTCTTAATTCTTAACTTGTGTGGGACGGGATAATGCATGATGAATTTTATGCTGTTGGAGCCACTTCCTGAGCAGAGAGGAAGATGGACATCCACAGAAAACCATGACGAACCAACGACGGGAAGCTATCCTTGGGATAATGATGGATGGTGGATAGAACCGTCGTTGTTTAAAATAAACTCTGGTAATAAAACTTGATCAGTTATGTTAGGTCTTAGGTTTGTGAAAAGGATTGCAAAACTAGCTTTATGCAAAAAGAACCTATGCCTTGCCGTGGATAAACCTGTCATATGCGCTGTTACCATGGTGACTTGCTGAGTACGGTTGGTACTCACCCTTGCAATTATAAACTCAATCAGAAGTTGAAGACGACACCGCGGAGGATCCATACGCCTACTACGAGGAGGATGCAGAAGAAGAGGGTGCCCACTAGGTCTAGACACGGTCGTTGCCTGTGGCAATGGCAATGCCGCTGCCTTCGTTCTGCTGCTCATCTAAATTCTGTTTTTGGAATGTATTCCGGACCGTTTGGTCCTTTATTCTAAGACAATGCCTTCGGGCTTATGATGTAATGATTCGTACTCGACGCATATGTATGCGCTTTTGATAATTCAACTATGTATCGTGTGTGCCAAACTACTTGATCCAGGGAAATGGTACAGCATACACGAGTGATTCCTGTTGAAAAACGGGGGTCCTTACACATAATTGGGAGCTTGAGGTACTTGGTGAACACAAGACCTGATCTAAGTTATTCAATTGGTTATGTAAGCAGGTTTATGGAGAAACTGACCTCTGAACATTGGGCTGCCATGAAACATATTTTGAGGTATGTGGTAGGTACTCTTAATCTCGGGGTGGAGTTCAGAAAGAGGCAGCATCAGGTTCCTCAGCTGAATGGCTATAGTGATAGTGATATGGCTGGGGATATAAATGATAGAAAGAGTGCAACCGGAGTTCTATTGAAATTGGGAGACAGTTTGATCAGTTGGCAGTCACAAAAACAAAAGGTGGTGGCATTATCTTCATGTGAGGCTGAATATATAGCTGCTGCAACTGCTGCTGCACAAGGAGTGTGGCTGGCTCGACTGATAGGTGAGTTGGAAGGCCAAGAACCTGGTTGTGCACTGATCATGGTTGATAACAATTCTGCTATAAGTCTTTGCAAGAATCCAGTGCTTCACAATCGCAGTAAACACATTGATACAAGGTTTCATTTCATCCGGGATTGCGTTGATCAAAAACGGGTGGAGGTGGAATATATCAGATCAGAAGAGCAACTTGCAGATATTTTGACAAAGCCTCTTGGTAAGATTCGATTTCTGGAATTGAGAGGTAAGCTGGGATTAGTTCCAGTTTGATGCTTCAAGATTAGGGGGTGAATGTTGGATTGTAATCTGGAGCATTTGTATTTTTCCATTTGTTTTGTTGCATGTATAGTCCGGCTAGAGTCAGAATTCCGGCCGGTAGAATAGCATCTTTCTGGTTAGCATATTTGCTTCCATTTTTTAGCTGCAATGACTCGGCTCGGATCGTGGGATGGTGCGGTCATTAGTTGATCCGAGATTGTCGTTGTTGGATGGAAAACTCCGCAGCGGGGGGCTGTGCAGACCCCCTTTTTGAGTTCGGCCCAGGGGCGCGAAAGAGGCTTCCTTAGGCCTGGCTCCGGCGAGGTCGGTGGGAATCGAAACTGCGAGATAGAGAGGGCGGTGGCACACAAGCGATTATACAGGTTCGGGCCACCGATGAGGCATAACACCCTACTCCTGTGTAGTGGACTATCTGTGTGGATTCTAGCTCCGCGGAGCTAGACTCAGCAAATTGCAATCCAAAGAGAAGAAGCCAAAAGCAACCCCCCTTCCTCTAGGTCTGGGCCTCCTTTTATACCTCAAGGGGACACCACAGGGGCTAGACAGGCTGTTTTCTAGAGAGAAAGGAGAAAACTATTTTACAGGCTAAATCCGTGTCGTGGCTTGGAGTGGAAGCCTTCCGCTCCTGTAGCGCCAGTATGGCGTTGGTCAGGCCGCCCATCATGGCGGTCGGCCCAGCATGCCGTTTCTCATTAAATGGCTGGGATTTGGCAATCCGTCGTAAGCTGTGCGATGCGACAGGTGATTAGACTTGACGCACCAACTCTGACGTGGCACGAGAGCCGGATCGGCTCTCGCAATCTTGGTGCAGATCGTCGGGAGGCGTAACGTACCTACCGGGTGTGGACCGGCACGCGCGGTGCTGTACGCCGTCCCATCAGTCATTCGGGGCGGTCTCCCAACGGTCAGCCGACGGTGACCGGTGTCAGATAGATTCGCGCGCGTCTTTCCGCAATAAATGCGGCGCCGCGCGTGGCGCAGGGGCACTACTCCTGCATTGTCATCAATGCGGGTAGGTGAGTGCTGGGAGCCCTCGCCCGCCTTGTCACACGTGGCAGCGGCCCGAGGGGGTCGGGGAGCCCGACCCCTGCTGTGCCTCCCCCCGAGCGGGTAGCGTGTCATGGGAGGGCGGCCGCCACGTCGCCCGCGGGCCTTCTCACCCCTGGGGGGATGGCCGTGTGGGCAGACGGGGCCGCCTCAAGCCCAAAGTCGACATACCCCTAGGCCTAGGACACTGACAGTAGCCCCCGGCTGTTGATGCAAAAAACACACACTGGCCTGAGAGATTTGCTTTACTCTAGTGCAGGTCCAAAAATTAGTTCTTTAGGTTCAAGGGCGTGCCAGTTGATTTGATCCTGCAATCAACAGGAAGAAATATGCAAAGAATATCAGTAAACGATAATCCATCGGCCAGACAGCCGATTTCATATCGTATGTATCATAGCCGATGCAATAAAGCATGAATCGGCTGTAAGGTATAGTCAATGATAATACTAACTTTAAAACTAGTATATCGGCTGTAAAGATCAATATTACATAATCAATATATCAATATTACTTTAGAAATAAGCAATTGGCATAGATCGGACTGAACCGAGACAGTATAAATTGCCCAAGTCTAAAGATAGCATGAAATTACGATTATATAGACTCATGTCATAGCTCCGATACAACCTTATACCAAGATATTCTCTAGTAATAAATATATTTAACTATGACCAATCAGATTGGTATTAAGTTCGATATATTTACATTAGATTAGATCCTGATATAAGGGGCAGATATAGAATATTAAACAAAGCATAAGACAATGTAAAACATCTATACCAGGTAAGATCGGCTGAAACTCCGACACTATCCTTATTAACGATCATGAGGCAGGCTAGATATCATGATTCTAAATATGACTTAAGAGGTTGGACTTAACCAATGCAGCATTAAGTATAAAGAGAAACAGAACATAAATAATCAAGCTGATGATCGTCTTTTCAGGATGGTTGATACATTATATAATCTAAACCAACAAAGTAATCTAGCCGATATCGACGAAACCCTAAAAAGAATCCAGCCGATGCAAGTAGATTGCATTGTCGATCTAAATTATATAATGTATATGATAACTCGAAAGTTTACAAAATAGAACTAGAGTGTCATGAAGATGTAAGCACTGACTCCGATAATGCAAACCGCCATAACAAGTTATACCTTTTCGTCGAAGATCAAACTAATGCAGCACGACTCGAAAGCACAAACTTGTCGAAAAGTAGAAAATAAAGGTGGCGATGCGCCGAGATTGATTGAACGTGTGTTATTCTTATTTACAAGACCTCGGAATTATATTTATACCCGAAAATACAAATATTGTCCGTCACGGACATGAATCATATTAACCTTAATACAAATCCAACTAACGAACAAGTCCCTTAGGCGGACTCTTACCGGGAATATCTATAAGGAAATTACATAAAATATCCTAATTAATAGCTACAATTGCTTCTTCAAGACTCTATCCGTATATGGCAATCCATATGAAGTACCCAAACTCAACCCGATGACGTGTACCGAGTCACATTTCCAAAATCGGTTCAATCGGCTAACCCTGTCCGACTTTGACTCTGCCGATCCTGTCCGCAGCCGATTCGGACTACAGCCGATTCTCCCTCTGTTTCTGATACGATCTAATCTCTTCGATTCTCTTTGATTCTATCTTCATCTCCGATACTTGAATTACCAAATTTGGTCGTCAACACATGCCCCCCAAGTCCGGAATATTTGGTAATGTTTCGGATTTGCCAAATCTTATCTCCGAGAGAATATCGCACTTTCCCTTTTTGACCGTTACCGTACTGCTTTAAATGCGTAACCGACGACCCCGAGAAACTTCACACCGTTATACTGTTCCACCGCTTTAGCAATTTCCATCTTCTCGAACTCCGGCGATCTCCTCGGCGCAGCAAGGCAACCTCCAGGCAACCTCCTCTCCGTACAACTTCCGCTAGCGGGAATGTCTTCCTCATCCGCTCCTTCCTCCACACCATCGGCCGAGTATGCAGAGGTAAGTTCCATCAGCTAGATCTCTTTTTCACTCATCAGATTTACTTCTCCGCGATCTTAGAATGTTTTCTTCCTCTTCTGCTCTATTGTTGTAGCATCTCGCAAACTTAGTTGCAGTTCCCAGCCTAAACCATGAGAATAACTATTTTGTTGGACCAATTGGCAATCTCGACCCAGTTGAATTCATCACTACCGAAACCAATAAAATCCCATTTAGGCTAGCGAACCCAAATCTAGGGCACTGGAAGAATACGTTTAAGTCCTGGCCATCCCTAGAGAAAAGCTGGCCTGCATGGTATAAACGTGCTTCGGCTAGCAAACAGAGCCATTGGGATGAGATAGGAATCGGCCAAACCCTTGCTCTAACAATAGTAAATTCGGCTAAGGATGAACCGCTGATGACCTCTGCCACATACTTCTGGTCCAATACCATCAATGCCTTCATGTTCAACCAAGGATCAATGACTCCCAATCTGTTGGATATTACCATGCTCACTGGTCTTGACATCACCACATCGGCCAACCCCATGATGTTGAACTCTAAAAACAGATTTGATTTCAAAACCAAGAGTATAGGAGGATGGTCTGGATTTATTTTAGCCAATATGGGTCAAGGCTCAGTTACCCCCAGAGAGCACACTGCCTTCTTGTTAATGTGGTTGGAAAAATATCTATTTTGTGGATCTAGCTGTGGCCCAACCTCCAACTGGCAGCACATAGCCGAAGCACTTGAGGAAAAAAGACAATTTCCCTTAGGAAAAATCTTGCTCGGCTATCTTTATCAGACTCTGAACAATGCATCAGCCAAACTAGCCATCAGCTCTGTGGTCAGCGCAGGTGGTCCCTGGTGGCTACTCCAGATTTGGCTTAACTTAGTAGCAATGAAAGCTGTAAATCGGCCATCCCTGACAGAAGCAGAATTCCCAAGACTTGAGCCGATCACCGATGAAGATGGAGAGGAAATCACCCGTCGGAGATGCACTTCCTTCGGAGAGTATGCTTCTACACCAGCCGATGCTGGAGCAAAACTGTCAGCCAAACTGCTCAAAGACTGGTTCTTTAGTTTTTATGACGGCTTTCAGAAAAATGCTAGAGTCTAGTTCTTTTATAAAGAATCAATCAACTTTGAGTTACCATCGGACTTTAGATTTGAAGAAATCAACCATGAGAAATTTCAAAAGTCCAGAGAAGTCTTCGCTGCAGCAATAAGCCCATGCATTCTCCCTGTCGGCATCCACCAGGGCAAAAATATCAAGGTGTCATATGAATTCTATCATCCCATGAGCTCTGCTAGACAATTTAGCATGGGTTAGCTCCCAATCGGCTT
Source organism: Oryza punctata (assembly GCA_000573905.2). NCBI lineage: Eukaryota > Viridiplantae > Streptophyta > Magnoliopsida > Poales > Poaceae > Oryza > Oryza punctata. The sequence continues at coordinate 1,584,576 of CM002499.2, read as the reverse complement.
GTGGTTTGCCGATAAGATCCAGTGTAGAGGAGAAACAACTTCAAGTCTGATGATGGATCGGCTACTCAACATCCCAGGGCCTCCCCTCGGCAGCATCAACAATATCGAATTAGCCATGTTCAGGAGTAAGGCTTTTAGTGCATGGTGGGCCGAATGGAAACAACACCTTTTCCATTAATCGGCTACAGTCTACATGACAGATCTCTTCCCTGACATGATCCCTCAGGTAACTCTATTATTCCTTCTGGTAATTCCTACTTTGCATCTATCAGCCGATTCTGCATTTAACCTTATATGCTATCTTTGCTTTTACAGACCACAGACTCATCTCCTCCTCACACAAGTAAAAGTGGCAGGGATATTGAATATGCTGCAGGATTGCTACCAAACGGATGTGGTCTTGCTCCTCCTAGCATCGGCTACCATGCCCCCAAGACTTCAAGTTTACTTCAAGGGCAAATAAGGGAACCAGCCGATGCGGGCAAGAAGAGGAAAGCCAAAGTATCAACTGCTATACCACCAGCTGCCAGGAAAAAGTCCAAGAAACAACCACCTCCACCAGCCGATGATATTGATGACGTCTTGGATGAAGCAGCCATTGAGCAAGCCATAGATGAAGCTGCAGCCGAATTGAGTGACGTAGGGGAAAAAACTCCAACAGCTTCTCCAGCTCCAAAAAGGACTCCTACAACTCCTGCTGCTCTAGCAGTGTTCTCTCGGCAACCCAGAGTAAGATTATCTCCTTTATTACAAGATTTCTTGATTTACCACCAATTTCACTATTCAAACTTTGCTCTTTGCAGAAGAAAAGACCAGCCGAGAAGAAAAAACCAACACAAGTATCGGCTAAACCAACTCCTCAAAACTCTCTGGTAAATCTTGAACTCTTAAAATTTCAAATTTATTCTTAGCCGATACTAGTTAACACTTGTTTAAATCGTTCAAAATTTGTTAGTCTCCTTCTCCACCATCGCCTCCAACACAGCCAGTTTCAAGTGAGCATACTGCATCGGCTGTTGGCAGTCATCACATTGTGGAGGAAGAAGCTGCTGCTCCTGCTATCCCTGTAAGTCTTACATCCTTACAAAAATTCAAATCGGCTACACAACATGTTCTGTTACTTACATCCCCTTTATCTCCGTTTTGCAGGTTCTAGCCGATTTATTCTCCTTTGATATCAAGGATTATCTCGATGAAGAAACAGAAGGAGACATCACAAGTAAAGCCTTAGCTCCTCTAGCCGATGATGTAAAAAGAAATCTCGAGGACATATCCCATCGGCTAGAAGCGTCTTTAGATAGCTTAGTGGTCAACTGTAGCTCTATCCGGGATAGATTTCAGGAAATTCAAGCTTTAATCCCAGATGAGTTATCAAATATCATTACTCCAGCTGTCTATCTTGAGCAACACCAATTCAAACTGGAGAAGGCCAGACAAAGAATAGCAGATCGACCAGAGAAAAAGAGCATTGAAACTACAATTCAAGCCAATCGGCAACTTGTGCATGCTGAGAAGGAAAAACTTGACCAGTTAGCCGAAGAGCCAATCAAATCTACTATAGATCAACTAGAAGCTGAAAGAATTGAGCTCTTGGCCAAACTTGAAGAGTGTAATGCCAAGCTTGCTTTGGAGAAACAGAAATTAGCCGATCTCCCAAAAGCTGTTGAAGAGTAGGAAGGGAAACTCAAAGCAGTAATCAAGACTGTGACCAATATGACTAAGTCCCTGAAAGTCATCCCTGGAACCGATGCCCAAGATGCTCAAGCAATAGCCGAAGTTGAAGAAATTCGGCAGAAGACGATATCGGCTATCCAGTGCTATTTATCCCAATGATAGCTTGTAATAGGGACTTAGAAAATTTTTGTAATCAATTGTGTAATCGGCTAGAACACTTTACTTGTAACACATACTCTGATATCCTTTATGCCGATCAGTATATTTTGCGTTGAAATCCCTCATTTTTCATCTTACATTTGAAATCCCTCATTTTTCATCTTACATATGCCCCCCTAATTTTGGCATGTTAATAAACAAAGGAAAAATTAAACAGGACTAAGGGCGATATAACAAATATCGGCCAGCATACGTCGGTAGCACACAACCGATTATGACAAAAATAAAAGTCTAAGGGCGATATGAACCATATCGGCCGTTGATAAAAATCGGCAGAACGCAGCCGATTATGATCCAATCCAAACACTTGGATAATATTTCTTCAAGTATTTTCCATTAAGTGCTCTACCAAAAACTTCTCTGTCAAGTCCTTTTAACATATAAGCCCCTTTAGAAACACATTTATGAACTTGAAAAGGTCCTTCCCAATTCGGTGACCACTTGCCGAATTTATTATCCCTAGCCCCTATCGGCAACACCAATTTCCAAACAAGTTCACCCTCTTCAAAAGATTTAGGCACAACCTTTTTGTTATAATGCCTGACAACTCTTTCTTTGTCTTTCCTAACCTTTTCAAGAGCTCGCAATCTGGCTTGAGCCAAATCCTCTGATTCATCAACCATCAGATTATGATAATCATCGGCTGTCAACTCATCTTGTAAAGAAATCCTCCTAGAGCCGATGTTGGTTTCCCATGGTAACACAGCTTCATGCCCATAAACCAGTTGATAAGGAGACACTTGAATTGCACCATGACAAGCCATCCGATAGGACCACAATTCTTCGGCTAAAATAGTATGCCATTTCTTGGGATATTCTGCAATTTTTCTCTTAACCAACTTGATCAAACTTTTATTGGATGCTTCGGCTTGCCCACTTGCTTGTGCATAATAAGGTGAAGAATTCAACAACTTGATCCCCATGCTATCGGCAAATTGAACAAACTCATCGGACACAAAGATTGAACCTTGATCAGTTGTAATTGTCTGTGGCAAACCAAACCGGCATATAATGTGTTCCTTGACAAATTCGATAGCACCTTTACTGTCAACCTTTTTCAAGGGAATCGCCTCAACCCACTTAGTAAAATAATCAGTTGCAACCAAAATAAATTTATGCCCCTTACTTGATGGTGGGTTGATCTGGCCGATCATATCAATACCCCAACCTCTGAACGACCATGGCTTAATAATAGGATTCATAGCCGATGCTGGTGCTCTCTGTATTGCTCCAAATTTCTGACAATCTTGACATCCCTTGTAATATCTGAAACAATCCTCCGGCATTGTCGGCCAAAAGTATCCAACTCTTCGAATTAGCCATCTCATCTTGTGAGCCGATTGATGAGTCCCACAAATACCCTCGTGAACCTCGCACATGACAACTTTTGCTTTTTCCACGCCCAAGCATTTCAAAAGAACTTCATCAATCATCTGATAGTATAATGTATCATCCAATAAGACATATTTGAGAGCTTTATATCGTAATTTCCGTGAAACCGATTTGGAAGGATTCTTTAAACATTCAAAAACATCAAACCTCCAATCATCGGCTGGTATGCAGGCCACTTCTACTTCAATCCATTGTAACATCGGCTTGTAACCTGATGCAGCTTGAGCTAGATCATTGGCCTCAGCATTTTGCTTCCTAGGGATATGTTTTAAAATAACTACCTTGAAAGTCTTCATCAGTTCTTGACATTTCTCATTGTAGACCATCAAAATATCATTTTTACACTCATATTGCCCAGATAATTGATTTATTACCAATAATGAATCACCCATGATTTCAACAACATCGGCTTCAACCTCTCTCAAAAGTTGCAACCCTTTCAGAACAGATTCATATTCGGCTTGATTATTTGTAGAGTAAGGCTTGATAGTAAAAGCAAACTGAAAACTTGCTCCCCTAGGCGATATGATCACTAAGCCGATATCACAACCATGAGTGCAAACAGAACCATCAAAGAATAAAGTCCATGGCTTAATATCAATATTATCAATACTGGTATCCCTGTGTTTAACTATGAAATCGGCTATCGCTTGCCCTTTAACTGCCTTAGCCGACTCATACCTGAGATCAAATTCTGATAGAGCAAAGATCCATTTCCCAATTCGTCCTTTCAGAACTGGAGCCGATAGCATGTAACGTACTACATCGGCTTTACATACTATTGTGCACTCATTGGAAAGCAAATAATGCCTCAATTTTGTACAAGAAAATATAAATACAAGCATAATTTCTCCACAGGTGAATACCTTGTTTCTGCATCCAAAAGTCGTCTACTGAGATAAAATATAATTCTTTCCTTCCCCTCAGCCTATTGGATCAAAACTAAGCCGATAGAGTTCTGATCGGCTGACAAATATAGTTTAAATGGAAGCCCTTTTTGTGGTGGTATAAGAACTGGAGGAGTACTCAAATATTACTTGATATTGTCCAATGCTTGCTGCTGTTTTTCTCCCCAGACAAACTCCTGATCGGCTTTCAATCTCAATAATGGAGTAAATGGTTCTATTCGGCCAGACAAATTTGATATGAAACGCCGAACGAAATTTATTTTGCCGATCAATGATTGTAACTTGGTTTTATCTTCTGGAGGTTTTATATCTTTGATTGCCTCAATACTCCTCTGAGGAATTTCGATCCCACGCTCATGTACCAAATATCAAAGAAATTGCCCAGCCGATACACCAAAAGCACACTTAGTAGGATTCATCTTCAACCCATACCTTCTTGCTCTTTCCAGGACTTGTCTTAAATCAGCTATATGCTCATCAACTTCCTTAGATTTAACTACCACATCATCAATGTATATTTCTACCAACGTGCCAATGAGATCATGGAATATATAATTCATAGCTCTTTAATATGTAGCACCAGCATTTCTCAAGCTGAAAGTCATAACAACCCACTCATATAAGCCGATTGCACCAGGGTACCTGAAAGCAGTCTTGTGGATATCTTCTTCAGCCATAAAAATTTGATTATAACCGGCATTGCCATCCATGAAGCTGATAATTTTGTGTCGAGATGCTGCATCAACCAATTGATCGGCTACTGGTATCGGGTACTCATCTTTCGGTGTGACCTTGTTTAAATCTCTGAAATCAATGCAAACCCTAAGCTTACCATTTTTCTTGATGACTAGCACTATATTAGAAATCCACTCAGCATATCGGCATGACCTGATAAAATTAGCATCATAGAGTCTTGTAATTTCGACCTTGATAGCATCATACATATCGGCTTTACAACGCCTTGGAGGTTGTTTATATGGCCGATAGCCCGGTTTGATAGGGAGCCGATGTTCAACAATCGAGCGGCTAAGTCCTGGCATTTTATAGTATTCCCAGGCAAAACAATCTCTATATTCTTTGAAAAGTGCTATTGATTTACATTTAAACTCTTTTGATAAACCCTTACTAATATATGTCGGCCTTACCCTGTCACCTGGTCCAATGTCGATTTCTTCTAATTCATCGGCTGACATAAAACCTTGCCCTAACTTGCCGTAGAGATCGTCAATAGTGTCCTTTGTGTAACAATTGGAACCCTCCACGGCGCCCTCAAAACAAGAATTGGGGCTCTCCATCTCCTGTTGGCTGTATGGCATAATCAGAAAATTTTAAGTAATCTCCTTGCCAAACTTTCCCAGATAAACAATCAATTCCTTCCATCTCCCAAACAGATAAATCGGCACTAGCTACATTGACTGACCTGTCGGCTAGCACGATTTCAATTTGGTTTCCTTGCCATTGAATCAAACTTTGGTGCATTGTCGAGGGAATACAAGAATTAGCATGGATCCAATCTCTTCCCAGCAACAGACTATAGGAACCCTTCCCATCAATAACAAAGAACGTGGTAGGAATTGTTTTACTGCCGATGGTCAGCTCCACATTCAAAACTCCCATGGTCTCAGATGGATTCCCACCAAAATCTTTTAGAACCATATTTTTCTTGATCAAATCCTCCGAGTTCTTCCCAAGCTTTCTGAATGTTGAGTATGGCATTAAATTCACAGCTGCTCCTCCATCGACTAACATTTTCGACATCGGCTTGCCGTTGACAAACCCCTTGATATACAGTTGCTTGAGGTGCCGATGATCAGTTCCTTCGGGCTTCTCGAAAACAACTTGTTGTGGAGATAGCATCAACTTAGCCGATGGGAAATTTTCTTCTTGCTCGACGACTTGCTCAGCTGGCAACACAAAAACCATGTTTATAGCAGATGATATCACCTCTTTGCCCTTTTGTTGTTGATTTTTGTTGCGATCGGCTTTGACCTCGTCGGCTGGTAGTACTTTGCTCTTCACACGCCAGACTTTCTTTGTCTTCTGCCTAAGCCGATGTTCAATTTCCCCTTCAACCTCCTGGAACTGCTCTCTGTTTCTCATCCTTTGAACTCTTCTCTTTTGATTCTTAGTAAAAATTCCAGAAGGGCACCATTGTGGTTGCATTTGTCTGGACTCTCTTGGTGAATCATCTCCATCATTGTTCTGCTGGATTGGCCCAAGCCTCTCGTGGACCGGCAACCTTGTCTGAATCGGCCGATGCGCGCTTGCACTCTGTCGGCTTGGTCTTTGGACAAATTGTGCATCGGAATCACTGCGCCCAGGACAATCTTCAATGGATGGCAATCTCATACCCTCATTCCAGCAGAATCTAAAAAATACACAGCTCCAATGGGGATCAAAGTATCTTTCATCATCATAAGAATATGACTCCTCTTCCTTCTGGCGCCTTTTTTGGTATTTGTTTATCATACCGGCAGATCTGATGCCTTTGGCATAACTTTTACTTCCATCGGCTGTATTCCGGTTAAATCTAGAGTGCACCATGTTGACTGGAAAAGGATGTCCATGTATCTTCATCGGCTTCTTGGATTCATCTATCTTGATCTTCCCTTACTCAATAGCCGACTGGATCTGTTCCCTAAAAATCTTGCAATCATTAGTATTATGAGATCCTGTATTGTGCCACTTGCAATATTTCCTTCTCTTCAATTTCTCAGCCGATGGGATGACATGTCCTGCCGGCAGCTGAATCTGTTTTTCTTGAAGCAGAAGATCAAAAATCTTGTCGGCTTTGGTAATATCAAAATCAAATCTTTCTTCCTTTCCTAAATTCTTGATCCATTGACAGACCACCAACTTCTTGTTTCTGGCCCACTCGGCTGCATTGATTTATGGGTCATCATTTTCAGAATTAGAATCATAACTATAGACATTATTGACGTTGTTTGTCTTCTTGATGAATTTTCTAGCTTCTTGGAACCTTGTCTCATGAGCCGATACCTTCTGAGCTAAATGAGCCAAACTCTCAAAGTCTTGAGCCGAAAATCTTTCCCATATCGGTGCCAACAAACCTTGGAAGGCCAAATCGGCTAACTGAGAATCTGTGAAGGCTAGACTATAGCACCTATTCCTCACATCTCTGAATCATTGAATGTAGTCTGGAACCGACTCATCTGATTTTTGCTTAATTGCTGTGAGGTCTGATAACTTCATCTCTTAAACACCACTGAAGAAGTATTTATGAAACTGCTTTTCCAGATCGGCCCAGCTTCCGATGGAGTTGTACGGCAGAGATGAAAACCAAGTAAATGCCGATCCAGATAAAGAAAGTGGAAACAATCTAACTCTGAGAGCCTCTGTAGCCGATGCTCATAAGTAGATACATTGTCTTGTCCCGAGAATTTGGAGAAATCTGGCACCTTGTATCGGTTTGGCAATGGTACCCGATCAAAATATTCTAGATATGGATGCCGATACATGTTGCCATTATCCTTCAGCTTGAGTCCAAACTGCTCCCTCATGATATCAGCGATCATGTCGGCCCAAGGTTGATGTGGTGTTGCTCCACCATATTGTTGTTGAACCGGATCCATCTGGCCATATTGGATCGGCTGAGGTCGTGGAGAATGAGGTTGATATATATGATTGAAACCAGTCGATATGCTTTGAGGTGGTACGTAAGGGAGTTGTTTCCGTGCTATATTGCTGGTTTATCGGTTGATTAGCTCCGATCGGCTGTTGTGGAACCGAAGGAATTTGGTACGATGTGTCGACAACTGACGGTTTTGGATTAAGAATACTCATTAATTGTTCTGGTGTTAACTGAGTTGATGCTTGCCCCCCAGTGATCAGTTGTGATCTTGTCAGGATTGCTGGAATATTTGTGCTAGAGTAAGGAGCCGATGGAGCCTGGGTTTGAAGCGGTTGTTGACTCCGTTGATTCCCGCCAATGTCAGTCTTCACGGTTCTGTATCCTGGAAACGTGCTGTCTGGTAAGTATATAGGTCCTTTAGCCTTTTCCTCGGCTATCGTCCCGTCAACTACCGACTTGATCATGTTTGTCAAAGTGTTCACAAGTACTCCGGATTGGTTGACTAAGGCATGGTGTACAGCCGAATCAATGAGATCCTGTAATGTGTGGAGTTCTTCATCATTTGGTTCGACCTTAGGCTGCTTATCTTTTTCTTTAGTTGTACCGGATGTGCTTGGGTCTTGTTTCACGATCATCGGCAACTCAACTTTAGTTCTCGGAACAACTGTACCTTGTCGGGTTACCGTGAACGAGTGCAGATATTGATTTTGAAGCTGATCCAGCATTTGTCTCATCTCCTCCCTCTGCTCATCGTTCAATTGTTCGACCGTGATTGGTAGGATGTTCTCTTCTGAAACGTCGGTGATGTTTGGAGACATGACGACACTTGGTCCCACTGGGCGTGTCAAAAGTGTGTTGATGCAAAAAACACACACTGGCCTGAGAGATTTGCTTTACTCTAGTGCAGGTCCAAAAATTAGTTCTTTAGGTTCAAGGGTGTGCCAGTTGATTTGATCCTGCAATCAACAAGAAGAAATATGCAAAGAATATCAGTAAACGATAGTCCATCGACCAGACAGCCGATTTCATATCGTATGTATCATAGCCGATGCAATAAAGCATGAATCGGCTGTAAGGTATTGTTGATGCAAAAAGCACACACTGGCCTGAGAGGTTTGCTTTACTCTAGTGCAGGTCCAAAATTAGGGTTTTAGGTTCAAGGGCGTGCCAGTTGATTTGATCCTGCAATCAACAAGAAAATATGCAACGAATATCAGTAAACGATAGACAATCGGCCATAGGGCCGATTTCATATCGTATGTGACCTAGCCGATGCAATAGAGCATGAATCGACTGTGAGGATATAAATAAACATGAAAATAACCCTAATATTAGTATATCGGCTGTAGATATTAATATTATGCAATCAATAGATCAATATTACTTTAGAAATAAGCAATTGGTATAGATCGGACTGAACCGAGACAGTATAAACTGCTTAAGTCTAACATAACATGAAATAACAATCACGTAAGATTAATGTCATAGCCGATATCTAGATCTAATTGCATATCGGTCGTAAATCTGATATAATCTCATGATAGAACATTAAGGATTGAACATAGAACATTAAACAAAGCATAAAACTATGTCAAATATTCTAAATAGATAAGATCGGCTGAAACCCCGATACTATCCCTATTGACAATCGTAAAGCATGTTATAGATCATGATTCTAAAATAACTTAATAGGTTGGACCGAACCAATGCAGCACTAAGTATAAAAGAAACATGATATGTAACAAGCCAATAACATCAAATCAGGATGGTAGATACATCATATATCATGAATCAATAAAGTAAACTAGCCGATATCATCGAAACCCTAAAACGGATCTAACCGATATAAGAAATAGTATTATTGATCTAAGCTATATGATGCATATGATAACTGCGGAACTTGCAAAATAGAATTAGAGTGTCATAAAGATGTAAGCACTAATCCCAATGATGCAAATTGCCATGACAAGATATACCTTCTAGCCGAAGATCAAATTGATGCAGCACGACTCGAGAGCACAAGCTTGTCGAAAATAGGAAACAAAGGTGGCGATGCACCGAGATTGATTGAACGTGTGTTGTTATTATTTACAAGACCTCGGGATTATATTTATACCCGAAAATACAAACATTGTCCATCACGGACACGACTCATATTAACCTAATACAAATCCAACTAACGAACAAGTCCCTTAGGCGGACTCTTACCGGGAATATCTATAAGGAAATTACATAAAATATCCTAATTAATAGATACAATTGCCTCTTCAGGACTCTATCCGTGCATGGCAATCCATATGAAACACGTTAACACAACCCAATGACGTGTACCGAGTCATACTACCGAAATCGGCTCCATCGGCTAACCATGTTCGATTCTGACTCTGCCGATCCAATTCACAGCCGATTCGGACTTCAGCCGATGCGCACTCAGTTTCCGATATCCTTGCATATTTTCAAATCCGCTTCGGACTATGTCGTGTTTCCGATCTTTGTAGATAGATTTGCTTACCAAATTTCATCATCAACACATGCCCCCCAATTCTGAAGTATTTATAATGCAACGGAATTATCTCTTCTTAACCGCAAAATTCTAGGGTTACCCCTGTGACCGTTACGCACCTAATTCTTTAAATACCAACTGCTCCTCCGGATATTTCACGGCGTTAACTCCGTTTTCACCGCTTAAATCATCAAATTTTCCCGTGAACTCCGGCGAACACCTTCTCTCTCCACTCCAGCGACCAGAGCAACAAATCCCCTCCGGCGACATCCTTCGCGCAACAATGACAACACCACCGAATCCACCGCGATCCGCCGCCATGGAATATGCTGAGGTAAGTCCCCATCGACTCCAATCTTTTCCTTAAATTTCTTCATTTTAACTCTGCCTTCATCCACCTTTTTCCTCTTCAATCTGTAGCATCTAAGTCACCAAGTAGCCGTCCCAAAACTCAGTGAACCCAACCACTTCTTCCTGGGTCCGATAGGCGATTTAGATCCCACTGATATCATCAATGCAGAAACAAACAGAATCCCTTTCAAACAAGCCAACCCATCTCTTTCCCATTGGACCACAACTTTTAGGTCTTGGCCCTCTCAAGTCGATAAATGGATGGATTGGTATAAAGGATTGCAGCTAGCAAGCAAGACCATTGGGACGAAATAGGGATAGTCCAATGCCTGTCCTTGTCCATAGCCGATATGAAGAAAGATGAGCCGATGCTGTCTTCGGCTGCATATTTTTGGTCAGATACTTTCAACTGCTTCATGTTCAACCAAGGGCCGATGACTCCCACCTTGCTGGACATAACCATGATCACTGGCCTAGATATAACCACATCGGCTAATCCTATCATCCTGAAGACCAAGTGCACTTACAAGTTCAAAACCAAAAATATTGGTGGCTGGTCTGGTTTTATTTCTGACAATATGGGAACAGATTCTGTATCAGCTAGAGAACATGTCGCCTTCCTGATGATGTGGCTAGATAAATTTCTATTCTGTGGATCCACCTGTGGCCCAACAGCCAATTGGCAACACCTAGCCGAAGCCCTAGTCTTGAAAAGAGAATTCCCCTTGGGAAAATATTTGCTAGGAGCAGCATATCAAATGCTAAGCCAATCATCGGCCAAACTGATAATGGATTCTAATGTCAATACTGGCAGCCCATGGTGGTTTATCCAACTTTGGATAACCCTGCACACTTTGAAAGTTGCGAAAAGACCATCACTCTTAGAAGCAGAATTCCCTTCCGCAGCCGATTCCGAAAATGATGAGGAATCAAACCAGATGCGCCGATGCATGTCATTTGGAGAAGCAGCCACCAGTTATGCTGGACATGGACCATCGGCTGAGCACTTCCATAACTGGTTCGACAACTTTTATAATGGATTCCCTAGGGACAGCCGAATCTGGTTTGCCTATGACTCCTATCAAAGTTTTGAACTGCCAACTGATTTCAGGATTAATGAAATTAATGATGAAAGATTTGAGAAACCCAGAGAAATCCTAACTGCTGCAATCTCACCATGCATACTCCCAGTTGGCATATCTCAAGGCAGAAATGTTCAACCCTCCTATGAGTTTTACTATCCAGCATCGGCAGCAAGACAACTTGTCATGGGCACACTACCTATCGGCTTGTACTATGCCGACAAGATTCAGACCAGAGGTGATATTGTATCGGCTCTGATGATGGATAAATTGCTCAACATCCCTGGTCCCCCTCTCGGCAGCATCGACAGATTCAACATCATCTTGATGAGGTGCATCCAGTTTGATAGATGGTGGTCAGAGATAAAAAGTCATATATTCCATTTATCAGTTGACTCATATCTTACTCGAATTATACCAAACTTGGTTCCTCAGGTAAATTTCTCCTCTCGAGCCATTGTATTTTATTGCTATCAACTGCTTAATACTCATAGTTTAACAATTTTCCTTGCAGACAACAGATTCTCCTCCTCCTTCAATCAGCCGAAGTGGCAAGCCCATAGCATATGCCATAGCCAAACTCCCAAACAGCAGTGGACCAGCTCCATCCACCATCGGCTTCAACGCCCCAAAAACTACCACCTTACTTCAAGGCCAACTCAGGGAGCCAACGCAAACTGTAGACAAAAGAATAAGGACAAAACAGGCTGCTGTAAAGCCAACACTGCTGAAGAAACCAACCAAAAGGCAGAAGAAAACAGCCGATGCAGACATCTCCCAAGCCCAAGAGATAGAAGATATCCTAAAAGATATTTAAATGGACGAGGCAATCAATGAAGCTGCTGCCCAAATCAGTGATACAGCTGAAATTGCTACACCCCAAGCCGATACACCTCCTGCAGTACAATCTCAGACTGCAAAAACTCCAAGTCCTCCGAAACCTCCTCAAAAAGCACAAGTAAGATATTCCGACTTATTATCATTTATTTCCATGTTTCAAATTCTCTTAACTCATCCATCTTTTCAGCCCAAGAAGAAACAAGTTGCTACGAGGAAGAAACCAATTTCACCACCAGTATCGGTAATTTCAACTCACTCCAACTTTAATTTCATCCTCAGCCGATACTGACTATTTATTATCTTTACAGCCTCCCCAAGTACCACCTCCACAACAAGCATCTAGTGAACATACTCAATCGGCCGCAGCTAGCCGACAAGATGACGAGATTGCTACTACAATTCCAGCTCCCCAAATTCCTGTAAGTACTCTCCATATTTATATCTATCGGCTCATACTCAATTATATTACTTATCAACTTTTTCCTATTTCAGTTACTGGCCGATATGTTCTCCTTTGATATAAATCAATTCCTGGATGAAGAAGAAGAAACAACTAGCAAAGCCATCTCCCCAATTTCTGAAGACTTAAGAAGGAACTTAGCTGACATCGCAGATCGACTAAATGCTTCACTTGATGCACTAGTTGTAAACTGTGGGCCGATCAGAGGAAGATTTGAAGAGATCCAGAATCAAATTCCTGACGAACTTATAGAGATGGTCTCTCCTGTAGTCTTTCTTGAGCAACCCCGTTTCAAGCTAGAAAGGGCAAGGCAAAGGATCTCAGACCGGCTAGAGCGCTCTGCCCTTGAAGCAAATGTCCAATCCAGCCGACAACAAGTCACCGAGGAGAAATCCAAGCTGGATGAAGTAGAGGCTGGGCCAAAGTCAATGCAACAGAAGATTGAAGAATTGAAAAAGAAAGAGGCCGATCTTCTGCAGCAACTTGAAGCTTGTAGAGCTAAAATCATCACCGCAGAGCAGAAACTGGCCGATTTGCCCAAGGCTATCGAAGCCCAAAAACTTAAGCTCAAGAAATCTGTGAAGCACCTTGCTGCCCTAAGTAAAGCCCTGAAACCAATCCCAGGAACCGATGCAGCCGATGCTCAAGCCATTGAAGAAGTAGAACAAATTAGGCAAAGAGTTATATCGGCTATTCAAAAATATTTGGCTTGATGTAACTCAAACTATAAGTTGTCTTGAAACATTTTTGCTGTAAAATATGTTTCGGCCACCGAGCCGATTTTATACTTAACCAAATATTGAAATATCTCATACTATCGGCCAGTGAGCCGATTTTATACTTAGCCAAATACTAAGATAAAATTTGCTCAAAAATTTCCAACGTTTTATCCTCCATGCCCCCCAAGTTTGTAGTAGGGAACACAATGCTGCAAACTTATATGTCTAAGGGCGATAAAAATATCAGCCATCTAAAGGCGATGTAAAAACATCGGCTAGCAACCATAAACCGGCAACCCATAGCCGATTATGAACCAATCCAAACACTTGGGTAGTATTTTTTCAAATATTTTTCATTAAGCGCTCTCCCAAATACTTCTCCATCAAGCCCTTTTAACATGTATGCCCCTTTAGAAACACATTTATGGACTTGAAACGGTCCTTCCCAATTCGGTGACCACTTGCCGAATTTATTATTTCTGGCCCCTATCGGCAGCACCAATTTCCAAACCAACTCGCCTTCCTCAAAAGATTTGGGCACAACCTTCTTGTTGTAATGCCTGGCAACTCTCTCCTTGTCTTTTCTAACTTTCTCAAGAGTTCGCAATCTTGCTTGAACCAAATCTTCTGACTCATCAACCATCAAATTGTGATAATCATCGGCTGTTAACTCATCTTGCAAAGAAATCCTCCTAGAGCCGATGTTGGTCTCCCATGGCAATACAACTTCATGCCCATAAACCAGTTGATAAGGAAGTACCTGAATTGCACCATGGCAAGCCATCCGATAGGACCACAATGATTCAGCTAAAATAGTATGCCACTTCTTGGGGTATTCGGCTATCTTTCTTTTAACCAACTTAATCAAACTTTTGTTAGATGCCTCAGCTGGCCCATTTGCTTGTGCATAATATGGTGAAGAATTCAACAATTTAATTCCCATGCTATCGGCAAACCGAATAAACTCATCAGATATAAATATAGAACCTTGATCAGTTTTAATTGTGTGTGGTAAACCGAATCTGTAAATAATATGCTCCTTGACAAAATTGATTGCATCTTGACTATCAACCTTCTTCAAAGGAATCGCCTCAACCCACTTTGTGAAATAATCAGTTGCAACCAGTATAAACTTATGCCCTTTGCTTGACGGTGGATTGATCTGGCCGATCATATCAATACCCCAACCTCTGAACGGCCACGGCTTGATAATAGGGTTCATAGCCGATGCTGGCGCTCTCTGAATTGCCCCAAATTTCTGACAATCTTGACAACCCTTGTAATATCTGAAACAATCATCCAGCATTGTCGGCCAAAAATATCCAACTCTTCGAAGTAACTACTTCATCTTATGAGCCGATTGATGTGTCCCACAAATACCTTCATGAACCTCACACATGACAACTTTAGCTTCTTCCACACTCAAGAATTTCAACAGAACTCCATCAATCGTCCGATAGTACAATGCATCATCCAACAAAACATACTTAAGAGCTTTATATCGCAGTTTCCTGGAAACTGACCTGGAAGGATTCTTGAGAATCCATATGAAGTACCCAAACTCAAACCGATGACGTGTACCGAGTCACATTTCCAAAATCGGCTCAATCGGCTAACCTTGTCCGACTCTGACTCTGTCGATCCTGTCCGCAGCCGATTTGGACTACAGTCGATTCTCGCTCTGTTTCCGATACGATCTAATCTCTTCGATTCTCTTTGATTCTATCTTCATCTCCGATACTTGAATTACCAAATTTGGTCGTCAACACTGGCGTAAAGCCTGTGAGGGGCCCCACTGTGGGTCGACCAGGTTTTACGCCACCTCGTCGATCTAATGTGACATGGGCCTAGGTTTCCCAGGGAGATAAACAGCCGCCAGTTCTGCGCGTTGGGAGAGAAAAACACCTCTTCGGCGATAATGGGCCATCAGTCTGTAAC
The DNA here is from genome assembly GCA_000573905.2 of Oryza punctata. Taxonomy (NCBI): domain Eukaryota; kingdom Viridiplantae; phylum Streptophyta; class Magnoliopsida; order Poales; family Poaceae; genus Oryza; species Oryza punctata. The sequence continues at coordinate 1,568,898 of CM002499.2, read as the reverse complement.
GGCCTCATTATCCGGGCCGTAACCCAAGTCACCTCTCAACGGAGATGGGCCATTACTGCGTAACGTCCCTATTTCCGGGAGCGGCACGCAAAAAGAGGCACGTTTGCTCGTCTGCCCAAGATAATAATGATGGTGTACCTTTTGGGAGCCGTGCCACTTTTAAGGCAGGTTTGACCCATTCTCTCATCTTTAAGATGGTGGCGACGTTCCACACGCGCGCCGAAAGTTGTATGGACGGTAGTGGGAGGTACGTGCGCGGAAATCGAGGGGGCAAGAGAGCATATACAGGGAATCAGGAGCTGGGCGCGGCAGCGGCCAGGGTATAAAAGGCGTGGGGAGGGTCTTCCCCTTCCTTCATCACTTCTTTCCCAACTCAGCTTTCCGGTGCGCTTGCTACCCTTGTTCCCTGGCGCTCCTCTCGCCGCACACTCTTATTCCTCGCGACGTACATTCCACAGAGCGACGGCGACATCCTTCGACTGGTAGCGACGTGCTGTCACTGTTGTGCATCAGCAATGACCGTGCAGCCGGCCTGCCGTGCAAGCTTATGCCGGCGGTGACCGACCAAGGGGCGGTTGTACCGGGCAGAATGTGGATGTCCCGTCCTTCCTGGAACAGGCCACTTTCCCTTTCCCTTCTGGCGCGGTGGGCTCCTTTGCTATTCCGGCGACCTTTCCCCGAACGGACCGTGTCGCCGGCGACGGGGGTCGACGATTATCGCCCCCAACCGCGCATGGCGGCGGTGCGGTAGCACCTCTCGTTGGTAATGTGGGCGCTCAGGGCAGCGGGGTAAGGCGCATCTATGCCATCTCAGATCTGCTCGGCGCGCCTCACCCCGTCGCGGGTAGGAACCAGGTGCATTGTGTTGCATCTGGACCGCGCCCCGCCGTTCCAAGGGTGCCGGGTGGTTTCTTGATCCACCTCCTCGACACCGCCACCGTCGAAAACGAGGGTGGCGACGGTGGCAGAGGGAGCAGGGACTGCTGTTTCCATCGGCGTCGGGAGCAGGAACCGCTGCTGCGGCTGGCGGAGGGAGTAAAGACTGCCGCCACCACCGGTAAGGGGAGCGAGGGCAGCCGCCACGGACCGGCAGGAGGAGCAGGGTCAGCCGTCGCTGCGGCTGGCAGAGGAAGTAAGGACTGCCGCTGCCACCGGTAGGGGAGCAGGGGCAGCAGCCACGGACCGGCAGGAGGAGCAGGGTCAGCCGCCGCTACGGCTGGCGGCAGCCGCCACGGACCGGCAGGAGGATCAGGGTCAGCCGCCGCTAATCGACGGGAGGAGCGGGGACGGCCAGGCACGGCCGCTGCCGCCTGCGGAGGAAGCAAGGACTGCTGCTCCGCCGAGGGTTCTTCCTTCTCCATTTGTGCCCTCCTGTCGGGCCTTCGTGCCGATTATGTAATAATCGACACGGCCTTCGCGCCGATTATGTAACAATCAACTTCGCCATATGCTTGTGTATTAATTTCCTGCAATGAATATAACATGGTTTCATGTCAGTTTGCTATCCTGTATATGTGATCCAAGTGTTTTTCCCTTTGTCGAGTCGTTTAGTGTTTTGTCTTAAACGGGGGCTCGGGTTCGGGCCGCAGTCCCGAGTGATTGGAACCACGACTAGAGCACTTGGGGAGTTCCACGTGTCGAGACAGGCCAGGCCAAGAACATGATAACCGAGGTAAGTGCGGACCCGATTGTGGGCCATTGGCGAGTTCCCCCGGAGTTCAACATGTCTCGGGGCACGGCTCGCTCTGGGCCCTGTTGGCGCCTAGGTGGTGCAAACCACTTAGGAGCGACACGAACGCAAGCGTCCGAGTTAAGACAAAACACCCGACGAAACCCACAAACGGAAAACCGCCATTGGATCGGATAAACATGCGGGGGAAAAACTGATTTAGAATGGAATGCAAAAGGGGGAGATGTGTATATTGATAGTGGGAGCCCCCGGCCAACTTTGCCGGGCTCGAGGGGGCACGCGGGGTTGGCTCGAGCCCGAGGTACGACACAGCGACTCCTTTGTGGATAGAAGCGGCGAAGGTGTTGTGTATTCCATGGGTTAGGCAACTCTGTGCCGTATTCCATGGCCAGCCTGAGTGAACCCGGCCGGGGGACACCGATCACTCTAAACGGCCCCTCCCACATGGGTGAGAGTTTGCTCAGTCCAGCACGCGTTTGTACGCGGCATAGGACGAGATCGTTAATGTGGAATGATCGGGCCCAGACATGGCGCTGATGGTAGCGCCTTAGGCTCTGCTGGTAGCGCGCGGCCCGGAGGGCGGCGCGCTGCCTTCGTTCTTCGAGGTAGTCGAGGTCGTCCCGTCGGCGGGACTCTTGATTTGCCTCGTTGTACAAGGCTGCTCGTGGAGACCCCAGGGTGAGCTCGGATGGGAGGTCCGCCTCTGCACCATAAACCAGGAAGAATGGTGTTTCTCCTGTGGCGTGGCTCGGGGTCGTCCGGTTGGCCCATAGCACCGCTGGTAGCTCGTCGATCCACGAGTCACCGTGTTTCTTGAGGATGTTGTATGTCTTGGTCTTGAGGCCCTTGAGGATTTCCGTGTTGGCGCGCTCCACTTGACCATTGCTCTTGGGGCGGGCGGGGGAGGTGAAGCATAGCTTGATGCCCATGTCGTCGCAGTAGTCACCGAACAGTTCACTAGTGAACTGGGTGCCGTTATCCGTAATGATACGGTTGGGCACCCCGAACCGGGCAGTGATGCCCTTGATGAATTTGAGCGCCGAGTGCTTATCGTTCTTGATGACCGGGTAAGCCTCGGGCCATTTGGTGAACTTGTCGATGGCGACGTAGAGGTACTCATATCCTTCCACTGCCTTCTTGAATGGTCCCAAGATATCCAGCCCCCAGACTGCAAACGGCCATGAGAGCGGGATGGTCTGGAGGGCCTGGGCCGGCAGATGCGTTTGCTTGGTGTGGAATTGGCACGCTCGGCATTGCCTGACCAGATCGGCCGCGTCCTGGAGCGCTGTTGGCCAGTAGAATCCTTGCTGGAAGGCCTTGTCGACCAAGGTGCGCGAGGCGGAATGAGCGCCGCACTCGCCTTCATGAACATCGGTGGGGAGCTCGATGCCATGGTCCCGAGAGATACCTTGTTTCTGCATCCAACAGGCGTCTACTAAGATAGAATATAATTCTGTCTTTCCCTTCAGCCTCTTGGATCAAAACTGAGCCGATGGAGTTTTGATCGGCTGACAAATATAATCTAAATGAAATCCCTTTCTGTGGTGGTATAAGAACTGGAGGAGTACTCAAATATTCCTTGATATTATCTAATGCTTGCTGCTGCTTCTCTCCCCAGACAAACTCTTGATCAGCTTTCAACCTTAATAAAGGAGTAAATGGTTCTATTCGGCCAGACAAGTTTGATATGAAACGCCGAACAAAATTTATTTTGCCGATAAATGATTGCAACTTGGTCTTGTCTTCTGGAGGTTTTATATCCTTAATTGCTTCGATACTTCTCTGAGGAATTTCAATCTCATGCTCATGGACCAAAAGCCCAAGAAATTGACCAGCCGATACACCAAAAGCACACTTAGTAGGGTTCATCTTCAACCCATATTTCCTTGCTCGTTCTAAGACCTGTTTCAAATCGGCTATATGATCATCAACTTCCTTAGATTTAACCACCACGTCATCAATATATATCTCCACCAATGCACCGATGAGATCGTGAAAAATATAGTTCATGACTCTCTGATATGTAGCACCAGCACTTCTCAAGCCGAAAGTCATAACTACCCACTCATATAAGTCGATAGCACCAGGACACCTAAAAGCAGTCTTGTGAATATCTTCCTCAGCCATCAAAATTTGATTATAACCAGAATTGCCATCCATGAAACTGATAATTTTATGTCCAGATGCTGCATCAACAAGTTGATCGGCTACCGGCATTGGGTATTCATCCTTTGGCGTAGCTTTGTTTAAGTCTCTGAAATCAATGCAAACCCTGAGCTTGCCATTTTTCTTGATGACTGGTACTATATTAGAAATCCACTTGGCATATCGGCATGGTCTGATAAAATTGGCATCATAGAGTCTTGTAATTTCGGCGTTAATAGCGTCGTACATTCCAGCTTTACAACGTCTTGGTGGTTGTTTGTATGGCCGATAACCTGGTTTAATAGGGAGGCGATGTTCAACTATCGATCGGCTAAGTCCTGGCATCTCATAATATTCCCAAGCGAAGCAATCTCTATACTCTTTCAAAAGTTCTATTAATTTATATTTAAATTCCTTTGATAAACCCTTACTAATATATGTCGGCCTAATCCTATCACCTGGTCCAATGTCGATTTCTTCTATCTCATCGGCCGACATGAAACCATGTCCTAGCTTGCCGTCGAGATCATCAACAGTGTCCTTTGTGTAGAAGTTGGAATCCTCCACGGCGCCCTCAAAACAAGAATTGGGGCTCTCCATCTCCTGTTGGCTGTCGGCTGGCACGATTGCAACTTGGTCTCCTTGCCATTGAATCAAACGTTGGTGCATTGTTGAAGGGATACAACAGTTAGCATGGATCCAATCTCTTCCCAGCAACAGACTGTAGGAACCCTTCCCATCAATAACAAAGAACGTGGTAGGAATTGTTTTACTGCCGATGGTTAGCTCCACATTCAAAACTCCCTTGGTCTCAGATGGATTCCCGCCAAAATCTTTTAGAACCATGTTAGTCTTGATCAAATCCTCTGAATTCTTCCCAAGTTTCCTAAATGTTGTGTATGGCATTAGATTAACAGCTGCCCCTCCATTGACTAGCATCTTTGACATCGGCTTGCCATTGACAAATCCTTTAACATAGAGTGGCTTGAGGTGCCGATGATCAGTTCCCTCGAGCTTCTCAAAAACGGCTTGCTGTGGAGATAACATCAATTTGGCTGTTGATGCAAAAAACACACACTGGCCTGAGAGATTTGCTTTACTCTAGTGCAGGTCCAAAATTAGGGTTTTAGGTTCAAGGGCGTGCCAGTTGATTTGATCCTGCAATCAATAAGAAAAAATATACAACGAATATCAGTAAACGATAGACAATCAGCCATAGGGCCGATTTCATATCCTATGTGACCTAGCCGATGCAATAAAGCATGAATCGGCTGTAAGGATATAGATAAGCATGAAAAATAACCCTAACCCTAGTATATCGACTGTAGATATTAACTTCATGTAATCAAAGGATCAATATCACTATAGAAGCAAGCAAATCGTATAGATCGGACTGAACCGAGACAGTATAAATTGCTTAAGTCTATTGCAACATGAAATAATGATCATATAAGACTGATGTCATAGCCGATATCTAGATCTAATTGCATATCGGTCGTAAATCCGATATAATCTCATGATTAAGCAATAAAGATTGAATATAGAACATTAAACAAAGCATAAAACCATGTTAAACATTCTAAAAAGATAAGATCGACTGAAACTCCGATACTATCCCTATTGACGGTTGTAAAACAAGTTATAGATCATGATTCTAAGATAACTTAATAGGTTGGACTTAACCAATGCAGCATCAAGCATAAAAGAAGCATGATATGTAACAAGTCAATAACATCAAGTAAGGATGGTAGATACATCATATAACATGAATCAACAAAGTAAACTAGCCGATATCGACAAAACCCTAAAACAGATCTAGCCGATATAAGAAGATAGCATTGTTGATCTAAGTTATATGACATATATGATAACTTTGGAACTTGCAAGATAGAATTAGAGTGTCATAAAGATGTAAGCACTAATCCCAATGATGCAAAATTCCATGACAAGATATACCTTTTCGTCGAAGATCAAATTGATGCAGCACGACTCGAAAGCACAAGCTTGTCAAAAGTAGAAACAAAGGTGGCGATGCACCAAGATTGATTGAACGTATGTTGTTATTATTTATAAGACCTCGGGATTATATTTATACCCGAAAATACAAACATTGTCCATCACGGACACGACTCATATTAACCTAGTACAAATCCAACTAGCGAACAAGTCCCTTAGGCGGACTCTTACCGGGAATATCTATATGGAAATTACATAAAATATCTTAATTAATAGATACAATTGCCTCCTTAGGACTCTATCCGTGCATGGCAATCCATATGAAACACGTTAACACAACCTGATGACGTGTACCGAGTCATATTACCGAAATCGGTTCCATCGGCTAACCTTGTCCGACTCTGACTCTGCCGATCCAGTTCACAGCCGATTCGGACTTCAGCCGATTCTTCCTCTGTTTCCGATACGATCTAATCTCTTCGATTCTCTTTGATTCTATCTTCATCTCCGATATTTGAATCTTCAAATTTGATCGTCAACACATGCCCCCCAAGTCCGGAATATTTGGTAATGTTTCGGATTTGCCAAATCTTATCTCCGAGAAAACATCGCAGTTTCCATTTTTTACCTTTACCGCACTACTTTAAATACCTAACCGATGTCTCCGAGAAACTTCACACCGTTATACTGTTGCCACCGCTTTCGCAATCTCCATCTCTCCCAACTCCGGCGATCCCCTCGGCGCAAATAGTCAACCTTCAAGCAAGCCCCTACTCATCCAACTTCCGCCGGCAAAAAATGTCTTCTTCATCCGCTCCATCCGCTACTTCATCGGCCGAGTACGCAGAGGTATGTCCCATCGGTTCCCAACCTAAATCATGAGAATAACTATTTTCTTGGACCAATCGACAATCTGGACCCGATTGAGTTTATCACTGCCGAAACCAACAGAATCCCCTTTAAGTTAGCAAACCCAAACCTAGGGCACTGGAAGAACACCTTCAAGTCTTGGCCATCCCTAGAGAAAAGCTGGCCCGCATGGTTTAAGCGCATATCGGCTAGCAAACAGAGCCACTGGGATGAGATAGGAATCGGCCAAGCACTATCTCTAACTTTAGCAAATTCGGCTAAGGACGAACCATTGATGGCCTCTGCCTCATACTTTTGGTCCAACACCATTAACGCCTTCTTATTCAACCAAGGACCAATGACTCGAAATCTATTGGATATAACCATGTTGACTGGGTTGGACGTCACCTCATCGGCCAATCCTATGATGCTAAATTCCAAGAATAGATTTGACTTTAAGACCAAGAGCATAGGAGGATGGTCTGGTTTTATCTCAGCCAATATGGGTCAAGGCTCAGTCTCCCCCAAAGAACACACCGCGTTTTTGTTAATGTGGTTGGAGAAATTCTTATTTTGTGGATCTAGTTGTGGCCCAACCTCCAACTAGAAGCACATAGCCGAAGCACTTGAGGAGAAAAAGCAGTTTCCCTTAGGAAAAATTTTGCTCGGCTATCTATATCAAACCCTGAATAATGCATCGGCCAAGCTAGCTATCGGCTCAATAGTTAGTGCAGGTGGTCCATGGTGGCTACTCCAATCCTGGCTAAACTTAGTAGCAATGAAAGCTGTCAATCGGCCATCCCTGACTGAGGCAAAATTCCCAAGACTAGAGCCGATTACCAATGATGATGGTGAAAAGATAACCCATCGGAGGTGTACATCATTTGGAGAGTATGCCAGCACACCAGCCGATGCCGGTGCAAAATTATCAGCCGAACTGCTCAAAGACTGGTTCTTCAGTTTCTATGACGGCTTCCAGAAAGACGCTAGAATTTGGTTCTTCTATGAAGATTCAATCAACTTTGAGCTGCCATCGGACTTCAGATTTGAAGAAATCAACCATGACAAATTTCAGAAGTCCAGAGAAGTATATACCACTGCCATTAGCCCATGCATCCTTCCTGTCGGCATCCATCAAGGCAGGAACATAAAAATATCATATGAATTCTACCACCCAATGAGTTCGGCTAGGCAGTTTGGTATGGAGCAACTCCTAATCGGCTTGTGGTTTACCGACAAGATCCAGTGCAGAGGAGAGATATCATCAAGTCTGATGATGGATCGGCTACTCAACATCCCAGGGCCTCCCCTTGGCAGCATCAACGACATCGAGTTGGCCATGTTCAGGAGTAAAGCTTTCACTTCATGGTGGGCCGAATGGAAACAACACCTTTTCCACCAATCAGCCTCAATCTATATGACAGATCTCTTCCCAGACAAACTCTTGATCGACTTTCAACCTTAGCAAAGGAGTAAATGGTTCTATTCGGCCAGACAGATTTGATATGAAACGCCGAACAAAATTTATTTTGCCGATCAATGATTGCAACTTGGTCTTGTCTTCTGGAGGTTTTATATCCTTAATTGCTTCAATACTCCTCTGAGGAATTTCAACCCCACGCTCAGGGACCAAACACCCAAGAAATTGACCAGCCGATACGCCAAAAGCATACTTAGTAGGATTCATCTTCAACCCATATATCGGCAGAAGTTGAAGAAATTCGACAACGGGCACTGTCGGCTATCCAGCGCTACCTCTCTGAATGATCTCATGTAATAGGGACTTTGGAAAATTTTGTAATCAATTCTGTAATCGGCTAAAAACACTTATCTTGTAATTCATACTTTGATATCCTTTATGTTGATTAATACTTTTGCTATAACACATGTATCGACCATCGAGCCGATTTTATACTTAGCCAAACTCTGAGATAAAATTTGCTCAAAAAATTTCCAACTTCCAACTTTTCTTCCTCCATGCCCCCCAAGTTTGTAGTAGGGAACACAATGCTGCAAACTTATATATCTAAGGGCGATAAAAATATCGGCCATCTAAAGGCGATGTCAACACATCGGCTGTTAACCATAGATCGGCAAATCATAGCCGACTACGAACCAATCCAAACATCGGCAAATCATAGCCGACTACGAACCAATCCAAACACTTGGGTAATATTTCTTCAAGTATTTTCGATTAAGTGCTCTTCCAAATACCTCTCCATCAAGCCCTTTTAACATATAGGCCCCTTTACAAACACATATGTGGATTTGGAACGGCCCTTCCCAATTTGGTGACCACTTGCCGAATTTATTATCTCTTGCCCTATCGGCAATACCAACTTCCAAACAAGTTCACCCTCTTCGAAAGATTTGGGCACAACCTTTTTGTTATAATGTCTTGCAACTTTCTCCTTGTCCTTTCTAACCTTCTCAAGAGCTCGCAACCTAGCTTGAACCAAATCTTCTAACTCATCAACCATCAAATTATGATAATCATCGGCCGTCAACTCGTCTTGTAAAGAAATCCTTCTGGAGCCGATGTTGGTTTCCCATGGTAATACAGCTTCATGCCCATAAACCAGTTGATAAGGAGGTACCTGAATTGCACCATGGCAAGCCATCCGATAGGACCACAATGATTCAGCCAGAATAGTATGCCACTTCTTGGGGTATTCGGCTATCTTCTTTCTCTTAACCAACTTAATCAAACTCTTATTAGATGCTTCGGCTTGTCCATTTGCTTGTGCATAATATGGTGAAGAATTCAATAACTTAATTCCCATGCTATCAGCAAACTGAACAAACTCATCAGATATAAATATAGAACCTTGATCAGTTGTAATCGTCTGTGGCAAACCAAACCGATAGATAATATGTTCCTTGATAAAATCAATGGCATCTTTGCTATCAACTTTCTTTAAAGGAATTGCCTCAACCCACTTAGTAAAATAGTCAGTTGCAACCAATATGAATTTATGCCCCTTAGTTGATGGTGGATTGATCTGACCGATCATATCAATACCCCAACCTCTGAACGACCATGGCTTGATAATAGGGTTCATAGCCGATGCTGGTGCTCTCTGAATTGCTCCAAATTTCTGACAATCTTGACGACCTGTGTAATACCTGAAACAATCCTCTAGCATTGTCGGCCAAAAATATCCAACTCTTTGAATTAACCATTTCATCTTGTGAGCCGATTGATGTGTTCCACAAATACCCTCATGAACTTCACACATGACAACTTTGGCCTCTTCCATACTTAGACATTTCAAAACAACTCCATAATCGTCCGATAGTATAACACATCATCCAAAAGAACATACTTAAGAGCTTTATATCATAATTTCCTTGAAACCGATCTGGAAGGATTCTTCAAATACTCAAAAACATCAAACCTCCAATCATCGGCTGGAATGCAGGCCACTTCTACTTCAACCCCTTGTAACATTGGCTTGTAGCCTGATGCACCTTGAGCTAAATCATTGGCTTCGATGTTTTGCTCCCTAGGAATATGTTTCAAAGTAATTGTCTTAAAGGTTTTCATCAGCTCTTGACATTTTTCATTGTATATCATCAAAGTATCACTTTTGCATTCATACTCCCCAAATAATTGGCTTATCACCAATAATGAATCTCCCATGATCTCAACAGCATCGGCTTCGACTTCTCTCAATAATTGCAATCCTTTGAGAACAGCTTCATATTCCGCTTGATTATTCGTGGAGTATGGTTTGATAGTAAAAGCAAACTGAAAACTTACCCCCCTAGGTGATATAATGACCAAGCCGATACCGCAACCATGAGTGCAAACAGATCCATCAAAGAACAAAGTCCATGGCATAATATCAATGTTGTCAATGCTGGTATCCCTGTGTTCAACTATAAAATCGGCTATCGCTTGCCCTTTAACTGCCTTAGCCGATTCATACCTGAGATCAAACTCTGACAAAGCAAAGAACCACTTCCCAATTCGCCCTTTCAGAACTGGAGCCGATAGCATATACCGCACGACATCGGCTTTGCATACTATGATACTCTCATTGGAGAGTAGATAATGTCTCAACTTTGTACAAGAAAAATACAAACACAGGCACAATTTCTCCACGGGTGAATACCTTGTTTCTGCATCCAAGAGACGTCTGCTAAGATAAAATATAACTCTTTCCTTCCCTTCAATCTCTTGGATTAAAACTGAGCCGATAGAGTTCTGATCGACTGACAAGTATAATCTGAATGGAATCCCTTTCCGTGGTGGTATAAGAACTGGAGGAGTACTCAAATATTCCTTGATGTTATCCAATGCTTGTTGCTGCCTCTCTCCCCAGACAAATTCTTGATCAACTTTCAACCTTAGTAAAGGAGTGAATGGCTCTATTCGGCCAGACAAGTTTGATATGAAATGCCGAACAAAATTTATTTTGCCGATCAATGATTGTAACTTGGTCTTGTCTTCTGGAGGTTTTATATCCTTAATTGCTTCAATACTCCTCTGAGGAATTTCAATCCCACGCTCATGGACCAAAAACCCAAGAAATTGACCAGCCGATACGCCAAAAGCACACTTGGTAGGATTCATCTTCAACCCATACTTCCTTGCTCTTTCTAAGACCTGCTTCAAATCGGCTATATGGTCATTAACTTCCTTAGATTTAACCACCACGTCTTCAATATATATCTCCACCAATGCACCGATGAGATCATGAAAAATATAGTTCATAGCTCTCTGATATGTAGCACCAGCACTCCTCAATCCAAAAGTCATAACTACCCACTCATATAAGCCGATAGCACCAGGACATCTAAAAGCAGTCTTGTGAATATCTTCCTCAGCCATGAAAATTTGATTATAACCAGCATTGTCATCCATGAAACTGATGATTTTGTGTCCAGATGCTGCATCAACAAGTTGATCGGCTACTGGCATTGGGTATTCATCTTTCGGTGTAGCCTTGTTTAAGTCTCTGAAATCAATGCAAACCCTGAGTTTACCATTTTTCTTGATGACTGGTACTATATTGGAAATCCACTCAGCATATCGGCATGGTCTGATAAAATTAGCATCATAAAGTCTTGTAATTTCGGCCTTGATAGCATCATACATTGCGGCTTTACAACGTCTTGGGGTTGTTTGTATGGCCGATATCCTGGGTTGATAGGTAGCCGATGTTCAACTATCGATCGGCTAAGTCCTGGCATCTCATAATATTCACAGACAAAACAATCTCTATACTCTTTTAAGAGTGCAATTAATTTACATTTAAACTCTTTTGATAAACCCTTACTAATGTATGTCGGCCTAGGCTTGTCACCTGGTCCAATGTCGATTTCTTCTAATTCATCGGCCGACATATAACCTTGTCCTAGCTTGCCGTTGAGATCATCAACAAGAATTGGGGCTCTCCATCTCCTGTTGGCTGTATGGCATCATAAGAAATCTTTAAGTAATCTCCTTGCCAAACTTTCCCAGAGAAACAATCAATTCCTTCCATCTCCCAAACAGATAAATCGGCACTAGCTACATTGACTGACCTGTTGGCTGGCACGATTTCAATCTGGTCTCCTTGCCATTGAATCAGACTTTGGTGCATTGTTGAAGAGATGCAACAGTTGGCATGAATCCAATCTCTTCCCAGCAACAGACTGTAGGAACCCTTCCCATCAATAACAAAGAACGTGGTAGGAATTGTTTTACTGCCGATGGTTAGCTCCACATTCAAAACTCCCTTGGTCTCAGACGGATTCCCGCCAAAATCTTTTAGAACCAAGTTAGTCTTGATCAAATCTTCTGAATTCTTCCCAAGTTTCCTGAATGTTGTGTATGGCATTAGATTAACAGCTGCTCCTCCATCGACTAGCATCTTTGACATCGGCTTGCCATTGACAAATCCTTTAACGTACAGCGGCTTGAGGTGCTGATGATCAGTTCCCTCGGGCTTCTCAAAAATGGCTTGCTGTGGAGATAACATCAATTTGGCCGATGGCAGATTTTCTTCTTGTTCGACGACTTGCTCAACTGCATATTCAGCTGGTAACATGAAAACCATGTTTATGTCAGATGACATCACTTCCTTGCCCTTATGTTGTTGATTCTTGCTATGATCGGCTCTGACCTGATCGGCTGGCACCACTTTGCTCTTCACGCGCCAATCTTTCTTCGTTCTCTGCCTCAGCCGATGCTCGATCTCCCCTTCAACCTCCTGGAATTGTTCCCTGTTTCTCATCCTTTGGACTCTTCTTTTCTGATTTTTGGTGAATATTCTAGAAGGGCACCATTGAGGATACATTGGCTTGGATTCCCCTAGTGAGTCATCATCATCATTATTTTGTCGAATCGGCCCAAGTCTCTCATGAACTGGCAACCTCGATTGAACTGGCCGATGTATAGTTGCACCCTGTCGGCTTGAGCTTCTGACAAACTGTGCATCGGGATTACTGCTTCCGGGACAATCTTGGATAGATGGCAACCTCATTCCCTCGTTCCAGCAGAATCTGAAAAATTTGTAACTCCAATGAGGATCAAAATATCTTTCACTTTCGTGAGAATAAGACTCCTCTTCTCTTTGGCGCCTATTTTGATATTTGTTGATCATGCTAGCCGATCTGATACTCCTAGTGTAGTTTTTATCTCTATCGGTTGTATTCTGATTATATCCAGGGTGCACCATGTTGACTGGAAAATGGTGTCCATCTATCTTCATCGGCCTCTTGGAATCATCAATCTTAATCTTTCCTTGTTCGATAGCCGACTGGATCTGTTGCCTGAAAATCTTGCAATCATTGGTACTATGAGATCCTGTATTATGCCATTTGCAATACTTCCTCTTTTTCAACTCCTCAGCCGATGGAATGACATGTCCTACTAGCAGTTGAATTTGTTTTTCCTGGAGAAGAAGGTCAAAAATCTTGTCAGCTTTGGTAATGTCAAAGTCAAATCTCTCTTCTTTTCCTGCATTCTTGACCCATTGACAGACCACAGTCTCCTTGTTCCTAGCCCACTCGGCTGCATTGATTTCCGGGTCATCATCGTCGGAGTCAGAATCATAATTGTAAACATTATTGACATTGTTTGCCTTTTTGATGAATTTTCTTGCTTCCTGGAATCTTGTCTCATGAGCCGATATCTTCTGAGCTAGGTGAGCTAAACTCTCAAAGTCCTGAGCCGAAAATCTTTCCCTTATCGGTGCCAACAAACCTTGGAAGGCCAAATCGGCTAGCTGAGAATCTGTCAAGGCCAAGCTATAACATCTATTTCTCACATCTCTGAATCGTTGAATATAATCTGGAACTGATTCATCTGACTTTTGCCTGATTGCTGTGAGGTCTTATAGCTTCATCTCTTGCACCCCACTGAAAAAGTACTTGTGGAATTGTTTCTCCAGATCAGCCCAACTTCTGATTGAGTTAGAAGGTAGGGATGAGAACCAAGTGAATGCCGATCCAGACAAAGAAAGTGGGAATAATCTAACTCTGAGAGCCTCTGTAGCCGATGCTTCACCACACTAAGCTAGAAATCGGTTGACATGCTCATAAGTAGATACATTGTCTTGTCCTGAGAACTTGAAGAAGTCTGGCACCTTGTATCGGTTTGGTAATGGAACCCGGTCAAAGTATTCTGGATATGGGTGCCGATACATGTTGCCAGTGTCCTTTGGCTTGAGTCCAAACTACTCCCTCATGACATCAGCGATCATATCGGCCTAGGGCTGATGTGGTGTTGCTCCACTGTACTGTTGCTGAAGTGGATCCATCTGGCCATATTGGATCGGCTGCGGTCGCGGTGAGTGAGGTTGATACAGATGATTGAAACCAGCCGATATACCCTGAGGTGGTACGTATGGGAGTTCTGTGCTGTACTGCTGACTTATCGGCTGAGTAATTCCAATCGGCTGTTGTGGAACCGAAGGGATTTGATAAGACGTGTCGACAGCTGGCAGTTGTGGATTAAGAATACTTCTTAATTGTTCTGGTGTCAGTTGAGTTGATGCTTGCCCCCCAGCGATCGGCTGTGATCTGGTTAAAATAGATGGAATATTTGAGCTTGAGTGAGGAGCCGATGGAGCCTGGGTTTGAAGCAATTGTTGACTTCCTTGATTCCCGCCGATGTCTGTCTTCACAGTTCTGTATCCTGGGAACGTGCCGTCTGGTAAATATATAGGTCCTTTAGCCTTTTCCTCAACTATCATTCCATCAACTACCAACTTGATCATGTTCGTTAATGTGTTCACGAGCACTCCAGATTGGTTGACCAAAGCATGATGAACGGCCGAGTCGATGCGATCTTGCAATGTGTGGAGTTCCTCATCATTTGAATCAGCTTTGGTCTGTTTATCCTTGTCTTCTCCTGACCCAGAAGTACTTGGATCTTGCTTCACGATCGTTGGCGGCTTGATTTTGGTTCTTTGGATAACTGTACCTTGCCGCGTGACTGCGAATGAGTGTAGATATTGGTTCTGGAGTTGATTGAGCATCTGTTGCATCTCCTCTCTTTGCTCGTCAGTCAGCTGTTCGATCGTAACCGGGAAGATGTTATCCTCCGAAACTTCATTGTTGTTCGGCGACATGATAACACGTTGTCCCACTGGGCGTGCCAAAAGCGTGTTGATGCGAAAAAACACACACTGGCCTGAGAGATTTGCTTTACTCTAGTGCAGGTCCAAAATTAGGTTCTTAGGTTCAAGGGCGTGCCAGTTGATTTGATCCTGCAATCAACAAGAAAAAATATGCAAAGAATATCAGTAAACGATAGACAATTGGCCATAGGGCCGATTTCATATCTTATGTGACCTAGCCGATGCAATAAAGCATGAATCGGCTGTAAGGTATGATCAATGATAGAAATAACCCTAAAACTAGTATATCGGTTGTAAAGATCAGTGTTATATAATTAATATATCAATGATACTCTAGGAATAAGCAATTGGGATAGATTGGACTGAACCGAGACAGTATAAATTGCTTAAGTCTAGAGATAACATGAAATAACAATTATATAGACTAATGTCATAGCCGATATCTAGATTTAAGCATGTATCGGCTATAGCTCCGATACAACCTTATACTAAGATATTCTCTAGTAATAAATATATTCAATTATAATCAATTAGATTGGTACCAAACTCAATATATTTATATTAGATTAGATCTTGATATAAAGGGCAGATATAGAACATTAAACAAAGCATAGAACGATGTAAAACATCTATATCAGGTAAGATCGGCTGAAACTCCGATACTATCCTTATTAACAACCATAAAGCAGGTTAGATATCATGATTCTAAATACGACTTAATAGGTTGGACTTAACCAATGCAGCATTAAGTATAAATAGAAGCATGAGATCTAAAGAATCAAGCCGATAATTGTCTTTTAGGGATGGTGGATACATTATATAATCTAAATTAACAAAGTAATCTAGCCGATATCGACGAAACCCTAAGAAGGATCTAGCCGATGCAAGTAGATTGCATTGTCGATCTAAATTATATAACATACATGATAACTTGGAGATTCATATCATAAAACTAGAGTGTCATAAAGATGTAAGCACTAGCCTTAATGATATAAACCGTCATGACAAGATATACCTCTTTGCCGAAGATCAAATTGATGCAGCACGACTCGAAAGCACAAACTTGTCGAAAGTAGAAAACAAGGGTGGCGATGCGCCGAGATTGATTGAACGTGTGTTGTTGTTATTTACAAAACCTCGGGATTATATTTATACCCGAAAATACAAACATTGTCCATCACGGACACGACTCCTATTGTCCTAATACAAATCCAACTAACGAACAAGTCCCTTAGGCGGACTAATACCGAGAATATCTATAAGGAAATTACATAAAATATCCTAATTAATAGATACAATTGCCTCCTCAGTACTCTATCCGTGCATGACAGTCCATATGAAATACGCTATCACAACCTGATGACGTACACCAAGTCATATTACCGAAATCGGCTCAATTGGCTAACTGCATCCGACTCTTACTATACCGATCCAGTTCACAGCCGATTCGGACTTGAGTCGATTCTCACTCTGTTTCGAGAAACGATCTAATCTCTTTGATTCTCTTCAATTCTTCTCGATTCTATCTTCATCTCCGATACCTTGAATTACCAAATTTGGTCGTCAACAGCGTGCCAAAAGTGTGTTGATGCAAAAAACACACACTGGCCTGAGAGATTTGCTTTACTCTAGTGCAGGTCCAAAATTAGGGTTTTAGGTTCAAGGGCGTGCCAGTTGATTTGATCCTGCAATCAACAAGAAAAAATATGCAACGAATATCAGTAAACAATAGACAATCGGCCATAGGGCCGATTTCATATCGTATGTGACCTAGCCGATGCGATAAAGCATGAATCGGCTGTAAGGATATAGATAAGCATGAAAAATAACCCTAACCCCAGTATATCGGTTGTAGATATCAACTTTATGCAATCAAAGGATCAATATTACTATAGAAGCAAGCAATTGGTATAGATCGGACTGAACCGAGACAGTATAAATTGCTTAAGTCTATTGCAACATGAAATAATGAGCACATAAAACTAATGTCATAGCCGATATCTAGATCTGATTGCACATCGGTCGTAAATCCGATATAATTTCATGATAAAACAATGAAGACTGAATATAGAACATTAAACAAAGCATAAAACCATGTTAAATATTCTAAATAGATAAGATTGGCTGAAACTTCGATACTATCCCTATTGGCGGTCGTAAAACAAGTTATAGATCATGATTCTAAAATAACTTAATAGGTTGGACTTAACCAATGCAGCATCAAGCATAAAAGAAGCATGATATCTAACAAGTCAATAAACATCAAATCAGGATGGTAGATACATCATATAACATGAATCAACAAAGTAAACTAGCCGATATCGACAAAAACCCTAAAACAGATCTAGCCGATATAAGAAGATAGCATTGTCGATATAAGTTATATGACATATATGATAACTTTGGAAACTTGCAAAATAGAATTAGAGTGTCATAAAGATGTGTTGACGACGAAATTTGGTAAATCATGCATCGAATTTGGAGTTAAGACCGAAGCGGATTTGGAAGGAAATCGGTAACAGAAACAGAGTATAAATCGGCTTCGGAACTGCATCGACTATGGTGTGCATCGGCTGATATTGAATCGGACAAGGAAGCCGATGTAGCCGATTCCGACAAGGGGATGTTGGAACCATTGTCGGGTTCGTTTAAAGTGCTTCATGAGGATTGCCATGTATGGATTGAGTCCGAAAAAGGCAATTGTATCTTTTAATTAGGAATAGTTTGTTAGTTTACTTTTATCTTTAGGAAAGTGTGTTTAGTGTCCAGTAAGGACTTTATGTGTTTCCTTTTATCTTTAGGAAAGTTTGAGTCGTGTCCGATATGGACTAGTATCTACCCATGGGTATAAATATGTACACCCGGGGTCTATGTAAGTTATCTCTAGATCAATACAACTTCGACGCATCGCCACCTTTTACCTTTTACTTTCGACAAGTTCTTCTTTCAAGTTGGGCTGCATCGACTTCGATCTCCGACGAGGAGTAAGGCTTGTTATGGTGGCTTGCATTATCGGGATTAGTGCTTCCATCGCTTCGACACTCTAATCTTGTTCATGTAAGTCGTCGAGTTATCATATACATTATATAATCTAGATTGACAATGTTTTCTACTTGCATCGGCCGATCTCTATCTAGGGTTTTGTCGATATCGGCTAGATTACTTTGTTGATTTAGATTATATAATGTATCCACCACCATGAAAATCAGTCAAAGGCTTGATTGTCTAGATATTATGTTTCTTTTCATACTTAGTGCTGCATCAGTTAAGTTTGATCTACTAAGTCGTGCTTAGAATCATAATCTCTAGCCTGCTTCTTGATTGCCAATAAGGGTTTCATCGGAATTTCAGCCGATGAGTTATCTGAACGTTGCATCGGTTGATAAGGATTACATACAAGATGAATTTAGCCGATGACAGTAAAGGTTTCACTGTTTATCTAATCATTTGGATTTATTGACATCGGACCACCAGCCGATGAATGCTTCAACCTTCGGATCGGTACTTATTCAATCTATCATTACTAGCCGATTGGTTACTACTGGATTATATTATTTTATTTTCATCAGCCGATTATCTTTATATCATTATTTACTCAAGTATCAAGATCTATGCTGGATATCGGCTGGTATCGGCATCGGCTAGAATCATTCCATCGGCTTGTCAGCCGATCGGCTATCTTTTGATCTTCAATTTATATATCTTGTCAGTTGCAGGATCAAACTGACTGGCACGCCCGTATCTCATCATTATTTTGGACCTGCACTGGAGCTAAGCAGATCTCCCAGGCCGTCGTGTTTTTACGTCAACAAGATGTAAGCACTAGCCCTAATGATGTAATTCGCCATGACAAGATATACCTTTTCGCCGAAGATCAAATTGATGCAGCACGACTCGAAAGCACAAACTTGTCGAGAATAGAAAACAAAGGTGGCGATGCGCCGAGATTGATTGAACGTCTGTTGTTATTATTTACAAGACCTCGAGATTATATTTATACCCGAAAATACAAACATTGTCCATCACGGACACGACTCATATTAACCTAATACAAATCCAACTAGCGAACAAGCCCCTTAGGCGGACTCTTACCGGGAATATCTATAAGGAAATTACATAAAATATCTTAATTAATAGATACAATTGCCTCCTCAGGACTCTATCCGTGCATGGCAATCCATATGAAAGACGCTAACATGACCCGATGACGTATACCGAGTCACATTACCGAGTCACGTATATGAAACATGCTAACCTTGTCTGACTCTAACTCTGCCGATCTAGTTCATAGCCGATTCGGACTTCAGCCGATTCTTACTCTGTTTCCGATACGATCTAATCTCTTCGATTCTCTTTGATTCTATCTTCATCTCCGATATTTGAATTACCAAATTTGGTCGTCAACACATGCCCCCCAAGTCCGGAATATTTGGTAATTTTTCGGATTTGCCAAATCTTATCTCCGAGGAAATATCACACTTTCCGTTTTTTACCGTTACCGCACTGCTTTAAATACCTAACCGATGGCTCCGAGAAACTTCACACCGTTATACTGTTGCCACCGCTTTCGCAATCTCCGTCTCTCCCAACTCCAGCGATCCCCTCGGCGCAAGCAGTAAACCCTCGAGCAATCCTCCACTCGTCCAACTTCCGCCGGTGAAAGAATGTCTTCTTCATTCGCTCCATCCGCTGCTTCATCGGCCGAATACGCAGAGGTAAATCTCCTCAGCTAGATCTCCTTTTTGCTCATATAATCCTGTTTTTCTCAATCTTAGTCCGTTTTCTTTCTCTTCCGTTCCCTTAGTTTGAATCATGAAAACAACTACTTTCTTGGACCAATCGGCAACCTGGACCCAACCGAGTTTATTACTGCCGAAACAAATAGAATCCCTTTCAGGCTAGCAAATCCAAACCTAGGGCACTGAAAAACACCTTTAAATCTTGGCCATCCCTAGAGAAAAGCTGGCTGCATGGTATAGGCGCATATCAGCTAGTAAACAAAATCACTGGGATTAACTCGGAATCGGCCAAGCCCTAGCCCTCACTCTGGCAAATTCGGCTAAAGATGAACCACTTATGGCTTTTGCTAGCTATTTCTGGTCCAATACTCTCAATGCATTTATGTTCAATCAAGGACCAATGACCCCAAACCTATTGGACATAACCATGTTGACTGGACTAGACATCACTTCATCGGCCAATCCCATGATGTTGAATTATAAGAATAGATTTGACTTTAAGACCAAGAGCATAGGAGGATGGTCTGGTTTTATCTCACCCAACATGGGTCAGGGTTCAGTATCTCCTAGGAAAAATCTTGCTCGGCTATCTTTACCAAACTCTGAACAATGCATCAGCCAAGCTAGCTGTCGGCTCAGTGGTCAATGCAGGTGGTCCATGGTGGCTACTCCAATCCTGGCTAAATTTGGTAGCGATGAAAGCTGTCAACCGGCCATCCTTGATAGAAGCCGAAATCCCAAGACTAGAGCCGATCACCGATGATGATGGTGAAGAGATAACCTATCGGAGGTGTACATCTTTTGGAGAATATGCCAGCATGCCAATCGATGCCGGAGCAAAGCTATCGACTGAGCTACTGAAGGACTGGTTCTTCAGTTTTTATGATGGCTTCCAGAAAGATGCTAGAATTTGGTTCTTCTATGAAGATTCAATCAATTTTGAGCTGCCATTGGACTTCAGATTCGAAGAAATCAACCATGACAAATTTCAGAAGTCCAGAGAAGTATATACCACTGCCATCAGCCCATGCATCCTTCCTGTCGGCATTCATCAAGGCAGGAACATAAAAATATTATATGAATTCTACCACCCAATGAGTTCGGCTAGGCAATTCAGTATGGGTCAATTACCAATCGGCTTGTGGTTTGCTGACAAGATTCAATGCCGAGGAGAAATAACTTCAAGCCTGATGCTACTCAACATCCCAGGACCTCCCCTTGGCAGTATTAACAACATTGAGTTGGCCATGTTCAGGAGTAAAACTTTCACTTCATGGTGGGCTGAATGGAAACAACACCTCCTCCATGAATCGGCTTCAATCTACATGACGGATCTCTTCCCCGACATTATCCCTCAGGTACTTCTTTATCTCTTCTGTCTTCTTCTCGTATTCCATATATTAGCCGATTCTGTTTCTAACTTCACAAATCATCTTTGTTTTTTCAGACCACAGATTCATCTCCTCGTCGCACAAGCAAAAGTGGCAAGGATATTGAATATGCCGCAGGACTGCTACCAAATGGATGTGGTCTGGCTCCTCCTAGTATCGGCTACTATGCCCCCAAGACATCAAGTCTACTCCAAGGACAACTAAGGGAACCAGCCGATGCAGGCAGAAAAAGAAAAGCCAAAATACCAACCACCATGCCACCAGCTGCTAAGAAAAAGACTAAAAAGCAACCACCTCCTCCAGCCGATGACATCGACGAAGCTCTGAAAGAAGCAATCATTGAACGGGCAATAGACGAAGTCGCAACTGAATTTAGCAACGTGGGAGAAAGAACACCACCAGCCTCTCCGGCTCCAAAACAAGTTCCCACAACTCCTGCTGTCCCAGCAGTCTTCACTCGGCAACCCAAGGTAAGTTCATCTTCCTTGACATAAAATCTCCTTACTCATTATCAGTCTAAATTTCAAACTTTTGTATCTTGCAGAAGAAAAGACCAGCCGAGAAGAAGAAACCAACACCAATATCGGCTAAGCCAACTATTCAAGCTCCTTTGGTAAATTTCAATCTTCTAAAACTCTGAACATTCTATTAGCCAATACTATCTAACACTTACATAAATACCCAAAATCTGTCAGTCTCCTTCTCCTCCATCGCCTGCAGCACAACCAATCTTAAGCGAACACACTGCATCGGCTGTAGGCAGCCACCACATTGTGGAAGAAGAAATTGCTGCTCCTGATATTCCTGTAAGTAATAAACCCTTGCCAATATCTCCAATCGGCTGCATAAAATCCTTTGTTTCTTATATCCCCTTTATTCCTCTTCCTTTCAGGTCTTAGCCGATTTATTCTCCTTGGATATTAAGAATTACTTTGATGAAGAAGCAGAAGGAGAAGCAACAAGTAAAGCCTTAGCTCCTCTAGCCGATGACGTCAAAAGAAACCTTGAAGACATCGCACATCGACTAGAAGCATCACTTGACAGCTTGGTGGTAGATTGCAGCACCCTCCGGGCAAGATTCCAAGAAATTCAAGCTCTGCTCCCGGATGAATTATCCAACATCATTACCCCAGCTATGTACCTCGAGCAGCATCAATTCAAGCTGGAAAAAGCTAGACAAAGGATAGCAGACCGGCGAGAGAAGAAAAATGTAGAAGCCACGATCCAAGCAAATCGGCAACTCGTGCATGATGAAAAGAGTAAGCTTGATCTACTAGCCGAAGAGCCAATCAAAGCTGCCATAGACCAATTGGAGGCTGAATGGATCGATCTGCTAGCCAAACTTGAAGAATGCAATGCCAAGATTGCACTAGAAAAGCAGAAATTAGCCGATCTCCCAAAGGCCGTTGGAGAACAGAAAGCAAAGCTGAGATCGACTATAAAAAATGTAGCCAACATGACCAAGTCCCTGAAGGTGATTCCTGGAACTGACGCACAAGAGGCCCAAGCCATCGCAGAGGTCGAAGAAATCCGACAACGGGCACTATCGGCTATCCAGCGCTACCTCTCCCAATGATAACTTTTAATAGGGACTTAGAAAATTTTTTTTGTAAACTCTGTAATCGGCTAGAACACTTGACTTGTAATATATACTCTGATATCTTTCATGCTGACTAATCCCTTTGCTGTAATATATGTGATGGCCATCGAGCCAATTCTATAACTCGTGTTCACAATTTGCTCAAAAAATTTCCAACTTTCATCCTTCATGCCCCCCAAGTTTGTAGTAGGGAACATAATGCTGCAAACTTATATATCTAAGGGCGATAAAAATATCGGCCATCTAAAGGCGATGTAAACACATCGGCTATCAACCATATACCGGCAAACCATAGCCGATTATGAACCAATCCAAACACTTGGATAATATTTCTTCAAGTATTTTCCATTAGGTGCTCTTCCAAATACTTCTCCATCAAGCCCCTTCAACATATAAGCCCCTTTAGAAACACATTTATAAATTTGAAAATGCCCTTCCCAATTCAGCGACCACTTGCCGAATTTATTATCTCTGGCCCCTATCGGCAGCACCAATTTCCAAACCAGCTCTCCTTCATCAAAAGAAATTGGTGCTGCCAACTCATCAACCAAATCTTCCGACTCATCAACTATCAAATTATGATAATCATCGGCTGCTAACTCATCTTGTAAAGAAATCCTCCTAGAGCCGATGTTGGTTTCCCATGGTAACACAGCTTCATGCCCATAAACCACTTGATAAGGAGGTACCTGAATTGCACCATGACAAGCCATCCGATAGGACCACAATGCTTCAGCCAGAATAGTATGCCACTTCTTAGGGTATTCGGCTATCTTTCTCTTAACCAACTTAATCAAGCTTTTATTAGATGCCTCAGCCTGCCCATTTGCTTGTGCATAATATGGTGAAGAATTCAACAACTTGATTCCCATGCCATCGGCAAACCGAACAAACTCATCAGACACAAATATAGAACCTTGATCGGTTGTAATCGTCTGTGGCAAACCAAATCTGTAGATGATGTGCTCTTTGACAAAATCAATGGCATCTTTGCTGTCGACTTTCTTCAAGGAAATTGCCTCAACCCACTTAGTAAAATAGTCAGTTGCAACCAATATAAATTTATGCCCCTTACTTGATGGTGGATTGATCTGGCCGATCATATCAATACCCCAACCTCTGAACGGCCATGGCTTAATAATAGGGTTCATAGCCGATGCTGGTGCTCGCTGAATTGCTCCAAATTTCTGACAATCTTGACAGTCTTTGTAATACCTGAAACAATCCTCCAGCATTGTCGGCCAAAAATATCCAACTCTTCGAATTAACCACTTCATCTTGTGAGCCGATTGATGTGTCCCACAAATACCCTCATGAACTTCACACATGACAACTTTAGCCTCTTCTGTACTTAGGCATTTCAAAAGAACTCCATCAATTGTCCGATAGTATAATACATCATCCAAAAGAACATACTTAAGAGCTTTATATCATAATTTCCTTGAAACCAATATGGAAGGAATCTTTAAATACTCAAAAACGCCAAACCTCCAATCATCGGCTAGAATGCAGGCCACTTCTACTTCAATCCCTTGTAACATCGGCTTGTAGCCGGATGCACCTTGAGCTAAATCATTGGCCTCAACATTCTGCTCCCTAGGGATATGTTTTAAAGTAACTAACTTGAAAGTTTTCATCAGCTCTCGACATTTTTCGTTGTAGATCATCAAGATATCATTCTTGCATTCATATTCTCCAGATAACTGACTTATTACCAGCAACGAATCACCCATAATTTCAACAGCATCGGCTTCGACTTCTCTCAATAATTGCAATCCTTTGAGAACAGCTTCATATTCTGCTTGATTATTTGTAGAGTACGGTTTGATAGTGAAAGCAAACTGAAAACATGCCCCCTAGGCGATATGATTACCAAGCCAATAACACAACCATGCGTGCAGACAGATCCATCAAAGAATAAAGTCCTTGGCACAATATCAATGTTGTCCACACTAGTGTCCCTGTGTTCAACTATGAAATCGGCTATCGCTTGCCCTTTAACTGCCTTAGCCGATTCATACCTGAGATCAAACTCCGACAAAGCAAAAATCCACTTACCAATCCGCCCTTTCAGAACTGGAGCCGATAGCATGTATCGTACCACATCGGCTTTGCATACTATGACACACTCATTGGAGAGTAGATAATGCCTCAACTTTGTACAGGAAAAATATAAACACAAGCATAACTTCTCCACGGGTGAATACCTTGTTTCTGCATCCTTCTCCACGGGTGAATACCTTGTTTCTGCATCCAACAGGCGTCTACTAAGATAGAATATAACTCTCTCTTTCCCTTCAACCTCTTGGATCAAAACTGAGCCGATGGAGTTCTGATCGGCTGACAAATATAATCTAAATGGAATCCCTTTCTGTGGTGGTATAAGAACTGGAGGAGTACTCAAATATTCCTTGATATTATCTAATGCTTGCTGCTGCTTCTCTCCCCAAACAAACTCTTGATCAGCTTTCAACCTTAATAAAGGAGTAAATGGTTCTATTCGGCCAGACAAGTTTGATATGAAACGCCGAACAAAATTTATTTTGCCGATCAATGATTGCAGCTTGGTCTTGTCTTCTGGAGGTTTTATATCCTTAATTGCTTCGATACTCCTCTGAGGAATTTCAATCCCATGCTCATGGACCAAAAACCCAAGAAATTGACCAGCCGATACACCAAAAGCACACTTAGTAGGGTTCATCTTCAACCCATACTTTTCAAATCGGCTATATGATAATCAACTTCCTTAGATTTAACCACCACGTTATCAATATTGTCACACCCGGAATATAGAACACTATATTTCGTTTGTGAGTGCATAGATCCTTGTCCCAGGAGGCAAGGTACACATGACAAAGTTGGTAAATAACAGAGTATATATAAGCGGAAGCGTGAAACGAGTACTTTATTACATGGGCGGCCAAAGGCACAGCACTGAAAGATAAACAAATAAAAGCAAGAAACTACGACGGGCCACCACAGGCGCTTGACGGCAGGCACGAGCTAGACAACAAAACCTTCATCTTCAAAGAACTCCTCAGCTGGAAGGGGGAAAAAGGAGCAAGGCTGAGTACAACCACCGTACTCAGCAAGCCAGGCCGGAAAAATGCAAATATAATGCTAGGAGTACAAAGAATTCATTATAGGGCTATTTTGCAGAGAACTAGCATTTCAAAGCATTTAAAATTTTAAAGGCATTTAAATTAAACATGATCCTATCTCTAATCAAATTATTAACAAGTCGCGCACCAACGCGATCTTGCCTTATCCCAGGCCCACAGATCCTAACTCCAGTTATTCCAGTTTTAGTAGAGTTAAACTCTAACTTGGGTACATTGCTCAGCTTGCCCATAACCGAGGGCGCGGCTATTCGAATAGATTATACTCTGATCAGAGGGGTACATCTTTACCCACAAGACACGTCTTCCTCACGCGTTACCACGTGCCACATACCACCACGGTATATAGACAGAAGCCATGACATAACCCATCGTTTAGTACCACCCTAAACAAAGAAGACCGACATAGACTTCCCCCGCCAGGCGCCCTGGGTCGAGCAGACAGTCTATGCCTGGCGTACTGCCAGAGACGTCAACCCCACCAAGGGTTTCATCCATCCCTATCCGTGCCTTCCTCGTTCATGACTGTTCTAGGCGATGTGTTAAGCCTTACCCATTAGACATGTGGTTGTACAGAGTATGCTTTGCAACAGAGGCCCGAAGACCGGTCCTTATGATGGCCAAGGTGCGACTAGCAAAACCAAGCACCCCGAGGCCAGCCGAAAATCATTTTTGGGGAATTTTGAAAGGGAAACATTGTGTCATGGCTAAACAGCCACTAAGCCAAAATTACCATTATTTACAAGTTATGCCCAAGTCTAATTATTGGAAAATATCTAATTGTTTCTATTTAAGCAGGGCTAAGCATATTCCTAAATTTACTAGTAAGCACCACATATATAAAGTCATCACTAGTTTTATTTTTCCTAGGGTTTAACAAGGATAACAATAATACAAATAATAAGGCTATAACAAGGGGAATCGGTCGGGCTAAATAAAACAGTGATAAGTGCGGGAAATTAATAAAGCGAAATGCAATAATTTAAATAAACATAATTTTGTAAATTGGGATAACAATATGATCAAAATGGCATGACTTGCCTTGCTCGCTACCAAAATCTTCAACGTCAACCTCGAGGTAGAGCGGCTCTTCCGAAACTGCAGCGTCTACACGACAATCGCAAAGAAAAAGGGCCAAACAAAAATAAGAACCATATAAGATGCATAAAGAAATCATAAAATGGGTTAATTACTGTTTAAGGGCAAAATTAGCAATTTGAACATATCAATTCCGAGTTCAAATAGTCAAGATATGGCCATTTGAATATTAGGTGCTGTTTGATTGTCGTTTTGCGAATTTGTGAATTAATTTTTCAAAAGAAAATTAGGTGTACAGAGAAAAGAGAAAGGAACAGAGGGGAGGGAGAGAGATGGCAGCGGCAATGCTCACCGGTACAGCAATGAGACAACGATGACAAGCTTGACGACGCGGAACAGTGGAGGCCGGCTATCGGTGGATGTCGGGAACGGAGCTCCGGGGCTTGCCGAGGGAGGAGAAGGCGTGGCCGAGGGAGAGAAGGCGACGGCGCAGCCGGCAGTGGCCTTGGCGAGGCCCGGCGACGTCCAGGCCAACGGCAACGGGCGGCTGGAGCGCACGACAGTGGCGGTACGAGAAGAAAGTGGCGCAGCGGCCAGGGAGAGAGGAGGGGGAGGACGGCGGTGTGTGGGGAGAGAGCAGGGGGTCGGGGCTGCCTTTTATAGGCCGGAAGGGAGGGAGAGGGTCGCCGGGGATGGAGATCGACGCCGGCCATGGTGGAGCTCGCCATTGATGAACGCCATCAAAATCCACTGCGAATAATGCGGGATTGAGTGGGATTTGTTGGGGGAATTGATGAGCAAGAGGAGACGAACCCATTTTTGCAGTTAATTTGGATGGAAATCCACCGAGGAGGGGGATCGGGATGGGCGGCGGTGCATGTGTTCACGGGAGATAGAGAGACGGGCGCGGCTGGAGGTTGAAGACGCCTCCGACAGGCGGGCCCCATGGTAGAGCGCGCGTGTGGCGCACGTGCGCGGCGCGTAGCAGCCGTAGCTCGGCTGGGCTGGGGAGGGGCGGCTCGGCCTGGGCTGGGAAGGAGGGGCAAGGCCCAAGGCAGAAGAAAGAGGGAGAGGGAGAGCAGGCCAGGGAGAGAGAGGAAGAGTTGGGCCGAAAATGGCCCAAGGAAAGGGAGAGAGTTATTTTAGTTTTTTGCTTTTTATAAAATTCTTTTAGGTGTTTTTGTTGTTATAAAATTATGTAGGGTGCTCTGAAAATTAAAGTAAAAATTGGTTAAGCATTTTGAAGCATGGGGAATTTATTAAAAATACCCACAAGCCAAATTGACATCAATCTTGGTGAGTTTTAATTGTTGTAGGCTCTTTTTGACTTTTACAATTTCTAGAAATAATTTAGACGATACAATTTTAGAGTGATTTCAGGGCGTGACAAATATATATCTCCACCAATGCGCCGATGAGATCGTGAAAAATATAGTTCATGGCTCTCTGATATGTAGCACCAGCACTTCTCAAGCCGAAAGTCATAACTACCCACTCATATAAGCCGATAGCACCAGGACACCTAAAAGCAGTCTTGTGAATATCTTCCTCAGCCATGAAAATTTGATTATAACCAGCATTGCCATCCATGAAACTGATAATTTTATGTCCAGATGCTGCACCAACAAGTTGATCGGCTACCGGCATTAGGTATTCATCCTTTGGCGTAGCCTTGTTTAAGTCTCTGAAATCAATGCAAACCCTGAGCTTGCCATTTTTCTTGATGACTGGTACTATATTAGAAATCCACTCGGCATATCGGCATGGTCTGATAATATTGGCATCATAGAATCTTGTAATTTCAGCCTTAATAGCGTCGTACATTGCAGCTTTACAACATCTTGGTGGTTGTTTGTATGGCCGATAACCTGGTTTAATAGGGAGCCGATGTTCAACTATCGATCGGCTAAGTCCTGGCATCTCATAATATTCCCAGGCGAAGCAATCTCTATAATGTCGGCCTAGGCCTATCACCTGGTCCAATGTCTTCCCAGCAACAGACTGTAGGAACCCTTCTGTTGACGATGAAATTTGGTAAGCAAATCTAATCTACAAGGATCGGAAACATAACATAGTCCGAAGTGGATCTGAAAGTATGCAAGGATATTGGAAACAGAGTGCGCATCGGCTGGAGTCCGAATCGGCTGTGAACTGGATCAGCAGGATCAGAGTTGGACAAGGTTAGCCGATGAAGCCGATTTTAGTAGTATGACTCGGTACATGTCATCGGGTTATGTTAACGAGATTAATATGGATTGCCATGTACGGATAGAGTCCTGAGAAGGCAATTGTGTCTATTAATTAGGATATTTTATGTAATTTCCTTATAGATATTTTCGGTAAGAGTCCGCCTAAGGGACTTGTTCGTTAGTTGGATTTGTATTAGGTTAATATGAGTCGTGTCTGTGATGGACAATGTTTGTATTTTCGGGTATAAATAGAATCCCGAGGTCTTGTAAAAATAACAACAACGCACGTTCAATCAATCTCGGTGCATCGCCACCTTTATTTTCTATTCTCGACAAGTTTGTGCTCTCGAGTCGTGCTGCATCAATTTGATCTTCGACGAAAAGGTATATCTTGTCATGGCAAATTACATCATTAGGGCTAGTGCTTACATCTTTATGACACTCTAGTTCTTTGTTGTGATTCTCCGAGTTATCATATATGTTATATAACTTAGATCGACAATGCAATCTACTTACATCGGCTAGATCCTTTTTAGGGTTTTGCCGGTATCGGCTAGATTACTTTGTTAATTTAGATTATATAATGTATTCACCATCCTGAAAAGGCAACCATCGGCTTGATTCTTTAGATCTTATGCTTCTATTTATACTTAATGCTGCATTGGTTAAGTCCAACCTATTAAGTCGTATTTAGAATCATGATATCTAACCTGTTTTATGGTTGTTAATAAGGATAGTATCGGGGTTTCAGCCGATCTTACCTGATATAGATGTTTTACATTGTTTTATGTTTTGTTTAATGTTCTATATCTGCCTCTTATATCAGGATCTAATCTAATATAAATATATTAAGCTTGCTATCAATCTAATTGATTATAGTTTAATATATTTATTACTAGAGAATATCCTAATATAAGGTTGTATCGAAGCTATATCCGATACATACTTAAACCTAGATATCGGCTATGACATCAATGTGCATAATCATTGTTTCATGTTATCTTTAGGCTTAGGCAATTTATACTGTCTCGGTTCAGTCCGATCTATCCCAATTGTTTATTTCTAAAGTAATATTGATATATTGATTATGTAATACTGATCTTTACAGCCGATATACTAGTTTTAGGGTTAGTTCTATCGTTGACTGTACCTCACAGCCGATTCATGCTTTATTGCATCGGCTAGGTCACATACGATATGAAATCGGCCCTATGGCCGATTGTCTATCGTTTATTGATATTCTTTGCATGCTTTTTCTTGTTGATTGCAGGATCAAATCAACTGGCACGCCCTAGAATCTAAAACCCTAATTTTGGACCTGCACTAGAGTAAAGCAAACCTCTCAGGCCAGTGTGTGTTTTTTTGCATCAACACGCTTTTGGCACGCCCAGTGGGACAACGTGTCATCATGTCTCCAAACATCACGGAAGTTTCTGAGGAAAACATCTTCCCGGAACGGTTGAACAGCTGAGTGATGAGCAGAGAGAAGAGATGCAACAAATGCTGAACCAACTCCAAAGCCAATATCTGCACTCGTTCTCAGTCACTCGGCAAGGTATGGTTATCCGAAGAACTAAAGTCCAAGTGTCGACGATCGTGAAGCAAGACCCAAGTACTTCCGGATCAGGAGAGGAAAAAGATAAACAAGCCAAAGTCGAATCAAGTGATCAAGAACTCCACACATTACAAGATCGCATTGATTCGGCTGTTCACCATGCTTTAGTTAACCAGTCTGGAGTGCTTGTGAACACATTAACAAATATGATTAAGTCGGTAGTCGACGGAACGATAGCCAAGGAAAAGGCTAAAGGACCTATATATCTGCCGGACAGCACGTTCCCAGGATACAGAACTATGAAGACAGACATCGGCGGGAGTCAAGGAAATCAGCAAGTGTTTCAAACCCAGGCTCCATCGGCTCCTTACTCAAGTTCAAATATTCCATCAATTTTAACCAGATCACAGCCGATCACTTGGGGGCAAGCATCAACTCAGTTAACACCAGAGCAGTTGATCAGTATCTTACATCCAAAACCGCCAGCTGTTGACACATCTTACCAGATTCCTTCGGTTCCACAACAGCCGATTGGGATTACTCAACCGATTGGTCAGCAGTACAGTATAGAGAAACTCCCATATGTATCACCTCAAGGCATATCGGTTGGTTTTAATCATCTTTTTCAGCCTCACTCACCACGACCTCAGCCGATCCAATACGGCCAGATGGATCCACTTTAGCAGCAGTATGGTGGAGCAACACCTCATCAACCCTGGGCCGATATGATCGCTGATGTTATGAGGGAGCAATTTGGGCTTAAGCCAAAGGACAATGCAAACATGTATCGGCACCCGTACCCAGAATATTTTGATCGAGTTCCACTGCTAAACCGATACAAGGTGCCAGATTTCTCCAAGTTTTCAGGACAAGACAATGTATCAACTTATGAGCATGTTAGCCGATTTTTAGCTCAATGTGGTGAGGCATCGGCTACAGAAGCTCTCAGAGTTCGCTTGTTCCCACTCTCATTGTTTGGATCAGCGTTCACATGGTTCTCATCTTTGCCGTATAACTCAATCAGGAGTTGGGCCGATCTGGAGAAACAATTCCACAAGTAGTTTTTCAGTGGGGTACAAGAGATGAAGCTCTACGACCTCACAGCAATCAAGCAAAAGTCAGATGAATCAGTTCCAGATTATATTCAACGATTGAGAGATGTGAGAAATAGATGTTATAGCTTGGCCTTGACAGATTCTCAGCTAGCCGATTTGGCCTTCCAAGGTTTGTTGGCGCCGATAAGGGAAAGATTTTCGGCTCAGGACTTTGAGAGTTTAGCTCACCTAGCTCAGAAGATATCGGCTCATGAGACAAGACTCCAGGAAGCAAGGAAGTTTATCAAAAACACAAATAATGTCAATAATGTCTATAGCTATGACTCCGATTCTTAAGACGATGACCCTGAGATCAATGCAGCCGAGTGGGCTAGGAACAAGAAGACTGTGGTCTGTCAATAGGTTAAGAATGCAGGAAAAGAAGAGAGATTTGACTTTGATATTACCAAAGCCGACAAGATTTTTGACCTTCTTCTCCAGGAAAAACAAATTCAACTGCCAGTACGGCATGTCATCCCATCGGCTGAGGAGCTGAAAAAGAGGAAATATTGCAAGTGGCATAATACAGGATCCCATAGTACCAATGATTGCAAGATTTTCAGGCAGCAGATCCAGTCGGCTATCGAACAAGGAAAGATTAAGATTGATGAATCCAAGAGGCCGATGAAGATAGATGGACACCCTTTTCCAGTCAACATGGTGCACCCTGGATATAATCGGACTACAGCCGATGGAGATAAAAACTACACTAGGAGTATCAGATCGGCTGGCACGATCAACAAATATCAAAACAGGCGCCAAAGGGAAGAGGAGTTATATTCTCAGGAAAGTGAAAGATATTTTGATCCTCATTGGAGTTGCGAATTTTTCAGATTTTGTTGGAATGAGAGTATGAGGTTGCCATCTATCCAAGATTGTCCTGATTGCACCAATCCCGATGCACAGTTCATCAGAAGCTCAAGCCGACAAGGTGCAACTACACATCGGCCGAGTCAATCAAGGTTGCCAGTTCATGAGAGCCTTGGGCCGATGCAACAAGACAACAGCGAAGATGACTCACTTAGAGAGTCCAAGCCAGTGCATCCTCAATGGTGTCCTTCTGGAATATTCACCAAAAATCAAAAGAGAAGAGTTCAGAGGATGAGAAATAGGGAACAGTTCCAGGAGGTTGAGGGGGAAATCGAGCATCGGCTGAGGCAGAAAACAAAGAGAGTCTAGCGCGTGAAGAGCAAAGCGGTGCCAGCCAATGAAGTCGGAGCCGATCGCAACGAGAATCAACAACGAAAAGGCAAGGAAGTGATGTCATCTGAGATAAATATGGTTTTCATGTTGCCAGCCGAATATGCAGTAGAGCGAGTTGTCGAACAAGAAGAAAATCTGCCATCGGCCAAATTGATGTTATCTCCACAGCAAGCCATTTTTGAGAAGCCCGAGGGAACTGATCATCGGCACCTCAAACCACTCTATGTTAAGAGATTTGTCAATGGTAAGCCGATGTCAAAGATGCTAGTCGATGGAGGAGCAGCCGTTAATTTAATGCCTTATACAACATTCAGAAAGCTCGGGAAGAATTCAGAGGATTTGATCAAGACTAACATGGTTCTGAAAGATTTTGGCGGGAATCCATCTGAGACCAAGGGAGTTCTGAATGTAGAGCTAACCATCGGCAGTAAAACAATTCCAACCACGTTCTTTGTTATTGACGGGAAGGGTTCCTACAGTCTGTTGTTGGGAAGAGATTGGATTCATGCTAATTGTTGCATCCCTTCAACAATGCATCAAAGTTTGATTCAATGGCAAGGAGACCAAATCGAAATCGTGCCAGCTGACAGGTCAGTCAATGTAGCTTGTGCCGATTTATCTATTTGGGAGATGGAAGGAATTGACTGTTTATCTGGAAAAGTTTGGCAAGGAGATTACTTAAAGATTTCTGATGATGCCATACAGACAACAGGAGATGGAGAGCCCCAATTCTTGTTTTGAGGGCGTCGTAGAGGGTTCCAACTTCTACACAAAGGATACAATTGATGATCTTGACGGCAAGCTTGGGCAAGGTTTTATGTCGGCCAATGAACTAGAGGAAATCGACATTGGACCAGGTGATAGGCCTAGGCCGACATATATTAGTAAGAGTTTACCAAAAGAGTTTAAATGTAAATTAATTGCACTCTTAAAGGAGTATAGAGATTGCTTTGCCTGGGAATACTATGAGATGTCAGGACTTAGCCGATCGATAGTTGAACATCGGCTCCCTATAAAACCAGGATATCGGCCATACAAGCAACCCCCAAGACGTTGTAAAGCTGCAATGTATGATGCTATCAAGGCTGAAATTACAAGACTTTACGATGCTAACTTCATCAGACCATGCCGATATGCTGAGTGGATTTCTAATATAGTACCAATTATCAAGAAAAACGGCAAGCTCAGGGTTTGTATTGATTTCAGAGACCTAAACAAAGCTACACCGAAAGATGAATACCCAATGCCGGTGGCCGATCAACTCGTAGATGCAGCATCTGGACATAAAATCATCAGTTTCATGGATGGCAATGCTGGTTATAATCAAATCTTTATGGCTGAGGAGGATATTCATAAGACTGCCTTTAGATGCCCTGGTGCTATCGGCTTGTATGAGTGGGTAGTTATGACTTTCGGCTTAAGGAGTGCTGGTGCGACATATCAAAGAGCCATGAACTACATTTTTCATGATCTTATCGGCAGATTGGTGGAGATATATATTGATGACGTGGTGGTCAAATCCAAGGAAGTTGATGATCATATAGCCGATTTGAAACAGGTCTTAGAAAGAGCAAGAAAGTATGGGTTAAAGATGAATCCTACCAAGTGTGCTTTTGGTGTATCGGCTGGTCAATTTCTTGGGTTTCTGGTCCATGAGAGAGGGATTGAAATTCCTTAGAGGGGTATTGAGGCAATTAAGGATATCAAACCCCCAGAAGACAAAACCAAGCTACAATCATTGATCGGCAAGATAAATTTTGTTCGGCGTTTTATATCAAACTTGTCTGGCCGAATAGAACCTTTTACTCCTTTATTGAGGTTGAAAGCCGATCAAGAATTTGTCTGGGGAGAAAGGCAGCAACAGGCTCTGGATAATATCAAGGAATATTTGAGTACTCCTCCAGTTCTTATACCACCACAGAAAGGGATCCCATTCAAGTTATACTTGTCAGCTGATCAAAACTCTATCGGCTCAGTCTTAATCCAGGAGGTTGAGGGGAAAGAGAGAGTTATATTCTATCTCAGCAGACGCCTGTTGGATGCAGAAACAAGGTATTCACCAGTGGAGAAATTATGCCTGTGTTTGTATTTTTCCTGCACGAAGTTGAGACATTATCTACTCTCTAATGAATGTGTTATAGTCTGCAAAGCCGATGTGGTGAGATATATGCTATTGGCTCTAGTTTTGAAAGGACGAATTGGGAAGTGGATCTTTGCTTTGTCAGAATTCGATCTCAGATATGAATCGGCTAAGGCAGTTATAGGGCAAGCGATAGCCGATTGCATAGTTGAACACAGGGATACCAGCATTGATAACATTGATATTATGCCATGGACTTTATTCTTTGATAGATCTGTTTGTACTCATGGTTGTGGTATCGGCTTGGTAAACATATCGCCTAGGGGGAAAGTTTTCAGTTTGCTTTTACTATTAAACCGTACTCTACAAATAATCAAGCAGAATATGAAGCTGTACTCAAGGGACTACATTTATTAAGAGAGGTTGAAGCCGATGTGTTGAAATTATTGGTGGTAAGTCAGTTATCTGGGGAGTATGAATGCAAAAATGACACCCTGATGATCTATAATGAGAAATGCCAAGAGCTGATGAAGAATTTCAAGATGGTTACTTTAAAATACATTCCTAGGGAGCAAAATTCTGAAGCCAATGATTTAGCTCAAGGTGCATCAGGCTACAAGCCGATGTTACAAGGGGTTGAAGTGGAAGTGGCCTGCATTCCGACCGATGATTGGAGGTTTGATGTTTTTGAGTATTTAAAGAATCCTTCCAGATCGGTTTCGAGGAAATTACGATATAAAGCTCTTAAGTATGTTCTTTTGGATGATGTGTTATACTATCGGACGATTGATGGAGTTCTTTTGAAATGTCTAAGTATGAAAGAAGCCAAAGTTGTCATGTGTGAAGTTCATGAGGGTATTTGTGGGACACATCAATCGGCTCACAAGATGAAATGGTTAATTCGAAGAGTTGGATATTTCTGGCTGACAATGCTGGAGGATTGTTTCAGGTATTACAAGGGTTGTCAAGATTGTCAGAAATTTGGAGCAATTCAGTGAGCGCCAGCATCGGCTATGAACCCTATTATCAAGTCATGGCCGTTCAGAGGTTGGGGTATTGATATGATCGGTCAGATCAATCCACCATCAAGCAAAGGACATAAGTTCATATTGGTTGCAACTGATTACTTCACAAAATGGGTTGAGGCGATTCCATTGAAGAAAGTTGATAGTCAAGATGCAATCAATTTTGTCAAGGAGCATATTATATATAGATTTGGTTTGCCACAGATGATTACAACTGATCAAGGTTCTATATTTGTGTCTGATGAGTTTGTTCGGTTTGCCGATGGCATGGGAATCAAGTTGTTGAATTCTTCACCATATTATGCACAAGCAAATGGGCAGGCTGCGGCATCTAATAAAAGCTTGATTAAGTTGGTTAAGAGAAAGATAGCCGAATACCCCAAGAAGTGGCATACTATTCTGGCTGAATCATTATGGTCTTATCGGATGGCTTGCCATGGTGCAATTCAGGTACCTCCTTATCAACTGGTTTATGGGCATGAAGCTGTGTTACCATGGGAGACCAACATCGGTTCTAGGAGAATTTCTTTACAAGACGAGTTAACAGCCGATGATTATCACAATTTGATGGTTGATGAGTCAGAAGATTTGGTTCAAACAAGATTACGAGCTCTTGAGAAAGTTAGGAAAGACAAGGAGAGAGTTGCAAGACATTATAACAAGAAGGTTGTACCCAAATCTTTTGTAGAAGGCCAGTTGGTTTGGAAATTGGTGTTGCCGATAGGGGCCAGAGAAAATAAATTTGGCAAGTGGTCGCCGAATTGGGAGGGGCCGTTTCAAGTCCATAAATGCGTTTCTAAAGGGGCTTACATGTTAAAGGGGCTTGATGGAGAAATATTTCGCAGAGCACTTAATGGAAAATACTTAAATAAATACTACCCAAGTGTTTGGATTGGTTCATAATCGGCTATGGTTTGCCGGTTTTTGGTTGATAGCCGATGTGTTTACATCGCCTTTAGATGGCTGATATTTTTATCGCCCTTAGACATATAAGTTTGCAGCATTATGTTCCCTACTACAAACTTGGGGGGCATGAAGGATGAAAAGTTGGAAATTTTTGAAGGATGAAAAGTTAGAAATCTTTGAGCAAATTTTTGAGCAAATTTTTAAGCAGGTATTTATCTTAGAGTTTAGCTAAGTATAAAATCGGCTCGATGGCCGATACCAATTTATCCAAATTGGTTAAGTACGAAATCGGCTCGATGGCCGATACATATATTACAGCAAAATATTGTTCGAGATAATTGTTAAAGCATTACATCAACCCAAGAAGTTTTGGATTGCCAGAATTGCACGCAGGCGAATTTGTTCAACTTCATCAATCGCTTTGGCATCTGCGGCATCGGTTCCTGGCACGGGCTTGAGAGATTTGTTAAGAGAAGCTAGATGTTTGATTGAAGATTTCAACTTGGACCTTTGCCCTTCAATGGCTTGAGGTAGATCGGCTATTCTTTTTTCTGCCTCAGATATCTTTACTCGGCATTGACGGAGTTGAACCAAGAGATCAGACTCTTCTTGCTTAAGTCTATCCAATTCTTGTCGAGTGGACTCAGGGCCAGCTGTTAGTTCATCTAGCTTCAATTTCTCTTCATTTACTTGCTGTCGGCTGACTTGGATGGTTGCTTCGAGGGTTTTGTGTTCCAGCCGATCAGACATCCTTTGCTTTGCTCTCTCAAGCTTGAATTTGTATTGTTCCAAAAAGATGGCAGGAGAGATAGAGTCAATCAGATCTTCTGGGAGTTGGTCTTGAATTTCTTGAAACCTAGATCTGATTGAGCCACAGTCCGCAACTAGGCTATCTAGTGAGGCATTTAGCCGATCTGCGATATCGGCTAGTCTTGTTTTTAGCTCATCAGCCACTGGGGATTTTGCTTTGCTCGCTGTCTCTTCTTCTTCATCATCCATGAATTGCCTTATATCGAAGGAGAACATATCGGCTAGAGCCTGAAGGAAAGAAATGTGAGTAAGATTCATAGAGTTGGCTGATATAAGTTATAGTTGGTAGTGATCTTACAGGAATTGGAGGAGTAGGGATTATGGCAGTTGTATCTTCTAGATGATGACTTCCTGCAGCCGATGCTGTGTGCTCACTTGAGGCTTGTTGAGGAGGTGATATCGCTCGGGTAGGCTGGAAATTTTACAAGTATTATAGACAATGGATAAAAGTTGAGACATACAAAATTAAAGAGAGTTTGTGCACCTGAGTTTTTCGAGGTCGACGTCTGGGAGTTGGGGTTTTAGCTGGACTTGGTGGGTTGACTTGGGGTGAATCGGCTCGAGAGGTTGGACTAGAAATATGGCTGGATTCACTAAGCTCAGCAGCGGCTTCATCTATCTCTTCCTCGATAATTGCTTCATCAAGGAATTCTTCCACAGAAAGGTCAAGTGGAGTATCATCGGCTGAGGGTTTTTGCTTTTTAGAGGGCATTTTTTTCTTTGGTGCAGGTGGCTTGACGACAGGTTTCTTGGTTCTTTTCCTTTTGCCAGCTGTAACAATCGGCTGCCTAGTTTGACCTTGGAGTAGATCTTTGATGGCTGGGGCATTGAAGCCGATTGAAGAAGGAATTAAATCCTTGCCAGATGACATCTTGACAGCAGCGTAGTTAATGTCTTTGCCGCTGTTGCTTTTAATTGGAGGAGGGGAGCCAAGACTCTGAAAAATGCAAAAAAGGATATTGAAAAGATAAAGAGGAGTAATAATGAGAAAAGTAATAAGAGGTATAAGAATTTACCTGCAGACTGATAGATGGATTCATGGTGGTCAAGTAGAAACCGGCTGGCATGGACAGGAATAGATATGTTTTCCATTCACCCCACCATCTATCAAATAGTTGGCTTCTTTGTATGATCAAGGATATCCGGTTGATGGATCCTAGAGGGGGAATTTCAAGGCTTAGAAGCCTGTCCATTACTAGAGCCGATGGAACAATGCCTCTTGTTTGGATTTTGTCCGAGAAATATAGACCAATTGGCAGTTGTCCCATGCCAAGTTGCCTAGCAGCAATCATAGGATGATAAAACTCATAAGAAGATTGTATGTATCGGCCTTGGGATACACCTGTTGGCAGTATACA
The DNA here is from genome assembly GCA_000573905.2 of Oryza punctata. NCBI lineage: Eukaryota > Viridiplantae > Streptophyta > Magnoliopsida > Poales > Poaceae > Oryza > Oryza punctata. Next base: position 1,529,578 of record CM002499.2, on the reverse strand, counting down.
AGGAGTGATGGCCGATACAAAGATATCTCTGAAGCCTGGGAAATCTTCATTGTTCAGTTCATCAAGTCTGAGGTTGGTTGGTAGTTCATAATTACTGTAATCTTCATAAGGAAACCAAACTCGAGACTCATGTGGGAATCCATCGTAGAACTCTTGAAGCATTCACAAAACTGATCAGCCGATGTGCGCATGCCAGGGTGGGACGATGCTGCCTCTCCGAAAGATAAGCATCGGCGTGTTGATTCATCATCGGCTAAAGATGGGAAAGATAGATCGTCTAGAGGGGTTCTATCGGCAACCTTGGTGGTATACATATTAAGCCATATTTGAAAAAACCACCAGGGGCCTCCATAATTGGTGGAACTATCCATGAGGAGTTTGGCCGATGTATGGCTGGTCTGGTATACTGCCCCCAAGAGATATTTGCCCAATGGGATGGACTTTTTGGATACTAAGGCTTCTGCTAGGTGTTGCCAATTTGCTGTTGGTCCACAGGTTGAGCCGCAAAACAAGAATTTGTCTAGCCACATCATTAGAAAGGCTGTGTGTTCTCTGGGTGAAACGGATCCTGTGCCCATGTTTTCAGTTATAAAGCCAGACCATCCTCCGATGTTTTTAGTTTGGAATTTGTGGTCACACTTGACTTTAAAGCTAAAGGGGTTGGCCGATGAGGAAGTATCTAGCCCTGTCAACATTTGGATATCTAATAGTGTGGGGGTCATAGGACCATGGCTGAACAGGAAAGCGTTCAAAGTATCGGACCTGAAATAGGGAGCAGTCGATAGCATGGGTTCATCCTTCTTTATATCGTCTAGAGAGAGTGAGAGGCATTGAGAAATACCTATCTCGTCCCAATGAGATTGCTTGCTGGCCGACATCCTCTTATACCATGCTTTCTATCCGTCCACGGCTGATGGCCAAGATCTGAAGATGTTGGGCCAATGTGTGGAGCTGGGCTTGGATTCTTTGAATGGGATGCGGTTGGTCTCGGAGTTGATGAACGCAGTAGGGTCTTCATCGCCCATCGGCCCAAGGAAATAATGGCCTGGCTCTTTTTCAATGGGGATTGCGATCAAGTTCCTCAGGTGCTGAAAAGGGAGAAAGGGAGAAGGAAAATTGAGGTAAAAGATGATTTAAGTTCAAAGATTGGGTAAAAAGGTGATGGCTGATATAAATGGGGACCGAGAAGAGTGGAGTACCTGGGGGATGCTTGCGGTGGTCGCCATTGGAGCTGAGAGCTGGTGTCGCCGCTGGAGAAGGTGGTTACCGGTGAGGTCGCCAGAGTGGAGAGAGAAAGTATTCGCCGGAGTTCACAGGGAGATTTGGTGGTTTAAGCGGAAAAAATGGAGTTAACACCGTGAAATATCCGGGAGAGTGGTTGGTATTTAAAGAATTAGGTGCGTAACGGTCACAGGGGTAACCCTAGATTTTTGCAGTTTTGAGGAGATAATTCCGTTGCATTATATAATACGTCGGAATTGGGGGACATGTGTTGACGATGAAATTTGGTAAGCAAACCTAGTCTACAAGGATCGGAAACATAACCTAGTCCGAAGTGGATTTGAAAGTATGCAAGGATATCGGAAATAGAGTGCGCATCGGCTGGAGTCCGAATCGGCAGTGAACTGGATCGGCAGGATCAGAGTTGGACAAGGTTAGCCGATGAAGCCGATTTCAGTAATATGACTCGGTACACGTCATCGGGTTATGTTAACGAGATTAATATGGATTGCCATGTACGGATAGAGTTCTGAGAAGGCAATTGTATCCATTAATTAGGATATTTTATGTAATTTCCTTATAGATATTTTCGGTAAGAGTCCGCCTAAGGGACTTGTTCGTTAGTTGGATTTGTATTAGGTTAATATGAGTCGTGTCTGTGATGGACAATGTTTGTATTTTCGGGTATAAATATAATCCCGAGGTCTTGTAAATAACAATAACACACGTTCAATCAATCTCGGTGCATCGCCACCTTTATTTTCTATTCTCGACAAGTTTGTGCTCTCGAGTTGTGCTGCATCAATTTGATCTTCGACGAAAAAGTATATCTTGTCATGGCGAATTACATCATTAGGGCTAGTGCTTACATCTTTATGACAATCTAGTTCTTTGTTGTGATTCTCCGAGTTATCATATATGTTATATAACTTAGATCGACAATGCAATCTACTTGCATCGGCTAGATACTTTTTAGGGTTTTGACGGTATCGGCTAGATTACTTTGTTAATTTAAATTATATAATGTATTCACCATCCTGAAAAGGCAACCATCGGCTTGATTCTTTAGATTTTATGCTTCTATTTATACTTAATGCTGCATTGGTTAAGTCCAACCTATTAAGTCGTATTTAGAATCATGATATCTAACCTGTTTTATGGTTGTTAATAAGGATAGTATCGGGGTTTCAACCGATTTTACCTGATATAGATGTTTTATATTATTTTATGTTTTGTTTAATGTTCTATATCTGCCCCTTATATCAGGATCTAATCTAATATAAATATATTAAGCTTGATATCAATCTAATTGATTATAGTTAATATATGTATTACTAGAGAATATCCTAATATAAGGTTGTATCAGATCTATATCCGATACATACTTAAACCTAGATATCGGCTATGACATCAATGTGCATAATCATTGTTTCATGTTATCTTTAGGCTTAGGCAATTTATACTGTCTCGGTTCAGTCCGATCTATCCCAATTGTTTATTTCTAAAGTAATATTGATATATTGATTATGTAATACTGATCTTTACAGCCGATATACTAGTTTTAGGGTTAGTTCTATTGTTGACTGTACCTCACAGCCGATTCATGCTTTATTGCATCGGCTAGGTCACATACGATATGAAATCGGCCCTATGGCCGATTGTCTATCATTTATTGATATTCTTTGCATGTTTTTTCTTGTTGATTGCAGGATCAAATCAACTGGCACGCCCTAGAATCTAAAACCCTAATTTTGGACCTGCACTAGAGTAAAGCAAACCTCTTAGGCCAGTGTGTGTTTTTTGCATCAACAAAGAACGCGGTAGGAATTGTTTTACTGCCGATGGTTAGCTCCACATTCAAAACTCCCTTGGTCTCAGATGGATTCCCGCCAAAATCTTTTAGAACCATGTTAGTCTTGATCAAATCCTCTAAATTCTTCCCAAGTTTCCTGAATGTTGTGTATGGCATTAGATTAACAGCTGCCCCTCCATCGACTAGCATCTTTGACATCGGCTTGCCATTGACAAATCCTTTAACATAGAGTGGCTTGAGGTGCCGATGATCAGTTCCCTCGGGCTTCTCAAAAACGGCTTGCTGTGGAGATAACATCAATTTGACCGATGGCAGATTTTCTTCTTGCTCGATGACTTACTCAACTGCAAATTCGGCTGGTAACACGAAAACCATGTTTATGTCAGATGACATCACTTCCTTGCCCTTATGTTGTTGATTCTTGTTACGATCGGCTCTGACTTCATCGGCTGGCACCACTTTGCTCTTCACGGGCCAGACCTTCTTCGTTCTCTGCCTCAGCCGATGCTCGATTTCCCCTTCAACCTCCTGGAATTGTTCCCTGTTTCTCATCCTTTGGACTCTTCTCTTCTGATTTTTGGTGAATATTCCAGAAGGGCACCATTGAGGATACATTGGCTTGGATTCTCCAGGTGAGTCATCTTCATCGTTAATTTGTTGCATCGGCCCAAGTCTCTCATGAACTGGCAACCTTGATTGAATCGGCCGATGTATACCCTGTCGGCTTGAGCTTCTGATGAACTGTGCATCGGGATTACAGCATCCAGGACAATCTTCGATAGATGGCAACCTCATACCCTCGTTCCAGCAAAATCTGAAAAATTCGCAACTCCAATGAGGATCAAAATATCTCTCGCTTTCATGAGAACATGACTCCTCTTCCTTTTGGCGCCTGTTTTGATATTTGTTGATCATGCCAGCCGATCTGATACTCCTAGTATAGTTTTTATCACCATCGACTGTATTCCGATTATATCCAGGGTGCACCATGTTGACTGGAAAAGGGTGACCATCTATCTTCATCGGCCTCTTTGATTCATCAATCTTAATCTTTCCTTGTTCAATAGCCGACTGGATCTGTTGCCTGAAAATCTTGCAATCATTGGTGTTATGAGATCCTGTATTGTGCCACTTGCAGTACTTCCTCTTCTTCAACTCCTCAGCCGATCAGATAACACGTCCTACTGGTAGCTGAATCTGTTTTTCTTATAGAAGAAGATCAAAGATCTTGTCGGCTTTGGTGATGTCAAAATCAAATCTCTCCTCCTTCCCTGAATACTTGACCCATTGACAAACCACCGTCTTCTTGTTCCTAGCCCACTCGGCTGCATTGATTTATGGGTCATCGTCTTCGGAGTCAGAGTCATAACTGTAGACATTGTTTACGTTGTTTGCCTTTTTGATAAACTTCCTTGTTTCTTGGAACCTTGTCTCATGAGCCGATACCTTCTGAGCTAGATGAGCTAAACTCTCAAAGTCTTGAGCCGAAAATCTTTCTCTTATCGGCGCCAACAAACCCTAGAAGGCCAAATCGGCTAGCTGGTAATCTGTCAAAGCTAGACTGTAGCATCTATTCCTCATATCTCTAAATCGTTGAATGTAATTTGGAACCGACTCATCTGATTTTTGCCTGATTGCTGTGTGGTCTGTTAGCTTCATCTCTTGAACTCCACTGAAAAAGTACTTGTGAAACTGTTTCTCCAGATCGGCCCAACTCCTGATTGAATTATACGGTAGAGATGAAAACCAAGTAAACGCCGATCCAGATAGTGAGAGTGGGAACAACCGAACTCTGAGAGCCTCTGTAGCCGATGCCTCACCACACTGAGCTAAGAATCGGCTAACATGCTCATAAGTTGATACATTGTCCTGTCCTGAAAATTTAGAGAAGTCTGGCACCTTGTATCGGTTTGGCAGTGGAATCCGATCGAAGTACTCTGGATATGGGTGCCGATACATGTTGCCATTATCTTTTGGCTTTAGCCCAAATTGCTCCCTCATGACGTCAGCGATCATATCGGCCCAGGGTTGATGAGGTGTTGCTCCACCATATTGTTGCTGAAGTGGATCTATCTGGCCGAATTGTACCATTTGAGGTCGCGGTGAGTGAGGCTGATAAAGATGATTGAAGCCAGCCGATATGCCTTGAGGTGGCACATATGGGAGTTGCTCTATACTGTACTGCTGGCTTATCGGCTGAGTAATTCCAATCGGTTGTTGTGGAACCGAAGGAATTTGGTAAGATGTGTCGACAACTGACGGTTTTGGGTGAAGAATGCTCATCAATTGCTCTGGTGTTAACTGAGTTGATGGTTGCCCCCCAGTGATTGGCTGTGATCGGGTCAGAATTGCTGGAATATTTGAGCTTGAGTAAGGAGCCGATGGAGCCTGGGTTTGAAGCAATTGTTGACTTCCTTGGTTCCCGCCGATGTCTGTCTTCACAGTTCTGTATCCTGGGAACGTGCCGTCTGGTAAATATATAGGTCCTTTAGCCTTTTCCTCGGCTATCGTTCCATCGACTACCGACTTGATCATGTTTGTTAATGTGTTCACGAGCACTCCAGACTGGTTAACCAAAGCATAGTGAACGGCCGAATCAATGCGATCTTGTAATGTATGGAGTTCCTCATCACTTGATTCGGCTTTGATCTGTTTATCTTTTTCTTCTCCCGACCTGGAAGTGCTTGGATCTTGTTTCACGATCATTGGTAGCTTGACTTTAGCTCTTTGAATAACCGTGCCTTGCCGTGTTACTGTGAATGAGTGGAGATACTGGTTCTGGAGTTGATTCAGCATCTGTTGCATCTCTTCTCTCTGCTCTTCACTCAGCTGCTCGATCGTAACCGGCAAGATGTTGTCCTCAGAAACTTCAGTGATGTTTGGCGACATGATGACACTTGGTCCCACTGGGCGTGCCAAAAGCGTGTTGATGCAAAAAAACAGACACTGGCCTGAGAGATTTGCTTTACTCTAGTGCAGGTCCAAAATTAGGGTTTTAGGTTCAAGGGCGTGCCAGTTGATTTGATCCTGCAATCAACAAGAAAAAATATACAACGAATATCAGTAAACGATAGACAATCGGCCATAGGGCCGATTTCATATCGTATGTGACCTAGCCGATGCAATAAAGCATGAATCGGCTGTAAGGATATAGATAAGCATGAAAAATAACCCTAACCCCAGTATATCGGCTATAGATATCAACTTTATGCAATCAAAGGATCAATATTACTATAGAAGCAAGCAATTGGTATAGATCGGACTGAACCGAGACAGTATAAATTGCTTAAGTCTATTGCAACATGAAATAATGATCACATAAAACTAATGTCATAGCCGATATCTAGATCTGATTGCATATCGGTCGTAAATCCGATATAATTTCGTGATAAAACAATGAAGACTGAATATAGAACATTAAACAAAGCATAAAACCATGTTAAATATTCTAAATAGATAATATTGGCTGAAACTCCGATACTATCCCTACTGACGATCGTAAAACAAGTTATAGATCATGATTCTAAAATAACTTAATAGGTTGGACTTAACCAATGCAGCATCAAGCATAAAAGAAGCATGATATGTAACAAGTCAATAAACATTAAATCAGGATGGTAGATACATCATATAACATGAATCAACAAAGTAAACTGGCCGATATCGACAAAAACCCTAAAACAGATCTAGCCGATATGAGAAGATAGCATTGTCGATCTAAGTTATATGACATATATGATAACTTTGGAAACTTGCAAAATAGAATTAGAGTGTCATAAAGATGTAAGCACTAATCCCAATGATGCAAATTGCCATGACAAGATATACCTTTTCGCCGAAGATCAAATTGATGCAACACGACTCAAAAGCACAAGCTTGTCAAAAGTAAAACAAAGGTGGCGATGCACCGAGATTGATTGAACGTCTGTTGTTATTATTTACAAGACCTCGGGATTATATTTATACCCGAGAATACAAACATTGTCCATCACGGACACGACTCATATTAACCTAATACAAATCCAACTAGCGAACAAGCCCCTTAGGCGGACTCTTACCGGGAATATCTATAAGGAAATTACATAAAATATCTTAATTAATAGATACAATTGCCTCCTCAGGACTCTATCCGTGCATGGCAATCCATATGAAACACGCTAACATGACCCGATGACGTATACCGAGTCACATTACCAAAATTGGCTCAATCGGCTAACCTTGTCCGACTCTAACTCTGCCGATCTAGTTCATAGCCGATTCGGACTTCAGCCGATTCTTACTCTGTTTCCGATACGATCTAATCTCTTCGATTCTCTTTGATTCTATCTTCATCTCCGATATTTGAATTACCACATTTGGTCGTCAACAGGGGCTGGGCTCCACTCAGCGACGAAGTCGGCGAGGGCCTGACTCTTAATTGCGTGGCGCGGTTCAAAGTGGAGATCGAACTCAGAGAGTTCGATGGCCCACTTGACCACCCATCCTGTCCCTTCTCGGTGCGAAGAATCTGCCCGAGGGGGTAGGACGTTACCATCGTGACTCGGTGCACTTGGAAATAATGGCGCAATTTCCTCGAGGCCACCAAGACTGTGTAGAGCAACTTCTGGGCCTTGGGATATCGAGTCTTTGCATCCTGTAACACATCGCTAACGAAATAAACCGGCCGCTGCACCTTTCGGCGGGGCCTAGTTTCATCATCGCGGGCATTTGGTTTCCGCACTGGATTGTTGGAAGGGGCCATTCTGGGCCCGCTCCGCCTCCACGGTGGCAGCCTCGGGGTCAGTCGGCGTCGGGCCGCTCCTCCCCCAGTGGCCTCGGGGCCTTCCTGGGGTCCGGGGGCTTCCGACGGCACCTGGCGAGGGGTCGGAGGGCCATCGTCAGTCTGAGGGGCATTTGGGCCTTCGCCCGACTGACGGGCTCCTTTGTCATCCTCTGTCCCGGGCTGTGCCATCAAGGGTCGGTGGGATGCGCGCCGAGGGCATTCCTCGGCGCGCTCCACCACCAGCGCTGCGCTAACCACTTGTGGGGTCGCAACTAAGTAGAGCAGCAGCTGCTCCTCTAGCTCGGGGGCAACCAGGATTGCAGGGGAGCTGAGGTACGCATTCAAGTGGTCGAGGGCTTGCTCAGCTTCCTCCGTCCACCTAAACTGTCCAGAGCGCTTGAGGAGTTTAAATAGGGGTAGCGCCTTCTCTCCCAACCTCGATATGAATCGGCTAAGGGCAGCCATGCATCCAGTGACGCGCTGGACATCCCTAAGCTTCTTGGGGGGGCGCATCCTATTTATCGTGCTAATTTTCTTGGGGTTGGCCTCGATGCCTCGGGCAGAGACCAAGAACCCGAGAAGTTTGCTCGCAGGCACGCCGAACACGTACTTTTCGGGGTTCAGCTTCATGCGGGTGGAGCGGAGGCTTTCGAAAGTCTCCGCTAGATCCGAGAGGAATGTCTCCTGGTTGCGTGTTTTCACAACCAGGTCATCGACATACGCCTCAACATTACGCCCTACTTGACTACCCAAAGTAATGCACGTAGTGCGCTGGAAAGTAGGGCCTGCATTCTTTAAACCGAAAGGCATAGTTGTATAGCAAGACGTGCCTAGTGGAGTAATGAATGCAGTTTTTTCCTCATCATCCCTAGCCATGCAAATCTGATGATACCCTGAGTTTGCATCTAAAAAGCACAAAAGGTCGCACCCCGCAGTGGAGTCGATGATTTGATCTATGCGTGGCAGGGGATAAGGGTCCTTAGGACATGCCTTGTTGAGGTCGGTGTAGCCGATGCACATCCGGAGCTTGCTGTTCGCCTTGGGAACGACGACCGGGTTCGCCAGCCACTCCGGATGGATGACTTCTCGGATGAATCCGGCCTCCAGCATGCGCGCCACCTCCTCTCGGATGAAGGCTTGGTGCTCGGGGGCCTGCCGCCGCACTTTCTGCCGGACGGGCCTCGCGCACGGCCGTACGGCTAGACGGTGCTCGATCACCTCCCTGGGGACCCCGGGCATGTCTGACGGCTTCCAAGCGAAGATGTCAGCATTTGCCCGCAGGAAGGAGATGAGTGCGTCTCCCTATTTGTCGTCCAGCTGACCGCCAATCTTGACGGTCTTGGACGAGTCACCGACCAGCGCCACCTCCTTGACGGGGACCTCGTCGATCAGGGTCATCCACTTCCTCGGGGCGTGAGATGAGGGGGCAGCATGCTCCTTGTCACCGCCCACGGGCTTTGGGACCGCGGCGAGGTGGCTTACACGCTGTTCCGTGCAAGCCAGCGATCTTGAGGTCGCCGTTGATGGTGATGGGGCCGCGCGGGCCCGGCATCTTCATCTGGAGGTAGGCGTAGTGGGTGGCCACCATGAACTTCACCAACGCGGCCTTCCCAGGACCGCGTTGTAGGGCAGATTGAGATCCGCCACATCGAAGTCTATCCGCTCGGTGCGGAAGTTGCTGGGGCCACCAAACGTGACCGGGAGGTCGATGTGACCTCGAGGCCATTTGTGCCTTGGCATCACGCCGATGATCGGCATGGAAAGGATGTTGAGGGTGGCGCCGCCGTCTATCAGGACGCGCCTCAACTTGACGTTGCAAACGGTGGGGGAGACCACCATTGCGATTTGTCCATCCCTGGCCACACACGGGGGGTGGTCGGTTTGGTCGAAGGTGAGCGGGACCTCCGACCATCGAGCCCGCCGTGAGGCCTCGTGGGTGGGGACCGCAACTAGAAGCTCGCACTTCATGGTCTTGAAGCTGCGGTGGGAAGCATGAGCGCATGCTCCCCCACCCATGGTGGCGACGGTGGCCTCAGGCTCCTGGAAGCCTAAGTCGTCGTCGCCATCATCATCGACGGGGGCCTTTTTCTTGGCCTCACTTCGTCGGTCGCGGGTAGGGGCCGTGGGGCTCTGGCCCACACGGTGATCCTGGCCCCGCTCCTCCCCCCACTTCTTGACGCGCTCGGCCAGTCCTTGACCGTGCAGCACTCGGTGAGGTCGTGGAGGGAGGTGTTGTGCACGGAGCACCACATGCCAGCCTGGCGTTCTCGGCCAGGGGCGGTGGCGCTCCTCTTGTTGTCCTCCGCAGCCTTCCCCTTGCGCAGGGGCCGCGGGGCTCCTTCAGCGGCGAGGACATGCCCCTCATCGCCAGAGCGGGCTGTCCTCCTCTTCTTCCTCCTTTCTTGCTGCCCAGGATGGGCGGTAGACCCGGGGGCAGCCGCAGCCGCCGCGCCAGGGCTGAAGGTGTTCCAGGTCCACACCTCCTCCTTACGAGCAACACGGTCCGCGAGCTCAAAGAGCTGCGCGGTAGTCTGGGTCTCCTTGGAGGCGATCTTCTCCCGCATGCGGTTGTGCCGCACGCCTCCTCTAAAGGCGTATATCACCGCATGCGCGGGGATACACGAGATGGTGTTGCGGACCTGGCAGAACCACTGTATATATGATCGGAGGGACTCGCCGTCCCTCCTCTGCACTGCGTGCAGATCAGCCTTCCTCTCCTGGGCGTGGATACGTGCCTTGAAAGTTCGTAGTGAACTGTTGGCACAGATCCTCCCAGGAGTGGATCGAGGCGGGTGGCAAGTTCATGAGCCAACCCCGCGCCTGGCCTTTTAGGGCCATGGGAAAATAGTTCGCAATGACCTTATCGTCACCCCTCACCGCCTCGATTCCAGTCGTGTAGATCTAGAGGAACTCGGTGGGGTTGATGCTACCGTCGTATTTTTCCGGGATGCTGGGCCGGAACTTTGGGGGCCATCGGATGCTCCGGAGACTCGCCACAAAGGCACGGCATCCAGCCCCAACGACGGGGGAAACGAGGGGCCTAGCTCTGGGGCCGCTAGGACGCGCGGTGGCCGTGGACGTGGCGCCCTCTCCCGTTTGGGTGGCGCGGCGCTCGTTGCGCCGGCACTCGATGCCCCGAGCCCCCCGCCCACGTTCAACCCCACGTGCGTCGGCTGGGCGACTGTCGCCGCGCCCACCTACCGCATTTAATGCGGTGGGTGAGCGTGTCAGGGGGCTACGGGGGCTGACATGAGAGATGTGATGGTGGATGTGATGGCGTGCGTCGTGCGCACGTGCCTACCAGTGTACGGCGTGCCAAGCGCATGCCCTGTCCCGTCACATTTAATGCGGAGAGCTCAGGTGGCTGAAAGTCTTCGGTATTTAAAAGGAAGAATGATCGGGTGCCCACCCGGTTAATCGGAATGACGGCTGAAGGCGTACTACAATGGGACGTGCACGCGCTGGCACGTTGAAAATGAGACGCTCAAATCTTCACATCTGTAGCACTTTCCATTTTCTTTTTCCCTCGAACCTAAGTCTGTGGCCTTTGTGGAAACCCCTTGAGGTATAAAAGGAGGTCCTGACTGAGGGAGAGAGGGGGAGGGCTTTTTGGCTACCGATTTCCGACAGACGCCCAAGGGAGAGAGAGCAAACGCTTGTATTCTCCGACATACAAAACACACATCAAAATCACAAACACAAGAGTAGGGTATTACGCCTCCATGGCGGCCTGAACCTGTATAATCCGCTGCGTCTCCTCCATCCCCGAGGGGCCCGAGCCCCTCTAAGCCTACTTCTCTTCGTGCCTCGAGATCACACCCGTGCCCTTGGTCCGAACGAAAATGGGGGCCCCCACGGTTTGCCGTGCCCCGAGGCGCTGCAGGTGTAGGGGACTTCGGAAGGACCGAAATCAGATCATCCCCAACACCCTGTCACTGCACCCTCGGCCTGGCCAGCCTCGCCAACGGATCTCCCCCACGGTTCTAAGTGCCGACCCCCGTCGCGAGAGACCGCAGCCCGAGCCCGGACCCCGTTCAAATGAACCCGACGCGTGCACTTCCTTTCTACTCTCTCGAGCTTATCTTGGGTCGTGGCAGTCTGTGTTCTCGCGTTGCTATCAGCGACTCAGTCCGCCTAGATGCCAAGCAAGGCCCAGATGCGTGCCGTGCCCCGAGGTGCTGCAGGGGCAGGGAACTTCTAAAGGACCGAAATCGGGTCATCCCCGACACCCTGTCACTGCACCCTCAGCCTAGCCAGCCTAGCCAACGGATCTCCCCAATGGTTCTAAGTGAAGACCCCCGCCGCGAGAGACCGTAGCCCGAGCCCCGTTCAAAATAAACTCGGCAGAAAGAGAAAAAAGACGGACCGGCACGCTCACGCAATACCAAAGTCACAAGCATACAAATGTTCTTCAATGCAGGAACAGCGAGTGCAGATAAATTCAACTGGCAAAACCGGTTGGAGTTCGATACGAAGTCTGAATACACAACTCTTAAGGTAAACAAAATACACAGAAAATCAAAGCATTATATATACATATGCGCAAGACGGTGCAGATCTCAGAGACAGGCGGGCCGTGAGGAAATGCGTGAAGCTCAGGGCGCGAGCCCAGTGCCTGGTGAGCACCAGCTCCACCGCTTCCTGCGCCAGCGCGGTCGACAACCGCTTCATGGCATCCTCCACCTCCTCGGGAAGCCGCCCCAGGTCGCCGGCCATCTCCTCGAGCCGGTGGGTGATCCCGCTCAGGCCAGTGGGCAGCTTAAGGTTCCGGCTAACTCAAATGCCCAACCTGCGCCCAGCGCGAGTTAGCCGGAGGAGGGCGCTCTTCAACATCTCGGGCCCAACTTGGATCTCGAGCTGAAGACCGTCGATCCGCCCGTCCCACTGCAGCACGGCCTCCCGGAGCTCCGAGATGTTGTGCTCCGCCACGGCGAGGCGCTCCCGTAGAGCCTCGCTCCCGTCCGCCGGCGCCGCCGCATCCTGCGCCGCAGAGGCCATGCCCCTCTCCCGTGCGTTCAGCTCGGCGGCGCGCTGCTCCAGTGCGGCCCGCTCCGTGCAGGCGGTCTCCAGGAGCCGGCTCTCGCGGCCGGCCACGGCAAGTTCGCGCGTGGCGAGCTGCTCCTTCTGCTGCCGCGCTGCCGTCTCGCGGCGGGAGACCTCGGTCTCGTGTTCTGAGACTCTCCCATCGCGTTCCGGCCAGGCCTCCTCCCGGAGACGCAGGCTGCCCTCTAGCTGCCATGCGGTGGCCTCGGAATCCGCAAGGGAACGAGCCCGTTCGGCGTTCGCCTCCTCGGGCACCCGAAGGATGGCCTCGGCGTTCGCCGCCTCGGTCTCGTGCTCCTCCAGCAGTCGCCTCCCAGGCATCTAGAGCCTGGGCCTGCTCGTCCAACTCTTGGGCCCGTTGCTCGAGCTCCCGGGCGCACTGCTCCATCTCCCGTGCCTGCTGCTCCGCGGCCTCCTCGCGCCTGCGCATGGCAGCCTCCCTCTAGTAGGGACGAGGCCTGCTCATCCAGCTCCTTGGCGTGGGCCTCCGCGGCCTCTTCCTGCTGGCACAGGGACCCCTCGGCCTGCGACACCTGCCGCTTCCGGCCGCCACGACGTGCTCCCTCTCTTGGAGCATCGCTGCATAGGCGTCGTGGGCGAGCCGAAGGTCGCCTACCGCCTCCTCCGAGGCGTCCGTGGTGACGAGGGCCGCGACCCTCTCCTCCTCGGTCTCCCGCATCACCTCATCTATGGCCACGACCTGCGCATCCAGCTCCGCCAGGCGGCGGTTGTGTACGGTGCGGCCAGCAGCGACCATGGCCTCCAGCGAGCGGCGCCCTTCCTCGAGGCACGCCCACTCCGCGTCCAACTCGGCTCGCTCCCCAAGCAGGGACTACATCTGGGAGTTGAGCCCCTCAATAACGGTGGTGTTTGCCACTGCTAGCGCCTGCAGAAGGGGCTCCGAGCCCGCTGGGGTGAACGGAGAGAACGGGGACCACCGCGCTTTCGGTGACCCGATCTAGCTCGACCCGCCAGCGGTCGGGCCCCGGGGCCGGGGGCTGGGGGAAGCGTCCCTCCCCGCGTCTCGCCCGCGGAGCTGCGGTAATGGCAACCTCCGAGCCAGTGGTGACAGCAACCTTCGGGGCGACGCATCATCGGGAGAGCCCTCCGCAGCGTCGGTGGTTGGGGCCCCACGTGTGGCCTCCGCCCTGAGCGCGGTCGGAGAGGCCTTGCCGGCTGTCGGGCGGGCCGCGCCGGCCCCCGAGCTGGGGGCTCCCATCAGGGCCCTCGCCTCGGTCTCTGCTTCGAGCGCAGTGCCAGGGCCCGCTTGCCCCCTCGGCGTCTGGGTCTCCGCGCCCGCGCCCGGCCTCCCCACCTCGGCCCTCCCCTCGGCTATCCACCCATCGGACTCAACCTCCACCCGCTCGGGCACCCGGGGTCGGCGAAGGGGTCATTCGCGGGAGCACCGCGGGAAGGGGACTCGCTAAAGAAAGAAAGAAAAGGAGGAAGTGAGTGAAGGCAGCAAAATCCAGGAGGGTAAACGCAGAACATCGAGCCGGGATCATACCTATGGGGGCGACGCTTGAAGCTCTACTTTGGGGGCTCGATGAACTCCCCCTGGCATGGCTCGGACTGCCTCACATTCCGCTGCCTTTTCTTCTTCTTCCCGGGCTCTGGCGACGCCGTTGGCGCGGCGTCCGCAGGGTGACGGGAGGTGGCGTGCTCTGCACCGCCCCCTCAGGGCGGAGACAGGGAGCGGGAAGACCCCCCACTTCCATTTCCCCTTCGGGTCAGAAGGGCGGGCGCTGCCCGAGCCTCAGCCGGTGGCACCCCCTCCATCACTCTCTCGGGCGGGAGGGCGTTGCCCCCCAGGTCATGGCTGCTGCCCGCGCCGCCGCCCCAGCTACGCTCCACGCAGGCGCCCACCGCCTGCATGATGGCTATGATGGAGTCCCGCTCCGGGTCGCAGCAAAGCGGAAGGATGCCCGGGGGAATTAGGGACGGCTCGACGTTGCCAAAGCCGAGCACCTTCTGAACCACCACCTTCAAGTCCGCCGGGGGCCAGTCCCAAGCGCTTCCTGGGAGGGTCTGGATGGTGTCTGTTGACGATGAAATTTGGTAAGCAATCTGATCTACATGAATAGGAAACATGATCCAATCCGAAGCGGATTCGAGGATATGCGGAAATCTCGGAAACAGAGTGCGCATCGGCTGGAGTCTGTATCGGCTCGGAACCGAGTCCGATTGGGTTAGCCGATGGAGCCAATATCGCATCTGAAGTCAATATCGGATTCAACAAGGAGTTTACGATGGGATTGTCGTGCAAGGATAGAGTCCAAAATTGGCAATTGTATCTACTAATTAGGATATTTTATGTAATTTCCTTATAGATAATCACGGTAAGAGTCCGCCTTAGGGACTTGTTCGTTAGTTGGATTTGTATTAGGTTAATATGAGTCGTGTCCGTGATGGACAATGCTTGTATTTTCGGGTATAAATATAGACCTGAGGTCTTGTAAATAATAGGAACCAAGTCCAATCAATCTCGGCGCATCGCCAACCTTTTATTTTCTACATTTTCGACAAGTTCGTGCTTTCGAGTCGTGCTGCATCAATTTGATCTTCGACAACAAAGTAAGTCTTGTTATGGCGGTTTGCATCATCGGAGCAAGTGCTTACATCTTTATGACACTCTAGTTCTATGTTGTGAATCTCCGAGTTATCATATACATTGTATAATTTAGATTGACAATGCAATCTACTTATATCGGCTGGATTCTTTTTAGGGTTTTTGTCACGCCCTGAAATCGCTCTAAAATTGTATCATCTAAATTATTTCTAGAAATTGTAAAACCAATAAAATAGCCTTCAACAATTAAAACTCACCAAGATTGATGTCAATTTGGCTTGTGGGTATTTTTAATAAATTCCCCATGCTTCAAAATGCTTAACCAATTTTTACTTTAATTTTCAGAGCACCCTACATAATTTTATAGCAACAAAAAAAATTAAAAGAATTTTATAAAAAGCAAAAACCTAAAACAACTCTCTCCCTTTCCTTGGGCCATTTTCGGCCCATCTCTTCCCCTCTCTCTCCCTCCGGCCCGACCTGGCCTGCTCTCCCTCTCCCTCTTTCTTTTGCCTTGGGCCTTGCCCCTCCTTCCCGGCCCAGGCCAAGCCACCCCCGCAGCCTAGCCGAGCGGCGGTTGCTGCACGCCGCGCACGTGCGCCACAGCGCGCTCCACCGTGGGGCCCGCCTCTCGGAGCGTCTTCAACCTCCAGCCGCGCCCGTCTCTCTCTCTCCCGTGAACACATGCGCCGCCGTCCATCCCGATCTCCCTCCTCGGTGGATATCCGTCCAAATTAACTGCAAAAATGGGTTCGTCTCCTCTTCCTCATCAATTCCCCCAACAAATCCCACTCAATCCCGCATTATTCGCAGTGGATTTTGATGGCGTTCATCAATGGCGACCTCCACCATGGCCGGCGTCGATCTCCATCCCCGGCGACCCTCTTCCTCCCCTCCGGCCTATAAAAGGCAGCCCCGACCCCCCTGCTCTCTCCCCACACACCACCGTCCTCCCCCTCCTTTCTCCCTGGCCGCTGCGCCATTTTCTTTTTTTTTCTCATACCGCCGCCGTCGTGCGTTCCGGCCGCCCGTTGGCATCGGCCTGGACGTCGCCGGGCCTCGGCAAGGCCACTGCCGGTTGCGCCGTCACCTTCTCTCCCTCGGCCACGCCTTCTCCTCCCTCGGCAAGCCCCGGAGCTCCGTTCCCGACGTCCACTGATAGCCGGCCTCCACTGTTCCGCGTCGTCAAGCTTGTCGTCGTTGTCTCATTGCTGTACCGGTGAGCATTGCCGCTGCCATCTCTCTCCTCCCCTCTGTTTCTATCGCTTTTCTCTGTGCACGTGATTTTCTTTAAGAAATATTTAAATTATTTAAATTATTGCATTTCGCTTTATTAATTTCCTGCGCTTATCACTGTTTTATTTAGCCCGACCGATTCTCCTTGTTATAGCCTTATTATTTGTATTATTATTATCCTTGTTTAACCCTAGGAAAAATAAAACTAGTGAGGACTTTATATATGCGGTGCTTACTAGTAAATTTAGGAATATGCTTAGCCCTGCTTAAATAGAAACAATTAGATATTTTCCAACAATTAGACTTGGGCATAACTTGTAAATAATGGTAATTTTGGCTTAGTGGCTGTTTAGCCATGACACAATGTTTCCCCTTCAAAATTCCCAAACATGATTTTCGGTTGGGCTCGGGGTGCTTGGTTTCGCTAGTCGCACCTCGGCCGTCATAAGGACCGGTCTTCGGGCCTCTGTTGCAAAGCATACTCCGTACAACCACGTGTCTAATGGGTAAGGCTTAACACATCGCCTAGAACGGTCATGAACGAGGAAGGCACGGATAGGGATGGATGAAACCCTTGGTGGGGTCGACGTCTCTGGCAGTACGCCCGGGGGTATAGACTGTCTGCTCGACCCAGGGCGCCTGGCGAGGGAAGTCTATGTCGGTCTTCTTTGTTTAGGGCGGTACTAAGCGATGGGTGATGTCATGGCTTCTATCTATATACCGTGGTGGTATGTGGCACGTGGTAACGCGTGAGGAAGACGTGTCTTGTGGATAAAGATGTACCCCTCTGATCAGAGTATATTCTATTCGAATAGCCGCGCCCTCGGTTATGGGCAAGCTGAGCAATGTGCCCAAGTTAGAGTTTAATTCTACTAAAACTGGAATAACTGGAGTTAGAATCTGTGGGCCTGGGATAAGGCAAGACCGCGTTGGTGCGCGACTTGTTAATAATTTGATTAGAGATAGGATCGTGTTTAATTAAATGCCTTTAAAAGTTTAAATGCTTTGAAATGCTAGTTCTCTGCAAAATAGCCCTATAATGAATTCTTTGTACTCGCATTATATTTGCATTTTTCCAGCCTAGCTTGCTGAGTACGGTGGTTGTACTCAACCTTACTCTTTTTTTCCCCTTCCAGCTGAGGAGTTCTTTGAAGATGATGGTTTCGTTGTCTAGCTCGTGCCTGCCGTCAAGCGCCTGTCGTGGCCCGTCGTAGTTTCTGGCTTTTAATTGTTTATCTTTCAGTGCTGGGCCTTTGGCCGCCCATGTAATAAAGTACTCATTTCACGCTTCCGCTTATATATACTCTGTTATTTACCAACTTTGTAATGTGTACCTTGCCTCCTGGGACAACAATTTATGCACTCACAAACGAAATATAGTGTTCTATATTCCGGGTGTGACAAGTTGGTATCAGAGCCTCCTTTGACCCTAGGACGAGCCAGTTAACCCCGAACCTTTAGGAGCTAATTTGATAAAAAAATATTTTCCCTATTTGTGAAAATTTATACTCTGTCTTTCCCTGCTCTTCCATTTAAAAACTCATTTTCTGACCTTGTTTGCTTTGTTGTTTAAAATGTTGTAGATGGCCCTCCCGTTGACTCGTCATGGACATGGACAGTTGGGCTTCATCTTGGAGCTGCGTCACCTTTGCCTCACCCTCGGCTACTTTGAGGAGGTGGGGTACACAGGGGTGAAGCTCCCGGCCACCGGTGATGACGATGCTCCCCAGGCAGCATGGGAGGTCACCGCCACGCTCCTCTCCAACCACCCCAGCCGCTCCTCCATGATAGCCTCGGCTGGGGGAGACACGTTCGTGGACGCATGCCAGAGCGCGGCACTCCTCTTCATCGGCATGCTGGGGATGACGTACGACAACGAGCTGCAGCACACCCCGTACCGCTACCACCCTCGCCGCATGGACCCGAACGACTACGCCAGCTTCCGGGGGACAAGCTTGGAGGACAACACCACCCTTCGCCATCTCGCGCGAATGGTGGAGGCCTACGACATCGCCCGCGTCGACTTCCACCGTCTCGTGAAGCGTGGACTGGTGGAGAACAACTTGAGGATTGTGAGTCTGCGCCAGGAGGACCTGAATCTCAAGAAGGAGCTTGACAACTTGGAGGAGGAGTTGCGCCAGCTCAAGCTCGCCCAGGCCCAGGATGCTCCTCCCAAGCGTCGCCGCGTCTATCACAGCTTGAAGATCACCGCCCGCAAGAGTACCTCCCGCCCGTCTCTCATCCGCAAGGCTCTCGCAGAAGGCAAGGTTATGGCTCCGAAGCCTCCTCCCGGCCCCGCCTCTAGCAGCGATAGCAGCCCGGCAGCAGACGAGTAGCCTTAGGGCGCGAGTGTTTTTCCTCATTTGTCTTTTGGCTCTTGTGGTGTGCGTGGGCGTGGACTATACCGGTTCGTTGTGGTGTAGCTCCACCCGGGTGTCTTAAAAAACTTGAAGTAACTCACCAACATCAGTCCAATAAAAATTTGAATAAGTTGGATTATTAATCTGTCTTTAGTGTTCCTTTCTTTCTGTATTCTTATCATCCTTTCCTCGTCTCCGTCAGATGGTGAACACTAGGAGATCAGTTGGTAATGAGAAAAGGACAGAGGGTAGTGGACAAGGTCATGGGAATGCACCACCACCACCGCCACCGCCGCCACCACCACCACCACCTAACCATGAGATCCTCACACAGATTCTAACCCAGCAAACCAATATGATGGCTGCCCTACTCCATCATATCCAGAATCAGCCTGCTGTAGGCGCTAATGCTCCACCACCTCCCCCACCGCAGTCCAAGCTTGTAGAATTCTTGCATGTTCGACCACCCACTTTCTCTAGCACCGCCAACCCCGTAGATGCTATAGATTGGCTGCACACCATCAACAAGAAGCTTGATCTAATCCAATGCACCGATGCCGAAAGAGTTTCCTTCGCCGCTCACCAGCTCCAAGGACCTGCTTCTGAATGGTGGGACCAGTTCCAAGCCACCCAACCCGCAGATCATGCTATCACTTGGGCTCACATCACGGCCGCATTCAAGAAGTCTCACGTGCCGACTGGTATCATGGCCTTGAAGAAGCGGGAATTCCGGGAGCTAAAGCAAGGCAACCGCTCAGTGACAGAATATCTGCATGAATTCAACCGTCTTGCCAGATATGCTCCGGAGGAAGTGCGTGAAGATGAGGAGAAACAGGAGAAGTTCCTCTCAGGACTCAACCCCGAGCTGTCAGTGCAACTGATCTCTAACGACTATGTCGATTTTCAGCGTTTGGTGGACAAGTCTATCCGCCAGGAGGCCAAGAACAAGGAGCTCGACACTCTCAAGCGTCGCATGGTGAATTTCAAGGCACAGCATGGTCCAAGTAAGAAGCTTCGTTATACCACTCCTCATCATGGTGGTTCTTCCTCCAACTCACAGTTCCGCCCAGCACCCCACATGCAGTATGTCAACAGGCCCCCCTCGCAATAGCAGAATCAGATGGCAAACCGTGCACCTCGCCCCACTCCAACAACAGCACCAGGTGGATCAGCTAGCAAGGATGGCAGTGGAAAGATCCTTCTCTGCTTCAACTGCCATGAGCCGGGGCATTTTGCCAATAAATGCCCAAAGCCGAAGCGCCCACAAGGTCAAGCACTGGTCCGCAACAATGGTGGCAGCAATAACATGATCAGGGGACGTGTAAACCACGTCACTGCGGAGGAATTGCAGGCAGCTCCCGAAGTTATCATCGGTACGTTCCTGGTTAATTCTATTCCTGCATCAGTCTTATTTGATTCTGGAGCTACACACTCATTCATATCAAGAAAATTTGTGGGCGCAACATAACTTGAGGGTAGAAAGCCTTAGCAATGCTATGATAATTACTACCCCCGGTGGTCAGATGCCAGCTCGGCAGTTTAGTCCATCGGTGCCCATAGAAATCCAAGGGATTCCTTTTCTGGCCAATCTCATCCTTCTGGACTCCAAAGATCTGGATGTCATCCTTGGAATGAACTTTCTCACTCGCCATCAAGTGGTCTTGGATTGTGCCCGCAGAACTGTCATGTTGCACAACGGTCCGGATCAGCCAGTTATCTTTTATGCTCATCCCACCCTATCTTGCCAACAAGTTTTGCATCAGATTCGTCTTGAAGATATCCCAATAGTCAAAGAATACCCCGATGTTTTCCCTGAAGACATGCCAGGAATGCCTCCCAAAAGAGAGATCGAATTTTGGATTGATCTGGTACCTGGTACCGCACCTATCTCCAAAAGACCGTATCGGATGGGCGCCAATGAATTGGCTGAAGTAAAGAAGCAAGTAGAAGAATTGAAGGAGAAAGGGTACATTCGTCCCAGCGCATCTCCATGGGGAGCACCGGTGATCTTTGTTGAGAAGAAAGACAAGACCAAGCGAATGTGCGTTGATTATCGTGGCCTCAATGAAGTCACCATCAAGAACAAATACCCTTTACCACGGATCGATGATTTGTTCGATCAATTGAAGGAAGCCGCTGTATTCTCCAAGATTGATCTCCGATCCGACTATCACCAATTGCGGATCCGCGAAGAAGATATCCCCAAAACAGCCTTCACCACCAGATATGGTTTATATGAATGTACAGTAATGTCATTCGGGTTGACGAATGCTCCTGCCTTTTTCACGAACCTGATGAACAAAGTATTCATGGAATATTTGGATAAGTTCGTTGTTGTGTTCATCGACGACATTTTGATTTATTCCAAGACAGTAGAAGAGCATGAACAACACCTGCGTCTGACTCTGGAGAAACTTAGAGCTCACCAATTATATGCCAAGTTCAGTAAATGTGAATTTTGGTTGTCAGAAGTAAATTTTCTTGGCCATGTCATTTCAGCGAAAAGAGTGGCAGTTGACCCCACCACTGTTGAATCAGTTACCAAGTGGAATCAACCCAAGACCATCACTCAAATCCGCAGTTTCCTCGGACTAGCAGGATATTATCGTCGGTTCATTGAAAACTTCTCAAAGATAGCTAGACCAATGACCCAACTGTTGAAGAAGGAAGAAAAGTTTGTGTGGACCCCACAGTGCGAGAAGGCATTTCAATTGCTCAAAAAGAAACTGGTATCCTCTCCAGTCTTGGTTCTGCCGGATATTACCAAAGACTTCCAAGTATATTGCGATGCATCCCGTCAAGGTTTGGGTTGTGTTCTCATGCAAGAAGGACACGTGGTGGCTTATGCATCCCGGCAATTACGTCGACATGAACATAATTACCCCACTAATGATCTTGAGTTGGCAGCCGTAGTGCATGCTCTAAAAATTTGGCGCCATTATCTCATTGGAAATCGTTGTGAGATATACACCGATCATAATAGCTTGAAGTACATTTTCACTCAGCCGGATCTGAACCTTCGTCAAAGGAGATGGTTGGAATTAATCAAGGACTACGATGTGGGAATCCACTATCACCCCGGGAAAGCAAATGTTGTGGCTGATGCCTTGAGCAGAAAAAGCTACTGTAACGCAGTTCATCTCGATCAGTGTTCTTCTGTTCTTTGCAAGGAGTTAGAATATCTGAATCTTGGTATCGTCAATCAGGGTTTTCTAGCGACTATAGAAGCTAAGCCTTTGCTTCTTGATCAAATTTGGGAAGCCCAGAAGAACGATGCTGACATTCAAGAACTCAGGAAGAATATGCGGAGGGGAAAAACTATTGGTTTTGTTGAAGATGAGTATGGAGCAGTTTGGAATGGAGATCGTATCTGTGTCCCGAATGTTCCAGAAATAAAGAAGCTCATCCTACAGGAAGCACATGAAAGCCAGTACTCCATCCATCCAGGCAGTACCAAGATGTATTTGGACTTAAAAGCCAAGTACTGGTGGGTCAGCATGAAGCGTGAAATAGCTGAATTTGTGGCTTTGTGTGATGTATGCCAAAGAATCAAAGCAGAACATCAGAGACCAGCAGGATTGCTTCAGCCGTTCCAAATTCCGGAATGGAAATGGGAGGAGATTGGAATGGATTTTATTACTGGCCTTCCTCGAACTCAAGGTGGTTACGACTCAATTTGGGTTGTCGTTGATAGACTAACTAAAGTGGCACATTTCATTCCCGTCAAAACCACATATTCAGGCAACAAGTTGGCGGAACTATATTTTGCTCGCATCGTCTGCCTTCATGGTGTTCCCAAGAAGATTGTATCCGACCGAGGCAGCCAATTCACCTCCAAGTTTTGGCAAAAATTGCAAGAGGAGTTGGGAACGCGCCTGAATTTCAGTACTGCTTATCACCCGCAAACAAATGGCCAGAGAGAACGAATCAATCAGATTCTTGAAGACATGCTTGGGGCTTGTGTTCTTGATTTTGGGAAATCTTGGGATAGAAGTCTCCCTTATGCAGAATTCTCATACAACAACAGTTATCAGTCTAGTCTACAGATGACACCGTACGAGGCTTTGTATGGCCGAAAGTGCAGAACCCCGCTCCTTTGGGATCAGACAGGGGAACGACAAGTTTTTGGGACTGATATTCTTAAAGAAGCAGAGGAAAAAGTTAAGGTTATACAGAAGAACTTGAAAGTGGCCCAGTCTAGGCAGAAGAGCTATGCAGACAACCAGCGTCGAGATCTTGCTTTCCAAGTCGGAGATTATGTGTATTTGGGAGTCACTCCGCTAAGGGGAGTAAGAAGATTCCACACAAAAGGGAAGCTTGCACCAAGATATGTTGGACCGTACAAGATCCTGAGCCGAAAAGGAGAAGTTGCCTATCGGCTCGACTTGCCAGCTTCTTTAGGCAGTGTCCACGATGTTTTCCATGTCTCCCAACTCAAGAAATGCCTGCGAGTGCCGATAGAGCAAGCAGATCATGCACAGATCGAGATCCAAGAAGATTTAACTTATGTGGAGAAGCCTATCAAAATTCTAGACACCTCAGAGAGACATACACGTAACCGTGTCATCCGCTTTTGCAAGGTTCAGTGGAGCAACCACCCAGAAGAAGAAGCCACTTGGGAGCGCGAAGACGAGTTGAAGTCGGCCCATCCCCATCTCTTTGTCAGTGTTTCCGAATCTCGGGGTCGAGATTCTCTGTAAGGGGGTAGGTGTTGATGCAAAAAACACACACTGGCCTGAGAGGTTTGCTTTACTCTAGTGCAGGTCCAAAATTAGGGTTTCAGATTCAAGGGCGTGCCAGTTGATTTGATCCTGCAATCAACAAGAAAAACATGCAAAGAATATCAGTAAACGATAGACAATCGGCCATAGGGCCGATTTCATATCGTATGTGACCTAGCCGATGCAATAAAGCATGGATCGGCTGTAAGGTATAATCAATGATAGAACTAACCCTAAAACTAGTATATCGGCTGAAAAGATCAACGTTACATAATCAATAAATCAATATCACTTTAGAAATAAGCAATTGGGATAGATCGGACTGAACCGAGACGGTATAAATTGCCCAAGTCTAAAGATAACATGACATAATGATTGTGCGGATTGATGTCATAGCCGATATCTAGGTTTAAGTATGTATCGGCTATAACTCCGATACAACCTTATGTTAGGATATTCTCTAGTAATAAATATATTAAACTATAACCAATTAGATTGATATCAAGCTTAATATATTTACATTAGATTAGATCCTGATATAAGGGGCAGATATAGAACATTAAACAACGCTTAATACAATGTAAAACATCTATATCAGGTAAGATCGGCTGAAACCCCGATACTATCCTTATTAACAACCATGAAGCAGGTTAGATATCATGATTCTAAATACGACTTAATAGGTTGGACTGAACCAATGCAGCATTAAGTATAAATAGAAGCATGAGATCTAAAGAATCAAGCCGATGGTTGCCTTTTCGGGATGGTGAATACATTATATAACCTAGATTAACAAAGTAATCTAGCCGATATCGATGAAACCCTAGAAAGGATCTAGCCGATATAGGTAGATTGCATTGCCGATTTAAGTTATATAACATATATGATAACCCGGAGAATCACAACAAAGAACTAGAGTGTCATAGAGATGTAAGCACTAGCCCTAATGATGTAATTCGCCATGACAAGATATACCTTTTCGCCGAAGATCAAATTGATGCAGCACGACTCGAAAGCACAAACTTGTCGAGAATAGAAAACAAAGGTTTGGCGATGCGCCGAGATTGATTGAACGTGTGTTGTTATTATTTACAAGACCTCGGGATTATACTTATACCCGAAATTACAAACCTTGTCCATTATGGACACGACTCACATTATCCTAATACAAATCCATCTAACCAACAAGTCCCTTAGGCGGACTCTTACCGAGAATATCTATAAGGAAATTACATAAAATATCCTAATTAATAGATACAATTGCCTCCTTAGGACTCTATCCGTGCATGGCAATCCATATGAAACACGTTAACATAACCTGATGACGTACACCAAGTCATATTACCGACATCGGCTCAATCGGCTAACCTAGTCCGACTCTGACTCTGCCGATCCAGTCCACAGCCGATTCGGACCACAGCCGATTCTCACTCTGCTTTCCAATACGACCTTATCTCTTCAATCCTCTTCGATTCCATCTCAATCTCCAATATTTGAATTACCAAATTTGGTCGTCAACACATGCCCCCCAAGTCCGGAATATTTGGTAATGTTTCGGATTTGCCAAATCTTATCTCCGAGATAATCTCGCTCTTTCCGTTTTTTTTACCGTTACCGCATTACTTTAAATACCCTAACCAACGGCCCCAAGAAACTTCACACCGTTATTTACTGTTGCCACCGCTTTCGCAATCTTCGTCTCTCCCAACTCCGGCGATCCCCTCGGCGCAAGCAGTCAACTTCAAGCAATCCTTCGCTCATCCAACTTCCGCCGGTGAGAAGATGTCTTCGTCATCCGCTCCATCCGCTGCCCCATCGGCCGAATACGCTGAGGTAAGTCCCATCGGCTAGATCTCCTTTTTGCTCATCTAATTTCATTTTCCTGCAATCTTAGTCCGCTTCTCTTCTCTTTTGCTTTGTTGATGTAGCATCTCGCAAACCTAGTTGCTGTCCCTAGTCTGAATTATGAGAATAATTACTTCCTTGGACCAATCGGCAATTCAGACCCAACTGAGTTTATCACCGCCGAAACAAATAGGATTCCCTTCAGACTAGCAAATCCAAACATAGGGCATTGGAAGAACACCTTCAAATCTTGGTCATCCCTAGAGAAAAGCTGGCCTGCATGGTATAAGCGCATATCGGCTAGCAAACAAAACCACTGGGATGAACTCGGAATCGGCCAAGCCCTAGCCCTCACTTTGGCTAATTCGGCTAAAGATGAACCACTGATGGCCTCCGCTAGCTACTTCTGGTCCAACACCATTAATGCCTTCATGTTCAATCAAGGACCGATGACCCCAACACTCTTGGACATAACCATGTTAACTGGACTTGATATTACCTCATCTGCCAATCCAATGACCTTGAACTCCAAGAATAGATTTGACTTTAAAACCAAGAGCATAGGAGGATGGTCTGGTTTTATTTCGGCTAACATGGGTCAAGGCTCAGTCTCCCCTAGAGAGCATACTGCCTTCTTGCTGATGTGGTTGGAAAAATTTCTGTTTTGTGGATCAAGTTGTGGCCCAACCTCAAATTGGCAACATATAGCCGAAGCACTTGAAGAAAAAGACAATTCCCTTTGGGAAAGATTCTGCTCGGCTATTTGTATCAAACTCTGAATAATGCATCAACCAAGCTAGCTGTCGGCTCAACAGTCAATGCAGGTGGTCCATGCTGGCTACTCCAATCTTGGCTAAACTTAGTTGCAATGAAGGCTGTCAATCGACCACCCCTAACTGAGGCAGAGTTTCCAAGACTAGAGCCGATCACCAATGACGATGGTGAAGAAAAAACCCATCGAAGATCTATGTCCTTTGGAGAATATGCCAGCACCCCAGCCGATGCAGGAGCAAAATTATCAGCAGAACTGCTCAAGGACTGGTTTTTCTGCTTCTATGACGGCTTTCAAAAAGATACCAGAATCTGGTTCTTCTATGATGAATCAATCAACTTTGAGCTGCCATTGGACTTCAGATTTGAAGAAATAAACCATGACAAATTCCAGAAGTCCAGAGAAGTATATACCACAGCCATCAGCCCATGCATCCTTCCTGTCGGCATCCATCAAGACAGGAACATAAAGGTTTCATATGAGTTCTATCATCCCATCAGCTCAGCAAGACAATTTGGTATGGGACAACTCCCAATCGGCTTGTGGTTTGCTGACAAGATTGAATGCCGAGGAGAGATATCTTCAAGTTTGATGATGGATCGGCTGCTGAACATTCCAGGCCCCTCTCTTGGCAGTATTAATGATATTGAATTAGCTATGTTCAGGAGCAAAGTCTTCACCTCATGGTGGGCTGAGTGGAAACAACATCTTTTTCACCAATCGGCTACCATCTACATGACAGACCTCTTCCCTGACATGATCCCTCAGGTAACTTCTTTTTTTATTCTTGTTTTAAACATATCAGCCGATTCTATTTATAACTCATGAACTATCTTTGCTCTTTCAGACCACAGACTCATCTCCTCCTCATACCAGCAAAAGTGGCAAAGAAATTGAATATGCTGCAGGGCTATTTCCTAACAGATGTGCCATGACTCCTCCTGTCATCGGCTATCATGCCCCCAAGACATCAAGCCTGCTCCAAGGACAAATGAAAGAAACAGCCGATGCAGGCAGGAAAAGGAGAACTAGAGCATCAACTGTTGTGCCACCAGCTACGAAGAAAAAGGCCAAGAAACAACCACCTCCAACAGCCGATGATGCAGATGAAGCCCTAAAAGAAGCATCCATTGAACGGGCAATAGATGAAGCTACAGCCGAATCTAGTGATGTGGGAAAAAGAAACACCTCCAGCCTCTCCAAAGCAAACCCCCACAACTCCTATTCCAGCTGTCTTCACTCGGCAGCACTAATTTCCAAACCAGCTCGCCTTCCTCAAAAGATTTGGGTACGACTTTCTTGTTATAATGCCTGGCAACTCTCTCTTTATCTTTCCTAACTTTCTCAAGAGCTCACAATCTTGCTTGAACCAAATCTTCTGACTCATCAACCATCAAATTATGATAATCATCGGCTGTTAACTCATCCTGTAAAGAAATCCTCCTAGAGCCGATGTTGGTTTCCCATGGTAATACAGCTTCATGCCCATAAACCAGTTGATAAGGAGGTACCTGAATTGCACCATGGCAAGCCATCCGATAGGACCATAATGACTCAGCCAGAATAGTATGCCACTTCTTGGGATATTCGGCTATCTTTCTCTTGACCAACTTAATCAAACTCTTGTTAGATGCTTCAGCTTGTCCATTGGCTTGTGCATAATATGGTGATGAATTCAACAACTTAATTCCCATGCTATCAGCAAACTGAACAAACTCGTCCGATACAAATATATAACCCTGATCAGTTGTAATTGTTTGTGGCAAACCAAATCTGTATATAATATGCTCTTTAACAAAATTGATCGCATCTTGACTGTCAACTTTCTTCAAAGGAATGGCCTCAACCCACTTAGTGAAATAATCAGTTGCAACCAATATGAACTTATGTCCTTTGCTTGATGGTGGATTGATTTGGCCGATCATATCAATACCCCAACCTCTGAACGGCCATGGCTTGATAATAGGGTTCACAGCCGATGCTGGCGCTCTCTGAATTGCTCCAAACTTCTGACAATCTTGACAACCCTTGTAATATCTGAAACAATCTTCCAGCATGGTCGGCCAAAAATATCCAATTCTTCGAAGTAACCACTTCATTTTATGAGCCGATTGATGTGTCCCACAAATACCTTCATGAACCTCACACATAACAACTTTAGCTTCGTCCATACTCAAGCACCTCAATAGAACTCCATCAATCGTCCGATAATACAATGAATCATCCAACAGAACATACTTAAGAGCTTTATACCTTAATCTCCTTGAAACCGATCTTGAAGGATTCTTTAGATACTCAAAAACATCAAACCTCCAATCATCGGCTGGAATACAGGCCACTTCTACCTCAATCCCTTGTAACATCGGCCTATATCCTAATGCACCTTGAGCTAAATCATTGGCTTCAACGTTTTGCTCCCTAGGAATATGCTTAAAAGTAACCATCTTGAATGTCTTCATCAGCTCCTGGCATTTCTCATTATAGATTATTAAGGTATCATTCTTGCATTCATATTCCCCAGATAATTGACTTATCACCAACAATGAGTCACCCATGATCTCAACAGCATCGGCTTCGACTTCTCTTAATAACGGCAACCCTTTGAGAACAGCTTCATCTTCCGCTTGATTATTTGTTGAATATGGTTTAATAGTAAAAGCAAACTGAAAACTTGCCCCCCTAGGTGATATTATCACCAAGCCGATACCACAACCATGAGTCCAAACTGATCCATCAAAGAATAAAGTCCATGGCATGATGTCAATATTATCAATACTGGTATCCCTGTGTTCAACTATGCAATCGGCTATCGCTTGCCCTTTAACTGCCTTAGCCGATTCATATCTAAGATCAAATTCTGACAAAGCAAAAATCCACTTCCCAATTAGTCCTTTTAACACTGGAGCCGATAGCATATATCTTACTACATCGGCCTTGCAAACTATAATGCATTCATTAGATAATAGATAATGCCTCAACTTTGTGCAAGAAAAATATAAGCATAAGCATAACTTCTCCACAGGTGAATACCTTGTTTCTGCATCCAACAGGCGTCTACTGAGATAGAATATAACTCTTTCTTTTCCTTCAACTTGTTGAATCAAGACTGAGCCGATAGAATTTTGATCGGCTGATAGATAAAGTTTAAATGGGATCCCTTTCTGTGGTGGTATGAGAACTGGAGGGGTACTTAAATATTCCTTGATATTATCCAGAGCCCGTTGCTGTTTCTCTCCCCAGACAAATTCTTGATCGGCTTTCAACCTTAGCAAAGGAGTAAATGGCTCTATTCGGCCAAACAGATTTGATATAAAACGCCGAACAAAATTAATCTTGCCGATCAATGATTGTAGCTTGGTTTTATCTTCTGGGGGTTTGATATCTTTAATTGCTTCGATGCTCCTCTGAGGAATTTCAATCCCCCTCTCATGGACCAGAAATCCAAGAAACTGACCAGCCGATACACCAAAAGCACACTTGGTAGGATTCATCTTCAACCCATACTTCCTTGCTCTTTCTAAGACCTGTTTCAAATCGGCTATATGATCATCAACTTCCTTGGATTTAACCACCACATCATCTATATATCTCCACCAATGCGCCGATGAGATCGTGAAAAATATAGTTCATGGCTCTCTGATATGTAGCACCAGCACTCCTCAAGCCGAAAGTCATAACTACCCACTCATACAAGACGATAGCACTAGGACACCTAAAAGCAGTCTTGTGAATGTCCTCCTCAGCCATAAAAATCTGATTATAACCAGCATTGCCATCCACGAAACTGATAATCTTATATCCAGATGTTGCATCTACAAGTTGATCGGCTACCGGCATTGGGTATTCATCCTTTGGTGTAGCTTTGTTCAGATCTCTGAAATCAATACAAAACCTAAGCTTGCCGTTTTTCTTAATAACTGGTACTATATTGGAGATCCACTCAGCATATCGGCATGGTCTGATGAAGCCAGCATCATAGAGTCTTGTAATTTCGGCCTTCATAGCATCATACATCGCAGCTTTACAACGTCTTGGGGGTTGCTTGTATGGCCGATAGCATGGTTTGATAGGGAGCCGATCTTCAACTATCAATCGGCTAAGTCCTGGCATCTCATAGTACTCCCAGGCAAAACAATCTCTATACTCCCTTAGGAGTGCAATTAATTTACATTTAAATCCTTTTGATAAACCTTTACTAATATATGTCGGCCTAGGCCTATCACCTGGTCCAATGTCAATTTCCTCTAATTCATCGGCCGACATAAAACCTTGCCCAAGCTTGCCGTCAAGATCATCAATAGTGTCTTCTGTGTATAGGTTGGAACCCTCCACGGCGCCCTCAAAACAAGAATTGGGGCTCTCCATCTCCTGTTGCCTGTATGGCATCATCAGAAATCTTTAAGTAATCTCCTTGCCAAACTTTGCCAGATAAACAATCAATTCCTTCCATCTCCCAAATAGACAAATCGGCACAAGCTACATTGACTGACCTGTCGGCTGGCACGATTTCGATTTGGTCTCCTTGCCATTGAATCAAGCTTTGATGCATTGTTGAAGGGATGCAACAGTTGGCATGGATCCAATCTCTTCCCAACAACAGGCTGTAGGAACCCTTCCCGTCAATAACAAAGAACGTGGTTGGGATTGTTTTACTGTCGATGGTTAGCTCTACATTCAAAACTCCCTTGGTCTCAGATGGGTTCCCGCCAAAATCCTTCAGAACCATGTTGGTTTTGATCAAGTCTTCTGAGTTCTTTCCAAGCTTTCTGAATGTTGTATAAGGCATTAAATTAACAGCTGCCCCTCCATCGACTAGCATTTTTGACATCGGCTTACCATTGACAAATCCCTTAACATAAAGTGGCTTGAGGTGCCGATGATCTGTTCCTTCGGGCTTCTCAAAAACAGCTTGTTGTGGAGATAACATCAATTTAGCCGATGGCATATCTTCTTCTTGCTCGACAACTTGCTCTACTGCATATTCGGCTGGCAACATAAAGACCATATTTATCTCAGATGACATCACTTCCTTGCCCTTGCGTTGTTGATTTTGGCTGCGATCGGCTTCGACTTCGTCGGCTGGCACCACTTTGCTCTTCACGCGCCATACTTTCTTCGTTTTCTGCCGCAGCCGATGCTTAATTGCACCCTCAACCTCCTGGAATTGCTCTATGTTCCTCATCCTTTGAACTCTTCTCTTTGATTTTTGGTGAATATCCCAGAAGGACACCATTGGGGATGCATTGGCTTGGATTCTCTACGTGAGTCATCTTCATCATCGTCTTGGTGCATCGGCCCAAGTCTTTCATGTACTGACAACCTTGATTGTCTTGGCCGATGTGTAATTGCATGTCGTCGACTTGGTTCTTGGATGAATTGGACATCAGGATCACTACAGCCAGGGCAATTTTCGATAGATGGTAGCCTCATACCTTCGTTCCAGCAGAACCTGAAAAATTCACAACTCCAATGGGGATCAAAATATCTCTCTTCTTCATTGGGATATGACTCCTCCTTTTGGCGCCTGTTTTGATACTTGCCGATCATACCAGCCGATCTGGTACTCCTAGTATAGTTTTTATTTCCATCGGCTGTTTTCCTATTGTATCCAGGATGCACCATGTTAACTGGAAAAGGGTGTCCATCTATCTTCATCGGCCTCTTTACCATGTTGGATCCATCAATCTTAATTTTTCCTTGTTCGATAGCCGACTGGATCTGTTGTCTGAAAATTTTGCAATCATTAGTGTGATGAGACCCTGTGTTGTGCCATTTACAGTACTTCCTTTTCTTCAACTCTTCAGCCGATGGGATGATATGTCCTGCCGGCAGTTGAATCTGCTTTTCCTGAAGAAGGAGATCGAAGATCTTATCGGCCTTGGTGAATGCTGATCCAGACAAGGAAAGCGGGAATAAGCGAACTCTGAGAGCTTCTGTAGCCGATGCCTCACCACACTGAGCTAGAAATCGGCTAATGTGCTCGTAGGTTGATATATTATCTTGTCCTGAGAACTTAGAGAAGTCTGGCACCTTGTATCGGTTTGGCAACGGAACCCGAT
The DNA here is from genome assembly GCA_000573905.2 of Oryza punctata. NCBI lineage: Eukaryota > Viridiplantae > Streptophyta > Magnoliopsida > Poales > Poaceae > Oryza > Oryza punctata. Next base: position 1,497,177 of record CM002499.2, on the reverse strand, counting down.
CAAAGTATTCTGGATACAGATGCCGATACATGTTGCTATTATCTTTCGGTTTAAGTCCAAATTGCTCCCTCATAACGTCAGCGATCATATCGGCCCAGGGTTGATGAGGTGTTGCTCCACCATACTGCTGTTGTACTGGATCCATCTGGCTGTATTGGATCGGCTGAGGTCGTGGTGAGTGAGGCTGATAAAGATTATTGAAGCCAGCCGATATGCCTTGTGGTGGCACATAAGGAAGTTGTTCTGTACTGTGTTGCTGGTTTATTGGCTGAGTAATTCCAATCGGCTGTTGTAGAACCGAAGGAATTTGGTAAGATGTGTCAACAGCTGGCGGTTTTGGATGAAGAATACTCATCAGTTGTTCTGGTGTTAATTGAGTTGATGCTTGCCCCCCAGTGATCGGCTGTGATCTGGTTAGAATTGATGGAATATTTGAACTTGAGAAAGGAGCCGATGGAGCCTGGGTTTGAAGCACTTGTTGATTTCCTTGATTTCCACCGATCTCTGTCTTCACGGTTCTGTATGCTGGGAACGCGCCGTCTGGTAGATAAATAGGTCCTTTAGCCTTTTCCTCAGCTATCATTCCATCAACCACCGACTTGATCATGTTCGTTAAGGTATTGACAAGTACTCCGGACTGGTTGACTAGCGCATGATGTACAGCCGAATCGATGTGATCTTGTAATGTGTGCAATTCTTCGTTACTCGATTCGGTTTTCACTTGTTTATCCTTTTCTCCTCCGGATCCAGAAGTACTTGGGTCTTGCTTCACGATCGTCGGTACTTGGACTTTAGCTCTTTGGACGACCGTACCTTGCCGGGTGACTGTGAAGGAATGCAAATACTGGTTTTGGAGTTGATCCAGCAGTTGTCGCAATTCTTCCTTCTGTTCATCATTCAGCTACTCGGGTGTAACCGCGATGATGTTGTCCTCCGCGACTTCAGTGATGTTTGGAGACATGATGACACAGGTGCCACTGGGCGTGCCAAAAGCGTGTTGATGCAAAAAACACACACTGGCCTGAGAGGTTTGCTTTACTCCAGTGCAGGTCCAAAATTAGGGTTTCAGATTCAAGGGCGTGCCAGTTGATTTGATCCTGCAATCAACAAGAAAAACATGCAAAGAATATCAGTAAACGATAGACAATCGGCCATAGGGCCGATTTCATATCGTATGTGACCTAGCCGATGCAATAAAGCATGGATCGGCTGTAAGGTATAATCAATGATAGAACTAACCCTAAAACTAGTATATCGGCTGAAAAGATCAACGTTACATAATCAATAAATCAATATCACTTTAGAAATAAGCAATTGGGATAGATTGGACTGAACCGAGACAGTATAAATTGCCCAAGTCTAAAGATAACATGATATAATGATTGTGCGGATTGATGTCATAGCCGATATCTAGGTTTAAGTATGTATCGGCTATAGCTCCGATACAACCTTATGTTAGGATATTCTCTAGTAATAAATATATTAAACTATAACCAATTAGATTGATATCAAGCTTAATATATTTACATTAGATTAGATCCTGCTATAAGGGGCAGATATAGAACATTAAACAACGCTTAATACAATGTAAAACATCTATATCAGGTAAGATCGGCTGAAACCCCGATACTATCCTTATTAACAACCATGAAGCAGGTTAGATATCATGATTCTAAATACGACTTAATAGGTTGGACTGAACCAATGCAGCATTAAGTATAAATAGAAGCATGAGATCTAAAGAATCAAGCCGATGGTTGCCTTTTCGGGATGGTGAATACATTATATAACCTAGATTAACAAAGTAATCTAGCCGATATCGATGAAACCCTAGAAAGGATCTAGCCGATATAGGTAGATTGCATTGCCGATTTAAGTTATATAACATATATGATAACCCGGGGAATCACAACAAAGAACTAGAGTGTCATAGAGATGTAAGCACTAGCCCTAATGATGTAATTCGCCATGACAAGATATACCTTTTCGCCGAAGATCAAATTGATGCAGCACGACTCGAAAGCACAAACTTGTCGAGAATAGAAAACAAAGGTTTGGCGATGCGCCGAGATTGATTGAACGTGTGTTATTATTTACAAGACCTCGGGATTATACTTATACCCGAAATTACAAACCTTGTCCATTATGGACACGACTCACATTATCCTAATACAAATCCATCTAACCAACAAGTCCCTTAGGCGGACTCTTACCGAGAATATCTATAAGGAAATTACATAAAATATCCTAATTAATAGATACAATTGCCTCCTCAGGACTCTATCCGTGCATGGCAATCCATATGAAACACGTTAACATAACCTGATGACGTACACCAAGTCATATTACCGACATCGGCTCAATCGGCTAACCTAGTCCGACTCTGACTCTGTCGATCCAGTCCACAGCCGATTCGGACCACAGCCGATTCTCACTCTGCTTTCCAATACGATCTTATCTCTTCAATCCTCTTCGATTCCATCTCAATCTCCAATATTTGAATTACCAAATTTGGTCGTCAACAGTAGGTTTGTCACGCCCTAAAATCACTCTAAAATTGTATCATCTAAATCATTTCTAGAAATTGTAAAACCAATAAAATAGCCTTCAACAATTAATACTCACCAAGATTGATGTCAATTTGGCTTGTGGGTATTTTTAATAAATTCCCCATGCTTCAAAATGCTTAACCAATTTTTACTTTAATTTTAAGAGCACCCTACATAATTTTATAGCAACAAAAACAATTAAAAGAATTTTATAAAAAGCAAAAACCTAAAACAACTCTCTCCCTTTCCTTGGGCCATTTTTGGCCCATCTCTTCCTCTCTCTCCCTCCAGCCCGACCTGGCCTGCTCTCCCTCTCCCTCTTTCTTCTGCCTTGGGCCTTGCCCCTCCTTCCCGGCCCAGGCCAAGCCGCCCTCCCCAGCCCAGCCAAGCGGCGGCTGCTGCATGCCGCGCATGTGCGCCACAGCGCGCTCCACCGTGGGGCCCGCCTCTCGGAGCGTCTTCAACCTCCAACCGCGCCCGTCTCTCTCTCTCCCGTGAACACATGCACCGCCGCCCATCCCGATCTTCCTCCTCGGTGGATTTCCGTCCAAATTAACTGCAAAAATGGGTTCGCCTCCTCTTCCTCATCAATTCCCCCAACAAATCCCACTCAATCCCGCATTATTCACAGTGGATTTTGATGGCGTTCATCAATGGCGAGCTCCACCATGGTGGCGTCAATCTCCATCCCCGGCGACCCTCTCCCTCCCCTCCGGCCTATAAAAGGCAGCCCCGACCCCCCCTGCTCTCTCCCCACACACCACCGTCCTCCCCCTCCTCTCTCCCTGGCCGCTGCGCCATTTTCTTTTTTTTTCTCGTACTGCCGCAGTCGTGCGCTCCGGCCGCCTGTTGGCATCGGCCTGGACGTCGCCGGGCCTCGGCAAGGCCACTGCCGATTGCGCCGTCGCCTTCTCTCCCTCGGCCACGCCTTCTCCTCCCTCGGCAAACCCCAGAGCTCCGTTCCCGACGTCCACCAATAGTCGGCCTCCACTGTTCCGCGTCGTCAAGCCTGTCGTCGTTGTCTCATTGCTGTACCGGTGAGCATTGCCGCTGCCATCTCTCTCCCTCCCCTCTGTTTCTATCTCTTTTCTCTGTGCACGTGATTTTCTTTAAGAAATATTAATTCACAAATTCGCAAAACGACAATTAAACAACACCTAAAATTCAAATAGCCATATCTTGACTATTTGAACTCGGAATTGATATGTTCAAATTGCTAATTGTGCCCTTAAACAGTAATTAACCCATTTTATGCTTTCTTTATGCATCTTATATGATTCTTATTTTTGTTTGGCCCTTTTTCTTTGCGATTATCGTGTAGACGCTGTAGTTCCGGAAGAGCCGCTCTACCTCGAGGTTGACGTTGAAGATTTTGGTAGCGAGCAAGGAAAGTCATGCCATTTTTGATCATATTGTTATCCCAACTTACAAAATTATGTTTATTTAAATTATTGCATTTCGCTTTATTAATTTCCCGCACTTATCACTGTTTTATTTAGCCCGACCGATTCTCCTTGTTATAGCCTTATTATTTGTATTATTATTATCCTTGTTTAACCCTAGGAAAAATAAAACTAGTGCGGACTTTATATATGTGGTGCTTACTAGTAAATTTAGGAATATGCTTAGCCCTGCTTAAATAGCAACAATTAGATATTTTCCAATAATTAGACTTGGGCATAACTTGTAAATAATGGTAATTTTGGCTTAGTGGCTGCTTAGCCATGACACAATGTTTCCCCTTCAAAATTCCCCAAACATGATTTTCGGCTGGGCTCGGGGTGCTTGGTTTCTCTAGTCGCACCTCGGCCGTCACAAGGACCGGTCTTCGGGCCTCTGTTGCAAAGCATACTCCGTACAACCACATGTCTAATGGGTAAGGCTTAACACATCGCCTAGAACGGTCATGAACGAGAAAGGCACGGATAGGGATGGATGAAACCCTTGGTGGGGTCGACGTCTCTGGCAGTACGCCCGGGGGCATAGACTGTCTGCTCGACCCAGGGCGTCTGGCGGGGGAAGTCTATGTCGGTCTTCTTTGTTTAGGGCGGTACTAAGCGATGGGTTATGTCATGGCTTCTATCTATATACCGTGGTGGTATGTGGCACGTGGTAACGCGTGAGGAAGACGTGTCTTGTGGGTAAAGATGTACCCCTCTGATCAAAGTATAATCTATTCGAATAGCCGCGCCCTCGGTTATGGGCAAGCTGAGCAATGTACCCAAGTTAGAGTTTAATTCTACTAAAACTAGAATAACTGGAGTTAGGATCTGTGGGCCTGGGATAAGGTAAGACCGCGTTGGTGCGCGACTTGTTAATAATTTGATTAGAGATAGGATCGTAATTTAATTAAATGCCTTTAAAAGTTTAAATGCTTTGAAATGCTAGTTCTCTGCAAAATAGCCCTATAATGAATTCTTTGTACTCCTTGCATTATATTTGCATTTTTCCGGCCTGGCTTGCTGAGTACGGTGGTTGTGCTCAGCCTTGCTCTTTTTTTTCCCCTTCCAGCTAAGGAGTTCTTTGAAGATGAAGGTTTTGTTGTCTAGCTCGTGCCTGCCGTCAAGCGCCTGTGGTGGCCCGTCGTAGTTTCCGGCTTTTAATTGTTTATCTTTCAGTGCTGGGCCTTTGGCCGCCCATGTAATAAAGTACTCGTTTCACTCTTCCGCTTATATATACTTTGTTATTTACCAACTTTGTAATGTGTACCTTGCCTCCTGGGACAAGGATTTATGCACTCACAAACGAAATATAGTGTTCTATATTCCGGGTGTGACAGTTTTGTCGATATCAGCTAGATTATTTTGTTGGTTTAGATTATATGATGTATCCACCATCCCGAAAAGACAACCATCGCCTTGATTGTCTAGATCTCATGTTTTCTCCTTATACTTAATGCTGCATTGGTTAAGTTCAACCTATTAAGTCGTATTTAGAATCATGATCTCTAGCCTGTCTTATGGTTGTTAATAAGGATAATATCGGGGTTTCAGCCGATCTTACCTGGTATAGATGTTTTACATAGTTTTATGCTTTGTTTAATGTTCTTTATTTGCCCCTTATATCAGGATCTAATCGAAATACAAATATATTGAACTTATACCAATCTAATTGGTTATGGTTGAATGTATTTGTTATTAGAGAATATCCTAGTATAAGGTTGTATCGGAGCTATAGCCGATACATGCTTAAATCTAGATATCGGCTATGACATCAGTCTATAAAATTGTTATTTCATGTTACATTAGACTTGGGCAATTTATACTGTCTTGGTTCAGTCCGATCTATCCCAATTGCTTATTTCTAAAGTAATATTGATATCTTGATTATGTAATACTGATCTTTACAGCCGATATACTAGTTTTAGGATTAGTTTTTTTCATTGATTATGCCTTACAGACGATTCATGCTTTATTGCATCGGCTAGGTAACTATACGACATGAAATCGGCTAGATGGCCGATGCACTATCTTTCACTAATATATTTGCATATTTCTTCTTGTTGATTGCAGGATCAAATCAACTGGCACGCCCTTGAACCTAAAGAACTAATTTTGGACCTGCACTAGAGTAAAGCAAATCTCTCAGGCCAGTGTTTGTTTTTTGCATCAACACACTTTTGGCACACCCAGTGGGATATTGTGTCATCATGTCACCAAATATCACTGAAGTCTCAGAAGAGAACATCCTGCCGATCCCGATCGACCAATTGAGTGATGAGCAGAGAGAAGAGATGCAGCAGATGTTAAATCAACTCCACAATCAATATCTGCATTTGTTCACGGTAACCCGACAGGGCACAGTCGTTCAGAGGACTAAAGTCGAGTTGCCAACGATCGTGAAGCAAGATCCAAGTACATCTGGAACAATCGAAGAGAAGGGCAAGGAGCCCAAGGTCGAATCAAACAACGAAGAACTGCACACAATACAACATCGCATTGATTCGGCTGTGCACCACGCCCTCATCAACCAATCTAGAGTACTAGTGAACACATTAACAAATATGATTAAGTCAGTAGTTGATGGAACCATAGCCGAAGAGAAAGCTAAAGGACCCATATATCTACCAGGCGGCATGTTCCCAGGCTACAGGACTGTGAAGATAGAAATTAACGGGAGCCAACAGGCAATTCAAACCCAGGCTCCATCGGCTCCTTTCTCTAGTTCAAACATTCCAGCAATTGACAAGACCACAGCCGATCACTGGGGGGCAAACTTCAAGTCATCTAACACTAGAACAGTTGATGAATATACTTAATCCAAAATCGCCAGTTCTCGACACTTCATATCAAATTCATTCGGTTCCACAACAGCCGATTGGAATTACTCAGCCGATAAGCCAGTAGTACAGCACAGAACAACTCCCTTATGTGCCACCTCTAGGCGTATCGGCTAATATCAATCATATCTATCAGCCTCATTCTCCACGGCCTCAGCTGATCCAATACGGCCAGTTTGATCAGATGCAACAACAATATGGTGCAGCAACACCACAGCAGCCGTGGGCCGATATGATCGCTGACGTTATGAGGGAACAGTTTGGACTCAAGCCTAAGGATAATGGCAACATGTATCGGCATCCATATCCAGAGTACTTTGATCGGGTACCACTGCCAAACCGATACAAGGTGCCAGACTTCTCCAAGTTCTCAGGGCAAGATAATGTGTCAACTTATGAGCACGTTAGCCGATTTCTAGCTCAATGTGGGGAAGCATCAGCTACAGAAGCCCTCAGAGTCAGATTGTTTCCACTTTCTTTATCTGGATCGGCATTTACATGGTTTTCATCTCTGCCTTACAATTCTATCAGGAGTTGGGTCGATCTGGAGAAACAGTTTCATAAATATTTTTTCAGTGGCGTTCAATAGATGAAATTGTCAGACCTCACAGCTATCAGACAGAAGTCAGATGAATCAGTTCCAGATTATATCCAACGATTCAGAGATGTGAGGAATAGGTGTTATAGTCTAGTCTTGACAGATTCACAGTTAGCCGATCTGGCCTTCTAGGGGTTGTTGGCGCCGATAAGGGAAAGATTTTCGGCTCAAGATTTTTAAAGCTTGGCTCATCTAGCTCAGAAGGTATCAGCTCATGAGACAAGATTCCAGGAGGCTAGAAAATTCATCAAGAAGGCCAACAATGTCAACAATATCTACAGCTACGACTCTGATTCCGAAGATAATGATCCAGAAGTTAATGCAGCCGAGTGGGCTAGGAACAAGAAGACAGTGGTTTGTCAATGGGTCAAAAATTCGGGAAAAGAGGAGAGATTTGATTTTGATATCACCAAAGCTGATAAGATATTTGATCTTCTTCTTCAAGAGAAGCAAATTCAGTTGCCGGCAGGACATGTAATTCCATCGACTGAAGAGTTGAAGAGGAGGAAGTACTGTAAATGGCATAATACAAGATCTCACATCACCAATGATTGCAAAATTTTCAGACAGCAGATCCAATTGACCATCGAACAAGGAAAGATCAAGATTGATGAATCCAAGAGACCGATGAAGATAGATGGACATCCTTTTCCAGTAAACATGGTTCACTCTGGGTTTAACCGGAATTCAGCCGATGGAGGTAAAAATTATACCAGAAACATCAGATCGGTTGGCATGATCAACAAGTATCAAAAAAAGCGCCAGAGGGAAGAGGAGTCATATCACCATGATGATGAGAGATATTTTGATCCCCATTGGAGCTGTGAATTCTTCAGATTCTGCTAGAATGAAGGTATGAGGTTACCATCCATTGAGGATTGCCCCGGGTGTAGTGATTCTGATGCACAATTTGTTCAAAGACCAAGACAACAGAGTGCAGGTGTGCATCGGCCAGTTCAGGAAAGACTGCCAGTTCATGAAAGACTTGGGCCGATCCAGCAAGGCAAAGATGAAGATGACTCGCAGAGAGAGCCCAAAAATATGCAACCACAATGGTGCCCTTCTGGGATTTTTACTAAGAACCAAAAGAGAAGAGTTCAGAGGATGAGGAACAGGGAACAATTCCAGGAGGTTGAAGGAGAAATCGAGCATCGGCTAAGGCAGCGAACAAAGAAAGTTTGGCGTGTGAAGAGCAAAGTAGTGCCAGCTGATGAAGTCCGAGCCGAACAAGACAGAAATCTCCAGAACAAGGGCAAAGAGGTGATGTCATCTGCAATAAACATGGTTTTTATTCTACCAGTTGAATATGCAGTTGAGCAAGTTGTTGAACAAGTCCATGAGTTACCATCGGCTAAGTTGATGTTATCTCCACAGCAAGCTGTTTTTGAGAAGTCTGAAGGAACTGATCATCGGCACCTCAAGCCACTGTATGTCAAGGGATTCGTCAACGGCAAGCCGATGTCAAAGATGCTAGTCGATGGAGGAGCAACTGTCAATTTGATGCCATATTCAACCTTCAGAAAGCTTGGGAAGAATTCAGAGGATTTGATCAAGACCAATATGATTCTGAAGGATTTTGGCGGGAATCCATCTGAGACCAAGGGAGTTTTGAATGTAGAGCTGACCATTGGCAGTAAAACAATTCCTACCACGTTCTTTGTTATTGATGGGAAGGGTTCCTACAGTCTGTTGCTGGGAAGAGATTGGATCCATGCTAACTGTTGTATTCCCTCAACAATGCACCAAAGCTTGATTCAATGGCAAGGAGACCAAATCGAAATCGTGCCAGCCGATAGGTCAGTCAATGTAGCTAGTGCCGATTTATCTGTTTGGCAAGGAGATTACTTAAAAGTTTTTGATTATGCCATACAGCCAACAGGAGATGCAGAGCACCAATTGTTATTTTGAGGGCGCCATGGAGGGTTCCAATTTCTACACGAAGGACACTGTTGATGATCTCGACGTCAAGCTAGGACAAGGGTTTATGTCGGCCGATGAGTTGGAAGAAATAGACATTGGACCAGGTGATAGACCTAGTCCGACATATATTAGTAAAGATCTGTCAAAAGAGTTTAAATGTAAATTAATAGCACTTTTGAAAGCATATAGAGATTGTTTTGCCTGGGAATACTATGAAATGCCAGGACTTAGCCGATCGATTGTTGAACATCGGCTACCTATCAAACCAGGCTATCGCACATATAAGCAACCTTCAAGACGTTGTAAAGCTGAAATGTATGATGCTATCAAGGCCGAAATTACAAGACTTTATGATGCCAACTTTATTAGACCATGCCGATATGCTGAATGGATTTCAAATATAGTACCAGTTATCAAGAAAAATGGCAAGCTCAGGGTTTGTATTGATTTCAGAGATTTAAACAAAGCCACACCGAAAGATGAATACCCAATGCCAATAGCCGATCAACTGGTTGATGCAGCATCTGGACACAAAATTATCAGCTTCATGGATGGCAATGTAGGTTATAATCAAATTTTTATGGCTGAAGAAGATATTCACAAGACTGCTTTCAGATGTCCTGGTGCAATCGGCTTGTATGAGTGGGTTGTTATGACTTTCGGGTTGCGAAGTGCTGGTGCTACATATCAAAGAGCTATGAATTATATATTCCATGATCTTATCGGCTTATGGGTAGAAATCTATATTGATGATGTGGTGGTCAAATCTAAGGAAGTTGATGAACATATAGCCGATCTAAGATAAGTACTAGAAAGAGCAAGGAAATATGGTTTGAAGATGAATCCAACTAAGTGTGCTTTTGGTGTATCGGCTGGACAGTTCCTTGGATTTCTGGTACATGAGCGAGGGATTGAGATACCTCAGAGGAGTATTGAAGCAATTAAAGATATAGAACCCCTAGCTGATAAGACCAAGTTGCAATCTCTGATCGGCAAAATAAATTTTGTTCGGCGTTTCATATCAAATTTGTCTGGCCGAATAAAATTATTCACTCCACTATTACGGTTGAAAGCCGATCAAGAGTTTGTCTGGGGAGAAAAACAGCAGCAAGCATTGGATAATATCAAAGAATATCTGAGTACTCCTCCAGTTCTCATATCACCACAGAAGGGGATTCCTTTCAAGTTATATTTGTCAGCCGATCAAAACTCTATCAGCTCAGTTTTGATCCAAGAGGTTGAAGGTAAAGAAAGAGTGATATTTTATCTCAGCAGAAGACTTTTGGATGCAGAAACAAGGTATTCACCTGTGGAAAAATTATGCCTGTGTTTATATTTTTCTTGTAAAAAATTGAGGCATTATTTGCTTTCCAATGAGTGCACAATAGTATGTAAAGCCGATATAGTGCGGTACATGCTATCGGCTCCAGTTTTGAAAGGATGGATTGGGAAGTGGATTTTTGCTTTGTCAGAATTTGATCTAAAGTATGAATCGGCTAAGGCAGTTAAAGGGCAAGCAATAGCCGATTTTATAGTTCAACACAGGGGTACCGGTATTGATAATGTTGACATCATGCCATGGACTTTGTTTTTTGATGGATCTGTGTGCACTCATGGTTGTGGTATCGGCTTAGTGATCATATCGCCTAGGGGGGCAAGTTTTCAGTTTGTTTTTACTATCAAGCCTTACTCTACAAATAATCAAGCCGAATATGAAGCTATTCTGAAAGGGTTGCAATTATTGAGAGATGTTGAAGCCGATGCTGTAGAAATCATGGGTGATTCATTATTGGTGATAAGTCAGTTGTCTGGGGAATATGAGTGCAAGAATGATATTTCGATGGTGTATAATGAGAAATGTCAAGAGTTGATGAAGACTTTCAAAATAGTTACTTTGAAGCATATCCCTAGGGAGCAGAACGTTAAAGCCAATGATTTAGCTCAAGGTGCATCAGGCTACAAGCCGATGTAGCAAGGAATCGAAGTAGAAGTTGCCTGTCTACCAGCCGATGATCGGAGATTTGAGATTTTTGAATATTTAAAGAATCCTTCTAAATCGGTTTCTAGGAAATTAAGATACAAAGCTCTCAAATATGTTCTATTGGATGATACATTATATTATCGGACGATTGATGGAATTCTTTTGAGATGTTTAAATCTGGAAGAGGCAAAGGTAGTCATGTGTGAGGTACACGAGGGAATATGTGGAACTCATCAATCGGCTCACAAGATGAAATGGCTGATTAGAAGAGTTGGATATTTTTGGCCGACAATGCTGGAAGATTGTTTCAGGTATTACAAGGGATGTCAAGATTGTCAGAAGTTTGGAGCGATTCAAAGAGCACCAGCATCGGCTATGAATCCTATTATCAAGCCATGGCCGTTCAGAGGTTGGGGTATTGATATGATCGGCCAGATCAATCCACCGTCGAGCAAAGGACATAAATTCATATTGGTTGCTACTGATTATTTTACCAAGTGTTGAAGCAATTCCTTTGAAGGAAGTTGACAGTAAAGATGCTATTGAATTTGTAAAGGAACATATCATATACCGGTTTGGTTTGCCACAGTCGATTACAACTGATCAAGATTCAATTTTTGTGTCCGATGAGTTTGTTCAGTTTGCCGATACCATGGGGATTAAATTGTTGAATTCTTCACCATATTATTCACAAGCAAATGGATAGGCTGAGGCATCTAACAAGAGCTTGATTAAGTTGGTCAAAAGGAAGATTGCAGAATATCCCAAAAAGTAGCATACTATATTGGCTGAAGCATTATGGTCCTATCGGATGGCTTGTCATGGTGCAATTCAAGTACCTCCATATCAACTGGTTTATGGGCATGAAGCTGTGTTACCATGGGAAGCCAACATCGGCTCTATAAGGATTTCTTTACAAGATGAGTTGACAGCCGATGATTATCGTAACTTGATGGTTGATGAGTCAGAAGATTTGGTTCAATCTAGATTGCGTGCTCTTGAAAAGGTTAGGAAAGACAAAGAACGAGTTGCTAGACATTACAGTAAAAAAGTTGTGCCAAAGTCTTTTAAGGAGGATGAACTTGTTTGGAAATTGGTGCTGCCGATAGGGGCTAGAGATAATAAATTTGGCAAGTGGTCACCGAATTGGGAAGGACCTTTTCGGATTCATAAATGTGTTTCTAATGGAGCTTATATGTTAAAAGGACTCGATGGAGAGATTTTTGGTAGAGCACTTAATGGAAAATTTCTGAAGAAATATTACCCAAGTGTCTGGATTGGTTCATAATCGGCTGAGTTCTGCCGATGTATGATTTACAACCGATGTGTCACATCGCCTTCGGATGGCCGGTATTTTTATCGCCCTTAGATATATAAGTTTGCAGCATTATGTTCCCTACTACAAACTTGGGGGGCATGGAGGATTAAAGTTGGAAATTTTTGAAACTTTTTAAACAAAAATACAAATCAAGACGATGACAGTTAATATCATATATCAGCTCGATGGCCGATAGCAGATTGTACTTCAAGGATTTAGCTAAGTATAAATCGGCTCGATGGCCGATACATATATTACAGCAAAAAATGTTTGAGATTGTTAAATTGTTACATCAAGCTAAGTATTTTTGGATAGCCGAGATTGCTCTTTGCCTAATTTGTTCTACTTCATCAATGGCTTGAGCATCGGCTGCATCTGTACCTGGAATCGGTTTCAAAGCTTTGCTTAAGGCAGAAAGATGTTTCACTGATTTCTTTAGCTTCAATTTCTGGGCCTCAATAGCTTTGGGCAGATCGGCTAGTTTTTGTTCTTCACTATTGATTTCAGCTCTGCAAGCTTCAAGTTGTTGCAGCAGATCAGCTTCTTTCTTCTTCAACATCTCAATCTTTTGCTGCGTGGAGTTTGGTCCAGCTTCGAGTTCATCAAGTTTGGATTTTTCATCATTCACTTGTTGTCGACTGGACTGGACATTGGCTTCGAGAGCAGAGCGCTCTAGCCGATCGGCAATTCTCTGCCTTGCTCTTTCTAATTTAAACCGATGTTGCTCGAGGAAGACTACTGGAGAAATTGCCTCAATGAGCTCATCAGGGATTTGGTCTTGAATTTCTTGGAATCTTGCCCTAATCGGCCCTCAGCTTACAACTAGTGTGTCAAGGGATGCATTGAGCTGATCTGCGATGTCAGTCAAGCTTTTCTTTAGGTCTTCTGATATAGGGGAGATGGCTTTGCTGGTTGTATCTTCTTCCTCTTCATCTAGAAATTGTTTGATGTCAAACGAGATCATATCGGCTAAGAGATGAAACACAGGAAAAGTATTGTCAAGTGATGATAACGATATTTGGGATCAACTGATGGATATAAGGTTGGAAGATACTTACAGGAATTTGAGGAATTGGAGCTGTGGCGACAACCTCTTAATCTTGTCAGCTGGCTGTAGCCGATGGAGTTCGCTCACTTGAGATTTGGTGAGGAGATGTTGGATGAGGGGGCTGCAATACTAACAAGTGTTGGTTAGTATCGGCTGGAAATAGGGTTAAGTGTGAGATAAGTTATAATTACCGATACAGGTGGTGGGGTTGGCTTCTTCCTAGCAGCAATTTGTTTCTTCTTGGGCTGAGAAAGATGTTTAAGTTAAAACATATATGGATCATAAGGAGTAGATTGCTGTTGGAGTATTCTTACCTGCACTTTTTGAAGTCTTTTCGGAGGACTTGGAGTTCTTGCAGCTTGACATTGTACTGCATGAGGTGTATCGGCTTGGGGTGTAACTTCAGCTGTTTCACTGATTTGAGCAGCAGCTTCATCAATGGCTTCTTCTATTTCAATTTCTTTCAAAATTTCATCCACTTCTTGATCTAGAGGGGCTTCTGTATCGGCTGTTTTCTTTTGTTTCTTTACTGGTTTCTTCAAGAGAGTTGGCTTGACAGCAGCTTGCTTGGTTCTTTTTCTCTTATCACCAGTTTGCATCGGCTCCCTGAGTTGACCTTGAAGCAAGGTGGTTGTCTTCGGAGCGTTGAAGCCGATGATGGATGGAGCTAATCCACAGTTGTTTGGGAGTTTGGCAGCAGCATATTCTATTGGTTTCCCACTTCGGCTGATAAGGTGAGGAGGAGAATCTGATGTCTGCAAGACAAGTTGATAAATTGTAAGTATTAAACAGTGGATTGAAATGAATTGCAAGGATTGAAGAGAAGAAATTTACCTGAGGGACCAAGTCTGGTATAATCCTGATCAAGTATGATTCAGCCAATAAGTGGAAAATGTGGGCCTTTATCTCAGACCACCATCTATCAAAAAGTATGCTCCTCATTAAAGTGATGCTGAATCTGTTTATACTGCCAAGTGGGGGACCAGGGATGTTGAGCAGCTTGTCCATCATTAGAGCCGATACTATATCACCCCTGGTTTGAATCTTGTCGACATAGTACAGGCCGATAGTTAGCTGACCCATGCCAAGTTGCCTTGCTGCTGTTGTTGGATGATAAAACTAGTAGGATGGTTGAATATTTCTACCTTGAGATATGCCGGTGGGGAGTATACAAGGAGAGATTGCAACAGTTAGGATTTCTCTTGGTTTCTCAAATCTTTCATCATTTATTTCACTTAGTCTAAAATCGGCTGGCAGTTCATAGTTGTTAAAAGATTCATAAGCAAACCAAATTCGGCTGTCTCTGGGAAATCCATCATAGAAATTGCCGAACCAATTTTGGAAGTGCTCAGCCGATGGTCCAAAACCGACATAACCAGTAGCTGCTTCACCATAGGACATACATCAGCGTACTGGGGCCGATTCATCATCACTACTGGGATCGGCTAAGGACGGGAACTCTGCTTCAAGGAGTGATGGTCTTTGTACAACTTTTAGGGTGTGCAGAGTTAACCAGAGCTGAATGAACCACCATGGGCCACCGGTGCTAACACTTGAATCCATGATCAATTTGGCCGATGACTGGCTCAGGATTTGATATACTGCACCTAGTAGGTATTTTCCCAGGGGGAATTCTTTCTTCAAGACAATGGCTTCGGCTAGGTGTTGCCAGTTTGCTGTTGGACCGCAAGTAGAGCCGCAAAACAGGAACTTATCCATCCACATCATCAGGAAAGCTGCATGTTCCCTAGCTGATATAGGGCCGGTTCCCATGTTCTCAGAGATAAAACCAGACCACCCCCAATATTCTTGGTTTTGAACTTATAGGTGCACTTGGTTTTCATACTGATGGGGTTAGCCGATGTGGTTATATCCAAGCCAGTTATCATGGTGATATCTAATAAGGTGGGGGTCATCGGCCCGTGGTTAAACATGAAGGCATTTAAGGTATCTGACCAGAAGTATGCAGCAGATGATAGCATCGGCTCATCTTTTTTCATATCGGCTATGGATAGAGATAGACACTGAGCTATTCCTACTTCGTCCCAGTGATCCTGTTTGCTAGTAGCAACCCTCTTATACCAATCTATCCATTTATCAACTTGAGAGGGCCAAGCTCTAAAGGTTGCAGTCCAGTGAGAGAGAGATGGAGATGATGTTCTGAAAGGGATCCTATTTGTTTTTGCATTAATGATATAAGTGGGATCTATATCACCTATCGGGCCCAAATAGAAATGATTGGGGTCTTTCAAGATGGGGATGGCTATCTGGTGGACTAAGAGCTACAGATTGAAAAAGAAGGGTTGAAGACGGAAGAATAAATGAAGAACACAAAAGAAAACTTTGAGCCGATGGAGACTTACCTCAGGGAATTCCTTCGCAGCGGCGCTAGATGGGCTCGATGATGACGCCATGGATGTGCGAGGATCGTCGCCGGGAAGGGATTCGTTGTTATGGTTGCCGGAGAAGAGAGAGAATAATCGTCGGAGTTCACGGAGAAGTTTGGTGGCTTAAGCGGTGAATAAGGAGTTAACACCGTGAAATTTCAAGGAAAAGCGGTTAGTATTTATGGAAGTAGGTGCGTAACGGTCAACAGAGAAAACCCTAGATTTTTGCGGTTTTGAAGAGATAATTCCGTTGCATTATATAATACTTCGGAATTGGGGGGCATGTGTTGACGATGAAATTTGGTAAGTAATCTGATCCACGTGAATAGGAAACATGATCCAATCCGAAGCGGATTCGAGGATATGCGGAAATCTCGAAAAACAGAGTACGCATCGGTTGGAGTCTGTATCGGCTGGGAACCGAGTCCGATTGGGTTAGCCGATGGAGCCAATATCGCATGTGAAGTCAATATCGGATTCAACAAGGAGCTTACGATGGGATTGTCGTGCAAGGATAGTGTCCAAAATTGGCAATTGTATCTACTAATTAGGATATTTTATGTAATTTCCTTATAGATAATCACGGTGTTGATGCAAAAAACACACACTGGCCTGAGGGGTTTGCTTTACGCTAGTGCAGGTCCAAAATTAGGGTTTTAGGTTCAAGGGCGTGCCAGTTGATTTGATCCTACAATCAACAAGAAAAACATGCAAAGAATATCAATAAACGATAGATAATCGGCCATAGGGCCGATTTCATATTGTATGTGACCTAGCCGATGCAATAAAGCATGAATCGGCTGTAAAGTATAGTCAATGATAGAACTAACCCTAAAACTAGTATATCGGCTGTAAAGATCAGTGCTACATAATCAATATATTTGTATTACTTTAGAAATAAGCAATTGGGATAGATCGGACTGAACCGAGACAGTATAAATTGCCCAAGTCTAAAGATAACATGAAATAATGATTATATATACTCATGTCATAGCCGATATCTAGATTTAAGCATGTATCGGCTATAGCTCCGATACATCCTTATACTAGGATATTCTCTAGTAATAAATATATTAAACTATAACCAATTAGATTGGTATCAAGCTTAATATATTTATATTAGATTAGATCTTGATATAACGGGCAGATATAGAACATTAAACAAAGCATAAAACAATGTGAAACATCTATATCAGGTAAGATCGGCTGAAACCCCAATACTATCCTTATTAACAACCATAAAGCAGGTTAGATATCATGATTCTAAATACGACTTAATAGGTTGGACTGAACCAATGCAGTATTAAGTATAAATAGAAGCATGAGATCTAAAGAATCAAGCCGATGATTGCCTTTTCGGGATGGTGGATACATTATATAACCTAGATTAACAAAGTGATCTAGCCGATATCGACAAAACCCTAAAAGAACCTGGCCGATATAAGTAGATTGCATTGTCGATCTAAGTTATATAACATATATGATAACTTGGAGAATCACAACAAAGAACTAGAGTGTCATAAAGATGTAAGCACTAGCCCTCATGATGTAACTCGCCATGACAAGATATACCTTTTTGCCGAAGATCAGATTGATGCAGCACGACTCGAAAGCACAAACTTGTCGAAAGTAGAAACAAAGGTTGGCGATGCGCCGAGATTTATTGAACGTGTGTTGTTCTTATTTACAAGACCTCGGGATTATATTTATACCCGAAATACAAACATTGTCCATCACAGACACGACTCATATTAACCTAATACAAATCCAACTAACGAACAAGTCCCTTAGGCGGACTTTTACCGGGAATATCTATAAGGAAATCACATAAAATATCCTAATTAATATATACAATTGCCTTCTCAGGACTCTATCTGTGCATGGCAATCCATATGAAACACATTAACACAACCCGATGACGTATACCGAGCCATATTACTGAAATCGGCTCAATCGGCTAACCCAGTCCGACTCTAACTCTGCCGATCCAGTTCACAGCCGATTCGGACCACAGCCGATTCTCACCCTGTTTTCCGATACGATCTTATCTCTTCAATCCTCTTCGATTCCATCTTTATCTCCGATGTTTGAATTACCAAATTTGGTCGTCAACACATGCCCCCCAAGTCCGGAATATTTGGTAATGTTTCGGATTTGCCAAATCTTATCTCCGAGATAATCTCGCTCTTTCCTTTTTGACCGTTACCTCAGTGCTTTAAATACCATAACCGACGGCCTCGAGAAACTTCACACCGTTATTACTGTTGCCACCGCTTTCACAACCTCCGTCTCTCCCAACTCCGGCAATCCCCTCAGCGCAAGCAGTCAACTCCAAGCAATCCTCCAGTCATCCAACTTCCGCCGGCAAGAAGATGTCGTCGTCATCCGCTCCATCCTCCGCTTCACCGACTTAATACGCTGAGGTAAGTCCCATCGGCTAGATCCCCTTTTTGCTCATTAAATCTCGTTTTCCGCAATCTCAGTCCGCTTTCTTTCTCTTTTGCCTTATTGATGTAGCATCTCGCAAACCTAGTTGCGGTTCCCAGTCTTAATCACGAAAGCAATTATTTTCTTGGACCAATCGGCAACTTAGACCCCACTGAGTTCATTACTGCCGAAACAAACAGAATCCCCTTCAGGCTAGCTAATCCCAACACAAGCCATTGGAAGAATACCATTAAGTCCTGGCCATCCTTAGAGAAAAGCTGGTCTGCATGGTATAAGCGCATATCGGCTAGCAAGCAAAGCCACTGGGATGAACTTGGAATCGGCCAAGCCTTAGCCCTCACTCTGGCAAATTCGGCTAAGGATGAACCACTGATGGCTTCTGCCAGCTACTTTTGGTCCAATACCATCAATGCATTTCTATTCAATCAGGGACCAATGACCCCAAACCTTTTGGACATAACCACGTTAACCGGTCTTGACATTACCTCATCAACCAACCCAATGATCTTGAACTCCAAGAACAGATTTGATTTTAAAACCAAGAGCATAGGAGGATGGTCCGGCTTTATTTCGGCTAACATGGGTCAAGGCTCAATCTCCCCTAGAGAACACACTGCATTTCTGTTGATGTGGTTAAAAAAGTTCCTATTCTGTGGATCCAGTTGTGGCCCTACCTCAAACTGGCAACATATAGCTGAAGCACTTGAAGAAAAAAGACAATTCCCTTTAGGAAAGATCCTGCTCGGTTATTTGTATCAAACTCTGAGCAATGCATCGGCTAAGTTGGCTGTCGGCTCAATAGTTAGCGCAGGTGGTCCATGGTGGTTACTCCAGTCTTGGCTGAATTTAGTTGCAATGAAAGTTGTCAATCGGCCATCTCTAGCTGAATCAGAATTCCCAAAACTAGAGCCGATCACCGATGATGATGGTGAAGAGATAACCCATCGGAGGTGTACTTCTTTTGGAGAATACGCTACCACCCCAGCCGATGCAGGTGCAAAACTATCAGCAGAACTGCTTAAAGATTGGTTTTTTAGTTTCTATGATGGCTTCCAGAAAGATGCTAGAATCTGGTTCTTCTATGAGGACTCAGTCAATTTCGAACTGCCATCAGACTTCAGATTTGAAGAAATCAACCATGCCAAATTTCAAAAATCCAGAGAAGTTTATACCACTGCCATTAGCCCTTGCATACTTCCTGTTGGCATCCATCAGGGCAGGAACATAAAAGTCTCATATGAATTTTATCACCCCATGAGTTTAGCAAGGCAGTTTGGTATGGGACAACTCCCAATCGGCTTGTGGTTTGCTGACAAGATCGAATGCGGAGGAGAAATATCTTCAATCTTGATGATGGATCGGCTACTGAACATTCCAGGACCTTCCCTTGGCAGCATCAATGATATCGAACTAGCCATGTTCAGGAATAAAGTCTTCACTTCATGGTGGGCTGAGTGGAAACAACATCTTTTTCACCAATCGACTGACCTCTTCCCAGACATGATCCCTCAGGTAATCCCTTTAATCTCTCTAACTCAGCTTCATTACTGTTTTAAATACATTAGCCGATTTTACTTTTGAACTTATGAAATATACTTGACTTTTCAGACTACAGACTCATCTCCCCCTCATACCAGCAGAAGTGGCAAAGACATTGAATATGCTGCAGGATTGCTACCCAACAGATGTGGTATGACTCCTCCTGTCATCGGCTATCATGCCCCCAAGACATCAAGCCTGCTCCAAGGACAAATGAGGGAACCAGCCGATGCAGGCAGGAAAAGAAGAACTAGAGCATCAACTGCCATGCCACCAGCTACCAAGAAAAGGGCTAAAAAGCAACCACCTCCAACAGCCGATGACACAAACGAAGCCCTGAAAGAAGCATCAATCGAACGAGCCATAGATGAAGCCGCAGCCGAATCCAGTGATGTAAATGAAAAAACACCTCCAGCTTCTCCGGCTCCAAAACAAACCCCTACAACTCCTTCTGCTCCAGCTGTCTTCACTCGGCAACCCAGGGTAAATTCATCTTCCTTAATACAAATTGTCCTTACTCATCCTTAACTTAAACCTCCAACTCTTGCATTTTGTAGAAGAAAAGGCCAGCCGAGAAGAAGAAACCAGCACAAGTATCGGCTAAGCCATCCATTCAAGCTCCTTTGGTAAGTTTCAACTTTCTAAACCTCTGAATATCTCATTAGCCGATATCATCTAACACTTGTATAAATACTTTCAGCCTCCTTCCGCTCCATCGCCTACAACACAACCAATTTCCAGTGAACATACCGCATCGGCTGTAGGCAGCCATCATGTCGAAGAAGAAGAAGTTGCTGCTCCTGCAATCCCTGTAAGTCTCATCCTTAAAACTCTTTAAATCGGCTACATAAAAATATCCTCTTACTTGTACTCCTTTCATCTTTCCTACTTGCAGGTCTTAGCCGATTTGTTCTCTTTTGATATAAAGGACTACTTTGATGAAGAAACAGAAGAAGAAGCAACAAGCAAGTCCTTAGCTCCTCTAGCCGATGACGTGAAGAGAAATCTTGAAGACATTGCACATCGGCTGGAAGCATCTCTGGATAGCCTGGTAGTTGACTGCAGCACTCTTCGATCAAGATTCCAAGAGGTTCAAGCCCTACTGCCAGACGAATTGTCCAACATAATCACCCCAGCTATGTATCTTGAGCAGCACCAATTCAAGCTGGAGAAGGCAAGACAAAGGATAGCCGATCGACGAGAAAAGAAGGATATTGAAGCCACCATTCAGGCCAATCGGCAGCTAGTACATGATGAGAAAACCAAACTTGACCAATTAGCCGAAGAGCCGATTAAAGCCACAATAGACCAACTGGAGGCTGAAAGAATAGATCTGCTAGCCAAGCTTGAAGAATGTAATGCCAAGATCGCACTGGAAAAACAAAAATTAGCCGATCTCCCTAAAGCCATTGGGGAACAAAAAGCGAAATTGAAATCGGCTATAAAGAATGTGGCCACCATGACCAAGTCCCTGAAGGTGATTCCTGGAACTGACGCCCAAGATGCCCAAGCTATTGCAGAAGTTGAAGAAATTCGACAACAGGCACTATCGGCAATCCAGCGCTACCTCGCTCAATGATTTCTTGTAATAGGGACTTAGGAAAAATTTTGTAACTACTTCTGTAATTGGCTAGAACATTTGTCTTGTAATACATACTCTGAAATCCCTTATGCCGATTGATACTTTTGCTTCCATATATGTGTCAGCTATCAAGCTGATTTTATACCTGGCTGCAAAATTTTGCTCAAAAATTTCCAACTTTTCATCCTCCATGCCCCCCAAGTTTGTAGTAGGGAACACGATGCTGCAAACTTATATGTCTAAGGACGATAAAAATATCGGCCATCTAAAGGCGATGTAAACACATCGGCTATCAATCATAAACCAGCAAACCATAGCCGATCATGAACCAATCCAAACACTTGGGTAGTATTTCTTCAAGTATTTTCCATTAAGTGCTCTTCCAAATACTTCTCCATCAAGCCCTTTTAACATGTATGCCCCTTTAGAAACACACTGATGAATTTGAAAAGGCCCTTCCCAATTCGGTGACCACTTGTCGAATTTATTATCTCTGGACCCTATCGGTAACACCAATTTCCAAACCAGGTCGCCTTCTTCAAAAGATGTGGGCACAACCTTCTTGTTATAATGCCTTGCAACTCTTTTCTTATCTTTTCTAACTTTCTCAAGAGCTCGCAATCTAGTTTGTACCAAATCTTCTGACTCATCAACCATCAAATTATGATAATCATCGGCCGTTAACTCATCTTGCAAAGAAATTCTCCTAGAGCCAATGTTGGTCTCCCACGGCAACACAGCTTCATGCCCATAAACCAGTTGATAAGGAGGTACCTGAATTGCACCATGGCAAGCCATCCGATAGGACCATAATGACTCAGCCAGAATAGTATGCCACTTCTTGGGATATTCGGCTATTTTTCTTTTGACCAACTTAATCAAACTCTTATTAGATGCCTCAGCTTGCCCATTTGCTTGTGCATAATATGGTGAAGAATTCAACAACTTAATTCTCATGCTATCAGCAAACTGAACAAACTCATCGGACACAAATATAGAACCTTGATCAGTTGTAATCGTCTGTGGCAATCCAAACCTGTATATAATATGCTCTTTAACAAAATTGATTGCATCTTGACTATCAACTTTCTTCAAAGGAATGGCTTCAACCCACTTAGTGAAATAATCAGTTGCAACCAATATGAATTTATGTCCTTTGCTTGATGGTGGATTGATCTGGCCGATCATATCAATACCCCAACCTCTGAACGGCCACGGCTTGATAATGGGGTTCATAGCCGATGCTGGTGCTCTCTGAATTGCTCCAAATTTCTGACAATCTTGACAACCCTTGCAATATCTAAAACGATCCTCCAGCATTGTCGGCCAAAAATATCCAACCCTCCGAATTAACCACTTCATTTTGTGAGCCGATTGATGTGTCCCACAGATACCTTCATGAACTTCACACATGACAACTTTTGCTTCTTCCAAGCTCAAGCATTTCAAATGAACTCCATCGATCGTCCGATAGTATAATACATCATCCAAGAGAACATACTTAAGAGCTTTATACCTTAATTTCCTTGAAACCGATCTGGAGGGATTTTTCAGATACTCAAAAACATCAAATCTCCAATCATCGGCTGGAATACAAGCTACCTCCACTTCGATCCCTTGTACCATCGGCTTATATCCTGAGGCACCTTGAGCTAAGTCATTGGCTTCAACGTTCTGCTCCCTAGGAATATGTTTCAAAGTAACTATCTTGAAAGTTTTCATCAGCTCCTGACATTTTTCATTGTATATCATCAGGGTATCATTTTTGCATTCATAATCTCCGGATAATTGACTTATCATCAATAATGAATCACCCATAATTTCAACAGCATCGGCTTCAACTTCCTTCAATAACTGAAGCCCTTGAGAACAGCCTCATATTCTGCCTGATTATTTGTAGGGTATGGTTTAATAGTAAAAGCAAACTGGAAACTTGCCCCCCTAGGCAATAATATAGTCTAGTAGAAACCAATAGACTAGTAATGATAGATTGAATAAGCACTGATCCGAGGGTTGAAGCATTCATCGGCTGGAGGTCCGATGTCATAAAATCCAAACGATTAGATAAACAGTGAAACCTTTGTTGTCATCGGCTAAATCCAACTTGTAAGTAATCCTTTTAAGCCGATGCAACGTCCAAATAACTCATCGGCTGAAACCCCGATGAAACCTTTATTGGCAATCAAGAAGCAGGCTAAAGAATATGGTTCTAAGCACGACTCAGTAGATCAAACTTAACTGATGCAGCACTAAGTATGAAAAGAAACATAATATCTAGACAATTAAGCTTTTCAGGGAGGTGGATCATTATATAATCTAAGACAACAAAGTAATCTAGCCGATATCGACAAAACCCTAGATGGAGGTCGGCCGATGCAAGTAGAAAACATTGTCAATCTGGATTATATAATGTATATGATAACTCGACGACTTACATGAACAAGATTAGAGTGTCGAAGCGATGGAAGCACTAATCCCGATAACGCAACCGCCATTACAAGCCTTACCCCTCGTCGGAGATCGAAGTCGATGCAGCCCAACTTGAACCAACTTGTCGAAAGTAAAAAGGGTAAAAGGTGGCGATGCGCCGAAGTTGAATTGATCGAGAGATAATTTACATGGACCCCAGGTGTACATATTTATACCCATGGGTAGATACTAGTCCATATCGGACACGACTCAAACTTTCCTAAAGATAAAAGGAAAAACATAAAGTCCTTATCGGACACTAAACACACTTTTCTAAAGATAAAAGAAAACTAACAGACTCTTCCTAATTAATAGATAAACTACCATGCCGCATCCTACTTGAACTCGGTCTCTTTTGGATAAGCTTCCTTTAATAGATTAATTTCCTTAACCGAATTTGGTAAGAATCCGACTGTTGACGATTGATAGCTTCCATCGGCCGATTCCAGAACTCTGAAGCCGATACTAACTCTAGGCCGATGATGATTTCGAGGCTTACCAAATTTCGTCGTCAACAATTACCTTATCAGTAGGGATGCATGGTTCTGATTTTTTGCTCTCCTCGCTGTCACTTATTATGTCATGTACATTCTATGATGAAAGGTCATATTTAATGGATATTAAACCATGTGTCGTGATGTATAATTGAAAGTATGTAGATATGAATAAAATGTTTACCTTATCAGTAGGGATTTCTGAGATTTTGGAGCAGATTTCCGATTGATTGCAATGTTCATTGTTGCTAGGCCTTTTAGGGCATTCTATAGCAAGTGTGATGTCATCAATAATCTAGGATGGAATAACACATTCGAGTTAGCTAGTCGAAAAATGTGCTTAGGTAGTTTGACATAAAGTTAGCATATCTTAAGTGGGAAAAAAAATGATTGCATATTACCTTCCCTTTACCATAGTCATATCTAGAATCGATATTATATCTTTTTATTAACTTGTGCTTGTCCCAATATTGAATAAGAGGTTTGTCGCACATAGTATAATTTATGGTTGGATCCAAATTGTCAGCTCGTAGCTTCTCCTAGTACCATAACTGCAACAATGTTTATTTGGAAAATACATCGATGGCAAAAATGTTTTTATTTTTTGAAGAAAATAATCCACAAGAGACTGATTCAGAGAAATTTTTCATACAACTTGGTGCACGCAGTTATCTTGGATATAACTTGGTATGCCCAACATGCAATATTTGATTCAGTTATGATACATTATGGATCAACAACATGTTAATGAAACCCATATTTGCATATTTTCCTCCCAATAATATAGGGTACGCATTGGTTCCTCATCATCATCAACGCCCAGAAATCTCAAATACAAGTTCTCGGTTCTATTGCACATTATGATGACTCAATTTATGAAGGAGTAGGCAAAGTGGTGAGCTTCTTAATATATGTTGATTGCAGTTTCCATATAAAATTTAATTAAATTGTCTAAAAATGTTAAAAAAATACAGGTCAGAGGTTTCGGAAAATACATGAAGCGCCTCACTTATGAAGAGTACCACAGCTACAAAGATTGGCCAGAAAACAACTCGACGGGACATCTTCTGGGTTATTTATGCTCAAGTGTATGGAGCACTGGGATGGGGATCGGCTAGACAAAGGTTTTACACAGGAACAAATTGATGGGTTTAGAAGGAAGCTCGCCGCTGTTCTGCTTAACTCTGAGTATAATGAGGCGAAGGCCCATTTACGTACCGACGAGTAGTATGACATCAACAAGTTTTGCTTTTTTTTTATAGATGATCAACTATTTTTATATTGAACTGAGATGTCAATTTATTTTCTATTGGAATCGATACGTTTGGCTAGAAGATATGTTCGGCTGCTAGTATTTTGTAAACTAGATGTTAGCATCCCCTTTACAAGTCAGTATGTCAAAAACCGATCAGGGAAAAGCAAGAACAAAATCAGTGTCAAATGACCAGTCAGCTGCTAATAACTATGCCTTGGTCTTATTGTGTGGGGCAAAATCAGTGTCATGTGATTCAATTTCATTTTTCCTGTCATGTTGGTTGTGATTTGTGAATTTCCAAGGCTTTACCACCACCATTTTGGAAACCAAAAAAAATTACAGTATCATGTGACTTGCAGTCTTATATTGATTCTCTCAGCTGCTGTCTTTTAGAAGATTAGTCGACGGGGAGAAACATTGGAAGGGCGGCAGAGAAAGGAGCTTCCCCTGTTCTCTGCATTTTACATAGTCCCTATTCATGAAAAACTCCAGCAGCTGTTTGTTACAAAAAAAACAATCATATGTCAGGCACTTATACCACAAACATACACTGCCTACAAGTGATTGACGATATCAAACTACTACAACATTAAATATTGCAATAAGTCTTTAGATTTTTGATTCGCGCTTTCAGCCTCTGATATGAAGGTCGCCTTGACTTTTGTCCTCTCACAGCATGACACTCAAGGGCTGCAGATAAAAGAGAAAATTCAACAGAATTATATACAACTGATGGGAAAACAAAGCGAAATCAA
The DNA here is from genome assembly GCA_000573905.2 of Oryza punctata. Lineage (NCBI taxonomy): Eukaryota > Viridiplantae > Streptophyta > Magnoliopsida > Poales > Poaceae > Oryza > Oryza punctata. Next base: position 1,470,555 of record CM002499.2, on the reverse strand, counting down.
TTGCTAACTTTACACACACCTTCTCTGGTGATTATGGGCGAAACCAAATCTGTAAGATAAGGACCAGGATATACATAGCACCTGCAGTTCGCTTATAGTGTCTTTAATAGTTTCTTCTATTCCAAGAATCACTGATTGGCCTCAATCTCTTCTTCGATGGGGCACATTTAGAAGTAATCACTTCAGGATCAAGGACTCTTTTCCTGTGTGGTTGGTTACAGGCTGAAAAGTGTGCTGGCAAAGGACCGAACAACCACTCTTTATCAGGGTTCACCGAGTCTTCATCCATAATACTCCGAAAGAACTCTCTTACCTTTTCTGCCTGCTCAGTTGATCTAGAGGCTATAAATAAAGCAAGACTACTCGTGTTTCTCAGTTCCTGGTAACAATCCATCTGCTCAGACCAAACATGAGTGTTGGTACTTCTATCTGACTCAAATGCCGCTTTTGCTTCCAATGTCCACCTGACCATAACACAACAACGAGGAATAGTGATGAGACCAAGAAATTTAATGACAGTAAAAACATGAGAGCACGGGATGCTATCACACTCCATCTTTTGACAATGGCAAGTGGCACTACTAATCGATTGCTCCTCAAAAGTACACCTCACATGAACCTGCACAACATTGTTGTCTTTTGAGGCAACAGTAAACACACCAACACCATCTTGTCGTGCCACATTGACAACTTTCCCACTCATATAGCTTCCTTATCTCTGCCCGAACCTTCTTGAACATGGCTGGCGTGTAAATACGTGCCGCACTTTTCTCTAATGGGTCAGCACATATTTTAGTGAATGGGACAGACTGTGAGGCTCTCGCATCCAGCTCAACCTCATTCCTACGGATACGAGATAAGCAAAACTCATAGTGCTCAACCAAATCGACCAACAACATCTTTCGATCAAGATACCTATGTAGCCTTGAGTTTAAAGATTCGCTCCGTTGATTGCTCCGCATTCCAAGGAAGTGTTTCCCTTTCATATATGCAGCGGACCACTTCTTTCTTAGTTCGTACATCATGCAGATCCATAAGTCACTCAACCCAACTTCTCTCAAACTCATCAACATCCATATCATCATAAAGGAATTTCTTGAAGTCTCCAAGCTTTTGCCGGTGAAGGTGACGTTTCATGTTCTCCTCAATGTGCCAACTACACAATCTATGATCAGTATTGGGCATAACCTTCAAAATTGCCTTCGCCATTGATGCATCCCCGTCATAGATCAATGACTTTGGATGTTTTTGGTGCATTGCCTCCAAAAGAGTTTTCAGCAGCCAAACATATGAAGTAGTCTCATTTGACAAAATACCACACCCAAAAATAACTGTGCTGCGATGATGGTTAGCTCCAATAAAAGGTACAAAATGAAGATTGTACCGGTTCACACGGTATGTACTATCAAAGATTACCACGTCACCAAATGCATCATAGTCAAGTTGCGATTGACTGTCGGCCCAAAATAAATTCCTTAGACGCTCCTTTTCATCTATACTGTATCTAAAGAAAAAATCTGGGTCTTCTTCTTGCTGAGCCATCATATGGTTCACCACGAGACCAGCGTCCCTCCCTTTAATTCTCTTCTTCTTGTACCGAGAGAAAAAATTGTACAGGTCTCGCATTACGAACCCAACCTTATCATACCCACCATAATTCTTCTCCATTACTTCCATTATTTGACATGTCCGAAGCCCACCAACTCCAAGCTCAACAGCCTCAGCTTTTTGAGCATCATTTACCTCACGATGAGATCGTAAGAAAGCAACCAGGTCAGGGTTAACAAGTCTGTGTGAATGTGTAGCTTCAAAACTTGTTACAGACCATATTCCAGTCCCTCCATTCATCTCAATTTCAAGCATAGCCTTACACCCGCAGCGGGTCAAGGCCCGTGGCTCCCTTTTCCGATTGGTTCTCTCAAAGTTTTTGAGCATTCTGTACCCTTCACATGAGCAACAAAATCGCCTCCAGAAGACAAACTCGGTACCACTAAATCGCTTCACTTTGTCCCTTCTAATGCTAAAACCTTTACACCTTGCATATTCATGGTAAAACTTGTAACCATCTTCCTCGCTTCTAAAAAGCTTACTAGCAACCATGTTATATTCCTCCTCCTCCTCCAAGGTAAATTCGTTCTCATCCATTGCGTACCACTGTCAATACATAGTAATCATAGACAGAGAGAGGAACCATATCAGCATAGATTAAATTATAATTAATATATTGCAATTCATACATCACTTACATTAATTTGATATAGCTCACTCATCTGGCTAAACAGCTATGTATAATGCAATTCTAGTTGCGTATTTTCATCTATCATCAAAGTTGGCCTAGTAATTGTAGCCATTCTAGATAAGTTTGTAAAATCTGATATTCACTACCTATATTTGTTTACTTTTCTCATCCAACCTACGATTTATTCCCTGTTACAGATCTTTCAGATGCAAAGAAGTGATGCTGTTATGGCACTTGATATTTACAAAAGAGCAACTAACCAGGTGAAGTTCTGTCCCTCTACTGTCAATCCATTCATAGATTTGTTCACTGGTTTATTTTCAGTTGCATGTAACAATAAAATTCAAAGTACTTTCTTCAGTTTAATTAATTAAGGACTTGGTATGTGTTAGGGATTCGGACACTTAGAAACTGATAAATCAAAGAATGTATGAGATAATCCACGTAATTGCTGTGAACAGATCAAATCTAATTACACAATTATGTCGTTTTATCCCTAACCAGTTTTTTCCCTAGTGCTCGTATGCAAATCATCCCCATTGCAAACTCAATCTACTAGATTAAATCTTGCCTCTTTTTCCTAATAATAATTGTTGGCAGTATGCCATGAGGCCCCTTCGACCAAGCCTGCCGAAACCAACCAGGCGGCAGGGATCCAATCTCCCAGTACCCAAGGACCAGGGGGCGAAGCCCTACGGCGAAGCCCGATGGCGGAACCCAGTGGCGAAGCCCGATAGCGAGGAGTCACGAAGGGTTCCGGTCGGCCAAGGCAAAGCCTACATGGCGAAGGCATGCGCCGAAGGGGGACGACTTCGCCAGAGCGGACCTAGTCCAAGAAAAGCCAGCAGGCCGGCCCAATCGCCCTGAGCCATGGGCCAGTGAACCGGAAGCCACCGGGCGGCCCATCGAGGGCCCACGTGCCTGGATTACACTAAATACCCATGTAAGGGCCCCTTTATGAGGGCGACCATGTAAATTCCCCTGCAATAGCCCTAAACCCTAATAGGGAGATCTGTAATGGGGTTATAAATAGTCACCTAGGGCCATGTAAAAAGGGATCGGATTTTAATACAAAATTTATTACACTTTACCTTCCCAACAACTGTTGAGTATCCACGTCCTTCGACGTATGCGGTAGTCGTTTCGACAACAGCTGGCGCCGACCGTGGGGACCTCTGAGTGAAACCACTGAGAGCGAATGCCACCGAAAAAGGTCTCAAAAGAGAGGGTTGCGAACCCAAAGGAAGGCACAGCCGAAGGGGGGATGGCCGCCGGCGAAGGCACGGAGCCTCCGGCGCCTGCCGAGGCGGCGGCCGCGCCGGTGGTTTCGGCGCCCGCGCTGCAACCACCGCCCTCGGCCTCGACCACTCCGACGGAGCAGGTACTGGAAATCCCTTCGTCAACGCAGCCGGCTTCGACAACAATCGCCGCTGCGCAAGTCGATCCTGGCCTTGACGCACAAGCCGAAGCAAACATGGAGGCCATGCGGCAAAACATGGCACGACTCCAGGACATGCTTCGACAAATGCAGGAGCAGCAACAGGCGTACGAAGCGGCACGGCAGGCCAAGATCGCTCCGGCCCCCATCCTCCAGTATTCGGCAAGTTACATCCCGCCTCAAGCCTATCAGCAAGCGCCGGTTCAGCCTCCCACGGTCCAGGCACACCCTTCGCCCGGTCAAGTGTCGCGGGCAATGGCGGAGGGGGCCTCGGCATTGCAGGCACAACTTCAGGCTTTCCTTCAGCAGCTCAACCAACCCCACATCTCAAGCATAGCCCCTTCGGCTCAGCCGGAGGGGGGGCTCCGGCCAAGGCGCTTCAGGGTGGCTGCCGACGAACCCACCTGGGCCAGGGGCTTCGCCCTGGAATCGGGGGCAACAGTTCGACATCTACAACACCACCCAAGCGCCACCGTTCGGAAGCGGGCCGCCGAACGTCGCAGCCCAACCGCTCCCCCAGGCCATCACCTCGCCCTTCGCCACGCCGTATCCACAGTCGAGCGGGCCTTCGCTGCAGGGCACAGGGGGCAAGGCCGGGGGCGAAAAGGGGCTGCCACTGAGTGGGGCGATCAAAAATCGTCCGATCCCACCTCAGTTCAAATTCCCACCTGTTCCGCGGTACTCGGGAGAAACGGACCCAAAAGAGTTCCTCTCAATCTACGAGTCCGCGATCGAAGCGGCTCACGGAGATGAAAACACCAAGGCGAAGGTAATCCATCTCGCCCTTGACGGCATCGCCCGTTCTTGGTATTTCAATCTGCCATCCAATAGCATTTACTCATGGGAGCAATTGCGCGATGTTTTCATCCTCAACTTCCGAGGCACCTACGAGGAGCCGAAGACGCAACAGCATTTGCTCGGCATTCGCCAGAGGCCGGGCGAATCAATACGAGAGTACATGCGTCGGTTCTCGCAGGCACGATGCCAAGTCCAAGACATAACGGAGGCATCCGTCATCAACGCCACTTCGGCCGGGTTGCTCGAGGGCGAACTCACAAGAAAGATCGCCAACAAGGAGCCGCAAACCCTTGAGCACCTGCTTCGCATCACTGATGGGTACGCAAGAGGCGAACAAGACTCCAAGCGGAGACAGGCGATTCAAGCCGAATATGACAAAGCCTCCATCACTGCGGCCCAAGCTCAAATGCAAGCGCAGGTCGTCGAACCGGCTCCCCCCACTGTTCGCCAGCCCCAGCCGGCGAACCCGGGGCAGCCGCCCCGGCAAGGCCAAGCTCCCATGACCTAGAGGAAATTCAGGACCGACCGAACAGGCAAGGCGATCATGGCCGTCGAAGAAGTACAAGCGCTCCGCAAGGAGTTCGACGCCCAACAGGGCGGCAGCCATCAGCAGCCCATTCGTAAAAAGGTCAGAAAAGATCTCTATTGCGCCTATCATGGGCGGTCTTCGCACACCACCGAGCAGTGCCGAAACATCCGCCAGCGAAACAACGCCCACGAACCAAGGCCACATCAGGGTGTCTCTGTCGAGGCGCCTCGCGAAGCGGTCCAGGAACAGTCGCCTCCAGCCGAACAGCACCAAGACGTGCAGCGCCGAATTATTCAAGTAATCACAAGGGCCGATCCACCAGTCCCGCTGTCGAAGCGGCAGAAGAAGTCGCAGCTGCGAACGGTGCACAACATCACCGCCACAGGCGAAGGGGTCCCGAAGTACTTGAGCCAGCAAATTTCTTTCGGGCCGGAAGATGCTGAAGGAGTGCTGTTCCCGCACCAAGACCCTTTGGTGATTTCGGCTGAAGTGGCCGGCTTCAAAGTCCGGCGCATTATGGTCGATGGAGGTAGCTCGGCTGATGTCATCTTCGCCGAGGCATACGCCAGGATGAGGCTACCAACCTCGGCCCTCACTCAGGCGCTGGCCTCGCTTCGCGATTTCGGCGGTGAGGCGGTTCAGGTCCTCGGCCAAGCACGGTTGAAGGTAGTCTTCGGCACGGGCGAAAACAGACGCGAAGAGCAGATATTGTTCGACGTCATCGACATCCCGTACGGCTACAACGCCATCTTCGGCCGCGCAACCCTGAACAGGTTTGAAGCCATCTCCCACCACAACTACCTCAAGCTCAAGATGCCGGGTCCGGCAGGGGTGATTGTTGTCAAGGGGCTTCAGCCTTCGGCCGCGCTGAAAGGCAACTTGGCTATCATCAGCAGGGCGGTGCACAACGTGGAGACCGAGCCACATGCTAACCGGGCGCCGAAGCTAGCCCCTCACGGCAAGGTAATCAAGGTGCAAGTGAGTGAGGCAGAACCGTCGAAGCTCGTCCAGCTGGGAGGCGATCTAGGCGAAGAAGAAGCCGCAAAAATCCTGGAAGTGCTCAAGAGAAACATCGACATCTTCGCCTGGAGCCCCGGCGAAGTAGGAGGCGTTTCGCCAGAGCTCATCATGCATCACCTGGCCGTCAAGCCGGACGCCAAGCCAAGGAAGCAGAAGCTGCGCAAGATGTCCGCTGATCGCCAAGAAGCAGCGAAGGCCGAAGTGCAAAAGCTTCTCAGGGCCGGGGTGATCAGGGAAATTGATCACCCAGAATGGCTGGCGAACCTGGTCTTGGTAAAGAAGTCAAATGGCAAGTGGCGCATGTGCGTCGACTTCACAGACCTCAACAAGGTTTGTCCGAAGGACGACTTCCCCTTGCCGCGGATCGATCAGCTTGTCGATTCGACGGCTGGCTGCGAGCTCATGAGCTTCTTGGACGCCTACTCCGGCTATCACCAGATCCACATGAATCCAGACGACATCGCCAAGACTGCCTTCATCACGCCGTTCGGCACTTTCTGCCACCTCAAGATGCCTTTCGGCCTGAGGAACGCCGGAGCAACATTCGCCAGGCTGGTGTACAAGGTGCTTCGCAAGCAACTAGGGCGAAACGTGGAGGCGTACGTCGATGACATTGTCGTGAAAAGTCGTAAGGCCTCCGACCATGTGTCCGATTTGCAAGAAACCTTCGACAACTTGCGTACGGCGGGTATGAAGCTAAGCCCTGAGAAGTGTGTTTTTGGAGTCCGCGCTGGCAAGTTGTTGGGTTTTCTTGTCTCCGGAAGGGGTATCGAGGCGAACCCCGAGAAAATCGACGCCATTCAGCAAATGAGGCCACCGTCGAGCGTACGCGAAGTACAGAAGCTCGCGGGCCAAATTGCGGCACTCAGTCGTTTTCTCTCAAAAGCAGCCGAAAAGGGCCTGCCATTTTTTAAGACCCTCCGGGGTGCAAGCAAGTTTTAACTCAGTACGTGGAGGCGTATTGTTTTTTTCAACGCCACAGATCGAATGCAACAACATCAAATTTATTTTTTCCAATGCCACAGATCGAATGTACAACATCAATATTAACATCATAGATCGAATGCAACAATAAAATCATCCATAAATTCACAAAAACATCTAAAAAATCTACAACAAAATCATCCACAAATCACCATTGATGGGGAAGAGGAGAAGAGGGCCTCGGGCGATGGCCGCCCGCTGCCGTCGGCCGGCTCCCCTCCTCTGGCTGAATCTAGGAGGAGGGAGGGAGGGGAGCACCGCCTCCACCGCTACCGCCGCCGCCAACCAATTCCCCTCCTCCGGCCGGATCTGGGAGGGAGGGAGGGGAGCACCGCCAGCCACCGTCCTCCCCCTCCGGCCAGATCTGGGAGGGAGGGAGGGAGGGGAGCCACCGCCGGGAGCAGCCGCCGCCACCGCCCTCCCTCTCCCTCTGGCAACCGCGCCGGGGTGCACCGCCACCGCCACCGCACCAGGGTGCGCCGCCACCGCCTATAGCCACCGCCGCCGGTGGGAGGGGCGAGGGAAGGGGAGGGGGGAGGAGATCAGGTGGGACTGTGGGAGGGGAGGGGAGGGGAGAGGAGAGAGGCGAGAGACTTAGAAAAAAATTGGCCTTGAGGTGTTTAAGATGCTTTACCAACCGAGGATCTTTAGTCTCGTTGGTAACACCAATCGGGACTAAAGATCCCCGGCGGCTGACACGGCCTGCCAAAAAATAAACCAGGACTAAAAATGATCTTTAATCTCGATTGGTGTTACCAACCGAGACTAAAGATCATAAAATTCCATTGGGCTTTTTAACCGGGGACTAAAAATGATCTTTAGTCCCAGTTCCTATTCTAACCGGGACTAATGTGATTTTTACCATCCGATCAAAGATCACTTCTCCGGTAGTGGGATAAGCCATAAGACCGAATAACCAATATGGATAGCAAAAGGGGTCAAATAGTCACAGTAAATAACAATCAATGTGTAAACTAGTCCTTTAAAAAAAACTTAAATTTTAGCTCTTTAATAATATGATTGAAAGTTTGGAACTAGTCTTTATTGCTAAGTCCTTTCAATGTAAACTACTGAATAATCTCACAAATAAGTATCTTCTATTTTACTTTGAAAAAAGATGAGAAATCACAAACTAATTTTGTAGATGATGTTTCTTGCTAATGTTTTTTTAAGACTTGCTAACTAACTAAACTGATAATAATTCCAAACTACATAGATAAACTCGATAAATACCTATCTTAGTTAACCTCAATATATAGTAATAACAGGAGAGAGGGAGTGTTCGGATAGGGGGTGTTGGCCGGCAGTCCCCACAGCTGCGCCACTGAAAAGGAGTAGTCCACTTTCAATTCCCACACCGGCAAATTGTGTCTGACCATAAGCTAATCGGGCACTCCAAGTTCCAGCCGTTCCAAGTGACTTTCATGGTCCGAGACTCCGAGTTTCTTCCAGAGTCTGAATATTTCTGAATATGAATGGATATGTCTGTAAACTGTTACTGCAAAATGCAAGAAACAAATCCAGAACACTGAATTCAGAAGGCAGATCGCGTATATATAGTTCGCAAGTAGCGTGATAGAAATCAGAATTCAGAATCCTCGGGTTGCCTCTGAAATCCTCTCAAAGCGGAGACGTCTTGTAGCTGGGTTTACCTTATCACACGGTAACCACGTGATAACCGCGGTTATCGCGCTTACCGCGGGGTACGGTAACGGTTTACCGCGATATGGTTTGGATAAAATTCGAGCAAATTGAAAATTCTGAAAAAAATCAAAAAAATTCGAACAAAATCATGTATGTACTTCTTGATTTGTAGTGGAAAATGGTGAAGAAATTTTTAGAAATAGATTAAGATAAATTTAAATTTGAGAAAAAACAAAAAAAATAGTTTAGAAATTGGAAAAAGAAAAAATGTATTGGGTTTAGGTTAAATACATTGTGAAGATTGATGTTTGTTGAGCTATAAAGATTTGTGAAATAGGTGACATATGGTTTATTAGTGATGTGGAAAATGACTTTGTAGAGTTGATATGTTATTTTTTGGGTGAGTAGATATGCCCATGTTTAGTGATGTACATTTATTGTAATGACAATGAGTTATTTGTTACTTATGTGAAATATGATAGTGATGTGCAAGTAATTCTAATTTGTAATTATTATGATATGAAATATTGAATTGCTTCGAAGTTCATAATATATAAAAGACCATGCCCAATTTTTGTATTTTACACTCAAAAATTAGGCTTGTAAGTATCATATATATTTTTTCAATTATCCCTAATTTCTACACATATTTAAGTGTTTTTTCGATTTTTTAGTGGCTTTTTAATTTTACGTGTACTGCTACACAACCGGTGATAACCGTACGAATATCGTGGTTATCACCAGAAACCGCACGATAACCACACCAAAACCACGAAACCGCTGATTTTTTAATTTAAAATTTTGGAGATGAATTTTACGCGGTTTTTAACGATACCGCGTGATTATCACGGTAACCGCCCTACCGTGGGGTGGTGGTAACCCCTCCCAGAACGGTAAGGGCAACCCTGCTTGTGTGTTTGTGGCGGCGATCAAATTTGTGCAGTGTATACTCCGAACCCCTTAGGATCTGTGTGAGACGTCCGATTAATGATATGCGGCACAGATTAGATGGTTAAATGTTTTCACATTGGCCCTTACTAGGAATTATCGCTTCTGTTTTTGGGCCTCAGAAATCTGGGCAGGCTTTTGGGCCTGAATGTTTAAACGGGCCAACTTTGCGAAACGGTTATGCTGGACCCGACCCAAACTGGCCACCCAACCAGCGAGCGGCGCCGCCGCCTTCGCTCTCAACTCCGGCGGCCGGCGCAACGACGGCGGCGGAGACCGCCCGGGCGCCGCGCGGAGGTTGACGCCCATGGATGGATTCAAAGGAAACGTAACGCGAGTAGGCCCAAGGACAAGAGTTTCGCGAGAAGGCTACTTGCAAACTCATCTCGATTCGATTTCTACTCCTCTGGCTGGTTTCATCGAGTGCCCCTGCCGCGCCTACTGTGTGTATTCCGGTAAGAAATCCTCTTCTTCCACCACTTCTGGGTTTCAATGTACCATAGATTCGGCAAGATGCGTTTCGCTCTTGAGTTGTTGGTGGGTCGTATGTTCTTGATGAAATGAGGAGTCCGTATTCTTACTGCCTATTTTGGTTGGGAAAATGAGGGCCCTTTTGTCCGAGTGCCACTCGACTGAAATCGCACGAATCCGCTATCGGATTTACAGGTTTTGGTCACGGATTCGCTTCTCTTCTCTTGCAGGCGTTTCCATGGATGCGAGACTGGGTTCAGTAACACTGAGAAACTGCACAGTTCTTCAGAGTTTCAGACGGTGACACGGAGGTAAACTATGCTCCTTTCTTCTGTATAAACTGTGTCTGGTTTGGAATCCAGAAAAGTGAGAGGCCTCAGGATTGATGATTAACATAATAGTGTAGATGTACATCAAATTGTTTACTTACAACTTTGTGGACCAGGAGTGATCTTTCTCTATTGTACAGCAGATCAATAATATCTATTGAGCTGTGCAGTTCTTTTTTCTCCCTTTTCTTTGTTTATGGTTTGTGGTTCTTGATCTAGCACTAGCATGCATTGATCCATACAGCCTCACCCTAGCCTTACCCCCACAAAAAAACGTGGAACACATGATGTGCTACCCATCATTGTACCATGCATATGGGAACAGGTTAAAGGGAAAGAGCTCAATGTGTACCTGTCAATTCGGTTTGGTTTGGGTGAAGCCAAGATTTGAGCTTCTACAATTTCAGTCACTGATATCCAAGGATGGCACACTATGGACAAAGACTGACATCTATTTGTCTTAGCTTTTTGGCCAAAACGTGATTAATCTCTAACTTGTGTCAGGCACAACAACGAGAAGCTGGATGACCGCACGAACTATGCGTCTATGCCAGGTCAGATAAATAGCCAGAGCCTAGAGGGAGTGATGGCAGTGTGGAAGGAATGAGGTGAGGTGAAAATGACAGCTAAAGATACCAAGTTTGCTTGCCACTTTCCCCACAGAACTTCTCTCTCATGGTGGTACACCAAAGCAAAGAATCCTAGAAAAAAAGGAGGCACGCACTGCTTCCTAACTTCTTTATTGGTCTTCCATTGCTTCATGTTGGTGAGGTAGCCTTCCCATTGCCCCTTTTCCACTCTTCCACCAACACTTGCCTCAGCCTACTGAGTGTTTGGTTCTTGGTGCCGTCGCTGCAGCCCACAGGTGAGCATGGCATTCTGTGCTGTGATGTATGCTTTTTGTTTTCTACTGGTAATCTGTTGATTCTTGAGCCAAGTTCCATTGTTAACCTGTTGTGTGGTGATACACTTTATATTCTGATGGCTCTTAAGTTAGCTTCCTGGTGTGGATCTGTAAGTTTTCCTTGGTTTTGGTTCTGCTATCAGATTGTTTGTTACTTTCCTCTCTTTTATGGGTAGCCCTTGGTGGATTCAGAAATCTGCATTGTGGTGATTGAACATTTAAAGATATACCTACCTGTTGAATGTTGAACTATTACAGATGAAAATTTTCTTTGAACATGCCATATCTATAGATCTCTAACCAAGGAAGCTGGACCATCACCTTATTTGAGCAGTTTGATTCTATTGCACATTATTTGAGCAGTCTGATTCTATTGCACATTCCTAAAATTGTGTTTTAAGGATAAAAACTTTACTTGTTGAATATTCACCATAATATTATAGTGATGAACTGCTCCTCTCTTCCTATTACCAGGGTAGCTTTCTATCTGAGGGTAAACTTCAAGAAGATATATATGGCTTTTGGTGCAAATGACGTTACGTTGCACATCAAGAGACTAATGTATTCATCTGTCAGACTTGGATATCAATTTGCTTGTGATTACCCTATAGTACCTGGTGCTGGCATTTTGTTGCTGTTTCTACACAGGCTTTGTCCTTTTCTATTCAACTTCTTGTTGTCTTCATCTCCGGTCTTCCTGTTGACCGCACTTCTACTTGGAGCACTTTTGAGTTATGGTGAACCTGCTGTTCCTGTTGTTGAAGAGAATCAACAAACTTTGTCCCTTAAATCCAAGATTTCCATTACTGACCGTTCAATCGACAAGGTTGAGACGGTTGCTGTCGAGGAGCACTTAGATAGCACAACTACCAGTAATGAAGTATATGTCAGGGAGAGAACTGCTGAGGGTAATAAACATGACACTCACAGTGAAGAAAAAAATGGCACCTACATGACAGTTGATGCTGTTCTAAATGAGGAAATATATATCAAGGATGGAACTTCTGATTATGATTTGCAGGATACCCACCGTGAAGGAAAAGATATCACATCAATGGAAGCTGATACCGTTCCTTGTGTGGCGCCTTCAAGTTTTGCCAACAGTAGTGTAACTGTGGAAACTGAAGGGCACGTTGGGGAGAACAGCAAGAAGAAGGTTGAGCTGCAAGAACTTGGAAGCATCAATACTGAAAGTGATTACAACAAAGTACAATATCAATATCAGTTAGGTGAGTTTATGAGTTCATGTTGGGAACCTGTTATGAGAGTGGAGCCACAGGATGCTTGTTCTGATTCTGAATCTGATCTTACTGAGAGTTCTCCTGATGCATCAATGACTGACATTATTCCAATGCTTGAAGAGTTGCACCCACTAATAGACTTGCAGACTGGCCACCCTTCATTGGTCTCCAGAGACAACTTGAATACTTCTTCGGGTGATGATGAAGATGATCTTGAGGAGGAGGATGCTAGCACAGATGAAAATGGATTGGAAGAGAAAGATGATTTTGATAACTGGAAGGATGTTATTGATCTAAATTACTTGGATGTGGACAATAATAGTAAGCTGGAGGGTATGATGGATCTGCAAAGAGCAAAGAACATTCTGAAATTTGAACTTGACAAGAGGTTAATGGACTTGCAAGCAGCTGATACAGTACAAAAAATGGAGGAGGCATCACGCTTCCATGTTCAGGTTCCCTCCATTTCCACAGGAAGGCAGAACCCATTTGAATCTTCGAATGGCTTGGATGAAATAATAGAGTTACCTCATGTTCCTGATTCAGCACCATCTTGTCTCCTTCCACGGAAAAATCTATTTGATCTTGCAGTCGACCAAAATATGGCCCATGATAGTCAATTGCAAGAAACTTGGACTCCTCATTCGTACTTTTCAGCAAGACGGCATAGAAAGCATGGGAACTTTTATGTGTGGCACTCTACTAGTCTGCATCGCAATAGCTTCAAACTGGAGACAGATAAAATAAGTGAAAATGATGCCCATAGTCAGTCAGATGGTGATGCCAAGCAAGAAGGGAACAGCAGCAAGTTATTTGGTTCACTCGAAGCACATATAGGTGAAGAAATTAAAATATTAAGCGCAGCAATTTCAGGTGTGGATGACAGTTACCAAAATGCTGACTGCAGTGATGATATCAGTTCATCTCCTATCCAGAAGTCTATACAGAGCACTTTCAAAGCGAAGGATCCAGTTCATGCAGGTAAAACTGTTAATTTGGCACTAAGTAATATAATGCAATTTGCCTACTGGAAATGATAACTGAAGTTGGTACCATGCAGGTATTGAGCAATTAATATTGTGTCCCCCCTACATGGTAAATAATTCTGAGCCATATATCATTGAAGCAGACTCCATCGGTGAACTTAAATCATTATTTAAGTGCCGTATGGAAGTACTAATGCAATCCATCTCAAAGCCCAGTATCAGCCAACCCTTGACAGTTAAACTTGAAGATGAATTGAGTGAACCATTATCTTCTGACTCTGGGAATGGGACGCATGTCATTGACGGAAGTTCAGTTGAAGATTTGGATCAACAATTTGCACAACTCAGTGATGAAGCACTGGCGTCTGCTACTTCTAACCCGAGATGTCATAATGAGTCAATTCAAGAAAAATCAAGTCAAGCATTACCAGAAGGAAATGGGCATAATTCTGAAATTCATCACGAAGAATCAATGCTGGAAGTTACTTTGGAACCATCCGTGCTAACTGTAAAAAAATCTACTACTGACTCATTACCGTTACACACTGATCAACCTGGATGCTTTTCTGTGGTGCATGTTCTTGAGGAAAGCTCAGTGAAAGACATGACCATGGAGTTAGATGGAGTCCATGATCAAGTGGAGACACATGGTTCATCTGTTCCCGCTATCAAGCATGATGACAGTTCAAGTTCTGAGCTACATATTCTTGAATCAGGCTTAATAGAAAAGGAACCATGTTTAGTTACACAACTGGACAGAGAATCACAAGCAAAAACTACTTCAGATGCTGCGCTTTACACACCAACGGCTATGGAGCCTGAAGAAGATACATCAAACAGTTCATTGTCTACTGATGGTGAGCTTGATGTTGTACAAGCAAGCTCAGGTGAAGAGATGAACTCGGTCCTTGAACAAGTCCAAGAAGAGGTGCTCAGGAACAAACACTGATGCCTGTATGCTCAGAGCATGGGTCTGGCCAAGATCCAGGAGCGGGTGTCTGTGATATGGTATTTATTGAAGCATATATTGACTGACATCAATCACTCTTAGTGAATGCTCCAAGCTTAAAACATCAACCATTAGACTTTTTGTTGAGAAAACCCTCAAACATATATTGACTGGAAATCCAAGTGTATTACCTCTTGTTGAAACTTTATGTATTGAAGTTGGTATTGAAACTCAGGTATGGTTATTCTTGTGATATCTAATATTCTAATGCATTTAATTGTGTTGTGTTTTCTATTTCACGTTTTCTCGTCTCAACCTACATGTGGTCTGGTCACTCACAGATGCCTGTATTTACACAATCCCCTCTCAAGTTCACTCCGTCGAAACATCTAACCATCGAAATAACTTTCTCACATTGTCCATTCAATACAAATTCAGTCTTCCAATTGGCTTATCTTTTGGAGGCAGCTCCACTTTTGGAAGATCTTTATTTGGATGTAAGTAGCTAGTATATTGTCTGTGCTTCCTCTTGCCCATAGTTATAGTTGTTTGCTGTTTTATTTTATTTCTGTTGAGCAATTTTCTTGTATATCTGTTTTATGATGCCTTTTCCCCTATTCAGTGTCCAATGATTGATTTGGAAACCTGATCAGAATGACCTGTCAGACCACTTTGATCTTTCTTTTACCAATATAATTAGGAATAACTGCTTATCCAATGTGCCATGTGTATGATTCATGAACTCGTAAGTCTCAGCATCTGGAATAATCCCTCCAGGCTGTTGACCCTTTTTAGTTGATCATCTGACAATTAAATATAGCTACAGAATATTAGTTACATTTGCAAAGTGATACTGTTCAGTTTTAGTTGACAATTGCATTGTCTGTAATTGACAATGACCTCTTCTCTTTTTTTTTCATATTACTTTGGACAAACTTTCTGCTATGTCAATAACATTGTTGACCTTGGGTATCAATATTAGTATGAACCAAACCGAAAAAATGTTTTGGAAACCGATTAGTCACGTGTTGTATTGATTGAATATATTCAAACAACAAAAGATTATTTTCTAATATTGTTCCAAAATTGCATCCCCTGCATATGTCTTGACAAGTTACATGTTCAAGCTGTCATTTCTCTTTCTAGATGCATCTTTGATCTTTCCAATTACTTGTTAGCTACTTATCAGTGACAATAGTAGAAATCTCTTGCAGATGTTTTGTAGCTTGTACAGCAATCCTCTGGATTTGGATGACATTGTGGATCACCCTCACTATATCTCAAGACAGTTTGCATAACTGGATTTAGTAAAATACATTCTTAGGAATGCACTGATATTGGAGCATATGGTTATAGACCCAAAGGGGACATCAAACACCCCACTTTTTGGGCAAAAGGCAGCAGTAGAGGAAAAACTTGCTCCAGCGTATATGGAATTATGGATGGTGGTGTATTCACGATTTTGTAACCCGTCAGTCAAATGTTACAGGTTAAAAGTGTTGATTTAATGCACTAGTATTAGTTAAGGTTTTCCGACAAAGAGCTTACAGGCATTCACCGAATCAGTTACAGTATTTTTTTTAAAAAAAAAATCCAGTTATGTTTCCAGCTTGTCTAAGATCCGGATAATTTTGTGGGCTTGTGAATGCTGTCTGCCACCATATTCATGGAGTTGCACATTGAAAAACTCGTATGTTGAGTGATTGAATTCAGTTGAATTTAGAGAAAAGTTGTTTGAAATTTCAGGCTTGGGTCTCACAGAAGCAAGTATACCTCCTGATACAGGATTTTTTTTTTACCTATGTATCAGTATCATACTTGGGATTTTCTTACGAAAATTAAATCAGGTGTTTTCTAGTACTACCTCCGTTCCATAATAAGCGCAACCATAAGTTTTCGTGTCCAACTTTGATCGTCTGTCTTATTTGAAATTTTTTTTATGATTAGTATTTTTATTGTTATTAAATGATTAAACATGAATAATACTTTATGTTGACTTATGTTTTTAAAATATTTCAATTTTTTTAAATAATATGGATGATTAAAGTTGGATATGAAAACTCATAACTGCAGAGGGGTTCCAAGCAGTGGACAGATATTTTGCAGTGGGCTCTCGTATTAGTGGCTACGTGAATTTTACTTTTACCGCCGACCGACATTGCTAACTACTGTACTAATTACCGGGAGCATGGGCATCCATCCATCGACTTCTAGAAGTAGAATTTTTTTTATTTTTACATTTTTTAATAAAATATTTTAAAAAATAATTTTCCGTTTCAAAAATTTATAAATCTAAACGCCTCACGCTCTTCGGGAGGATGTTTTTTAAAAGTCGTCCTTCCAGAGAACATTAATGGACCTAAATGCAAATTTTTAGTATAGCTCATTAGCTCTATGATTTTACAATTTAAAATTATAATATAAAGTTAGATGAAATTAAACTTTATATCAAAATTGTAGAGTTCGAGGAGATCTACATTTTTGTAGTTAACAACTTTTTCATTTAACATCGTTAATATGTCAAATATTCGTTACAAAATCTAAAACATATTTAAAAAAATCTCAGATCTACATTTCAAACGACATCGGATGGAGATAAACTTTATATTAAATATCGATGATATCTACAACTTTGTAGTTTATTACTTTTCCATTTAAAATCATTTGAAGTATCGAATAAACATTATTAGTTTTGAAGCAATTAAAATCGGTGGAAAGGGTTTGAATACAAATAAAAAATTTGCATTTGGATCCCTTAACGCCCTCTCTGGAAGGGCGATTTTTAAAAAACGCCCTCCCAGAGGACGTGAGGCGTCTAGATTTGTAAATTTTCGAAACTAAAAATTATTTTTTAAATATTTTAATAAAAAATGTAAAAATAAAAAAAATTCTCTAGAAGTAACTCTCTACCACCTCTTCTCCCAACCTGCTCCAAAAGACCAAAATCCAAAAAGTTGATTCGTTCGTTGAGGGATTCCACAAATTCAAAATCAAAAAAGGAACACACGCAGACGCAGCACGCGGCGGAGGACACCGGCGGGATGGAGGAAGATATTTTCGACGTCTCCAGCGGGCAGCGGCGTGGTGGACTGGTGGTGCGGCAACTGCATCCTCGTCGCCGGCATGGGTGGGTTCGAGGGAGCTCAGCGGTTGGCCGCCGCCGCCACCACCACCACCACCAGCGCCGCCGCGGTAAACATGTACGTGATGCCGTATCTCTTCTCTCCCCACTAGACGCCCGCACCACTTCGCAGGCAATGGAGAAGCCCGAGTGCTCTCGGCTTGTGCAAGTTGGCCGCCTGGGAGGCCATGGAAGTGGAGGAGAAGGAGCCGGTCGATGGCGAGCAGCTCGTATATGTGGTATATTCAGTTGTTCCTCTGATTTTTGATCGACTACTCTCGTTAGATGATCGGAGCTTGATTGGGGATTTGGGGTTTTGCCATTTCGATTTGTTATGAAAATATATGCACAACGGAGACACGAATTTAACGTGAAAAACCCTTACAGGAAAAAAACACGGACGCTATAGAGGAGTTGATTACAAACGTAGGGGAAATAACAATGGGAACGTCACTCTTTCCCGTACGGTTTACAAGAGGAAAGATACCTAATAGGAAACGACGGGGAGTTTTACTAGGAAAGTATCCGAATATATTACAGGCCTAAATTCGAAACACATATTTAACAAGATTTGGGGTTCAACTTGATTGGGGTATGAGTATGACTCGTCCTAACTCATACTACGAGTAATGCAGTGGCTTACTGTCTATATCAGCCAAGGGCCTCAAGAATTTCAGGTTGGGAAATAATTGCAGGGACATAATTTTGTGCTCTATGTAAAATTGCTGAAACAAAGTTTCACTGTATTTATAAATATTCTAGGACATGATTTTTTTTGTTTCAACGTTACCTGCAATGATTTTTATCGTTGTTGTCATAATGAAACTTGCTGCAGAAACAGAGCATTTCAGAGTAGTACAGATGTTATGTTGGAGCAGACTTCATGGATATTTTCGTCATGCTGATTGTTGGTTTCAGGAGTAAGAGCACCCCAGCCAAAAAGGACGCGTGTGGGGGGCACAATCATAAGCATTCCAAAAACTCAGGTTAACTGGAAATCATGTTGAGAAAACCCTCAAATCATGTTAACTGGAATAATCCATGTGTTTTACCTCAGGTTGTAGCTTTATTTGTTGGAGTTTTTGTCAGAACTCAGATCTGGTTATTCTTCTATCCTTTCATACTTCAATGTTATTTTGTATTCAATTTCACATCTTGTTATCCCAGTGTCCCTGTTGTTGCCCTTCAGATATCTGGATTACATAATCCCCTCTCAGGTTCACTGAGCTAAAGCATTTAATACTGGAAACAACTTTCTAAAGTGGTCCATTCGTTAGAAATTTAGTCTTTAAATTGGCTTATCTTTTGGAAGCAGCTCCTTTTTTGGGTACTTTCATTTGGAAGTAAGCAGCTATATTGTGATGCTTTCTTCCTGACCATAATAGCAGCTGATTGCTATTTTTCTATTGAGAAATTTTCTGATGCTTCAGTTTTCTTATATTTTGTTTCATGTTCAATCATTGTTTCAGGAACCCCAATCGAAGGACCTGTTAGATCACTTCCATTGTTATTTTTTTTTAAGAAAATGGATTAAAACGCCTCTACATCCAAACTGTACGTACACAGCCATCCGTTGCTATTTTATTGATATTTAACTGCTTATATAATAAGAAAAGTGGAAATCTCTTGCAGATGTTTGATCAGCTACTGATTGGATGTGGATGGCATTATCAGACGGTACACAAAACTGAATTTTGCGGCCAAGCAGGCACGGTGGAGCTGTCAAGACAAAATGTATTTTCTAACAAGAAATGCATCCCTTGGATGGAAGCTGAAGCTTATGATTACAGCACAGAAGGGGATATATTACGCAAGGGCAGTAAAACCTCACATTTTTATTTACTTGGTGAAAATTCATTTTCATAGAAAAAAAGAGTAAAACTTGAGGCTTGATGGCACAGCACGTATGTATTACTACCAACTTGGAGCCCAGTCCGGCCCACTGCTCCAGTCCAGCCCAAGCCCATCTAAGCCAGGCAAACCAGATCAACGACTCCACCTGGGAACTCAAACCAAGAATCGAGCGGGAGCGAGAAGCCTAGAAACGCTCTGCCTCACCGCTCGCCTGCCTGCAAGCCGAGCCCTCGCCGCTCGCTATTGATCGAGAGCGAGAGCCTGATCTCCCGGCGCCGTGGAGCGTTCTTGCTGAGAGAGGGGTAAGTCTTGTTTTCTTATCTGATTTCCTGCTCATTGTTCTCTGTTTGCCTCCCTGTTCTTGATTTTGCTGTCTTCTTGCCTGGTTCTTGATTTCGCTGTCTTCTTGCCTGGTTCTTCATTTTTCTGTTTTGCCCCTAAATTTCCGGCAGCATACGGTGAGACGGTGAGCATGGATGAAGAACCATTAACCCCGCGCAATTAGTTTCTTTCTTCGAGAACTTACGAATCTTTTCTTCCGTTCGTTATTTTCGCCGGGCTCTTCGGTTCGTTCTTGTCTGCTCCTGTTTCTTGATTTCTCCTTGAGCTCTTGTTTGCAAGAACACGAGCAATTTTTTCGTGGTTTTCCTTCTCTGACATCCTGTTTCTTCATTTTGTATCCTCCAAGCAAGACCCGACAATCATGAATCATCGTCCGTTTTTACTTTCGTTTAGTATGCGCGCTCTCTCGCGCGCGTGTGCGCAACTCCGTTTCTTCATTTTTCGCATTGAACTGCTTTTGACAAGAGTTTCTCTTAACCAAGTGTTTCTTGGCTGGCAGCTTCTTAGTTCTTACGGGGTAGCACAGAGCGATCAGCAAAGACGAGGAAGAGGAAGTCAGCAAGAGCAAAGGTTGACAGTAATTGTGTTAAGAGGCCCAGAGTACGTGATCTAACATTTTGTTTTTCTTTTTTCTTTTTTTGACATAACAAGGTAGAGCTCTACCTTATAGCACCATCTGTACAAACCTTTACAACTAAAGGAGAAAGAAAACGGAAAAGAGGACGAAATCAAAAAATTGTGCAATCTGCAAACCATTTTTTTTTTTTTTTAGAAAATGAGCTGCAAACCAAACTGACCAAACCTGCCCATTGCCCTGGTAGTTGTTTATAACTTCTTCTAGGAAACTCAATGTTTGACTTCAATTGTTGGGGTGATCTAGCAGTCCCAATTTCCCCCCGTAATTATGTTGCTCATTTGCACATTAGAATATGGTTTGTTGTTTCCAGTGCTAGGCAGCTTTTTTGCCATATTTGCCTTTGTATTTAGTCAATCTCTATGCCAACCAGAGGAGTATCCTGCGATTTTTTTTTTCGATGGCTTCAATATAGATGAAATCTGCGGCTCTCCATAAAGTTCCATGAAATGTGATATGACAGATTTGTCCAAATAATTATATATTTGCTCACTTTGATCCCTCTTTGTCAGCTCACTAATCAACTGATTTCTTGTCTTTTCAATTGCAGAACACGATAACTCTTGATCTAGCTGGCACCATAGAAAAGTATTTTCAGAGATATAACCTTTGCCATGCCTACTTTAAATACTGGAATCTCTGCAATGCAGCAGTTCGTGTAAGAATAGGCAATAGATTGGTGTACACCACGCCGCTCGATGGCACCTTCTACTATGTCGTGAAATATAAGGATGAATATATCGTGTTTGTCATCATTGCAAGGATGGCATGGCTCGTGGGGTTCTGCACTTCGAATGGGATCTTCCAAATGGATTTGGAAGACCAGTTGTGCCTATACATGGATGATGAGGAATGTCAGATGGTAGGGTTTCCTGCTGGTCATGGAGTCATCTCGCAAGGGCAGACTGGAAGAACCCGTTTGAGTTTATATGACATCCGGCAAAGCTTCGAATCAATTGTTCAATAGAGGGGGCCAGACTATCCGGAGCCACAAGAGTTTAGACGGTCCATTGGAACATTTGTGATCCACTTGTTGGAAGTAAAGTTCAGGGAAATTTACAATCGCAATTGCGAAGCTATCAAAGACCCCAGCTGCAGTAGACTTGGCCAAGATTTTGTTGAGAATCTGATAGTAAATTGGAGCCCATTGAGCGAGAATCGATGAAAGGTGTGGTTGATCCAAGTTATAAGGTGAATAACAAAGGCATTGAGGAGTTTAGCACGCTATGGGATATTCTTGATGGGATATTTTTATTGCATATAGATGGATACAATAAAGGCCATTTCTTACATGAGCCATTGCCTTCTCCGCCTCGTTCATTGACATGGAGTCCAATTGATCCCGGCGAAGGGGACATTGACATCCCACTACAAGTCAAGAGGTTGGTCAGCTGCAAACCTGCCAACATCGCAAGAAAACCAAAAATGATTGGCAATGGTATTCATAAAAGAGGATTGACAGGTGGAGCAGCTGGAGGGCTTCCGGTGGTTCCTAACTGGTTTCTTGATTGGGAGCAGCGGAATGATGTGAGTTGATTGTTTGAAGTTGCATAAATAAATTTAAGGTTCTTTTGCACTATTGATTTCCTTGTCATGTTTACTCGCCCCTGTCATGTTTACTTGCTTTGAGGATTTCTGCAGATTTGAGAGGACAACATTGCCCTCTTTCTTTTATTTTTTTAGTTTGCTCTTTGTCGGTTTGAAGATCTAGGAGTTGGTTGCTATCAACTTCATTGGAAGTTTAGAGATAGCTAGAATGGTGTAGTTGAAATGACTGCTTCTACTAATCCATAATATTTTGTTTTACAGTACTTATGTTCCAAATGTATAGTCCATAGTATCTATAACTTATATTTACTTCATACTAAATTTGTTTACAGGGAAGTAATCTGAGCGCTTTACCTTTTGCACCTTGCAGGAGCAACAGTGTGATAAAGTGGAGCATCAATTGCAGCTGCTCGGGCTCACCGTGAAGAAACAATTGCCCCGTCAGTCTGCCCCCATTGGATTTCCTCAGGCGGCAACAGGAGAGCGCTTGCTGAGCCACCGCGACGCGGCTCTATTTGACTCTGATGTCGTGAGCCTTGTTGCCCCCAACTTTCTGTCCGATGGCTTAATCAACTTTGCCCTGGCGCATATGACAACCAAATTCGCCGATGGAGGTGACCTCCTCCTCCTAGATGGCGCATATGACAAGCGTCCAGGACCCTGCTCAAGTCGCTGCTGCAGACCATTCACTGGTCCTCGCGTCCCGCAGGATGGTGTTACTCCCGGTGAACAACAGCGAGAGCTTGGACAAGGCCGACGCTGGGTCACATTGGAGCCTTCTGGTGCTCGACAACAGCACTGGCCGTTTCGTCCACCACGACAGTTCGGGCGGCGCCAACCTGACTGCTGCGAGCCGCCTCGCCGACGCGCTCCGGCCATTGCTGCCCGTGCCACCGCAGGGCCCGCCCATCTCAGGCCCCACTCCACAACAGAGAAATGGGTACGACTGTGGCCTTGGCCATCTGCCGCTGGTGGAAGAAGCCGTGGAGAGGGCTGCTGGTTTCAGGCGGTGATGGAGGAGGTCAGTGCTGACAGTGTCGCAGCCAGAAAGATCAACCAGCAGCAGCTGATTAAGCAAGGGGAAACAACCACCTCTTCTTCGTCTCGGTATAGCAGCAGCAGCAGGAACCGTTAACTGATCATGAGATACTCGCAGTCATTCAGTCTCTCTGATTTACTTTCTTTAGTGAATAGTGATACTCTACTTGGTACTAGCGGCCGGTTCGGTAAATTTAACTTGCTAGCTCTCTCTGAGTCTCTATCTGACTGCCTTGTTAGATACTACTAGTAAGTAGTAGATCCCTTAGCCACTTCAGTGAGCTGAACTTACGTAGTAACTCTCTCTGCCTATGCTGCACATATATTTTTTCTTGTCTGCCGAACTGGCATTGTTTCAGTAAATATGAATATGATGAATGGATGTATATTACTCTATGTCATGTTGGTAATTGGACCGCTGGACTGGGCTGGAGTTGCAGCATGCATTTATTTGTTGTTGGTCCTTTTTTTTCCTTTGATGTAACAATGGGTATATACTTGTTTGGCATGAGTGAGACAGGAAGGGTCGTAAATTTGAGGCAAGATCCCCTGTTCAGCTCTGCTCTTTGGAGATATAAAAGATGAGATCTCAATCTGGAAAATGGCTGGTTTTTCAAGGGAGTAATAGCGAGCAACAAAGTTTTATAACGAGTGATCCATGTGTTGTGGAGTTGTAATGCTCATTGATGTCCCCAGTTGTGTGTTTTGAGTGGCTCTGTTGAGCCATTCACATAGGGCTCTTCACAGCATTCTGTCGTTGTAATTGTTAACTGTAACCTTCCACTCAAGTCTTAATGAAATTCGGTCGGCCGAAATGGACGCTAAGATTATTGTCTAAGAAACTGTGTTTTATCTTCGTGAATTTCGATCATACAAAAATGTAAATATTGCAAAGCGTTACTGTCAGAACTGCACGCACATATTCTTCACAGTTACCAAATTAGCATCTAAAAGCTCCTTCGCAACCCTATCAATATTATCTGTCATTTCATAATCTATTATGTGGACAGTTCAGTTTAACTTCTAAACAAACTATGCTTTCGAGAATAATAGAATAAAAATTTGAGGTCTGTGGAAATATTTGTGGGTGGTTTAGTTATCCAAAACAACACATAAAAAATCCATTAAAGAAGTTGCCAGACCAAGTATTACATATGAAAATTATATGTATAGATTTGTCTCAGGAAATATGATTATATCATATTTCATAATATACCACAATAGCGATAAATAAAAAAATATAATATAAATCACGATATCTGATTAAAAAATCCAGGAGCAGCAGGAACCCATTCCAGGAAATGAAGAAAGAAGAGACTTCACTCTAATATACCTAGATAGTTCAAAGAACTTTCTTGTTTTCTTCCTCTTTCAGGTACTTCACTGATCTTCTGCTTCTTGAACAGTTATTTAGCAGTAACTGAGTAATCAAGTTATGCCCGGCGAAAAAGTAATCAAGTTATGATTCCAGCAGATTTTTTTCCTACACCTCATGCTCATTATCTGCTTGCTGCTGGTGGTTGCAATGAGCCGATGAAAAACCATAGTTCCTCGGTCAGAAAAGAAAAGAAGCAAATCATAGTTCAGTACATCCAGTCTCTTCAATGGATGCTTCTTCAAATGAACCACAAGCAGATGAAAAAAAATATATTTATTTTATCAATGCAATTCTGCACCAAAGATTCATTTATTTGTTATCATGCACATACATCCAGTTTTGCAAAGTCAAGAAAGCTAGAGTGGAATATCTGGAAGATAGTTCCAGTGGAGTAGGTGAGTAGCATATTCTCAATTTTCCAAACAAAACAAGCCCTAGATGCACATTAGCGGATCTAACATAAACATCATTGGGAGATGTTCACCCTTTCTTATCATACAAAAATGCCAAACACACTAATGGATGTTCACCCTTTCCTCTTCAACATTCATGCAAGTTAATAGTTTATTGTGTAAGTTAAACACACAAACGCGAGTTTCTTATTGTTTTCCACAAAGAATTGCATACTTGTGTAGCACCATACCTAATTTGTATGAACATACAAGAACATAAACTTGCTTCTTACAAATAAGAGAGTGACATTCTTTGACTGCTAAACTTACATAACAAATAAATAAGCTTAAACGTGTGCTGAACATAGGGCCAAACATTTGCCAACAAGACAATACACAGAAATATCGTTATTTTCTGCTTAGCATTGACTATGTATCCCTTGGGTTGTTCAAAATCACTTCAAAGTTGACCAAGACAGCTTCACCAGTATATTGGTGCAACCAAGTTTGAGCTCTTGCATGTCATACTCATATCCATGTGTTCTAGCTTTGAACGCACAACATCCAGGAACATAATCTGAGCCATCTCTCTTATCAACTTTGAAGATTAAAATCAAGGGAGTATTCACCACCACAGCAACTACAAACCTATTCAGATCACATGGCTTGGAAATGACTCCATCGAAGAGCTGAATTTTTTCAGGAATTCGACTGGTATAAGAATACAAAGATAAGCTAAAGCCATTGCCATGCACTTGTGATATGCTAACTTGTATTGTGGCCTCCACCGCACTGTGGAGAAGTGCTCGACTTATGTCCACTGCACCACAATCACCCTCAATCCGTTGCGTAAACACTCTATTGGGCAGTGAGAATTCGCTGCAGATGATAGCACCATCTATGAGCTGAAAATCATCATCTTGTGTCTCTCCATTCTTGATCTTCATGTCAAACTCGATGAGCACACGAGCTTGGTTTCCAATGCCTCTCTTGGGGCCAGGCATTGGTATCAATGAATTATCTGAATCAACACCATTGTCTTGCCCCATGATGAAAGGATCATCTCTGGTGCGGTTGAAGATGTAGTTACGTAGCGGGTCCAAATGATCCCGTACTGCGAAGTATCCATACAAGTGAACTGGGCCATCAACAGCAGCAGTGATATTGGATAACTTGAGCGAGAATATCTGCATCATGAATTGTTCTTGGTGCATATTGCAAGCCCACATGTGTGGCCAGCAATCGGTTGGATTTGACAGCATCATTGCCTCCTTGAGAGCTAAACAGCAATATGTAGGACCATTTTACATCAGCGGATAACAATAAGTTAAATTTGAAACCCAACATTGAAATAAAGGAGAAAACAAACAAATCAAGAGGACGGGCGGAATATTGATACAAATAAGGTTTTAAATAGACTTGGCGCTGTCATGTCTCCCATGGACCCAAACTCCCAAAGCGAGCTACACAATATCCTAGAAGGTGGTTTTAATTTTTTTTGTTGTTATTGTAGATAAGGAATATCTAGTGTTACTTAGAACTAATTATCAAAGGTCTAAATTTGACATCAAAGTAGACAGATGTGTTATGAAAAAAAAAAGCTTAATTTGACATCGGTTCCATGGTACTGAGCATACACAGGAACATATTAGTTTTTTTTTTTTTTTTGCCTGGCCGTCCAAATTTCCTTTTAGAATTCCGACAAGAAGTTGTCGAAACTGAATGGAGTATGCCGGATAAGAACCCTCCCGAAACCAAAAGAAAAGGGATTTGCATCGCTGTTGTTACTCTCCTAAATCTTTAAAGACTCCTGCTTCCTTCCAGACTACGACCCCTTCTTTGATTGCACCAAAGAGGCTCTTGGGGAAAAACTTAGGTGACACAGGAATATATAAAATTGAAGTTAAAAGAACATGAATTGAATAGCATCGATCTGGGAGTTGAGAGCATGAGGTTCTACCATGTGAAGCTAAATTGAAAGGGAAGTAATTAAGAGCAGATGAGAGGATTGTAGATGATGCAAAGTTAAATTGAAAAGGAACTAATTAAGGAGATGATAGGATTGTAGTGTAGGTGATGCATGGTGGAGGGGGGGGGGGGGGGGGAGTTAGGGTTTGCAAACAGTAAGACTTACTCTCACGGGTATCGGCGACCTTGTAAAATCTGTGCCAAAAATCGTCGCCGCTGTAGATCGATCCATCGCTATGTTTGCTGCACTCGAGGATCCACGCGCGATTCACCCCATCCTGACTACCTGCTGCTCGCCTCCCATTCTTCTTCGTCTCCTCCTCCGCCTCCACCAGCTCAAGCTCGGACTCTGCCCGCCGCTTCGCCATAAAATTCCCTCGCGATTCGACCCGGCCTCAGCCTCTCTCCCCTCGATCTCTCTCGTTAGCTTCATCTTCTCCCTCCTCCTCCCTTCAGTTTTATTTTGATCTTTGCGGCAACAAATCCGAAACCGATTCATATTAGTAATAGCTTTGAAAAATAAAACGATTCTTAAAATACTGGCGGTAGAAAATACTGTAGAGAGAAATCGATATGGGCTGATCTCTGGGCCTGTATATGGGCCTTACAGCCATCTACATGTGAGGCCCATGTAGGCCTATAAAAGATGAAGAGCTTCTTCATCCCTAACCTCCGGCCTCCTCCCCTTTTCTTGTCTTCTCTCTCTTTTGTAATGTTGATGCTGCGCCTCCAGCCCTAATTAATAGTCTCTCCCTGTCTCAGAAATCAGAATCATTCCATCCCCTTCCTGGCTACTTGCTTGCCGGAATCAGGTGGCTGCTGATTGGATTAGCCTGCGGACCTGCGGTGGAGGGATTCAGTGTTTCTCTTGTCCTTGTTCCACTTCTTCCACGACCAACAATGGAGAACAACGTTCTCGTCTCCTCGAAAATCCATGGAAGGTGACTCCCAACTCATGCACCTTTTTTCTTTATTTTCTTGTGATTTTAATACAGTGTCAAATCTAAACAAAGGCCCCCCGCAAAAAAAAAAATTCTAAAGAAAGGCATCCTTACATGGTAGAATTCCATCACATTGCATGCTTTTGGTCTTGTTTGAATCTAATGAAGATGAAAATGAAGTTAGGGCACGCAAAAAAGAATACCATTAACGTGTGATCAATTGATTTTTAATTATTACAAATTTGAAAAATGGGTTTATTTTATATTTTAAAACAACTTCTATATAAAAAGTTTTCGCACGAAACACACCGTTTAACAGTTTGAAAAGCGTGCTAATGGAAATCGAGAAAAAATCTATATCTTAATTAGAAAAAAACACCTCCAAATCTTATGTATTTGTTTTTGTACTGTTACTGCTACTAACAATGCAATATACCCTCTGACATCTGTGTCATTTTTCTCAAAATTTTTATTTTCAAGAAGTCAATTCCGTGTGCTGCTTAAAACTTCTGAGATAAGTATCATTATATTTTGGGAGAGCATACATGGCATCTTTCACCATCATTAGCCAGAATTTATTGCTCTTTTTTTTTTGGTCATGCATACCTGTATGGTTGTACCGTAATGTAACTTGTTGAAAAAGAGAGAATCTTACAGATGTTATGCTGAGGCAGACTTAATGGCTATTTTCATCACCTTGTAAGTAAGTCGTGCTGATTGTTGGTTTCAGGGGTAAGAGCACAACAGCCAAAAGGGCACATGTGCAGGACAGGAGCATTCTAGTGACCAAATATAATAGATTGAATTGTATAATTTGCGGAGAACGTATTAGGAAGAGGAGAAGAACACAACATAATTTTCAGAAGCCACTTAATTTACAGAGGACAAGACCATGTCTGCTTAATTTTCAGTCTCTTCCTGAGGTATGTTATGTCATGACATGAAGTCATGAAACTCTCCTGATCTCCTTTTGTGCTAGGACTAGTAGGCTCTATTCTTATGCTTGTTCAAAATGCATTGTCAGGATATTGTGCTAAGGGTAATGTCAAAATTAACATTAAAGGAAGTCGCTCAGTCGGTGTTGTGTCAAGAAATTGGAGACAAGCTTGGACATTCCATCCTAATCTGTACTTTGGTATTAATGCCAAGAGAAAAGGAACAAAGTCCGATCTGAACTGTAGAATATGAGTGCTAACAAGTTCATTAAAAGGGTTGATGCTATCCTGGAAAAACATTGTGGAACAATGGTAAATAAGTTTGCTGTTAAGTTTGGTTTGTCAAATGAGCATGCTAATTATGTCAAGGGATGGGTTGCGTTTGCTATTGCATCAAAGGCAAGGGTTATCATTATTGACTTCTCCCCAGATTGGGAATCACATGAAAACAACTATGACTTTCCTTGTCATATTTTCAACAAACATAATGGATCTTACCTTGAGGCTCTTCGGCTTGACAGTGTTACTTTGAATCCACCTCTAGATTTCTGCGGATTGATAACCTTAAACTGCTTGCTCTTGACAATGTTAGGTTGCAACATTTAGAGCAGTTAATATCGAAATGCAATATTCTTGAATGGTTAAGCATCCAATCATGTAACCAGATGCATAATTTACATGTTTCAGAACCATTATGCCGTCTGCAATATTTGTCAATTCAGGGTTGTCATTTGCAAAGAATGGAGTTACATGCTCTGAATCTCAGAACACTTGATTACGAAGGTTCTCTGGCATCGGTCATGCTCAATGAATGCTCCAACATCAAAACATCAACCATCAAACTTTTTGTTGAGAAAACCCTCAAAAATATATTAACTGGAATTCCAAGTGTATTACCTTATGTTGAAACTTTACACATTGAAGTTCATGTCAAAACTCAGGTCTGATTATTCTTGTGTTCTCTAATACATTTAATTCTGTTTGATTTTCTGTTCCACATCTTGTTGTTTGAACCTATGTGTGGCTTGGTCGCCCTCCAGATGTCTGAATTTACACAATCGCCTCTCAAGTTCACTCAATTGAAGCATCTAACTATGGAAATAACTTTTGAGAGAGGTCCATTCAGTAGAAACTCGGTCTTCCAGTTGGCTTATCTTTTGGAAGCAGCTCCATTTTTGGAGGATCTTTATTTGGATGTAAGTAGCTATATTGTGTGTACTTCACTACTTTTACTGCCTTCCTCCCTATCCAGTTACAGTTCGTTTTTTTTTTATTATTCTCATTGGGTTGCTCATCTATTTATTGTGCTTCTTTTTTCCTATTTAATGTTTATTCATTGATTTGGAACCCAATCGGAATAACCTTCTAAACGTGTACTTGAACCGTTCTTTTATCAATCTAATTAGGAATTAACTTCTTGTCCAATGTGCCATGAGCATGATCAAGCCTCAGCAACTGGTATATTTTTTTGCGGACTAAGAAAATTTTTGATTGATGATCAGAACATCGAATATAGCTTTGGCAAAGTAATATTGTTCAGCATTAGTGGGCAACTGCATTGTTTCCATGTGGCAGTGGTCTTTGTAAATTTTAATCATAATTATTTGGGACATCTGTAGAAGCTTTTGCTATATCGATATCACTGTTTACCCTGAGCATCACATCACCATATTTATGCATTGTACAAGCTACCAAATATTATGAATCAAGGCAGGGCAGGGATATGTTTGGAAACTGATTAGCCATGTGTTTTCTTGCAGATGGATTGTAGCTTGGAACAGCTGCCCTTTGGATTTGGATGACATCGTGGATCAGCCTCACTATCATCTCGAGGTGGTTTGCATATTTGGATTTTGTGGCAACGAAGGCCAAGTGGAGCTAGCAAAATACATTCTCAGAAATGCGTTAATATTGGAGCAAATGATCATCGACCCAAAAGGGAGATATCGGTTGGATGGATATTTTGGAGCTTGTTCCAGAAGATATGGATGGTGTACTCACAATTCTGTAACTTACTACTACTAGCAAACAACAGTCACTTAAAAGTGTTGTTCCTTCGAGGCACTAGTAATTAAGGTTTTTTTTTACAGAGTTTACAGACATTATTCGGTACGGCATGAGTTGTGGTTCACTGTTCAATACGTTTATATTAGTATGTATCCCTTCCGGTTAAAATTGTTTGATATTTAGGAAAAGATTTAGTTACATTTTTTAAATTCTAGCCATCAATAAATTATCAAATGCTTAGTTTTAAAAATGATATACGTAGATTTATTTCATAATATTATGAATTTGTTTGGTTTTATAAACTTATTTTTAGTATAAAATAGATTACCAAAACTTTTAAGAATTGGTCGAATCTTACCATAAACACTAAACAACTTGAGAAAGTATGCACTATTCATATGCTACAATGAGTTTGAGTTTTATGATCGTATCCTCTGTCATTACAACTACAAAGGTAGAGAATTACAGTGATCCATGCCATTAGTTGTTTATATCCTTTGGATCAAATTTGATGCACGAGATCAATTACTACAGTAATCTACAGTAAACCGAAGAAATAATTAGGCAGTAGATATGGCAAATCACTATAGCTCTCATGTTTGCCTCTGCCATTACGTTATAATCACCAACCCATGGACCATAGTGGCTTTAAGCTCCCCCTTCAAGAGATTTAACTATGAAGGGGACTTAACTATTCGGTACTCTTACTATCTTACCTGTGTGACATTTAACGATTTATTAGTGAATCCACGTATTATAGATTATAAGTAGTAAATTATTAAATACCACATCTTAAAAGTAATAAATAGTTAAATATCCCTGCCTTCAAGGGGTGAGAGTCGAGTTTTAATCACCGTCCCAACTGTTTTTTTTCTTTTCATGCTAGAGCGAGGATTTTTAATGTGGTTTTGTGCAAACACGTGATAGTTAATTGATTACTATGGAAGTATTTTCCATGACACTTAATGCTTCTGTTTTCACACGCGCACACATTTGGATTGTTTTAGACTATCAATGCATACAACGAAAAGAATTACTTCCTCGAATATGCAGATATCTTAAATTGGATAGAAGTAGAATAGATAAATATCTCATCTTACCCAGATAGGAGTAAGACCCTGGCAGAGAAGTGCAAGATAACAAGCACATTCAGACGGGATCATACAAAAATTAGTACAGTATGAAGCACCTTAAGAAAAATCAGTGCTAGAATGGAACGTTCTCTACCAGCTGAGATTACCAACCTACGGAGTAGCTTGTACCGAATTCCATAGTAAACCCCCATATTATTTGACTCTCTCACACATTCAGCATCAAACCCGCGCTAGTCATTTTCTTGATCAGATTATCACACCAACTCCTTCGGGACATAGCCACATAGTAAATAAAGTAACACGTTGTCTTTAAAAAAATTATAGTACTCCATCCGTGTTTATAAGTATATCCTCTATTCCAAAATATAAACATATTTTATATTTAATAATTGTATCACAATATATTTTCTTCGTTGCAAAATAATTATTTCTACCATTTAAATTTTATATACAATATAAGCATTTATACGGTATTACTTCTAATACTTTCAATACTAGCTAGAGAATCTAATTATTTTCAGTCACTCAGGTGATTAGGAAAGGGACCTAAGCAATCAAAATTAACCAATCAGACAACTGAAAGGGAATATTTCTCATTTAACTTAGTCTTTATTAAATATAACCTAAAAATATTTCTCCTTTATTCTGTGCCAATCCACGGAAATCATACATTTTAACTAATCAAAATGCTTGGGAGGAGAATCTAAACAATTTAATTAAATTTAACCACTACTCATATTTTTACTTAATCTTTGTAGGATTTGGTAAAACCCAAAAAATCTCATATTTTGGGACGCAAGAGTAGTACGTACTAGCAGTAGAAAAAAGATAACGAAATTATTTAACAGTACCAGAGTATGAACAGGATTCCGTGAGATTTATCTTTTTTTTAAAAAAAAAAAAAGGTTTCCCGCGTGTCTGTCTGTTTGTTCTAGGCTACGCGGGCGCCGGGTGGCATATAAATCCGGCAAGCAAGCGACCGCTCGCACTCGCACGCCACGCGCCGCTCTCACTCGATCACTCTTCATTTCGTCGAACACCTTGCCTCACAACCACCACATGGCCGACCGCGTCCACCCCATGCCCACGCCACCGCCGCCGTCCTCCTCTCCTCCTCCGGCACACGACGCCGCCACGGAGACCACGCCGCTGCACCCCAGCTTCCGCGGCGCGCCGCCGCCGTCTCCGGGCACGTACATCATCCAAATCCCCAAGGACCAGGTCCTCCGCGTCCCGCCGCCTGACCGGGCGCGCCGCTACAAGAAGCTCGCGGCGCGCCCGCTTCGCCGCCGCCGGCTACGCCACGCGTGCTGCGCCGCTTTCAGCGCGGTCCTCCTCCTGGTCCTCCTCGCCGCAGCCTTCGTCGGTGCTGTCTACCTCGTATTCCGCCCCCGCACGCCGTCCTTCTCCGTCGCCTCCCTCTCCATCCGCGGCCTCGACGCCCTCGCCGTCTCGTCGTCCTTCACGCCACAGATCGACGCCGCCGTGCGCGCGGACAACGGCGCCAACAAGAAGACCGGCATCGACTACCGCGACGGCGGGGAGGTCACCGTCTCCTACTCCGGCAAGCGGCTCGCCGCCGGCCCGTGGCCCGCGTTCCACCAAGCGCCGAGGAACGTGACGATGTTCTCGACGGCTTTGTCCGGAAAGGGCGTGACCTTCACGGAGGAGCAGAGGAAGCGGCTCGCCGCGGAGCAGGCCGCCGGCGCAGTGCCACTGACGGTGGAGGCGATCGTGCCGGTGAGGTTGAGATTCGGGAAGGTGCTCCGGACGTGGACGGTGGACGTGAAGGCGAGGTGCGAGGTGACGGTGGACAAGCTCGCCGACAAGGCGGCGGCGGCGGTGGCGGACAGAGGGTGCAGGGTCAAAGTCCGGCCGCTCTGGTGGTGGTGGTGATCGCCGCCGCGCCTAACGGTTGGATGGATATTGCATTAACGGCTATTGCCTATACTAGCTAGTAACAGGCTAACAGCTGTGCATTGAACAGAGAGATATTACAGTACTTATTATACCTGTGAATTGAATTAATTTCATAATTAGTATCCAATTTTGGGGTGCATTTCGAGCTGTTGGTGAGGGGATTAGTGTATTACCATCAGTGTAGCATTTTGCAAACTTTCAGTTGCAGATGTAATTGGTGAAATACAGATGATTTTCTCTGTTTTCTGTTTGTACAAATGAAGAATGAATTAATCGGATAGTATTACTCAGTTGCAGATGTTTTGGGTTACCACAGTACATTGCATTTCTCAGTTGCAGATGTAACTGATCAAGTTGTGGTTACAGATAAGTGTCTGTTACTGTACAAAATAAGCGTAAATTTGATCATATATTTAATCTTGCTCTACCAAAATGGTTCCTCCCCTGCAATAACAATGCAGTAAGTTTCAGTTGCTGTCGGCAGTCGGTCGATGACCTTGCCTGTCGTTAATACTCCAGTAAGTCAGTCAACTTCTAGCTTTCGTTTTAACTGGTGCGCTATCAACTTGCCTAGTCGTCCGTGTACCTTCGCTTTCTTCATCTGTCCATATATTGACGCTATACAATTGTGCTAACGACAAAAAAGAAATCGTCCAACGAGGTTGCTGAAAGTTTTCTTCCCCCGTCTCTTTTATAATTTTATTCACCAAACGTTAGCAGCAGTCTGAAACCTTGTTTGATTGTCCTACTCCAAGGTTATGTTCTAGCTGTTGTCATTCATCTGCTTTCAAAAATTAGCTCCGGGGTATACAATATTTTAAAGGAAATAAATCGTATCCTTGAACGCTTTCTGAAGATCCCTGGTCATGTATTAGTAGCATAATGATATGATATTGAGCTGTCTTCAACACCTAGTTTAGTTAATTATGACAATAGGATTAATTAGGATGCAAAGTATAGTGGCGGAGCGGCTGTCCATGACCATGTGCTGGGTAAGCAGGAAAGAATGTTACTTAGGGAAATGTAGGTCTGCATGACGAGTAATTTATTATAGCTGTAGCTTTGTGCCTTAGGATATAGGCTCTTGGATGTTTCTTCCTTTTCTCTTCTATCTAATTAAACGGTATGATCTTACTCAGACCGCAAGAAATATACTCCATCGGATTCAAACTACTTGTAGGTTTAGTTTTATCCTATATTATATATTTGTATCTTTGATCATCAATTTCTTAAATTCCGGATAGTTTTAACAACATGTGGATGCTATAATATGAAAGTACTTCTTATGTTGATTCTAAAATGCTAAACTACATGAAATTTTAAGAATTAATAGTCAAATAAACAAATATTTAACTTACGATAAAAGTTAGAACCATAAATAATTTAAAACGGAGTATATACTAGTTTAGCAAAGTATGTATCTTAGTTCTTA
Source organism: Oryza punctata (assembly GCA_000573905.2). Classification (NCBI taxonomy): domain Eukaryota; kingdom Viridiplantae; phylum Streptophyta; class Magnoliopsida; order Poales; family Poaceae; genus Oryza; species Oryza punctata. The sequence goes on along the minus strand of CM002499.2, from coordinate 1,435,471 downwards.
AGGCTCAGCTCATCTGGGGCCATCAATCAAATCAAGCGTTGAACGTTTCAATGACTAATAGCAGCGCGTACGTGTTTTCACCAATTGTCACGATGGTTGCTTTCGCCTGAACTCAGTCATCCCCTGATTTTGTCTAGACGGCGACTGCCCAATTTCAGTTTGTTCGTGCAAGTGCAACTAGCTGTGTGCATGTCAACATACTAGGAATTTCCAGCTGGGTGGATAACAATATACTCCCTCCGTTTCTAAATATTTGACACCGTTGATTTTTCTAAACTTATTTAACCGTTCATTTTATTTAAAAAATTTAAGTAATTATTAATTCTTTTTCTATCATTTCATTCATTATTAAATGTACTTTTATGTATACATATAGTTTTACATATTTCACAAAAGTTTTTGAATAAGATGAACGATCAAACGTATTTAAAAAAACCAACAGCGTTAAATATTTAGAGACGAAGGAGGTAGTAATATGGCAAACCTGCGGGACCCGAATGATGCATGCAAGAAACACACATCTAGTAAACTAATAGCACCCATCTTTTTTTTTCTATTTTTCTTTCTTTTCTCCTAGTTGGTCCGTACCTCATGCAAGCTGCCTATGTTTTAGTATAGAGTACCATAGCTGCATCGGCAAGGAGAATACGCCCTCAAAAAGAGAAAAATGAAAAGAACAAGTAGAATACGTCAAGCAAGTAAGTCCAGGACTCAACAAGCTGTTCTCCATCATCTATAGCTAAGTCAGCTGGGTGAGGATCATCTTCATCTTCACACTCACATAAACAAAAATACTTGTGACTTGGCTGCCCTTGTTCAGGATATTCTCAACCTTGAAACCAGCCTCCCTCTGTTTTTTCTCTGTTTTTCGGTTTTCCTTACTCCTAGGCAAACTTCCATTCACTGTTTATACAAGTCAGCAACCACACAATGCTGGTTGTGCTGGGACCTGGGAGCTTTTTAAATTGTCCCTTTTAGGAAGAGACACAAAGAAACAAGCAACATAGAGGATAAAAACAGCATGCATGAAACTAGCATCAACAAGCAAGAGAGCCATTCAAACAGTTAACTGGGCTGTCACAAGCAGTCTTGCTTTGCCAAATGAAAGCATTAAGCTTCTAATACGTTCTAAGGGTTAGTAACAAGAGCATCCTAAAGCTACATATTCCTCTTCAACTAGAAGTTGCAACTTCGCCTGCCACTTCAAAAGGATTACCTACTGCTACTGTCTGTACATGACAAAAGGACCCTGAAAATCTCACTAGCAAGCACAGATCAGTCTCATCAGTTCTTTCTTCTCTTAGATGCCCTGGTTGACTGCGAAGGTCCTGCTGCAGATGGCACCTCTTGAGCAGCCTCAACTGCTTCAGCTTTAGAGCTTCTCAAACTCCTCCTTGTCATCCTCGCTGATGGGCCTGCTCTTTCATTTTGTTCCACCGGTTCAGATTTGACTCCTCTGCGTCTAGTCCTTGAATGCTGGTTGGCTGATGGGACCTGATCTTCCTCAGGTTCGTTAACATCCTCAGCACCGTCATCTGCACCCTCCAACCGAGGCCATTCAGTACCACAACCACAAGCTCTCGAGGCCTACATACACAAACAAATTTAGAAAGCCACTCCTGTTCATGTGTAAAGTGGAATTAAAAATAGGTAACTACCTTTCTCTGCGGAAATTTCTTCTTCAAACAGTATTCATGAATCCTTACATTGCATCCCTCATTAGGACAAGATGATGCCTGTTTTAAACATAAGTAATAGAAATACAGGAAACAGCATTAGTGGAGTATATGACCATGGGTAACAAGATAAATGCAAATGTAGAATCGTAATCACATATCTGCACCTTTATACAAGCTTCATTGCAGACCTCACATGATGGGATATCATTAGTACGTAACCAGCTTCGGAGATCAAGAAATGATCGTATGCCAAGACCAACCTTTCCTGTGGGAGTGTATGACAGCCAACGATCTTGTATGAGTTCATTAAGAGTTTTCTCCTTTTGGGACAATGAGAAGTTTGTAATCGAAGTAGGCAGACGGGATTGACTGCCCTGTGTACCATCTGCAATTACGACCTGGGAGCAGAACACCAAATAGTTCTGTCATTTGTCACAGTACCATAAAAGTTTGCAACAAATAAAAATGTAAAACATTGCTTAAACAGAAACAAAAGGTCCCAAAATGATTGGGTATTAGTACGAGATACCTGGTTCTCAATCCGTGTGTTAAGAGCATCGATATTTGTTATGCTCCCATCATTTCCAGCTTCATGAACTATTGCTTCCAACTGCCAATACAATTACATGAATATAGCGAATACTAGATTGAGCTGGACAAAAAAAAAAGCAAAGTGATTGCATACCAATCCCTTGTAGAATGCAATCTGTGGCACAGAAAACTTTGATCCAAGCTTTGACTCTTCATCAGCAATATTATTGACCACTCCATAATACACAGTACCATCATACTGGTTCATGCATGCTCTTAACTCAAACTGCAAGTACGCGAGCTCCTTGTTGATCTTGAGGAGTGTATCATTGAACAGCTGCCGATGAGTGGCTGCAAGCGGTGATATGGAACATGGGTGATGGGTAACCATTTTGTTAGATTCAATTATGGGAATATTCACACCCCTTAGGCCGGAAACTATATAAAATTACGGTTAGTATTTTTTTTTTTAATGATTCGACAACAATGTTAGACACTAATAAAACCAGGCGTCAACTGAAGCAGAAATTGTCTGAAACTGAGAGAAGATTGGGACCAAATAAGATTGTTTCCATTTTAGATGATAGTAATTCCTAGAGGGGCATTACGTCGAACACGTTTGCTACGAGTAATGAAATCAATGACTGGGAACTACATCAGGAGAAAGATAACAGTAGCAAGCGGAGCAGGCAGAAGCATACCGGGGTTCTTGCCGCCGGAGATGGCGGAGAAGAGGGTGTGGAAGTCGCGCTCCGAGAGGGGCCCGCGGGAGAGCAGCGCCTGCAGCAGCGTGTGGTGGCGCCACGAGAGCGGTGCCATCGCTCGACTTGCCCCCCTGCCGCTGAATCGATCTCGATCGTAATCTGGATGGGACGGAATGGGAGGAAAGAAGGAACCTTGGCAAGAGCAAAAGGAAATTTGGGTATGGAATCGAATCGATGAAGGCTATTGAGCGAGTTGAGGTGGGGAAATTTGGCGATTGGCGGGAAGAGGCGCAGGAGACGCGGGAAGACGAGACCCGAGAGAGATTGGCAACAGGACAGAACGCCTCACGCGTTGGTTGTGCGAGCGGGACGATACAAGGCCCACGTCATCGAGCCCACTCGTCGCCGTTGGTGAGAATTATGCCCATGTATTTGCAGCAAGTCCAACCCCCTTACCTGCCCTAGTATTTACAGTGTAGCCCATTGTTAAGCCCAAGGAAAACGCGAAACGCTGAGAAAAGGAATAATTTTTCATCGAGTTCTAAATTTATGCCTGAATGATAAAACCGGACACAATACATCCCCTAATTTACAAAACTGTGCAAACGAGATCCCTCGATGGTATTTATCTCCAGTTTTCGCTAATGTGGTACCTACGTGGTTCCTTTGATTAGGTTTTTATCCCACGTGGCATTAATGTGGTACTTACGTGGTAATTTGATCTAGGAAAATAATGAAACCGTGGAACCCACATGTCAGTTTCACACACAAAATTAATAAAAAAATAGTGGGGCCCATGTGGCCCACATATCATCCAAATTAATCCCCTCCTCTCTATCCTCTCTCTCCCCTCTTCTTTCTATCCTCTTTCCAGCAGGCAGTGGCCGGATCGGCCGGCCAGCGGAGCGAGCGAAGCGGTTGTCAACCTCGTCGGGGCAGCAGAGGAGCGGGCTCAGGTCGGTGAGAGGAGAGGAGCGGCGTAAGTGCGCGGGCGGCGAGAAAGGAGCAGCACACGGGCGCCGACCGACGGGAGGAGATGAGTGGCGTGAGTGCGCGGGTGTCGATCGACGAGAAGAGAGCAGCAGCATGCATGCGCGGGCGGCGGCCGGCGAGAAAGGAGTGGCGCACGGGCACCGGTCGGCGAGAGGAGAGGAGCCAAGGGGTTTGGAAAGGCCAGCGAGCCTCATCCCCCTCCGTCCCCCTTGCACGCCCGATAAGCTTAATGGAGCCAGAGCCAAGGGGCGGGGATCTGGGAGGGAAAGGAGAGGGAGAAGCGGCCTCCGCCCGCAGCTCCTCTCGCCAGCCGCCACCCTGTGTGCCGCTCCTCTCCTGCCAGCCACCGCGCACCACTTCTCTCCCATCGGCTGCCACTCGTGTCTCTTCTCCTGCTCGTGGCTCCTCTCCTCTCGCTGGCCAGAGCCCGCTCCTCTCCCGCCCCGACGAGGTCGACGGCCGCTTCATCCGCTCCGCTGCCCGGCTGATACCTGCTAGAGAGAGGATAATGAGAAGAAGGGGTAGGGAGGATGACATGTGGGGCTACATGGGCCCCATCATTTTTTAATTATTTTGTGTGTGGAATTGACATGTGGGCCGATAGTTTTTATTATTTTTTCGGATCAAATTACCATGTAAGCGCCACGTTAATACCACGTGGGACGAATACTTTTTCAAAAGAGCCACGTCAGCCAAAATCCGGGACAATACTGTTAAGAGATCTCGTTGAACGGTTTTGTAAGTTAGGGGATGTGTTGTATCCGGTTTTACGGTGTAGGGATGAATTTCGAACTCGGCGACAAATTGAGGGACCTGTTGTGAACTTATTTCCTGAGAAAAATAGGTGAGGTCAGATGGGCATGGGCTGATGCTTATTGGGCCTGTAGTTAGATATTTTTGCGGGTTTGACATTTTGACTCACTCCATTGATTGGTTCTGCATGCACGACTGTCTCAACGACTCAGCTCTGGTTGAGGGTCACAACTCACACGCGCGCGATTCATTCATCCGTTTCGTCACCGGACAAAGCAGAATCTCCCTTCAATTCCCATGGCGCCGGCGGTGGCGCCCTGCCGCTCTTCTGCTTCGCTGCACGCCACCCGGCTACTGCCCCGGCAGCGCACGCCCACCGCACCACGGATACTGTTCCCGGCGGGCGGCCTCTTGCTCCGCTCACAGCCACCGCTCCGCCAGCAGCAGTGCCGCTCCTCCTCTCGTCCTGATCTCCGTTGCCGCCGGCGCCTCCTCACCGCGCGGGGTGATTACGACTACGAGAACACTGCCGACGAAGAAGAGCAGGAGTCCGAAGCTATAGGTGGGAGCTTTGACACGGCGGTGGCGCTGTTCAACGGCGGCAAGTTCCAGGCGTGCCACGACGTGGTGGAGGAGCTCTGGTACACCGCCGAGGAGCCCACCCGGACGCTCCTGTTAGTGATATGCCCTAGAGGCAATCATAGAGATGATTGTATCACATACTATGTTTACATATTTATCTGATATTGTTCCTTGAAATAGATAGCTCATTATTGGCTAATGAATATGTGATTCATTTATGAGACTCTTTATATTATATGTTGCTATTTCTAAAGGATCCCTGATCAAATATCATATATAGAACAAATATGGTTAAATGATCAGCACATGTATTGATTGATGATCATGTCTCATGGATCATGGTATGGAGATACCAAATTGATAATGTGGACACATGTTGGGGAACATGTTGTTGGATAGACCCGACATGAGACACTGCAAGAACTATTTGTGTAGTGCCATCAGTGGTCTCGATTAGTGTTGGTATAGAATTCTTAGACCTGAGATTATCATGGTTTCCAACATGTGTAGTGGCTTACTTAGGGACTGCTAAACGCTATTCCGTAACTGGATAGTTATAAAAGTAGTTTTCGGGTGTGTTATGAAACATGTAGTGGGATATGAATAATCAAGATGGGATTTGTCCCTCCTATGGAGAAATATCTCTGGGCCCCTCGACGTTATAGATTATGGAAGTGCATGGCCATGCCAAAAGTAATTGAGGAGTCAATCGCAGGTTATATAATCTATCACAGGATCGAGTGAATGATTGAGCTATTAGAGGATGGCACATATCTAGCCTTGAGCTTAATCGATATCGTGAGGCAAAGGGATTCATACAAGTAAACACTAAAGGTTCAGCCGATATGATCTTTATGTATGCTCGGTGGGTCAATACGTTCTGCTAGGGGCCGCTGTTGACACGTGGACCGAAAAGGAGTTTTCGGGTTGCACCCGAGTGTGCATGAACCTACAGGGTCGCACGCTTAAGGGGCCGGAATGAAGGGATTGGATGGAGATCCATTATGCGCTCAATTTCGGATAGGGATCCGAGTAGGACTCCTATGGGCCTTGGAGGCCCGGACTTGGTCCCTATATATACATGAGGGGGTGTGGCCGGCGGGATTAACAGATCACGCCACGTGAAACCCTAGCCGCGACTTCCCTCCACGAGCAAACCCTAGCCGCGCGCGGGTGCTAGCACATCTGCGCGTGGTGTTCCTTCCCTGGACGTGTGGATACCGGTGGAGGCGCCGCTGTCCTGCGGTGCTGATCGGCGTGGGAGCACGGCGAGGAGAACGCACGAGGAGGAGAAGGTCAAGCAACTGCGATCGACTACTTCCTCTACATCGGCGCGCGCTACATCGCGAGGATTCCTTCGGCTTCTTAGCGCATACTTCCGCTGCACAGCGCGTCGAGTGGTAACGATCTATGATCTCATACTTGCATGGTTCCTGGTTTACGCAGTAGAAAAATTTTGTTTTATGCTATCGTAGCCTACGCGTATCCCAACAGCTCCTCCACGCCATCCTCCAGTGCGCCGTCGCCTTCCACCACCTCTTCAACCAGGTAGGAGTACTATATATCATCAATCATCATCGTCTCATTTCCACATTTAATTATGCATAATAGTTACTCCAGTAAATTGTGATTAGACATGATCGTGCACAAACACAGAACCACCGTGGCGCCATGATGGAGCTCGGGGAAGGCCTCTGCAAGCTCCGCAAGCTGCGTCTCGACGACGACGACGACACCACGAGCCCCTTCTCCCGCTTCGAGGAGGAGGTCGCCGCCGCGCTCAACTTCATCTACCGCACACAGAAGGAGCTCGCGGCGTGCACCGACGATCTCTGCCTCACCATGGATGGCTCCGCGACCTCCTACCAGCTGCTTGGCAACTTCGCCGCGGGGCAGAAGCTGTACCGGCTGGAAACAACGACCGGTGCAGATGGAGATGGAGATGGCGTTCCAACCATAATCTTCTCTGCTTCTTCACGACTCGTCGGGGTGAAGCTCCCCACATTGAGCGCCACGGAGCATCATCTAGCAGCGCTTCAATGTACGAGCGAGTATATTTAGTTTCTTTTTTCTGTATCTCTTCCGATCTGTTTGGCACCAAATTGTAGTTTTATGTACTTGGGAAATGAGGAATGGAGTCAAATGGACTGTAGTACCATTGGTTTTCCTCCTTTTCCCTTCAATTTTCCTTTTTCATGTGCTCATGAATATTCACTCAGCTTATAAACATATGGCGTTGTTATTTTTTAACGTAATTTTAATCATCCATCTTATTAAAATACAAATATAAAAAATATAAGTTATGCTTAAAGTACCATAAAATAAGTCAACGTAAAATAAATAAAATTCACAAAACCCTAAGTCTTGCAATTGATTCAAGAACCCACGTTTTGAGGTAAAATGTTTTATAACCCTAATTACAAGTATATAGTACATTTGACTAATATATTTAACTATAACAGTTGTAAAAAGGGTATGAGATATTCTTATAAGTACATATACTATTGCTTTTCAACCAGCAAACATTGCTTTTTGATTGAGCAAAATGCACTTTGCCCTCCCCTTTTGTTATTGAAGTTTCACTTCGAATCATCTTTTATCCAATATTTTCATCTTGATAAGTTATTTTCACCTTTGTTGCATTTTGGTTTATCCAAACTCTCTTCACGAGCACATCAATAACCTCAAGCACCTCAAGCACATCGGTAGCCTTATAATGATAATCTCTCCTATTTACATGTAGGTTTGATAATTACTGGCGGAGAGGTTGGATGTGATTAGGGCTAAAGCATAAACTGTTGCTAAATAATACTATTATTCGGAAAAAAATTAATGAACCTTATCATAAACATTAAATATTGGTAAAAAAAAATATATATATCGGTAAAAAAATATGTATAATTCAAGTGATAAAATGTTATAGCTATATTTATTAGTCGGTATTATGTTTAAAAAAGAGTACTAGACGCTAAAACAAATAACATGTTTTAACATATATATTTTAATAAAAAGATTATAATACGCGCTTTCAAAACTCACAAGAATAACATTATCTTGTTCGATCCATTTTTATAGCTATGTTAGACAAAAATCCAATTCAATAACATTATCTTCAGTTTCTTTTTTCACCCCCTCATGTTGTGATGTGAAAAACCCTCTGCCCTCTTGAACCCAAGAGGCTTGCAGCGAACACACACAGCACGGAAAGGGGAAAAAAACCAAACCCTCTCGTCGTCTCCTCCCCGGCCTCGCCGCCCCCTTCCCCTCGTTCACCGCCGGCAAATTCAAGCTGACGAGCTCGCCACCGGGGTACGCGCCACTCTCCCTCCCAAACCTCCCTAAGCTTCAATTTCTCACCTCCAAATTCCTGATTTTCTCGCCTTTTTTGAGGGATTTTTCTGCGCCAGGATTGGTTCGATCTTGGCCGGCCAAGAAGCACAGGTTTCTTCGGGGGATTTTAGCTTGTTCGCGAGGGGGAGGAGTTCGGTGGTGGAGCCTTCGCCTTCATGATGGCGGACACGAAGGCGGACGCCAAGGCGGAGCCAAAGGCGGAAACTATCGGCGGCGGCGGCAGCGGCGGCTCTGGCTCGTTCAGTGAGCAGGCGTTTGTCGAGAAGCTCAACAAGCTCAACAACACGGCGACTAGGATCCAGAGTATCCTTTCTTCCGGTTCTTTATTTCTTGTGCGCTTGCAAATTTGGTAGCTCGTGCCTTATCTGTGTCGTGGTTTTGATTGATTTACTGTTCCAGATGAATAGAACCCTAAATTGCAATGTGGATTAGTGCAACTGACCTAGGATATCTCCTTGCCGTTCCATATATTGGTTCTTGCGCTGTTTGTTTGGTTGGTATTCACCTTCTTATGTTCCTAACAGTGCTTATTGCTGTTAGACAGCATCTCTTGCGTTATTCACTGATGCATACGGATATAACTTAGTGTGGCGATTGTTTCTGTAGCTTCTGGATCATTCTTGTGGGCATTTTTTGATATACTGTTTTGAGTTATAGCTGTATAAGTGTATATAGATGAGCATGGCTACAATATTTGGATTTCTTATCAGCAGGTGTATCAGCAATCAAAGCTTGTATAATAATTTCTGTTTGATGCATTCTTACTGTATACATGCATTCCATTCATTTTTGTTTCTTGGGAAAATATGTTTTTCACCATCTTTTGAGGATGATTATCTTTACAAAAATTACAAATAATGGCATGAACTGTTAGGTATTATGTTAATAGTATCTTTCTGTTTGATATGTAATGATTTTTTGTTTCTTGAGAAATACTATGTTTTTCAATGCCTTTTGAGGATGACTGTGTCTAGAAACTGAAAAATGATGATAAGGAGCGTTCGGGCTTTGTGTTACATTTTACTAGTATTTTCTAGGTTGTCTACTTAGTACTTATATAGGTTTCTTGTACATTAGAGTGGAATATTTTACCTGTTTAATTGGCAAATTAATGAGCAGAACTGATCATATTGCCACATACTTTGGTTCCTTTTGGTTGGTGCTATTAGGGTAGTACTTTACTTTGGTTGCTTATATTATCTGTCTGGTAGTTTTTATTGATTTACTGTTCAAGTTGAATAGAACCCTAAATTGTAATGTGGATTAGTACAACTGACCCAGCATATCTCCTTGGCGTTCCATATATTGGCTCTTGCACTGTTTGTTTGGTTACTATTCACCTTCTTCTGTTCCTAACAGTGCTTATTGTTGCTAGAGTTAGACTGCATCTCATGTTTTACTTATCAATACTTATTGATGTGTACGATGATACAAATATAACTTAGTGTGGCCATTTTTTCTCTAGCTTCTGGATCATTCTTTTGGGCATATTTTCATATATTATTTTCAATTATAGCTGTATATAAATTAGCCTCGCTAAAATATTTGTAGTTCTAATCAGCGCTATGGTGTATGGGCTATTGGCAACAAATTTATCTTTCAATTTTGGTTTGATGTGTTCTTACTGTCAATACATGCTTTCCTTTTGTTTTTGTTTCTTGGGAAAATAAGTTTTCACTGTCTTTTGAGGATGATTATCTTTTGAAAAATGACAAATAATGGCATGATTTGTTAAATTGTTGTGTTACAATTAGTAGTATCTTATATTCATCTGTTTGATGTGTAATAATTTTTTGTTTGTTGTGAAAAATTATGTTTTTCTATGTCTTTTGAGGGTGATTATATTTTGAAATTGACTAATAATAATAAGGAGCGTTAGGTTTGTATCACATTGTAGTAGTGTTTTCTTGTAGATTTGAATACAACTGTTTTCCTGTTCAATTTACAAATTAATGGGTAGAATCAGTCATATATCACATACTTTGTTTCCTTTTGGTTGCTGCTATCAGGGTACTGATATGCCTAGTTCATCCTTTTTTTTTTGTCTCTTGATGGCTTCTTGTACAATCTTTGCGGAATTGCTTTTTTAATCTATGTTCGAGATACATTGTGGTATTAATTTGGTTGCACTAATGTTGTACACCCTCCGTCTCAAAATATAACAATTTCTAGCCTTCAGAATTTGTCCCAAAATATAACAACTTCTTCACTAACATTCTCTTTCCAACCAGTCACAATCCTCACCATTCTATTTTCCCACCTACTTCCACTTCTCATCCAATCACAACCTTTCTCCATTTGATTCTACCTACTTTCTTAATATCTTTGTCCAACCCTAAATTTCTTATATTCTTGGACAAAGGTAGTATTGGCAAATGAATAAACAACCTTTTCTATTCTTTTATGGCCATATATCTTCATTTCTAAGTCAGTTAATAAGTTAGGTCAAGACTTATCATATACTGTCATCAATTAAACAGATAACAAATTCCCTATGGTGTAAAAAAAACAAATCGCAAATTGCAATTTTTTGGCATTTGAAGAAGGATATATATAGCATTTATCCATTTGCATCCATATATTCAAGCTACAAAGGGGGTGGGGGGGTTATGTGATGGTTATGTCCTTTTGCATCCATACCATGTCCTTTTGCTTACATATTAGCAACTCGAAGCCCTATGTAATATCTTCTGAACGAGTCTTACCACTTGCTTTCCTGTGTTTAATGCCAATGCCGTGAAAATCATTTACACAGTCATGATACTAAATCCAAATTGCCACAGCATTTTTTTAACAGTAGCATCTAGATTACAAGAGCTTGCCTTTTTTATTCCTTAATTCTTAAGCAGCACTTTCAAATTGGTGCATTTTTCACCGAAAGAGAGCCAGAAAGGTTGTTGATACATGGGAGAAGCAGTATAACAGTGCAAATAAGGATAAGAAAGTATCATTCCTGTACCTGTCAAATGATATCCTGCAAAATAGTAAACGCAAGGGAGGGGAGTTTGTGAATGAATTCTGGAGGGTTCTTCCTGGATTATTGAAAGACTTTTATGTCAATGGGGGAGAAGATGGAAAGAAAGTAGTCGGAAGATTAGTAAGTTATTCTTAATTCTGTTACATGTTTAATGACAGGAAAAGTCTATTTACTTCATTTTCTCTATCACAAGGCCAAAACCCGAAAAGTAAAAAAATCCTTTATTTTTAAAATTACAGATAGAGATTTGGGATGAGCGAAAGGTCTTTGGAACCCGTATGGAAAGTCTGAAAGATGACATTCTTGGTGGTAGCACTCATACAATGGGTAACAATGGCAATAGCTCAAATCCAAGCTCTAACCCCTCTTCGGTCTCCAAAGCTGCGCGGAAAGATTCTGGTACAGTAACAAAAGTAAGTTGCCAGATCTTGAGCTGAGGATGGATGCAGTATATTGTCATGAATTTGATAGAGCTATTTTTGTTGTTTTGTCTTTTGATGTAGAAACTTACTGTTGGCGGGATGCCAGAAAAGATTGTAACAGCATATCAGTCTGTGCTTGATCAACATTTTGATGAAGACACAGCTTTAAACAAATGCAATAATGCTGTTAGCGTTTTGGATAGGATGGATAAAGATGTAGATGATGCTTGTACTCAAGGTAAAGGGTTTTTCTCACTTCAATAGGTCTGTTATGTTATGGATATGTACCATTGAAAGATTGCCACTTAATGCATTCTGATACCTTGGCCTGTATTGCGTCATGATTGTTCCAGCGCTATTTTACCTCTAGTTCCATCATGTACTTGACTTGAGAAAAAAGGAATTTACATAGTATTTCCGATTTTCTGTTGATCTGCCATGTAAATTCTAGACTAAACAAACATCTCAAATACATAAAAATGATCTAGCATGTTGACAAAGAAAATTGCTGTACATAATTTTATAATTATGTTTAAAAAACTATAATGATGTGATTGTAGCATGCTTTTGCATATAAAGGGAAGAAAATCAATTTTCTGACATTTGTTTTCATAAGTGGTGGTCTAGCATACATATCCTTTTTCTGTGGAGCACATCCAGCAGCTTAATTGTTTTACATTGCGATAGTTCCTTGAGTCCTTTGTAGTGCCCACTATGCCTGTAGGCCATAATTATTGACAATTGCTGATTTCAAATTTGAATAAATGTTTTAATGAGTTACAGAGTAAAAAGTACTGTAGTGCAAAGTTTCCTATTAAAAATGCTCCTGGCTCTGATGATTTGAAAGAGTAAAATACATGGCTGATCCTTAAACTAGAGCGGTGGTGTCACTTAGGTCCATAAACTTTGAGAATTGCACATTTATGTCCATGATAATGAACTACAGTAGGTCTGAACCTTGTTTGACAGGGGCTGACTGCTGACGTGGCACTCCACGTAGGCAACAATTTTGCATCTACCCCCCTTTCGCAGGACAGCGTGGTGGTAAAATTGTAGTTAGCCCCTTTGAGCCACAGTACCACCCCGAAACCCCCCAAAATCCCTCCTCCCTCGCAGGAGCTCAAAGGAGCTAAGTTCAATTTTACCGCCACGCCGTGCTGCGGATGAGGTTGGATGCAAAATTGTTGCCTACGTGGGGCGCCAGGTCGTCGGTCAGCCCCGGTCAAACAAGGTTTGGACCTGCTGTGCTTCATTAAACCAAGATCATGGACCTAAACGCGTAATTTTCAAGTTTACAGACCTAAGTGACACCATTGCTCAAGTTTAAGGACTGACCATGCATTTCACTCTAATCAGAAACCTGTACCCTGACTTTCTATATTTACAAAGTTGGAGACCGGTTATGAAAAGATAATGCTCTGACACTATAATGCTTTCAGCCTTTCTCTTCGATTCTTGATCAAAATATGCACCCCTTACTCCTTTTCTATTTCATAGGTATTCAGCAAGGATCATCGTTGATTTCTGATCTTCAAGGGCAGGAAACAGTCCTTAAGCAGTGCATTGAGCAACTTGAAAGTGTCAACATGACTAGAATTACCCTAATCAATAAACTAAGAGAAGCCCTCAGCGAACAGGTCTTGAGCACCTTTTATATTTTCTTCCAAATGTTCTACCTTGATGGCATACTATTACATTCATAAAGCTTTATGTTTTTTCTTTTTATATAACAGGAAGCAAAGTCAGAGCTGCTTCGCAATCAGTTGCATGTAAGGATTATTCTTTTATGCATTCTCACTTGTTATTATCCTTGTTATTACTTCATCTTTCACTGCAGAATCACATGTTGGATCATTCTATTTCTTATGCCATGTCTGTTATTACTCAATTATAATGGAACGTTAGGGTCAAAATTATGCTGAGCATTTTCATGGATCCATAAGCTTTTGTATTTGCTTTGAGCTAGACTCCATTCTTGATGCCTAGCCTAAGATGCCCCATGAGTCCATGGCATGAGCACAACCAGAGTTTTGCTTTGTCAAGAACATTCATTCATGAATTTATATCACACATGTTCAGGATGAGTAGAGCTAGGAAAGCCAAAAGCAAACATGAGAACACATAAGATGCACATTGTATGCTCTTTGCTCTGACACGAAGAAAAGCCTCTAAACTGGATAGTTGCTGAATCTGCTGTACAATTCAGCTCTATGATGGAAGTAGTAGACTAACCATGGTCAGTTTGGGCAGCACAGATGATGTCTGGCTCATCTAGTATCCTGCTTCAAGCACAAACCTGCCTCTTAAAAGTTACCATGGCAACCCTGAGGCCTTCTCTGGATAACAAGGCAACATGTCATTTCCTACTTATTAGACTGCTTCTCAATTCTCTCTTTATCTGTTTCAAGAGAAATAGGTCCAGCACATCGGGAGGTCTTACTATCTCTATAGCATAAGCTATACAGTTAAGGTGGCCCTTGCATGAGCTAATAGAAAGATATGCCTGCAGTGATATACCCATGCGTATGCATTATCATTAATTGTAACCTAGGTTCTATGTAGCTAACCTGCCAACTCCACGATGCAAACATGTGTCATTGCATCTTAAGTTGGAAATTTCCAATAACATATTTCTGCTCCCGTATGTAGCATCCATCTCCGCTGGCTTTTGTTAACATTGCTATATACCATCTCAGTTAAAACCACAGCATCTTTCCTGCCACTGAAGGGGTGTTTTAGCAGCTACTCAAGAAATTATTTAGATTGATTTTTGGCTAACCCTGATTTAATTAAACAGGTAGCTCGAGCAAAGGCTGAACATGCCATGCAACTAAGACAACGACTTGGTGGTGCCTTGAACAATGGTGCAGGATCTAGTTCTAGTCCACTGATGGTTACACTTCCACCAGGACAAACAGCTGCCATGATGCAGAATTCAGCAGCAATGCCAATATTTCCCCAGTTTCAACCACTGCATCCAGCAACCTCACTTCCTGCCACATCTAGTGCTGTTGGTGATGAGCCCAAAAAAACTGCAGCAGCTATGGCAGATAAGCTTGCATCTTTGTCAGCTCCTGAGAAGGTGCTTTCCTCCATTTTCTCGTCCCTTGCTGCTGAACAAGCAAGGAATAGCGGTTCGACTTCTGGAGATCTCTCTGCAGGTCCTCCAGGCTTTGAGAGCAATAAGAAGCCTAGGCTTGACAACCCCATTCATGCTAGTGACATGGGTGCTCCCCCATTCTTTGGGCAAGTGCCACAGGTGCAACCACAGATTGGAGCAACAGCTGCTCTTGGAGGCACACAGCCACCAACACAAGCAAACCAAGCAACTGGTTCATTTCCACCACCTCCACCTCCATTACCACTTATGCCACAATTTGTTCAAAATACTGGAGGAATGTTTGGAATGGGACCTTTTGGGATGGTGAGTGGCTCTGCGCCACCTCCACCCCCATTGCCCAACATTATGTCAGCAGGTTTTCCAAGATTAAGTGCGCCTCCACCTCTGCCTCTGCCTACACAATCTCAGAACCAGAGCCAGCCCCAGCAGCAGCAGTCTCCGCAGGCACCACAGCAATCGCCGACCTCAACTGGATTTTTTCAACCACCAGGTGCTGGGTTCTTCCCACCAGTGCAGGTTCAGCAATCTCCATCTGCCCAACGGCAATGATGATTCTACAACAATTGTTGGGCTATAAAGGAAGCACATTGTGCTAACTTTGTATATTAAAACAATAATCCCCGAGGATTGATCTGATAGTTGGCGAGTCCTGCGTCGTGAAGCAGGATTAATGCTTATGAATTGGGAAGATTTGTAGGATAGGCTTGCGGCTTATGTGATGTACAACTGTTCCTTTTGGTCTGAGGAGTTTGTTCAACTCTTCTTGGTTATGTGAAGTTAGTTAGACTTTACTTTTGTTTGCATAGCCAGATCTTATTGTTAGTCCTGAGGCAAACAAATGTTGGCATTGCATTTGTTACTTAAAGAGGTGCCCAAGTGAAAGAACCTTTTTGGGCTCCTCAATGGTAGAACTTACCTGTGGCTCTGTTAGTTTGCTAAAGAAGCCATATATCCATAGATCCTTACTTGAAGTTGAGAACTGCAAATATTTGTCATGTTCAAGTTTATTTGTTTATTTATTTTTTATTCAAAATGATTGCTATGCAAGTTTGCTGTTTTCCATTCATTCATTCATTTTGAGGATGTGGCTGCGTTGTCAGCTCAGAATAAGGGGGGATAATTCAGGGGAGGTGAAGTCTGTACCCTGCATTGTGAATACAAGTACAACACGTCCTCTTTGGCAAGGTTATTATTGTTCAGTAATCCTGAACAAAAACCTCTAAGCCAGTAGGAACATATATTTGCTGGGTGCTTCAGGTATATGAACACAACTTTGATATGGGCGTCCTGAGCAATTGTGGATCAGGAATACAGACAGCTGTTTCTGTTGGTTCTTGTTCCAGTCTAGGCAGCATGTTCGCAGGAAATAACCCATTAGCCTGTGAAATATAAATGATTTGGTGGAAGTGACACATAGGGAGAAAAAGGAAGCCAAAAAGAGCCCACAAGTATCATTCACGTACTGATCTGAACAACGGACAAGAAATTGCTGTTAGTTCCCCAATTGCTTCTTCTCGGTGAATTGAAGAATACAGCAGAGTGAGCTAGCTTACCTAACGGCCGGAATGTGAGTCATCCAGCTGATTAAGCTACAAGCTACTAAGCTAGCAGTTTAGTGGAACTGATGATAACACTAGCGAGACGATCTTAATTGTACTAAAGAAAGCTGGGTTAAAACTATCTACAAGATGGGATAAATGATAAAACTCATCTGCCAAAACTTTTGCTAACTAAAACGGAGAGCAGAATCCAGAAAGAAGCTGAAGGTTGCCGGGCCGGATGCTTCTAATTGTGCCTGGGATTGAAGTTGGTCCCCGGCTTGGGCCTCATGCTGGCGTCGAACTCCACCTTGGGCTTGCCGTTCGCCTGATGAACGCCATTGACTCGGAAGTTGTTGGTAGCCATTGCCGCCGGCGCCGCTGCCCTGGGCTGCTGCTGCAGCAGCAGCAACCTCCTGCTACTCCTAGCAGCAGCTACTGCATTGTTGTTGCCGTCACGCAACAAGCCGGTGCCGATCGTTGGTGATGCAGCAGCAGTTACAGCGAGGAGAAGATGGAGCAAGAAGATGGCAGCGAACACGCGGTGCAAAGCCTTCTTCTTCATGGTGATGATGTTTTCTTGATCAACTGTGATGTGCTGGTAGTTGCAGTACTGTATGCGTGTGTGGCAGTTGGGCATCAAGGGAGAACAATGCTAGCTTATATATATATTGTTCTTGTAACTTGTGTTACAGAATAGCTTGTTTGCAGTGGTAACATGCAGATGCAATGTGCAGGCACGCTGCATCCACTACTTGGGAACATGCAGAGAACATGCCACATTTCCCTGTAATTTTTAGTTTCTGTGGAATATTTTGTTCAGCAGAATGGAGTCATGCATCAAGTGGGTGTGGAACATGCCATTGAGATCTCAATTTTAGTCACGCAGACCTGAAATTAACAAGCTAAGAATAGTGCTGTTTCTCTTTGACTGAAAAATCTCCTTTTTCTTGAGCTTCTCAGATGATCAAATCCACTAAAATGCTTCACATTAAGCATATGATCCAAAATTCTTTCTAGAGATATATGCGTAAGTGCCGACCATGTGAGAGATGCTTCCATTTGACTAATAGCATCACTTGCCGTCAGGCCGGCAGTGTACAAACAACCAAATACAATACGTTCAGTCATGTGATCAGATCGGACATTCGGTTTTTTTTTCAAGAGTACATTCAGGATATATAAGAATCTCAATAATGCTGTGTGCTTCAGATTCAGATCGGATAGCAGCTAACTTCATCGTGGAGAGTACGGCCAATCGGCCACAAACATATCGTACACAGATAGCACTGTCCACAGTTTCAGAGTCAAATTTTTGGACCCAGGCAAGCCTAACAATAACATCAGAAATTCAGAATTCCTTCCTTCCTTCCTCAATGCTTATTTCAGAAGAAAATTATCCAATTTAGTACTGAATCTACATTTTTGTCTGAAACCATAGACAAACATTTTGTCATTATGCCATTGCTCTAGGTCTATATATGCAAAGATTAATTCTTACAAATGGGATGCTATGTTAAGATTAATTCTTACAAATGGGATGGTTAATCATATCAAGTGGAAATACCATGATGCTTCCCAGTACTACATAAAAATGCCTGTCCACATGGAAGAGGCTGGCCATGGACCATCTGTCTCCTAAGTAAACATGTTTGACCATAAATTAATTGCCAATTGAAGTGCTAAGCTCTTGCATTGCTCCCTGTTCAATCATTGCTCCCTCTTCTTCTACTTGACGGTAATTGTAGATGGCAATATGGCATAGAGAATATGTATCACATTCATAAGCATTTCTTCATATTCCAAAAAGATCAATGCATACCAAAGACCTGAATCTGAAGACAGCTATTATTAATAGATGGCATTGCATTTCACTGTTCCCCACCGGGCGTAATGTACCGCAAACTTTGACAAGGAGGTAGCAACTATTGTCAATGTTTTAAATATGATCAAATGCACCAAACCAAATGTAATGAGCGCCACTATCTTTTTTGTTTTTCGTTTTCTTGACTACCAAAGTTCAGCCACCACCAACTCCTCTCTTCATCCACGTAAGTCAACAGATTTGACCAGGCGTTCATCATGTTTAACTTCCAAGTTGATTCTATCTCCTGTCAATAGTTCTAAAAAAAAAATCTCCTGTCAATCATTCTAACATTCTTGGACTGACGTAATAGTAGATGGCATATGGAACATGGGACATTAGAAGAGTGGAGATCAACTTGACTAAATTTCTAATGGATGTCACATTCTCTATGTATGACTGCAAAAGGGCCTTCTGAAATAAACAGAACCATCTGCGGTCTCTGAAGTTCAAATTGGAATGTTCTAAAGGTCTGCAAGGAGCTTTATGATTACCTACACAATTTGCACCATGGTTACACATTTTGTGGCAAGAATCTTTTGAGACAAGCCATAATTACAAAGCTGAAGATAACAAGATATGTCATCAGAGTCTGAGATCTTCTAAGGCTTGACAAACTAGAAGCGAAAGCACTAAACATTCGGCAGGAGACGTACTGAATTTATATGCAGAAAAACAACCGGCTATAAGTTCATACAGTCTCACAGAGCATGTGGTTAGAAAGAGGCCAATCTTGTGCAAGTGGAATATGATGAAACGCCTATCATTTAGGAAGGTTCAGGGAATAAACATCAACCAAATATGTTTCTTTTACATGATTCCTGTAATTAATGCATACATGGTGTTTGCGTGTTCATGTCTAGAAACAAACATGCTTTAGTCTTGCAAAAGATACACATTTTTGATGAGATTCAGCCAGAGATAAGAAGAAGAAATTTGATGCTAATCCGCTGCGCCTCAAAACCAGAAGCAACGACGACTCGTGGTGGAACCAGGCGGTTCGGAGTTTTGAACGCCGAACCACCTTGGGTCTCTGGCCACCGTCAGATCAGGCTTGTGTGGCCCAGATTGAATGGATCAGCTCCACGTTGCGTGGTGTCAGCGACTTGTTTGGGCCCTCGTGTTGCTTTCTAGGCATGAGGCCCAATTTGACTTTTTTGGCTAAAACAGTCCCAAAAGTTCCCTAAAATTTGGTTACAAGGAATGCCACGTCTACGTACTCCCCACGGTAATAAGTACTCCCTTCCTCCGTTTCATTATAAGTGGTTTGACTTATTTATTAGTCAGACTTCATTAAATTTATTTAAATTTATAAAAAAGTATAATAGTATTTGAACACAAAATATAGAGATACTGCTAGGATCGTAACACACTCCTAGTATTCCGAGCACTAAACATGTATCAGCCCAGGCCACCTCACCCCACATCCCATCATCCTGCTCCCACCGTTATTGGAATAAACAATTTACTTTGATAAAAATAACTTCCCTACTTCCGATCCCACCCCACGTTCCGTCATACTGCTCCCACCATTATCGGAGTAAACGATTTACTTTAATAAAAATAATTTTCCTGCTTTCGCTATATATTCTATTTTTCCCGTATCTAACCAACCACTCTCGCCCCCACTTCATTTTTTCCTTTTTTTTCAGATCTGAATCGATCCACCATCCCAACCCACAGATTGGTGACGCACCATGGATGAGGACGATGGCACCGTGGCGGTTGACGGTAATGGCTAGCGAGCAGTGGACAATGGCGGTTGAGGCGAAGGTGCTGCTTCGGGCCTTGCTGCCGGACACCGGGTAGCATCTTAACCAGCAAGGTGTTCACCTGCGCCAAGAGCAACAACCGGCAGCTGCTCCACATTTGCGACATTGACAGAACAAGCAAGTAAGGAAATGACATTCCGATTTGCATTTGAATACTCTCTTTCACCTTTACGCATGAAACCCTAATTTCTTTTTGTAAATCAAATTAACGTGCAAACTTCAATATTACCTGATCTGAATTGATGGGCTGCACAAGGATAGGGTGGAATCCGCCGGTGATGGTGGTTGTTTGCTATTTTTTTCTCATCGTCTCTATGATATGAACAAGAATGTTATTCCATTTTTTTCATGCTTGCTAGATGATGGATGGCTGCTACTACGCAATGTCAAGCTCATCTCTATACCACGCCGCTACATCCTTCCATGATTCAACGTCGACTACCACTCGTCACTCGGTTACCCTCTCCACTACCAGTCATAAGATACAGAACAACCTCTCTATCCTTATAGCAAGATCCGAATTTATATGCATAAAAACAACCGGCAGTAAGTTCATAGTCTCACAGAGCATGCATGTGGTTAGAAAAAGGCCAATCTTGTGCAAGTGGAATATGATGAAAGTGAAACACCTATCATTTAGGAAGGTTCAGGGAATAAACATCAACCAAATATGTTTCTTTTACATGATTCCTATGACTAATGCATACCTGGTGTTTGCGCGTTTGTGTCTGGAAACAAACATGTTTTTGTCTTGCAAAATATAAACATTTTGATGATATTCAACCAGAGATGAAGAAATTTGATGCTAATCCGCTGCGCCCCAAAACCTGAAGCTCACCAAGAGGTTCGGAGTTTTAGACCCCATACCCACTTGGGGTCCCTGGTAGCCGTCGGATCTGGTTTCTACGGTCTAGATTGAGTGGATCCACTCCACGGCGTGAGGTGTCAGCGACTTGTTTGGGCCGTCTTGTTGCTTGCCGGGCTTGAGGTCCAGCACTGACACATATGTAGGCCCAACCTCACACTGCATTGCATTTAGGCGTGATCAAGATGGGGCATTTAACTTTGTGCTACTCTTACGAAGTGCCAATTAATAATTTACCACTCGCTGTCTATGACATGTGGACCCTCATGTATCTATAACATGTGAACCCAGTGACAAATCATTTATCACCACTCGTAAGAGTGGCAAATAGTTAATTATTCCAATCAAGATTTGACTTTGTTAGTTACATAACAGTCCTGAGTTTCTTAAAATTTGGTTACATGGATAAGTCGCTACTTCCTGTGATGGCAATGGCATGCCACATCTGTATACTCCCTCTGGTAATAAGTATTTGACGTTTGGGACATTATTTGTTCAAACTTATGAAACTTTTTTTTGGACAAAATTTCAAACCAAACATTTGAGTTCAAATGATGGTTACCTGCAAAAAACCGGTTATACTTCTCCGAACTCACCGGGCTACCATTTGGTAAACGACCGAAAAATGCAGCTACAATAAATTAAAAGAAACTACAAATTAAAATTTTGATGTTTAAATTCGAATCCAGAACATGAGATGCAATTTCACTTGGACTCAGAGTTGGACCGACACATGCAAAAGTATTTGTGTTGCATGAAGCAGCAACATTTCCTTGGTTTTCTTTTCCTTTTTATTCTGAACGAAAACAACAACAACAACAACAACAAACGTTAACCTGCAAATTAAACACCTGACACTTGCACCACAATGCATCGAACCAGTCGCCGCCACCGGCCGGTTTTGCTAGTTTTGCGTAGGATAATGGTTGCACTGGGACGGCGGCAGACGGCGGCCACCGACGACACAAAAGGTGTTGGTTGCCGCGGCGCTGGAGTACTGCAGCAACATCCTCCTCCCAGCCGCGCCGCCATTGTCGTCATTGTCGTGATCAGACAATAATCCTGTCGTCGTGATTGGTGATTCTTCATCAGCCGCGGCAGTAGTACTGAGGAGAAGATGGAGCAGGAAGATGGCCGCGACCATCCTCTGCACAGCAGCCTTCTTCATCATCGAAATTGATGGCGTTGTTTGCTTATTAGCTCTAACTGTAAGCATGGCTTTGGGACATCCATCCATATGCATGCTTATATGGTGTGTTCAGTGTTCACAGACCTGATCGACTTGGTGTACAGGTAGTAACATGCATGCAATGATGCAAACGCAAGTGCAGCTTCCAGTGCTTGCCTACTTGGGAACATTTTATATGCAGAGAACATGCAATATAATAATTCCCTGTACGTATTTGTACTTTTGTCCAAAATAAAGCCGGCCGGAACATGTCATCCTGACATCTGAATTTAGTCTCTTCTTGCAGTTGCAGACCAGAAACAATTGACAAGCTAGTGCTGTTTCCCTGAAATTCCTTTTCTTGAATTGGTCAGAACGTTCTGACCATTAGGATTTGACCTTTATTTGTTAAAACAGCCCCAAGTTTCTTTAAATTTGGTTACATGGATGAATCTCTACTCCCTGTGATGGCATGCCACATCTGTGTACTTTCCCTCTAGTAATAAGTACTATTTGGCGTTTGGGAACATCATTTGTTCAAACTTTTCTCGGACAAACTTTCAAACTAAATATTTGAGTTCAGATTAATGATGGTTACCTGCCAATAACTGGTTACATTTTCCGAAACCACCGGCTACAATCACAAAAAAGAAAAATGCAGCTACAATAGAATAAAACAACTGTAAAATTAAAATTTGATGTTTAAACACGAATATAGAATACTCCGGCCATCCTAGAGAAATTGTTGGAAATATGGTCACAATTCGGCACATTTTAATCCAGACTGTACTAAACATTACATGTGTATGGTTGAATAATTGCTAAACATGAACATAATAATAACTAGAAAAGTATCATCAAGAAACATGCTTAACACTATGGTGAAGAATGTGACATACCCGGAAAACGGTCCGGTATTAGATAAGGCTTAGCAGTATTGTTGCTTCCGTTGATATTATCGTTCTTGCTCCAGTCCCACTGCCGGTATGTCCACCATTGATACCTCCACTAGTCGACATGTTGGTGTAGTGAAGTAGATGATGCAGAGCCAACCGTTGACGTAAAAATACGACGGCCTGGGAGATCTGCTTAGCTCCAGTGCAGATCCAAAATATTAATGAGATGCGGGCGTGCCAGTCAGTTTGATCCTGCAACTGACAAGATATATAAATTGAATATCAAAAGAGCCGATAGGCTGACCAAGCCGATGTAGTCATTCCAACCGATGCCTATACCAGCCGATATCGGTAGGGTGTTGAGTTATCAGCTATATATCCAATGTAGATAATGATATAAAAACAACCGGCTGATGATAATGGAGTAAAATAATAATTTAATTCAATAGAAACCAATCGGCTAGTAATGATAGATTGAATAAGCACTAATCCAAATGTTAAAATATTTATCGGCTGGAGGTCCGATGTCAATAAATTCAAATGATTAGATAAACAGTGAAACTTTTGTTGCAATTGGCTGAATTCAACTTGTATGCAATCCGTATAATCCGATGCAACGTACAGATAACTCATCGGCTGAAACCCCGATGAAACCCTTATTGACAATCAAGAAGCAGGCTAGAGATTATGGTTCTAAGCACGACTTAGTAGATCAAACTTAACTGATGCAACACTAAGTATGAAAAGAAACATAATATCTAGACAATCAAGTTTTTGACTGATTTTCAGAGTGGTTGCATTATATAATCTAAGCCAACAAAGTAATCTAGCCGATATCGACAAAACCCTAGATGGAGATCGGCCGATGCAAGTAGAAAACGTTGTCGATCTGGATTATATAACATATATGATAACTCATCGGCTAGCACTCCGATAAAACATTAGCATGAACCTATCGGCTTAACAAGATTTATATTATCAATAACAATCTAGTAGGTCGAATCTAACCGATGCAGCACGAGATTATATATGATAATCTAATACTTAATGAACCGATAGATCTGTCTAATGTGATAGATATAACAAATCTATTTAAAACAATATTGTGATTGTAGAGATATATCAGCTAAGACAAAAGATCACAGTCTCAACTAAACCGATGCGTCTCTAAATACAATGCAATTAAAATACAATTAAGATATCAGGTAGGCAAATATAACAACCGAACCGGAGCGATCCAAGAGATCGAAGCGATGCAGCCTTGAACAATACCAATGTAGCCGATATATTCACCAAGGCCAGCGGAACGTAGGGCTTACTCCTTCGCCGGAGATCGAAAGCCGATGCAGCTCCGCGTCAGGTGCCAAGTTCCACTGGTTGATAAGTAAAACCTCGAAAAAGAGGGTGGCGATGCGCCGAAAGTTGTATTGATCGAGAGATAATTACATGGACCCTGGGTGTACATTTTTATACCCATGGTTAGATACTAGTCCTTATCGGACACAACTCAAACTCTCCTACTGATAAAATTAAAAACATAAAGTCCTTATCGGATACTAAACACACTTTCCTAAAGATAAAAGGAAACTAATAGACTCTTCCTAATTAATAGATAAACTGTCATGTCGCATCCTGCTTGAACTCAGACTCTTTTAGATAAACTTCCTTTATTTGATTAATTTCCTTAACTGAATCCATCAAGAACACAACTGTTGGCGACTGATAATGCCTATCAGCCGATTCCAGGACTCTGAAGTCGATACTGACTCTAGACCGTTGATGACTTTGAGGCTTGCCAAATTTTATCGTTAACACTGACGTAGAGGAAGAAGATGTTGCAGTGCAGAACTGTTGTCGATGAGGAAGACGTTGCAGAGCAGTCGCGCTCCCAAAAACTTGATCACGAGAGAGAGCAACAGCTAGTCACGCCTCGGCTGACCGGCTCTGTGACAATCTCACCACCATCTCAACCGATCAACAGGTACTCTTCAATAGTTACCTATTTAAGTTGAGATCCTTCCACTTGAATCTTCAAGGTGACATTAATCTCTCAACATTAATTGTGAGTCAATAGAATTTATTAGTAATAAATTGCATCTAGCCCATTTATCTAACAAAAATATTGGTTATCCATGAGCCTAGAAAAACACGATCGACTCTGCCTATAACATGAGAATATGATATACACTTTCGAGTGAACTGAGAGTTGGATCGACACATGCAAGAGTATTTGTGTTGCGTGAAAGCAGCAACATTTTCGTTGAATGTTGAATCCTCCCTTTATTCTGAACGAGAACAGCAAAATTTGATGAATATCCGAATGCGACTGAACTGATTGCTGTTGCCCAAGTAAACATTTACTGATATTATTAATTGTTAGTTTTATTTCTAGCATCGAAGGGGATGTAGCTCAAATGGTAGAGCGCTCGCTTTGCATGCGAGAGGCACGGGGTTCGATCCCCCGCATCTCCACTCTTTTCTTTTTTTTGCTGTTCTTCTAATTCTTTCGTCTATTTTAATTCTCTTCTCTTTTTCTTCTGTCTAATTTAGTTTTATGTTTTTTCTAATTTAATTATGTGCTCTTCTAAATTCTTGTCTAGTTTAATTATGTGCTCTTCTAATTTTCTAGTGCCATATTTTGCCTTTATTTTGGTTTAATTTAAATTTTCTGCTCACCTAAATTTCCAGTACCTTATTTTGTATGTGAATGTGACACGATAATTTTTTTTTGTCCTTTTTTGTTTAATTTAGTTTTTTTGAGCTTCTAAGTTTTTATTGCCGTGTTTTGTCATTGAAAAGCTTTATGACACTTTTTATTTTTGGGATTCTCTTTAGTACTGTCCTTTAGTGACAGTGTCTGACAGCTTGGTCCGATCCCACGTATCAATGACAGCTGCTACACCCTACTTGTACATTATATTACTACGGACAATCCCGTCATATTTCTACAATTATTATGTTAAGAACTCATCCACCATGAATTCCGTTTTCAATGTTTGTTTTAAAGAAAGATTCGATGAGAGTACTTCTGTTTCGAAAGTTCACAAGTGCAGTTGCTCATAACTTCGCGCAGAAAAAACATTGGCACTTTGCAATCTCCATGTTGCATTTTACAAAAGAATGCCACTAAAAAATAGAAAAGGGCAAACTTTCTGAGTAAGTAGAAAAACAGGCCAATTCTATTCATTACACTACCAGTTCGTGATGTGTTGAAATAATCTTGCCTTCGTTTTTCCATGGGCGAAGCATCCGAAGCTTCACTAAATCTGTGTTTAGCGCATGCGATTAGCTAGCATCAGATAGACCAAAGCGAAGCAAATCTCCTCTTCCACTCTCGCAGTGTCAGTGACCAGCTCAGCTCAACGCCTCAACCCAACCAACCTGACGAGGCGAAAACTTGTTTGGAGCTTTGACTTTCCCTTCTCCACTTTCGATTCCAAGCTCACCGAATTCATGGCCTCGTCGGCGTTCAAATCCACCACGCGCCGTACCCTCCACCCCGCCGACGACCGCCCGCCGGCTCGTCCCCGCAAGGCCCCACCCCCGTGCCCCCGCCGCTCCCGCAGCGTCAGCGTCGAGCCGCGCGCGCGCGCACGCGCCGGAGGCATCGGGGAGTACGACGCCGGAAACACCCGCACCAACCCTCTCTTCGACCGCGGCGCCGGGGAGTACTCCGCCTCTCCGCCGCCGCCGCAGGTGACCATGGAGAGCGCTGGATGTCGTGGCGGGGATGCGGCGGCGAGACGGGAGAGGGGGAGGGAGGTGGCGCGGAAGGGATCGTGCGCCGGTGGCTCTGGGAGGGCGCGCTCTGTGTCCGTCGCGCCGCGGCGCCGGCGCGCCGACTCGTCGCCGTCGAGGGAGAATGGTGATGGAAGCGGTGGAAGGAGAGCCTCGAGGGCGCCGTCGGTGGTGGTGGACCTGCAACCTTATCCGGGCGACGAGGTTGGTTTCTGCTTTCAGCTGACAGGGGAACCTGGGAAATTAATCTTAAGAAAAATAAGTCAACCTTTTCTTATCACTTCTTTTGCAAGATTCTAGTAACTTTTTTGCAATAGGAACTGGAAAGAAAGATATTGCTACTTTGTAATTCTGATTCAAATCATACATGAGGAATAGAACCAGCCTCTCTAGATTCTATATGATAAATGAATAAAAATCTACTTCACATGGAGTTGTCACTGTAGAAGGCAGAGAAATTGAGATTCAGTCTTGCGTTCCATCTCCATCAATCTTTTGCTCACAAGTTCTGTTCTTGCTAAATTCGAACCGAGTGAATGAGTGATGCAGAAATCAGAAATATGTCAATAGGATTTCAGTTTTGTGGAAGTCCGCATTCAGTTTTGAGCTCATTTGATGTTAGAAGTGGCCATTCAGGTTATAGACCATAGGCTGGCTTTTCATCCCAAGGTTCAGCGAGCAAACTGGTGCATGAATAGGTTGTTGAGTTGTATCAATTGATGCAAGATATGAACTTGCCGACACATGACTGGAAATATCCATTCAGAATCTAGCAGTGCCTTAAAAACAAAAGAATCTAGCAATGCTGCTTGTGAGATTTATGATCATCTTGAGCATGTAAGGATTACCTATGTTATGCTAAGAATGTCTTGACCATTTATGTTCTGTGCACACTTATAATTTATCCATTTTATTGTCTCTGCACCGTACCTCGTTCTGTTTTAGAACATCAATCTTGTTTTACACTCGTATTTTCAACTTATCGTGATGCTACTATTATTCTTTCATTGATAGGTCATTCGGCAAAGCAATCATTCAAATGTCCCAGTGCAACAGGTTATTGAAATTCCTCCCGAGTTTGATCCAGATTCCTCTGAGTTTGTCTCCGACATAAGTGATTACACAACAGAATTCAAAAAGGAGGAAATTTTGCACATTCCTTTTGAGTTTGATCTAGAAAGCGCTGATCTGGCTCCTGACATAGAACACCATTCAACAAAACTGCAACGGGAACAAATGGAAATTCCTCTTGACTTTGATCCGGACAGTGCTGAGCTGTCTACTGATATAACAGAGTATACAACAAAGCTCAAACAGGTCTGACTATTAGTATGCCAATTGCGCTGCACCTCCAATTTTTTGCAGTCAACAGTTATAACCTTACACTGCTTTGATTACAGTCACATGAACGTGCTCGAAAGCTACGGGCAGATTTAGCTGTCGAAGAGCAACGGGAACAAGAGTTGAGTAGAGTGCTGAAGGGTATTGTTACTGCACCAAATTTTACTGAGGCACATAAAAGAAGGTCAAGAAGGAAGGTAATATACGTGGTATTTAAGTATATGTGATTCTGTTTGTTGTTGAACTTGCTATTCATTTTGTCTTGATATTTGAACTGACCTTTGTCTCCATGTTGTGGTACCAGAGTAGTATAGAACGACTGAAAGTATCGAAGCATTTAGCTGAAGAGGCAATGAATTATTTTGAAGAATGTGTCTCGATCTCGACATTGGATAGCACTGATTTCTCATCACTGGAGGATCCTCAAATAAATTCAGTTGTGAGTATCCCGCAAAAGAGCAGAAATACATCTTTTGACAAAGGTGGATCATGCATTTCAGAAACCCACTATCCAACTGATCGTCATTGGCATAATGAGGTAAGAAAATCAATATCGGTTCACTTCACTAAGGCTTTAAGATTTTAAGTATTTTTTAGGAATATCTACCCAAGTACCCAACAACCTCCAACATGTTTTTAAACATTTAAATGTTTTACTACAGCATTTTAGTAGAATGACATGTAGCCATGTAGGTATCTGATATGGATAGCACCGATCATTCTCACATTATAAGTCTATAACAAGTATTTTTTCCCTCCCAGGAATCTGACAACCAAACCCAGTGCTCAATTAGCTTGTCTGGATCTGATGTGTCTGGCGGTCATACTTTTAGTCATACTATGATGACCCTCATTTCAAGAACAACAAATAACTCAAGTGATGATCTTGATGGCTTTGACACACCAAAAAGCAAAAGTTCTTGTTTCTCCTTCACTCACGAGCCAACAAAAACTGTTGAGGGTGATGATGTCCAACAATATTTAAGAAGTTTTGGAAGGGGAATCAGTAAAGATCTAAGAGAGACAAGGTCAAGTTATTGTGATGATGACTATGTATTTCAGAAAATGAATGCAGACTTACTTATGGATATCGTGACATATAAGAACAGGGTAAATTTTGGGGGTCTTCTTATTTGTAACGTTAGAAGATTCTGAGAGAAAACATCAGCTAGTGCGAATGGTGGAAGGACTGATATTCATATCAGCCATGTGCAATTAGTAGTGCTCTAGGTGTATATAACCATATGATTCTCTATACTAATTGTGATTTTTTTTGTCACTGCACTGATATCATGTGATCTGCATGTATTATTTTTACTTGGGAATGATTATTTGTAACACTAGAAGATCCTGAGAGAGAACAACTAGTAGTGCGCAATGGTGGAAAGGCTGATATTCATATTAGCAACGTGCAATTAGTAGTGCTCTATTGTATATATCCATATAATTCTCTCTACTAATTTTGAATTTTTGGTCCCTGCAATGATATGATGTGATCTGCATGCTATTTTTTTTTACTTGGGAATAATCTGTTAGAACTATAAGGAAATATTATATCCATTATTGTGGACAGCTCTGAAACAGTTTGCATATGTTTTCACATAATTCATTTCTACTAGCATATGAAAGTCGCGCATTCACACGACTATAACCATCATGTTGTGTATGGGGTATAAGAAAATTCATTAATTATAATATGTAACTGAAAATTAAATTGTAACATGTACAGAGAGTTTTTAGTGGTTATCCTGGAAAATAAATTTAATACAAAAGAAACGGAAATAAAATTATAAGGTTTTTGTGACTGCCATATATTAAAAATGGCAGGATTATTTGGCATATATTAAAACGTGAAAGTGGATCATACGATAAGAAGTAATATTAGACACTTGAATGAAAAATGGCAGAGAATAGAAGTGTAAGAATACCACATGTGGACTTAGCAACAGTTGGATAGGCTATTTAATTGGTAATTAGCTTAATTTTGTGTTCGTTGAACATATTTGGTAAAAAGTGTAGCTATAATATTGACGGATTTATCTTGATTTATAATTAAAAATATTATCATGACAATTAATAATTTAGCAGGCTTTCGTGTGATGATGTATTTGTTAAATATTTAAATGTATCTTTTGTAGCAACATTGCAAACAGATTAAAGAACATAAATGGTACGAAATGTAATTACAATTTATTGATATGGAATGGATAATATTATTGTTTAAAAATATTATGCTGAATTTATAAAATGTACAATGAAACTTATATCCTTGTGTTGAAGCAAATTTACTGAATTTACAATGTTTATGCCAAATTTAAATCCTATAATATTTACTATGTGCATGTCGTCCTATCAAATTTACTAATTTCATATGAAATTTACCATTTGTATGTTGTATTAAGTTGAAGTTTACTATAATGTTATGGGTTATAATTTTGTATATTGAATGTGAGCAGAAACAAAACTCTTTTTTTCTTCGAAATGTCCTAACAGATACAATTGTAAATGTGAGTAATAGTGTAGACGACTATTTCTGGGATGTTTTGAAGTGTGCTGCTCACATATTGGGTTTTCTACTTTTCTGTAAAATATATAGTTATGTTGCGCCTTTGCATTACCTTAATCTCCCTATTTACTGAATAGTTATGAATTAAAGTGAAAAATTTTATGCCAGTTATTTCGCACGTGCGCGTATGATCTCTTATATCTTGGATATGAGTATATCAAATTTGGAACATAAATTAATCATATTTTAATATAAACAATTAATTCGACATGATTATGGTGGATTTTTGTACAATTTATCGTAAACTTTATTTTCCCATGATAAAATAAATTCATTTTAAGAACCATGCATATAAGCATGGGGTACTAAAGTGAAACGAACCTCCATTTTTCAAGAAAAAAATATTTTAATATCTCTAGCTTACATGATCAAC
Organism: Oryza punctata; assembly: GCA_000573905.2. Classification (NCBI taxonomy): domain Eukaryota; kingdom Viridiplantae; phylum Streptophyta; class Magnoliopsida; order Poales; family Poaceae; genus Oryza; species Oryza punctata. Next base: position 1,404,237 of record CM002499.2, on the reverse strand, counting down.
GATAACTAAGATAAATAATTTGATTAATTTACTGGCCGCTCGGTCATGTGGGAGCCCTAACTGCTACTTTTTTTCCCTGCAGCCCTTATTCTTTTTCTTTTTTCGTAACAGCTCCCACAACCACAGTTCCCTCGCGTTGTTTGCGGAGGCTTCGTTTATTCAGATCATTTTTTACTTTTGTGATCAGAACCTATTCTAGATCCAACTGTAATGTTTTGTTACGGTGGTTAGATCTAACGGTTACTTTTTACTCACTGCCGTGGCTCATTTTAGAATGACGTGGCTCATTTTAGGATCATCTCATGATTCTCTTTTCACTTGGAGAGATTTGCAATGTCTTTGCACATTTCATCTTCTTTCTTAAGTTATACCAACTGAAATCCACAAGTTTGCATCGACTGCTGTTGGCAGTTGTCTTGGTAATGGTATGATGTTACAGGAAAGTACTCATGATTTTAATCCAATTCATGGCGTTTCTTCTAAACATTGAAATTTGATGGTTGCTATTACCAAAGAGGGAGCGTTTTCTTATTGGATATATAGCAAATAGGAGTCCAAGTTTTACAGTGGTCCAAGCTCATTCTAGAGATGGTTTGGTTCCATGAAAAGCTTCAGGTTTGACTACTGCTGTTTTACGTTACAGAAATTTTTGGAGGATATTCAATCACCGTGGACGGTTGTATTGTCAGTCAGTAGCTGCAAGCAAGCATGTTTCCGGTCTAATGAGGGAGATGTTAGATGGAAAAGCTTGGAATTTCTTTTATCTTGATTGAATAATCTGGTAACCTAAGATTTACCCTCACTCTAGCATCTGAAATGCAAGCAAAGTAGATGAGAAAGGTGGGAACATTCACCGTACTACCTGTACTACAAGCAACATGTCTCTCTCTCTTTTTTTTTTTTTTTTAAATTTAGAGTTGAGAATATTCATATTTCTGCATCATGGACCATCCTATACTACAGAGACCTAGTGTTAATCGTTGTGATTGCATGTCTTACCCTGCTGATGAATGTGAACAAGCTGGACGGACATCATGGTGGTGACTCAAGACGTCAATCAGTCTAATCGACAGTTAGTCAGGTTCCTAATTATTTGTGCAACTGTAGCAGACCGTCTAGACAAAAATGTGGTCCGAAGACAGACTCGTGATAAACCATTTTTGTGAGTATGATCTACAAAACAAATAGTTTGGCAGTCAGGTATGGGAGCTTAATTGGGTGACTAATTTTCTCAAGGATTGAGGCCATCATGGTCAGCCTGACTCAGCCATCAAACCATCATCCACAGTGCAACACAACCCATATGTTTCACATGATCTGTAGTACACAGTAGGATGCTCTGAATGTTGGGACAGGTGTTGTGGTTGCGGGGCTACTAGGACTCTCTCCTCTGAATGAGGAATTGTATTTTGCATGGCTGCAGAGCTCTGCCATTTGGACACATGGCGCTAATATGTTTGATTTTTGCAGTGTTACATGTTACATGTGTTGTTTCTTTTTCACGTCCCGATGCTATTCGTCTCCTTGTGTAGCTGCTATGCTATGCACCTTCCTTCGTTTCAATTCTTCAAACTAAGGACCCTGGCAAAGAGGCGTCCGTCCATTTTTAGTTAAAGTTGCTTGTCCTCTTTCTGCAGAATCAACTCCCTGTAAGTCTGTAACTGATCTGAATCAGAAGTGAAAGCTCTTGCACTAAGACTTACGGTTCAATATAGACCAAAAAAATCATCTCCGGTAACGTTTTATTTGCAGTCATTTATGAGCTTTTTTATTTACTACTAGTGTACACTGCTCTGTAAAAATGAAGAGTAGCTTGGGCAAATGGCAGTTCAGCATCGCAAATATTGCCGGTGATTCGGTGTAGTCTCCGTGGAAATTGTGTCCTTCCAGAAAGAATCTCAGGTGTGTACCGTTCAAACTCATTAATAATATAATAAAAACAGAGGAAATGTCTCAAAAGAAAACCAATAAAAATAAGTGCAGCAAAATTGATTGTTAATCTTCGGTGTCCAGCAGACCCCTGACGCGCAAAAATACAAAAAACAAGGTGTCATCTTCAGTTAATTTGCCAGTGCGTCATCTGCTATGCTATTTAAAATTGTTCTGTATCTGCGCAAATAGCAAAACATTGCCGGTGTACTTCCCATAAAAATCATGTCCATCCCGAAACATTAATCTTAAGATATACTCAACGCTAGTCTTTGAAAGTGTTTATAAAGATAGTGCATGCATTTATAGAAGATGAATATGCACACACATATATGAACGTATGTATCTGAACCATGATCCAAAAAATAAAAAGTAAGAAAAAAATCTGAATATGACCACTACTTGTGCACAATGCAATGCACACTTATACTAATAATATATTAAAAACAGAGGAAATCTCTGAAATGAAAAAAAATGAATAAGTGTATCAAAATTGACTCCTATTATCGTATAGACAGTCCTATGGTGGCCAGCTTGAGCCCTGACGCACAAAAATACAAAAAACAAAGGTGTCATCTTGACATCTTCAGTTAATGCTGCTGATGGTGATGGTGATTAGCAACGCAAAAACCCATCACTGCACGTCCTTTCGTTCTCTCTTCTCCCCTCCGCTATAAATTACAAAACCTCGGCCCTCCACTTCGCTGCCTCTCCTCCTCCTCGTCACCTCACCTGCATCAACGCGAGCGAGCGAGCGAGCGAGCGAGAGAGAGAGAGAGAGAGAGAGAGAGGAGAGATCATGGCGAAGAGATCGTCTCCTGACCCTGCATCATCCTCGCCATCGTCTCCTTCCTCCTCTTCCTCTGACGACTCCTCTTCGCCCATCTCCATGGCATGCAAGAGAAGGGGAACGAGGGCACCGAACAACACCAGCAAGGGCAAGAGGGCCAAGAGAGAGAGTGGAAGCCAGGGCAGCAAGGAGGTCTCTGATCCTTCTGCCAATGGCGGCGCCGGCGGCGGCAAGAGGAGTTCCATCTACAGGGGAGTCACCAGGTATGCGTCTCTGCATGTTCAGTTGAATACATCTATTTGATCCCAATTCCGCTCTTCTCTCTGATCCCCTCTCGATTTCAGTCGCGAATTCATCCTGCATTGCCTGCCGCTAGTTGACCAGTTTCCATCTTTTCAGAGTTCAGACTACCAAAATTATCAGCCGCTTCTTTCCAATCTGTTTCTGAACATTTCACTTGCATGTCAGAGATCATCAGTTATTTTATCGTTTTCTGGGTGGCGAGTCTGCTCCCCTTTTCATGCCTCATCTTTTGGAGGATGGCGAGCGTGATCGATCGGATCCATTTCTTGATGTCAGAATTTCCCATTTTTAATCTTTTTTTCTTGCTCTCCTTCCCTTGGAGTGAGTCAATTATTATTAGCTGGGAAGTAGGGAGTTAGTTGATCTACATTTACTGCTGGGGTGGTCAACTCCTTCAGTTTCTTTTTTCTCCTGTAAAGCAAATACTAATGCTTGAATGCTGCTTATTTATCAATCAATAATAAATTAAATATACGGTGGAATCATTTGTTGCATGTATGTATGCATAAACAGGCATAGGTGGACAGGCAGATTTGAGGCCCATCTGTGGGACAAGAATTGCTCCACTTCACTTCAGAACAAGAAGAAAGGGAGGCAAGGTACATTGATCGCAACATGCATTAGTTGCCTATTTTTTTAGGGCTTTTAACCTGAATTTTATCTGAAAATGCTGTAAAGAAAGTGAATACTAGTATTCGTACAGTATAAACGTATAATGAAAGAAAAAGTGAAATATACAAGGTCCTTGGTGTACTTATGTATACTGCCAAGGATCTTGATACATAGGCCATTAGCACAAAGCTTATTATAAAGTGGAGCGAATTTTTTAAGGCTGACATTCTGATTAAGCTTTTTTTTTACCTCTTTTCTTTTTTGCTGTTATCTTTGGGGGGCCTTGCCCTTGTGATGCGCATGTGACCTTGATCTGCTGCTGCTTGATGCTCCTCTCAATAGTCTATTTGGGTAAGTCCCACAAGCTAGTTGTCTATACACACCTGTTTTGTCAGATTCATGCTGCATGCTGCTTCCTGTTCTTGTATAATCTCAGATTTTGTTTGTTTGATCTGTTACATCCTTGGTTTGTCTCAATATGAAAACAGTTTATCCCTAAGAATATAGGCATATAGCAACTAGTTGTTACATAACTACTTATTGTTTTGGTGTTTGGTCTGTTTCTGAACATTAGTGCAATGTTTAATGATGTTTAGGGGCTTATGATAGTGAGGAGGCAGCTGCTCGTGCATATGACCTTGCAGCTCTTAAGTACTGGGGTCCTGAGACAGTGCTCAATTTCCCAGTAAGTTTGCCAACTTACCACTAGACAATTACGACTTGTGTAATCTGAATTATTACTGAAGATAATGTGAATTATTACAGCTGGAGGAATATGAGAAGGAGAGGTCGGAGATGGAGGGTGTGTCGAGGGAGGAGTACCTGGCCTCCCTCCGCCGCCGGAGCAGTGGCTTCTCCAGGGGTGTCTCCAAGTACAGAGGCGTTGCCAGGTAGGATTACTGATTAATTAACTCTAATTAATCTCTCTCTCTCTCTCTTCACCTGGATGCATGATGAGTCAGCATACTGCTAGCTAGGGTGGCAACGTCATTTGCCAGCAGTGTATGCTCTGCATGCATGCTCTCTGGGCCATGGCCTCTCTTCTTGCTTGTGTCAGTTTCGTGCAATGTCATGCATGCATCTAGAAAAAGTCAGAACTGCAAAAGTTATAAGCTTCTCTTTCTTGATGAATCTGTTCTCTCTGCATCCAAGACCATCACTGTATTGTGGTGCCAGTGCTACCAACTTGCTGTTTCCATCTCTTCAGAGATTAGCTGTCGACCTGTCGTTGGATTCATTTCTGAACTTTTTATGTCTGGTTTTCTTCAGGCATCACCACAATGGGCGGTGGGAGGCACGGATAGGGCGGGTCCTGGGAAACAAGTACCTCTACCTGGGTACTTTCGGTACGTATTCTTTCATCCGTCCATCCAACCTTTCATGCTCTTTGCTCCTCTTTCTTTCTTGGAGCCTAGTTAACTCAACTAATGTTAATTGGGTAGTAGCATTTAAAAGCCACTCTTGTTTGTTGGAGATTGCCCTGATCGATTTGCCCGCTGTAAGCCGGCCACCTAACTTTTACCAAATTTTATGATGGTTGATCAACCCATCTGCGAAATTTAATGGCGTGTTTTTCTTGTTTCCTTCGATGTAGATTTGACCTTTTAGTTTTTGGGAATGCTTACTTTGTAGTACTCCTCTGCTCCTAAAATATAAGCATTTTTAGATCTTGATAGTCTTTGAGATACTACTTTAACTAATAATAATATTTATGATATAAGTTGTTTTAAATAAAAATATTGCAAATTATAATAGTTTGTTTAAGGATAAATCTAGTAACATAATTCTTATGTGATCAATTTTTTTTATTTTTTTTTGCTATTAATAGTTAAAATTAAATTAAGTGAGCTATTTTTTTCATAGTTAGCCCTATTCTTATATTTTAGGACGAAAAAAGTAGCTATATTTTTTTATTTCTATATTTTTTTCTGCTTGGATATTCTTGAACCACAAGCTCTCCATTTTACTATAAATTAAGTGAGCTGGTGATATCACTGATATGGAAGCATAGTGTTGAAGCTTTTTTCTTTTACTAACAAAAAAAATCAGAAACCTTTTCCTGCTGGCAAGATCAAAGACCATGAGACCAAGATACCATCCTGTATGCAATCCCCAGAAGACTGCCCAACTTGCCCTAGAAATAGCATAAAAACAAGCACCATGCTTTGATCACTACCATGTCCTACTAATTACCAGACAAAATCCTAGTATATATATACTATATAGTATATATACCATATAATCTAGTACGTGGCTTGCTAGTGCATGTGACAAGCATGTGAGTGTGGTGCTGCAATGCCAGTAGTAAAACCAGATGGTGCATAGGGATCTTCAATTCTTCATCACTGCATACCCTTTCCACTAGAGCTAGGCCTAGCTGAGTGAGTCAGCAGCCAGTGCAAGTGATCAATTCACGTGCATGGAGCATGCCTTACTACCCCCTTGTGTCAAACTAGATCAAGATTCAAGATCATACAGTCACACAGATCACAGATGGATTCATCACTACTTTCATTGCAAATAAACAAAGAAAAAGAGATAGTGAATAGGGGGTCACTAGTTACTAGTAGTAAACAGAAGGTTGCCAGCACAGTTCTAGCTACCAGCAATGTGGGAAGGCGTGTCAGGTGGTGCCAGCACATGTCAAAGCAGAAAGTAAATATGGGATGCAATTCAGCATCTCTCAGTATTAAGATAATAAAATCCACTGAATCATTTACTAATATAAGCAATTTCAGTGAAGAACTAAACTCTTAAGTATTCCACATGCATTCCTATATATGCCACAACAGTATAACACTGAAGGCATCGGCATGAGCTGATCAATTCTGAAACGCCATGCTACTAGAAATATCCATGATCTTTCTCCTTGTAAATTGCCCCCAAATTCATGCTCACAAAATAACTTGTTCATTTAAACACATTTACCACCTTTTACAGATACTCAAGAGGAGGCAGCCAAGGCCTATGATCTTGCTGCCATCGAATACCGAGGAGCCAATGCAGTAACCAACTTCGACATCAGCTGCTACCTGGACCAGCCACAGTTACTGGCACAGCTGCAACAGGAGACACAGGTGGTGCCAGCATTACATGAAGAGCCTCAAGATGATGGTCAAAGTGAGAATGCAGTCCAAGAGCTCAGTTCCAGTTCCAGTGAAGTAAATACGTCTAGTGATAACAATGAGCCACTTGTAGCTGATGACAGCACCGAATGCACGAATGAACCCTTTCAAGTTGTTGATGGCATCGAAGAAAGCCTCTGGAGCCCTTGCTTGGATTATGAATTGGATACAATGCCTGGGACTTACTTCAGCAACTCGATGAATTTCAGTGAATGGTTCAATGAAGAAGCTTTCGATGGCAGCATGGAGTACCTATTTGAAGGGTGCTCCAGTATAACTGAAGGCAGCAACAGCAAGGATAACTCAGGTGTGGCAGAATACAATTTGTTTGAGGAATGCAATATGTTGGATAAGGACTTTTCAGATTTTTTAGATAAGGGTATTTCAGATAGGGAGATATCTCCTCAAGCAAACAATATCTCCTACCCTCAAAAAATGATCAGTGTGTGCAACTGATTCTCTCTGTGTGAGTGTTTCTGTGTTGAGAATCTTGGGATATACAGGGAAGTTTTCAGGCTTTTATCTTGGGGTAAATTTCTCTGTTCAATGGCACTGCTGCGAAGAAGCAAAGCTTCTGGTAGGCGTTCTGTTCAGGTGGGAAAGATTCATATGCTCCTTCCAGTGGTCATAGAAACCCAAAGGCATTCAACTTGGCATGAGACAAGTGTCTGTGTTCTTTTTCTTGTAATACCCCCAAGGCTGATTGATTAACTAGGGAGAGAATTTTCTCCCTTACCCTAGATTGAGATAGTTGATTCTGATTACTCAGAATTTTGATGCTTGAGTAGTACTATAGGTATCCCCACAAGAAAACTCTGGGTAGTTCACAGTTTTATAAGGTAATGGAGCATATGTTATACATAAATCACAATATGTAAATCTATCTAACTTCCAGAATAAACTGTACTATACATCTTGGTTGAGGCATGAATGCATAATTGCTGCATCTTTTATTGATATTCCAAACATCAGCAATGTTAATAAAAGATATGTTACTTTACTTACATTTGTCACATGTTTCAAGAAGCAACCCTGTTGCAGGTAATTTTCATTAGAGAAATACTTAAATTGTTACCCCAGAAAACATTGAACACTTACCAAAGTACCAGATATATACTGGGTTTATTATTCTATGATAAATAATCTTACAGTGTGACATGTCCAACCAATGAAAGAATCGGTAGTATGCACAAGATCCTACTGACAGGTAAGATACACTCCTTTCTGTAAACAACAAACATGGCTACCTTTTTAGCAACCTAAATGATGGCATCTCCTGAACACTAGAAATGCTTCCGATTGTAAGTTCTTGTTCTAACTGAATACGCATGGACTTTAGAACCTCCTGAAAAATGGAAATGAAGACAACTGAATAAGGTGGTAGAATGAGAAGCCAATAGAAGAGACCAGATGTTCTACAGAGAACACACATTGAATTCCATATAACTAGCTTGTCTTGTGAGCCACTGAGCGTCAAGCATCTGAAAGGCCATACAGAAAAGGTTATCAAAAGCCATCTCGTCTTCTCTAAGTAGTTGAACAAATTGAGAACTGGCTTTTGTGCCCATTTTTCCTACAAAAGAAGTGAAAGAGGTAAGCTGTAGCTCTGCATAGAGCTGAAAAAAAAAGAGTTTCGAATTTAAGAGCAAAGGAGGTAAATTGGGCCCAAAGATAAGAAGGTGTTACTGCAAATTTCACCTGATTGCAGATCCAACATTTGCACTAACATATAAGATATGTTCACGCCAGCTACTGCAAAGGGATATTCCCATTCAGATCTCTTACCCTCCGCCTTGTGTAATAAACTGTGAAAGGAATCCTGCATGTTAAAGCAGACATTGAGCATTGTACCTAATCGAATCACCCAATAACAGCAGACTCATGCAGAGTAAATGTTCATGATTAATAGAAACATACTGGGTAATTTCTAGCAAAATATATTAAATTTTCCAAGGAAATGAACCCCCCTGCTCTGCAAGCATTGGATAATTCAAAAGATTAGTTGTTGAGGTTCAAGCGGTGTTGACAAAATGCATGACAGCTTATATATATCCTAAAATCATTACTAAGGATTAGTGAAACGAACCTAAAATCAGTTGCTGGATCAGAATTCTGCCAGCCCATCTCCTTCCATAGATCTGATTTCAGAGGAGGAAGTTGTCGGCTGGGATAAGCTAATCTCCAAAGTTCTTTCAGAGCATCCTGTCATAGAAAAATTGAAATATTTTACTATCACAAATGTTAGTATACAGATATATGAATTGCTCAGTTTATCATTTCTTTTGAGCAAGAAAATTGGTGTCCCATTGGTGAGAACAATAGAACAAGAATACCAAAGGACTATAGGTAGTTAGGTACAGAAGCGGAACCTGATGCTTGACAGAGGAACTGTCAAATGGCACATTTAATCTTTGTCTCAAGAACCTCAGTCTCTCTTCCTATAAAGTAAACATGGAACTGTCAAAACCATAGTATCATGTAAAAAAGTTCCTAAATGTAAAAACTTGAAGCAGTCAAGAATAACATAGAGATGCCATCATTGCTCCTGTAGAACAGAAGGAATTCATTTGAATTTTTAAAGCATGCAATTCAACAACTAAATGAGTGTTGTGGAAGAAATAACAAGTTTCATGGATGTTACCACGATATTATTCATGGATATACCAACATTTTTGTCCATGAATAATCACAAAAGCAAACAAGAACTTTTATTATTGTGTCCAAAACGATAAAAAATAAATGAAAGATGAATTGAGCATCAAAGATGTGAGTGTATGCTCGAAACAACTCATTCAAATGCTTAAACTACTGAGGAAGATATTTCCCTTCATACTTCAGTAAAATGTTTGAAATATCTCAAAATATTTACATGAAATTAACATGTCACATCTGATACTCATAAGAATTCATGCTTTTGATGGGAAAACTTTACCCATCAATCATATGGTATTTCAAATGGAAATAGGAGATCTGCATGTGCCACCACTGATTATACCTGTAGTGGACTGAGATCAAGTAGAACTGCCTGTTCATCATGTGAACCATGGGAAGCACAAGACCTACTAAAGAACCTTGCTAGCAATGATCCAAACTGAGAGAGCGCATTTCCTGAAAAAAAAAAGGATTTTTCAGATAGCAAATGCTCTAAAAGGTCAAGTTTAGCATTCTGCTGTGTACATTCGAGAGGGCAGTAGGACACTAAAAAAATCCACTTCTCTGGAATCATATTCATGATAGTTACCTATCTTTCTTACAGACTGAGCAACAAAAGTCGATATAATATGCATCCAACCAAGGCGCTCTTGTCCTTTTCCATCCCATAAATCTGGCTGCATATTAGGTTCATGTCTCTATAAAAAAAAGGGTAAAAGAAAGGGGGTAAGGCGCATGAAGAACTAAAATGCGGTTAATAACCTGGATTCATATGTTTCGGAGAAATTTCACTAACCTCGGATTTGCTTTCAGGAGTTCTGTTTCCTAGAAGAGGTTCTCTTACAGAATCTGGTATGATCGTCTCCATCCGTTTTTCGCTTCTATCAATATCAGCAGTGTAAGGCTTCCTTTTAATGGCTTTTGAAGCCATATTATTTTTTTTCAGTCAGTGTATACTGCATGAATCATGCCTGTTATCATGTAGGAGAAATGGAATGCCAAAGAGATTACTGAAAAGTTTATATTAAAACCAACCAACCAATAGATAGTGACACCAACAAAAAATTGGGGGGAGTAAATTCCGATAAACAACACGGTGAAGCAAAACATGCTCTAGATCAACATGAAATACAGGTACAAAACCAAGCGGCCATTGCTAGTGGTAGCAAACAAAGTTTGACATCTCCCACCAAACTGAAGAAACCATTACTTGTAGCAGAGTACACTAAGACCATGAAATTGTTCAGTTCCACGTGTTCCACATAACTACAAGTAATGTAGGGCAAGGGCACACATCAAATTTACGCCCAATTCAACGACAGGACGAAAGAAATTTGCACAAAATCGTGCCAGGACATTTGATCGAGTGCTGACAAACCTAACATATATCATCAGATGTATCCCAAAGCTACCCATAATTAGCGCCCAAATTGAAATCCCAAACTGTAGCTGATGGAACCTTCGGGCCAAAAACTACGAAAAAGAACCGAAATTTTTCCTTCTCGCCACGAATGTATCAATAGTTCAAGACAGTCTAAAGAAATTTCAGTAAAGGGGGGAAAGCGGAGAAATTAAGAACAGAAAACCAGGTAAGCAGAGGCATCGCAGTACCTGACTACCTCCCGCGTTGCGTGGAAGCGGATTGCTCCCGCCCCGACCCCGATTGAGAGATCCGATTCGAGTCCCACCTTGTCCCTTCCTTCCACTTCCCTTCTGCAGCGCAGGGCGAATGATTGAGTCGGAGAAGAGAGATCTGCAGGCCGCTGCGATTCCACCAAAACCAGTAATTTCGATTGTTACAGGGGTCTCCTCGAAATATGTCATGAGATGAAATAATTCCACTTTCACCCTTGATATATAAATAAATTTAATTTATACCCTCCATATCGGCAACTCCCCCTTTGAAGTTGAAGCATATGCCGCGACCGCGAGCGGCGCGGACGAGGTGTTTGTTTGGTTGGCGCCCCAACGCCCGAGGCATGGAGCTCCTCCCCCTGCTGCTCTTGCTGCTGCTTCGCATCGTCGCCTCCGCCCCGGCCTCGTCGCCGGCCACCGCCCTCTTCGTCCTCGGCGACTCCACCGCCAGCTGCGCCGCCACCACACTCCCCCTCAACCTCTCCCTCACCTCCTCCTCCTCCGGCAAATGTCTCTTCCCCTCCGCCCACCGCCTCCTCCCCGACCTCCTCGGTAACCAATCACCTCCTCAACTGATGAACTGAGCCCAACGAACGCAAGATTGCTCTAACTCGCGCGCTCGAATCATTGCTCTTGCAGCCGCCAAGATGGGTCTCCCGCCGCCTCCCCTCATCTCCACGCTGAACGGCACGGCGGCGGAGGTGGCCAGGGGCGTCAACTTCGCCGGCGAGGATGGCGGACGCGGTGCGGTCTTCCGCTTGGGCGCCGTAGGGCAGCAGCTGCGGCTGGCCACCGAGACGCTGCAGCTGCTGCGGCTGGAGGCCGCGACGCCGCAGGACGCGGACGCGGCGGCGGCTGGCGCGGTGTTCGTCCTGTCCTTCGGCACCGACGCGTACGCGCGTCTGCTCTCCCGCGGGTCGGAGGCCGACGCGTCCGCCCCCAAGCACGGCCGCCGCGGCTTCGCCCGCCTCCTCGCCGACCGCGTCGCCCGCACCGTCGCAGTACTACGCACGATTGATCCATCGCCGAACATATATACATCCTGCTCTGTTCTTGGATTGATCAATGCAATGCGATGCGATGCAGGAGCTGTACGAGGCGGGGGCGAGGAGGACGGCGGTGATGGGGGTGGCGCCGCTGGGGTGCGCGCCGCGGGTGATGTGGGAGGGGCTGCACGTCGTGGATGGCCGGAGCTGCGTGGAGGAGGCGAACGAGCTCGTCCAGGGGTACAACGCGAGGGTGGCGGCGCGGCTGGAGGCGCTGCGGCCGCGGCTGCCCGGCGCCGACGTCGTCTTCTGCGACACCTACAAGGGGATGATGGAGATCATCACCCATCCCGCCAGATACGGTAAACAAGATTAAACCTACAGAAATTAATGATTAGTTAATTAAGCAGTACGTAGTAGTAATTAGCGAATGGTGATTAATGATAATGATAGGATTTGATGAGACGAGGAAGGCGTGCTGTGGGCTGGGCCCATTCGGGGGAACGGTGGGGTGCTTGACGAAGGAGATGGTGTGCCCCACTCCGCAGAGACACGTGTGGTGGGACCTGTATAGCCCCACGGAGTTAGTCACCTCCCTCCTCGCAAACTGGTCATGGTCAGCGCCATCTAACTCCAACACCACCATCTGTCATCCCATCACTATCCAAATGTTAGCCGGCTATATGCCTTTAATTTCTCGCAAGTTCTAATTTTAGGATATCAAATGGGTAGCAGATTAGTTTTACCAGATTAACTTTAGGGTCACAGTATTATAAAAATCTATCTTAATTTTCTACTAATATAGAATTCAATGGATCATTGATCGACAAGCCCAGACGCTTACTTGGGATGTACCAAACTTTGGTTATATAAGGCTATGTGTGCCTCGTAATGCAGAAGATGGGAGTTAGTTCTTCTAGCATCATAAGAAAATCTTGCAAGTTATTTGCTATCACACAAATTTGTGCTTCTAACATAAAAGTAATGTGCTATCACAAATTGATGATTTATGTAGCTATCGGCTTTTTAACAGGTACATTCACATTCACGGTAAACAATCAATGGTAAACAAAAATCAAATGTCAAGATGGGATGTTCAAATGAAACCTCATCCAAAACTCATAGTTGCAGTGCCATTATGCAAGTTAAGATCAATCCTGTCATCCACATTTTTTTAGATAATGCCTCGTGCACATAAAAAAAAGTTCAATACCAGATGAGGATGAACACATGAAAGTAATATTACCATGAAAAATCCAACATAGATATATGGTTCCATCATTATTTGTATGGCAAAAAGGATTCTTAGGTTTTAAATTCTTTTGCCCTTTGAAGAACATGGTCCTTTTCTGCTTCAGTTACCAAATGCCTTTGTGATATTACTGCTAGATGTCTTACAACCTTTGAAATGTTTGAAAAGTGTCTACATAAGTAATTTATTAGCACTACGTTTACGAGATAACTTAAATTTACCACATCGACTCATCTCAGTAGACATAAAACACATCAGGACTGGTGTCTTTGCTAATTTGCTAGAAGGAATATGTTCATCTGACATGTTGCTTGAGGAATCTATAATGTGCAAAAGGAAGCTTGATGGGGGATCATGTGAATTCTTAGGACTTTGAACATATATGAACTACGTACAAAAATGAATTTCGTAATCAGTCATAAGGGAAATAAATAAACCACCTCTAGCCAAGGTCTCTTTGCAATTACTCTCTTCGGTTTTTAATGTTTGACACCATTAACTTTTGGACATACGATTGATCATTCATATTATTCAAAACAATTTGTGCACATATGCAAAAATATAAGTCATGCTTGAAGTACTTATAATGATAAAGCAAATCTCATAAAATAAATGATAACTATGTATTGTTTTTGAATAAGATGGATGGTCAAACATATATCTAAAAATAGTCCACATCAAACATTAAAAACTGAATGAAGTACTTTGCTTGCTTTGTCACCGCATATGGCCTCCTAACTTATGGGGATGCATGGAAAAAATGAAGAATGCAATTAAACAAGTTATATGAATGAAACGAATATGAGAAGTCATTTAAGCTGACTATGCCAAAATAAATACATTAGTGTATATAACATTTTTAGAAATAGAGGAATGTTTTACCTTTGGTACTATTATGGCTTGTTGATGTTGCCTTAGACTTACCAACAGAAGCTCCTGCATATTTTCTCTTAGCACTTTTCAAAACATTAGCCTCAAACGACTTCTTCATAGAACCCTATATTCCACAAGACGCAAGACAATCTACATCTCTAGCTTTCTTTCCTATGGTTCCATTATTCTCCTTAAGGGCGGGAGCCATTTTTTTATGTGATAGCTGCATTTGTCCATGCCCCTTTTTATGGGTGAGCAAGGTGGGCTGACATTTTGTCAATGCCTGATGGCTCAAATACCGTCACTAAAAATTGTGAACGTTTATCATAAGTGAAGACTAAAAATTGACCACGCTAGATGGAGTTATCTCTAACAAATTCTTTCCACCAATGCAAAAAAAAGTAAAATCCCTCAAAAATCTGAAGTGTTTGCTCCACAATCCATGCATTGCTAGTTTGATCAGCCAAGGAAACCATTCTAGTAGGTTGATTCTAAAGTAACTGGTTGAATGATTATGGAATTTTCTACACTGTGCCAAAGTATAAAACTTATCTCAAAACCAATAAAGTAGTTCTGACATCATAGCCTTAATGAGGCAAAAGTATAGATCTTATGTGATATATGACTAAAAACACTAGATGCGTAGAAACTAAGATGAAAAACCTTCCCCTGATTAGTGAAATCATCCGTTTCATGATTAATAAAACTAATAGTCAAACCTTTGAAAGAATAAACCACTCCATTAGTGGAGACCCACATGGGCCATGTTGCGTAAGAAATGCTATGAGAACTGAAAGTTCAAGTGTCATTAATTTAGTTTTGGTGATTAATGATAAATCCAATTATATGAGACTAATATTTTTATAAGCATTTCTTTGCCTAGTCTCATGTGGATATGAAAGTGAAATTTGTGAGAGGTGGTTCCCGGACTTCATATGAGTTGAGATAGAAATGTTCATTGATGGTGGACCTAAATCACAAGGGTGAAATGCATGGAGATCAAGCTATATGTATCACTCTTTCTCTCCATGCACATATTGATATTTCATATACAGTATTTTCATATGAGTGATATATGTATTTGAGACTAATGTTTTGTTTGAGCCATATCTTGTTTAGTCTCTTCACATTGAGAACATGGAGATGATGAATGTATGCTTTTATCTTAATGTCTATATATGATCAATACCTTCTATTCTTGTATAGGGTAAGCTCCCAATGTTTTATCTCTAGTTATGCATACTCTTGCTTCACACAAAAATTTTGTATGCATACATTTAGGGGAGAAAATCCTATATCTTAGTTATGCATGTATTTGATCTAAGTTATTCACTTCCATTTAATTGGGATCTCTACATTTGAGTATATGACACTTGTGATGTTGATTAATACTCATCATTTATTCATATCCTTTTATATACACAATCGGTTGGTCAATATGTGGAGGTTGACAATCGGATCATTGGGACTAATAATTTCATTGAGTTGAATAAGAGAAATAGGTCTCAAGGATTGAAAAGGTGTTGATGCTCAAGTGATATGATTACACCTAAAGATACCAAGAATGATAAAATGGAGATATTGAAGATGTGGGATACGAAGTGGCTACTACGGCAAGGTGATGAAGGACAAGCGATGCTCGGTCGCGATGGACCATGCGGCAGTGAAGGGAAAGCAAGGGGCTTGGCGCCGAAGAACCAAATCCGGTGGTGAAGGGCGAGTGACGGCTTTGTCATGATGGACTGTGCGAGACCATTTGAAGCTACAAGTAACTGCATCAATTATTTGAACAATGCATTGTGAAACGATTTTGATGTTGGCGTCCCTTAAGGCAAAGAATGGAAGATGAAAACAAGGCATTCCTATTGGTATAATTATCTTCCTATTTACTTTTGAGTATAGGAATACCGTACTATTAAGAGGGATGCAACGTCGATATGTTCGTGTCTGTCTCGGTGCTCAAGGTGACCCATCCTAGTGCTACCTTGAAAAAAATCCAAGCTTTAACCTATACTTTGAGTGGTTTTAAACCTTGTTATTGCTTGAGTTGGGTAGTCCTCTGAGTGAGCTTTCCATAGAGACCAAGATCATTAAAAACGGATTCCCGAGCGAAAAGTTACGATCGTTTTACTCTTTGCTTTTCGGAAATTCCGAAAAAATATCAGAATGTCCGAAACTATTTCGGATAAGTCCGAAAATTTTCGGAAATTCCGAAAATGGCTGCAAAACTGACATTATCCTCTGTTGATTTTCGGACTTGTCCAAAAATGCATTTCGGATATTCCGAAAATTGCAGTCTTAGCCTCCAACGGCTAGTTTTGAGAGGCTCGGGTATATAAACTCCTCCACCCCTCCTTTGAGTGGCTGCTATTCTTGGGTATTATTAGACATATCCAAAGCTAAATAGTCATCTCCATTCCCCTACCTTTGTGGTGCTTCTTTGTGAGAGGGATTTGAGAAGGGGAAAGAGTTGAATTGAGAGATTGAGAAGTTGAGAGCTAGTGAGCTTCACTCCATACTTTGAGTACTCGAGTTCATAGCAAGCAAATTTTCGATTTCTTATTATTACTTTTGGGGACTAAGGTCTCCTAGACGGTTAGGCGTCGCCGGTGAGCACTCAAGGTTGTGGTGTGCCTTAGAAAGTTTGTGAAGGTTTCGATTTCGCCTCTGCACGGAAAGAAATCAAGAGTGAAACCGAGGAGTGCATTTGTGCAACCTCGTGAGGAAAAAGTTGAAATAGACCCGACCTTTGTGGCACCTCAACGGAGACGTAGGATCCGTGGATCTGAACTTCGGTAAACAAATCACGCGTCTCCTCTCCTGGTTTGCCCGTTCTTGCCTTCTCTCATATTGTGCTTGAGCCTGTTTTTACCCGATCTACTTGCATGCTTAATTAATATAGTTGGTGACCTTATATCTTACTTAGATACCTTTTTTGTCACCTTTTGATTCATGTACATTTTGTTTGTTTGAGCTACAAGTTCATAGCTAGTGTTTTATTACATTATCCGCCGTACTTTTCGGTTGAGACCGGAACTTCCAATCCCATACCGAAAGTTCCGATTTGAATCGAAAGTTCTCATAATTCTAATATGCTATGAAGTTGTGATAATTTTTAGGAACGCCTATTCAACCCCCCTCTAAGCGATATCAAGGTCCTTTCAAGAACATACCTTAGCACTAAACAAAGTGAAATCAAGATGTTTTGTTTATCATGAAAGTCAGACTATGCGGTGCAAATCAAGACCTACATATCAAAATCAATTCTTCATTCCTCAATTAATTCCTTACTCTTGAGAACAATGGAAGTATAAGAGTACCAACAAATCTAAGTGAGATACTCACACTCAAGAATATACATAAAACACAACAAAACCTCACACATCTATTTTGTAATGGATATCCCACTTTTTTGTGTAACTAATTAATACAACACATTTTGTAGGTTGGGTAGAAATTATTCAATATCAAGAGATAGTGGTTCAAGTTGGCATATTTATTCCAACATCTAAAAAAGAACCGATTTCATTAGAATTGTTCAACAATCCATAAAAAAGATTCCACTCATGGAATCAAAGAACCACGTTGGTGGTTAAACACATATCCAAAAATAACATTCTTACTTTTTTTTAACCCTGGAACAACAGGTATATTTTTTATTAAAAAGGAATAATATTTACAAGTTAAAGATGCATGAAGAAGAAGATAATTAAGACAATCAACCCATGTTATCCAATTTGATTTCGCTGCCTCGTTTGTCCCGTGCACAAGATTACAAAACAATTACTTGCTCCAACAATCAATCATCACTGTCTGCTCTAAGGATTGCGGGTTGAGAAGCACCATAGAGAAGCTCTTGACGGTGTTCTTGGTTTCCGCTTTTTTTCCCTCCTTCCCTTCTAGCCTTGCTCTGTCCTAACCACCGTTAGCTTCCTTCCTTGCTCCTCCTCCCGGCTTTGCGCTCCCTCTCAATTCTTACACCACCCTATGCTCTCCTCTCCTTCTCTCACTTATAATCACCAATCGACCACCAGCCTGAGGCCCGTCATGCCCGATGGAGGTGATTTCAAACCGCTAAATGTCCCCGCTGTGAACAAAAACCCATGTTTGTGATTATGTTTAGCTGTTGAGTATGTGAAAATACATATATTTTCATTTGTTAGCTAGCCAGGCTGGCAGTGTAGCTACAAGCTCTGCTATAGTATCCTAGCTCGTTTAGTCTGTTTCTATATGTGAGTGCTCTTGTTCCAGTTTAGGCCTGTTAGGCCCAGGTGTTTGTTTGGTGGGAAGAGTCTACATACATTTTGGTCAACTTATATACCCAGTTCATTCAAACCATAGTACCTCCCTCCAGGTTAACTTTTTTACACGAAGTGATGATGAAAAGTGTAAGTTGGGTGCAATGTGAATGTGGGTCCATTCAACGTGTAGAGTGGACTATTGTGGATTTGGAGTGTCTGGTGTTACAGGGTGTTACAGGTGATATTAGAACTTCAAACCGTGTCACACATGTGTGCGTGCGTGTTGGCCCGTAGAGGGGACACGACACAACGCCGTAACACCGAGGGGATACCCTGGGTCTTTGGCCATCGAGTAGCGGTGAGCTGCTAGGGCATCAACTCATGAAGGGGTGAGAGCGTAAAATCTAATCCGTTTAGTCTATTTCGGTCCGTGACTATTCTTGTTCCGGTTTAGACCCACAAGACCCAAGTGTTCGCTTGGTAGTAATAGTTCTACATGGAGAGTCTAGATGGATTTGCTTATATACCCAATTCATTTCGAGCATATATAGTAACTCCGGGTTAATGCTTTTAGGAACGAGAACAAAAGTGCAAATAGAGTGCTAAGTGAACGTGGGCCTACTCAGGGTATAGAGTGGCTAATACGGATTTGTAGGCTAGGGTGTTACAGCTGCGCCCACAGCTGCCCAATGATGAAGTTGTCTTCTGCGACATCATGGAGATCATCCTGATTTATTTACATTGTAGCCCCTCTTGAAAACTCATTTTAGAAATAGCCGTTTGGAAAACTTATTCTAGGAATGGATCCCTTTTCTCATCGGCAGGGTCATTGGCACTGAGGATCATTGTTTCGGCACCAATGACACTGGGGCTGATACCCCTCGTCCCATGTGGTAGCTAAGTCACTAACGTGAAAGTGGTTGACGCCAAAGATATCGGAGCCGGGGACATATTTGGAAAAATAATTCTGAAAAAGGTCAAGATGTAAATAATTTTTCTTACAAATAGGCCCTTGGCATCAAGGACCTATTTGTAAAAAAAATTTACATTTGGACCTTCTTAGAAAAGTTATTTTACAAATAGGTTCTTGGCACCAGTCTGTTTGGCGTCGCTCCTCTACATCTTAGGTACTAGGGGGCGGGGGAGTCGGTGCCAACGTCGTTGCCGTTGAGACATTGGACCTCGGCACCAGGGTCACTGGAGCTGAAAAAAGGATCTATTCTAATAATAAGTTTGTTTAAGGATCTATATATAAAATAAGTTTTTAAAAAGAGTCAAAAATGTAAAAAATCCAATGAGATCATCTCCCATCCCAACAGACACATTAATAACTAAACGTTCTTAGTTATTGATATATTGACTAATTAATGAATTAATATTTAATGATAATGATGGGTGACGGTGAGTTAATAGGATTTTTTTTAAAAAAAATTGCTAAGCATTAATATGATTTGATGAGGCATGGTAGGTCTCATGACGAGCCAATTCGGTAGGACGATTGGTTGCTTAAAAAAAGATGGTAAGTATGGTGATACCTTACTCCTCTATAAAAAACCCAATCCCGAAGATGTATTTGGATAACGTGCATTTTCAGATACATCTTTAGGATTAAATATTTTTTGGACGGAGGGAGTATACATTACAGCCCCTCATGGATATTTAAAATTTAATTCTATCGCCAAGTCCCAGAACAAAAAGAATGCAGTGTGACGTACACGCACCACTGCGTATGTAAAAAAACAAAAAGAAAAAAAAGAAAAATCCAATTCTCATTTAATCCCCCGGCCTTCCCCTTATTTTGTTCTTTTCTTTTCTAGCGTTACTTTCAAACCCAATTATTGCGTGGGTATTACCTGAACTGCAGGGCTTGAACAACCTAACTGAGAAGTAAGAACAAGAGGACTCCATGCATGTAATGTTGTAACGCCGTCCTTGCTGCGAGATCTCCTTTTTGTCAAGATGCATTCCCGGTCAGTTCCCAGATGCATTGGCTGGCATTGTTGGTTATACGAGGAACACTACTTTTGATTTTGGTGACCGCGACGCGCAGATGAGGAATTGAGGATGCAAGCTAAGCGGACAAACGTTAACGTCCCAATCACAGTCCAGGGGCGGAACTGCCCATTGGGCAACATGGGGCGGCCGGCCCAGCTACGGCCCGCATCGCCCCACCCCCCATACCATCCCTGGGCCATTTATCACCCATCCTATTCACAAATTGGCCCATAAGTGAGAAGCCCAATCAATATCTAATTTAATTTTTTCAGGAGTTTACAGATTAACTTGACGCTTCGTCGCTTTGGTAGGCGAGACGCCGACGCTTCGACTCTCTCCCGTGACGCGATCACGCGAGGGCCTCGACCCCTGGGCGACACGGCGACACCTAGCTGCCGCCCGCGACCCGCCGGCGTTCGGCCTCCGGCGCCTAGCTCCCTAGCGTCAGCGACGAGGACGAGCCAACGACAGCTGGCCAGCCAGTCCTAGCCCTAGCCGCCTAGCGGCCTAGCCGGCAGGCGACAACAGCTCGCCGGCCTCGCCCAGTCGCCCGTCGATCGTCGCGGCGTCGCCATCGTCCTTCGGCCGTCGCCGGCTGCCTGGCTCGCGTCTACCGTTTGCGGTCTGCCGTGCCGTCGGCCATTGGCCATCTAGTCCAGCCGTCCCCGTCCCCGTCCGGCCATCGCGGCGTCACCGGTCGTCCCCATCCGGCCATCCCAGCGACATCGAGGCAGCGAGCCAGCGAGCCAGCGACCCAACCGGCCCGGCAGTCCGCAGATAGCACCGTAGCAGTGTGCCAGTGTGTCTGTGTGTAACTGTGTAAGTATTGTAAATTTGTACATTTTCATGTATGATGTATCATGTATGTATTATATGTATATAATCTCCGTGTTGATAATATCGATTTGATATTACTTCAGATCTTAATTAGTATTAATTAGTACTAATTACGTGCTCGTACTAATGCTATGGTAAAATTATAAAATTTAGTAACAGGTCCGCTTGTCCTGCCGGCTGCCACTATGGACATAGATGGACAGGGACAACAAGGACATGGGCGTGGTCATGGCCGTGGTTCCGGTTCTCATTCAGCGATGGAGTCTACAAACATCGCTGCTGTTGGTCGCGGGCGAGGAAGTCCATTAAGCCTGAATGCCATGCCTGGCGGTAGAAGTATCATCGGCATATATGATACACTTGTTGTGGTTTTTTCAATTTGATAGACAATAACAAATGACTCAATAAGGACAATAAGGAACAATAAGTGACTGATTGTTAATTTTCCTTTGAATTTTGATTTTGTAGATTTGGGTAGCTTTTTAACAAAAAGAAGTGCTAGCGGAGATGATGCTCCGGTAGATTCTATAGCCCAGGAAGTGCTTGAAGAGCCTGTTGAGACTGTGATCGAAGTTACACGAGAACAACCAAAACCAGAACTCGAAGGTATTGATCTTATTATGCAATTGCTTGTTGATGTCAAATCGCGCTTGGTCACCTTGAGAAGCCAAGGTTGGGAGCCGTTATTTGAAGAAGTCAAATCATTTTGTGCTAAAAAAAATTCCAATACCAAATTTGGATGAACCGGTACCAAGATGGGGTCGATCAAGGCTTGATGGCAACTTAATCACACTTGAGCATCTCTACCGTGTTGACACTTTCTTCGCTGCTCTTGATTCTATCATCACGGAAATAGATCATCGCTTCAATGAGGTATCTTCCGAGTTGCTTGTTTGCTTCTCTTCTCTTGATCCGAGAGAGTCCTTCTCTAAGTTTGATGTTGATAAGATCGCACGGTTGACGGAGATTTACGATCAAGACTTCTCACCTCTTGATCGTTCTAATATAAAGGATCAACTTGAGACATTTATTCTACACGTGCAACGTATTGATGATTTTACCACTTGTCATGATCTTGGTAGCTTGGCCTTGAAGATGGTTGAAACACAGAAGCATATTGTCTTTCCATTGGTCTATCGTCTTATCGAGTTAGCATTGCTTCTACCCGTGGCAACGGTATCTGTTGAAAGAGCCTTCTCAGCTATGAATATAATCAAGATAGATTTGCGCAATAGGATGTCCGATGAATAGCTCAATGACTTGATATTGTGCTACATTGAGAAGGATATTTTTATAGGACTTGATTTTCAAAAAGTTAAGGAGAGGTTTCAAGCCATGGGTGATCGGCGAATAGAGTTACCTAAGCCTCCTAGAGTCCCTAGAAAGGCTTAGCGATTTATTGATGGTATGTTTTCTCATATATTTATCTTTTTTAAATATATCTACCAACTCTGCTTTATATTTTATGAATCTTCTAGTGTATGATGAATTATGTGTGACACAAATACTATTGATTTCTTTTAAAATGGTTTTGTTTACCTTAATTACATTTTTATATTTTTATGTGAATATAATATAAATATGGTATGTGTTACGTTTAGTTATCCTTATAAAACCAATATTTTCATCCTATCTTATTTTTTATCCTTCTTCCGCCACTCATCACAGTAATATTTATCAACGACGACGTTGATGCCGGTCGGCCACACGGCAACTATAGCTGCCGTGCGCAGACCAGGCGGCACCGCTGCCGCTGCCTACGCCGCATGCATATGCAAGCCCCGCCGTGTGTATTAGCTAGTATACGTACGATAGCACAATCGATCCTATCTCTGTACGTGTCTGTACTGATCTTTTCTTCAAATTGCAGGCTGCAGCACTAGACGTGCTTGCCCTCCTTGAGGCATTTACACTACACACAGCCCCAGATTCCTGGATGGATGGTGGCAGTCACTGTTAATTTCACACTCGCTGTTCTTCCTTCCTTTTGTCTGGAATGCTGATTCCTGAATCAATGATCATGAGTCACTGCTACTACTAATTAACCACCCTGCCCTCACTACCTACCCGCCATATGTAGCAACCACAGGGACAATCAGGTACTTCCTCATGTCGGTTGATTTATTGGTCCACTGCCAATAAAATTAGGGAAGGGATAAATCTCACAAGTTTTCTTTTCTAACATGAGACAAAATCTTCCAACACCTCACTCAACTCTGGTCCAGCCATCAGCCCAGCTACCTGATCGATCTCCTTTAAAACGGTAGCTGAGCGACTTAGGTTTCCTTCCTAACCTTCTTCCCTTCAATTCAGACTTCTGATAGCTGCTCTGCCACCCAAGTACAACTACTACTATCAATTCGTTGCAGCACAATTAAGCTAGCAGCAGCTAGCCAAGCTGCTAGGAGAAATGGAGAGGCCGGGTGATGAATATGATGACAGGACGGTTCCTCTGCTGTTGCATTGTTTCAATGGACATGTGAAAAACAGATGTTGCATTGTTTCAATGCCCCCTTAATTGCATAACACACATAGTAGGTCATAGTTTGGTGGAGCATTTTTTTATGATCTAGCATATATCGTGGGTTCAATCTGTTTATAATAAGTAGGCAGGGGTGGAGGTAGAGTATGGGAGGAGGGTGCCCAGGAACCCGGTTAAGAAATATTTTTAGCTATATCTTATCTATTTTCAGCATATGTGCACCCCCTGAATACAAACTTAGGTACCCGCATCAGCTTAAACTTGATCTAAAGGAGAGTAAATTAAGCAAGAGACACCCTCCTCCATTTCGTTTTAGATCCACCCCTCAAGTAACCATCCAAAAACTTTAACTTTTGAAGTGCACTTACTCTTCCATAACCAAATGAAATGTGGAGGAGGCTAGAGTGATGTAAAGATGAGAGAGTAGAACTTCTCAGAGGCATAGTTCATGTTTCCCCAATTCCAGGTTTAGAAGTTTGTTTGACAATCCAGAAAGCTCATCATATGCTTGCCGAGATGATGGTAAATTAAAATTATCATCCAAATCAGTAGAGACAAACACTTTGACAGAGGTCTCTTTTTAGAAGCAAATGAATATAACCTTAGATATGAATTGCATGGAGGTGGCTAGTGAGACCGCATATCATCCCAGAAGGAGCAGGAGTTCTGATCATGTAAGATAAATCTAGCAATTCCTCTAAAGTGGATGCTCATTTTACAAACATCCTTCCATTATAAGGAGTCTTCTGGGATAGTTAAATGAGGTACTAGGTTGACATAATATTTGTTCAAAATCAGTTTTACCCAAGGCAAGTCCTTCTTGTTATAAAATTTGTCCAACCGTTTCACGTGCAGTGCCTAATTTTGGATTGTTAAGTAAATGACCTCCTTTAACTTAGTTTGCAAACCTTATGCCAAGTAGCCATGAATTTTTTTTATTTTGGAGTTGACCATATCTTACCCTCTCCATAAGCAGTGCTTTCTAGATCCATCAATACTTGGTATAAAAAGATACCTTACTACAAGTAATGAAAACCTCTTTATCTTTAAGACTTTTACTAACAATTAATTTCCACAAGTAATCTTATCTTCTATATATGCATAATAACACATTATAAATTGTTCACCATAAATGCCCATCGTTGTAAACTGCAGCTAGGCATGGCAAGTTCATTGGAAATATTGTGTGGGCAATCATACGGCGCCAAGTAATACCACATGTTGGGCATCTACCTACAACGTTCATGGATAGTTCTCTTTTGTTGTGCAGTCCTCCTCCTCCCGTTATACCTCTTCACCACTCCACTCCTAATCATTCTTGGCCAGGATCCTAAAATCGCTTCTATGGCTGGCACCATTTCATTGTGGTACATCCCTGTTATGATATCCAATGTTGGGAACTTCACGCTCCAAATGTATCTACAAGCACAGAGCAAGAACATGATCGTCACCTATTTTGCCATGCTCAATCTTGGGCTTCACCTTTTCCTATCATGGCTTCTAACAGTCAAATTCCACCTTGGCCTTGCTGGGGTCATGGGCTCCATGGTCATTGCCTACTGGATTCTAGTATTTGGTCAGCTTGCTTTTGTCTTCTTTGGTGGTTGCCCTCTAACATGGACATGATTCTCATCTGCTGCTTTTACTGAACTCGGTGCTATTGTCAAGCTTTATTGTCTTCTGGATTGATGCTTTGGTAAGTAACAATTGTGTTTATGCATGCATATGAAATTTCAGATAGTAAGTTTGATTTTAGCAAAGATAAAGGCAATATGTTGGATGTTAAATGTTGACCAATTTATTGTGTATTGCTATTTAATTGCTCATGTGATTTATTCTTTTTTTTCTCATTTGCCTTTCAGTGTGGAATTGTGGTACAACACAATTTTGGTGCTCCTCACTGGTTATATGAAGAATGCAGAGATTGCTCTTCATGCTCTTTCAATATGGTAATATATTCCACTTACAATTGTTGTGTAGTGGGTTAGACAATAAAAGATAGATCATGTTTGTAGGTATATCGTTGTATTGTTCTTTGTTGTTCCATTCGCAGTTGAAAAGCTTGCTTACTAAGCATTATTGTTTTCCATGTGTAGCCTTAATATCAATGGTTGGGAGATGATGATTTCTATAGGGTTTCTGTCTGCAACATGGTAACTTAGTGATCTTACTTGTTACATGCTAAGTGGTTAATTTGATCAATAAATCATGTCACACAAATTTCATTTGATATACCAATACATGTACATTTCTAGAGTGCAGGAAGTGCAAATGAACTTGGAGCTGGAAGTGCAAGAAGGGCTAAGTTTGCCATTTTCAATGTGGTCACCACTTCTTTGTCCATAGGATTTATGTTGTTTGTGCTCTTCCTTATTTTTCGTGGAAGGCTTGCATACATATTTACTGAAAGTAAGGTAGTAGCAGATGCAGTCGCGGAGCTTTCTCCCTTGCTAGCCTTCTCTATTTTGCTGAATAGTGTTCAACCAGTGCTCTCAGGTATGGTATTCCTTTTAAAATAATAGTATATCAATATAATTTGAAATTGCACATTGGAATTATAAGTAATATCTTATAATCATCTATAGGTGTCGCTGTTGGATCGGGTTGGCAAAGTGTAGTTGCCTATGTTAATGTTACATCATATTACTTGATCGGTATCCCTATTGGTGCAATACTAGGCTATGAGCTAGGATTTCAACTAAAGGTGAGGAACCGATCGATAAAATTTCACTAGTCAATCTGGGACTTAAATTGTGTTTCTCAATACCATTTGTTGTTTCTATAGGGCATTTGAATTGGCATGCTTTTTGGTACACTAGTTCAGACTATTGTGCTTCTATTTATCACTCTTAGAACTGACTGGGAAAAACAGGTATGTTATTTCCTCACAATTTTCCTTATCTTTTTTTATTAAATCTCTTAATCCATATAGAATGTGGGTCTCTCTAGATTTTTCTCATTTAGTGATGTGTTTCATGATCTTTTTCCTAGGTAGAGATTGCTCGAAAGAGATTAAACCGATGGTTTATGGATAGGAATGGGAGACAACAGAATCTAAGTGAAAATCCATGATCTAAAACTTCTGCACACTTGTACTGAATTATGGTGATCTATGAATCAGCTTGTTTAATGGGATTACCTTCAAGGTGACATCATCCATCAATGAAACAATAAATGGATTGGAATGATGTTTTCCCCCCAAGTGTCTGTTAACGACGAAATTTGGTAAGCCTCGAAATCATCATTGGCCTGGAGTCAGTATCGGCTTCAGAGTCTTGGGATCCGCTGATGGGCATTATCAATCACCAGAAGTTGTATTCTTGATGGATTCGGTTAAGGAAATTAATCAATTAAAGGATGTTTATCCAGAAGAATCCTAGTTCAAGGAGGTGTTGACGATGAAATTTGGTAAGTCTTGAAGTCATCATCTGCCTAGAGTTAGTATCGGCTTCAGAGTTCTGGAATCGGCCGATGGGCATTATCAGATCGCCAACAGTTGTGTTCTTGATGGATTCGGTTAAGGAGATAGATCAAGTTTATCCAGAAAAGTCCGAGTTGAAAAAGGATGCGGCATGGCAAGTTTATCTATTAATTAGGAAGAGTTTGTTAGTTTCCTTTTATCTTTAGGAAAGTGTGTTTAGTGTCCAATAAGGACTTTATGTTTTTCCTTTTATCTTTAGGAAAGTTTGAGTCGTGTCCGATATAGACTAGTATCTACCCATGGGTATAAATATGTACACCCGGGATCTATGCCAATTATCTCTCGATCAATACAACTACTCTCGGCGTATCGCCACCCTCTTTCTGAGGTTTTTTTACTTATCAACCGACGGAATTTGGCAACTGACGCGGGGCTGCATCGGCTTTCGATCTCCGGCGAATGGGTAAGCCCTACGTTCCGTCGGGTCCTGGTGAATTTATCGGCTACATTGGTATTGTTCAAGGCTGCATCGCTTCGATCACTTGGATCGCTCTGGTTCGGTTGATATATTTACCTGATATCTCAATTCTATTTTAATTGCATTGTGTTTAGAGACGCATCGGTTTAGTTGGGACTGTCTCGGTTAAGTCTGATCTTCTTTCTTAGCCGATATATCTCTACAATCACAATGTTGTTTTAAATAGATTTGTTATATCCATCACATTAGACAGATCTATCGATTCATCAAGTATTAGATTATCATATATAATCTCGTGCTGCATTGGTTAGATTTGACCTACTAGATTGTTGTTGATAATATAAATCTTGTTAAGCCAATAGGTTCATGCTAATGTCTTATCAGAGTGCTAGCCAATGAGTTATCATATACGTTATATAATCTAGATTGACAATGTTTTCTACTTGCATCGACCGATCTCCATCTAGAGTTTTGTCGATATCGGCTAGATTACTTTGTTGGCTTAGATTATATAATGTATCCACCACCCTGAAAATCAGTCAAAGGCTTGATTATCTAGATATTATATTTCTTTTCATACTTAGTGATGCATCAGTTAAGTTTGATCTACTAAGTCGTGCTTAGAATCATAATCTCTAGCCTGCTTCTTGATTGCCAATAAGGGTTTCATCGGGGTTTCAGCCGATGAGTTATCTGGACATTGCATCGGCTTATAAGGGTTACATACAAGTTGGATTTAGCTGATGACAACAAAGGTTTCATTGTTTATATAACCGTTTGGATTTAATGACATCGGACCTCCAGCCGATGAATGCTTCAACCCTCGGATCAGTGCTTATTCAATCTATCATTACTAGTCTATTGATTTCTACTAGACTATATTATTGTTTTATCACATTATCATCAGCCGACTATCTTTATGTCATTATTTACTCAAGTATCAAGATCTATACTGGATATCGACTGGTATTGGCATCGGCTGGAATCACTCTATCGGCTTGTCAGCCTATTGGCTGTTTTATCTGCTATTCACATATCTTGTCAGTTGCAGGATCAAACTGAATGGCACACCTACATCTCATCATTATTTTGGATCTGCACTGGAGCTAAGCAGATCTCCCAGGCCATCGTGTTTTTACGTCAACAGGAGGATGCGGCATGGAAGTTTATCTACTAATTAGGCAGAGTTGTTAGTTTCCTTTTATTTTTAGGAAAGTGTGTTTAGTATCCGATAAGGACTTTATATTTTTTCTTTTATCTTTAGGAAAGTTTGTGTCATGTCCGATATGAACTAGTATCTACCCATGTGTATAAATATGTACACCTGGGGTCATTGTAAATTATCTCCACAGATCAATACATCTACTTTCGGTGCATCGCCATCCTTTTACTTTCGATGAGTTCTTGTTTCAAGTTGGGTTGCATCGGCTTCGATCTCCAACGAGGGGTAAGGCTTGTTATGGCGGCTTGCGTTGTCGGGATTAGTGCTTCCATCGCTTCGACACTCTAATCTTGTCCATGTAAGACGTCGAGTTATCATATACGTTATATAATCCAGATTGGCAATGTTTTCTACTTGCATCGGCCAATCTCCATTTAGGGTTTTGCTGATATCTGTTAGATTACTTTGTTGAGTTAGATTATATAATGTATCCACCACCCTAAAAATCAGTCAAAAGCTTGATTGTCTAGATATTATGTTTCTTTTCATACTTAGTGTTCCATCAGTTAAGTTTGATCTACTAAGTTGTGCTTGGAACCATAATCTCTAGTATGCTTCTTGATTATCAATAAGAGTTTCATCAGGGTTTCAACCGATAAATTATCTGGATGTTGCATCGGCTTATAAGGATCACATATAAGTTGGATTTAGCCAATCGCGCAAAGGTTTCATTGTTTATCTAATCGTTTGGATTTAATGACATCGGACCTCCAGCCGATGTATGCTTTAACCTTCGGATCAATGCTTATTCTATCATATCACTATTAGCCGATTGGTTTCTACTAGATTATATTATTATTTTACTACATCATCATCAACTGATTGTCTTTATATCATTATCTACATTTGACATATAGCTGATTGCTCAAAACCCTATCGACATCGGTTAGTATCGGTATCGGCTGGAACTATTCCATCGGTTTGTCAGCCGATCGGCTGTTTTATCTACTGTTTACATATCTTGTCAGTTGCAGGATCAAATTAACTGACACGCCCACATCTCATCAATATTTTGGATCTACCTTGGAGCTAAGCAGATCTCCCAGGCCATCGTGTTTTTACATCAACAGTGTCACACCATGAAAAAACCGTGATGTTATTGAAGGAACCTTATATATACGGTCATAAATTATCCATTTTTACTGGGCCATCGAAACTATTGTAGCAAATGCTTGACCATTGTAAGTTTTACATAAATTTTTGTATTTGTTAGAAGAGCATGAATATGTTTGGATGTGAATTGATTGTACCCCTTGGCTTTGTATCTACCTTTGACTAAATTTACTAACTAAACTATCAAATAAGGGAAAATTGTCCACACTAAAAGTGGAGGACCACATCTTTATCTTTTTACGAGATGATAGTTCTTGCCAGATTACATTCTCGAATAAAAGGTTATCTTAGATAGTAATGATTGCTTGCTAGCATTTTTGGAAGAAACATAATTCTCATATCTTTCAGCATAGATCACCAAATATAGACAGATGGTTAGCAAATTTTGAAAATGAAATTCTCTTGCATACTTGCATGATGAATAATACTCCCAAAGATATAGTTTTAGATTGGTTACATACTTATAAAATTTTGAGCTTTACTCTTTTTTATATGTAATTTGTATCCCTAAACATGCTTTTATTTCTTATCACTTTATGTTAGGTAGCTAAATCGAAGACATATTCATAGCACCCACCATTATATATGCACAAACACCACAATCATACACATATGAATGCGTCCTCAAACACGTGCCAAAAAAAGATGGAAACCACATCAAATTCCTGCCTCACTAAATTTCTATTGGAAGTGCACCTATGTGTGCACCAGGATTTAAACACTGGTGCTCAATCTTTTTCTCATATGTAAAAATAACCATTCAATGACCAAATTGACATCCAACTATTCACATATTTACATTTTGGTCTTAGGGTGAAAAATTCAGACTAAAAATAATTTGGTTATTCATAAAGAGAAAGTAAAAAATTCAGGTGTCCGTAGATCCATAAATTTGTGGAGCTAGAAATACCCAGGTTTAAAAAATCTTGGATCTAGAGCTATACCAAAGAGGACCTTAATATATATCGTGCAAGTTTATTTTAATGTGCATTTTTTGGCTATTGATGAATAAAAAGCTATGCATGTGGCGCATAATAAAAATATAAACAAGCTAGATATACACCCTCAGTCCCAAAAAAGCTCAACCTGACGGGAATTTGATCCTTTTTAGTAACAAATATGGATAACGCTCTATCCAGATTCGTTATATAAGAGATATAAGAGTCACAGTCCTGTCTAGAGGTTGAGTTTTTTTTGACGGAGGGGTATACGTGTAACAGGGTACACATGTTGCTGCTTATTAGCTCATGAGCTTAATCATTTCCTGACGCTAAATCGGGGATGGCGACGTTTCGGTTGCAGTTAGCTGCTATCCTTTTCTTTCCCTGTTGCGTTTAGGTATTGATTAGCACCTGCTTTATGTTATTTAATCGTCAGTGGATAGAGTAGTAGTTGCAACGTTGTCGTTCACGCTAGAAGCCATCCGTGGCGAGCCAAATTAAGCACGTATGCATGAATGCATCCATGCTTTCATCTCAAGCGAAACAGAGTAAATCAGAGACTCTCCTGTGACTGAATCTCTGTCTATGATGGTATGTACATGCTGTGCAGTAGTAGTAGAGAGTTACAGCGGTGACTGTACTGTAAGCTACTCCTAATTAAGCTGGAGAGAAGTGAATAATAAGCAAAGAAATGGCAGGTAAAAGCATCCACCGGAATGCGTTGCCCGGGAGTGAATTCTGACAGAAAAGGTGGAGACGATTTCAGAATAACAAGCAGATTTTCCCGCACCATTTTGCGCGGGCTAGTCAAAACAGCTGACAGCTTGATAGAATAAATCGGAATCTCAAGAATAAAAATCGAGTCTGATATGAATTATCGCAACAGAACTACATAGAAAACGTGAAGGTGATCAATATATAGAGAGCTCCAGCCTGCCAACGTCCATGCATGGTTGGACGGTGGATGCACATTGTTCGTGGCCGCTTCCTGAGCCGCGAGCATAGGGCTGGCAGCGGGACGGGGTGGGGCCGGGTTGAACAAGAACGCCTCCATCCCCGCTCCCCGCATTTTCCCCCTGGTCCCGGTCTCGCATTGGCCACCGGGGAAAAACCTCACCCGCCCCACCCCCGCTTACCCGCGGGTGAGAATTTTAACCCGACCCGTTCCGTAGGGGCGGGTACCCACCGGGTCCCCGGTCCTAATAGGAAAATTGCCACCTCTACACGAGCACCACCAACTACAACTAGAGAGTACAACTAGAGAGTAGAGTACCTGACATGCTGACACACATCATCATTGACTTTTCTTCACTTCATCTGCAGCCAATCGATATGCAAGGCAAGAGCACTCGCTGTTCTATTAAAACCCAACTTGAATAAATTGTTAGTACTAGCCAATAACTCAACTTGAGTGTTAATATTTCATTTTTAGACTATAAACCTGAACAATTATTTATTTATATTTATAGCTAAAAATAAAGTCTTTTTTAACGGAGCCAATTATGATATAAGGAATAAGTGGACTCTTCCTACCATGTACTCATTTTTTACCGTGAAGCACCCTGGTGTCGCATGAAGTGCAACGCCTGATTATTGTTCTCACCAGGGGTAGACGTAGGGTCCTGTGACATACCCATCTTGATCACCGGTGGAGTTTATTAGCCTCGGGGATGATCTGGATGTCAGATGTCTAGGTCAAGTAGTGCTAGTAATGCTGATATTCATAAGTGTTACGGTTAGTAAAATGGTTGCAAGGATGAATACAAATATTTTATGATTTTCCAATATTTTCTATAGATTGGAAATGCTAATTACTGAACTAAAATACTAGAATGCAACTAAAGATACACAAAGGAGGCATAAATTCTCATAATTACTTTTAAAGAGAAGTTCAAAATCTTAAATAACAGTAGTAAAATACCTTAAATGCAAAAACAGAATTCAAATTCAAAATATCCGATGCTAAAATACAAATTTTCAATGAATTCTTCATAAGATAAGGGTCTTTAAAAGATTCTACGCGATGGGGGGTTAGCAATGATGTTTTCCGAGATTTAGGGTACATCTTATACGCGCACCAAAATCTCCGTCCAGGGAGTTGTGCTTATATATTCTAGAAAGCTCAGGACCATTTTATTAATATCACAGGATTCCTTTCCATTTCTCTTTTCATTTTCATTCCTTTTCTATCTTTCGTTGTTTCTTCTTCCTTTCCTTCTTTCTTCATTCCTCGTCTCATTCCATGGCTGATGCTCAAAATGGCACGGCTAGTGCGTGGCGACGCAATAGCTAGTCTACGAGGCAGCTCGGTGGCTCGGCCTGCTGGCATGTCCAAAACTCTGCAGCATGGCGACGCTGCTTTGTCGTAATGTGGGAGGTTATAAGGGTGCAAGTGACTAACATACGAACTTACTTATAGGTCAAATAAGTGGGACAACTTATTTTAATATGTAAGTGGGTTCACGGGTTAGTCACTTACACCCCTGGGATGATCATGGCATAACCGATATGTCGTTGGGGTCTGCACGCGGCGATGCGCCGTTGGGGTCGGACGGCCGACGGGAAGGCGTGGTCATTGGGATTGCTCTGGCACGCTTCCTGCTAGGTTCGACCGTTGGGTGGTGTGGCGCTATGCGGGGGCTCGGTCGGTCCAGTGCACCTGCTCAGTGCGGTTGGCGCTGCCGTACGCGCATGCGGCCAGCCGGTGCGGTGGCCTACGAGGCAAGGTGATCTCAGTCAACCCAGCGCATTGCAACGACGTACGTCATATGGGATGTGGCTGGCACGTGCGCCTATGGCTAAGGGTTGTTGGTAATGGAGATTGCTGCCTGGAAATGAATACCCTAATTGGCTTGCGCCAGCTGGTGACTAGCGCACAAAGCAGCGTTGGTGGTATGCATCGAGAGTCACAAATAGGACGAGGAAGATGCAAGCATTTCATGTTTGCGATTCGGGAGTATTTGTCTCCAGGGACTTATTTTTTAAGCTCATGTCACATTGGATGTTTGAGCGCTAATTAAGAGTATTAAACATATACTAATAATAAAACTAATTGCATAAATGAGAGCTAATTCACGAGATAAATTTTTTAAGCCTAATTAATCCATAATTAACACATATTTACTGTAGCATCACATAGGCTAATCATGGATTAATTAGGCTCAATAGATTCGTCTCGCAAATTATTCTAGGTTATGAAATGAGTTTTATTTTTAGTCTATATTTAATACTTCTAACTAGTGTACAAACATTCGATGTGACAGGGACTAAAAATAAGTCTCTATAAACAAACAGGGTCTCAATATACACAATGCAAATCGATTGGTTCGTCTATTTCTTTGCCTTCTTTTTCTTTGGTCAACGTCGTGCTGAAAAAAAAGAAGACACAAGATATAAGAGAGACATCCTTTTCTCATTTAACACTCCTTTCAGTCTACACTAAGCCAAGCCTCTCCTCTTTTTATATAGTATATATGAAATTAGGTGTGATATATGGCTGGTGTTCATGGCCCAAGCTCAAATGGCCCAAGTTTGTCAACAAAGACCATCAATCTCGATCATTTATGTCTTTCTTTATTTCCTTCTTATAATGCACGATGAAGCAAGAGTACAATGTGACACATCCAAACCACTGAACACGATCGCATATGGAATTTGAGTTCCAAAATACATACGATTGTTGTAATTAAAATTTACCAATGTAAAACAAATAATTAACAACCATTTTCAAGTAGTCGATAAACAGATTAACGGTGGCGCGTCGTCAAGCTTCTAAAACAGTGCGGCTTTTAAAAACTTTCTACATATATAATTCTTATAATATTGTTTCAAGTTTTTATGGTAATATTGTTTTTTTGGTCCAAAAGCTTCTTGGAGATTGATTGGAATTTAACAAATATAGTTGTTACAGAAAATTAAGAGTTAACCCTTTTCTTTTGAATTTGGAGTTAGTTGTGTTTCTTTGTCTGGAATTGCCTAAAGTTTTTGTTCACCTGTTAAAAAGTATGGCTATTTATAACCTAGAAATTGAGAGGATAAGCAACTGACTTAACTTCCCTTCTCAGTTTTACTGGTATTTAGGAGCAAAAGCATACTAAGAGTTGTAGCAGTTTGGTGTGATGAGGAAGCCAGTAATAAATTATTGGTTAGGATTCAGTGACCTTGCATTCCATCTTTACATATGATTTCATTCCCCTAAACCCCGCCTTTATATATTGATTTAACTATGCAGATTTTCTATACAATTGACATTGAACATTATTTCTGTAAATTCAAAGTGTTATATTATCCAAATTCATTGAAGCATGTAATATTCCATCTTTATATTCAAGCAAGATCCCCAAATTTACTTTGTCGGATGGTTGATTTGCTTAGTAGGTTGGCATGTAGTATTCTCAATCTATGAATCTTTTTGTTGCTTATGAAGAACCATGTTCATTAGTAATTTGGTATCATGGCTTTCATTTAAGAAGTGTGTAGACTCTCACTGTCTGATTGTCATTAGATTTGGAAGGTAGGAACGAAAATGTATGTAGGAATAGAAAATTTGTACTTCATATTCTTCAGCTGTCTGCAGGTTTATTTGAGTCTGCCAACCATCCATGTGAATTTTGCAATTACTTACAACACTAGATTAAACACTTATATGTAAATATTACTGCAGAGTGTTTATCATTTTGCTTAGGTTGATATGTATCATCTCAGGCCATTATGTCTTTACATGGATCTTCAACTGGTTTAATTGATATGACCATGTTAGTTTGTTGCTTCTCAAAATCTAGCACAAGTAATTGGAAGAAGGTTTAGCTGACCTTGGATATGTTAAGAAGATGAGAAGCTAAATATTTAAGACGATTTGACAAAAAAAAATCACAATGCTGACTGTGTTTTTTGAAAGAAGTAGTATTCTAAACAAGTAAATCATTGCTTGTGTCCTGGATTCCCATCCATTGGTGCTTATGAATTACATGGATGTAACATTATGTAGCAATCATATGTCTATTGTTTTTTCTTGATATTACTGAAAGGAGATTTTTGCCACTTGATTTTACCAATTAAAGTTTCAGATTTGATCAATCTGATGGTTGATGTCCTACGGATATTGACCTAACAATTAATTTGGACCATAAGTTGGATCTGAAACAACATGTTGTGGTTGAGCTACGGCACAAAATCCTCTTTCCATGAATCGAACACATAATGGTTGGAGGTCGGAGATTAATGGTATGGCCTATGCAAATATCTACCAAGATTCCTACACCCATCATGCTCTGCTTAGGGATACTACATTTTTCTACATTAAAACTTGAAATCGGTACAAACTACTAAATGGGCTAATTGCTATACTCTTTCACTTTCTACACAATTTCTTTGGTGATTCACATTACATTTATTAATTGTTCTTTGAAAGAAAAATGAACCTTCCAGTTTCTTTCCATGCTGAAATTTCATATGTTGAGTGCCAGTTACACCAAAAGAGCTGAATACCTGGGGCCTCAAGGTTGTAGGCAGGTCAATATACTTTGGAGCTGTGATCTGTTGCTCTGTAAATCCTGTGCAATCAGAGGATGAATTGATTTTTAGATGCTAGAAACTCAAGTGAATTTGGCACACGCCATTATATCGTTCTTATTTTGCATCTGATTTTGAGGTGAAGTTCACTTGGTCAGTTAAGTTGTAGCTACTAAAGGTTCTATATCAGATTCCACATATCTAAAAGCTCGTTTATATTATATGAAATACTTACTGAACCATTTGTACATTTTGTAGGTTGTACAACTGGAACCATCCATTCCATAATTATAGATATGACTTGGTAAATAACTCTGTAAATTACAGAAAGTATTCCTTTTAAGCTTTTGTACATAACTCTGTAAATATTTTTGTGTCAAAAAAATTAGAGATATGATAATGAAATTATATACAATTGCAGATATGATAACATGCCTTATGTAATCTTAGTAGTGCTTTCTTTTTGAGACAACCCGTACAAGATAGTGCAACGTTTCAATTGATATAGCAGGAGAAGAATACAAATCTATAGTCCTGAGAGACCATAGTCAGGAAAAAGAAAGGTATCCACACCATGCATCTACGTCTAATCCTACTACTAAAACAAAACAGAACATGCACACAACACCCCTATAAAATGGGTCTTCTAAACGGCGCCTCTAAGAAGGAAAACGACGCTAATAACGCTGCCGCCCCCGTCCTAGAAAACTAGGACGTGGTTTTCACCTGAAGAAACCATTGGGAGAGGATAGAAAACGCAACAATGCCCCAAGGGAAAAACGGGTGAAGACGTCACTGTTGCCCGCCCTAATGCTAGGCTTTCGCCCATAGTTCCCACTCTCCCGTGCCAATGAGTGCATGTTAGATTCAACAGAACCACTAGCTAATCCCCTTCGACGCGCAGCCACTGCACCAATGCCTCCGCCGCCGGTCGGCCATCAAAGCAAAGTCTCAACCTACAGCACGCTTCAACTCCATCCACTTGGTTGTGTTGAAGAGAGAGAGGGTGAGAGAGAAGAATGGGTCCCTTCTCCCCCGCACTAGCCCGTCCAACGTGGCCATCTTACGGTGGCAAAGTCATCGCCGCAAAAGGACTAACGCCTGGAAGGAAGCTCGCCACAGGCTTCAACGCCCATCTCATGGCGCTACTATCATCGCCACCTCGACCAAGCTGCCCATGTTCCAACGGTCCGCCTGGTCGCATCACCATCGCCTCTGTCCTCCCAGCACGACAGCCTCAACGTCGCTGCTGCGCATCAGCCATGCACCCACGTCGCGCTCGCACCACGACAGGCTCGCAGGCAAACCACTCCCGTCGCCGTGCTACGCTTGCTGGCCATGAGCTTCCGTACCACGCTCACCGTGCACCTCGTCGGTTTGTCACCGTCGGCGTCACCCATACCTACTGATGCACACCACGGCCCATCCCGTCGATCAGCTGTTGCTGTCGCCCGCGTCGGCCCCTGCCACCGGCCACACTAGCCAGACACTACCGACGCCCTCACCTCCCACGCCGGCCAGCCGTGGCCCTTCTAGCTGTCATATGCCTTCTGTCAGCAAGCCTCTCACGCCGGCCAGCACTGCAGTCACCCACACCTACCACCGGCCGCAGCGGCGTGACGCCCATCGCCCGATGCAGCCTCCTACCTCCGTTGCCATCGTGGCGTCCTGCCTCCATCGCCACGCCCTCCAGCGGCAACAGCACCGTTGTCTCCGGCGCGACCTTCCCGCTGTCACCGTCGCAAGCTCGTCACCACTGGCTACCACCAGCCGCCGCCGCCTCTCACCTCACCGCCCGCGCGGGCTGCTCCGGTCAGATCCGGTGCGGAGGTGCCGGATCCACCCGCGGGAAGACCGAATCCGGCCGCGGCTGCGCCGGATCCCCCGCCTCCACACCACGACGTCAACTCCCGGCTCTGCGTGCCGACCCACCTTCCACGTGAAGAGGCAGGGCGCCGCTGGGGCTTGGCCTCGCTGCCGCCATCCCGGCTTGCCGCTCGGTTCTCTGGCGGCGGCGAGGGGAGGGAGAGGAGGGAGGAGGGGCAGCGGCAGCGCTAGGGTTCTCCCCTGAGCTGCCGTGCGTGGGTGACGCGGGGGCCAGAAGAATTTTATCTCCTAAGAGTCCTGGTAAGCAACCAACATGCTGTTGGTGTTGGACGTCTGAATGGACCGCTTAGGCTTTGTTCTTCCTCCAGTTTTCCCAACTTACCTCTCTCGTTTTCCGCGCGCACGCTTTTCAAACTGCTAAACGATATGTTTTTTGCAAAAAGTTTCTATTCAAAAGTTACTTAAAAATCAAATTAATCTATTTTTGAAAAAAAATAGCTAATACTTAATTAATCACGCGCTAATGGATCGTTCCATTTTCCGTGCGCACTATACATGCTGGGAACACCAGCAAATGAATACAGCCTTAGTAGAGCTTTCTGAAGTATGCCAAATGATTTTTACTGTCCAGGTTATTCATGAAGTTCAAAACTTTCAAATTGGTCTCTCATTTATGTTATTTGCTCTGCTTTGAGTACTATCCAATGATTTTCTATAACCATTAATAAATTACATAGCTCTTAATGAACTGTACGGCGTCGCGAATCGCGTCCAAAAGTCATTGTTGCCTGAACAACAAGGCACGTGACCAACCTAACAAAGGGTACAATTAGTATGGTTAATTAGCTGGTGTGCTATTGTCACTGCTAGTGCCGATCGAACTGCATGCCGATGGATCGACGAGACGAGTTGAATAGTGAAATAAGATGGGCCGAGACGGGAGTTACAATTTCCTTATTTAGCAGGCAGTGACCGATCGATCACGACGCATGCTGCAAGCCGGACAAACATACAGTATATTTTGGGTCTGTTTACTACAGCTTCAACTCTAACTTTCAGCTCCATTTAGATGAAGCTCTCTTGTAAAATGAACTAGAAAGATGGAGGTAGGTTTAAGCAGCTCTACAATTCCACTTCAGATCCAACTCTTGAAATTAAATTTAAGAGTTGGAGCTCTATAAAACGAGCCCTTAATTGACGAAGCTGACGCGCGCCGGCGGGCCAGCCATTAATTAGTCCGGCAGTCCGGCCTACCTCCGCCGTGGCCGTGGCTGTGCTTCACGATGGTGGTGGTGCAGTATGGCGTCTCTACGTGGCCTCTGCCGACGCCGCAATCGCAAATAAGACGGCGTACCGCGTACGGCGTATAACCTCGCGTCTCTACAGTCTACACTAGAGGCTGCAAAGCTATTATACGTTCTTGCCCTCCTTGCCACATACATGTACACACAGCCCCAGATCGAATATCACCCTTCTTCATTCTTACTACGACTTACTATTGCTAATTAATTCTCATGTGCTCAACTGGATATATACATTGATGATCAACTAGAGTCACTATTAATAATTAATTAACTAACTAATTAAAATTTCCGATTCTGCCCCCCTACCAACCCACCGGCTTCAGCAACCACAGGGGCAATCCTGTACTTCCTCACTCAACTCCCTTTACATATAAAAGCATGTGTATCATCGGTAGCAGCTACACACTTGAACATCCTTGATGCTTCTCCCTTCCCTAGTTCCCTGCAGCACCTCCAATATTGCTACTGAATCTGAAATACTAGCTACCACTCGATCTCCATTGCTGCAAACTACAAACCGCCACTAGCTACCTAAGTACGTACATACTAGCAGCTTAAATGGAGAAGCCGGGCGATGGTGATAAGCTGACGGTTCCTCTGCTGGAGCCTAAGCCGGCGACCAGGAAGCATCAGGAAGATGATGCAGAGCAAGAGGAGGAGGAGGTTGCGTCGGTGAGGCGGCGTTTGGTGGAGGAGAACAAGAAGCTGTGGGTGGTGGCCGGTCCGTCCATCTGCGCGCGCTTCTCCTCCTTCGGCGTCACCGTCATCAGCCAGGCCTTCATCGGCCACATCGGCGCCACCGAGCTCGCCGCCTACGCACTCGTCTCCACCGTCCTCATGCGCTTCAGCAACGGCATCCTGGTATTACCACTGCACTGATCATTCCCTGTTTACTTATTACAGGGTAATCACACAGTTTCAGGTTTAAATTACTACTACGTGTAACAATTCAACTTGGCCTTTTTTACCCTGTTTCATGTAATCGGCAGCTAGCTATTTTTAATTTCTAAAAGCTGACTTTGATGACGTTAAGTCATGACTTATTTGTACGTGCCGATTCAGATACTAACAGCGCCGCGCGCGCTGAGAGTTTCTTGTGCTTTAATTTGCCCATCGATTAATTCTCAGACAAACAATGGATGTTCAGTTTGCCTTCTTTATAGGTTCAAAACAGAGTGTTTCTTGTCCAGCA
This sequence comes from Oryza punctata, assembly GCA_000573905.2. Lineage (NCBI taxonomy): Eukaryota > Viridiplantae > Streptophyta > Magnoliopsida > Poales > Poaceae > Oryza > Oryza punctata. The sequence goes on along the minus strand of CM002499.2, from coordinate 1,363,516 downwards.
CTGTTGTACTATAGCTAAGAAGCTATAGCCTCGAGTTTTTCTTTTTTCTAAAAAAGGATATAATACATACTGTAGGAAGAAAATTGATTATGTGAGACCTTTTCGGATTTTCATCAAAGTACTCGTACTAGCTAAACTTTGAAGTAGACTCTTGATCTAGCCATCCTTCCCTTAATCATGGCTTTGTCTTCAGGCATTAATTACATAGCATCTTCTTCATGTATTCTTCTTGGATCTTCTGATATATTTTCTTCTGCAACTAAAGTAGTTCGTACTACCTCTATCTACTAGCTGTGCAACAATAGCAAAGTCTTTACCTAGATTTTTCAGAGCAGAATATACAAATAAAACATAACCAGACCATACTACAAGTCACTCCTATGAAAACTTATTTTTACTAACAATTAATTTGCACTAGAAATCATCGACTAGATATGCATATAAAAACAGTATAAACTACCAATTAACCGTATATGCACACTGTTGTAAATTGTAGCTTGGCATGGCGAGCGCACTGGAAACATTGTGTGGACAATCATATGGCGCCAAGCAATATCACATGTTGGGTGTCTATCTACAACGCTCATGGCTAGTTCTCTTCTGTTGTGCAGTCATCCTTCTCCCTGTCTATATCTTCACAACTCCACTCCTAATCGCTCTCGGTCAAGACCCCGAGATCTCTACCGTGGCTGGCACCATCTCTCTATGGTACATCCCCGTCATGTTCTCCTACATATGGGCCTTCACGCTACAAATGTACCTACAAGCGCAAAGCAAGAACATGATCGTCACTTACCTTGCCTTCCTCAATCTTGGGATTCACCTCTTCTTGTCATGGCTCCTAACAGTCAAGTTCCAACTCGGTCTTGCTGGGGTCATGGGATCCATGGTCATTGCCTTTTGGATCCCTGTGTTTGGACAGCTCGCTTTTGTCTTCTTTGGTGGTTGCCCTTTAACATGGACAGGGTTCTCGTCCTCTGCTTTTACTGATCTTGGTGCTATTATGAAGCTATCGATATCGTCTGGAGTGATGCTTTGGTAAGTAACATGGTTCTGTTTATGTGTGTGTCTATACATACATACATACATATATATATATGAAATTTTGGACAAAAAAATTTGATGATAGCAAACAAAAAGTTAATATTGTAGATGCTTAGTGTTAATCAAGTTCTTTCATACAAATATTTAGTAGCTCATTGATTTATTCTTATTTATCTTTTACCTTTCAGTTTAGAATTGTGGTACAACACCATATTGGTGCTCCTCACTGGTTATATGAAGAATGCAGAGGTTGCTCTTGATGCTCTTTCTATATGGTAATATATTCCACTCCAATATGTTGCATATTAGTTTAGAAAATAATAACCAGATCATGTAGTATCATGTATATCATTGTATTGTTTTGTGTTTCTCCTCTAGTAATTGAGAAGGTTGCTTATTGAATAATGTTATTTTCACTTGCATAATTTGTAGCCTTAATATCAATGGTTGGGAGATGATGATTTCTATCGGATTTTTGTCTGCAATAGGGTAACTTCATGATCTCAGTTGTCACTATATGGTTCATATAACCGATGCAACATGTCCCATAAATTTGACATATAATTAATACATGTACATTTTTAGAGTGCGGGTGGCAAATGAACTTGGAGCTGGGAGTGCAAGGAGGGCTAAGTTTGCCATTTTCAACGTGGTCACCACTTCATTTTTGATAGGATTTGCATTGTTTGTGCTCTTCCTTTTCTTCCGTGGAAGGCTTGCATACATATTTACCGAAAATAAGGCGGTAGCAAATGAAGTCGCTGATCTTACTCCCCTTCTAGCTTTCTCCATTTTGTTGAATAGTGTTCAACCAGTGCTCTCAGGTATGTTATTCCAATTCAAGGACAAGTATATCAAAATAATTCAAAATTTAACATGGAAATTACTACATTTTCTAATTATCTATAGGCGTCGCTATTGGCTCGGGTTGGCAAAGTGTAGTTGCCTATGTTAATATTACATCGTACTACTTGATTGGTATCCCTCTTGGTGCAATACTAGGCTATGTGCTAGGTTTTCAAGCAAAGGTAAGGCATTGATTGTATGATAGAATTTCATTAGATAATCTGGATTTAAGTTGTGTTCCTCATTTATGTTCATTTTTTATGTAGGGTATTTGGATCGGTATGCTTCTTGGAACACTAGTACAGACTCTTGTGCTTCTATTCATCACACTTAGGACTGATTGGAAAAAACAGGTTTCCTTTTTTGTACATCTGCTCATTTTTTTCCTATCCTTTTTCTTATTAAATATCTTTTTTCACATAATATAAGGTTCTCTCTAGAAAAGTCATGGGTCATTAGAAGAGCATACTTTTTCTCATTTAATGATGTGCTTCATGTTCATTTTTCAGGTAGAGATTACTCGAGAGAGATTAAACAGATGGTATATGGATGAGAATGGACGATCACGGAATTCAATAGGAAATCCATGATCTAAAATTTCTACACACTTGTAATGAATTGTGATGATTTATGAATGATCCTGTCGAAATGGGATTGTGCTCAGATTTAAGATCTTCAAGGTTTGAACTTTCAAAAAAATCTTCAAGGTCACGTATCCCCAGAGAACCAATTTTAATCATATGGCTTGGGATGATGGCTTTTCCGCTAAAAGTGTGTCACTCGGGAAAAGATCTTGTATATACGCCCTTATCCTATTATTTCACCAAGCCCTCAATAGTGTATGTCTGACGCACAATGTGAGTTTTATATAAATTTTTGTATTAATTAGAAAAAGCATGCGTATGCTTCCATCCAAGTCGATTGTATCCCCTAGGCTTTATTATCTATCTTGACTAAATTTATTGATTGAACTATCAAATAAGAGAAACAGTCATATTTAAAAAAAATAGAGAGAGAAACTGTCCATTCCTGTTCTTTTCAAATTCTAGCTACTAGATCATAGTGGTCGAACTTTTCAAACCATTAAACATTACGATTTTTTTGAATAAAATTTTATATAAAAGTTTTATAAAAAAACTCAAATAAGATCATTTTCAAGTTTCTAATAGTTAATACTTAATTGACCATACGCTAATTGAGTATCTTCTCCTATAAGCAAATCGGTTAATCCAGCAAAAAGCTATATCAAACGGGCCTTTCTGGAAGAGTGTTTTCTAATAATGTTTCAATTGTAGAGCATCTCCAAGAGACAACCAATCGTGTTACCTAAAGCTATATTATTTTGGTAACTAAGTCTAAAACTCAGCCACCAACATATACCCAATCATGGCCCCAATATTCCGACATGCCCAATCCTTGACCTAGCAGCTAATGGAACCCTCACGACGCCCTTCCTCTTCTCGGCGGCTGGCGCGCGCTCGCGTCCACCTTGCTAACGCGTTGGCCCAGCGATTGGCGATCTCCCACGCCCTAGCGCTCGCAGGTCATTTCCAGTGTCACACAAATGAAACATATCGCTAGAAACAATTGAAGGAGAGCCCACCTAAGATGACATGACAAATTTCTAACATTTTGTAAAAGGGCCCTGGAGAGGCATAATTTTCGGGACTATTTTTTAGGAGAAAGTCCAAATTACCCTGAACTATTGTGGCAATAATAATTACACACCTCTATTAAAAAACTAGACATTCTTCACCCTCAACTTTTTATACCGGACGAATTACACCCATGATAGACTCCAGAGCGCTAGCAGTTTTGATCCTATGTGGTGCACACGTGGCAGTCTAGTCAGCATTAAAAAAAGCCTTACTCGTTTTGGAGGAAAAATGTAGGAACAAGATTCCTATACTATTGATCCATTCGTTTTATAGGATTTGAGCAAAGGAAAAGTATAGGAAAAATTCCTTTGGCTGTGATTCCTAAGGAATTCCATAGGAAAATTTGCATCCCCTTAGAGTTTTTTTTCCTATTCCTACGCATAGGATCGAGGCAAATCTTTTTATGTTAGTTTTCTAAAGAAAAGGAGTGTGATACCCTTTTCTGGTCTTATCTTGCACTTCTTTTTTGGCAAAAAGTTTTTGCAAATCTTGTACTAGTCAATTGCTAGGCAACTACAATACCATAAGTTTACAAGATTTCCAAATCATAGGAATAGGAAAAACATAGGACTTCCATAGGAACACATGTGCAAAACAAAGGATAGTAAAAAAAGGAGGGTGGAACCCACATGTCAGTGACTGTAATGATAGTGATATTATAGTAGAGTATCTTCACCCCTTTTCCCAGATGCATTGGATGGCATTGTTGGATCAGAAATACCTTTTTTGGATAGCCATCACCTTAATTGGGTTACTTGGATCCATGCCACTACAAATATATCATTTTAGATAAATGTTATTACTATTCATGATATCAGCTACGTGCCACTGGAATTCGGAGAAATTGGAATTGTGCCACTTCGTCACGTTTTCCGTGACGTGGGACCCACATGTCAGTTCTATCTTCCTCTATCCTCCCTCTTCTTTCTTCCCCACGTGCAGTTGAGGCTAACCGAGATTTTTGATGGAAAATGCGATGGAGTGGCACGGTTTCAATTTCTCCAAATTCCAGTGGCACGTAGCCGATATCATGAATAGTAGTGGCATTTATCTAAAAGGCAAAATTTGCTACAAGACAGTTAAATTTTGTGGCCTTTGCTGTGTGACACTGAAAAAACGCATATCTTCTCGTGGACACTATAAAAATATGTGTAATTAGTTGTTGGACACCCGCCATATTACTTCATTATTTCCGGTGGAAACGGAGGAAGAAACATTGGTTAAAGACAAGTTTGCCCATGAGCCTACTTGTCAATCTCACATATCCTCTATTTCTCTTCTTCCTCTTCTTCCTCATGTTGTTGTCTTCTCTCCCTTATCTCTCTCTTCCTCTTCCCCTTTAGCTAGGAGCGAGGCGTCGCCGATGAGTACGACGAAGGAGGGGCAGGTGGACAGCGAGGCAGACTAAGGGGATTGCGGCGCGAGCGGAGATGGTCGATGGAGAGAAGGGAGCCAGCAACCCCGTCCTCACCTTCTCCATCATAATGCCCTCCAGTCATCTTCTTCCCACACCCGCTTGTTGGCTTCGTCGCTAAGAATCGCAGGCGCATGGTGGAAGGAGCGTCCCAGTTGTCATCATGCTTCTCTTCCGTGGTCGCCTACAGTCACGCCAACCCGCCGCCGCTGGGGAAGGGGTGAGGGAGACTTCTTCCTTTGCTCGTCGGCCTCACCACGTCACCCACCAGCTCGCCGACCTCTCTACCGTCAGCACCCTCCCCGCGCCCATTGTCTCCTCTATTGTCGCTGTTTAGCCAGAGCGCCGGCCCCCAAACTCATCCCCTTTGCTGCTCGATATCGTGCTGGAACAAGAAGATCAGAGCCCAGGGGCACATTTGTACTTTTCATGGTTTCTCTCTTTGTTTGCTCCAAATATAATAAAATATTACGTCTAGTGTCCAACAGCTAATTATCAAACTTTTGTAGTATACACAAGAAGATATACGTTCTTTCGATGTCTTACAGTAAGATCACAAAAATTGAGTGTCCTATAACAAATTTTGCCTATCTAAAATAATATATTTATAGTGGTAATGGATCTAATTAACCCTAATTAATTTGATAATGACCGCAACACATGCACGAGGAGATGCAGCATAGCACCAAGGCCGGGCAAACATCCCCATTTATCGACGGAGATCTTTTACAGCGTTTGTAAGTATCTCATGTACGTCCCAAACTCCCAAAAAATCCACTGTTGATTTTGGGAGGGTAATTAAGGAGCAGAAAATTACGTTTGCATTGTGATTTGTCCTTAGCCGTGATTTTCTCTAATTCAGTTGCATTTCTTCGTTTGTTCTCCCACGGCGATGAACCTCTTATTCCTGATTTTCATCTTCCCTGCTCCCCTAATCACCATAGATTATTGCATCTTGAGCTATTATTGATCAGTTAATTAATTAATTGGTTTAATATTTAGTTACATATAATTAATTACATAGTTTTATTAATAGTTACATGACCTATCATGCCAATAAATTACTTAGTTTTACTATTAATTTCGTAATTCCTGATCAATTACTTAGTTTTGGTACATGATCTGCAGCAATATGTGATCGATCTTGACACCCTGTAAGCAGCGTTGCTAGCTCCTGAGTCTCATCTTTAAATTCCTGTTAGTATATTTTTACCGTTTTGTCTTTCACACTTTTAGGTGGTAACGATACAAATTACCTACTTAACCTTTCCCTAAAATTTTCAATTAATACCTGGCCCACATATCAAGTACCTTCTAATAGGTATCTTTGTGTTTCAAATCGTTAGATTGAACGGAATCAACGGATCTCGTTATTTCCAATTACAAGACGGCTACATTTTCTACATCGACGTTGATATGGTACACTATGGTACACGTGCTTGCCCTCCTTGCCACACGATCCCACTGTTAATTCCTGTTAATTTCACTCTTCCTATTGTCCGAGAATCCTGATCAGGAGTCACTGTTACTTGCTACTAATTTCCCACTCTGCCCTCCCTACCTACCCACCATCTGCAGCAACCACAGGGGCAATCCTGTCAGTTCGCGCCATCTATCATGCATTCTTTCAATTCAGACAGCTACTGATAATCTGCAACTGAACTACTCCTGCTCTATTTAACTCCACCTTCATTGTTGTGCTTGTGCACTGGAGAGCTAGCTAGCCTTCCCTTCTTCAATTCAGACAGCTACTAGGTTGCTTTCGCGTGGAGGAGTTCGGAACACGCACAGTAATTACGAAAAACGGAGCAATCCATTAACACGTGATAATTAAGTTTTAGCTAAAAATTTTTTAAAAATGGATTAATTTGATTTTTTGAATCAACTTTTATATAGAAAGTTTTTGTAAAATACACACCGTTTAGTAGTTTGAAAAACGTGCACGCGGAAGATGAGGGAGAGGAGTTGGGAAAGGGGAGGAAAGAACGCAGCCTAATATCTCCAACTGAACTACTCCTGCTCCTATGAACTCCATCTCCTTTGTTGTACACTGGAGAGCTAGCTAGCTACGGTACTGGCTACCAGACTAGCAATGGAGAGGACATCGGAGGATGATGAAAGGCTGACGGTTCCTCTGCTGGAGCCTAAGCCGGCGATCGACGGCGCCGGAGGCAGCAACGATGAGGAGGAGGAGGAGGTTGGGTGTGGTGGGTCGCTGGGGCGGCGTTTGGTGGAGGAGAACAAGAAGCTGCGGGTGGTGGCCGGTCCGTCCATCTGCGCACGCGCCACCTCCTTCGGCGTCACCGTCATCAGTCAGGCCTTCATCGGACACATCGGCGCCACCGAGCTCGCCGCCTACGCACTCGTCTCCACCGTCCTCATGCGCTTCAGCAACGGCATCCTCGTATGCATGCATGCTATATATCTACACTCACTCTGTCACTCATATAATATTACCACTCATTATTCATGCTTGCTTAATTAGTAGAAGTTTTAAATTAGCATGTGTAACGATTCAACTTCGTGTTGATCTCGACATGCAATGTTTGATGCTTTCTGCAACTAGCAAAATTTGAAAGCTGACTTTGATGACGTTGCTCGGCTCATGATTCATGACTTAATTCTGTCCACCCAGATTAACAGCAAGCGCTGCTGAAAATTTCTTGTGCTTTAATTTGCTCATCGATTAATTCAGACAAGAAATGGGTGTTCAGTTTGCATTCTTTATACGTTCAAAACAGAGTGTCCTATATCCACCACTGTACTAGCTAACGATGAAAAAAAGGACATAATATGTACTGTATGAAGAACTTTGCATCCACGGATTTTTTTTCTTCATCCACCAACTTTCAAAGCACTAAGAGAAGACTCTTGATCCAGTCATCCGTCCCTTAATTTTGGCATTATCGTGTCCTCTTCCTTTATTCTTCGTGGACCTTCCGTATCCTATCTTATTCATACTACCTTTGTTAGCTAATTCCGCAACTTTACCAAACCTTTTACAATATAAAATATACAAACAAAACGTAAATAGACCTTACTGTAGAAACTTCTTTATCTTTTACTGACAATTAATTTTCACTACAAATAATCTTGTATAGATGCATAAACAAACAATTAACAAATAGCTAAGCATACATGTGCATTGTTGTAATTGCAGCTAGGCATAGCAAGCGCACTGGAAACATTGTGTGGGTTATCGTATGGTGCCAAGCAGTACCACATGTTAAGCATCTACCTACAACGTTCATGGATAGTTCTCTTTTATTGTGCAGTCATCCTTCTCCCGATTTACCTCTTCACCACTCCACTCCTAATCTTTCTTGGTCAGGATCCTGAGATCTCTGCTGTGGCTGGCACCATCTCGCTATGGTACATCCTCGTCATGTTCTCATATGTCTTGGGCTTCACACTCCAAATGTACTTACAGGCACAAAGCAAGAACATGATCGTCACCTATCTCGCCTTAGTCAACCTTGGACTCCACCTTTTCCTATCATGGCTCATGGTGGTCAAGTTCCACTTTGGTCTAGCTGGGGCTATGGGCTCCATGGTCATTGCCTTTTGGATCTCCATATTTGGCCAGCTCGCCTTTGTCTTCTTTGGTGGTTGTCCTCTAACATGGACAGGGTTCTCGTTTTTTGCTTTTACCGACCTCGGTGCTATTATTAAGCTCTCGCTATCCTCTGGAGTGATGCTTTGGTTAGTAAACGGCGCATTTGAAATTTTGGATAAAAAAATTTATGATAGCAAACGGAAAGGCGATTTATGAGATGCTATGTGTCAACCAAGTCCTTTCCAACAACTAATTAGTAGCTCATTGATTTATTCTTATTACCCTTTTGCCATTCAGTGTAGAATTGTGGTACAACAGTTAGTGCTTCTCACTGGTTATATGAAGAATGCAGAGGTTGCTCTTGATGCTCTTTCTATATGGTAATACACTCCACACCAAATTGTTGCATGGTAGTGTAGAAAATAATAGCCATATCATGTTGTATCATGTATATCAATGTATTGTTTTATTTCTCCTTTAGTACTTGAAAAACTTATTATTGAGCATTGTTGTTTTCACCTGGTAAAATTTGTAGTCTTAATATCAACGGTTGGGAGATGATGATTTCTATTGGATTTTTGGCTGCAACGGGGTAACTTGATGATCTTACTTGTTACTCACCTAGTGTTTCATTTGACTAATCCATCATGTCCCATAAATTTGATGTATACTTAATGCATAATTTTTAGAGTTCGGGTGGCAAATGAACTTGGAGCTGGGAGTACAAGAAGGGCTAAGTTTGCCATTTTCAATGTGGTCTATCACTTCTTTCTTGATAGGATTTATTTTGTTTGTGCTCTTCCTTTTTTTCTGTGGAAGCCTTGCATACATTTTTACTAAAAGTAAAGCAATAGCAGATGCAGCCGATGATCTTGCTCCCCTTCTAGCTTTCTCAATTTTATTGAATAGTGTTCAACAGGTGCTCTCAGGTTTATTAATATCAAAACACAGTTACAATGTTTAGCAAGAAGTTAGGGGGCTCAACCCAGCTACAAGAATTCTTTAAAATGAAAGCATATGGTTTAGATAATTTATGTGCATCACAATTTACCTCATATTATATAGAGAGACATTCTGTAAATCAAATCTAAGCATATGACATTCCTGACAAATCCTCTTAATTGGCACCATTGGCCTACTCTGTCATCATCCAAAAAGATGAAAAAAAAAAATGCTGCGTGGGCTGGGCCGAATAGTCGATTGAACAACAGGTAGCAGGCCGAAGAAACCAAAAATGCTGTAGCCTGAAGGTGAAGCTGTGAAGCCTTTCGCTGTCCCAAATGGCGGCGCCGGTGAGGTCGGTCCTCCCCGTCGTGCTCCTCGGCTGCGGCGGCGTCGGCCGCCACCTCCTCCGCCACATCGTCTCCTGCCGCCCGCTCCACGCCAACCAGGTACCTCGTCTGACCCTGACAGCCCCCTCCTCTCCGATTCGGTGCTCTCATCGGCTCATCGCCCATACTTGTATAGGGCGTCGCCATCCGGGTGGTCGGCGTCGCCGACAGCTCCTCTCTGCTCGTAGCCGACGACCTCCACTCCAGCGGCTTCGATGACGCGCTCCTCACTGATCTCTGCGCCGCCAAGTCTGCCGGGTCGCCCCTATCTTCCCTGCTCGCTCGAGGTGCCCTCATTATTCTATCCCGTTATTCCCTTTCTAGAATTATCCATAGCTTCCTTGAGTCGTGAATACTTTGTCATGAATTTGCACTTGTACACGTGACATGCAAAGTGATGGATGGTTGGATGTGCAATTTTCAGGGCAATGTCAGCTATTCAATAATCCTGAGGCTAGGAGGAAAGTAATTCACGCTGCCAGCGTTCTTGGGAAAACAACTGGTTTGTGATCCTTCTCCCTATACAGCATACATTGCTTGCTGAGTTTTTCAAATTCTCTATGGAATTGAAACCAGTGGAAAAAAAAGACGAAATCTTTGATATGTTGTATGATTATTGATTAGTTTTTTTAAAGAAAAGGAGTGTAAAATCTCTTTCAGTTCTTATCTTACACTCCTTTTTGCAGGTCTTGTACTAGTTGATTGTTCTGCAACTTATGATACTGTTGGCATGCTAAAGGATGCTGTGGATTGTGGATGCTGTGTTGTATTGGCAAATAAGAAACCACTTACGTGTGCTTATGTAATGTCCTCCTTAAAATCCCCCATCCGGTATTTTTCTTTGTCACTTTGATACATAAGTTCATATCTGCTTACAAATGTGTTATTTTTTTAATGCAGGAGGATTTTGAAAAGTTGGTCTCCAACTTCCGTCGCATAAGATTTGAATCTACTGTATGCATATGCCACTAGTAATTTCTTCATTTCACTGTTAAAAATTATTATATTTCGTCTTCATGGAAATTCAGTCATTTCTTTGCTCTATCGCTGTATGATAGGACTCTGGCCATATGATTAAGCACAACCTGTTTTGGCAGTTTCTATTTCTTTTGTTTTCTTTTTCATTATTACAAAGGAGTAAAGGGCTCTGCTGGTATTTACATTCTTATTCTTAGGTTGGAGCTGGTTTGCCTATAATAGCTTCTGTAACCCGTATTATTGCCTCTGGAGATCCAGTTTCTCGTATTGTTGGCAGTCTGAGTGGTACACAGCTATTACCTTATTTGTTTGTAAAAGGTGTCAGTTTTCCAAATAGCAGAGCAATATACACTTCCATTCCTATGAATCTGCAGGTACACTTGGTTATGTGATGAGTGAACTGGAGGATGGAAAGAGATTTAGTGAAGTTGTGAAAACTGCCAAGTCTCTTGGTTATACAGAACCAGGTCTAAAAATTTATTCATTCATTTCTGGCGTTATAAGATTAATGTGTACTCAGTATTCATTCTATCTGTCATTACAGCTTTCATGAATCTAGTGATGCTTGTGATAAGTGCACTTACTCAGCTGTTTAATTCTGGTAGATCCACGTGATGATCTCAGTGGGATGGACGTAGCTAGAAAGGTTAGATGCCTTAAAAGTTTCCATCTGATGAATTACATGCTACTCTACATAATTCACTTTATCTGTGTCTTTGTTGACCATTGCCGCTATTTTTATTCAACTCCTATGTCCATGAACTGATATATCATGAACTGCTGCTCTGTGTCGCTTTTTTGTGTTTAATTGTTTCATGCCGGGATTTGATCCAAAATTTATTCATTACCATATCTAATATTACAAAATACTCCACCAGTTCAGGAAGGCCTGTGTTATGCACTGATCATATTTGGAATTTAAGTAAATAACTTGGAATAGACATTGGCATATGGTTCAAATAATTTTTTTTCAGATTTAGATGTTTTATTTAATTCTTTCATTATTTGTCTATTAGGTGTTGAGAACTAACAAATTCATATTTGAATGCAGGCATTGATCTTAGCTAGGCTTCTGGGGCAAAGGATCAGCATGGAGAATATTAATGTATGCATATATTAACTGTTGTCAATATTTGTGTGCTTTAATGTTTGTATAAACATGGCTCAGTGTGCATGGCTGCATGCATGGTCTGATGTTTTTGTTAATTATAGCTGAAACTTGTAGTAACAAGTTGCTTTCCTGTTATTCTGGCTGTTCGGCAACAATCTAGTTGGTTTGAAATAATCCTATTCTTGTTCATATTATTCTGGTTGGTATTCGTTTTCCTGAAACATTACTTGGAACCATCTTTTGCTCTTTAGTTCTACTTCTATAATATCTTCCACATGAATTGCTATGGATAAGGATAGCTCTTGTCTAATATACCCAATACACTCTCCTACAATATCAGGTCACTGGAGATTACCTTAGACATGTGTTCAGGGCTTATTGGGGAATAGAGCATCTCATGTATCTTATGATCTGAACAAAAAAGTGAATGCCCTCCAAACCTTTGAAGCTGTTATTTAGTACGTGTAGCCATTAGCTTTGTTGTAGTGGCTGCTAGTTCTTCGTTTTTTTTTTCCTGTGATGAGAACTTCAATTTTGTTTTTTTTAACCCCGAAATCACCACATATTCTGTTTTTTTTCTTATTTATACATTGCGCTATATTAGTGCATGCTCTGTCCTACATTCCGGTGAGAAAGCTGTTTGTAATTGCGCAGGTACTCTGTTTATTAAAAAAAAAATTCTGGTGTGCTAATTTTGGTTATCTTCAGGTTGAGAGTTTATATCCCAATGAATTAGGACCTGATGCAATGTCCACAAAGGACTTCCTTGAAAGTGGTTTAGCACAACTTGATAAAAGCATTGAAGAAAGAGTAAAAGCAGCATCTTTGAAAGGAAACGTTCTTCGCTATGTCTGTAAGATTGAAAGCACAGGGTACGTATCCTTTTATTGTGCTATGCCCATCTGAATCACTAATTAGAGTTTTGATACTCAAAGCATACTATTGTCAGAGGCTTAAGGTCCTTCGTTCTCACCATGTATCATGTAGGCCAAATCTGTGCATTTTGTAAGGGTACTTTCAATGATTGTGTAGAGTAACATCCCCATTTTGTAGGTGCCAAGTGGGCCTTCAAGAGCTCCCGAAAAACTCTGCACTAGGAAGGTTGAGAGGAAGTGACAATGTGGTATGCTACTCCTTTTTGTTTTATCTCTTTCTATTTCATGCAATGTCAAGCGGCACTGTGCAGTTGGTAGCCTTAAGGGCCGGTTATTTTCAGGTGAAAACAAAAGGGCCTACGAGTGTGAGCAGGGTCTGTATTGGCATACCATCACCCTTTCTTTGCATTGTTGACACACGCTTGGAAGTTGGAATACTAAAACTACCAAAGACATTGTTTGGGTTGGCCTGTAATGCGTTAGGAGTAGATTGATGAAATCTTTTTTTTTTCTGTTTTGAGAGGATTGATTAAAGAATGTTTGATATGTGACTATTGCGCAGTTAATCTCCGCGCTTCTGCGCATTCACTTTTACTGTTGGTGTAGTATTACTGATGTGAAACTTATAGGTGTTGCTGCTTGTTGTTGGACAGGTGGAGATATACAGCAGATGCTACGAGAGCGCCCCTCTGGTGATTCAGGGCGCGGGAGCTGGCAACGATACCACTGCAGCTGGAGTTCTTGCTGACATACTTGATCTCCAGGATCTCTTCCGCAAAACGGCTTGAAATCTCTTTCTTGTCTATGGGTCGAACCGCCGAGTTGACTGTGTGACTTGTGAGGTCTTTGGTCACAGTATTTTCTTGAATAAATCTTGAGCAGACATATCAATTTTTGTACTGTATACATAAGTTCTTTGAACAAAGTTGGAAGTTGGAAACAAATTCTCATTTATCCTGCTGTACCTTGGTTGTAAGTAATAATAAATTTGTGATTCACGATGTTGTCTGAACTGGCTTCTGGTGAGGGGATCTCTTTGGTTTGGTGCCTGTCTGACAGGTGGGGCATATGTCAAGGATGGTAGTGGGCCCACCTGTCATCCGCACAAGTGAAGGAGATTTGAAACTAGCCACCCTTTGCATTTCAAACCCGGAAACCTCCCTCTCGTGTTGCTCAGTTGCTCACCCATGGCGGCGCCGCCCGCCGAGCAGCACTGCAGCAGCGGCGGCGGCGGCGGCGGCGGCTACAAGGAGAAGGACCTCCTGTCGGCGGTTGTGGGCGACATCCGATCCTACTCCGGCTCCGACCCCCTCCGCCCATGGCTCCGGTACTCTCTCTACTTTCTATTTGTACCGTTCCCAATCCCTGTGTGTGCGCACCCCTTCTCCTTGTTGCTTGATGGATCGGTTCGTTGTTTGCTAGGGGCATGCGGAAGATGGAGGCGGCGCTGCCGCCGGCGACGCTGCGGGCGAAGCTGCCCAGGTTCCTGCAGAAGTGCGCCCAGGAGTTCCAGGACGACGCCCGGTACCGCGACGATCCCCGCTACCTCCGCGTCTGGATCCAGCTGGTCAGCCACCTGCCCGCCTTCTTCTACATCCAGCCATCCGCGATGCTTCCTTTCTACCGATGTTGTCATAGTGGATTTCTTTCCATTGGGGATGTGTTAAGAATTTAAGATAAGCCAAGGTTCATTCATTGGTTGCAGTTCCACTGCCAGTTGAATCTGCAATAGTTCCATAGCGATTTCAATCTGATGTCCCCACTTCATACTATTATTTGCTTGCTCATACAGTCATACTATACCTTATTAACTTGTACGTTACTCACCATAAATCTTTTGATAACAATATTTTCTTAGCTTTGCTCCCTTTTAAGATTCTCTAGGCTTTGTTACGCACAACAGAAATCTTTTGATATGAATATTTTCTTGGACCGAAAGGTCCTATTGTGATCTTTTCATATTTTCTTTTAAATGGTGTAGATGGACTATGTGAAGGATGCAAAGCCATTGCTAAAGAAGATGGAAAAGAACGGAATAGGCCTTAAGAGATCCGCATTCTATATGGCTTATGCACTGTATTATGAGAAGCACAAGAGGTTTGAGGATGCTGAAAACATGTACCGCTTGGGAACCCAGAAGTAAGATTTTACAAGCATCATTGATTTGTTATTGCTGATACCATATTCTGCAGTTATCATTACTTAAACTTCATTTCAACAACTACATCTAATATGTTAATTTTCCTATATGTAATGACACATAAAATATGTCCATGTACTTAATTCATTTGTCAATGGATGTATCTTATATCCGCCTACTGCAAAACAATTGGGTAACGAATCATTGGATTGCAGCTTGCAAGTGAAACCTTAATATCATTACAAAGTTCCTTGCAAAGTAAAGGTAGGTACTTACCATTTACCAATGTATTTAATAGCCTTGCAGAGCCTGTTGGGGAGCTACAGAAAGCACATGAACAATTTATTCGGCGCATGGAACTATACAAGAGGAGGAAATCTAGAGTGCAGCAGGAACGAATGCCTAACAAGATACGGTCAATTGCTACATCAACAAACAAAATTGAAGGTACTTCTAAGTGAAAAAAAATGTATCAGGCTATGCAAATCAATCTTTTCCTATGTGACCAGTGTTACCTTTGTCAAGCTTCTGTCTGTTCAAAGCTTATTGATCAAGACTATGAAAGAAATACCTTCTTGGCAGCACTTTAACTATTATTATTCAAGATCTATACTTTTGAACTGTCTTTTTGCATATTTATTGGTTGTTTCATGGAATGGTTCTTGATGTTGGAATATGTTGCAGGTCAAAACGGAAGTTGTACAGAACCAAAGTCCAATCCAGTGCAAAGATCAGGAAGTGGTTCTAATCCTCATTTAGGTTTTCCGCATCCCTTAGGGCGTCCACTATCTAAAGGCACTTCAGGAGATACAAAGAGTTCGTCTCGTTATAATAGTGATGATACTGTAGTTGTAAGGTTTGTAGGCTCTGCATTGGTTGGGAAATCAGAAACTGAAGATGCATGCCATCATGGCCTTGTTGAACCCACTATCAACACTAAAGAGGCAATGGATGCTATCAGTAGCATGTTTTTGGAGCCATTGGAACCAGAAACTAAGCTCAAGAGGCGTTCAAATCGTGATAGACCAAGTTTTAATCAGGACACAAATGCATTTGAGATCTTTGTCGATGAAGATGAACCTAACAAGAGTGGACCCAGCAAACTCCAGGACAAGAACATGAAGCAGGATAATCCAAAGTTAAGTCAGCAAGCAAGCACATTTGAGATCTTTGTAGATGAAGATGATCCTTACTGCAACAACCAAAAAATGGTGCAGCACAGGCACTTTAATAAGGAGAACACACAAGTAAATCAGAAGGCAAGTGGATTTGAAATCTATGTTGATGAAAATGATCCTCATGGCAATGGTCATAACGCCATGAGCCATAAGAGTACTGGATGTCCTCCAAAGCCATCACGTGATTCAAGGCAGCAAGCCAATTTTGACTTCCAGAAACCATTCGTGGGAGGGTTTGCAATACTGCTTGATGATGAAGATGAACAGCTTGAGAAAAATGATAATGGTGATAAGATCAATTCTGGAACTGTGCAACTAACTGATGATAAGGACACTTCACTCTGTTCGAGACAAACTGAATCAAAAATAAGATGTGATGACTTACGTCCTGCAATATCTGGACTTCGAGAAGACACAGTTTTTCATAGATTTGTTGGATCGGCTGTTGTTGGAGAGCCTAAAGTGGAAAATGCTTGCCACCATGGATTAGTGGAACCAACTGTCAATTTAAAGGAGGCTATGGATGATATAAATGACATGTTTGGGAGACCACTGAACTTCAAAGGTGAGAAACCTAAAAACAAGAAAACCACTGCACTGTCAGAGAGAAAAGCAGCTCCGCTGAGTGTTTTCTCCATATTAGCTGATGATGACCCAGAAGAAAACCCTGCTGCCCAAGTTAAACCAAGTGATTCTTGCAAATTTGAATGTGAGAGTGATCTCTTTGAGCCCACTATTACTACCCGTGATGTGATGGCAGAGATCAATGACATGTTTGGAATGCCACTGGACTTCTAAGACTCCTGCTTAAATGGAACAGTATAACTCTTTTAACAGAAGAGTTTTCCTTTACCCTCTCACTCTCTCCTTGAGAGTGAAGTAAGGTTCCCAAGATGTCAGAATATGAAATGAAGTGCTATGAAGTATATTGGTGCATTCTTGATTATAAGAAGAGCTTGGATTTTTGTTGAATCCTTCGATGCACAGCTGTTGTGTCTAGTGAATATTTACATGAGTTATTGAAATTACAATTCTCAGTGCTTTACTGATTCATATTTCCCTGATAAAATTTGAAGTGTAACAAATGGGCATTAGTATGCTGATTTATACTCCTGGTATATGGAAATTGAACAGAATGTGCGCTATCTCCTTGAATGGAAAATGTATCTTACTTTTGATGCCCTGAGTTGTTTTGCTGTATCACTTAAATGAGAATTCCTTTTTCCCGCTGTTGATATTGTTGTTGCGGATGTAATTGATCTCTAGAATTTCCTCCAGAGTATATTTTTCCTAGCATCATCCAATCTGAATGCGGTATTTGGTTAACTGCTGCTTAAATATGATTTGATTTTCCTATTTTGTTTGTTCCACTGCTGTGATTCATGGTGACTGGTGAGCTGCAATCTCTGTATATTGAAAGACGCCATCAGCCTGGCATCGAAACGAATCTCCTGTTGTGATTGCTTGCATTTAGTCTGTACAATCATTTCTCCCTACTTTCAATTGTCGTTCTTCAGCTGATTGATGATAACTACAGGTCTGGATACGATTACCCATGATTGATTAATTGATTTGTTATTAATCCCATCCCACCAAGGATCAAGGTCAGGTATGAAAAGAAAATCTTGCAGGCGTAAACTAGCATTGTTAATTTCCATCAGATATGTACATGGCTACAGGCTACAGACAGACTAGAAAGAAATTCTGCATCAAGACGACATAAGGGAAATTCACATAGAACCCTAGGTTAGTGGAGGTCGATTCATGGGCGGCCTATGCTGATCGCAGCAAGCCGGACAGCGATGTCACCTCCGGCGGGGCCACCCTCCTCCCTCGCCACGCGCAGTCCGGCGAGCCTTTCCGCGAGGCCGTCCAGTGCGGCCAGGGACTTCGTCACCGGGGAGATGGCGCCGGAGACGGCGGCGCAGGCGGCCTCGTCGAGGAAGCAGAGCGCGAACTCGTCGCCGCACTCCGGCTCCGCCCAGGAGAGCGTCTCGCCGTCCATCCTCTCGAAGGCGTCGCCGGGGAGGATCGGGTAGGCGAACACGATGCGCTGCTGGGCGCCGCCGTCGGGTCCGGAGTACAGAACGAGGGAGCGACCCTGCGGGCGGAGGAATCTGACGGCGGCGTAGGCGGCGCCGATGTTGTGCCATGACCGCCGCCGGCGGCGATTGCTTGGCGGTGGAGGAGCTGGACGGGGTAAGCGTTGGTCGCCATGGGAAGAGCTCGGGATTGGGGTGAAGGATTTTGGACTATTTGCCATCTTCAATGGCGCACTCTCAAATAACATCTTCTTCAATAATGTTGATTATTTACCATCGACTCTTTATATTCTTTCTATTTTACCATCTACCAACTCAGCAAACTTATGTGACAAATGATCTTAATGTCCCTCACCTCTTCTCTTCCATCTACGTTCTGGAGTCTCGTCACCACTCGATATTGACTCCCGTGAGTTCCCAATCCTCTTCTCTTCCATCTACGTTCTGGAGTCTCGTCACCACTCGATATTGACTCCCGTGAGTTCCCAATGGTCATGGAAACTACCCGCACGTGGGGCGCGCCAACCATCACCGCTGACCACTTCAACCAGATGGCCAAGGCTGCCACGCCCAGTGGCGGGGGCGAGCGTGCGGCGCTGGAGTGATGCGCGGAGCAGTACATCTTTGCATGTCTATCATACCTTACGAATTACAACGACATAAACTAGCGAGACTATGCAGCGAGGAAAGAGAAGGCCGGGGAGGTGATGTCCCTCGCGCGTCGGTGCGAAAGGGCCTTCGCCGACGCCAGCATCACATCGTCGCTCATGCGGCAGACCACAGACTGTGTCAAGATCGATCGTATCGTCTGCACGTATGGCCATCACCGGTCTTATCAAGTGATGAAGCTATTACTTTGCTAGTTTGCTTAGTCGATCGGTAATTTGGTATATATGCATGTAGTTAATTTAGAGGGCTAAATGAGAGCACTATTGATTGCTTTACTTAATGCAGCTCGATCGAAAGCTCGGTCTTTTTCCCTGTAGTGTGTTTTCTTCTCTTTATCTTCCATCCTTCATGTTGGCTCTACCCGAAGAAGATGCAGGAGGAAAGCACTCTCCGCCGTCATGGGAACTTTGCTGCTTTGCTAGCTCGACGGCTCGACAGTTTGATTTACTTGATAACTGACGAGAATTGCTTGTCCGAGCGGAAGCCCACGAAGCGGATGAAAGTCGAGGTAGCGGTCGCCGGTCACAGGCGGTACGCCCTTCTGCGTAAGCAGTCATCAACTCACCATCACCGTCGGATCAAGAAGTGGCGAGGCCCGCTTGAAGACGGCACCATCGGAGGAAGAATGCAGAGGAAGAACGCAGATGGGAGAGAAGAGATGGGGGTAGTGAGGTCATTTGTCACACGTGTTTGCTGAGTTGGCAAGCAAGAGTGGCTAAATAGGAACAATATCGTGGGTCAAATGGTAAATAGCTAAAGTCATTTGAGAAGATGGCATTTGAGAATACAACATTTAAGAGAATGGTAAATAGTCCAAAATCCCTCCGAAGGAAGACGAAGGAGAGAAGGTCATTAATTGATCATTCGGTGCGACAGACGATATCAGCCGTTGGATTATGTTTAGGCGCTCCCAAATCCCGAGCACTAGCACCGTTCGATTATGTTTAGGCCTTGTGTTTCTACTTTCCTCTACAATTTAATTTTATATCTAAAACCCCACGTAAGTCAATTTCTCTTCTAACTTCTCCTCTATCATATTTTCATCGATTTCTCCTCATTGTTCAAATTTCTAATTTTAATTTCTTATACCCCTTATCCTTTTGGCGTGGCGGGTCTGTGGAAACTTCCTTCCTCACTTCTAGCTTTTGACTTTCCTCAGGATAGGAATGGTTAGGCTTGACTCATTTATCCACTGAACCTATTCACAAATCTAATTCATTGGGTCTTTAGAATTGACCCAAAACTCTAAACGGGACATATCGTTCGAACCCTAAAAACTTGGAAACACTAGATCGATCCAAATAGAAGTCCTCGATTCCTCGGTACCGTCTACCTTGCGAGATCGTGTTGCTCCTCAACTCCTCCACCTTGGCGAGGCGGCGGCGGCCCTCTGGTGCTCCCTCGAGTCCTCGTATCATCTACTCCTCCACCTTGGCAGCGCGGCGGCGGTGCTCCGACGGTGGCCCTCCGGCGCCCCCTCGACTCCTCGAACTCCATCACCTTAGCGCGGCGGCAGCGCTCCGACGGCGGCCACTCATCCTCCTTGGCATGGCGGTGACGGGAGCGCTCCTTGGCTCTTCTCCTTCGACCCGCTCTCTTGCACGATGACCAATGGGTTAACTGTGAATATTGTTGTCTGCTAGGTTCGATGGGTTAACCTTTTGCTCCATTGGATAACCTGTTTATTAAATGGAACCATTAAGGGTTGCCCCTATTGAACCATGTATCAGTGTTGTCACATGAAATGGTTTAGATTCAATCCACAACCTAACCATTCCCATCCTGAGGTTTTCCCAAATCCCGAATGAGCGAGGTAATGATGGTAAAACACGATGACTCAACTTGCTGAGTTGCGTGTCGGCTATAGTTTCTAGATATCATCCTCCCAAGGTGATATGAGTTTTTATTGTCTCGCAATGCTGGAGGATCATGGGTAACTAAAAGTTAACTAGGCTAAATAGATGAAAACAAGATATTGGGGGAAAGTTAGAAGATAATTTAACTTGCGAGGGGGTCTGTGTATGAAATTGAGTTGTAGGGGGAAATAGCAACACTAGTAAGTTGTAGGGGTAAGGGGTTATTTGGATTTTTCTCTTCAAACTATCAATTCATATAAAAGGCACAGTGCTTTAATTCGGAGTTAAATTGTAGCATTTACAGTTGTAATAGGCATATATCTGGTGGCTCATATATGAAATTACTATATCATAATTTGTTAACTTTGCCTCATGAGATGACGTTGACATGATTAGAAATTATTTACCAATTTACTTAAACAAATTATTTACTCTATGTTTCAAAAGATACGTTTAGAAAAATTAGTTTACTGCATTGTTTAGATCACTCATTTTAACTTATTTGTTAAGTTTGTTTTTAAAACATTTAGTTCTGTGTAGTCAAGTATGACAATCCGCTGCAATAATTCACTGAATAATTGAAATCAATTAGGACCTTAGTTTACAGCTCGCATGGTATACATGTGCTGCTATATAGCTAATACACGTTACCATCTAACTCGGACAAAAATAAATAGACACGACATCAACAATGTATATATATCAAATAGTTCATATAGATGAAATCCACACAAGCAGGTTTCTGATGTTTCCATTCTCACACTTATAAAGATAGCAATTGACGTTAAATTAGGATCCACACCCTATAAAAATCATATCAAAATACCGTGGTTCTCTCGTGAAGAAGGAATATAGAAAGAGAGAGTGTATTTTAATTTATATGGGTGAACGTTAGGTATCAAGGTTATAAAGACCACTTTGTGAATGCTCGTATTGTAAGATACAGAGTGAAGTTTTTATAACTCATCAAGGGTCTTCAAGGTAATGCGTCTAGACCTAAAAAATAGATAACGAAACGTGCAAGTTATGGATTTAATTTTGACATAATTGTGTCAAGTCGACTCATTACAAAATTAATAGGTATATATACATATAACTCCTTTTCAACCCTTTAATACTTTGTTCCCACACGACAGTGGTCCTCCTGTTCATAACACCACATATGCATATTATATCACAAGTATATATATTTAAGCCGTGAGTCATTTTCACATGTTCAATCTTTCTGACTCTTCATCTTCTAAACATTGCTCAGCAGACTAGTTGTTACTCAATACAATACATTGCTGACAAGAGCCTGGAAATTAATTAGGGCTTTCAAAAAAGCTTGAGGCTCACGAGCTGCTTGAGCTCGACTCGTTCTAGGCTCGATTCGAGCTCGACTCGAGCTCCAAATGAGCCGAGCCTGAGCCTCTCCCAAAGCTCGCGAGCTTTGTTGAGCCGACCTCGAGCTTCCAACGAGTATAGTAATATACGATTTTTGTTGTTATTTAATAAATTAGGATATCAGATGTGTTATTTGTATGTCTTGTATTGCATCATATATTTATTTTATTCTGTTTTTCTCTTCTATTAATATGAAGAACTAGAAATTAATTATTTTTTAAAAGACTATCCTTGAAATATACATTGTTCTACTTAAAAATCAAGCTCGGTAGTCAAGCTCGAGCTTGATCAAGCTCGAAACGAACCTGTCTAAAAGCTCGAATATTTTATAGGCTCGGCTCGAGCTTGTATCGAGCTCGAGCCTAGGCAGGCAAGCTCGCTCGAGCTCGGCTCGTTGACAGCCCTACTGGAAATGAACAAAGACCCACCTAACTATCAAAGTTCAAACCACTTGGTAATATATCATTAAAAGAACCCATGCTTGTGGTACCATGTACTACGGGCTATGAGAGTATGTAAAAAGGCAAAAATAACAAAGATCTTTTATATTTATGTATACACATGATGAGCATTGCTCTTCAGCTCTTGTGTTGTGTGTGTGAGAGAGACAGATCGCATATACTCCCTCTGATTTTCACATAGATGATACCGTTAAATTTTGGTACAAGGTTTGACTACTTGTCTCATCTAAAAGGTTTATATAAGTGTCTTTTTTATTGTGGCGTGTTTTTATCAATTAAAAAAATTAAGCATAACTTATATTTTTATATTTACAGTAAATTTTGGAGTAAAACAAATCTAGTCAAACTTTATGTTAAAAAAATAACGTTATCTATTTAAGAACATGGATGCTATCTATACTTTTATAAAAGATACTGGTAATGATGAGTGGTGAATCTGTCACCATCCCCATCACCAACTTTCTACTCTTTTTGAAAGGAAAAAAAAGGATAGTAGACAGAGAACCTACGTATTAACCACCGCCACCACCAACTCATTATTATTTTTTGTTAGTAACAAATACATACAGAAATCAATGATAATTTTCTCTAAGTTTAATTTCATTGCATATACGGATAATATACAAGTAAGTTAAAGGGTTAAGGAGTTAAGGTAGGAAGCACGTGGGATATTGTAAATATGAGAAAAAAAAAGGATGTGATTGATCGACTCCATTAAAGTGGGAGCGGACTGAGACAACGTGGAACTACAAACGCCCACAAGATGCAGGATACACGATCATCTATCATGCACATCATTATTATGATCGATGGTGCATAAATATAGCACTAATAATATAATTTCTCGTGACCTGCAGTGTGATGCACTGATAATATACTAGTGATCGAAAGCAGTTCAGATGCATGGACTCCTGTATATCTGCACGGTTTCTACAGGAGGCCTGGCTTGCATGATCTGTCCATCATATGTTTTGCCTCCAAACTTCTAATATATATATATATATATATATATATATATATATATATATATATATATATATATATATATATATATATATATATATATATATATATATATATATATATATCATAATAATAAATGCAATTTGGAATATTTTTTATTCTTATTTTGGTCCACTAAAAGGCCATGCACACACACACACACACATATATATATATATGGATTTTATTTTGGCATTTACAATATTTTAAACTACACATGGAGTTTTAGGCCGGCAGACCTTGCTGACCTTGGCCGATTAATTGGGGTCTCACTCTCACAGTGGCTAGCTATATATATATGCATGTGGGCATTCTGGCAAATAGTTTTTGATGAAGCTAGTGGACCTACCATCCTATATATGCATAAATAGCATAATATGTGAGAACACATATACTTATCTCAAGCACGTTAACTGGTCCATTTCAGACCACGTACAGAAGGGATATCATTGATCCATACGTAATATGTGAGACTGTAACGTTCGTTGACTATAGTACGGAATCGCACTGATACTGCTTTTACACAACACAATGGGCATGTTAATTTGAGGTAAAATTCTCAGAAGCAAATGGTAGGAACAAAGCTCTCTGGTTTTGCTTCAGTTTATTTTATTCTACAACTACTTCTCAATATCTGAACGAAAAATTAGATTATTTAGAAACTTCTAATTTTGAGAGAAACTGTAGCTATTAGAAACTTTCTCAAATAGACCCAATGTATCATATGAGTTTCATGCAAAAGGACTAACCTAATTATATATTGCATTTGGGTTTTATATGTCTCTGAACCTTACTCAGCTAGCTACACGTGTGTTCAAATCTTAATTTGTTCTTTAACTTATTTGTTCTACATAAAGTTCGAAGTTTATGGTATAAAGTCTATGCACATAAATAAGAGTGTTAGATTTTTTTTCTATTTTTTTAACTTGTGTTTATATATTTTTTGAAATTTATGGTGCAGTAGGAATTTATAAACACAAATATTGAAAAGAAGGGAGGAAGAAGGGGAGAGGAGCGTGTAAGGGGGAGGGATGGGGGGTAATCGCTGTGGGCGATCAACCGCCCATTAGCCACCCCCTCCAACCAATGTCACGACATATAGCCAAGAGTGTTGGGATATTTTCCAGTGGATACTCTCGTTTATTACATATCATCTAAATCATCGGCAGTTTTTGGGGTGGTCCAAGTGGACCACCCTCAATTTAATCTAGAATGATCCCTTTATCCAAATTCGGCTCAAACCCAATTCATAGGCATGACCGATTAGATTGTTTATGTTGTATTTTTGTAATTTTTAAATTAAAATGCTAGTTTTAGTGGAGTATTTTAAGTAAATTTTGCATATGTACGTGAGTTTTTGGTGTTTTGAAATTCTTGAGCATGGAGTAGGACCACCCAAAAAAATTTCTGCAGCCTCCCGTTATAAAAAAAATTGAAGTTTTTGATAGGATAGATTAATATCTTGTTAAATCTTCTTAAATTTGGTGTGCATATTCTATCTTGTTTTTTTAGAAAAATCATAGCTATTGGATTACCTGCAAAAACGATGAGATATCCTCTTAAGGGATTAAATTTCCATTTCCCAAGAGTGCCCAAGTTTTTACCTTTTCCGTTTTGTTTTTGGAAAATGTATACCTGTTGTAAATCTCCCAATGCTTAATACAAAGGATACAATGCTTATGCGTATTCTCGGAATTCAGGTGAATGCTTAAAGCTTTTTGTTTTCTATTTCTGATCCGTTTAATACATGAATTTCGTAAGTCCCTAACTAGGAGTACATGTAGTAAGAGTAATACTAGATAAATTGCAGGATAGGAAATGCCTTGAGAAATTAAGTTTGAAGAGTCATATCCATCCATGCATGGGTGGCTTGCATGGGAAAAGTCAGTGGCTTTTAAATT
Source organism: Oryza punctata (assembly GCA_000573905.2). Classification (NCBI taxonomy): domain Eukaryota; kingdom Viridiplantae; phylum Streptophyta; class Magnoliopsida; order Poales; family Poaceae; genus Oryza; species Oryza punctata. The sequence goes on along the minus strand of CM002499.2, from coordinate 1,338,068 downwards.
AGACACAGTGATATGAAGCAGCAGTACGTACAGCTTGGAGCTAGCTATACAGACATACAACAGTGTTTCTTGCTAGCTTTAAGGTGTGGCCGTGTCATTGTCACTGATTCATGTGATGCTGTTGACAGAAAGAGAAAGCATCCTACAAACATATAGACAGATCGATCGACTGACTTGCTAGAAAGTGAAAGTAAATCATCTCATCGATCGATCGATCAGAAAGTGGCTTACATCAGAGATAGCAAGTGAAAAGGAGCTCACTCCCAAAGTCCCAAGTCTCCTACTAGCTATATATATCTGTACACTCAAGCACACTGTCGGAAGCTCAGGTAGCACAGAGAGAGAGAGACGATCGATCGATCCGGGAAGGAAGGATCGGAGTTAATTAGTAGCGATGGGGCGGCCGCCGTGCTGCGACAAGGAGGGGATCAAGAAGGGTCCATGGACGCCCGAGGAGGACATCATCCTCGTCTCCTACATCCAGGAGCACGGCCCCGGCAACTGGAGATCGGTTCCCATCAACACAGGTACATCCTAATTCCCCAATTCTGTGTTTCTTTTGCCGATGATGAACTGAGAAGCAGAAGCATGGATGCAGGGCTGATGCGGTGCAGCAAGAGCTGCCGGCTCCGGTGGACGAACTACCTGCGGCCGGGGATAAAGCGCGGCAACTTCACGGCGCACGAGGAGGGGATCATCGTCCACCTCCAGTCGCTGCTCGGCAACCGCTGGGCGGCCATCGCCTCCTACCTCCCGCAGCGCACCGACAACGACATCAAGAACTACTGGAACACCCACCTCAAGAAGAAGCTCGCCGCCAACTCCAATTCATCCTCCAACCGCCACCCCATCTTCGCCGACGCCACCTTCCCCTCCACCGCCACCGGCAGCCACACCGCAAGCAGCAACTCCGACGTCAACCAGATGGCGGCCATCGCCAGGCGCTCCCCCTTCGCCGACTGCCCCTCCTCCTCCTACGCCTCCAGCATGGACAACATCTCCAAGCTGCTCGACGGCTTCATGAAGACCAACTCCCCGTCGCCGCCACCACCGCCGCTGCACCACTATGACGGCGGCTGCTACGACGACGTCAAGCCGACCGTCGATGTCGGCAACCCCTTGCTGTCCTTCGATTGCATGTCCGGTGCCGACCTGGACTGCTTCGACGTTCATCAGCAGCAGCAGCAGCCGGCGTCGTTCATGGAGTACGGCGGCTATGGCGGCGGCTACGGCGACGAGAGCAAACAGCAGCTGATGAACCAGGCGACGCCGCCGCTGTCTTCGATCGAGAAGTGGCTGTTCGACGAGGCGGCGGCGGAGCAGGTCGCCGACCTCATGGACCTCTCCGACGGTTGCTGCTCCGTCCCAATGATGTTTTAATTAGCTCAAGTAATGAAAGAAAACACTGTCACATTCGATACGTATACTGTGCACATCAATAATTAATTTACATTAATTAGCTAGATGCATGTCTAGGTTAAACTATTGTTGTTACTATACTTGTAGCTACAGAAGATTTATTTTATTTGTAGTTTTGCATGTGTGACCGGTTGTACGTGTACTGTCACTGGCATCAAACGTCAGAATAAGAATAAGAGAGATAGCAACAGGAATTAACAAGTGTGATTATATATGTAAGCATGATGTAACTCATTTGTTATTCATTTTTCCGAAAGAATTCATAAAAATATTTCTACAGATTATCTCAGTAGCCAGACTTATCCCAATGAGCTGAAATTTTGGAAAATAATATCGTTGACAAAATCCCTATCCTATTCATTGTTGTTTGACTCCTGTTTGAAAATTTTATCTTCCTTCTTAATTTTTGCTTTCCACAATCTCAGCAATTTTGGGTGGTAATTGGCCAATGCAGTCACATGTCGTTTTAGCGTATGTTTAGAGAACTTCTGACAACTGCAACTTCTTTAAGAATCAAAAGTTTCTCTAAACAGTTTAGATTTTGTATAGATTCTGAGAAATTGTAGTTGTATAAACCAGAAAATAAACTAAAAGTCAGAAGATGGCTACCAATCAACTACTTCTCAAAAACTTAAGCTCCCCAAATAGGTTCTTAGACATTATACAATTATGGCTATCTAGTTCTTTACATCTTTACCATAATTTTTTTTTAAAAAAAAGTTTCACTAGTGTAATATTACAAAAGGTCTTGTTATAATCCGCTTTCGAGAAAAAGTTATTGTTATAACAAATCTAAATATATCATCTTCGTATACCCGTAACCTATATTATAATTGATTTTTATGGTCAAAGTTAACTCGTGTTAATTGCACACCTTTTAAAATGGTGAAAGTTCCAGTTTATTTTTTGGTCCTGAATGGAGTGGACTGGTGCAATGATTTGTTGGACAGTTTCTTCGTCCTCTTGTGTACTTGCCGTATGCCCATATGAATGCAGATACTATACTGTTCTTACAAAGAAGCTGCGGAGAGAGGAAGCTTAAACAGACTCCTTACCTGTCGGCAACTGTGTTGGTGGTCCCCGATCACATTCAGTGCAAAAGAAATCGAACTCCCAACCTTTTTTTTCTTGCCCTGTTCCCATTCATTGCGTGCAAAGATAAACAGTGCCCTAATCTTTCGTTTAATGCCGGACCTACCCTACAAATTACACCAGTTTTAGGGCAATTGGACAGGCCAGGTCCCTCTCTGTGAGTATATTTTTGCAAATGTGTTGATGGTGCATAGCTACTCTAGTTAGTCATCAGCATCACAGCAAATGCAGCGTTAGCTTGTTAAACATCAACTAAAACTCATAGATGGTACTGTACTACTGAGAATAGTGGTCGATGTCCTGGAAAATGAGTGATTATACCTGATTATGACAAGGCCTGTGTCGTGTCTCTCTCTGTTACACGTCCCTTTTATGCTAATCTGCATAATCCTCTGCTTCTGCCTAGTGAACAAGATTCAGTGTACAAATTACAAACTCCAGATCGCACATTAAATTGTACTTCTACGTATAAGACGAGAGGAAAACCTGGCATTGCATGAACAATTAAGCTGATGAAGTCTCGACCTTTCATAGCCTGGCTCGGTGATATTTCTACTGCCTGACGCCAATCAGCTAGCTTGGTACAGCAGCTATGTGCTTTTGTGCTCCAGCCCCAGATCAGGCAGGCTTTGGACCAGCGGGGTGAGCCCGACCAGGTTAGATTTTTCCTGGCCCAACCGCATCCAACCATGCTGCCATGGTCCATTAGAAGCACACCTTCATGGAGTTCTTCAACAAATGCAGGACTTCAATCTTTCAGTCCTGCCAAGAAAGGAAAGCATTATGATCAGCTATACCGATTCAGAAAGAAAAATACTCTCAAGATCTCCACATGTTCAAGTGATTCAAGTCTACTAATTCGAAACAACATCTGGAATTCTGGAAGTAACTAAATTTTGTTACATAGTTTGTTTGGAGTTGGTCGAAGGCTTGGCCATAATTACTGTATGTTCAAATCACCCTGTAAAATGATCTCTTCAGAAAAAGAAATTTCATGTTTAAATGCTTAATAGTAGAAACTAGAAAAAGGAAAGGAATTGCAGTCCTTGACAGCATCATAGGAATTGAGTGGAAGTATACATTTCAATCTCCATGTATCCATCAGAGTAGATACGGGACCAAGGCAGTACAAATATAGCTCACGTGTAATTTAAGGTTGCCAAGGGAGTGCGCCATGACAACCAACCGGCAGCTACCAATTAAGTATGAGAGGTCCATTTGTGTAACCTCCGTGGAGTACATAGACATGCTCAATTCATTCTTCCAGGAAGCATCCTGTAGAACAACAGTAACCAGGACAGTGTAAGCATTAGTCTTGTCAAATTAAGAACAATGGACACATCATACGCATTTTGTGACAGAAGATAAAACCGACGTTCAGTTGTCAAAATGGAGGTAGTGCTAATGGTCTATGAACAAAATCCATTCCGAAAAGATAACTAAATGATGGCAAGATCACTGAGATCAGTGGTAGTCACCAACCTATGCATGGCAGTCTAACTGCAAAACTATACCTCAAAGTAGCTCATCGACACTTACAGCAAAAGCAGTCTTCATGTGTAGAGGACTAGTCCTTGGCATGTCCAAGTGCACATTCTGTAACTACTTAGTCAATTAGCGGGCATAAGTTGCCATCGACTTTCTGTCAACATAATGGCACATACTTGAAGTAGAACTCTGTTGACACCAATTTGACCTCAGCTATAGGTATCCTGATGAGTACGTATACAGCAGCATATGAAAGGGACTCATACAATTGTAAGAATAGTGTTGTTATCAGGTATTTAATTGATCTTTAATAGGCAGGTGATGTAAAAAAGATTGAACGATCCAAATATTTTTATGCATCCATATTTGAATCAAGAAAGAATCTAAGGTAACACAGGAATGGCTTCCAATCCAGATTTTGTAAAACATGGATTTATACGTCACAAGGTAAAATCTATGCTAAACTTGACAACACGAAAGTGAGCATGGGTTAAGTAACTTATCTTTATATCTCCAAACCTTGCTAGAAAATCAAGTAAATGGTGACTAGCAAACTCCTAGCATTTTTTTATGACCACACAATGACACAAACACTTACCATGTTACAATGTAAAACAAAAACAAGATGCCTAGCTGTGGATGAAATAGTGGGCTAGTTTATGATAGTTACTCAAGACATTAGAATCACCTTCTTAATTACTCAAGAAAATATTCAGTCTGCTAATAATTCCACTATTTTACTAGTCAAAATAACTCTAAGTACAAAAAAAAAACAGCCATTATTTTGTAGGTAGGAAGACAGTTCTAATTCAGTGTCTAATTGAAGGGGGGTCTGTACAGAGCAAACATTGCAAAGGACTTAATTCAAGACTGTAAATATATTATATTGCCAATTTAAAGAGCTATGGTGTTGTAAGTTGTTGTGTGTGCTATGCGGTTGTTCAGCTGGCCACAGGTGGTTTTTTTTCTTTTCTTTGTAACCCGTCTGGGTTTTTACTTCTACTTATTGAAATATAATTGGCAGTTCAGCCGATTTAGTTTCCAAAAAAAAAAATAGTAGATACATTTTGCTAGAAACTTGTAAAATGGTACCATTGTACTAATTTTTCTCTCCATGGGGACAGTTAGTACAAACTACTCCACTGAGTAACACCACCTAAATGCTTGATCCTACTTTCCATTGTCAAAACTATTCAGTTTGCAAGGAGATATATAACCATGACCTATGAGAAATTGAAAGAACAAAAAATAATTATTCATGAACTTTTTCAGAGGAAGTGATCCATCCATTCAAAAATGAAAATATAACCAACTTTGTGAATTGTAGAGTATACAGTATAGGTACAATTTCAGAGAAAAACACTAAGTGGTGTGGAATCTACATTACAAGAGAATAACGTCGGCTCAGCCTATTATTCATAACGTCGTTGCAGCAAGGACACCTTTAGGCAGTTCTTCAGTTTGTTCATATATTAGTTCAAATGAAAGGACAAACCTACAGCATAATCATCACAAAGAGTGAGTAGCTTACCTCCCAACTACTAACCAAACTAGCACCACAAGGACCACCTCAGCAAGCCAATTCTTTAGCTATTGAGCATGACTGCCTGAACACCCTAGCTACTGCCTTCAGTAAAGACTTACAATCCTATTACCTTCTATTATAAGAATGTGATGTGCATCGTTCTTTTTAAACAAATGTTGCCATGCTCAGAAGTAAGACTTCTTAAATGCGATAGCTAAAAAGAGAAAGAAACTCCACCATCTGTACATTCTGATGTTGCACATTGCTAATGTACCTTTTTCTCAAGAAACCTATAGTGTCAATATACTTTGCAGTGGTTGCATAGAGTACAGTGCTTATCAGTAATCAATAATCATTTGGGGTTGTTGGATAAGTGGATGGATCTCGTATCTATCTGTACAGGTGACAACAAACTGGAAAGAGTACAAAGACAAAGATACACAAGTTGAAGATGTCTATTCTCAGAAATAAATGTAGCTACATCTGCTATGATACACATGTTAGTATTTGAGGACTGCTAGCCAAAATTAATGAATACTCCCTCCATTTCTTTTTGTTTGACGTTGGTTAGTTAAAAATTGAACTAACCACGTCATATATTATGAGATGGGGATAGTACTAAAAAAATAAGTGACACGCTTACATACTTAAGATTGGAATTTAGTAGAGAAAGCTAGTATAACATATAGCCACGATAAGGTTGGAGCTTTCTAATTACCTGGATTTTGATAACATACTCTGTGCAGAACCATCTCATATAACATATCAATACGATATGCTTCCATTCATGAAATATCGTTAATTTGTTAGGTAAACCAACAATGTTTATTTATACCATAAATCAAAGACAAAATAAACTATTTTTCAGAACCTTATTTGGTGCATCACATCATAGGCAGATCTACATTTATTGGAGAGTAATCCCATAACCAACTACGCAATGCAGATTTTCCCAACGGTGCACTATCAATTGGCCTGATATGTGGTGGCACAATCCTTGTTTCCCTGCTATATGTTCCAACAAAAATGTCAAGGTCCTATTCAAGAGCAGAGGGCTAGATTAAGATGTTGAATCATTTGGCAAATCTAGTGTCCTCTGCAAGTTGAAAAAGGATAAATTGCACTATCTACTTGTTGGAAACATTAATTTGATTTATCATTTTAGGCCTATTAGTTGGTTGAACATTTTGAGATAGGTACAACTACAATAGGTGACTGTCATGTACTCATGTGGTATATATGACCTGAGTCAGAAGAAATATCAGGGATTGGTCAGATAATTGGTTCCCAGAATCTCTACAACATTGAGAGTCTGACCAGCTGTGGGCGACACCACGACCATGGCGGATGAAAGGGGAACGTGGATAGCGGCCAGCTTACTTGCGCCTATAACCGAAACTTGAGCGCTGTTAGTGTCTAGCCATTGGCAGGGAGATGTTCTGTTTGAAGCTGTTGTAGCAAGTGTGGGGTTTTGGCCTGCGTGGCAGTTGTAACCTAAAATCTTTCCCTAAATCTTAATAAACTTCAGCCGGTTCTACGCTGGCCTGGCAAAAATCAAAAGTATTCCATCCATTCAGTGATGAACAGTGGATTGTGCAAATTTGCCACCCTTCCCACCGCATTCTCAAGAGTCTTTAAGAAAATAACAAGAAATCAATAACCTATAAGCCCAATTGCTTTTTTTTTTCCCAAAACCATCAGCTCCAATTTAGATTTCTTAAAAATTAAAGACTTGGCTTCAAGGAGACAAATCATAAGAGATTAAGAGAAAGGTTAAGGCCATTTTACAAGTAACTAAAAGAAAACAATTAAAAGCATGTGCATAATAGACAAATTGGAATTTCTAACTCGAATAGAAGGCCATTTCAACCAATGTAAGAAAATTTACTGCCAGGGAGTCTTGACCAATAAGTTGTGATTTTTGATTGGTTTATTATCAGTTAATAGGGAAATTCAACTTCTACTGTTGAACACTAGATGAATTCCATGAACACTTTTGATGTATAACAGTATAAGACTTCGCGTAAAACAAGTAACGACCATCATGTTCTTAAATCTGAGTGGAAGTTGTTGCATCATCAGCGTAGTGGTTCTTGAAGCACAAGACAGCCAATGAGGTATGTTTTTCTAAAGAAAATGATGTACAGTTGCAAATAGAGTAACAATGATGTTACGATCATGCCTACTTTTAGTAGCCTTGTGCCTCGTCAATCAGAAATTAAAGGGAAACATCACACTAATTATTCCAGTCACATAGAATTAGCATAGGACCACTAATTGGTTGCAGGTCGTACAGGAATATAACTATGAAATTTGTGCAATCAATTTGTGGTTTGGCGATTGAGAACGACCTACTTAACCTAAAGGAGAACATCAGGTCCAGACCACATAAACAACCCTAAGCAAGGTATGGATAAACCTAGTTGAAAGTGGCTTTTCTGATGGAAACTAAGCACACATACAAAGCACTCATTTGAATTAACCGTTACCAATCGAAGTGATGCTATGTGACAGCAACCGTATATGATCTCCTTCCTTGCAGAAAGTACCGGCACAGCTGAGGGGCGACAACAAGGTGGCAGTGCACAATACATTGTTAGATGTCATGTCATTATCAAAACTTCAACTTGTCCTTGTGGAACCAAATTTAGTTAAAAGATTAGTCAACATCCCCTTATCCTTGATCAATGCACAATTTGGTCATTCTTAAACTAGACAAGGAACATATGAGCTATTTTGGGGAATAACGTATGAGCTATTAACGGGGTTGATTGGGTTGGTAAGTGGGCGAATTTAGCTCAGGGAAGGACGGAGCTCGTGAAGAAAGTTTTTTTTCCCTGATGCCCTGTATATCTAGAACGCTCTGTAAATTTTGTGTTACTGACCTAACCTACCGATGCCAGTGATGCGCAAAGCAACAGAAAATTTAATCGTTAGGAGCAGCAGCCAAACTGGAGAGAGAAAAAGCACAAGTGGGCCATAAGATCTGGAATGTCACCTAGTGCGCTAGGCCCATCCAAGCACGCCTTATGGCCCATTAGGGACCAACTGGCAAGTCAAGCATGCTTCATGAAATTGTAACAGACAAAAGCAAAACCCAATTTGTTCTGTTGGGAGAATGCAAAATCTGATGGTTTTGCCCACAGCTGAGCAAGTTTTATATTCAAGCATGCTTTGGTAAATAAGACGTTCTCCGACCCATTTCCAGATACCGCAACTACGGCGCATACCTATGCATTTGGCATTCTGATATGCAACAGACAAACCTAGCCGTAAAGCCCTACAAAGCTTCAGTAGAAAACAGGGTCTGATTTGCGGCCAAATACCTAAAACATGTTCACCAACATGAAAAAGCAACACAGGAACACCTTGATACCATAAAGTTTACTTGACGAAATTGCAATGCAAAGAAAACCACAACATAGCAAACTGCATGCATGAGTAAGATTGTAAAAGACAAGAGATATGGAATAGAACTTCCACTGCTACCTATAATATCAAAAGGCAAGCGATTTTTGGGACTAGGCCCAACTTTCAGGTGGAAAGGAATTCTAATTCAGTTTCCCCATATCCAAAGAGGTAAGCCCCAAGCCTCAACCCCTGTCAACTGTGGGAGAACAGTTAACAGGAAAAAAAGATCTTCAGAAATCAGATAGTCATCTTATTGGACTGGAAGGTTTTATGTAGGGGAAAAAAATAGTAAGTCATTTAACAAGTCACAAACTTATTTTCTTGATCTAGATCTATATAATATAAACTACAACGTAACAAAGTACAAACTACCAAGGGAAAGGAGCACCTTTTCCATTTCGATCATCATGAAATGGTTATCTGCTATATTTTATCTTTACCACTGTGAATTTGTAATGATTCATTTAGATTAAGAAAGATTATGTTACTACTGAGCTAGACTAGCTATTTAACTTAATTATGTCAAGCAGCAGAAGATATTGCAGAACATCTGATATTGTGAAAGTAATAGTCATGTGAAGCAGAAGACCGTATAGCCGAACTCCTTGTATGGCAATCAATAGTGCAAAATTGTGAAAGCATTGCAACATAGAACATGTTCAGGATAATTACAATCCATGTTCTAGATTTAACCGTCTTCAACCCTGACCAAGAGAAATCAAATGCTCTAACAAATATATTAAGAACAGATTTTCAGTTAAGAGATTGAAAAAATAAACAAGTTTGGGGAAGGCACTTATCAGTTATACACTTAAAAAGAATATCAAGTAACGGAATTGATTACAACACTATTCTGCAACAGAAATTGCAAGCTTATGGGAACACAGATACAAACACCAAGTTCATTCTATCTAGTAGTAAAGAAAATCAGCAAGCAAATATACCTTGTCCCTTGTGTGTTAGAATCAGGTTTGCATCTGAATCTATTGATCTATCATTTTCTAATAATGGAGCAGTTACAGTTAGGAAACAATCTTCCCTTCAGTAACATATAAAACACAGCCATTGAACTACTAGACTTTGAAAATCAAGCAATGCTTGCCATTGCCCGACTGCTATCTCTAACTTAGTGAAGATCATGTGGTAGCAGAAAAAATAGAACATGCCATGTACAACCACTCCACCAGCCCTCAAGCTCCTTTATTTAGAGTTTGGGAGAGAATCAAGCTTCAAGCTCCCATCTTCGTGGGGGACTGAAAAGAATCATCAGCGCTAGACAAGCACATGCCATCATAACTTCTCTGTTAACCGAATCATGAAAGAGCTGAGAGCAACAACGTCAAGAACAATCCATGATGACTCAAACATGTCATGGAAATAGTCTGCACCGATCTCCTCTGCAGCTGACCTAAATGCATTACCAAATGCATTCCCCTTAACAGCCCCCAGCCTTGGCTTCCCACATACCCCCACAACAAGCACTTTCTCAGGCTCCCTTGCTAAGCAAGCGCAGATTAGTGGCTTCATCCTTGCTCCCCGCTCTTTCAGTGCATCCATTAGGAAAAAGCAGAATTTGGTAAGAGCCTGAGGTTGGCATAGCTTATCCGTATCCACTGGATCATCCAGCTTCACCCACCGAAACTTCTTTGCACTCCGAATGAACCCAGTCTTGGTAATCGCTGAGCTTCCTTGCCTCAGTATTGCCCTCTGTATCTCAATTGCAGACTGCATCCCTTTCCGCAGCTGATCAACATTGCTCAGCGACAATGCAGAGTATGCAACCCAGAATTGCTCAGCAGCAGAAGAACCCTTGGAGTCCTTGGACTCAGCATTCAGTGATTCAAGCAAAGCTGTGACGCCATAAACAACATCTGCGGCAGAAACCTTGGAGCGGTACCCATGCACCCTCAAGAAACTCCGATAATAGAACTCGGTGAGCCCATACTCAGGCAAGAACCGATCAAACTCATCACGCATCTTCCGCTTGACCTCCATGCTCATGTACTGGAACCTCTTCTGGCAGTCGGCCAGCGGGAATCCCATCCTTGCCAGAAGCAGCTTCAGCTTCTTCAGGCCATTGTCGCTCCAGGTCTTGAGCTTCGTCGCGACATACGACGAGCAGAGCATGGAGTCGAACAAACTCCACTCCCGGAGCAGCATCAGCCGCGGCTCGTCTTCATAGGCGATGCGTGAGGCCTCCGGCGCCCGGATCTTGGTGCCATCCTTGAGCGTCACCACTGCGCCCACGCCAGATGGGTCGAGATTGCCAGATCCATTGATGTGCTGCTCGAGCTCCATGACGGCGGCCTGGTAACGCTCGTTGGTGATGCGCTCGTGGACGAACTGGTCGGTGAGGGAGACGCAGGCGAGCCAGAGGAGCTCGTTGGTGTTCTTCCGCAGCGCGTGGGCGAGCTCGTACATGAGACACCCCGACGGCTTCCCGTGGAAGGTGCCGAGCCGGTAGTACTCCCTCCTCAGCTTCCCGAACAGCCTCTCCGGGTCGCCGTCCGCCTCCGCATCATCGGAGAGTCGCCGCCTCTTCCTCCTCCCACCCTCGCCGTCGGAATCCGAGTCGGAAGCATCCGAATCTTCGTAGTCCTCGGCGACGCGGAGGTGGTCATCGGCCTCCCCCTGAACGGAGAGATCGGAGGCGTCGGCGAGGGAGGAAACGTCGAAGTCGTAGGAGAGATCGGCGGTGTGCTCGTCGTCAGTGGTAAACAGCACGACGACACGGTCGTTGGCCGCCGAGAGGTTGTGGAGGTGGATGGGTCGGTGGGAATCCACGATGAACGCGGTGGCGGAGGGGGGCAGCACGGCGCGGAGGTCGCGGTGGGCGCCCCAGTTGATGAGGAGGAGGCAGAGCGGCTGGGAGGCGGAGAAGGAGGCGAGGAGGGAGGCGGCTGCGGCGGCGGATGCGACGGGGTAGATGGAGAAGCGGATGGAGTCGGCGGAGAGGACGTGGGTGAGCACCTTGAGCGCGCAGAGGGCGTCGGCGTCGGCGGCGGAGGGGAGGATCAGGAGCGGCGAGGATGCGTCGGCGGCGGAGGCGGCGGCGGCGGCGCGGAGGCGCGCGTAGAAGGAGTCGAGGCGGAGCTCGCGCACCATTGGCGCATGCGCATCAATCGAAGTGGGAATGGAGGTGTGGGTGAATTGGGGAATTGGGGATCTGGGAGTGGATTGGAATGGAGAAGGGGACGAAGAAGAAGAAGAAGAATTGGAGAATTGAATTTGGGTTGGAGCGGGGCAGCGCGGGGAGGAATTCGGAAATTTGGGTTTGGGAGGGAAAACCTCTCGATCGAAATTTGGGGATCTCACGATTCGAACCCCAGCGAAGTTTCAGTGACTTACATGTGGTCCCGATTGCTCGTAGGCACGTAAACGGCAAATCCGTTACGGCCCAGTTTATATGGGACACGCGTAAGCCGCGTTGCCGTTCCGGCCCAGTTAAAACAGGCCGAATGTAAAGGCGCAATTCCATTCCGGCCCATTAATAATGCCCGCACGTAAGCCGCTATCCCGTTCCAGGCCACTAAAACGGGGCGCACATATGTCGCAATAGCGTTGCGGCCTTAGGCCTAGTAAAATGGACCTGGCCGAACTAGTATAGATGGGCTAAATCTGGTCTGGCCCAATTTAATGTTTGATTGGCCATGAGGATTATTAGCATGTAGGCCTAGCAAGTGATGAGATCAAATAGTACTAGCTTTGCATGCTGTATGTGCATGAGTTGATTCGAAAATTACAAATATTATCTGCATACCTTAATATATGCCCAGACCAATCATGTTCGAAGTCCACATATTAGTTGATTGGATATATGTTGAGCTGCAATCAAAGTTGTTTCTATTGCTAGCTCCAAGATGTTTTTGGCATACCTGCATGCCTCCTATTATTTGGTACGAATGGGTCCAAGCTAAGCTATTAGCTCCGAATCCAACATTGTAGCTCTAGTTTCACGTGGGTTGTGTGAGCTTTTAGTTTGGAGCCACATCGGTCGAGAGAATGATTTACCACTTTTATTTACAAGCTGAACTATGCTTAAATTAATTATAGTGAGAAGTAACTTACGCTAGCGATAGAGGAACCTATCAGGTTCCTGTCTTGAATGTATAGTATTAGTAGTTAATTGTTCTCACATATTGTTATTGTTCAAGTTCATACCTAAACATACACTTTTTAATAAACGTAGAAACACATATAATAACCGTAGAGAGAAAGACATGAAAAAACCAAAGAGTATGTAAGGGGTAGAAACACAAGAATATAAAATATAAACTAAGTTTACAAATATAATATATCTCATGCATGCACCTCAAGTCCTAACCAATGACAACTTAGTAAAATTAGCCTTACGACGTTATTTTATCCTTGATTCACACGCACCAAATAAGATCATACACCAAACGAATATTTTACAAGTTCATATACTAAACTGTAACCAACTATATTAAGATGATGTTTTTTCCCGAATCATGTTAATTAGAGAGGGAGTACTTCGTAAGCATGGATCGATCAATATAATATCATGATGATATTATAGACAGTACGTCAATTTTTGCATGGTTTCATAATTAATTAATGGTGGTCTCAATATGCCTCGATCAAAACTCAACTATCAAATTAGGCATACATGCAGCTAAAGCATCGGCATGCATGGAACACGCGCAGATCACCATCCATACATATATCATTTAAATACAAGTTTGCAGTTCACATGTCAATTAGTTGTTGGTGCGTGCACACCAACGACTACACTGTAACTTTCTGTACGTGATGGATATCAATATACTCCTATCCTATGTACGGTGGCTTTCCTAGCTAGCCACCTCTTATCTCCAATACTCCTCAATCACAAAAATTTCTCGACTCTAGCTAGCTACCCGCAACATTACTGATCAGCTCAACAGCATGTTGTGCATGAATGTTGCTGTTGCCTGGCTACGTGTCGTGCATATGCATGCTTCACAAGTGAAGTTTTTTTAAGATGAATATTCTAGTATTACGAATCTGGATAGGTTGTCTATCCAGATTCGTACTAATATAATATGTTCCATCCAATCAAAATTTCTTATATTTTGAGATGAAAGGAGTAGTAACTAGCATGCATATATATTTTTGTTTGTGAAGGTGTGTATTGTCTTTAGGCATATATGTACTACCTTATTTCTCAAATTAAAGGATGACGTTTTGAATATCGACATGATCCTTAATGCACATATTTTATTATTATTATTTAAAACTAGATATTTATAAAAATATATTTAAACTACAACTATATGAAATAGACTTTTATGAAAAGTCTACTAAGGATAAATTTCAGACTTTAGAATTCTAACATTTTTATATTGATGGTTTAAGATTTAGACGTTTGACTACACATATTCTAGGACATCATCATTTTAAGACGAAGATAGTATCAAATAAAAGAGGATGAGTATAAATATTTTAAATGTTTCAAATCTATTCAATATTTAAACCAAACATATATGCATATACCAGATGTTCCTAAAGTGTTTAGTGGTAAATTTGTGCATTTTAAAAATTGTGTGTTGGATACAACATTCAGTGACTAGATGAAATAAAGAAAATGTGGTGACTAGAGAGAGTTTGCTTGTATATTCAACTTGCACTGCATGTCAATTATATATGCACAGAGCCTAGAATGGATAGGATAGAGAATATTCATTAAATTGACTCAATGACTCCAAACTTATCCATTTCAATAAAAATCCAATATTAAACGCTATTCCATGCTCAGAAAAGTAGACCAACCAAAGCAGCAAGTCGCCATCCACCAGCCACAAAAACACAATAAAATTAACAATAGTTGTCTGCCCAACGCATGACCTTTCGTCCATTTTTCTTTCCTTTTCTAAATTCACTTAATTCTAGACGGTGAAAATTGCTATAAGATTCATTCAAGTTTTCTTCACATTTTCCCATTGTATGCCTTCATGAGGTATTTTTCTATTATTGCACTCCTACTTACTCAGCTTTGATAAGTTATTTTCAACCCGTCTATAATGGATTGGTTCCATAAGATCCGATGCTACCACTTTAGGCCCACTTTCTCATAGCCAATGGCTAGGCCTCATCACCCCCTCCAAATCTCTCTCTCCATGCTGATAACTTTTCCTCTTCCCTCCGGCCCTCCCCCTACAATACTCTTCCACCCCACCATCCTTATTGGAATGATCTAATTAGCTAGGGGTGCTTGCTGCATCCGTCATCAATATCTTCTCCCGCATTGTCTCTCTTCCTTCATCACCAAACTTGCTTTGGTTGGAGGTTAAAAAATGTAGAGGTTCTATCCGAAAACCTAAAATAATTTTGAATCTACCGATGTATATACGTAGCACAACTACAAAGAATAAAAGATAAACTAAATGTCATAAATAATTTATTAGAGAGCACAAAAAATAGGTGCATGTATATATATATCAAGAGATACACGCATATAATGCACAAAATCCAAAATGTGATATCCAAATCACATTGCATATGCATCAAAAGCTGACAACCCAATCATACACTGGGACACATGCAAGAGGATCGATCGTGTGGTTGTTTCTGCATCATCAAACGCATGATATGTGTCTATGAAAGCGAACTAGAGCTACATATCATGCATGATTTATATACCTGGCATGCATAAATTAAAGTTTTGTTTTGATAGATGGATGTTGGCCAAAGAACAAGTCACATGGACTTGGCCCGTGCTTGCTCACTCACCTAAAAATGGACCTGACCTTTTTGGAGGGTCAAGTATAGTAGGTGAAGAATATATGGGCAGGTATATACATATACACTTTGTTAATTAGTTAGAGAGAAGAAGAAAAATGAGAAAAACACCAACTTTGTAATAATTATAGTAAGTTAAAGAAAGTTAAATATAGTTGCATGACCGTGTAACCAGTTGATCACTCATGGATATAATTAAATTTATCCTTAATCAAAGTAAAAAAAATCCTTAATCCACTCATCTGAAAAGCATAGATAAGAGAAAACCCTCTGAAAAGTATCAAGAAACACTGTGGTTTCAGGGACAGCCAGATACAGCGATGACAGCGCTGAAAATGACGTCAAAATTGACATTTGACAACAACTAATATCTCCTGCATGCTCCAGAATAGACAGTACACTGAATAGATTTAATCTGAAGCAGCTAAAATTGCATACCTAAACTCTGAAGAATTGACTAGTAAACAGTACCTCTCAATCTTCTAGAGCCTATACACCAAACTAGAGGCCAATTTCCTTTCAGCATGTTGATTTATATATTGGTTCCTTGTTTTTAGTACACAATATTTCTTTCATGAAGACAAACAATTTTATTTACCCATGATTCAGGAACCTAGTAGCTCTCTGTTATTGCAATTAGCCTGGCTTTATTTAACACTCAAGCTAGGCTAGCTAATCACTTTTAACGACAGAAACAACAAAAAGGAGTTGTTTTTTAAACGGCTAACAGTTGACCTGCAGATTTAGAGTATATATATAGCTCTAATACTTTTCAGGCCTGAAGATCCAAATGATGAACCCTCACACATGCTAGTGACAAGATAACATACTATAATAACCGCATTCAGTGAAACATATCAGACCTTAATTCATTTTAGTAAAATGAAAGCCATCAAGTAAAATTGTGCTACAGAAGCTCTCCTGATCAGAAGTCAGAAGAAGAAAACAGCAGTGTACTTCACTGAAAGGACTAAGCAGATGATAACCACCAAGAAAAGTACCAACTGCTGCAAAATCTGTTTCCAGCATATGAAAATTAAGTGACAATTAATTCAGATATACTACTAATAGTCACAAAGAAAAAGGCACATTTTTTTACATAATATAATTAAGATGTTCATCTGAATATAATCTGTACATGAACACAGCAGTTACATGAACACTTCTTATGCGTATGCTTTTTAACAGATATTATGTTACATTACACACCATCAATTCACCAAAAGTCAAAATATGAAAGAAATAAGAAAGAGAACCTTTTAATCGGTTCATACACAATCAGATTCATTCATCCACCGAATCCTTTCAATGCCAAATTGCCAATACCACCTTACCTGCTGATGCTGATCTACTCCCACGAAGCCAAATCAATCCACGGCGATCACCGGCGACCGGCGCCGGAGGAGGTGTCGGAGGAGCAGTCGCATTCGGCCGCGGCGGCCTCCACCTCTCGCCTGTGGAAGCTCCGGTGGCAGCCGCAGGCGGCGCAGAGGAGCGCGGCGGCGGTGCCCTCGGCACCCGACGCCATGAACTCGCGGCAGCCGTCGACGGCGTGGCCGCCGATGCTGGCGGCGTGGTTGCGCTGGCACTCCTTGTACCACACCACCTTGTTGTTCTCCTTCCTCCCCGCCGCCGCCGCCGCCGGCGTTGTGCCGTTCGCGTACGGTTTGGCCGACGAACGATCTTGCTGAGGCCCCATGGATGATCGGTCACGGATCAAACCTCGCCGCCGGCGAGCGTCGACGACGTTAGGTGGCGAGGAGGAGGAGAGGAGAAGAAAGGGAGGAAGAAGAGAGGAATGGAAAAGCTTTGGTATCACGGCTTTGGATGGTGGTGTGGTGATACGTACTTATATGGAGGAGAGGAGATGAGCAAAGTTTCTCCTTTTCTTTTCTTTTCTTTTCTTTTCTTTTTTATTGAGAGGAAGTTTCTGTTTTTTTTATTTTGTCTTGTTAATTATTATATGTACTTTGCTTTCTTGATCTTAAATATATTACTAGGGCGTGTACTCTTTTGCTTGTTTATGTATATTGTTCACTTGCAAACGAATTACCTTTTATGTATATGAGAAATTGAAATATTGGTACCACTTTCTATGCTGTACAGCAATTGTACCTTTTATGTATGATGATTAAATTAGCAAGCAATTAACTTTGGTTGAACATATTAGTGGCCATGAGAGGACTATATTGAAGTGTTAATCAGTAGATACTCACAATGCTATTTGTTTATCTTTTTGCAGGTAAGTACATAAATTTGCACTAGTAATTAAGTTGCTTTTTTAGAGAAGCAATGAGCCTTTTGCATTTGTTCTTTATTATATTATTATTTTCGTAGAAATGGTCATGTTGAGCACGTTGGCACATTAAGCATGATCTAGCAAGTTTTGGTTGTTATTTCTGTTGTTAGTGCTGAAATATTTTCACTTGGAAAAAGCCATATCTTATCTTGTCCTCTTGTGCTATTTGCTAGTACCGAAAGGCAACTGCAGAGCATTCAGTTTGGTGACTCGTGTGTGCCATTTAGTTAAGGACCACCATGACCAACTAACTAAGCATTTTAAGTAGGTCCTTTAGTGGACAGGATTAGATCTGAATTGACTTGACGAAACGTCTTATGCGTCTCTTAGGTTGATGGAGATTCGTCTAATTGCTAAGATGGTGACCGGTTTTTGTTTACTGACATGGACATCTTGAAGAAAAGGTGAAGTTGTGTGGGGAACAAAGTCAAAATTCAGAGATTCAGTGACTTGTGCACAACACAAAGCACAAAAGAAGAAGGAAATTTAGGGCTGAGAGGAAGTTTCTTGGATCCACATGGGAGGTTGGATTGAGAAGCACTCTTCTCCAATTGACTCTTCTGTTCATCATTTGTTTGCTACTTGCTTGTGCTACCTTCTCCTCCATTTTTCAGGAACAAGTCTGTCCACTTGTTCAATGGTGCCAAGCTGTATTCTCTCTTATGTAGAGAATTATGGTATGGGACCTTCCTGTACGTCTTCAGAACATACCTAATTTCAATGATGCACATGTGTCCTACTGTCCACATTTGAGCATGATGAAATCATGCCAATTTTTTCTTTAAAACTAAACCGTCAAGACAACTGTCAATTATATTTTAATAAATAGAAGTAAAAACCATAACAGATTTAAAGGAAGGAAAAAAATCCCTCGACAAGAAAATGCCTCGATAAAAGCATCAAACAGTGGGCGGCTAGAGAACTAAATTTTACAACACCAAGTCGCTTACAACAACACATGGCATCAGGTATGCCTAACACGCAGTCACTCGCATGCATCCAGGAGGAGCGATCGGAATGAGAAAAGATGGCCCGCATGTATTATCCACGTATATTTGGTTTTCCTTTTCTGTTTAAGATACAACTACTAATTTGTTGGTACTCTTAACAAACTTACTTTGTATTGATTGCTTCACATATTTTTTCAGCAATTTATGGTTGTGGGCCACAACTTGTTGTTTCCTACATTCAAACTTCTGACATATAAACTTACTGTGCATATACTATACATACAAGAAAATTTATTCACATAAACTTTAATATATAAACTTTATACGTATAAACTTTAGATCTGTAAAGTTTCTATAGATGAATTTCAAAAGAATTTAAAAAATAAATTCAAAAAATATGTATGAAGCAATCACTTATGCACTTACACACGGGGATCGCTAATTAGCAATCGATCGCCCCAGGCGATCGTTTTATTTTACCATTTTTCCATTTTTTTCACCATATAGTTTTTTTAAAATTTATATAACTAAAGTTTATACATCTAGAGTTTACACACCTAAAATTAAATTTTAGGTTAAAAGTTTATATACCCGATTCAAATTCGAATTCATATTCAAATTCATCTTTAAATGTATTTGAATCCGAATTCGAATTTGAATCAGGTATATAAACTTTTGACCTATAAACATTAGGTATACAAACTTTAGATATATCAACTTTAGATGTGTAAACTTGAGACGTGTAAATTTTAAATGTATAAACTTACTAAAACAGGGAAGTAATACGGTGCCAAAAAAACAACGTGGGAGAAGGGGACTGATCACCGTTGGTGGTCGATCGCCCGTTAGCCTTTTTGCATACACACGTCTCGTTAGAAAAAAAGAAGCGCTAACTTGACTTCATACAAATCGGTAACAGTAAAAAAAAGAAAATAGTTAAAAAAATTTCAGAGCAATATATCTAACAAGAAAAAAAAGTGATCGCGTGGGGGTAAGCATGGCGATCGTCCGCCCATTAGAAATTTCGCATGGCATCGTTACAGAGCTCATTGCAAAAGGAACAGAGCTCTGGCTTCATTGCGAAACCATGCCACTTTTTCATGAATTACCTTTAATCTCCCTATCAATCAACCACATTTGATCTGTGTGTGACTGCTAGCTCTTTCACAAACCTAAGACTTTAAGCTAGTTCATCCATGCTTGGTAAAACGACATCTAATCTACTAAATGCAATGAACGTGGATGTTGTCCCAGGTTCTGAAAGATTCCATGACATCTGCTTTATCAAGTTGAGATCTCTCCTCAGGAAAAGGAAAATGGTGGGCTGTAGAAACGATAAAAGTGGAGCACCGATCGCCACGACAAAGATACAGAAAGGTCGTATTCAGCAACCAAACTTGTCTTCTGTAGTGGAACTGGTCATCAAATAATTTATGTCTGCTCTATCAAAAATAAGGAAAGAATTAGGTGCTCTAGTGACAAAAACAGCACACATTCTTTGCTTTGGTTAACTTTTAATAATAGTTCAGGTGAAAAGAGGAGCATGTTCTGACCAGGGAATACCATTTTGAGCTTTGTCAAGTTTGTCAAAGACTAGTAAATTAGGTGTCCTTACAAAGAAAAAAAAAGAAAGGATAGCGTGAACCATGAAGTAAACTTGCTACTAGATTAATATTACCACCTAAAAGTCTAAGAAGTTAATCAAGTAACTCGAATCTTGTTGGCATTATCGATGGACCAGTTCATTTTTTTCTCAGGATTCTAGAAAAACATCACTGCAAAATTGAAAGGAATATCTCAAACTAGTACCACACCTGAAGTCCTTTTCCTTATTAAACAAAACTAATAAACTAGAAATGATTGATAAATGATCAAAAATATAATCTCTTAAGACCCTATGATTAGTACAGCGATGTTTTTAATATCTCCATCAACTTTAAATAACTTATATATTGTTATACATGCTCCATTGTCTCTTCAGTTTAAAAATTAAAATATTCACTTGATGAAAACTACTAGTTATCTCTACAGAGGGTTATGCACTAAAGTTCTCAACAAAGTTCTTACCCATATTTACTTACATCCAAACGTTGAACTTGAGTAAAATGAACTAGCTTATCATCATTATTGACAGAATAAAACCTAATGATAAAGTTGTGTTGGTTGTATTGTACCCCACGAGCTGCACCTCAGTCAGTCAGTCATGACAACCAAATCTTTGAAAAGTTAACCAAGTACACCGGATTAAATCGATTTGCAAAGTACTACTCTTGAATCTCCATGCTTGGGTAAGGAAATAGGGGGATCAATTTTGACCTTGTGAAGTACAATACTAGTAGCAACAACATTAGGACCTACTGCTGGTGGATAACGTGGAATTTGGCTCCACCAATCAAATCATTACAGAAATATTAGGACAAAGCTGGGGCACACACCTCACTTTAAGGTTCATCAACTCTGGTGTCTTCTAATGCTATCCTCTGGCGATTAGAATGTTTGTTATTATCAAAGCCATTGCCCATGAAGAGCAATCAAGGATCAGATGTACACGAATGGTTTGCGTCGCCATCACTGGAATAATAATTCAGCTCATTGTACTAATTTTTTCAGCAAATGACATGTACAGTAGTGTTGGAAAGAAGTTGAGAAGGATGTGAAGGTGCAGGTCCCCCACGACACGAGAGCTGTTTATGCTTGATGTGGCGATCCAACAACATACAGTGGTTGTTGCAAATTGGCTGGCGTCCATTGCAATACTGCATTGCATTGCAATGCGACGGATGTGAAATTGGCAAATTGCTAGGTGCCTGTGATATTGTGTACGTGTGTGTGGCGTGCGATTGAAGGCCTTTCTTTTCGGCCAGCTTGTCCTCCGCACCGCAAATCTGGTTGCTCGCATCAATGAATGTCCAGCCTGCATCAATATCTGTCAAACTCACAATTCGCAACTGGATTGTTCAACAACTTTTCAGCAAAGATTTTAAAGAACAGTTTGGTTTCTGCAGCAGGTTCAGAGACATTTAGCACAATTGTGAGCAGAAACCAGGCAATACTAGCGTTTACGCTGATGCTTATCTGCAGATGTCAGTCAAATCGATGGATGATATATACGTAGGTGAGCGACTGGAGAAGCATGAACAGGGTGAGTAGGGTCAGTGTGCCTGCCAACTATAACACCGTGAAATGGATGGTATCTGGTTCGCGTCCAATCGGGCGTTGCGAGCAGAGACACTCTGAAACGGGACAGAAGGAGTTAGTCTCGGAGACAAGAGGCATCTTTTTATCTTGCAATCGATTGATCTCCTCCTATTCTGTTGCTAGTGACTACTGATGGCGATTGCAATAGCAAAACGGGAAGTACTATCTCTATTCCTTCCTCATTTCGTTCACCCTACTGTACGTTGCTTCTGGGATCATCATGGCATCTCATGCATGGTTGGTGATGCCGGCCTATTCTTTCATGCATGAACAGGATACTTTTTTTATTTTTTTAAGATTTACAAAAAATAATTATTATTTTAAAATTTTACAAAAATATACTCCTCTCGCCCTCCCGTAGGATGGGGCATATAAATCTCCCTATGATAGGGTAGACTACATGACGTGATATATGGTGAGAGGGGTGTGTTGTGAAAATTTTGCAGGCAGCCCCTTCTCATCCTTTCGTAGGGTGATTTATCTCCAGGAGACCGCTCGCAAAATTCCCAATAGCTCCCTCCCGGAGATAAATCACCTTACGAGAGAGCGAGAAGGGACCGCCTGCAAGATTGCCATCCTGTTGCGTGCCACGTTACATAGTCCGCAATACAGTAGGGAGGAAGGAGTATATTTTTTAAAATTTTGAAACGACAATTTATTTTTGAAATATTTAAAAAATAAATATAAAAATTTGAAAAAAATTAACAGGATGAGATAGACAAGATTTAGATTTGAGAGAGAGCCCACAAGGAAAGTAATCGGCCTTGGCCCATCAATAGAGGTATCTGTTTATGGGCCTGGACGGCCCATCGTCTCGTCGCAAGCAGCACTGCAGCAGCAAGTCTTCTTCCCCTTTCCTTTCCTTTCTCCTCCCATCCATGGCTACTCCAGCCTAGGGACATCGATCCACCATTCCACCATGCCTCATCCTACTCCACCAATCCGGCCATGACCTCGCCTCGCCATGCCGCCCCGCGCCCGCACCCTCCTCCTGCCTCTTGCGGCGGCGACCCTCCTCGTCGCCTCCACCATCTTCCTCTTCGCCGCCACGGGCGCTCGATGGCGACCCGCCGACACCGGCCTCCCGGTCCCCGCCGCCGACTTCTCCTCGGCCGTACTAGAGAGCGCGGTGCTCGACGCCGCCACCGCAAAACAGCTCTCGTTTCTTGACGAGAATGGCCGCCCCAACGACCCCGCCTCCAGCTCGGCGGCCACCGCGAGATGCGACCCGAGCCACGCCGCCGTCAGGGTCTTCATGTACGACTTGCCGCCGGAGTTCCACTTCGGCCTCCTCGGCTGGTCGCCGCCGACAGATGGAGCCGCCGCCGTGTGGCCGGATGTCGGGAGCGGCGCCGCCCCGCGCTACCCAGGTGGGCTCAACCAGCAGCACAGCGTCGAGTACTGGCTCACGCTCGACCTCCTCTCCTCCGCGTCGCCGCCGTGCGGAGCCGCCGTCAGGGTCGCCGAATCCCGCGACGCCGACGTGGTCTTCGTGCCATTCTTCGCGTCCCTCAGCTATAATCGCCACTCCAGGGTTGTGCCACCGGAGAAGGTGAGCATGGACAAGGAATTGCAGGAGAAGCTGGTCAGGTATCTGATGGCGCAGCCGGAGTGGAAGAGGTCGGGTGGTGCTGACCATGTCATTGTCGCGCACCACCCGAATAGCTTGCTCCATGCCCGGTCAGTGTTGTTCCCGGCGGTGTTCGTGCTGTCCGACTTCGGGAGGTACCATCCTAGAGTAGCCAGCTTGGAGAAGGATGTCATTGCCCCTTACAAGCATATGGCTAAGACTTTTGTGAATGACTCTGCTGGGTTCGATGACCGGCCAACATTGTTATACTTCCGGGGAGCAATTTACAGGAAGGAGGTAACAACTAATAACTGTGCCTGCTCATTCAGTTCTACAAATCAAGTTCATACTCTCTGAGGTGTTAATATAACATAATGTTGATAGCGATGTACTGTTTAGTTTCTTTGCTTTCCTTAAGCATTATAGTTTTATTACAGCTGTTATCCAAAATGGCAAGAACTTGTCTTTTATATGCCAAGGAAAGGTCTTGTAGCCAAATTATACAATGCACACTTTCAGAACTGATGAGGCTTTAGAATGTGTGTTTGCAATAGTCGTCTCTGTTAAGTTGTGTAGATAAGATTTTTGTTTAGCTCCTTTTTTTCCCCTTCATGATATTCTTGTGTCTGTTGTTGGTCACTGGGATCGTAACTCGTAACTGATCAAGCACACGTCGTGTCTACCTGTATCTTCGTTAATTGGATTAAAGGCATGCATCCCTCCTGCATGTTCCCTAAAAGAAAAAAGAATGATAATTTGGGTAGGATAGGTTGATAGAGGGTGGGCTAACTGCTTCAAGCCAAATGGAGCTTGTTGGAACTGCGAACTTTTGTCTAGGACTCAAGGCAGACGAGTAATTCTGTTTTCTCAAAGTGCAGAACTCATGACCCATTAATGAATTTGGAATAACCGAATAAGATGTGTTTCGACTGCACCGGTATAGAACTCATGAACTATGATCTGTATCAACTTCTTATTGAGTATATGACTACACTAGTAATCCCCAATATTTCAAAGATCAGCAAATTAACAGGTGTTCCAAATATATGAACTGTCAAAAGTTTCTGGCAAGTTAGACAAGAGTAGTTCTGTTTATTCAAAGTTATACGTTTTGACTGCACCAGTACAGAACTCATGATCTATGATCCATTTTTAAACTTCCTACTGAGTATGACTACAATATTAATCTCCAAAATTCCAAAGACCAGCAAATTAACAGATGTTCCAACATATGAATTGTCAAAAGTTTGAATGCTGACATATCAGCAGATTTTCAACCATCTGGTATTAAATAAATATGAATAAATTAAATTTACTGTGTCAAAACTTAATTTTTGTCAGCTTGATGTGCATCCTTTTCTAAAAGCTGATGTCGGTACATGTAGACTTTAGGTTACTAGTTTGTCTGTATTCTCTAAACGTTACAAAACTAGTGATTCATGGGCTAATAAATTGTATCATTTTTGTCCAGGGAGGGAACATTCGGCAGGAGCTATATTATATGCTCAAAGACGAAAAGGATGTTTATTTTGCCTTTGGAAGTGTCCAGGACCATGGGGCCAGCAAAGCCAGTCAGGGAATGCACTCATCAAAGTTTTGCCTAAACATTGCAGGGGACACCCCTTCTTCCAATCGCCTGTTTGATGCTATAGTAAGTCATTGCGTCCCTGTTATAATCAGTGACGACATTGAGCTTCCTTATGAAGATGCACTGGACTATTCCAAGTTTTCCATCTTTGTGCGCTCATCCGATGCTGTCAAAAAGGGTTATTTGATGAGGCTGATTAGAGGAATAAGCAAACATCAATGGACAACGATGTGGAATAGGCTGAAAGAAGTGGATAAACATTTTGAGTACCAATACCCATCTCAGAAGGACGATGCGGTCCAGATGATCTGGCAAGCATTGGCTAGAAAGGTGCCAGCAATCCGCCTGAAGGCACATAGGTCTAGAAGGTTTTCTAGATATGATAGAGGAAGAAAATGACAAGGAGAGGATCCATAAGTCCAGAAGATTTTCAAGATCGGACACAGGAAGAAAATAAACAGGAAGGCGATGTATGAATGTTATCTAGGGCTTTGGCTAATCTAACTTGCATTTCACTGACACATCAGTTGCACACGTCTCATACGGTTTCATGGACATAATTGGACAGATTGGCAAGGAACAGTGAGATGTAAAGGTATCAGGTTCATTGTTGGTTATTCCTTAGAAAGAGGATCCATAGCTTAGGTTAGGCTGTCCAACTGAAGTGTATACTGGCAAGCAAAAGATTGTTGTTTTGTAACACATACTCTTAATAGTAAATTAAAAGAGGGTGTCAAAGTTCTTTTTTTTCCTGAACATCAATAACAGCATTATACTTTTTTATGTGAGGTTAAGCTGTCTTATATATTCAGTGAGTTTTGCATTTTGCTGTTGGCACTATGCTGGAGCTATCGTTTAATTTCTTTTGTGCATTCCATGCAAAATGTCCTTTGGTATGATTTGCTCTTAGGCATCTAGTTATCGACTCTAGGCTTACAATATTGCACACCATTCAGAAACACTACTGTTGAACTGAAATAAGGTCCAAGAAAAGCTCAGAATGAATCACGGGCAAACTCTGAGCAGCACTTGCATTCTTCGTATAAATCTGATAGCAGCTAAACCTGTATTACAACTTCATTCTAATGAGCTATTTGCATGCATTTGCCATTGGCAATCATCAGGAAAATAAGAACGACAGATCAGTTCATTGAGCTCTGACATGCATTTACATTTGATATGAACAAAAATAATATGGTTCAGAGTACATTTGGGAACAGGAAAGCAAAGCAGAGGTGATCAGAGACCTCTAGGAGCCAAACTTAATCTAGACTCATTTTCAACCTAGGTAAGCAAGTATTCAGTGACAATGAATATATCAGAAAAAAGAATGTAGAAGCCATCGATGCATCGACAGCAACTAGTAGTAGAAAAGATTAAATGTGAGCTTCATGACTGCATCAGTTTTCTTCACCATACTCGCCATCTTCCAGTTGTTGCAACTTACTTCAGATGTTCAGGGTCGTGTTCAGAAGTTGACCTGCGCTTCCAATAGCTGCTTGACCTCATTCTTGCTTAAATGTGCCCACTATCAAATTTGACTAATGCCAAAGATCACATCAAGTGAGAATTTTTGCAGTCAAAACAAGACCTATTTTCCAGATATACCAATGGAAGACCAATTAGAATGATCACATAAAGGACCTGTATCCAACAAATCGATTGCAGAAACACCTGTATTATTCATCTGCACGTCTTCTAAACCCCACAAACTTTTGCAATGTTGCGAGTCAAAATAAGATGTTAAGCTGATTCAGGTTGATACAAATAGGCAAAAGTCATGTCATGAGGCCATTTTTTATCTTCAAACATATCTTTAGTCAAAACCACATTGTGGAAGACAAACCATAATAAAATCACGATTTCCAAAGGACTCTTAGCTGTCAAAACGAAGGATAAATTAGAGTCCACATCAGCCATTCATAGCAAGGAGGACATAGATTTAACTAGTGTATCTTCCAGATTTCTCAGGGACACAAGAAAATATTTGATTTGTTTATCATTCAAGGGACTGGCTTCAAACCATAAAGGCTCCGTTTGGTCCATATAATTATATTCTGTATATCATCTTCTTGAAGTAAAGTTTATGCTAATAGTTGATTGATATAAACCAACGGCATTCGAAAACATGGCATCCTACAAACTACGTAGTAGTTGATTGATATAATGGAGTGATACTGCATACGGAGATATCTAAAAACTAAACTACTAACTAGGTTACAAACAAGATTTTCATGATAAATAAACAAAAAATCGATTTGCACAAAGTAAGCTCAACAAGTACACAATGCTAACATATCTTGCACATGTTTAATTACAAAGATTCATATGCTACCCTAACACGTTCTACACAAACAAAAGGCGCTTTTGCATCCACTTTTGCCAATCAGGATCTACAAAACCACTCCACGAAAAGAACAACCTAATACACATTGACTAATACGAGAAATTCCCCCCAAAAAAAAGACATACGAGAAAAAAAAGACGTACGAGAATAAATAGATGAATAAAAATCGAAATAAAAAAATCGTCAACAAAACAATGGCTGAAAAAGCGCAAACATTGTGAAATGTATATTGTTTGGGTGAACCCGCGCGGCCATCATCGCACGCGCTCCGACCGCGGGCAGTCGTCATCGCTCACCGCCGGCGATCGCCACAGCTACCAAACCCGCCTCTTTCCCCCAACAAAGAGCGCCACCCTCCCGCCAACCCTTGGAGGGCGGCGGTGGCGGCGCGGATGTCGGAGAGGCGACTCCGGCCGCCGCGGCGCCGCCGGACGGCTCGCTCAGATAAGATCAAGTAGTGTTCGTGAGGGTCGAAACCCTAGCTCGCCTCCTCCTCCCCCATGACCTTTTTACAAGCGACAGCAGTTGGGCTAGCGAAGGCCTAACTAATTCTAGCCCGGCCCATCAATAGCCCACTAACTATCGTCCATGGCCCACATGTCATGGTCAGAGAGGGAGATCACTAGAAATAAACCCTAATCCCCTCGCTATAAAATCACTCTCTCCAAGCGATCTCTCCCCTTCGCCGCCGCCTCTCTCCCGCACCAAGCCGCTTGAGCCCTAGCCGCCGCCGCCGCCGCCGCAGCCGCCGCGCGCCACCACCGCAACCATGGCCGCCGCTCTGACCCGCCCGCCGCCAGGCACGGTCCAGTGCTTCGGGCGCAAGAAGACGGCGGTAGCCGTCTCGTACTGCAAGCCGGGGCGCGGGCTGATCAAGGTGAACGGCGTCCCAATCGAGCTGATCAGGCCGGAGATGCTCCGCCTCAAGGCGTTCGAGCCCATCTTGCTCGCGGGGAGGTCCCGCTTCAAGGACATCGACATGCGGATCCGCGTCCGCGGCGGAGGGAAGACGTCGCAGATCTACGCGATCCGCCAGGCCATCGCCAAGGCCCTCGTCGCCTACTACCAGAAGTACGTTGACGAGGCGTCCAAGAAGGAGGTCAAGGACATCTTCGCCCGCTACGACCGCACCCTCCTCGTCGCCGACCCCAGGCGCTGCGAGCCCAAGAAGTTCGGTGGTCGTGGTGCCCGCGCAAGGTTCCAGAAGTCCTACCGTTGAGTTCTTGCTTGCAGGATCGTGCCGGATCGATTCCGAGTGGTGTTCTCTTTTCTACCCTACCAATGGAGCCACTTGTCTTGTTCTACATCTATCTATCTAGCTACTGCTTTACTTCAAGTTTAGTCCTTTAAAGCTTAGCACCGAACCTTGCCTTTTTGACATTGTGAAATGGATGCGATTGAAATGTTTAAGACTCTACTCTAGTCTCTGGAATATGGTTTTGCCTGTTACCCATGTTGAGGAGTTATATTTATGTTATGTTAAGATGATCTATACTGCAACTGTTATGCTATGTTAAGGTAATTCTGCAAGTAGTGTTGCTCTGTCTGCTTTGGTACCGCTACTGTTATGTTGTGATTGTGACATGCTCATTTCAGGTAGTTAGGGTTTCAAATTTCAAGCAATTCCCATGGAAATTCTTGTTCAGCTCCTTAGGGTTGCAAATTTCAAGTAATTCCAATGGAAATGCTCGTTTCCTGTATTGTTGCTTATTGTCAGTTGGAGTTCTAATATTTTTTATACAGGTATGTATCTAGTGCATATGTTTAAGCTAGCGGATGAAAATCATATATCAAGTAATCATTATGCTGACTATGTTATCAATACTTGCACATTGTGGTCTGTTGATTAACAGTTGCACTTGTTCTGTAAATTTAATTAGTCTTATCTAATAACAATCATGCAAGTTGCAATTCTATCTGGTATATGCTTATGAAAACTTAATTCTGAGTTCAGTGCCCATTCCTGAAGTTAATTTTATGGTTTTCTTAGATTAGGAGGTATGATGCTTAATTTGATTTAAACAAATGGCCTGCTACTTTTTGATATTTTTACTTGTTTGTTCTGGTAGTTGTACACAAATATTGCTGTGATAGGCTTGTACAGATGATTTGCGAAGAGTTTATGTGCTATTTTCATTGTAGCCTATGTCAGTTCTCTTAAAATGCTTTCTGCGATCACATTTACTGTTTGGGGTTTTCAACCATCCTTGTATACCTCCCGATAAAAGGAAGTATCAAAACTAACCTTATAGGTTGAAATAGGATTGGAAAATTATATTATAAATATTTGTGGCATTTATTGCATTTTAGAGGTATGTATATTTGTGGATACCTCGCAACTACCAGAATAGTCATCAAGAACTTGTTTTGTAATAATAAACTATTTTACTACTCAAGTAGTGGGAGTTGTCTCTTCAAGGATTGGAAAAAAAAACTCTGTTTAGGTTGACAGTTATATCCTACCGTGCGGTTTGTTCCGCTGGTTGTAGTTGTTTGCTAACTTGTCCTTGTTCTATGAAAATTTTAGTTGGCTGATTGTGGTGTTCTATCATGGTAATATGGTATCGGAGTAGCAGAAATTTATATTGATGTACATATGGCCCAATTCTTAGGCTTGCATGGACTTCTTTTTTTTCCAAATGTGTTGCACACTACTATGGTTCTGAAGCAGCTATTCATGGTCTCACTTCCTGTATATTGAGAAATCTATGGTCCATTATTTGTCTTCATTCAAGCATGAGAATGAAAGTCGTTGCTATTACTGTTAAGTCAGGAAAATCGTTGTGAAGTGCTAATAGTACTTCGAATTGACGTTTGGTGGGTGTGTTGTTTGTCGTGCGGCTTCTAAGAAACGATTATGAGCGCGAGTTTGGACGGCCAGCTTGCCTTTCCAGAAATACGAGCTGTTTACCAAAGAAACGGTTATGATCACAACTGCACAGTTTGGATATCCAGTAGTACGAGGCCACTAGCAAAAACTATCTAATGGTCCATTGATGAGCAACAATGATTTATTGTTGCCATTTATTTCATACTTTTAAGTTTTACCTCCATTTATTTGGTTGGGTTAACTTGCCTATAGCCATCTCTTCTTCGAGCTAACGAGGACAGTCTGTTGTCTTCGTGCTTAACATTATGTATTGTTCCTCTTTGAGGCAACAATGGTCAGAATTCTTTGGGACGCTTTGCAACTTACAGTCTATCAACTTAGCACAGATTAGGGGTATCCACGACTTGTTCAGTTCATTTGCTTGCCATAAACTACGCACTTTGACACTTAGTGGAACCGAAATAGACTGCTGCTAGAGTTGTCTGAGGGCATAGGGAACCTAGAGAGGCTTGAAGTTTTGAACCTAAAAGGAATGCTCGAATTTGGGTGGCCTGCCAGTAGGGATTGGACAGCTAACTAATCTTCAAAGGCTGCATTTGTTTGTTATAGGCGTCAGTAGTGAGCATGCAAGAATATCAGAGCTTCGAGACCTCAACTTGTTAACCGACAATGAGCTGGAAATAAAAAATATTAAATATGTGGAGGATCCAGATGATGTAGAAAAGGCCTCCCTGAAGGAAAAGAGTGGTATACTCAAGTTGACATTGGATTGGTCTTCAAATGGTGCAGAAGGGTGCTCGGATAGTATGGAAGAAGAGCCATTATTAGATATGGAAAAGGAGCTGCGTGTGCTCAATGGTCTTGAACCACCATCACAAATTAAGAATCTGAACATCTATAGTTACAAAGGTAAGCATTTCTCACATTGGATGATGAAGCAAAGGGAATCCTCTTGTTCAGATAGCTTGTTAGAGCAAATTGATCCACCTCATTTCACTCAACTGACTAAACTTGTATTGGAACAATTTCCAAACTTGGAGAATCTGCAAGGACTTGCACGGTTGCCTTCATTGAAGACTTTAGTATTGAAAGGAATGCCTAATTTGGTGGAGTTGTGGACAAGCTCATCTACATTAGTAAGTGGGGAGGAATGAAAGCCCTGTTGTATTGATCATGAACAAGTTGAGCACTAGGGTTTACATTATCGCCGGTGCCCCGGTGGTGGTAAGCACGGTTACCGCGCGGTAACCGTGACAAATCGTACGAAACCGTATAAAATTTATCAAAATTTTAAATTATTTTTTAAATTTATTTGAATTTAAGACAAAAATAAATTTAAACCCTGTTACTGTAGGTTACCGTAGTTTTTCTTTTATCGTACCCCTGCAGTAACCGCGGTAACCGCGCGGTTTTGCAAACCCTGTTGAGCACTGCTTCCCTTTCCTATCCACTCTAGTCATAAGTGATTGTCCTAAGCTGAAGGTATGCCCATGTTTCCCACCATATTTGGATAGCTTGACACTGGAACGAAGCAACGAGCAGCTGCTGTCTCAAGTTAGCTTCTCTCATCCGCTCCATCCTCATCCATCTGCCTCAGTGTGGATCCCCCTCACCTCAAGAAACTGCAGAACCTCACCGGGCTCGAATCCTTGTCAATTTATTCCAGTGACCTAAGGCAATTACGGGGAGCCTCACCTCCCTCCACTACCTCTTATCTCGGGTTGCCCGGTTCTTGCCATGCTGCCAGAGTGGCTGGGGGAATTCCGCTCTCTGCAAACTCTAGTTCTGAAAGCAATCCCGCTATTTGTTGATCATGCTCCTTACATCCCTGGAGAGGCTGACTATTGTTGAATGCGACAGTCTAAAGGAGGTGGTACATCATCTCACCTCCCTCAAGGAATTGAGAATTTGTAGTTGCAGAAATCTGAGCCAGTTGCCTGAGGGAATTCAGCATCTTACCAACCTTGAATACCCAAATATACAGTACTGTCTTGCCCTCCACAAGCTGCCAGAAGGACTGGGGATGTTAGGCTCTCTAGAGGGCCTTGTGATCAATATCTTGCCTGGCCTTACGACCCTTCCGGACTCCATGCAGGGGCTCACCTCACTCCTGCACATCAACTTGAGTAGCTGCCAGAGTCACTCGGACAACTCTCCGCGCTTCGATCCTTGCCCAGCTCCATACAACACCTTACTTCTCTTCAGCATTTGCTGATTAGTTACAACCCAACCATCATCTCCCATATTCCTGATGTGGATATACGAGATTATTAGGAAGCATGCTGGGTACTATTGAAAAATAAACGAGCATATGGCAAGGTGGTGACATACTACTTGTGTGGCTCTGTGCGACTATGCCTTATTATTACGCATCTCTTTTGTATCCTCGATGCTTGTTACTAATTTCCTAACTCATCTTTTTTCTATAAATATTCCAGACCCCCTGCTGGTGGAGTCGTGGAGCAGAGCATATGTGTTCATGAACCAGCTTTGGAGATGATCACTCTCAAGTTTTGACTCTTGACATGCAAAGAAAGATGGATAAGCTACGCACTCTTTTGTTTTAATTATCTTACAAGTGAGAATCTCAGGGCACAAATTTGCTGTTTGAGAAAAATGTTCATTTGGTACTTTCACTATCCAGGACTGCAATCTTTTTTTCTTGTCATTCAAATTTACTGAACAAATTAACTAAGCATGCTTGCGCAAGCACACGTCATTCTATTTTATTCTCATGGGTTTCCTTGGGAATATTCCATTGAAAAAAAAACTATTTTCCTTGGTTCACAAAAAAAATACACACACTGTTTTGATAGGTTTCTTTTTCAGACATGTTCATTGTGTTCACACCGTATTTTT
This sequence comes from Oryza punctata, assembly GCA_000573905.2. Taxonomy (NCBI): domain Eukaryota; kingdom Viridiplantae; phylum Streptophyta; class Magnoliopsida; order Poales; family Poaceae; genus Oryza; species Oryza punctata. The sequence continues at coordinate 1,304,751 of CM002499.2, read as the reverse complement.
TTTATGAGTCGGTACAAAATGCAAATTTTCAGGAAGATGCCTGCAGGCTGGTCAGGTTACATTGTGGCATTGCTGCTTTAGGTCAGCAGGCTAGCATGTTTCCTGTATTATGTAAGGAGTATTCTGAAAGATGTTCCTGAGAATATGGTGGCTGTAAAATACTGAGGAATGTTCCATCATACTCCCTATGTACCAAAAAGAATCCAATTCTAGAGATAAATCTGGACATACACTATATACAGATTCATCCTTACGATTAGGTTTTTTATGGGACAGAGTAAGTAACTTTAAGTAGTGAAAAAGTTTGGCAATCATTCTTGGTTTGATAAGAATCTTAAGCACATCATATTTTGCATTTGGGATGCAAAATAATAGATGAGGACTTACTCTAGACATTAATCATTTGCAGGGTCAGGGCATTTGAATTAGCCTGACGATCAACATAAGAAAATCTGCATGAGATGAAAAGAATGTACTCGACAAAGAACTGGGCTCTTCCTGGGAAGACATCTGTTTGTACTTGTGAAGAGAAGCCAGGGAGTTGATATACGAACTTATCATTTAAAGATACACTGTTCGTTTGGTCCTTGTTTACCGAACATTCTGCAGTAAGCTTCTTTTACCAGGGACTTGTTTGATTTGCTCGAGAAAATCAACCAAGAATTGTTATGCGTACAAGACCATGAATTTGTTTGTTCAACAAACTCAAGTGTTTTACGAGTGCCAGACACATTTTTTGGTCGAAGAGTGCAACTCGGAAAATTGATTTGCAGTCGGCATATCGTTCGCAGTTGGCATGCTACACTTTTGTACTTGTAATATTGACATCTTTGGTACTTGATAAATGCATTTTCAGTTGATCATAGGGCTACCATTATGTGCGCTCCCTCTATTAATTAATATCCAGATTTGTTGCTCTGTGAGTTTTCTTAGTGCCTACAGATGACATTCCTATCACACAACATCTGTATGCGCTTATTTGCAAGAAAGAGTCTGTCGATCGTAACATATGCACTGTATGTCAGGCTTTGGGAGCACTGATAAGCCAGTTCTTCTTGAGCTGTCTTGATGCATCAAGCAGTATATGGAGGTCGCTAATTAATTGGTCTGTTGGGTTGCAGCTGATACTTGAGCCGTCTCAGCTGCTTCCTGCTCAGCTCCACTGGCGTCACTGGGTACATCCACGACCATCTTGGAAACACGGAACATGGCCAGGTGGATGTCACCTGAAATGCAATGCAAAAGAGGAACAAGCAGTCTGAATGAATGTCTGATCACAACGAAGAAGAACAGGCAAGAGATGCTGCGAGTTGTATGCCGTATGAAGAGAGTCAGGTGAGGTAATTTATAGCAGTAGTAAGTGTAGTAGTACCAAAGATGAGGAGGCTGCCGGGGTCGATAGGAGTGGGGAAGCCGGGGGTGAGGCGCCTCTCGTTGATGTAGGTGCCATTCGTGCTGTCCAGGTCAGTTACTAGCAAGCTCCCCTCTTTCTTCTCCAGCCGTGCGTGCGTCCCAGAAACTGCAATTTTTCATGCCATTCCATTCCATTTCAGTTCATTTACAGCAACTTAGTTTAGCTACATATGTCTGTCTGATGAATTGTGGACAGAGCAATCAAGTGAATGAATGAGCTGCTGCATATACGCTACTACCTGTTGCAACAGACAGGACGATGTCAGCCTGTTCAGGAACACGACCCACCGTCACCGCCGCCTCCTGCATGCACACATGTTCGTTCGTCCAAACAGTCGGCGGCAGTTAGCATTGTTACATGGCAGAATGGATATCCAGAGAATTTTGTGAAGGTAGAAACATACTGAGGCTATCTGGAAGCCGCCGGGGCGTGCGACGCGGTACCCGATATGACGCCAATCGCCGTCTCCTGCAATTTATCAACGCCAGGTTCTCTTGTTCAGGTGGACAATACTAAACTCACGAATATTGCTGCTGTGTTCTGTTTTGCAATTTTTTTTCCAGACCAGCTTAACAGTTGGTAAGAGATGACGATACTATGATTAAGCAGGCAGTCACAAGCATGAGTCAGTTCACAAAGGATATCGACATTGCATTACAGGTAGTATCATTTTCACAAGTATCGAAAGCAGATTAACCTGCAGGCTCGAGAACCCATCTTTCTGAAGTGGCGGAAGAAGACGCGCTGTCAGTGCCACTGGAAGAGCACCTCAGGGACAAAATGCTTCTTCTGCCAGTCCCGTTGCTGTTTCTGCTGGTTAGCCGATTGACGAACAGCAACTGCGGCTGCTGCAGCTTGAAACCATGGGAGGCGTAGCTGCTGCTGCAATGAGGAGGAGGAGGCAAGCAGGAGGAAGGCCTCCTGGGGGTTGGGCTAGAGAAGAGCAAGGAAGGAGTAGCCACTGCCGCTTCCATTTGTGTGTGATTTGTGCTCAGCAGTGGCAAGGGAATGCAATGCAATGGGTGGCCTTTCTTTTTTGTTTCTTAGCTTCTTGATTTCTTTCTTTTCTGGATCAGTGGAGATAGAATTCAGGTTGTTTGTCCTGTGCAGCTGTGCTCAATGCTATCTCTGGGAGCTTGGCCAATCGACTGCTCTTCACCATAATCTGTTGGTGGTCGAGGTTTACTGCTGAGTCATTGTCAGATTCCCCTGTTGGCCTATGGTCCTACTCTGTACTGTACATAAATAATTTTTAAAAGTAATTTTTTCTCAAAAAAAATTTTAAGAGTAATTTTTTTTCTCAAACACATTTTAAGAGTAATTTTAGAGGAAACAATACCACTCCTCCAAATTTTACATAAAAAAAGGAGTACTCCAGGACTAACATTGCAGTAATTTTTTAGCAGTGCATAAATAGGAAAAATACAGAATGAATATTATAGTTTGTTTGAGTCTCAAGAGAAGAAAAAACACATGATGAATATTGTATCTGGTTGAATCTCAAGAGAAATTTAGCTCGCTCCATTAGTTTTTCTCCAAACAGGGTTTGTTTGGATGACTCACCTGCATAGAGAAAAACTCGAGGATAAAGATTAGTTAATTAGTGAGAGAAAGCGGAGGCGTATTCGAACTCTTCAAGAAAAATTTACACCCATTGGCTTGGTGTGATGTAAGCTTCATCCATAGTATCAGTATCTTCTTTTATCGGTTTTACACATTTTTCCTACAATATTTGTTTGCTTCTCTAGACTTGCAATGTAACACAGTGCACAGCATAGAAGCGTTAGTATATTTCCACATTATTACTCCAGTAGGAAAATATTCAATACAACCCACATCTGATTAAGCAGTTAAGCAACCTATAAATTTCAAAAACAAAATTAAGCATCCTCTAAAATTCAAAAAGAAAAATTAAACATCCTACATCAGGCCACGTCAGCAAAAAGCCCAACACCCTTGGGGCCTAATGCTGTCTGGGCTTGGGCCGGCCCACTCAGTTCCACTTCCGGACCCACACGCCAGACTCTCTCGAGGAAAAAAAAAAGGTAATCGTGGTTAGCAACTTGCCCTTCTTCCACAACGACGAACAACATCTCGCCACGAAGAGGAGGGCGAGAGCCTGCACGAGTCTGAAATCCCCAATCCGGGATCCCTGCTTCTCTTCGCGCCAAGGTAAGATCTCTCTCGGATCTCTGTGCTTGGCTGCGCGAATCGAATTTTTGTCATCAATTGTCCTAATTTTTGTTCCGGGGTGTCTAATTTGGGCCCGATCCGATCAGATGGCGGCTGCCTGGGCGGCGGCGATGGCCGTGATGCTCCTCCTTGCGCAGGTGTCAGCCGCTGCTCCGGTGACGGGGCCTGCCTTCCTATGGGCGCCCAAGAACTATGGGTAACTTGCCGCACTTGTCTTTTCCATCGTTTGAAGCCTGAGATCCCTTTTGTTAGATATGTATGAAAGTGTTATTAACGATTATTTGTGAACTCTGCTGCTTCACTTAAAAAAAGGTTGCAATTTGGTATATCGAGTATTGACATAACACATAACTCTTCATGAGGTGCATGCAACTTACTATTGTGTTCTTTTCTTGAACACAAAATAGTGCATATGCAGTTCGTTTGGTTTTTGCCTCACGGAACAGGTGGTTTCATGATCGGATAATTTGCGCTGTAGCAAAGGTCACATGCCCTGTGCGCCATAGATGATTGAATCTTCTTGGGCATTCCTCACATTCTCATGGGGTCTAGATCAACCACATTCCTTTGAAACTGCATCCTCATCCATCATGCCGTACTAACAGTCAATATGGAGGTTTTAAATCTAGAACAACCATAAATCTCATAGTTGGAGGATTTCGGAGTTTTCAACTTATACTGATCAAGCAGTTACCTTGCACATTTCCTGCTACTATTTTACATCAGCGCACCATTTTATTGCAGAGAGTACATGCGTAATTTCTTTTATCAAAGTCCAATTCATATGGTGGAGATTGGAGTAGGGTGGTTGAGAGAAATCTCAGTTGGAAGTGGAATACTGGAAGGTTGATGAGAGGAAAGGATGAAACCCATACCCGTTTAGTACCCTTTCATTTTTGTTCATATGATCTGGTATATAAATATCAAAACCTTCTAGTTAGAACGAAGAACAGAGATTGTCTTGTTGGTGCCACTTAGGTTTTCTGCTACAGATTTGTTCAGTTTTTCTACCATGCTCACTCTTATTTGTGTTGATATTAGGAAAGTAAAGTAGGGTATCAGTTAAGACAGGCCTCCATTTTGCATTTGATTTTGCACAATGCACACTAAAATATTATGGCTTTGCTTCCAAAAACTTCGTCTGCTTACATTTTTTGTTAGCTCAGCTAGGGAGCTTTTCTATGTTTTTCCCATGGGGGTTATAGTAATGCTGCACACTTATGTCTTAAGCATGCTTTTCTTAGTAGACAGAGGTGCATCCGTGCATGTGGTCGTTAGATATGCTGGCTTTCTTTTGCATGGAAACTTGCAATCCAATTGGAATCCTGCTAAAATTAGTAATAAAGCTCCATGGCTGGTTCTAAAAAAAAGTATGGTTTTGTGGTTGCTTCGATTCTTATTTTATATGGACAATCTTTGGCCTCTAATTGAAAAATAACTTGAAACCATGAGTTCCATTAAATAGGCTATGGTGAGTTCCTGAGCAATATGTTATCCTTATCTGAGATAATGAGAACATTAAAGCAGTGGAGTAATGCAACTTTGTCGCTAACTGTTGCCTAGAGCATATGTTGCACCTGTCTGTACTGTAGATGACAATGTCATGCATACCTCTGATAGTCTGATATGAGGGTCGCCCATTTTTGTTGGTGCTTCACAGTTTTAGTTACTCGCTGGCTAGATTGGAATTACCACTTCATATTGAAAATATTTGTTGACCTTCTTGTGGTTATTTTAATCAAATTTGATCTGGTTTTTAGTTGTTTGAATTACATTTTGTTTACCTTACTCTCCAGATTCTCTTCTGATGAGGCTAAAGAAATAGTCCACTATCAGACAGTATCCCCGAAGAGCTTAGTGAAGTCTGTTCTTGAGGAAGGTGGTTGGTCGAACTTGGTGGTGAGTTGAGTCCCCCCCCCCCCCCCCCCCCCCGTCCTAGTTGATGCACCTCAATTCACAAACAACTGGCCAACTTCATTGCAGTTTGTGCTCTTATTGTGCACAAACTTAAACAATTCATAACGCTGTGATTTTATTTTTAGTGCTCAAGGGAGGATCATGCAAAGAGTGTCGATGTTGCAGTTCTTTTTCTTGGCTCGAAGGTACTTATTGACTTCCATTCATTTGGTACTGTTTGTGAACTAGTGTTTAGGTCTTCACTGGTTGCAATGTGTCATGTGTGCATAATTATCGATTCTGTCCACATTGATAAAAAAATTGGAATACATTTTCTTCTCAGTATTTCTGATAGACGGTAATGACCAATACTAAGAGGCCGTAACATTGCCAAAAATCTCATGTTTGAATCTGTATGTAAAAATTATTGCTAGACTAAGTAATTTATGTTATGATGCTGTTTCAATTTTTCAATGCTTCAGTTGAAACTGACTGATAACTTATTGTGCCTGTAGCTACAATCACCAGACATTTCTAAAGATAAGCAAGCTGATTCAACTTTAGTAGACATGCTGAAGGTATTCATAATCACTCTTCTTTTGCCCTTCCCCCATGTTTGTATCTCCCCTAGTTGTTATATTGCTGAAAGCTTACATTTAAATGCTTATAATATCTATGCTCTTTACTAGAACTCCTTTGCAAGCTCCGAGTTGTCCATGGCATTCCCCTATGTTGCCATGTCAGATGATGACAAATTGGAGAAGTCATTGCTATCTGGGTTTGCTGAGAATTGCAACAATGGTTTCGGAGATAATCATATCACCTACACAGACACCTGTTCTGTAAGTGAAGATCTGAAGAAACATCATGACATGGATTCTATTCAGGTAAGTTTTTATAGTTCTTTTGGTACTTCTTCCAATTCCTCTTTTCCATTTATTGACCACATCTAAATTCCAGGGATTGGTGGCATCACAAACTAAAAGGAACCCAAGTGGACAGACTGATCTGGTTGTCTTCTGTGATGGTGGTTTCAAGGATAACACAAAATCAGAAGGTTAGGTCAACGATGCTAGGTTGGTCCTTTCACCTCAAATATGCAACTGTACCCTAATGTTATGCTGTTGTTTCTGTAGGGGAGTTGCTTTCTGAGCTGGTTACTCTGCTGAAGAAGTCTGGAGCTAAATATACAATTCTTTATGCTTCTCAGCCCTATGGTTTGCTAGAGAAACCCTCAGACCTGCCGTTAGGCAGGTATCTTGCAGAGAAGACCAATACTACTAAACCTGGCCGTGGAAAATGTGATGGGGAGTGCTTAGTAAAATCAACTCTGCTGGAAGGAAGCTTTGTTGTAAGTTGTCCCATGGACTGTTTTTTTATTGGTTACTTTCATTCTGTCATGTAGACTTAAGCCTATAATGTTTTCCAACAAAAACAGTATCATTTTAGAGGTAGTTGACTTTTCTTATTGACTTGAATGCAAAATTTTATTTCTATATCACTATTTGTTATCCTAGAATTATTTTCTCACAATAGTTCGTTTATGATATGCAGGGAATAGTGCTGCTAATCATCTTGATATCAGGACTCAAATGTATGATGGGAATTGATACCCCATCAAAGTTCGATGCTCCCCCGGAATCGTAAACCCATTTTAAAGCAGATGTGAATGGAAACTCAAGGCAAACACGAGAGAGAAATTGAATAGCTGATGTAGCAGGTCTGTACTGTGAATATAGTTAGTTTGTTACTTATTGCCTTATGTATTTTAATGAGCCAAACTGCAATTTGCAGTCAATTTTTGGTGGAATATTACATTTAAAAACGTACACGTGCAAGGCCTGGTTTGTACCATATAACACTGCCTCTAGTGTTTGCTGTGTGAATAAGCTGGAATTAAAACCTGTTTTGGAATAAGATGTCACAGTTCATCGAATAAAACCTTGCGATATATTTCATTATTTTCATATATACTGTGTTATTGCAATTGAACAAGTCCCTCATGAATATCTTTTCTGGAATTGCATTGCATTTGATTCTCTGTAGGTTAAATACAGAGTCTTGTACTCTTTTGCCAGGTGAAGATGTTTGCTTATTAATGGTCATCGCTTATTCTGTAGGTTATTACTATTCGAGACTTTGTGGTGCTAGCCTAGCACCCTATCATATATCATTGCTTGTTCATCAATCAATCGCGTAATATTTCAATCATATTTCGCGATCCATTACTGGCATGATTGGGACACTGATTAAGGTACTTTACGCCGGAGGGTTTTTCTGCCTTTCGCTGGTGATGTTATTGTCATGGAAACCTTATTGCTCAAGTGATCACATTGCTGAGATAGATAGCGATTGCTATGTTAGGACAAAACAAGAAAATTGATGGACTACACGACTATGCACTCCCTTTCTCCCTCTGGGGTCTTTGTATATATCTTGGCTTAGCACTGAAGTATACCTGGAAATTTATGGCACCTACATAATTAATCATCTATAAGTATAGTGCAGGAAAGTGATCACGAAATTGCATGGCGATGTCTTCTTCATGTTGTCCCGGGCAGTATAGAAGGAAGAGAGTAAATCGCAAGATAAATATTAGCCCAATTGTTTTACTTATTCTTATACTTACTTAAAAAAAATACCCGTACGTTGCAACAGGTAAAAACGAGTAAAATTGTTTTTATCGCTATACATTATGCATTATCAGTACAAAGAAAAGTTATAAGTTATAACAATTTTAATGGATCACTTTAAATAAAAAAACAACTGAAATTAGTTAAAAACTGAAAAAAAAACTTATTTTAGCCCATGGATGAAAATCCGATCCATTAATTCTAAATAGATACCTGTTTCATTGATATAAATTAGAATTTCCTTATTCTATTCATATTCCTATTGTGTCAATATTATATGAGTGGTCCAAGAGCATGGTTGGGATGGTTCTACCGTACTAAACAGGAAGGAATAGTACCCAATAGGCACTGATCATCGTTTTCCCTAGCAAAAGGTGAGAAACAAAAGAGGAGGGGAAATGAGCGTTGGTGCTCCGGCGACCAAACGACAGTGAGGAAGGTGGTAGGACATGTCCCACGATGTTACTCGTTTATAGATGGTGGAGGTTGGCACTGAAAAAAAACAGAACAGAACAGTAGGAATGCAGACGGCAACGATGTGATCCCGATAGAGAGAGAAACAACAATGGTGAGCTCTAGTGATGAACACAACCGGATGAGTGCATCAAAACGTGTTCCCGGACGAGGGGATTCCATTTTCCTTGAACGCGTAGGAAGAGCGAAAGATAGAGAAAAAACGATTAATACTATTCATCGTCTTCCGTAGGCGAGATAAGAAATAAAAGAGAAGGGAAGATGGGCGTCGGTGCTCCGGTGACCAAACGACGGTGAGGAAGGTGGCCGAACGTGTCCCATGATATGACTCGTCCATAGATGGTGACGGTTGGCAACGAAGAAAAGCAAAACAATTGGAACGACGTGGTCCCGACAAAGAGAGAAATGGCAACGACGAGTTCTTGTGGTGAACATGATCGGGTGAGCACGTCAAAATGTGTTCTCGGACAAGGGGGTTCCATTTTTCTTGATTGCGTATAAGGAATGAATGCCGGCGCGCTTTCGGGAGGATGTGTCCGGGAGGAGAGTGGCGCAGGGAAGGAGAGGAGAGAATAGAGGCGCAGGGAAGGAGGGGCAAAGGGGAGGAGGGGCGTAGGGAGGAGGGATGCGGGGGGAGGGGGATCGCGAGGAAGAGATGGGAAAAAACTCGCGGTGGAAAAAAATGGGACGTAAAATAAATAGCGAAAAAAGTGATGGAAAAAACTGGAAAAAAGCAGAAAAAACACGGACCAAAACACCACCCAGAAGCTTTATTAGGTATAGATTTGTATCGCATAGCAAATAAAAAAATAATTTAGGGATAAAGCTTTTATATATGTGTTCTAACCACGATAAAAAGTAACAAAAATAATTTTAAAATTAAGTTTTAAGATTTAATTTTTCACTTATAAGTGTAAGCATAAGCAAAACAATTAATAAGCCCTCTGTTTGCGGATTTGGGAGCTATATAAATAGGCGGAAAATTAACTTCTAAAGCTGTTCCTTTTAACCAAATCATCTATAAAATCATGCCAATCATTGTCAAATTAACAAGTCAGTAAGATTGCAATATGCTACGGATCGTACGATAAGCATTACGTCATTAGTACCACATGGAGCACTGATGAGAATGAGATGGAGGCATGCAATCCAAAAGCAATTCTCCTTTAATTTGCGTGCTCTGACGAAACTGTTTCCTGTTCCTTTTCTCTTGACCAACATCCTCAACATATGCTTCCACTTGTTCAGAATTTTTTTTTTTTGAGAAAATGGGTAAAATCTGGCCTCTCATTCAACCGGATGTACACAGCCTGCAAACCACTTGTTCAGACACGTTGTCGAACTACAAAATTCTAGAAACACTCTTCAGTTTGTTAAATACACACAGCAATGAGATCTCCTTGCTACCACTGTCCATTACAGTCTATTACTACTCTTTAGCTAGCTGAAACCGACCTTTTGCTGAAAGTAATTTTGGTCAAGCTAGCAACGCTTGAGATTTCCAATTGCCGGCAACAACGACATCATGTTGGCCCATAGATAGGTTGCCACATATATAAGTGCTTGCTTGGCTCTTGGGGGTCATGACCTGCAACTCTCAGCTGCAACGTAGAAAGATACTTGATCGAGTTGCAAAGTTGCAATCAATGGACAGTTTTAGCTTTAATTTCAAATGGAACTGAAGGTTTGTAGCGAGCACTTGGGAGTAAAGAAACTCCATCTTGTGATGTGATGCTGAAAAGATCATGCGTGCATGCATGATATTTAGGATAAGAAAAAATTGATGCATAGTTTATATGCATGCATTGTTCTGGTTCCTGCAAGTCCAAAAACTGCAATATGGCAAAGCAGAAACCTTGCTTGCACCCGATCTTTATGCAGGAAAGATGCCCAGATGCAGGTTGAAACGTATCTCTTTAAATATATAATTCATATATAGTTTCTAATCTTACTTTCTTTTTGCATTTTACAGTGCATGCAAGCTGGCATTCCAAATCCATGGCTGGCCTGGAAACTTATCAGTTATCAGTTACTGCTGCTTTATTGGTTACATCTCTCAACTGGCAGATGGTAACTGCATCTCAATCTTCAGGTTTATTAATTCATCGAGGCATTATTACTAAGTTATGTAGATATATACTACGCGCATTTTTGTGGTTAATGTCTTTTTTTCTTGAAACTTTTTTTGTGGTTAATTTATCCAATGCCAACTAGCTTATTAGTGTATATCACATGACAATATGACATCACCACATGGCATGCATGCGCCGTCCAACTAGCTTTGTATATACCGGCCTGGCTGCACGTGATTATCTGACAGTGTCAATATAATTTCTGACAGTAGTTAGCTAGCTTGCACCAAGCTGTTGTGCTGTGCTTGCTAGCTGTGTGTTAACCTCAAGCGCACTCCTAACTTGTGTAGCAAGCTTACATATAAAAGACAAGATTAGAATAGGAAAGGAGTAATAAATTGATTGTGTGCTCTGCACCTGATAGAGTACATCCGGCCTGCAGTGCACCATTTCTTTTGATTGGCATCAGTGTAATCCAACCAATGTTGCAATTTGCTCCGTGAAATAATTAGTGACAGTACAATATATAATGGTGCAAATTAAGTGAAACATTTGCACAAAAGAAAAATATGATCACAGTATATATAAAGAACTAACAGGAGAAGTCTCATAAGTAAATGGCTCCCAAACATTTGTGCCACAACATATCAACAATCAGTTGTAGCTAGCACCAATAAACTAATTAACAAAACAAACACGACCTTTGTATATACAAAAAGACACCTATCTTAAGCAAACGGAGTAGACGAATGATCTCGCTAGCTACCTAGGAACTAAATAATGAAGCAATCAACAAAATTAAATTGCACACACATATATATTCCTAAATCTCGATGATGTCCTTGTTCAGTACGTAATTCAGTAGTGCAGTAGCCGAGCACAAAAATTCTCAGAACGCAGCAGCATGCAGTATATATGTGTACGTGACTACTCTCGTGATATGTAATGATCCCCATAATTCTCTATCTTGTACTGCGGCACGCCAAGGGGATTCTGCTGCGAAACTCCAGCCGTCGCCGACCTTATTGATGAACCCTTGTTGCTGCTCGGCAGTAGCGTACCATAATCCGGGACAGCAATGACATTTTCTAGGGCTTTAACCATTGCTGCCTGCTGCTGCAGGAGCAAGTTGTAGCTGCTTCCATTTCCATGGAGCACTCCAGGCGTATTATTCCAAGAGGAGACGTGCTGCTGCAGAGGCGCACTATAGCAGTTTGGCTGCTGCTGGAAGCTACTGGCAGTAGTACTAGTCGTCGTCGTACTTGCAGAAACGGAATAAACCGCGTTGTTGTTGGGCGGCGCCGACAAGATGTTGGAAGAGTTGCTGAAATAGATGCTGGCCGGGTCGATGAAGATGTCGTCTAGCTGAAAGAAGTCATCGCCGCCGGCTTGAACGACGGAGCTGCTGCTGTTGGGTGTTCCGGCAGAGTACTCCACTGCTGCCTGCTGCTGCTGCTTGTTGATGGCTTCGTCTCCCTGCTTCTTGTGGAACACCTTGCACACAACCCATTCATCCTTGGGATTGAGACGAAGGTTTGGGTGGTCGTTGTGGAGGTTGGCGTGGAGACGGAACTCGTGCATCACCCAGTTGGTCTTGGTGCCCTTGGGAGCCCTCCCCATGTAGAACACCAGCGTCTTCTTCATCCCAACCAGCTGCTTGTTATTCTTGCAGATGGTAGGCTTGAAGATCTCCCTGTCCTTGCCGGTGGCCTTCCAGTATCCCTCCTTGGTGGCTCGGTTGGTTCGCATCCCCGTGGGGTATTTCATGTCCTTGTGGCTGAAGAAGTACCATTCTTTCTCCCCCATCTTCGCCTTGCCTTCAATTCAAATTAATTTGTAGCATGAGATAGGAAACAAATTAGCATCGATCAAGAACTAGTTAATTAATTAATTACTTGTGCATCTACATCTAGAAGCTTTTGGAAGAAGGAAAAGAAAAACAAAGAAACATACTTGACTTACTTGGGAGATCCCATGGCTCGCACTTGTTGAGGTCGACCTCGCCGATGGGCAAGGAGGTGAAGCTAGGGTTGAGGAACTTCTGCAGGAGGTAGCTTAAGATAACTTCAGCGTCCGTCGGATGGAACCTGAAGCCTGGAGGCAAGAACAAGCCGCCAAGCTCCGATTTCACAAGCTCCACCATGCTGAAGCTAGATTGAGGAAAGCTCTAGCTAGCAGTAGTGATCACTAGACTGTGAAGAAAGAGAAACAAATAAAAGCAGAAATTATATTAAGGGATCGGAGTGGCTAGAGGAGAAAGCTGGTGGCACAAGCTAGCAAGAAAGGTGGAGACGATCGACGAGGCGATGGATGGGAAATGGAACAGAAATGAAGGAGATAAAGCAGCTAGCTAGCTATATAGTGCTTCGAGACTTTTTCCCTGGTTCCGAGGGAGCCGCGTTAACAAGCCCACAAAAATCTTGCCTAGCAAGGAAGAGAAAGTCATCTCCGGTCACTCGGTTTCAATAATATTAGAAGAACAAATTAAAATAAGTGCGGCTCTTGCCAAACGAAGTATATATGGTGTGGTCGTCAAATTAATCGGATTTATACATGTTGTGCTTAATTAGATCCACATCTAGTTTAGTCTAATTAACTAATGTTATTATATTCTTCTTGTATAACATCAATCTGTTTAGCCAGCTAATGCTGGTGGTGACAGCTACGGCTAGCTACGAACCGACCCAAAAGAAACTCTCTCTCCAGAAGAGCCTTATGCGGTACGGTAGGGGGCCGCTTGACTTCTTCATTTTCATGTAGTAGTAGCTTCTATTCTTTCCTTTTATATATATAACTAACATAATACCTGTGCGTTGCAATGATTTTTTATAAAAATAATTTATTGTATATAATTTTAAAGCCTCTAAACAAGTTATTTCTACTGTGCAGAGCGATGAAAAAATTATATAATAAGGGTATTCGATTATCATCTTGTGTGAGGTTTTATCTGTGGAGGCTAGCTAGGAAAAATGAAAGTCTTCTTACTTTTTGGGGTTTCATAGGGTAGTGGGCCACACACCAGCACTAATATCTTTTATAATAGTATGGAAAAATAACTTAATTATTTTCATGTAGCTGAGAAAGATACGAATAATCACTGTTCTCATCTTCTCATGTAATTAATAGAATTGTGTTTTCTTTCCTTTTCTTATCCATGGATTGATCCAGCTAGCTAGCTTGTCTAATTTTCTTTTGTCAAGTTTAATATGCGGGCCATTCCTTAAAGAAAGCTTGTGCGGATCTTATAGTTTGCAAAAGTTTATATGACTATTTCGGACTGCAATATTAATACATGCAATCTTTTTTTAATGTTTCGTGATTCAAGGCGCACATACATAATGCAATTAACTTGCACATTCCTCTTCCTTAAATTTATACATTTTTTAAAAAATTACACCTTCAAAATCTCTAATTTTATTGGGTGTATTAGTGTATGTATGTATTATATTTATTGAGATAATTCAAATGAAAAGGTGATAATAATTTTTTAATCTTCGTGTTAGTGGTTTGTGTCTTGTATTTTATTTTAGGACGTAGCGAGTTAATTAGCTGCATGTACAATTGCTTAGTTGGGTGGTCCGGCCGGCCGGTAATTTCTAGGTAATTGCTCATCTCTTGATCTCTTTGACAAATTAAAACCTAGTTAACATAGTACTAATTAAATTTAGAGCTGAGCCAGATCCTACTATATATACCGAAGGGTCGTCAGCGATTAATTATTCATGCTGGGCGCTGCCCGCTGTTTTCTAACCTGCTGTTTGCAATGTCGGTGCATGTACAATCTTTTTCTTAACTAGCTGAATGCTAGTGCATTGCAACGGGAATTAAAAAAATACTTTAAAACATCAAATATTAAAATAAATTTATTCACATTATAAATCATTCACATTACATTTTTCATCATTTTGTATCTCACTTTAAAATAAATTTTCTCTGTTTGATGTTTGATGGCTTCTGGTTGAGAAAGGGATAAAAATCGATCTGTCTCATTATTTGGGGGACTTACTTGGTAGTGGTGGTGGATGGTGACAAATTCACCACTAATGACCACCACCGTTGGAGTCTTTTAATTCTTAACTGCGTGTATTAAGTGCATTTAATTACTAGTTAGGCCCAAGCTCAATATTATCGTTAGTTTAACAGTTGGACGAAGCATGCATATGCGGTAGCAACATATATTTGACTGATGCTAGAGCAACTTAGGTGTATACACAAGGGAATTATATATACAATTCCCTTTTGTACTGTACGTTAATCATGCATGGTCAAAGAAATAGTCTGCATGCAAATGACGGCTGTTCATACTTCATGCCTGCAGCCTGCATGAAGCTGGGGGTAGTGGAAGTTGGTCAGCTCTTACTCTTTGAGGGCAATTAAGCTATATAGCACGTGCTAATTAATATATAACTAATACGTACACATGCATGCCTTAATTTCCAGAGCACACAAATGTGTGGTCCATTTTATGTGTTCGGCGAGAAAGTTGGATTTTTGGAGGCCGGATCAAGTTGAAACTAGCACAGTAGCTAGCTCCATTTCTTGACCGGCGACTCATATAATTAGCTAGATAATAAACTCATCATCTATCCATGTCAAAAATGTAGCTAGCTACTATATAACCCTATATGATAATTTTCTTTTGAAAAAAATAGTACTACTAATTGGTTTATCCATCTCAATATGTATCAATAAGTTCCACGTTTACTGATATTTCCTATAGATGGTATAATGCGACAATAATTTTCAGTCGACTTTTGGAGGTTATCCATATGCAAGATAAAGAATAGCAAAAAAAGGGTACATATTTATGTGAGTCACAAACATCGTTGAATTTTTTAATTATTAATTTAGAAATTATCGATATCCAAACTCGATCTAATCAGGAGTACTCAAGACTGGCATTGTACTATCCAAGTACGTACATCTAGGCATCTAGCCGACTGCAGATTAGTGAAAAGAAGTCGCTAATCAATTTCAAAGCTAACTATTTGTTTCGCTAAGCATTAATTTAAGATAAAAAAACACATTACTGTACTCCAATAACATTACAGGGTAATTTGGTTAGCATTCAGTATGCAGGAATTTTAGCTGTCCGTTGAAATAATGTGCAATGACCTATTCAATCCATATATTATTTCTCAATGTACAAAGAGTACTGGATAAAAATGCTTGATCCGAAAACTAAGTTAACAGTTTTGACACTTGAAAAGAGTTACAACTAAGCTAGCTAGTTCTTTGGAGAATTTAAATGTATATGGAATATTATTTGACATGGTAGACCGTATATATTTTCTGTGAACTGGACAGCTGGTTCATATGAGATCTAACACGTCATCAGCTGCAAGATATATGGCCTTGGATAGATGTAAGAAAAGTATTCCATGCCTAGCTGTACTACACTAGTTAATGAAGAATCCCATCATTTATCTTCTTTTCTTTAAAAAAAATACACATGAATATGCCTATATTATCTTAACAATGCTAAATATAATAATACATATAGGCTGTATTTTTTTGGAGGGATTGGAAACTCCTCCTCTTCGCACGCAAAACGGAATGATATATTAATATATAATTAATTAAGTATTAGCTTAAAAAAACTTGAAAAATGGATTAGTATGATTTTTTAAAGCAACTTTTCTATAGAAATTTTTTGCAAAACATATACCGTTTAGTTGTTTGAAAAACGTGCGTGTGGAAAACGAGGAAGATAAATCGGGAACTCATGGGAATCATGGGAAAAATCATGGGAAAGAACATAGCCGTAGTATCTGTCAGAAAACAGCTAGCATTTTATACCGAGACATTGAGAAAAATGGATAATTCAGAAACGTGGTTAAGTAATTTCTGGCCCAGCCCAAGAGTTAAGAATTAAGTAATTTTAGTCTGCGGCTCGAAGTTAAGAAAGTCTGAGAGTTGGGCTTTTTGGCCCACATAGCTCTCTGGCCCAGTTTGCTATCCAAACTAACAACCAGCCAGTTTTCTCTTGCTCTAAACTGGATTCTGGATCAAAGCAGGGCAGTTCGCAATGGTTAATTACGCTAAGAAACCAATTATTAATGGCTAGTGGCATAATTACTGTTAGTTAAGTTACTTCTAGAAACGGAATCAACCGTACGTCTATGTCATGGATAAACTTGTGACGTGGTGCAACACGAAGATCCTAGTAAGCCCCATTCATTTTTTAATTAGCTTTTCGTAAGCATGCATGCTTATAGATAATCTATCATATGCTTAAGGCATGATGACTTTTGAAAACCTGATTTTGGACGCACATACCCTTCTTCTTATCTACTCTGATCTGATCGTCAGCACCTTTTAATTAGGCACTACTGCATGAATTGTTATCCTATCCTAATCCGTCACCTAAACTAGTGCACAAGCACCAATTATAACCAGCCTTTCTAACATGCATGTGCAAGTGTGACTTAATCATCATGCTTTAGCTAGCTGTTTCTTGGTGATTGCTTCAGTTAATTACTAATTAATCCAACAATCTATGGGAGAGGTTAGAGGTTGTTGCTAGCTAGAGCCGTAGAGGTAGACCGGAAACACGATGGTTTGAAAGGGTTATAATTAAGCATTAACAAAACGCTGTCTCCAATAGGGAGACGTGATTAAGCAAGTGGAGAGAATCAATTTAGTTTAATTTGGGCTTTATCTAGTGGGAAGATGTCACGTTTGCACGCTTAATTACCTACTCCGTTGAGCAACGGTGCTCTGCAGCGCGCCTGTCTTTCCGTTTGTCCTTGAACGATATAGACAATGTTGTTTTGATTGTTTAGTTAGGCCACTGATGACGCGCGTTAATTAGCTAGCCATTGTGTTTTCGGATATTTGGTCTTGCAATCCGAAGCATAGTTCTTCCTCGGTACTGATTTGTGGACAAGACGACTGTTAATTTGTCATTTGGTTGGAGTCGTATAGATTAATTGATCGAGCAGCTGGTTTGTCCTGAAGTATTTGACAATTTGAGCAAGAATTTAGTGTTGTTTGAAAGTACAATTGAGCGTACTATATGTACAAGTGTTATGCAAGCTACTCCTAGCTGCAGGGCACTCATTTGGCACCGATGATCAGAGCCATCTCAATCTACAGGATGGAATCTTGAGCAGGTAAAGGTATATTCCTACCTCAACAGTAAAGTTATCTAATCCTTTCAAAATGGATAAGGACTGACCTTTGAAGATGCAAATGCAGCTAGCCCACCAACTAGTACTTGCATAGTACAAGACCAATTATATATCAGCACATACAGGGACAAGAACAAATTGATTAATTTGTAAGGTCCAATGAATCAACGACAAACTAGCATGTTTCTTTCATGTGCTTGATACCAGAATAATTAAGAAACATGCATAACGATTATCATAAATTGGGTTGTGTACTAGCTTGCACGGTATTACCATTTATAATTTACATTCTTGTACATGAAAATGAAAACAAAGAACTCATAAATTAATGCCATAGGAAGAAATCTGAATCTTTCCTTGCATAGGTTTCATCAAGAATTCTGTTTGTCTATCTGCCATGCAACTCCTCAAAATAAATCCAAATGGAACAATCAGTATCTTCCTCCCTCATCTTCCTCTCTGAATCTATAGTTTCATTCGTTGTAATTAATTCACCTCTCTTCAGATCGATCGGTAAACGGATCTAGACGCCTACTACTGCATCTGCAGATGATTGTTCAGCAGTAGCTGCTGGTTCAGAGGAAATGGATGGTTCAGCATATTGCCGTTCTGAAACTGAAAGCCAGTCGCAGTCTCTGAAAGCTGCTGGTTGCAGTAACCTCCTCCAAAACTACTGCCCCTTGAATCACTTGGCAGCAGCAGCGGTTTCTTGGCAACATGCACAAAGTCACTGCTGCTGCCGTCATCAAAGGAAGTAGCACTACACGCCATCATTCTCTTCCTCCTCAGGCCATTATAATTGTTAACGTAACCGTCGTGATGATCTAGACGTGACTCGAAGGCGTGTGGCATGTTGCTGCTGCTGCTGTTCATGGTATAGTTTAGTGTTTGGTTTGGATGAGGTGTTGAATATATTAGAGGGCTCGGAGGAGCAGGAAGCTCTGCGATGGCGTCGGATGAGCCGTCGAGGAGGAGCTGCGAGAGCGCGGCGCAGTCGATTGTGTTGAGGAGATCGGTGAGGGAGCATGACTTGCTCATGCTCATCATCGTCGTCATGGGCTGGAACGATGGCTGCTCATCGTTCATGTCAGCTGGAGCAGGAGCTTCAGAGGAGTTGTTCTCATGGATGTCTTCAAGCTGTTCGACGGTTGATCCCTCGGGTTCTTGGTCATGTTGGTCAGAGGAATTGAAGTCGTTGCTCTTCTTGTGGATTCTGCAGAGCACCCAGTCGTCCAGCTGATGGAGAATCACAATTAATGCAGTAAACAATAATTAGAAGCGTGCAAACTTGATTTATTTATTTTTAAACTAAAGAATAAAAGAGAAGCTCAATCAGCATCAACAAATTTGACTTAATTTGTACACTGAGTTAACTAAGAGCAACATGCACGTTGCTTCGTTCAATATGCCAAACAACATCAAGTAGCTTTCAAAGAAGACGTACGACAACGAAGAGAAAACAAATGAAGTAAAATTAAGTAATCAATCTCACCCTCATGGTCATGGAGGATGCTCTACGCTGCTTCATGCTGTTGTTCTTGTTGTTGGTAGCTGCACCGGTGAGACGGTACTCGTGCATGATCCAGTCTGTCTTGACGCCCTTGGGTGGCTTGCCCTTGTAGAAGACGAGAGCCTTCTTGACGCCGATGTTGTCGCTCGTCGGAGTGGAGAGGATGGCCTTGTCGGTGCCGGTGGCCTTCCAGTAACCGGAGCCGGCGGCGCGGTTGGGGCGAGCGCCGTTGGGGTACTTGCGGTCCCTTGGACTGAAGAAGTACCACTCGTTCTCGCCGAACAGAGCCTTACCTGCAACATCCATATCCAGATTTTCGAAGCCCAAAATTTGGTTAATTAGTTCGAGAGCATTTGATCAAAGTTTGAGTTTATAAACTGATGTATGGTTAGTATAGTGATTACCAGGAAGGTCCCATGGGTTGCACTTGTATATGTTGACCTCGGCGATGATGGGCACGGGGCAGGCCATGGAGGCGGCCTGGTTCATGAGGTAGTGCACGATGAGCTCCTCGTCGGTGGGGTGGAAGCGGAAGCCTGGAGGAAGGGCAGGCATGGCGCCGCCGCTGCTCGGCATGCTCAAGTTCAATCGGCTGGCTAGATTTTTGCTTTTTTTTTTTAAGGGGAAAAAAACAGAAGAAGAGTTTGTGTTTAGTCAGCGTGAGCTGAAGGAAGAAGATGACGACCTGGCTAGCTTAGATTACGTAGGAAAACTGGCAGTAGCTAGTGAGGTGAGGAAGAGGAAGGATTGAAATTTTTGAGATGGAGGGGGTAGGGCTTTCTTTTATAGACGCTCATCCTCTTGAGGAAGGGAGGTGGGTGGTGGATGCATGGATGGATTAGTACAACGCAATTGATAATTAGTGGTACGTAACTAGGGGCATAATAGACAATTAACTAGCAGGTGGCGTGATGTGCCAAAGACTGGACCACATTTGACACTTAACCATGTCACATTAAATAACTGAAAATTTCAGCGTGCAAAAGATTTAGTCGTAAGTTCAGTTTGACAGAGGTTTGTACTTGCTACTAGTACCTCCGTCGATCGTTGCAAAAAATTTTCACTGGATTACTATTTATTTGCTCAGTTTCACTATTTATCTTTTTTTAGAAAAAATACCTGAAAGATATCACATTATAAAAGTAGGTTGACCGTTGTACGTAATAGTTCAGTACTTCCTAAAAAGGATTCAATTTTATCTATTATAAACTCGACACACATATGTTCAGTTTTATAATGATATGATTATATTTTTCATGGGATGAATGCATACTTGCTATGACCTCGTAACTGTTGATGTTATTAAAGTTAGTAGCAAATAATTCAAAACATCAAATCTAACTTATATAAAATTATTTAGTGGCAAAGAATTTAAATGGATAAGTAAATGCAAATAAAGGTAATACGTCGAGTCACACAAATAGATATTTCAATCATCTACCACCTTTATTATAGAGCAAATTTCTTTTATATATAAATGTGAATATATCTAACGCAAATTTATCATGAGATAAAGATAGTATGTATATTTTAAAAACAAGAGGTATGATTGTGACTGCAACGGGAAGAGGACATTGTCAAACCATTAACCATGACATGATGTACTAAAACTAATAGTATATTCCGTAATGCAAGAACATTTTGGTAATTCGAGAAGCTAATGACCGGTTTGTCGTTGTGCGCGTGCATACACAGTAATTATCGTTGTACGTGGCTCCACGTCAGCAACCAGTGGGCAGGGGGGAGGAACGACGTACGTGTGGATAAACTCATACATTTGAAAGCAAAACGATGGCTTTATTTTAATTTGTTCTTCTCCTTTTGAATTCGCAGAGCAATATAAAGATGATGACGACACATGCATCTAGTAGTACATGTTGGGGCGTCCAGGTGTCAACCGGGCATTGCCGCCAATGATATGTGCACCCATCGACGGTTCGGTCTTGGCAGCTTGTGCGCGTGGCACGCTTTCTATTTTGTTAGGCCGACCGGTGGGCCCCACCTACCTCGTGGAAACCACGTGCATCGTCGCTCCATCGGAACTACAGGACGTATATGCTCGCAGCACTAGACGACAATTTGGTTGATGATTAATTAAAGAGCAGACATGCGTCGAAGTATCATTGGTGTGTAGCACTCTCTTCGTAAAAAAAAAATACTCTTCATCAAATTTGAAATAAATAAATTAAGCACATTTTAACTTTGGTAATGGTATGGCTATAAACGAGGAAGGATGTAGCGTAAATGTTGAGAGACTTAAGTTCCTTCTATACTGTAGGATCACCATTAAGTTTTACCATTAAGATAAGCCCTTCTCTATTTTTTTCTAGATCTGCTCTTGATCAGAAATATGATTAAGACAACAACGATGCTCCAAATTGAGAGAGAGTTTACTATTTACCATTATTTCAAAATTCACATGCCTAAATACCACTCTTCTAATTTTTATTCTCATTTACCATTCGGATCCACATGTCAGCCTTCTTACCCATTCGTTGAGCTTTTGGATGATGGACGAGGTTAACATGTGGGATCGGTTACAAATGAAAATGAAAATCTACGAAAGTAAAGTATTGTATTAAAGTATGTGTATTTTGGGAGGATGATAAATAGTAAATAGACATGATCATGATCGATCGACCAGATATGGATGATACTGCTGTGCGCATGCATGCAGCAAATTAATGCGTGCATGTGCCATATAGATATATAGAGCAGCCGCCTGAAAAATGCACGTAATTAAGCAACGTTGGTATATAGTCCCTCGCGGCCGGAGCTACTAGCTAGCTAGATGAGGTACACGTACGCGCGATGGACAACTTTAATACTACTACAGTACAAAGTAATTAATTTTGCATATATGTGCAAATTAGTACTATTAGTTCAATTAAGTAAACAGATCGATCAAGCACGTGATCGAATGCAAGCGAGTAAAGGTTGGTATACGTGTGGCATGGCACAAAGAAACTCAAGTTTTTTTTTTTTTTGAAACTACAAAGAAACTCAAGTTTAAAACAGATTGATCAACTACGAGGAGACAGTACAGCGTGTGGCTGCTCAAGTGGACCGGTCATAAATCCAACGGTCAGGAGAATTTTTTTTTAATTTTTTCATTAAAAGTTTTGCAAAAATAATTTTTTAATTTTTTCATTAAAAGTTTTGCAAAAATAATTTTTTGTTTGAAAGTTCGATAAAAATAGGCTCCCGCCGCTCTCTGGGAAGGCGATTATTAAAAATCACCCATCCAAAGAGCAGCCAAAGTAACATGGCAGATGGCCGTTGCTCTCTGCTGACGACCGTCTGCACATTTTGCAGGCGGCCCCCTTGCCGCTCTAGCAGTGGGCGGTTTTCACTGTGCCCGGGGGCCACCTGCAAAAGGGAGGCGGGGGGCTTGGAATTTTGCAGGCGGCCCCCTTGCCGGCTTTGTAAGGGCGGTTTTTGGCCTCTCCCCTATAAAACCCTTACCCTCTCTGAAATTCGCATTATAATCACTCGTAATTCTAGAAAAAAAGAAAGAGGGAGGGGTGAGGGGGAGCAGAAGGAGAGCGACGAAACCCTGCTGGTTTGCGCACTTCATCACAGGTAAATACATCACATTACATTGTGTTGTTAATTTATGTTGAATTGCAGTTTTAGTTCATAATTTTTAGTAGATCTATAGAACACGACACATTTGTGTAGATCTAGAACACTGTAAATTTTAGTACGAATTGAGACTTAGGTCGTAGTGTAAATTGAAAAATATAGTTTACTATTTGCCATTATTTCAAAAGTTCACATGCCCAGATATCACTCTCCTAATTTTTTATTGTCATTTACCATTCAGGTCCACATGTCAGTCTTCTTACCCATTACCCATTCGTTAAGTTTTTGAGTGACGGACGAGATTAACATGTGGGATCGGGTACAACTGAAAATAAAAATCTAGGAAAGTGTTGTACTAAAGTACATGTATTTTGGGAGGATGATAAATAGTAAATTCTCTCCCAAATTGACATGATCATGATCGATCGACCAGATATGGATGATACTGCTGTGCGCATGCATGCAGCAAATTAATGCGTGCATGTGCCATATAGATATATAGAGCAGCCGCCTGAAAAATGCACGTAATTAAGCAACGTTGGTATAGTCCCTCGCGGCCGGAGCTACTAGCTAGCTAGATCAGGTACACGTACGCGCGATGGACAACTTTAATACTACTACAGTACAAAGTACTGTAATTAATTTTGCATATATATGCAAATTAGTATTATTAGTTCAATTAAGTAATCAGATCGATCGAGCACGTGATCGAATGCAAGCGAGTAAAGGTTGGTATACGTGTGGCATGGCAAAAAGAAACTCAACTTTTTTTTTTGAAATTAACTAGAAAGAAACTCAAGTTTAAAACAGATCGATCAACTAGGAGGAGACAGACAGTACAGCGTGTGGCTGCTCAAGTGAACCGGTCATAAATCCAACGGCCAGGGGGAGTCAAAGAATTCGGCCCACGTGTGCATTGCTGGCTGACGACCCAAGTGACGAAATGTGTGAAAGGGACATATACTATACGTACGTCGTACCAAATTAATAATGCATCTAGTAATTTTATCGAGTGAATACTGTGTACTGGTATAATTCTTCATTGTTTCATATCCACTAGGCTTTGACATTCTTACTACATAAAAATTGATATGCACTTATTGTCAGTGGTGGACGCAACTTTAATATATAGATGGGACGGAGAACGGAGATGTTTACTCGATAAGTGTAATCGAACACAACTTTTTATCGTATAATTACGTGTGTGTGCGTGCGTGCGTTGTGAAGATAAAGATTAATCTGTTAAACGTTCATGCCTTGTTATACCTAATTTTGATAGTCCATAACTACTATAAGAGGGTAGGGGGTCTTGGGGTGTGGGGTGACCCGTGTCGTAGCTGGGACGGTTGACCCACCCTGCCTAATGGGTAGATCCGTCCCTGCTTATTTTGCATTGGTAAGAGGTATGTGGTTTCAATTACGAGATTCAATTCTTAACACACTCACAATTTGTTCTTAAATAAATGTTTGAGGGGCGTTTCTCCCTCTAAATCTTTTTTTAAGTGGGAATATAAATGGTTCGAAAACTGAAATGGAGATTGTGGGTCAGATATTTTTTAGAAGTTTCAAAAACGAAAATGAATTTAGATTTCTTCTTAAAACGGAAACAAATTCAGTATAACTACTATCCATCAGAAACCAAAATCGGTCAGACTAGTGGTCAGAAACTTTTCAGGAAAGAAACTGGATTAGTTTCATTCTTTTCAACTCAAGATGTTCACATTTGTACTGTATTGAGGTGGTTAGTTTAATGGAGGTATCTTTTCTAGTCCGGTGTTTTAGATTGTTTTTTTTTTGCCTAATTTCTAATTTTTTGTTTTATTAAACCATGACATACTACTTGTAGTTACATATTAATATAATTGTTGCTTATTTTAGTTATACCAGAAAGTGAAGTATACAATTAGTTCTATTATTACCGGTTGATAGAAATTAGAAATATTGATTTATTGTTTTTTGAAAAAAAACAAAAGCTGCATCTCTTTGTTAACTTGAGAAGCTCAGTTAGAGTTGTTTTCATATTTCAATAAATATTTATTACCGTATTTACTTTAATTTGTATTCGCTCTGTTTTCGTATTCGATAATATTCGATTTGGTTTCATATCTGGGGTTTCCAATTCTATAAAGAAATGAAAAAGAAAATGGTAGAGCTAGTTTCAATCTGTTTTCGAGCCGTTTATTCCTACTGGTGAGTATATATAATCTTAATTAATTTACTTACAAAATAATTACTAGTCGCAGGTACATATGGGGACAAGTGACGTGCAAGGGTTGTAGGCGTCAACCGCTTGTACCTTTCTTCCTTGCCCGTTCGGATGGAACGGATTATCTACTACTACTACTACTTCTTGACTAAAACAAACATCAGATCCATACAGTTTTAGTTGGCCTTTTAAGACGTCACAATCTTGACACCCAGTTCAACAATCCTCTATACTCATTTCTACCAAGAAATGCTAGCTTGTGATAAGTACCACTACTCCAGTTTGCATATGCAGTCAAAAGTTAGTTCATATATATAGATCGATAGGGGCATTGTCAACTGTATTTTGTATTCTATATTATTTAGCAAAAGTCATACACAGAGCAAGTAAAGTCATATATGACTTTTTTTTGTCAGGCGCTATACAAATTAATTAAAATTAATGTTGAAGGGTCTTAAAATGCAACTGTACCGCATTCAGACGTACACGCGCGTATATCCGTCCATGCAAGTATGTGTGTGTGTGTATGTGTGTGTGTGTTGACATCTTCAAAACACACACATATATAAGTTAATTATAATATCCATACATGTACCTCTTTGGTTTTCCACAAAATTACTACTAGACGCTAGTAGTAGTAGTAGTAAAAATGTAGATTCAAATCAGAAAAACGCAGAGGCGTCCGCATATATATCTCGAACGTCAGAACCTTGGCTAGGCGCAGCATCATCGCAGCGGAGGACATTGGCTGGACATGGGTGGAAGCGGTTTAGCAAGAAATCTCTTTATCGGCCTAACTAGGCCCACTTAAATTTCTAAGCCTACTAAGCCCACTTAGATTCGAAATCCTATCAACTTATTGGGCCTTCCTTTTGAGGGGACCTATTTATTGGGCCTTAAAGTTGGGTCTACTTTTTATTGGGCGAACCCGACGCGGCGGCGAGGAGGCAAGAAAAGGAGGGCAGCGACCATGGCGGATCTCCGGGAGGGAACTCGATTTATAGTGGCTGCAAAGGCGGTGGAGGCGATGGATCGTGCGGCGGGGGTTGAACGTGAGAGGAGAGAGGAGCAGCTTGGCGAGATAGCAGCGTGGTCAAGGTGAGGATGTTGGACTGCAGCGATGGCGTCATGGTCCTCTGCCTCCTCGAGCAAGAAGCCGAGGAGGAGGATGTTGGACTGCGGCGGGATCAGAGCAGCGGCGAGGAGGAGGAAAAGGGGCGTACGATGAGATGAAGAGGGACGCGGGTGGCCACGGGGGAGTTGGGGAGGCCGGCGGCGTGCGACTTCGTGCGGTGGCGGCGGAAGCAGAGCAAAAGAGAGAAAAAGAGGAAGGGAGGCGGGGGTTCACCGATGGATGAGTCGACGCCGGCAGTGGTCGATGGTGAGAGGGGCGGCCGGCTGCGGAGCGCTGCCGGGCGGCGGCACACGGGGGAGCATGGAAGGGGGAGATAGCCGCGGGCGGCGGAAGGAAACAGAGCGACGGCGAGGAGGAGGGAGGTCGGCCGCGTTGCACGGCTGCGCTCGGCGGCGAGAGCGGCTGCGGACGCAGCACAACATGAGGGAGAAGGGGAAGGTTCGAGATGGGCAGGGCGAGCTGGCGCTCGGCTGGAGACAGTGCGGACTAGCGGCACGCTGTCTCTGGAGCAAGGAGACAAGCGGCGGCAGGGAAAAGGAAAAAGAGGAGAGTGAAAAGGAGCTGGGCTCCTTGCCGCTTTGGTGGGAGAGCGGCATCGCCTCTCGGCTTTGGATGCACGCGGCGAGGAGCGGCCGGGCCCGGGAGGATGACGCCGGCGACGATGACAAAAAACGGCGGGGACGATTTGGAGCCGGGCGGCGACACGATGGTCGCCGCGGTAGGCGAGATGACGCCGGTGTCCGGGCCGGTCGGCCACGACGCGGCGCGCGCGAGAATGGCGAAGGCGGTGGCGGTTTCAACCGGGCACTGACGAGGACCGGCGAGAGAGAGAGAGAAAGAGAGAAAAGCGAGACGCGGAGAGAGAGAAGGAGCGAGAGACGGAGAGAGAGAGTCGCTATGCGCGTGCGGCGCACGTGCCCAGGGCACGGGCCGGCGGAGGAAGCGGGCCGAGTGCGGCGTGACCCATGAGTGAGGGAGAGAGGGGTGGGGTTGGACTGGGCCGAGGGAGTGGTGGTGGCCCAGGCGGCAGGAAGAAATGGAGAAAGGGGGAAACTGTGAATGGGCCAAGAAGGAAACGACCCAAGGAACAGGGATTGCAACTAGACTTTTCTGGGAAATTGAAAATGAAGGAATTTGACTTTAGAATTTAATTCAGATTTGAATTCAAGTTACATATTTGAACTCGAAAAAATACGAAGGAGTCAAGGAGAGGATTAAAAATAGGAATTTGATATTTTTGTAATTGAGAGAAATATTTGGCGAGAATTCAAAGGAGAGAGGATCAAATTTCGAGGATTGATTTGGAATAAGAATTTCGAGGAGACGATCTTTGATATTGAGTAGAGGGATTTAGGGTTGAGTTGGGCCGAGAGGAAAAAGGGGAGAGGCGGCCCAAACGATTAAGGGAGGCAAAATAAACTTTCCCAGAAAATTTCTTTAAAGAATTTAAGGAGCATTTCATGTTGGATTTGAGTTCAAACGGGATGTTTGGACTCAACAAAATATAGAGGAGCTAAGGAAGGGAGATCAAGGTAGAAACTTGGTATTTTCGGAATGGGTTTGTATTTAGGGACTTGTAGGATTACTTGGGTAGAAAATTTAGGGAGAAGGAAATGAGTCTCGGAATTTATGGTTTAAACAAAGGAATTGAATTTGGAGTTGTATTTGGGAGTTTGAACGAATATTCGGGAAGGGATTCAAAGAGGAAGACAATATTCGGAAATGAATCAAAAGGAAGATAGATAGTTAGAGAAAGAGAGGGTGTAACTCGAGATTTTGAATTCGGATTTGAGAATCGACTTTGTGGCGTCTATTTGGTGGTGAGGAATTGGAGATGACTTGAACGTCGGTTCAAATCTTCGGAGGGATTATTGGACTTGGGCAATTTCGGGAGAAATTGGTCGAAGGAGATTTAAGAGAGAAATTTGGATATGAAGATTCGAATTTCGAAAATTGTTTCAGTGAATCAAGGAAAGAGGTTAGGGTTTTACGAGGTGGATACTTGGACTAGGTTGGAATCAAGAATTCGATGAATTTTGTGGTTAGGGTTTCAGGAGCGAAATCCGAATATAAGGATTCGAACTTCGAAACTATTTCCGAAACAAAAACAGGGATTCGGATTTGCCGAACTTGAGATTTGCAAACATGGAACCTTGCAAGGAGTAACCAGAGATGATTTGAGTGCGGACTCAAATCTTTGGAGGACAACTGGACTGGAATATTTTGAAGAGGAAATTTCTCGGCAGAGGTTTAGAGAGCAGGTTTGAATATGAAGATTCAAATTACAAGATTGTTTTTGGTAGGAGATCTTTGAGCAGGCGGTTTTGACATCAGGGAATTTGAGACAAAGGAGGGATTTAAACTTAGATCTATGGCACAACTTGGACTCAGCACTCAAAGAACGAAATTTTCACATATAGGATTTTCGTAAATTAGCTTTCTAACGCCATGCAAAAATCGTGGCGTTACAGTATCGTCGTGTGGGAAACTTGGGTTATTCCAAATATTTGCTTAAAAAATCCGGTACATTGTACCAATATGTTGTGAAATAAAATAAGTTGTGAAAATGGTGATGATGCGAAGTCATGCCTTTGTGGTTTGGCCACGTATTGTCGTTAAGGATAGTTTCCTTTGGGAAATCCATCCAAACACGTTAGAGTGAGACCCTATGGCTGTTTATGGGATGCCTTTGGGTAAGTAACTAGATATCACATGGGAGTTTTGTGTGCCGATGGTTGTGGGATGCCGAGGATGAGGAGACAAAGTTTTGGATTCTTTACCCCTTTTGGGTAGCTTTATTGCCTCTTTTGTGGCACACGGTACCGGTAGGAATGTGAGACATCCTCGATATTCCTAAGTGGATGACGGCTGATCTTGCCTGATGCTCGATTGGCATGTAATTTTCATGGGTTAGCTTTGGAAAGGCCTTGTCACGAACTTCCGTTGCAAACGGGTAAACGGTGTCAGATTCGTGTCGTGTGGGTAAATCGTACAACCTCTGCAGAGCTTATTGAACTGTTCGAACAACCATGCTCGCGGTCATGGGCGAGTGTAAGGTGTTTCTCGTAGCGTAGTTTTGTTTTGCAAATGTTTGTGGAAAAATGGTTAGTGGGAAGGGAATCATTTCCAGATTCCGCCTAAGTGGCAGACGGCTAACCTTTGTGGTTAGGAACGGGTCTGTGACCTGGGGTGTCTTCTGGCACCAAGGTGTTGTTAAGGCCGAGAAGGTGTTGTTGTGCTGAGAAAGCTAGGTTAACTATGAGAAATAGTGTTGTTGTGATAATATTGCTTTAACTAAGTTGTTTTGAAAGTAAAAAGAAACTAATAGAGAAAATAAGGAGAAATGAATTAAATGTTGCCTTTATTAATCTTTGTGACAAGTTGTTGCAAAGCAACTTGTGGAATGTGATGAGGTATAAGTCCCCTCCAGATAACTAAAAGTTTGGCTCACTAGAAGTTTTGTGAAATAAATCTATTTGCCAAAAAGGCTGCTTTTGCAAATAAAACCCTAACCTCCTTGTTTAAACCAAATATGTCATTCTTTCCCTGGCTTGCTGAGTACATAAAGTACTCACCTTTGCCCTATATATATCTATTGAACTTGAAGATGAAGACGTCGACCTAATTGCAGAGGAGTGTCTCCAGGAGCAAGCCGAGTATGAAGACTTCTAGAAGTTTCGTGCCTAGCCCCAAGCCTCGCCTATGGAATAAGTTAGTTACCTAGGTGCTTTGCCTAGTGCCTAGTTGCTCAGTTGCTTAGTTTTCTCGACGCTTTTAGCTTTCGCGTTGTCGCTTTTATGGTTTTCTGTACCGTTGTGTTGCTCATCTACGGGCCTGTCTGTGATGACAACTTATGTAAGGACTACTTCCCAATGATGTAATAAAGTAGTTCACTTTGACTCCATATTTATTCTGTGTACCAGCTAGTGTATCCTAGGACTGGTACTATCTCACAGGTAGTGCATAACACCTCGGTATGAGTTAGCTGGTGTTTACACCTAACGAATGTTGGGGCATTAGAGTCTCCAACTCTCCTTGCATTACAAGTTCAACTCATAACTATATATTTTTTCCAAAAGAAAACCAGTTGATTGTAACACATACAATTTCGTTTCCGTCACTGTCATATTAGTCCCCTACATCTTGCTTCATCGCCAGAAGTTCGCTTCATCTAGTAATGGTTCCCTCCTTGCTCCCCGATTGATAATACAAACTTACAAATAGTTATCCTAACTCTCTTCCTTCCAACATATTTTAATGTAGAGAAATTTTGAGGTACCTGTATTTTATACTAAAAATTTTGGTACATTACGATACCAAGTTTTATACTAGAAAATATGGTATCTTTCGGTACTTTCTTAAGCATGGTAAAATTACCTTTGAATGTATGTATTGGCGCACAAATCTTTTACACGTTCACTTCGATCATATATATATATATCAATTATAAAGGGTTAGCAAAAATAACTAGTCGTGGTTTAAGACAAGGGGAACACATTTACCATGCGCGTGGTTTAAGACAAGGTGATCCCCTTTCACCAATGCTCTTCATCCTTGCGATGGAGCCTTTGCAACAAATCATAAAAAAAGCTGAGGAAGCAAACATACTTTCCAACCTTTTCCAATGGCAAAGAAGGTTTCGATGTTCGCTATATGCCGACGATGTAGCCCTCTTTGCAAAACCATTTGTTGACGTAAAAACACGATGGCCTAGAAGATCTGCTTAGCTCCAGTGCAGGTCCAAAATAATGATGAGATGCGGACGTGCTAGTCAGTTTGATCCTGCAACTGACAAAATATATAAATTGAAGATCACCAAATAGCCGATCAACTGATCAACCGATAGAGTGATACCGGCCAATGTCGATACCAGCCGATATTGATAGGGTTCTAAACTATTGGCTATATATATCCAGTATAGATCTTGATAATGACATCAAGGTAATCAACTAATGATCATGTAATAAAACAATAATATAATCCAGTAGAAACCAATCGGCTAGTAATGATATATTAAATAAGCACTGATCCGAAGATTAAAGTATTCATTGGCTGGAGGTCCGATATCGTTAAATCCAAATGATTAGATAAGCAATGAAACCTTTGTTGTCATCAGTTAAAACCAACTTGCATGTAATCCTTGTAAGCTGATACAACGTCCAGATAATTCATCGGCTGAAACCCCGATGAAATCCTTATTGGCAATCAAGAAGCAGGCTAGATATTATGGTTCTAAGCACGACTTAGTAGATCAAACTTAACTGATGCAACACTAAGTATGAAAAGAAACATAATATCTAGACAATCAAGGTTTTGACTAATTTTTAGGGTGGTCAATACATTTTATGATCTAAACCAACAAAGTAATCTAGCCGATATCGACAAAACCCTAGATGGAGATCGGCTGATGCAAGTAGAAAACATTATCAATATAGATTATATAATGTATATGATAACTCGTCGGCTAGCACTCCGATAAAACACTAGCATGGATCTATCGACTTAACAAGATTTATATTATCAACAATAATACATTAGGTCGAACCTAACCGATGCAGCACGAGATTGTATATGATAATCTAATACTTGATGAACCGATAGATCTGTCTAATGTGATGGATATAACAAATCTATTTAAAACAACATTGTGATTGTAGAGATACATCGGCTAAGATAGAAGATCAGACCTAACCGAGACAATCCCAACTAAACCGATGCGTCTCTAAACACAATGCAATTAAAATAGAATTGAAACATCAGGTAAGCAAATATATCAACCGAACCAGAGCGATCCAAGAGATCGAAGTAATGAAGCCTTAAACAACACCAATGTAGCCGATATATTCACTAGGGTCGACGGAACGTAGGGCTTACCCCTTCGCCGGAGATCGAAAGCCGGTTGACAAGTAAAACCTCGGAAAAGAGGGTGGCGACGCGCCGAAAGTAGATGTATTGATCGTTGAGATAAATTACAATGACCCTGGGTACTCATATTTATACCCATGGGTAGATACTAGTCCATATCGGACACGACTGAAACTTTCCTAATATTACTTTAACCGACGAACAAGTCTCTAGGTAGACTCTTGCCAAAAATATCTCTAAGGAAATTACATAATATTCTAATTAATAGATAACTTGTCATGCCACATCCTCTTTGAACTCGGATTCTTCTGGATAAACTTCGTTTAATTGATTAATCTCCTTAACCGAATTCATCAAGAACGCAACTGGTGGCGACTGATAATGCCCATCGGCCGATTCCAGGACTCTGAAGCCGATACTGACTCTAGGCCGATGATGACTTTGAGCCTTACCAAAGTTTGTCATTAACACCATCGGAGGGTGAGCTTACAGTACTGAAAAAGATCCTTCAGTTCTTTCCCTAGATCAGTGGGCTGCACACAAACATGAGCAAAACAGAGATTTATCCAATTTCTTGTTCAGACCTATACCTTGATGGAATCTTGTCGTTCTTTCCAGGAAATATAAAATCATTCCCTAGCAAATATCTTGGCCTACCTCTTCATACCAGGAAACTAAGGAAAGTTGATCTACAACCTTTGGTGGACAAGATAGGATCAAGAATGGCTTTAGAAGCGGATTGATTGCTTCAGACAAGCTTTCCTTTGGAAAGGAGATGACCCAGACAATGTCAGTGTGGGAAGCTACCTACTGAATTGTAACTATGTTTGCAAACCAAAGGTTTATGGTGAGCTTGGAATCCTGAACCTGGAAAAGTTTGCGCGACCCTAAGACTGTGCTAGCTTTGGCTTGGTTGGAAAGATATTTCGAAACCCTGGGCTAACATGGGAACCCCATGCGATGACATTGATAGAGCGCTTTTTCGAGCAGGGACTGTCATTTCCATCGGAAATGGAGAAAATAAAATTCTAGTCAGATAATTGGTTGGAGGGGAGTTGTCCAAAGGAAATAACGCCTTCAATCTTCCGACTGGCGAAGAGGAAATCAAATTACCTAAAGTTGGCTTTTGAGAACAACCACTGGATGGCAATGCTAAACCCAATTACTTCGTTGGCAGAGATTGATGAGCTAGTGCACCTTGAAGCAAACTACAAAATATTACCCTCTCACAGGGAAGTTCAGATGACATCTTGTGGAAATGGACTGAAAACGATCAATATTCAGCGAGAAGTGCTTATCTAGCACAATTCCATGAAGGAACTACTCATGCAATGTTTAAATCAATCTGGACTTCACAGGCTGAACCTAAACATAGATTCTTTGGTTGGTTGCTCCTTCACCAAAAGGTACTCACTGCCGATAATTTATTGAAGAGACATTGGCCTTGTGATTGGATCTGTAGCCTTTGTACAAGTGCTTTTGAAGATGCAAACCACCTAGCAAAAGAATGCACATTCACTCTCTCCGTGTGGAACCAAATTTGCCAATGGCAAGGACACAATGTGATCCCCCAGTAGCACTCGACAATTAACTTAATAAAATGGTGGGATATGTTGTGTCACATCTCACCGGGACCATGAGGAAGAAGATTCTTGGAAATCTATTGATAACTTGGTGGAATGTTTGGCTTGAACGCAACCGAAGAATTTTCCAACAAATCTCGCAGAATGAAAATCCGGTGGCCTTTTTAATAAAGGAAAATATAGACCAAATAGCTCTATCTAAAAGGCCTATGTGATGGCCTCAAAGAGTTTAAGAGTAAATGAGCTACATAGGATTGATTTCATAGCAAGACACTTATAACTGTACTAGTTGTTTTCTTTGTTTCTTTGTCTGTTCTGTGACTTTTACTCCTTCTAATATATTCGGCAAGTCTTTTGCCACCTTTCGTTTTTAAAAAAACTAGTCGTTGTCGTTAGTGCTATCTATATTAAAATTTTAATTATTTGTTAAATATGTTGAATTATAACAACATAGATTAAAAGAAGAGTCTACATCAGTATTTCTTGAATTGTAGCGAATATAATTAACAAAACAGTTCATGTTAGTTACAATGTGCTAATTATTAGATTTAAACTTTAGATTTAAATTAATAAAATATCAAAATGAGAGTCCATAATGTATACAACATCATATTTATTAATTTTAAATTTCTAATTTCTATGAAAACTATAACTAAAGAATCCATGGTATTTTCAATGGCATGTTTTATTTAATATAAATTCTTATTAAGATATACACTGATGATAATATGAACCACCTAATTAATGACCAAATCTTTCTAGCATACATGAACATTAGAGGAGATGAAGATAAATGCATGTTATACCTGCATGAGTTCGTGTGTGATGCATGTTCATCCATTTTAGCTTTTATGAGTGCTCCAAGAATATTAAGTCTTTTGACCACTCCAGCTAAAAAGAAGGCATAGGCAGTAAGGGGCACCGACATCACTCCTCCAACGCAATAGATGTAGACATGTAGTGATGACTACACTATTCTGTAAAGGTTTCCACTCTCTCATCAAATTGAACGGATATGAAGAACTAAGAAAATGTGTGCACATGTTTTTTCCTTGATGACGGGATGTACTCATTTAGAAGCCGACAACTAATCGACTCCGTGAAATTGTTACTTTGAATCTTAATGTTTGTTTACTTTCTATGTTGTCTGAACCTAACAAGGGTCAATTCATTATATCATGCTTGCATAAGATTAGATAAGTCAAATGGACTTTTGGATCTTTTCATCTTAAGACTGTGTCCTACATTGTAACCTTTGTTTTCGCTTGCAATGATCATGCCAGCTTTCTTATAATGTTAAAACAAAATAATGCAACTTTGTTCTTGCTATATATTTTCAAAATTATAAGACGGAGGCTACTGATAAAAAATATAAGCATTACTTTGTATCAATATCAGCCTATTACACAAGATGCATACGCATGTCTAAACAAGCACTCTTGATACCACACTTTTTTTAAAGTCACTTGCAACAAAAAACGAGAGTTGAGAATATAGCTTACCGAGGAGGGAGAGGCGGAAGGGGGGGGGGGAATGGTGATGGTTGAAGATCCAATAAATACATGTATGCCCATTTTAGTTTTGATGACTGCTCCAAGGAACTTCAGGTGGCATGCAACAACCACCACGCTTACCATCTCTATGCAATAGGTACAGGTAGTAGTCAATACAACTTAATTTGGCAGATGCTATAGCTGTGATTCAGTTCATCTACCTTGTTCTCACCTAAATATGTTCGATAATGTATTTTGTTTTCTTGCGAAGCTTTTGAAAGTCTGGTGACACATAGAGCATGCATGACTTGGATGATACTAGTAATAATTGCGGTATGCCATCATGCATATTTATTATATATATTTATTGGTTTGGAACTAAAAACAAGGAGTATTAGAAACAAGCCTTTAGTGGCCTCATAATCTGTCGTTCAGTGATCTAGTACTTTTATCACTATACATAATGGCAACAAGCATCAAGCATATGCATAGTCTCGTAACCATGGTGCCCATGGAAGAAAATGGCTTAAAGAAAGAATGGAAGAAAGATGGTTGCTAGATGGCTTATCATTTCAAAACAATTGAATATACACAAAGCCGCACAAAAAAAATCTGAAATTTCAAGTTTTGTGTGCATGACTGCCATATGGCCTTATGAGTGATCAGTGCAACCTATTCGTGTGGAAAGATCTTTGTTGGGCGTCTATCCTTACTCGAACTGTAGGTTCAAATTAGAAGGAAAAACACTTATGAGCTGTATTCTTAGGTTCATTATGCGACTGCATGTATACAAGTATTAAGGGAGTTTGAACATACTCGCGTCACAAAATAGTAAGCACATTTCTAGATGCATACAACATCAAACTCTAATTATGTGAGACAATCAAACATTCATCAACCAATGTAAGCAAGGATAGAATTTAGATGGAGTATGTGTCGTTGTTATATCTTTTTCTTAAGGGTTCAATTTGGGAAACACATACATTCAATGGATATGCCTTGTTCCGGTTTCATTTCAAATTGCAGGGAAACAAAATGTGTGCTAACTGTCTTCTTGGGTTGATTATGCCTTTTCTTGGTTGTGCATGAAGAACTCAGCAATTACTTAAATCAAACTGTATGTGTCATACTTTTGTTGTTATGTAATAAGTGAGCAAATAAATGATTTAATTATTCAATTCCAAGCATCACACCTATAAATGTCCATTCTTATTTCAAAATCCAAACTCCTAAATAATGATGGAAGACATTGTTACTTTAACGAATAGACATGCACTGCTCTACCTCCTCCATCCCAAAAAAAAGTCTAATCCTAACTACGAACCTAGACACATGTGTGTCCAGATTCGTAGCTAGAGTTTGCCTTTTTTTGAGACAGAGTAGTATGTGGCAAACCTTTGGGGTAATCTATAATTCACTAAACAATACTAAAGGATTGTTTTTTTACACATAACTAAACTCCAAAATCATGTTGAATAGGACACAAACTATGTGTGTAGAAAAGTATAGAACTATAGGCATATAACAAAAGTCAAATCCGACCCAGTTGAAAGTAACGGAGAGAGCAATGAAACTAAAATTTGGCTCAAGCATTGAAGGAGGAAGCCGAAAAAGGGGAAACTGCCCACTTCCCTCTTCCCAAAACCAAGTGAACCATGCTATTTAATCCACTACACTATTTGTGAGCCTTTTACAACCCTGCTCCCACTCCGCTCCTCTCTGTTGGTTTTTCCCTTCCCCTTGTCCCCTTTTCATCTCTCCCTTTCTCTCTCCAAGAAAAGAAACCAACAAAGCGTACACAACGAGAGAGGGGGAGTGGCTACTCTCAATCTCCATGGATGCCTATGAGGCCACCAAGGTGGTTTTTGCCCGGTTTCAAGCACTTGAGCCCAATCTTGCTCCAAACATCATTGGTATACTCCTCACCAAGGATAACAATGGGATGGACATGATTCGCCTTGCATGTGGCCCTGACAACCTTCTCCAATCTATCATTGCCAAGGTGCGCACCGACCTCACAAACAAGCCTTCCTCTCACGTGGCCTCTCGGGGCTTCCTGTTCGACATAGGTGAGGAGGCATCTTTCTCAGTTGACAAGGTGGGGTGTGATGAAAGTGAAAAGTTCATCCCTAAGGAATATGATTGGAGGTTACTAGTCGGTGACAATCACCACCAGAGCTTCTTATCAAGCACCGTCGACACCTCTAGGTGGAAGGCATGTCTATACTCCCAAAGGTTCCATCTTCAACCCTATAAGATCGTATTTTTTAGCATCGTGTCCTTCATCCACACACTAATATGTGTTGTACCAGCGGGGTGACCATGCATCTTGGCAGCGAGGATATGCAAAAGTACTCTTCTCGACCAACTCATGTTGACCAAAGTGACCTAACTGACAACCCCAGTGCACGACAGATCTACTTGACCTTCCCGCCTGATTCCATTTTCAACGAAGAGGACGTCTGCAACTACTTTAGGTATCACGTGTTCCACCATGCATGCCCTATTGATGCACCTTGTTTCAATACTAGAGCTTTCCATAGTTTAATGAATGCAATCTGTTGGTGGCTTGTTTGTGTCGTGTGGGGACAAGCAGCATGTATGGGATGGTGCAAGATGTGCGTATCCCATACCAGGAGAAGCGCATGTTTGGCTTTGTCACCTTCACCTACCAAAAGACGGTGAAGTTAATTCTTGCTAGGGGCAACCCACATTACATCTGTGATGCACGTGTTCTTGTCAAGCCATACAAGGAGAAGGAGAAGGTCTCCAACAAGTTTAGGCATGTTAATCATGGCCATATTCAACTTTGTATTTGAACATATCTTACCTTTTGTGAGTACTTCGATTACTAAAGTGAGCTTTATTGATTTTCTTAAAATTGCAGAAAGTTTCAGCAACCTCACCAAAGTGACTTTGTTGGCTGCATGAATCCCAATAGATTGCTTTATTCTAGGGGCCCCTTTCACCTTCTACAACAACAGATAGGTGAGTAGTAATATCTATGTGGTGCATGTGTTTTGGTCTCTTTTTAATATTTTACAATTTACAAGGAGTGTTACACTGTGTTAGGGCCAAGAATATTGTACAGGGACATGGCTAGTCATGAGGCATTTTTGAGGATGAAACAAGATGAACAACAGCGTGTGACCGAGCTGCAACGCCGTTGCTTAATGAGGCTTCCGCTTCTCAACCTCCAGAATTGGGGCCATCATCTCAGCTCTCCCATGGGTTCACATGTGCCTCTAGGACAAATTGATAACAGATGTAATGTTAATGGGAATGACAATCCCATTCATTTGGAGGAAGCCACAATTCGAGGTCTAGTTTTTGGTCGTTGTAATGTTTTGTCTATTAGTTATGTTTTTTAAGGAAAGTTTATTAATTATGTTGTATCGAAGGTTGTGACTTGTTTTTTTTATAGACAATAAGCTGAAGAATGAGTTTGTCATGAGGGAAATTGCCTCTACTGCAATCTCCACGGAGGCCAAGCGCACGGTCAACTCTAGGGAAGAAGGGAAGAGAGAATTTGGTCCCAGGACAGCAACACCTAATGATGCTTGTGGATTCCTGGAAAGGTAAGAAAACAATTTGCTAGATGGACACTAAAACGTAGGGTATTTCTTTTGAAAAAGGACAGAATATACTATTAAACTTGTTACCTCTTTTATTTGCTATACCTTCCTTTTCTTTCACATGTATGTTACATAATTCTCTGACTTAAAAAATGTTGCTATAGAAGCAAATACAAAAGAAGATAAGGAGTGGACTATTAATAATGTTGATCAAAGGTTTTCTTGATTAGAAGTAACCAATGGGAAAAGAAATGCAAAGGCAAGGACAGGGTAAAACAGTAAAGAAACTAATAAGCACAAACAATGCCTATTATTAAGTAGTTTTTGTGCAAGTCATGCTAGTTACGGAGGGACTTTCTGGTATATATGTTTGTTGATGTTTGTTTGTAGTGGAATGGAGTACAATTTGCCTAGTAGCCCCTTCTCGTCTCCCACCAAGGCTTCCAATGTTGCAGCAGCAGCTCACACTAGTAACATCAGCAGCAACATTAGCCCTCATAAGGTGGCCTCATCTCTATTCCCCCCAACATCCACCCTTGAACTGCCCCCTACAACTCATGCTTCCTTCATGTGCCAAGGTAAAATCCCAAACCAAATCTCTTCCCTAAATCACTGTACTTCCATGTTACATTTGCAATTACTGCAGTTATATAAGATATACTATTTTGTTGTATGTCTTCAGATTCTCCCCTTGGCAAGGAGTTATTGGACTGTGAGACTACACATGGTAAAGAGGGGGAACAGGGAGGGGTACTTCCTCTTTGCTGAGTAAGTTTCAGTAATTCCGACCCTTATGGAGTGCAATAGGAATCAACTACTCAATATTATGTATATATAATCTGCCTCCTGTCAAGTCCTGATGATCGTGTTATTGTTTTCTTTGTGTTGTGTGCAGGGAAAGCATTAACAGATCATACATAACGAGAAGAATGTAGACAAAGAAAGGAAATAAATTTAGCTTATTTTAGCTCTAGTTCTTGG
This sequence comes from Oryza punctata, assembly GCA_000573905.2. Classification (NCBI taxonomy): domain Eukaryota; kingdom Viridiplantae; phylum Streptophyta; class Magnoliopsida; order Poales; family Poaceae; genus Oryza; species Oryza punctata. The sequence goes on along the minus strand of CM002499.2, from coordinate 1,265,003 downwards.
GTATATGGTATTACTATAGTACCAGTCTTTTAGCTCAGTGTCAAGAACAAAGTATCTGCTCGTTTAAAGTATGAGTCAATATAATAAAAATATATCGTAGCTCATGTAGTAACAAATACTAGCAGTGTGAAGTAGCACTGCTACATATACAAACATTGAAAAGAGAGAATAGTATATCAGCATCTGCTACTAACCAACTGCTTCTATTTAGATAAAAATGCTTCACGAATTGCTTGATACCTGGGCCGTAGCTTGTCCAGAGGCGGCAGATGTTCCTTCACGAGTGGCAAGCCCAGAAAACCCTCCATCCATGCAGACAGCCGAGGGAACTTGTCGCTGGTGATCAGCCTGACACCGATGATGTCCTCATATATCGGAATCACATACGACAAGGAGCCCAGAGACAAGTCGATGAACCCGATCCCCTCTCCACCAAAGAATTTCTTCTCATCGAGCACCTTTTCCAGAACCAGCAGCTGCTCCATGGCAGCTTCGCATGCATCCTCCTGCTCCTTCCCTTGTGTGGTGAACCACTTCCAAATCGGAGGTGACAGCTGTAATTGTAGATCAATGATTACTTAAAAGTTTAGACTTGAGAAAATAAACAAAAAAAATCGCTGACCTTGTCCAGCCCAAACTTGGACCAGAAACGTGCCATGGCACGTTCATAGGGATCTTCAGGCAATATACGGTATCCCAAATCCTTCCAGACATCATCGATGAACTCCAGTATGATGTCTGATTCCGCAATCGGCTTGCCTTGATAGATCAGCACAGGGACCTTCTTATGCACGGGGTTGCACTCCAGAAGCAGGTTGCTCTTGTTCCTGAGATCCTCGTCGATGTAGTCATACTCCACGCCTTTGATACTTAGTGCCCACATCACTTTGACAACGTAAGGGCTTGACCATATGCCCAACAGCTTCACCTTCTCAGCTCCCTCTTCTAGTTCTTGGTGATCCATGGTGGGGACTGAAGAGCAATGTTGTGAGTGAGGATTTCAGTTTGATCAATTTGGTACTAGGTATCTTCACTGTTAGTTTGGTACTAGTGGTTTTCTTGTGGAGATTAGTTTCAGAGTGTAGCAATGAGTCAACTTTGGTGGCTTGACTTACTCTGTCTGCATCCTGTTCAGTTCCATTCCATCAAAACCTGAATAAGACAGTAGGTGTAAATTCCATCATTTTTATCACAACCTTCAGATATTTATTTAAAAATCTAGAAAAAATAAACTTCAGTGCTTTACAGGGAGCACTAATACAGTGCACTTGAAGTGGATGTTCAGTTTAGTTGGTTGCTTTCCCCAGATGAATATGATATCGTCACGTCAATCCAGCTATATAGTTGAGATTTCCAATCTCTGAATCGATCAAAGCCTCTCTACTAGTAAAATCCAGTCCTAAACCCTCACTATACTGCTATACATACAACAGATTTCAGGTATCATCAATTACTAGTACATCTCAACAAATTGGATGTATGGAGCTAGCTGCTAGACTGAAATGCTAAATTCCCATGTGCACAGTAATAGTAGTGTCTAATTGCACACTACACCGAACAAGAGGTTAGTACTCGTGTGCGCTGATGCGCGGGAGATTAGCTGCAAGTAAGCACAGCTGCGAAATTAATCGATTGGTTTGGTTTTGTACTGATTACCTCGAGCTCGAGGTGGAAGATGTCGTCGTGCGTCAGCCGCTTGCCCACGCTGGCGGCCTAGCTCCCTGGTTGAGCGCAGCGTCGCCTCCCTGATCCTCTCCCTTCCCCAAGTCGTGCACCGCCGCCGCCGCCGCCGCAACCACCACCAGGTGCCGGCTCCGATGCCGTTGCCGATGGACATCTCGAGCCAATCCAATCCTGACCCATCGCTGCAGGATGCCTCCCTCTTTGGGCTTACTTTACATGGGCTTTCTCGTGGGCCTGGCCCACAAAATTACCCCATCACCATCACTCTCCCCTTCCCCTTCCCCTTCCCCACACGAATCGAATCGGAGCTCTTCCGCCGCCGCCGCCGCCGCCGCCGCCGCCGCCTCCCCGATGTTGGGACACCTCCGGCGATCCTCCCAACGACTACAGATAGCCAACCTCGCCGTATACTCGTAAGAGCGATCCTTTTCCCAAACCGCTTTCTCTTTTTTATACCCCTCTTTCTCCTTCCAACTCAAATCACACTTGCTACTGGACTACTGCTTGATTGCTTGTGTTCTTGCGCAATTTACCAACCCAGATAATGTCAGGATGCAACCTTGTTTTGACTGTAGGCACGCCCAAGTCGGCTCAACATTCTGTTCGTTTTAGTATTGGGCACTAGTAGTGAAAAAATATCTAAGTCTTTTTGTTTTTAATTTTGTCTTTCCTTGTAATTCTTGAAGTTGTGTGAAGACTTTAAGCAACCAAACCACTGATTGGAGTTAGCACTTGCTAGCACTAGTTTACCAGGGTCTGATAGATAACAACACTTGTTATTGATCCAACATGCATTCTTAAACTGAAGTATAAATCAGGAGGTTTTAGCCTTTTTGTTCTTGTTACTTCGAGTAGTTTTTAACGAGGTTGCTTCTTGCTAGTCAAAAGTGACTCTGTTATGTTACTGGTCTCTATATTGTGCAGGACCCAGAGTCCACATATTGAGGTACTCTCCTTTGTCCTTTCATTCACACAACATTTTACACCCCTTTTACAAAGTCACCGTTCCATTCATGCCCCTGTTTTTAGTACATAGCCGGCTGGTGTAGAAACCATTCTACCAGGAATTTCTCTGTAGAAACAAGTAACAGAGTTTCCAATGACCGAGGATATCAATCAAGGGAGTTGAAACCAAGTCTTATGAAGGTATGTATGTACACACAGTTAAAACTGTATACTTATCTTTGTCATTTTTTTCATGGTTCAAGCCAAAGTTCTCAAATTTAAAGATATTTCTTACTTGCTTAGTGTGCCATATTGGTGTAGTTACCTATTCCAGACATACTTATGGGAGGATTACCTATTTCTTCACAGTTAATCTATATCCCCTGCTACCACGGCACAGTCCCTTGTTTATGTTCCTGGTTACTCCCTAAAGGCTTAACATTCAACCCATTTCATTTTTCTAATCCAGCCAGGTTCACTCAGCTTTTTGTTGTAGGATGGTTTTGTTTTTGTCTGTGTTGTGACTCTTGTCTTTCGAGACTGCTGGATGTTTACCTTCACAGTCCTACAGTTATAGAAGATTGGTGATTGATTATTGAAGAAATTGGCTTTGCGTTGCAGGATGATGTTGCAATCATCGAACGCATAAAAAACAGTACAAAGGAATTGAGACAAGGGCCAGTTGGGAAAAATCTGTCATCGGCAGAGAAAAGGAAATTTCTTGTCAATACTGTACGTACAGCTAGTTTTCCATATTGTCTAGTTTACTATTTGACTGCATGAAGTATCCACGATTACTAGGTTTTTGTTTATAATTGCTTCCTGGTAGAGACTAATTAATAATTTTTATGAGTACATAAATCTACTAACTACTGGAACTTCCATCTTGTAGCTGCTTGACCTGGAAGATTCAAAAGAAGGTGTTTACAGCACTCTGGATGCTTGGGTTGCCTTTGAGCGGGAGTTTCCTGTGGCCTCGTTAAAGCAAGCACTTGTAGCTCTTGAAAAGGAGGAACAGTGGCACAGAATCGTCCAGGTTTAGGATATTATAATTTGCTTGATTTTAATTGTGTTTTATTGTTTGTAAACCCAAAAATTAAAAATTGGCTAACTACATGGCTAGGTGATAAAATGGATGCTGAGTAAAGGACAAGGGAAGACTATCAGAACATATGAGCAATTGGTGTGTGCACTTGAGAAGGACAACAGAGCGGATGAAGCTTGCAGAATCTGGGAGTTGAAGATAGCCCATGACCTACAATCGGTTCCATGGCGGTTTTGCCGTCTTATGTTGGGTATTTACTACAGAAATAATAGGCTAGATACGCTTGTCAAGGTATGGATCATAAGTCTTTGTCCATCAAGTATTGTTTTTCTTATATTTTAAGCTAATGATCCTCGGTAGAAGTTGATGGGTTTTGAATGATCAATGATGCCACTTAGTCTCTTACAGATTTTATATTATGATAAAACCCACTTGTGTGGATTTCATTTCCCTGTTTTTGCTTATGATTTCAGCTCTTCAAGAATCTTGAAGCATGTGGTCGTAAACCTCCGAGCAAAGATATTGTACGGAAAGTTGAAGACACATATGAAATGCTTGGTCTAGTAGAGGAGAAAAAGGAATTGCTTGAGAAATACAAGGAATTGTTTGACAAGCCATCGAGTAATGATAGAAAGAAAGGGCGGCAGTTCAAAAAGGCTGACAAGAACACGAAAGCCAGCTAGACATGTGGTGATGCCTGCACCTCTAAAACCTACAGCATCGAGCTTCAAGGATGGCATAAGCTTAGAGCTTCACAGTGCAAGTTGGAAACATCTGAATATCTGCCAGTCCAGTACAGTGCACTCTTGCCTTTGAGATAAGAATGGGATTGTCAACGGTTAAGATTAGGGTATGTATGGTAGAACAGTTGTTGGAATTTAAACCTGTGATCATTGTTTCATAGAGGTGCCGTTCAATCATTGTTGTTATTCCATCTTCCTCTGTCTAGATGTGTTACTGAGATAGCATAAAGAATTAGATGAGAACCTGATGTGATGCAGCGAGCAATTGTTGGTATTTGGCATCCCGTCTGAACACGATGAATACATGTTCTCTTGTTAACTGATGCAACCAACCATTGGCGCATGGGTTAATGGGCCAAAAAAAAAAAAAACTACTACTACTAGCTTGCGGAGACGGCTGATTGATGTGTCAATCTGTATGACATCAATACGTATGACAGGATTAATTGAAATCGAATCGTATTCGTTGTGGTCTCCTGTGTCCCTCTGTGTACAAATCGTGCAATCTACAGTGTATATAACGAATCCGATTCAGGAGTTGTGCGGCCAATAATCCGATACGATTTCGTATGCACGATCGATCCAAGAGTTTGTATATAATCGGATCGAGGTGTGCATCTGATTTGTGTTGAAGATCCAAGAGTAGCTAGCAACCTGATCCAGAGGAAGACGAAGAACATGGCGACAGCCGAAGAGGAGGAGAAGGTGCCGTCGGCGAAGAAGATGAAGATGACAGAGGATGAGGTGTTGCTGGCGTATCCCTCGCGCGAGGAGGAGGATGGGAAGAGGAGGAAGAAGGTGGTGAAGAGGCTGGGGAAGGAGGAGGTGGAGAGGCTGCTGTCGGTGACGGTGACCGTGCCGACCCTCAGCGACCATGATGATGATGATGAGGAGGAGGATGTGTGGGTGAGGGAGGTGCTGCTCCGTGCCAACCGGTCGCTGAGGGCCAGCGCCATGAACATGCGCCAGGCCCAGGATCTTATCCGCTCCCTGTTTGAGGCCAAGGGCTACGTCGACGTCCTCGCCGAGGTCGACGACGACGACGACGACGAGATGCACCTGGTGTAAACATCACCAACCCGCTAGCTTCACTTGAAACCTTCATGTCCTGTCTACAGTATATATGAATATATTTCTAGTACTGTAGTATATTATTTATGACTTTCTTCACTTTGACGATGCATGCTATCTTCCTCTGTTTTTCCCATCCATGACAAAGTGCTGGTGATCGAAATCTTGGAGTAGAACACATACCGGAAAACATGGAACTTTCATTTGTTTGCTAATTTAAGCTGCTTGTGTAAATCGATGAGGATCCGGGCTTCAAAATTTAGGAAATTTCGGTTCTGTTGTCCTCCATCCGATACAAAATTATTTTGGCCAAAAGTTTTGGACTTTTTTTTAATTTGCAAATTTTAACCAAATTTTATATCGGTATCCCCGATAACAATAAGGAAAACGATAGTTTGAACCCAGCGAGGATCTGCTATGACGTACTAGCTAGAGAATTACCACCAAATCAATATTGGTTTGAATCCTTAATAGTACGTACCTGAGAACAAGACAAGTTAATTAATGTCGATCAATGGAGTGCACTGTTGAAACGTCAAGAGCTTATACTGCTCGGCCATGACCATAAGCTAAAAAGTTTTTTTTTCTTCAACTTTCAAACTTTTAACTTCCTTGTTTTATATTACCATAGTTTCAAACAGTTAAATGGTGTATTTGTTTTTTAGAAAAAATCAATACAAAAATTGTTTAAAATATCTAAATAAATTTATTTTAAATTTATGATAATTAATATAAAATTATTTATATGCTAATGAGTTTTCTTATTTTATTTACGCTGAGAATCTACCTCCAACTCCAACTAGCGTACGTACGTTCTCCTGGTGTAACAATGCATGAGATGCCGCCCGACGTGGGTAGACAACGGGCGGACGACGGAGTCCATCGAACGCTAGCTAGGATCGTGCGTACGGACAACAAAAAACGAAAATGGGACCAACCACGATGTTGACGGACGAAAACGTGTGAGGTGATCTGTCTATTCCTGCACGCGTGCGATCCATCAGTTCGTCGGACCTTACAAAAAAAGAAAGGAATTACTTAAAAAACTATCACAAGTTTTTTTAAAAAAGCTTTTAAATATAACATAGTATAGTTGTAGCGTAACTACAATGTAATAACACTACAGTTACATTGTAACTATATATATTGTAACTATGGTGTAACTGCACTGTAACTATATTGTAATCTCTATATAAGTTAGATATAAAGTTACATATATTATTTTAATGTTTATATACAAGTTATGTTATAGTTACAGTGAAATTGTATTAGTTAGATTTGAAAGTTTTTCATAAAAATATACCGCAGTTTTTTTAGATAGTGCCTACAACAAATTGTTCATTATGTGCATGTTCCTTTCTGGACAACTTAGTAGTCGTGTACGTGTACCTACATATATTTACTTCTACTTGATATCGGATTGTTCTTGCCTTCGATTTCCGATTCTTAGTCACTCCTAGCTGAGATCAAATTGTATATGCTTTTTGTCGAAACAAGATTTCGGCAATATGAAAAAAGGGTAGCGCACGAGATCTAAAAGTGGATGGATGCGGAGACAAGAATTTAGATAGGTTCAGGCCCTCTCAATGAGAGGTAATACCCTACTCCTGTTTGGGGATTGTATCCACCGGGTGTTGTATTGATCTGACGATCTAGTTGTGCTCATGCCCCCTAGAGGGTCTCCTACCCACCTTATATAGGATGGGGGAAGGATTACAAGATAGAAATCTTAACCAATACGGTATCGGTTTCCTAATACTACTTTACAATATTACCAAACCAAGACTTTAGACCGTTCCGTAATACATAAGGAAACGTAATACCCAAGTCATGATCCGTTACATATTATACAGATATAAGCTATCCCCTATAACTAGTCGGATAATCATGTCGAGTGGGTATGGGGTACCCATAATCTCCACATTTTTGATCTCCGATTTCCTTTCTACATGTTCTGCAGTCTGCTATGCATGTGTGTATATATATACACGAAGGCATAGCACCTGACCAACAGATTGAGATGTATGTGCTGCAACCTGCAAATCGATCGGATGAAGACAAAGAATATGACGTTGATGGTGGAGGAGGTGCTGGTGAGGAAGAAGATGAAGATGACAGAGGATGAGGAGGAGGTGTTGCTGGCGTATCCCTCGCGCGAGGAGGAGGATGGGAAGAGGAGGAAGAAGGTGGTGAAGAGGCTGGGAAGGAGGAGGTGGAGAGGCTGCTGTCGTTGAAGCTGGCCGTGCCGACCCTCAGCGAGGAGGTGATGTCTATGCCTGACGACGACGAGGAGGATGTGTGGGTGAGGGAGGTGCTGCTCCGAGCCAACCGGTCGTTGAGGGCTAGCGCCATGAGCATGCGCCAGGCGCAGGATCTTATCCGCTCCCTATTCGAGGCCAAGGGCTATGTTGACGTCCTGGATGAGGTCTCCGACGACGACGAGATGATGGAGATGTAGCCGATGTAACGTAGCTTCAGCTATAATCTGTAGTTACTACTAGTAGTATTGTTTTATCTATCTACTAGAAGGGAACTATTCTAAACTCTCGAGGGATGTTCCCTCGTTGTTTGTATGTCACTCAAATAGTTATGAAAAAATTAAGAAAATTCTATTCTAAGCTCTCGAGGGATGTTCCCTCGTTGTTTGCATATCACTCAAATAACTATGAAAAAATTGAGAAAATTTGAGGAGGTGTATTAATACGTGATGTATCACTCCACAAACGTGCAACTTAAAATTCAACTTATACATATCGCAATGAAAAAAACAAATTAAACTACAACCAGTTAACGTATATTTGCAGTTAAATTTGTTTTTTTCGTTGCGACATGTATAAGTTGAATTTTAAGTTGCATGTTTGTGGAGTGATATATCACATGTTAATACATCTTCTCAATTTATTTCAAATTTTTTTATAACTATTTGATTGACATGTAAGCAACAAGGGGATGTTCCCTCGAGAGTTTAAAATCCACTCTCCTACTACTAGACTAGTAGTATGAATCTCTAACTAGCGAAATTGCATGTGTATTGCAACGGGGAAAAGTAAAATTACGATAATCATTTAATGATTGGGATTCAATTTGTGGTCTGAAATATTTAACAAATCATAGTTTTCACGTGGATCCTACCATATAGTTTGGGTGTTTGGTCGTAAATTTAAGTTCAATCGTCATCTTATCGTAAAAATAATAATCAGGATGTTTCTGATTTCCTTTTACCCTAGATAGTGGAATACCTCAAAATCATGGAAATAGAATTCAACACGATGTCATAATAGAAACAAAATATGTAGCGTGATATGGAAGGTTTGTTAGAAAGAGTTAAAATCATTCAAACAATAAGCCAAAACAAATATAATAGTTCGGTACGGTACATTGTTGTTGACGTAAAAACACGATGGTCTGAGAGATCTCCTTAGCTACAGTGCAAGTCCAAAATAATGATGGTGTAAAATAATGACTTCTCTCTCCCATTTTTATTACCCCTCCCTCTCTCTCTCCCTTATCCTCTCCTCCCTCGTTCTCTTCACCTCCTCTCTCCCTCTCCTTCTACTGGCGACCAACGGTGTGTAATGGGTCGGGGAGCAGCGGCCGGAGACGAGAGCGTGCAACGGGCGATGGTGGCTCTCCTTCCGCGGGCGGCGACAGACGGCGCGCCTCTCTGCTCCTCACCTCCTCTCCCTCGCCAAGAGGCCGCGGGAGGGCTCGAGGGTGGCGGGCGGCGGTAGGCGGCGACACCCTCCCTTCTGCTGTATCCAACGAGAGGGAAGGTGGCGGCGCCCGACATCCCAAATCCGGTGTCCCAGCAGTGGCAGTGCCCTCCCCTCCACCGGATCCAGTGGGAGGGGAGCCAACGGTGGCCCAGCGTCCCTGCGACGGCAGCACCCTCCCCTTTCGGCAGCGGTGTTTTCTTAGTGTCCATGTGATGTTCTTATGTTCTTGTGTTGTTGATGAAATTTGTTCTTGTATTCTTGTAGTAGTGTTTTCTCTAGGATTTGTGTTCTTGTAGTAGTATTCTTGTTGTTGATGAAATAGATCGCATGTGCAATGGAATAATTTTTTTACGACAGATGAAAATTCTCTATCGGAAGTCTTACGAATTTTTTAGTTAGGTATATATGTATAGATATACATATGTATAATAAAACTGCTAGCAACAAAAAAATTAAAAAAGCAAATAAATACCGGTTGGTTAAATATGGTAGCACGAATCATGTAGTGCTACCATCTTTAGTACTAGTTCGTGTTACCAATCAGTACTAAATATGGATTTTTAGTCCCGATTATTTTAACCGGGATTAAAAATACCCATATTTTATCTCGGATTGTGCGTTCCGGTTGTATAACCGGGACTAAAAAGGGTTATAAACCGAGATTAAAGATGAATTTTCCAGCAGTGTACTTGTAGTACTAGTAGATAGTTCCAAAGTATGGCTATTAAAATGTTACATGGTGGTACGTCAATACAACTAGCTAGACTTATAGAGAATTACTACAATAGTTTCAATCAGTAACACGTACTTGAGAACAGCACAAATTAATTAAGATCGATCGCTGCAGTTCACTGTTGAATAGTTAAGACTGTACTGACCATGGTCATGAGCAGAACAATAATAGTCTCTTTGGCTTAACAATTACTACCAATCTCTAGTACTACTAGTAGCAGAGAGAAAGTGAGATTCAGAAGATCAGGGGCTGCGTTCTTTCCTCCCCTTTCCCAACTCCTCCCCCCTCATTTTCCGCGCGCACGCTTTTCAAACTACTAAATGGTGTGTATTTTACAAAAAGTTTTTATATAAAAGTTACTTAAAAAATTAAATTAATCCATTTTTAAAAAAAATTAGCTAAAACGTAATTAATCACGCGCTAATGGATCGCTCTGTTTTCCGCAATCACTGTGCGTGTTCCGAACTCCTCCGCACGAACGCTGCCTAAATGTACTAAGTATTTACTCCCTCCGTCTAAAATTATAAGACTATATTTTTCTTACACGGTATTAAATGATATACTTTAATCAATAATTTATTTTAGGTTAGATTTCGATGAATATGAAATTAGCATCATATAAAAGTACTTCAAAATATAAATATAGTGATATAACATATATGATACTTAACATCAATAATATTTCTGGTTAGTATGTTCTTTAGTTACTAATTTGGTTTTTTTAGAAAATAAAGCGTCCTATAATTTGGGAGGAGTATTTATTTTTTTTATAAGATAAAGGAGGAAGGAGTACATCACATCAATTTAGCAATAGAACATGGAGATAAAATAGTTAGTATGTTTGATTAACAATGGTGACTGTGTGGAATTGCAGAAGTAGAAGCAGGCAGATCCATCCGGGTACGGTCTAATGGGCTGGGCTTGTCCGAGTCAGATTACGTCCGAGCGAGAGGATGCCAAATATTAAGCCCAGTCCAGCCCAACCCAGCCCAGAGGTGGTGATCGAGTCGAACCAACCAAAAGAGAGAAGAAGAAGAAGCAAACCCCAAAATCCCTTTTTAGCATGGAGATGGGGAGAGTACATGTGCTGCTCCATAGTAAACTATTTTGATGTTTCGAGAGGATGTTCCTTTATTTGCTTAAAAATCATCTAAACGGTTATGAAAAAATTCTGAAAAAAATTGACAACACTCATACAACATATCTATCCAACTTTATAAAATCTTAGGTCCAAACTCAACTCACACATCGAGATATAAAAAAGACAAATTCAGCGTATGAATAGTAGCGTACTGTTTATATCTGAATTTGTCTTTTTTTCTTGATGTGTAAATCGAATTTGAACTTGATTTTTGGTGGATAGATAGATATCATAATGCTCAACATTGTTAATTTTTTTTATATTTTTTTACAACTATTTGTATCGAATTTAGAAGAAAAAGGTATACGAGTGGACATCCCTTCGAGGGATTAGAATCCACTCCCGCTGCTCTATGCGAGAAGAAGCGGTTGATTCCAAGCTGTTTCGGTGTCGGCGACGAAGAAGATAAAGACGGCCTATCCATCGTTCGGTGAAGGGAAGAAGAAGGTGGTTAAGAGGCTGGGGAAGGAGGAGGTGGAGAGGCTGCTGTCGGTGAGCGAGAAGGCGCTGGCTAGCGAGCACTGCACGCCACAAGGAAATCCTGCTCCAAGCCATCGACTCCATCAAGGCCTTCGCCATCTCCATACGCGAGAGGCAGGATGCCATCTGCGTTGACGGAGAACAAGCTCCTTAACAGGGGACAGTGATGTTCCCCCTTTGTGAGTTCGACCTAGGGCGCAGAATACGATTCAGCACTCCGGTGCGCCGAGTTTCGGAACGTCCAACAACGGAAAAGATCGCAACACGAGAGATTATATAGGTTCGGGCCGCCGATGAGGCGTAACACCCTACTCCTGTATGGTTGCTTAGTGATTGTTGTTTTCAGGGATTGAACCCCTTTTCTCTAGACCTGAGCCTCCTTTTATACTCCCAAGGGGACACCACATGGGCCAAGCAGGCTATTTCTATAGAGAAAAGGAAAAAATCTTTTACATTTAAAGGCAGCCCTGTTGCTTGGTGCATAAGTCGTCTGCTCCGTAATAACGACGTGACCCTTACCGGATTGCCCATCAACGCACGCGACGCGGTGCATTATTTTTCATTAAACGGCCGGAGACTTACATGCTCCAGCCATACATGGTGGCACTCGCCACGCGATTAGACTTGGCTTACCAACTCCGGCTGGATAAGAGAGCAGAGAACAACTCTCATGGTTTTGATGTGACCCAGCGGGACGTGTAGTGTACCTAACGGCGTGCGACCGTCACGCCCGGCACTGTGCCACGTCCCATCAGTCATTCGCACCGGTCATAGACCAGTCACCCGGCCATGACTGGTGTCAGATACACGCGTGCGTGTCCATTCGCATTGAATGCGGCACGCGGGCGCGCGCAGGCGCACTCCGCCTGCATCGCCATTAATGGGGTTAGGTGAGCGCTAAGAGCGCTCACCTACTCCCGCGCACGTGGCGGCAGCCCGAGGGGGTCGGGGGAGCCGACCCCCGCTACCGTGGCGAGCGGGGGAAGTTGAGAGTTTGAGAGGGCAGCCGCCACGTCACCCCCGGACTCGATCCCCTCTCGGAGGAGGGGCACGTGGATGTAAGGGACCGTCTCAAGTTCTAAAGCAGCATACCCCTAGATCCATGACGCCGGCACGCGTCCAGTTCGACGACCTGGCTGACGCCTCCAACTCTGACACCGACGACCACAACATGCATCCGGTGTAATTAAACAAACTCCAATTTACCTCTGATTCAATTCGCTAGCATATTAAATTCTCTTGATTCAGCTTACATAATGTCTCATCTCGTCGATGACTGGATTAGTGAATTTAGCTAGTTAAGTAGTGGTACTCAAAACTAAAAAGTTGGAGTAACAGAAAAAGAAAAAAAAAAGAAGGCACCTCTGGTTTAGGTAGCAATTGAAAGGTGACGAGCTAAAGCAGCGGCAACTACTCCAATATTTGCTTTCATGATGCTCCTCTCTTCTTTTCTTTATTTTTTTCCCACATCCATGACAAAGTGCGGCCATCTCAAATCCTGGAATAAAACACATACTGGAAATCATCGAAACAATGCTTTTAAGTTGTTGTGTTGGGCCCTCCACGGCAACAAGAACCATGGATATATATGTTGGTCGACTAGTTGATTTTGACTCCAAGAAGGCTCTTGAAGCTGCAAATTTCTGCTTCTGAAACCCCGAAAGATTATGATCAGACACTGTTTGCAAAGCCGCAATGTGGGAACCTTTAACACCTTTTGCACTGTGGCTGCTCGGGAGGCTAAAGAGTGAGGTCCTAGCTGCCTAACTAGGAACATTCCATATCTGCATAATTGGAGCTTGGTGATTTTCCTTCCTAGCCAAAAGTGATTCCCTCCTAGCCTGTCGAGTTCGTGGACATCGCATCGCATCGATCTCCCTCTGGATCTCGGATGTGTTTGTTTCGACTGCCTCCAGATCATATCTCTGATTTGTTCGTACAGAGAATATATATTGTTGATTCCTACACCAACTTGACACTCATTTCCCTTTGGTAGTTTAAGCTGAATGCTTTGCAAATTTGACGCTGCTCAAGTGTGAAAGAGGCCCCTGGTTGCTGTAAACAGGTCAATTTTTAACTGCTATATATCGCCATGAAAGGGGTTATAAATTTATTATGTCCCAAGGTAGTGCAGCAATAGGTAACTAGCGAATTACAACTAAAGCGAGGAGAAGTAGATTAACACATGATTATTTAAATATTAACTGTTTCAAACCTTAAAATTAGATTTATTTAGTTTTTTTAAATAAACTTCTATATACAAAGTTTTTATAGGAAAAACACATTGTTTTACTCTTTGAGAAACATGCTGAATAAGTAGCTCTTTCTATAAGCTGAAAAAAAACGGTGCCTCAAGTCTATATTGGTTTCAGTCCTGTAAGATGTAGGGCAACACAAATTAATTAAGATCGATCACTGCAGTGCATTTTTGTAAACGTAAGGGATAGGTCATGGTCATGATCAAAACAAATATTAATAGTCTCTTTGACCTAGCTACCAAGTAGTACCAACCTTTGATGTTTCTTTTGGTGCCAAAGCGCAATGAGATCCAGAAGAGCAGGAGTAAAGTAGAGATTAGCTGGTCTGGTCTGGCCCAAATGAAACTGTCGCAAGCCACATGATCGCGCATTTATTTCTTTGTGCGTCTAAGGGGCCATACATTTCGCACTGCGACCATAATCTAGTACAAGTACAGAGTTGATAATTCGAACATGCATGCTGATTATATACAAATTGTGAGTAATCCTCGAAGCTAACCCAGCCAGAGAGGGAGGGAATCAATCGATATGCAGCATTTTGCATGTGAGCACGTGTGGGTAGCACAGATATACGGGCAGTATATTTGTTGGATTATCAGTGACTCCTGACTCCACTACTAGTAGTACTGTAGCATGCAATAGAAAAATGGTGACGAAATCTTGACACGAATCACGCAAGAAGGTTTGAGTGACAATTGGTAAAGTAGATTAATGCCAACTGGTTACTCGAATTGCGCACGGCCGACCATACTGATGCTACTGACCGACTGAAAGCTGACTCAAATTAACCTTGAACCAAGCAAAGCAACCAGGGGTTAGTTTACTTGATTGCTGACGAATCTAATACTGAACGTAATTTACACCTATCTGGAATAAAGCATGCGCACATCGGCATCAACATGCGTGATGCTGTGGGCATGTATTCATGTAATGCAGCGAGTAAAAGATGAGTTTGAGAGTTGAGACCGATTGAATCGATGGTATTGCTAATAGTATGAGTTGTACTAGAAGAGAGTACTTGTTGGTTTGTGATGTAAAAGAAAAAAAAAAACCTGGTAAACCATTGCATTTGGCTAGATCAGTGAGGTCACATGGAGGGACGGACCCTACGTACGTACGGTACGGTGGGGTCGACTGAAGAATGGGCAATTTCACTCACGAGACGACGTTACTGAGTTCAGTACAAGT